>OZ035994.1:25851182-27179420 GCA_964035005.1 Erebia palarica
TTATGGCCAGACCCGGGACTCGAATCCAGGACCTCGTCGGCCGCAGTCGAATATGCGAACCACTAGACCAACGAGGCAGTTAAATAATACAATAGAACTTAATGCTATGTTAGCTAGCCTAACTTAATGACTATAGAAATCATGCCCGCGTGGAATGGTGGCAAGAATACTGGCTGCATTGCCGCGCTGGACAGCCAGGCTGATCCTTTGCGCAAAAAATGAGCCAGCCCTTCGGTCACCAGATGAGGCAATTAACCGCGGTGAAATATCTCGCAAATTTTTTTTGCCATTTATTTAAAATAAACATGTGTTTTAAATTTTAATTTACTTGCTGATGCCCACGACTACGTCCGCGTGGATTGAGGTTTTTTGGTTCCCGCGGGAACTCCTTACTTTTTCCGGGATAAAAAGTAGTCTATGTGTTATTACAGACTATAATCTATCTCTGTGCCAAATTTCATGCAGATCCGTTTAGCCGCTCGGGCGTGATTTAATAACAAACATCCTTACATCCATGCATCCATCAAAACTTTCGCATTTATAATATTTATTATTATATTATATTATATTATTATTATTATTATTAGTAAGATTATATTTGATTGATTGATCAATAGTAGTAATACAGTTGGAAATAAATTCTTACTCTAGTTTTTCTCAGTTATTTCATTCCTAGTCTTGAACTTGAAACTTGACGAAGAAGTCTTGACAGAGCAACTCTGCTGGTGACAGGGGCAAGACGGGGTAGAGTATCTCCAAGTTGACAGTATTTTCAATACAAAATTTATTCATTCTCTCACAAAATTTAGTACCTAGGCAGCTTGATGTTGTTGATCCTTATTACAGGGAAGTCAAGGTACGTCATATAAATCTGATATTTTGAGATAATACTGCTCTAAGTGATGGTAGTATGGCAGTACCTCAGGGTATTTTTAAACCGACTTCCAAAAAAGTAGGAGGTTCTCAATTCGGCGCGTATTTTATTTTAATGTGTCGGAGCATATCTCCGTGGTTTCTGAACCAATTTGAAAATATTTTTTTAGTCCTTAGCTGAAGCTCTCGAGGTGGTCCCATAAAAAAATCTGACTCCAAATCCTCAATCCTGACACTAAAAAGGTAAAAATAAAAACTCTTTCCAAAAAACCGACTTCCAGAGCCACGGTAAAGTTAAAAAAAAAATTGTTTTCTTCACACTATGTTGAAGTCGGGCGAGTATAACAAAGATAATCAAAGTTGACGCATCAGGCTCACCCGACTTCAACATTCAACTTCAACTTCAACTTCTTCATTTTTCAGTGGCTTTGGAAGTCGGTTTTTTGGAAAGAATTTTTATTTTTAACTTTTTAGTGTCAAGACTGAGAATTTGGAGTCAGAATTTTTTATCGGACCACCTCGAAATCCTTAAACTATCTGTGGCAGTAATATACGGTACAAAAGTACCAGGCATCTATAACAATGATAGAGCTAAAGCAGTGGATAAATAATATAAAAGTTCACTGCGGCCCATTTTTTCCGGCGGACGCACAAAAGGCGAGCATGGGAAGGCATTTCGGAACTAGTTTGATGCTGTGTAAATCTGGAGTGATCCTGTCATTTGATAGATTAAAGTAAAATTCTGTGGATTGGCAGATAGGATGATTATAATTTACAGTCTCCTCAAATTATAAAGTTGCTATCGAAAGTACAAAATCATTGGTAATTATTTGGTATTATTAATGCAAAAAGTACCAGGCATACATAACGATTTTGAATGTCGCTATTAAATCGAAGTAAATAAATATTAAAATAAGTTTCCGATGCAGTAAGATTTATTAGTATAGAAATGTACCAGGCATCTATAACAATGGTAGAGTTAACGCAGTGGCAAGTAAACTGGATAAATAATATAAAAGTTCGTCGCGGCCCAGTTTTTCTGGTGGCCGCACAAAGGCGAGCATGGGAAGATATTTTGGAAGTAGTTTAATGCTGAGTCAATTGGAGTGATCCTGTCATTTGTTAGATTAACGTAAAATTCTATGGATTGGCAGATAGGATGATTATAATTTACAGTCTCCTTAAATTATAAAGTTGCTATCGAAAGTACAAAATCATTGTTATTAGCAAAAAGTACCAGGCATACACAACGATTTTGAATGAGGTGTTGTTAAATCCAGTAAATAAATTAATATTAAAAGTTCCTGTTGCAGTCAGGTTTAATAATATAGAAACGTACCAGGCATCCATAACAATGTTAGAGTTAACGCAGTGGCAAGTAAACTGGATAAATAATATAAAAGTTCGTCGCGGCCCATTTTTTCCGGCGGCCGCACAAAAGGCGAGCATGGGAAGACATTTCGGAACTAGTTTGATGCTGAGTGAATCTGGAGTGATCCTATCATTTGTTAGATTAAAGTAAAATTCTGTGGATTGGCAGATAGGATGATTAAAATTTACAGTCTCCTCAAATTATAAAGTTGCTATCGAAAGTACAAAATCATTATTATTAGCAAAAAGTACCAGGCATACATAACGGTTTTGAATGTGCGTGTTAAATCTAAGTAAATAAATATAAGTTCCTGTTGCAGTCAGGTTTAATAATATAGAAACGTACCAGGAATCTATAACAATGGTAGAGTTAACGCAGTAGCAAGTAAACTGGATAAATAATATAAAAGTTCGTCGCGGCCCATTTTTTCCGGCGGCCGCACAAAAGGCGGGCTCGGGAAGGCCCAAATTGCGGCACTCTATTGTCGAGATGCACTCGTTTGATGCTGGGCGATGAATCTTGATTAACTCTTACAGGGCTGTGATGGAGTTTTGCTATGTATTATGTGCTTGAATGTTTTGAAGCTTTGCTTTAAATAAAATTGGAATTAAAGAGGAAGGTACCTTTATTAACCTATCAAATCAAGAGTGAATAGGCATCTTATAGGCAAGCGCGCTCCACCTTAGGCTGCATCACCACTGGTCTGATTGCAGCCAAGTTCTAGGCTATATTTTTTTTAAAAGACATAATTTTTTTGAGAAGTGACGGTACGTTGCTAAATTAAATCTAAAAGTAGGTACTTATCCAATGTTATAAAAATGTGTCTGTCTAATTTGCTAGCTTTCATTGACCATCTTTTCAGCTGATTTTGATAAAAATCGTTTCAAAGATAGGTTGTATTTCGAAAAAGGGGGCTAGATTTTATCCAGGAAAATCAAGAAGTTCCTCTGGTAGTTAAAAAATCTAATTCGTCCGGATGAAGTCTTGGGCATCATCCCATTATGCATCACGGTGTTATTATATATGTGAAATGTGTCTGTCTGTCCATAACTATGTCTATTTTTACACTCCATTGTTTAACCGATTTTGATGAAATTTTGTACATAAGTAGCTTGAGTGCACAGGGTTATTGTAATCCTAGATCCCGAGGATTTTTTTAAAAACTTCTTATCTAAGCGAAGTCGCAGGCGCCATTTACTGCCTAATAAAAAAGGTTCTATCAAAAAACGGGTGTTTTTTACCCTTGTTTTTACCCCAACACACCCCATACGCTTTATCAAAGTGATGGCTTACGGATGGATTTATGGCTGCGTCGTAAATTACATTGACGGTTATAGCCTGCCCGGATACACAGGTGCTGTACGTTAGCCCGCAGTGGATCTTGCTCGGCCAAATGAAATTATTAATTGGAGTAACCTACAAACATAAATACAATGTACTACACCTGTCCGGAGCCGTGGTGAGCGCTGTGGTCTTATAATTGGGAGATTCCGAGTTCGAATCCCGGTAGAATCAATTTGGGAATTTATTTTGAAACGACTCTTTTATGTCTGGCCTGGTGGGAGGCTTCGGCCGTGGCTAGTTACTACCCTGCTGGAAAATACGTGCCGCCAAGTGATTTGGCGTTCCGGTACGACGCCTTGTAAAAACCGATAAGGGTATGGGTTTCTTAATATAGCTATATAACCATCTCCTACATGTTTTATAGTTACTACCCTGCTGGAAAAAACGTGCCGCCTAGAGATTTGGCGTTCCGGTACGACGCCTTGTAGAAACCGATAAGAGTATGGGTTTCTTATAGCTTGTAACTATCTCCTACACGTTTTAAATAAATTGAGATTATTGACTTTATCTCAGACTGCATCACTTTCCATCAGGTGAGATCGCAGTTGAGGGCTAACTTTTAGTGGAATAAACAAATACGACTGAAGTTTGGTATTAAATTATAAAATGGTCATTCATTGTATAGTAGTTAATTTCTGCCAATCTGCATATTATGACCAGCGTGATGGGGTATGGCTGAACCATTCTAATTCTGAGAGAAAACCCGTGCTCTGTAAAGGGTAGTGTTTGGTTGAAATGAGGAATAGATACAAACGAATAAGAATTTCAATTAAAATAAGTAAAAACGAATGTGCATCATTAAAATACAAATAGCTTAGACGAATTCGGTGCTAGTGTTTCTGTCAATTACATCGACAGTTATCCACTATCTGAATGTAGAAGCTGCATTAATAAACTGCAATGGATCGGAAATAGCCCAAGAGTTTCTAGACTATATTGACACATTGTATGAACCCGTAAGGCAAGGCCATCCCAGTCCATCCACTCGAAGTTTTAGACGGATTTATAGTTGTAGTTGATTACATCGAACCCTATACAGCAGATGGGGAAATAAATTAGTATGGCCAATGGTTCACTTGATGCTGTATTAAAAAAATGTTTACTGTATGGCCATTTAGGTTTATAATAAGTTGCCAAAAGATCTTATTGAACTGCCTTTGCACAAATTTCAAACTAAAATCATCGATTGGTTACTGGCACGCCAATTTTATGTGATTTTTTTTTTCGAAAATAAGATTATCTATATAATCGTCATCTAGAAAATGATGAGTAGATTCCAAAAAATATATAACACTATAGTTCAATATCCAGTGATTCACAAAAAAATATCATTTAATAAAAATGTGAATAAGATTATATTTAACTAGATAAATTTAGATTTTTAACTTTTTAGTTCGTTTTTTGCAGGGCAGTCGTGTTTTTTAATTTCTATAATTATGACTTGTTATATTGTTTCATTGCATATGTTTACCTTTGACCGTAGTTTTGTAGCGGACTGTAATAAGCAGTTTAATAAAATATTTGCTTGCTCGAAAACGTACGCTTGTTTGAGTTTCAGTAGGGAGTTAAATATTTCAGTAGTAATTCCAGAGTAAAGATGGAGCTTGAAATGTAATGTGTACTTAACTGTAGCATAATTATAGAGTTAGTAGCTTTAGTTAATAGCTTAAGTTTTAAGATACCGTAACCGATTATCACCATCATGTTTTATAAGTAAGTAATTTTTAACGTCAATAAATGTACCTACAGTGTACCTATATTGAATAAATGATATTGAGTATTGAGTAAGTTGATATGCATTTTAGGGATACATAGTATAATAACCCGGCTGAGTTTGTTGTGGGCTTTTCTTAGATCAAAGTGCGTTTGGAATCCTCGCAGCGTCAATAAGTGTACAATATACCTAAATTTAATAGATAATAAAATAAAAATTGATTGATTGATTGATTGATAAGGAACCTTAACAGACATTCGGTACCTTTTCTGTTTTTTTTTGTAATACGTTAAGTTAGATCTCACTAGTGGTAAGTTCGTTGCTGTCTAATTTGGTAGCGGGCTAACCTGCCTGTATGGCAGTTATATTAAACCCATACCATATAATCGGCACTTTACCGGACCGTTAAATCGCTTAGCGGCATATCTTTCCACAAGACTAGACCAGAGCCAATTTAGAAACTGCCCACACCGAGAAAAGAACCTAAGACTTCGCAGTTACAGGAACAGCAGTCACTACTGATAATCTCAGTGGCGTGCACAGGGCTTGGAGCTAAGGTAGGCATTAGTTAGTCAGAATATCTTATTAATGACTGTTATAATGAAAAACGAGCATTTACGTATTTCCGTTTGGGTAAGCAGTGCTTTTATGCCTCTATGAATTGCACGCTACTGGATAATCTCTATATTATTTGCCGTTAGTAGTATTGACTCATTACTCAAGCTGAATCCCAATGAATACTTACTTAATAAAAAAAACATTATAATTAATTTTCTTACCATATTTACCACTCACTACTGGGCCAAGTAGTCTGTTCATCTCTATCTTATTTACAGTTAGTTGTATTGACTAATTACTACATCTCAATCCCAATAAATACTTACTTAAAAAAAACTAATAAAAAAAATTTATTAAAAAAAAAAAATCTTACCATACTGATAAATAATACATTTGGCAAAAGCAATCAATTAATAAAACAGTGGTTTAAAACTCATTTTGGTGTTTGCAAATCAAACTGCAGCAATGGATTTAATTATTTAATTACTTAATTGAATCCAAATGTACTTTATTGTATTCTTATTGTATAAAACCACGACCGCTATGGCGCAAACATTTTTACTCGACTAAATAGCCTGTACGCTTAGGCTAAGTTTTTAACTAGCAATTTAGATTGTGTGGAAGCTTTGTAGTGGACTGTTAGTGATTAAAAAGGCAAAACACGAGATTCGTGGCACCGTGGCACAGCTATTTAATTGAAAAGGTATACAAATTACAATGAGCACGTCTTATTCCTGTGGCAGTTGGTGAGGAAGAGAGTCGTTCTAGTTCACCTAATATCATACATTGACAGGGTGAATGAACTATGAACGATATTGTGTTTCCAACAGATTGAGCGTTCGATCTCATTAGTGTCAAATTAAAATTAACCTTAACTGTAGAAATTAAGTGCTCAATTTCGTGTAAGCATTCACAGCCAGCGCTCCAAACGATACGTTTCGCAATTAAAATCGGTTGTGTCTACTGACTTTGTCTTGACTGACTTTCAATCAAGAGCTTTTAGCTCTATTTTACTTTGACGTCAATGTAATCGAACGCTCGGTAACGATCAATCGAATTTGCAATGCAAAAACTTAAACTAAGCGCACTGTGATGGTTTAGGCAGGCGTAGGCCTGAGCAAGTATTTCATTTCTCTAACTTTTCTGAGTAAGAATTGAACTGAACAGGTGATGATGCAGTCTAAGATGGTAGCGGGCTAACCTGTTAGGAGCATGGCAGTTATATTAAACCCATAGCCCTATTCAGTTTCTACACGGCATCGTACCGGAATGCTAAATCGCTTGGCGGCACGTCTTTTACCGGTAGGGTGGTAACTAGCCACAGCCGAAGCCTCCCACCAGGCCAGACCAGGGAACATTCAGAAATTATAAATTTCCAAACCCTGCCGGGGATCGAACCCGGGACCTCCGCACGTTAAGGCAACAGCGCTCAACACTGCGCCACGTAGGTCGTCAAAAGAGGTTTAGAGGAGGTTTTAGAATTATAATCCTTATTTATGGGTCGCAAGATACGTCATATTAAACTGTCATTTAAAACATCTGCTTTAATCGATTATAGTAACGCCCCTGGGGTCTTATTACGTAAAAATTAATGTCACTGTCCATCAATCATCTCTGTCTAGTCAACACTCTTCCGCTATTGGGTAAAATCCAAAATGGCAGCTAGAATACCATAAATTAAGCCAACCACAGAAACTGATATGCAACAGCAATTAATACAGTACAACCTGTAACAATGATTGACGCAGGTATTTCATTTTATTGACCAAGCGAAGTGAAGGTCTCTGACTCTACTTCAGTGAATTTGCACTTGTCCGTCCGTCCGTCCGTCCGCCTGTCAGAGCCTTATAACTTCTGACTTACTGAAGTTATTACTTCAAATTTAAATATAATATGTAAACTGATGGGCTACGAATATGGCTTAAAAAGTTATAAAAATCTTTAGTTCAGGGGGCTCTCATAGAAGCGAATGCGAAGTAAAATATTTTTTATAGCGTTACATAGGTTTGCGATATAGCATTATACAGATAGAGTCCAAAAATATATTTTTTTAATTTTTCCCCTAATATTGACGAAATGGGGGGTTTTCAAAGTGGAAATTTTCCAACGTCCAACGTTGACCTCAAACTCCCAATTCTCTGAAACTTGATCAATTATTTGAATTATATCCTGTACTTGAACAACTAATACTAAAATTAGATAAATCTTTTATGGAAACGAAATTATTTAATTTTTAATGAGCTTCAGTATTTTTAACAGAACTTCACAATGATGTCAATAGATGGCACTCTGTAAAAGTTTATTCGTTTCTCCAATAACTCTTTAGCTCTTTTGCGTCTAAGTTCTTTAAAAGTTTTAAGTTTTAACTATTGCAGTAAATAGTTAAAACTATCTTATGGATACCACGAGGTCTCAGTTCGGGGCGAACCACTAGTTTTATTAGAATAATTTTATGGTATAGTTTTGTAATTTAGCACTGGTTATAAATTTCAATAAAAAACCTGTTTAGTTAAAAAAACCTATACATTCTACAAAAAAACAGCTTAAGTTTTATCTAAAAAGGAATAATCTTGCATGTTTAATTATTTCTAATCCTTTGAACATAAAAAACCCTCCGTTCGGTCTTCGGCCGACCAAACAAAACGGGGTTGAGTGATAAATTACAATTTTGTGGATCGGGTCCGTTTGACCCCAAAAGTAATCAATGTCCCACTGTGTGTTGTCCTCTTTACATAAAATACAGGGTTATATGCTCATTATAAAAGAGAATTCCCGGATGAAATTGAAATATAGAGATCACTGATCCATTTTAAATGAGATGATTAATTTTTTAATGAGGATTTTTTTAGTACAGTCGTTGAAGTTTTTAAGTTAAAGGATTATTATACCAATACAATTAAATTTTGTTTGTAGATAATTTAAAAATAGCTAAGTGTTATAATAGTATTATGTTTTAAAAGGAGTAGGTAATAGTATAGAGGACATATTAATGGAAAGGTAAATAAATATTATGAGTATAGCCTTTACGTAATGTAAATGAAATGGGAACCCACCCAGAGACCCAATTGTCTAAGCCAATCGTATTAATTTGACAGTTCATAACGTATAACTCCAACTTTTTAAGGAGTATATACATGCGTTTGACGTGCAAGTATCTGTGACCTCCTTAAACAGGTCGAATTATACGTTTGACAGACGATCATGATTACGATTTCCTTACAATAATCGGGGGTCAGGTCCTTCCGCATATGACTTGACTAAGAGTATTGCGACTTTCAGGTTACTAACGACTATTATTATCGGACGAAGTCATCATCAGCCCGTGCCTGCGTGGATTGAGTTTTTTTCAATTTTCCGGGATAAAAAATAGCCTATGTGTTATTCCAGACTATAATCTATCTCTGTGCCAAATTTCATGCAGATCCGTTCAGCCGTTCTGGCGTGATTGAGTAACAAACATCCATACATCCATACAAACTTTCGCGTTTATAATATTTTAAGTAAGGATGTTAGTGATAATAAAATGGTCCGACGCGCGGTTTATTTTGCTCTCCAAGGCACGGAGGAAACGAAAATGCCAAATTCGGATCCATCCAGTTACCGACTTGGGCAAACTTGCTTAACAATTGCAATCGACTGATATTATGCGTCGGCGCAACGCATATTTTTACTTTTTTTCAGGAGTTAAAACTTTAATAATTACTTTAAAAATTACTATTACTTTAAAAAGGAGTATATTGTTTTCAGGGTTCATGTATGTATGTATGTATGTGAGTTTTGTATATTCCGCCATAACTTTTATACGCCTACACTGATTTTGATAAATGAGGTATCGTTAGAATCCCTAGCTTATTCCGGGTGACATAGGCTAGTCAAGTTTAAGAAAAAATTGATGGGGTGACCATGGTCCCGCATTAAAGACTAAAGTTGATAAAAAAAACGAAAATAAAATTAACTCTATAATCATCATCTAGAAAATGATGAGTAGATTCCAAAAATATATAACACTATAGTTCAATATCCAGTGATTCACAAAAAAATATCATTTAATAAAAATGTGAATAAGAATCTTATTTAACTCGATTAATTCAGGTTTTTAACTTTTTAGTTCGTTTTTTGGCAGGGCAGTCGTATTTTTTAATTTTTAATTATGACTTGTGTTTTCGTAGGTTTTAAAGATCATATTCAAAGTCGGATGCTGTAAAAATGATGTGGGTGACACGGAGATGTGCATTGACCCGGCTGATCATGTGGGGTCAGGGGTGTCGTCACTTGTAGGTATTATAACAATGCAGATTCATGAGAACAGAAAGCTTAGTATAAACTTTTACATTGCATACAATTCGATTGATCGTATTGAGTGTTTGATAACATTAGCATTAGAATATGTGTGCATATTAATTAATGGAATGAATTATAAGAAAGATTGCCGGTTCTTCTCAGTATAAGTTTTTTCCGAGCCGGCGGTAGAGTTAAAACATGATATAACATAAGAGACACGTATGTGTCGTAATTAATTAATGGAATGAATTATAAAAAAGATTGCCATTTCTTGTCAGTAGAAGCTCTTTCCAAACCGGTGGTAGAGTTAAAGCATGACAAAACATATGAGATATTTATGTGTCTTACATGAAATAAATAGATTGAGGATTGATTTATATAAAACTAGATGATGCCCATGACTTAATGTTTTTTTTATTTCCGCGGGAATTCTTCAATTTTCCGGGAAAAAAAGAAGCTTAAGTCCTTCCCCGAGATGTAAAATATCTCTGTACCAAATTTTATCAAAATCGGTTGACTAGTTGGGCCGTGAAAGCGTAGCAGACTGACAGACAGACACACTTTCGCATTCATAAGCATGTTCCACAAACAAGATACAAGTAGTTCTTTTACTCTCACAAAACCTAGTACATGCAATATAAATACATTTATGTATAGCGATGAAATTAGTAGTGGTATGGGACATTTCATTCACATCTACAGGGACATACGGTTTTAAATAATTGTTCACCTAACTAATTCTATATTCACTAATTAATTTCTATTGTTATTTTTATAGAAATAAAAATAGATAAAGATAAATTTAAACACAAACCTAGTGATCTTAGTTGCAAACAGAGCGAAAATTAATGAATATTACTTGAAAAAATGCTATCAAACTTTGGAAAAATAAATTAAATTAAATAGATATAAGTTAAATATGACACTATACAATTTATGTGCATACAATAATCTATTTAAAATTGTTGATATAAGCACCCAGTGTGGTAAAGTTAATTATGACTTGGACCAAGTTAAGTATCATGTTATACTAAAGGACAGCTGTTTCGCTATCATATTCTTTTTCAACATTAGCCAAAAATGTGGTCTATAAGCTGCTTCTATTGAGAAGTGTTTTAATTCGGAAATTTTGAATATAAATCCAAGTAACTTTACTTTAAACTAGATAAGGAGACAACGGAGGTTTCCTCTTGCTTGAAAAGTACAAGTTATAATAAGGCTTTGCATACACTTAACGCAAATAAAACAAAAAATAAAAAATTTAATGTCATCAACCTGGTTCACCAGAACATTTACTGTATTAGAGGAAAGGTGGAGATTGAATTGTTCCTAAATAATTTTAATATTGATATTTTATGTGTAATTACTGAACATTGGCTACAAACCATGAGTAGGTAATGTTAAATTTAAAATTACAAGTTATAATAAGGCTTTGCATACACTTAACGCAAAGCAAACAAAAAGTAAAAAATTGAATGTCATCAACCTGGTTCACCAGAACATTTACTGTATTAGAGGGAAGGTGGAGATTGAATTGTTCGTAAATAATTTTAATATTGATATTTTATGTGTAATTACTGAACATTGGCTAAAAAACTATGAGTAAATGTTCAATTTTAGTGACCACCAGGTTGGTAGTTCACTCACCAGATGTAATGCCATCCATGGAGGCTCCTTAATTTTGTTGAATAAAAAATTAAAATTTAAGAACCGAAATGATATTGTGAGCCTGTCTGTTGAGCGAACAATATAGTATAATTAACTAACTATCTGCAGTCGAATTGGAGCAATTCATTGTTGTGTCTGTATACAGACCACCCTTGTCTAACTTTGAACTTTTTGAAAAGAAAATGGATGAAATATTCCGTGGATAGAATTAGAACTTTATGTTAACTAAATAAATAACCCCGAACTTTTCCCAGTTAAAAAGGGCGAAACAAAATGAACTATATTTCTCTTGAGCGTGAAAAATAACTTCGCCAATGAGCCATTGAAAAGAGCCACATTTTGCAAAAAAAAAGGTAAAATCCGAGTTCGATAAAGCTGAACTTTGAGAGCGATTGGCAAAGTTGAAAAAACTGGAAAAGCGCGAGTTGCTCTTTTGAAGTAGTGTTTCGTATCCAAAATAATAACAATTGATGTAACTAAGGCGCGTATCTATACTTATTATAAATATTTGAATGGATGGATGTGTGGGTGGAAGTTCGTTATTCAATTACGCCAGAACGGCTGAACGGATCTGGATGAAACTAGTGGCACAGAGATAGATTATAGTCTGAAATAACTCATAGGCTACTTTTTCCCTCGGAAAATTAAATAGTACCCGCGGGAATCAAAAAACTTCAAATGCATGTTTGTTACTCAATCACGCCAGAACAGCTAAACGAATCTAGATGAAATTTGGCACAGTGATAGATTATAGTCTGAATAAAAATTAGGCTAATTTTTATCCCGGAAAATTAAAGAGTTCTCACAGTAACCAAAAAACCTCATTCCACACGGACATAGCTGAGTCGCGGGCTACTTAATTATAAATGATGATGAAAGATCTTCATGATCGATAAGGTCCCTGAAACTTTAATTATTGTCTATATTGCGCTTAGTTTCAACTAAACTGCCTCATTCAGAGTCGCTTAATTATAACTTAAGGAACTCCTTAGTACCTACAGATTTTAAAAACAAAACAAAGAAGTTCCTTATGTATTTTTTACTAAATGATGCTCGACTTCGTCCACGTGAATTTAGTTTTTATTCCCGCGGTAACTCCTTAATTTTCCGGGATAAATGGCATATGTCCTTCCCTGGCATGACCTATTACTATACCAAATTTCATCAAAGTCGGATAAAAAGATGAGCCGTTATAGAGTAGCACACAGACAGAAAGACAGATAGACAGAAAGACCGACATATACTATCGCATTCATAATATTAGTATGGATTAAGTGACTGAGTGTGGCAGTCAAGAACACTTTTAAATTTTTTAACAATGTCTTTGTCAGATAATCTACAATCCATCAGTTTTTCGTTTTCTACTCGTATTTTCGATTGCGGATCACTAAAAAAAAGAAAAACAAGGCCCTGCCAATCGACGAAGTTTCAAATACACTTGTGCCTAAGCACCGTTGAGACGAACGATTCAAAAGGTTGTAAAATTAGAGACTGTTCCAACTGTTTCACGACGATTGTCTGTGGAGTATTTTCAAGCCTTGGACACACAGAACGCGCAACGGCAGTAAAACCAGACTACTGTACTTATACTAGACTGCTTATAGAATTGTGTCTAAATATCTTGGTGTGTTATTGAGGTGGGATAAGTTTAGGCCTTTCTATCAGGTGTCATAGATTTATTTGTTTATTTATTTAAAATTAAAATTAAAATAATAGTTGTGTGTTCATTCGTTTGTTAATTCATTGTCATTTCAATCCAACGCCGATTCACTACACGCCCATGAGTCTCGTCTCAGAATGAGAAGGTTTTGGCCAGAGTCATGCTGGCTACATACAAATTGGCAGGCTTCAGACACCTTTTTGAGCTTGATGTAGAACTAAACACAAATATGTTAATGTATAATTTATAGTATAATGTTATTCTGATCGAGTTTAATCTTTGCACAGTTATTGTTAGCTTGTTAGGTTTAATATTATACTTATCCAGGTCAGCCCGCACAATCTTACATAGATCATCTGCTTACACTATAAATTTCCTTGTCACGAGTAACTTGAATTAAAAATCTATCGCAAATTACTGTCGTCTCACGTCGTGAGTTCCCAAGCCTTCAGCCGTTTGAAATTGTACAAGACTTGGCAAAAGTTAGTGTTTATCTTCGTCAATTGCCCCATTGCGATTTGAGGAGGGTTAAATATTATCTATAACGTCTTTAATATTTCGTACCTACTCCCAACAATCCAACTTTGCAAATACTTTGATTCCCAGTTGAGTCAATCAAGGAAATTATTTAACTAAATATTATTATGTAGGTAGTCTCAAGCTTGGGATGTTTTACAGAAATATATATTTTATTTTTGTAACTAGTTGACCCGACTAGTCTTCGCACGGGTAGTTTAATTATATGTTAGTATTATATTATTTTTATATACGACTGCCTGAAAAAAGGAGTATATTGTTTTCAGGGTTCCTGTATGTATATAAATGAGTTTGTATATTCCACCATAACTTCTTAATTCCTCAACCGATTTTGATAAATGAGGTATCGTTAGAATTCCTAGCTTATTCCGGGTGACATAGGCTAAATAAAAAAATAATTCGAAAATAAGATTAACTATATAATCATCATCTAGAAAATGATGAGTAGATTCCAAAAATATATAACACTATAGTTCAATATCCAGTGATTCACAAAAAATATAATTTAATAAAAATGTGAATAAGATTCTAATTTAACTATTAGATTAATTTAGTTTTTTATATTTTTAGTTCGTTTTTTGGAAGGGCAGTCGTGTTTTTTAATTTTTTTAATATTCTATTACAAATTATGGTAAGTGATGATGCAGTCTAATACGGTAACGAGCTAACCTGTAAGGGGTACGATATTAACTGAAACGCTAAAAATCTTCTTTTCATTTAGCTGTTTATTGATCTTGAAACACTTGGTGATAACCCTTTGAGGAATTCCGCTTTCCATCTCCGAAATATTGTTTAGATGTTTACGAAAACATGGTGCCATGAACCCATCAGAAATATTAGTAAAAGTAAAAGAATCGTGAAAATTGAGTCAAATTTCACGGAGTTATGTGCGTCTTTTGCATGCTGGATGGATGAATGTTTGTTAATCAATCACGCCAGAACGGCTGGACGGATGTGGATGAAATTTGGCACAGAGATAGATTATAGTTTGAAATTACACATAGACTACTTTTATTCCGGAAAGTTTAAGAGTTCCCGCGGGAAACAAAAACCTCAATCCACGCGGACAAAGTCGCGGGCATCAGCTAGTTCATATTTTTAAGGATGTGCGAAGTTAGCCAATCCGTAGTTAGTCAGCGTGGGGGACTATGGCCAAAATCTTTCCTATTCTGAGAGGAGAATAGTGCTTAGTTATGGACCGGAATATTGATTGACAAGATGATGATGTTAAATACACAGGATAAAAAATATATCCTTTTACAAACAAATAAATATGGATACATAATTTATTAGAATGGAGCATAGGTAATCCAATAATGCCTATTGTATATTTATTATAGCTGTGTCCAGAGATAAGAACGTTACAAATGGGGGGATAGAGTCACTTTTCAAGATGGCCGTCGGGTGTCACAGCTAATTCCGTGAAGTTTACGGAATTAGCGTCACTCTGAGGACGGCTTTATGAAGAGTAATGTGATTGCGTCGAGGAGACCGTAAAAAACTTCAGAGAAACTGTGTTTCTGGCTATTTGGTATAAGTTTGAGCAATCGTTTAAGGTGATTGAACATGGCTGCAAAAGCCGCCAGAGCCGCAAGAGGTGCAGTGTCAAAATTGAACCTAATTTTAGTTTCTTCATAATGTTCTCGAAGATGTGTGAAGTCCATCAATCCGCACTTGGCCAGCGTGGTGAATTACGGCCAAACGCTTCTCATTCAGAGAGGAAACTCGCACTCTACTGAGCACTTACTATATCTACTAGATGATGCCCGGGACTTCGTCCGCGTGGATAAAGGTTTAAGGTGCTCGCGGGAACTCCCCAGTTTTCCGGGATAAAAAGTAGCCTATGTCATTTTTCGGGGTGCAATCTACCTTTGTACCAAATTTCATCAAATTCGGTTGAAAAGAAGGGCCAGGAAAGCGTAAGAGACAGACAATCAGACAAACTTTCGTATTTATAATATGAAACTGATAACGATTTCTCACAGTGGCGCTAATGTAGGTACTAAGAATACTTATACTTATTAGTTCCTAATCGTAAACATGACGTATGGACTCCTTAAACAATTCGAGTACCTAAAACGATTAAAATTCTCAATCTAATTTATTTATTTACTTCAGATACATGATCCATATCAATATATTAATTATATTAAACATTACAATAAAATCATTACATTAAACAAAACCTAATTATTATCAAATTACAAATTATCAATCAAATATGTGTACTATCTTTATGTCATAATGTCATAATCATAGGTCATAGGTCATATGTCAAATGATTAGGTAAAACTTTTTTGACAACCGGGCCTCGGATTGCGCACAGACTGTAGTTCTATTTGTGCCAATGGTATTTCATGGAATCAAAACATTTGTAGTAAAAGCCCGAGAGCGGACTTTAGTGTGTTAAAAAAAAATTGAATCCCGAAAAAAAAAAAAATCAAAGCCCCGACGTCGTGGTTCAGTGGCCAGTAACGAAAATACAAATAGGCCGGATTTGTTGCCGGTTTATATACATAGGAATTGAAGCCTGAAACACACGTTACGCGCGAATGTAAGAGCGAAACGCACTACGGATTAAAAAAAAAATTGGCAGACTGGTGAGTTCAACAGTCTGCCAATTTTTTTGGAGCTGTACATACTACTAGCACGCTAGGATAAAACGTCGTTCCTCTCTGATGTTTTCTTATGCCCGGTCCCCGTGTTGAAGAGCATGGAGAATGGTGATGTAATTTGATCAACTCATCGACAATGTGTTGTGTAGTTTTTTTCAATTCAATTACATTTATTTAAAACATGTAGGACATACAGGTGTATCTTATGCTTTGTCATGTTTTGACTCTACCAGGCCATTCCCTTATGAATCGTCGTACTTCTTGATTTATACTGACGTACTCGTAATACTATATAAGTATAGAATGAGATACCTATACCTTCTGTTAAGTTCGACTATTCACTGCAAGAAATTTCCTAAGTCCTTTATTTATTATATACTGACTACTGAATCGATCATAATCGGAAAAAGAAGAGTCAAAATAATTTACAAATAGGTATAGATCCTTAAACTATAGCTTGATTTGAATGACAGCTGTGACTATTGCATGTTTTTCTCAGCTTAAACAGCTATCAAAGGAATGTGAATATTGCTGCTTTCTCTTTCTTTCACAATACTTTGACAGTTTTCATTCCTATCAAGTATATTTTAAGGACTGTACATACAGAAACGTTTGACTCATTTCTATCACAGAGCAATGCCATTAGCGTAGTGTGTATATAAGCCTTAAAAAAGCAAAAATGTAATAGCAGACGAGAAGCGCTGAAATCTATGGAAGCTAAATGCAACTTGATTTTTACTCGATACCGCTAGTTTGTTACGCGTTTGTAAAATGAACTATTTTATTTATTCTGTGGAAGCTACCAGAGAGTTTTCATTCTGTAGATGGGTCTCTACTATCTATACTAATATTAAAAATGTGAAAGTTTGGATGGACGGATGGATGATGGAGAGATGGATAGATGTTTGTTTCTCAATCACACCAGAACGGCTGAACGGATCTGGATGAAATTTGGCACAGATTAATTGTTTAGTTGTGCACATTGCATAACAATGTGCGTGCCTCTCGGGACGGTCAGTCAAAGTCAAAGTCAAATAATGTTTATTCAATTTAGGTAGGTATACTACACTTATTGAGGTCTAGTTATTGATAAAATATAATGGTGATAATCAGTAACGGTATCGTAAAACTAAAGCTACGAGGGTTCCCTGGTCTGAGAAGAGCCCTGGTCTGAGAAGAGCCCACAACAAACTCAGCCGGGTTTTTTTTTTTCATTATCACCATTTCACAAATAATCATACAGGTACACGCACACATCAAATAAATATTATAAATGCGAAAGTTTGGATGTATGTATGTATGGATGTATGAATGTATGGATGGATGTTTATTACTCAATCACGCCCAAACGGCTAAATGGATCTGCATGAGTTTGGCACAGAGGTAGATTATAGTCTGGAACAACTCATAAGCTATTTTTTATCCCGGAAAACTAAGGAATTCCCGCGGGAACCAAAAAACCTCAATCCACGCGGACGAAGTCGCGGGCATAAGCTAGTTAACATATATAAAATGTATACAGGTAGGACTTTAATTCCAAGAACTTATAATATAGTCAGTATTCTGTGACCATGTGGAAGAAGTCGCTGGTACCTATACTCAATATTATAAAATAATGTGAAAGCTTGGATAGATGGATGTTTGTTACTCAATCGCACCAGAATGGCTGAACGGATCTGGATGAAAGGCACAGAGATACATTATAGTCTGGAATAACACATAGGCTACTTTTATCCTGGAAAATCAAAAAGTTCCCGCGGGAACAAATAACCTTAATCCACGCGGACGTAGTCGCGGGCATCAGCTATTTAGGAAATAAAATATAAATAAAGACAATTGCGGCTCGGTAAATAGTTAGCCGATTAATTACGGAGAGCAGTCAGCAGCATACCTGAACAAACTCCCCGGCTTCATTTTAAGTGTTCTCAATTAGTCCAAATACAACTGTAGCCCGTACACGTGTTAACATACGGCGAACAGCACCGCTTGTTTACAGGGATACGGGGGATTACTGGCAACAAACTTTTTGTTCCCAGACCAAACAGACTAAAAGAAATAGAGAAAGGAGTAAGATCATGATTAAAAAAATTTAAAAACACGACTGCCCTGCCAAAAAACGAACTAAAAAGTTAAAAATCTAAATTAATCTAGTTAAATATAATCTTATTCACATTTATATTAAATGTTTGTTACTAAATCACGTCCGAACGGCTAAACGGATCTAGATGAAATTTGGCACAGAGGTAGATTATAGTCTGGAATAACACATAAGCTACTTTTTATCCCGGAAAACTAAGGAGATCTCGCGGGAACCATAAAACCTTGTAACTCAATCACGCCTGAACGGCTAAACGGATCTGGATGAAATTTGGCAGATTATAGTATACAACACATAGGCTACTGTTTTCTAGACCTAAATCCACGCGGACGAAGTCGCGGGCACCAGCTAGTTAGGAAATAAAATATAAATAAAGACAATTGCGGCTCGGTAAATAGTTAGCCGATTAATTACGGAGAGCAGTCAGCAGCATCCCTGAACAAACTCCCCGGCTTCATTTTAAGTGTTCTCAATTAGTCCAAATACAACTGTAGCCCGTACACGTGTTAACATACGGCGAACAGCACCGCTTGTTTACAGGGATACGGGGGATTACTGGCAACAAACTTTTTGTTCCCAGACCAAACAGACTAAAAGAAATAGAGAAAGGAGTAAGATAATGATTAAAATAAATTCAACGCTGATTTTCAGGCCCCTCCTGAAAATCAGCGTTGCAGTATGTTAGGTAGGTATATACCTATCTCTCATGCTGTGGCACGAGCTGAGGAGGTGGCCCATTGACCGCACGTTTAATAATTTAAGTTTAATTTGTATCTGTATAAGTTTAGTTATGCTAAGTATTGTAGTGCTGGTCAATAAACTTTTATTTATTTATTTATTAAAAAAAATTAAAAAACACGACTGCCCTGCCAAAAAACAAACTAAAAAGTTAAAAATCTAAATTTATCTAGTCAAATAGAATCTTATTCACATTTTTATTAAATTGTGTTTTTTTGTGAATCACTGGGTATTGAACTATAGTGTTATATATTTTTGGAATCTACTCATCATTTTCTAGATGATGATTATATGTATAGTTAATCTTATTTTAGATTTTTTTTCAACTTTAGTCTTAAAAGAAATAATTGATAAATTTTTTTTAATTCTAGCTTATGTCACCCGGGATAAGCTAGGGATTCTAACGATACCTCATTTAACAAAATCGGTTCAGGCGTATAGAAGTTATGGTGGAATATACAAACTCACATATATATGTATATATGTGAGTTTGTATATTATATACATGAACCCGGAAAACAATATACTCCTTTTTTCAGGCATTCGTATATCAAAAAAATAGAGAAAGGAGTAAGAACTTTACTTTTGCCCTATGATGAGTCTATCTTACTCATAAACGTACTTAATATTATGAATGCGAAGGTTTGGATGAATGGATGTTTGTTACTCAATCAAGCCAGAACGACTGAACGGAAATTTGAAAAATTTGGAAATTGAAATTTGGCATAGAGATAGATTATTGACTGGAATAACACATTGGCTACTTTTTATCCCGGAAAATTAAGGAATTCCATCGAGCATCAAGAAAACTTGAACCATGTTCATCATTTAATAAATTGTGACAGTAAAAATAATGAACGAATAGGCATTTTAGGGCAGGCGTATTATAATTAGTTAAAGCACGCTGCACCCCTGCCTATGGAGGCCAAATCGTTTCTACCTACTTAAAGATCGCACGCGAGGTAAATGCAGAGTGAATTTATGTGCCACCATACATTTACTCTGCATTCAACTCCCGCGCGAACTATACCTATCTTATAAATCACTTAATAGTTACTTTATTGCTGTCAAGCAAGACTTTCTGTAATATTTAACATAATCTATCTGGGGTACCTCAAACAAACAGCCAAATATTTCATCTATTGCTATTAATCTCTTTCCCATCTTATTTTTTAACTAACTAAAACTATATGACATAGGCTTCTGCAACGAATTACTCTATATATATATAAAAAGAAAGTCGTGCTAGTTCAACTATTTATAACTCAAGAACGGCTGAACCGATTTGGCTGAAAACGGCGGGGAGGTAGCTTAGAACCAGAAAAACGGACATAGGATATTTTTTATCCCGGAAAATTAAAGAGTTCCGGCGGGAACCTCAATGCACGTGGACGAAGTCGCGGGCATCAGCTAGCCTGTGATGAATATGGACACAAACATATCTTAAAAATAATTTATTATCTACGGGGGTTAAATCAATTAAAGCGTCTCCTTCGAGCGAGTATCATTGTCTTCATCATGTTTGTGTCTACTTTTACCCTTTACTCTGTGTCCCAAACAAACTGCGTAAATAAATCCGGAGAGGATGAGAAAGGGGGTAGCGAGATCGCGATCGGAAACCCGAACAAATCCCTGCCACAGGCGGCCATTACTTTGACTCCACGCAAACGAGCTTCCTCAGAAACGTTGTATAAACAGACATACTCGGCGAAAGACATTGTACAGCTGTCGTTTGTTTCACACCGAGAAAACGTATCAAAGTATTTAAAGATGTACCAACTTAACACATCCGATCTTCATGATTAAGGCTCCGTCAAACCTTCGAACATACGTATATTTATACTTATTAAATTATGTATTTCCTGTATATATTATATGTACTAAATACTCAATATCATTTATTCAATATAAGTACACTGTAGGTACACTTATTGACGTTAAAAATTATTTACTTATAAAACATGATGGTGATAATTGGGTACGGTATCTTAAAACTAAAGCTTCGAGGGTTCCAAACGCGCCCTGGTCTGAGAAGAGACACAACAACTCAGCCGGGTTTTTTTTATTATCAATATCTCACAAATCATCTTAACTAAGGAACTATCAGAGCCATAGAACAAATTATTGCCAAGCCTCCTTGTCGTTTAAGTAGTCCTTTACATGGTAATAAGATTTTTCAATGAGTTTACGTTATACATTAACTTTGAACTTATTCAGAGACATCTTTAACATATCTTCTGGGAGCTTATTGTAGAAGCGGTGAAGAAACAGTGTGTTTCCAAAAAATGAATTGCTATAATAGGGATTTGTAACAACTCAATCAAATCAACAACTCTTTATCAAACTTAAAAACGCTCTTCTGGTATGGAAGTTGTATGAAATTTGCAATTGTGACGTCATCAAATTTCAACGCGCTTTTTTTCTTTAATCTATATTATAAAATGGATAACCAACTTAAAACTAACGGAGGATGTGAAGTTAAGGTCTTTTTGAAGATCCTCTATTTAATATTCAGTTAAAAATAATTTATTTTTGATACAGGCATCATCCCTATTGGTAATTGTAATATGAATTTTTGGAATAAATGAATTTATTTATTACCTGTGTTACTACTACTGACTGAACCACGGGTTCGAGCAAGTATGACACACGCGCGTTCGCGGTTTTTTTGAAACGCAAAAGCACGTAAGCCGATCCGAGCTTAAATAAGCGCAAAAAAATACGGTAGTCTGAAACTGGCTTAAATCCACGTGGATTTTAGGGTTCATAAAGCTCCGTGGAAACTGTTTTATTTTCCATGATACAACATTTTTCTGTACCAAAATTCTTTAAAATTTTGTTAGAGTATGGGATGACAGAGAGAAAGAAAATTTCTCAATCTTAATTTATACTAGATGATGCCCGAAACTTCATCCACGTGGATTAAGTTTCTTTTGATTCCCGATAGAACTTCTTATTTCTCCGGGATAAAAGTAGCATAAGTCCTTTCCGGGAATGTAACCTACCGATACAATACAAATTTCATCAAAATCTGTTGAATAGATGGGCCGTGAAAGCGTAGCAGACAGACAGAAAGACAACTTTCGTATTAAGTAAATATAATATTAGCATGGATCTAGAGACTAGCAATATAAAGGCGTATGGAGATTTCACATTTTGCTCGGTTCTCAAGACAAGGTGAACTCCCAATTAATAAAGGATTCTCAGACCTTCTACTCGAGACAAACTCGGGGTAGATTAAGAAACGAGATTCATTTGCGGTGATACCGGAAACACACACACGTGTGACGACTTCACTGGCGCTGTTGTCTTAACTTGGAAGGTCCCGTGTTTGATTCAATTTAGGCAGGTTCAATTTCTTCTTCTTCGTCGTAACACTCTTGACAGAGTGGTTGTGGTCATCACGAAGTGACGGCTTTAGTGGCAGATGTGTAATGCACCTCACGAGCATCCGCCATATCTCCCTGCTGGCCAACAGCCTGGTGCACTCATGCAATGAACCGCCAACAGCCAACTTAATAGGCATGATGACAGTAACCAAGAATCAATGAAATTATGCATTTATCTAATGAAATAGGATTGATGGATCATAGAAAACGTATTTATTTTTCTATTTCGAGTGAGATTGCTCGTTTGATCGATCGTTTCAGGGTCAATTTAGGATTTTATAATTACTGAGTTCTCTCTGGTCTGGCCTGGTGGGAGGCTTCGGCTGTGGCTAGTTACCACTCTACCGGCAAATACTTATACCATCAGGTGAGATCCCAGTCAAGGACTAACTTGTAGTGGATAAAAAAAATCATACATACATGAGAAATGAAACTGTATACATGGTTTTTGTTTCACACGATACATGTACCAACGGATTGTACCGAAAGAATTTTTATAACCCAATTGTGGTATAAATCATGGCGTACACTGTAAATCTTACGTGATTTATGTGTTTGTTGATATGTAGCTCTGAATCCAGACAATGAAATGTTAAATTAGATTAATAAAGCGTAATTTATGTTTGTTGTATTTTATACGGGACATCAAATGCTTCCTCAGTAGAATCAGCTTTCCGTACCGGTGGTAAATTCTTACGACTTATCATATGTGGCACAATTTGTCCTACGGGAAATAAATTATTTCATGGTAATATTTTCATTTTCCGTTTTTCAATCCGATTATAATATTGGTATCTTTGGCGGCTTGGTGGCTTCAAATCGAGACTAAGCATTTTCTAGGCAAACACGCTCTACCTTAGGCTGCATAGCTACAGCATCCAGCAACTCTGATTGCAGCCAAGCGCTAATCTATGAATTAAAAAAATAACTGCATGAGGCAAAAAAGTCAGTTTGGCCCCACAAGTTTCTATACATAATTATCCCCCACAATCTGTCTCATCTTAATTTGCGAAGCAGTGCTAAACAACCTTGAGGCAAAATATAACGAAAATTATACCAATGATATTATTCTCAAGAATCTCAAAATACAAACGATATTTCTGAGAAATTCCAATAAATCTTAAGTATTTTAATATAAAAAACGAAATAAAGAGATATAGACAGTGAAAAAAAATTGTTACAATCGTATTCTGAAGACTCTTAATAGCGTAAACGATATTTCTGAGAAATTCAAATAACTTTTAAGTATTGTAATAAAAAAATATGAAGTAAAGGGAAAGAGACAGTGAAACTGCTCCTCTAGGGCCGTCTGTTTCCTTGGCAACATTTGCTGCCAAGCTGATGAAATTTTGGGAGAGGTCGTTCTGGGAATAATAGAAATAGTAAAGTCTTTTGAAGGTGTTTCGATAGGTACATTCGTAGAGCGACACAATCATTTCTTAGTACCGGATAAACAACAACACTGTATCTCTGTTGAACAAATTGACCAATTGTTCAATTAGTGCAAAGACCATATATCGCATGAATAGTGAATTACTAGCTAATGTCCGCGACTTCGTCCAGTTTGAGGTTTTTTGGTTCCCGCGGGATCTCTTTAATAATTTTCCGGGATAAAATGTGGCCTATGTATTTATTATTACTGACTATATCTCGGTGCCAAATTTCACCCAGATCCGTTCAGCCGTTCTGGCGTGATTGAGTAACAAAAATACACACACACACATACAAACTTTCGCCTTTATAATATTAGTGTAATTACTTCAATAGTAATAACGGTGAAGGAAATCATCGTGAGGAAACATCATAACATGCATCCTTAAGTTTGACTAAGGTATTTGAAAACCGTCTGCTGCATCGTATTCGAAAGCCAGCTTGATGGATAAGGTCTAAACCTTTCTCATTCTGAACGAGATCCGTCATGATAAGTGTGTCGGCTATGGGTTGATGATTATGATGACGATGATGATGATTATGCACGTGTATGAGAACCTCAAGCTTACCTTTCTGACCAAATGCTCAGTACAATAAAAGGAAGAAGTGGATGAAGAAGTAGAGAAGGAGGTTTTTAGTCCGTAGGTCACAAAAACTTAACTGGAGTGAAGTCGGACATGCCAGTTCCTGGCATCAATGAGGATTTTCCTTCAAAATGAGGACTTCAAGCTTTGGCACTATAACAAACACAAGATGATGATGATAGAAGTGGATGATAATAGGCGGGTTGAGTTGCCTTATTAGTACTTTAAGTAAACAACTACAGAGCAGAAAAGAAATGAAATATCCCAAGATTATTTTATATTAGCCTTTGAAGGCAATAAAATAGCTTTGCCTTTCAATACCTACATTCATCGGATCACAGACTCATTTGGTCATAAAATACGGGGTCATGATTTTCTTGTCGGCCTGGATAATGAAATTGCAAGTAAGCTTAGGTAACAAGATTGTACTTACTTATGGATATTGTCACTAGATCTTTTTCCTACAAGGCAAGACTAACTCGTTAAGTAAGAAAGCTATTTATAGCAATATTTCTTAGCTAAGCGTGCTCGAACATTCCTTGTGCTTTCCATAAACTGAGGTATTATAAACTTATGTATTAGCACAGGATATGTAATAAGTTTTAGGTACATAATATTGGAAATTTGCAGAATGGCCCCTGTAGCTCTAAGCATTAGCAGGATAAAGTTACGGTCGGCAGATAATTATATCTGTCGTAGGACCGATGGTCGATGTGGTGTGGTCCGAAATAAAAACGTAGGATATCCTCTAGTCAGCCTGATCGTTGAACTGGTGAAGGTGGAGGGAAGCGAGTGGATGAAGAAAGCGGAGGATCGTGTTTGATAGGTACTAAAATTCTACATCAATGTGTTTGGTGGTACGTTTTCGACCTCTGTCTAGCTGTGAACGTATACAGTCTGATGGAATGAAATTAAATTCATATTGTGTACAAGTGAAGTAAAGCAAAATATTCACTTGTACATAGACTTAAGATTGGTCTCCGCTGGGAGATCAATCCTAAATGTATACACTTGTATTAGCATTTCATCTTTTCTCAAATTTAGGTGAGAATAATAAACAGAAAATTTAACCAGCCATCATCCAAACAAAACAATGTTTAAAAGCCACACTAACCGATGTTTTTGGTTTTACAAACGAAGTTAAGGATCACACAAAAAAGGGAAACGTTAAGTGGGACATAACAATAACAGGGCGCATATGTTACGTTAAAATAAACAGATCGTTGTCTCACATCACGGGTGCGCCGGCGCAGCTGCGTGAGATCACTTTGAAGAGGAACTCAGATATTCTTTTTGATTATTCTTTAATTTCGTATCCAAGGATGGTTGCCCACTTGAGAAATGCGAGGAAGATGTCTGAGCATAGATGGAGTAAAAATATAGCAATAAAATCATAAATTAATAGAAGATTAATGATTAAACTTTATTTCTTGGTTCCTCATGCACAGCTCAGATTTATTGGTCTGACAGATTTCTTCGCTAGATAGTTCATTGCATCTCTCTTACATGTTTTGTGGACAGCTACCTTTAACGTGTCGCGGTGAATTCCCTTTTGATGTGAAACGAGGTCGGTAAGTTTATTGATTCTAGTTTTCATTAATTGGACGATATTTATGAAATAGGTTTCTTTATGAGCACTGTTTACTGTTATATTATTCCTTTTGATGGGACTCTTTTGAATTTATTGATATTTATATTTTGTACTACTGATTTGGACCGTCTAGCAGTTGTAGAGGTTAATTTATTTCTTTGACCGAATTCTCGAAATAAATATGAAAATAAACTTCAGCTTTAGTATTTTGATTTAGGTATTGAATTAGTTAATTGCAATTTTTCTGATAGGGTTTTTAGTCATCTGTACTAATATTATAAATGCAAAAGTTTGGATGCATATATGTATGGATAAATCCATCCATACATCCATCCAAACGTGATTGAGTAACAAACATCCATCCATCCATCCATCTGACGGCTGAATGGATCTGGATGCAATTTGGCACACAGATAGATTATAGTCTGGAATAGCACATTGGCTACGTTTATCCCGGAAAATCTATCTATTAAAATAAGGCGTTTTTATGATGAATAATGAAGAAGTCAGCTTGAAATATAATATTGTCTTTAAATGAATAACAAAAGGTAGGTATAATAAAATATTATTACGTGGGCGTTCACTCACGGATCAAATTTCATGAGATTCCGATTAGTGAAGTGATAAGAAACTTTGTCAATAACCGTTAATTAACTTAACCGATTGTTTTTGACGTTTAGTCACCTACGATTATCGCTTTACATCTTTTTGTCAATAATTAAGTCGCGACGGAAGTTTGAATTAATTCATTTGGAAATAAAAATCATCCTACGCTGATGTCAGTCCACAAAACAAATGAGTAACTTTTTTTCAAGCATTTAATATGGGACTTGTAGTGAAATTCTGAACCATGATGTCATCAAAATTTGACGCACTTTTTTATGCTTCAATTGATAGTTTAAAATGGTTTACAAACATAAATCTAATAGGGGACGTGGATATGACGACTTTTAGGACATGATCTATTGAATAATAACTAAAAATTCAATTCAATTGTTTTTTAATTCAATTGTTTATTTGCAAGAAACATTGTACAATTAAGATGACAAACTAATAGAAAGAACAAACATGTTTCTTTCAATAGATAACTAGATAGTTTAGTTTCTTTCAATAGTCAAAAATTGCTTATTTCAATAGTTATCGAATACCCAATTAACAGAGACTCGTGCTATCTATCTGTCGTAATCGGACTCCGAAAATGGCGCATTAGCAACAACCAATAGCGGAAGGAAGGCTCTAATATTGTCTAAATATTGACAATATATTGAGATATATATTGTTATTATTAGTGTATATGTTATGTATTATTAAAATATGTTAACGAAATAAGATTTCTGTGTGAATACATCGGTGTACTTGTACCGTAGGATATATTTCGGAGGGTGAATGAACTAGAAGTTTAATTCGCTATAATCCGCTACAGTAGACAAATCTGTGTGGTACAGTGCGTGTCTTTCACTTGCAGGTGAAAGACACGCACTGTACCACACAGATTTGTCTACTGTTAGCGGATTATAGCGAATTAAACTTCTAGTTCATTCACTATCATGGACTTCCGCAAAGTAACGCCTGCTTCTATTCAATATTTCGGAGGGTGTGCTCAAGAACTATTCGATCTGGTTCCTCCGTCACCTTTTTATTATCGATCCGCAAGGCACACCCAAGGTCTGCACCCTTACGTAGTCGAAATAGGGATGATGACAACTCAACTCTTTATCAAACTTAAAAACGCTCTTCTAGTATGGAAGTTGTATGAAATTCGCAATTGTGATAAAATTTCAACGCACTTTATTTCTTTAATCTATATTATAAAATGGTTATCAAACATAAAACTAACCGAGGATGTGAATTTTAGGTCTTTTCGAAGTCCCTCTATTTAATAATCAGTTAGAAATAATTTATTTTTGATATAGGCATCATTGCTTCCTCGTTTCTAATTAGAACTGCTAGGATATGGAATGCCCTTCCGGCTTCCGTTTTCCCCACCTCTTTTAATATAGGTACCTTCAAATCAAGAGTGAACAGGCATCTTCTAGGCAAGCCACCTTAGGCTGCATCACCACTTGCTAGCAAGTCTGATTGCATGGCCTATATAATTAAAAAAAAAAACCGTACCTGTACCGTATCGTACTTGTAAAATTTGACGACCTCCGTGGCGCAGTGTGTAGCGCTGTTGTCTTAACGTGCGGAGGTCCCGGGTTCGATCCCCGGCGGGGTCAATTTGGGAATTTATAATTTCTGAAATTTCCCTGATCTGGCCTGGTGGGAGGCTTCGGCCGTGGCTAGTTACTACCCTACTGGCAAAGACGTGCGACGTGCCAAGCGATTTAGAAACCGTGTAGAAACCGAATAGGGGGTATGGGTTTAATAATATATAACTGCCATACCCCTAACAGGTTAGCCCGCTCCCATCTTAGACTGCATCATCACTTACCATCAGGTGAGATCGCAGTCAAGGGCTAATTGTAGTGGTTAAAAAAAAAAGTACCTGTACGCAATTAGACACTTCCACCTGTACTATAACTTATTCTATGCTTCCACCCCGGAGCATATAGCTTATGGCCTAACTTCGTCCTCCTAACCTATAATTAAAATAATAATAACCCACACGTTTACAGCTCTATCATTTCGAAGAGGCAATTAACGCTAATAACATCCGCAATCGATTGTGGGTGGACATACATTATTACTTTTTAACACTTCTCTACATTGTCACTAAATGCTAATATATTTATGAAGCATATAAAATTGTGTAGTATTATTGTTTCCATAACATGTACGGCCTACGCAATTGTAAGCATTAAAACTTTATACCAACTTTCGCCTATGATTACGCCTACGGATTCGCTAAAATATTTATGTTTTTCATAATATTTGAACACTGTAATCCCTCTCTATTTTATTTTGGGAAACTGATAAGCTTATTAAACACGCCCGGGTAATGAGACCAGGTCTCGAAGCCCTGCTGCTGTAGGTTATTTTTTGAAGAATCGATCAATGAGATGATAATTTATTAAATAAGTGATAGAAGAATTAGATCTTAGAAACCATATCATAGATTTTGAAGAATACGGGAGGCTTCGGCCGTTGCTAGTTACCAATCTAACTGCAAAGACATGCCAACAAGCGATTTTTCGTTCGGGTACGATGGTGTATAGAAACCGGGTAGATATATGCGTTTAATAAAACTACCATACATCATAAATAAATATATCAATCAAAAATAAT
This sequence comes from Erebia palarica, assembly GCA_964035005.1. Taxonomy (NCBI): domain Eukaryota; kingdom Metazoa; phylum Arthropoda; class Insecta; order Lepidoptera; family Nymphalidae; genus Erebia; species Erebia palarica. The sequence goes on from OZ035994.1 coordinate 25,880,864, forward strand.
TAGTAGGTACAAAGTTTCTTAAATTACCCTAGACCCCCAAACTAGGATGGCCCGTATCTTGGGGGTCAGAATCATCACTTTCCACCTGGTGAGATCGTGAACTAAAATAAACACGTTTCGTATTTTCTTACTGTATTTTCGTTCTAAAGGTCCCTATTTTACTGAGGAACCCTAAAACCCGAGATAAGCCTGAGTACTAAATACAGACCATGCATTTTATCGCACAAGAGAAAATCATAATTAAAATAATAAAAAAACACGACTACCCTGCCAAGAAACGAACTAAAAAGTTAAAAAATCTAAATTAATTTAGTTAAATTAGAATCTTATTCACATTTTTATTAAATGATATTTTTTTGTGAATTCCTGGATATTGAACTATTATTAGTGTTATATAATTTTGGAATCTACTTGTCATTTTCTACATGATGATTATATAGTTAATCTTATTTTCGAATATTTTTTTCAACTTTAGTCTTCATGGTCACCCCATCACTTTTTTTTAAATTTTACTAGCCTATGTCACCCGGAATAAGCTAGGGATTTTAACAATACCTCATTTATAAAAATCGGTTCAGGCGTATAGATGTTAGATACATAAATACATGAACCCTGAAAACAATATACTCCTTTTTTCAAGCAGTCGTATAACAAGCCGATAGAACGAAGATTAGAATGGAAAAAACTTATTATAATGGAAAAATGCTGAAGCGTTGCATGAATTGGAACGTGGGAGACTATTGAATATCCGCGTCGGCATTTTATTTCCTGGCTATTTGCTCCGTCAATCCGTCCAATCCGCACACTAATTGATCTCTGACAAACAGACAGACTATTCGAATTGTATGAACTATATAGGAAATCTAATGGAAAAGTATAATGGGCAAACGAACCACTTTTCAATTGTTTGCCTTGAAATGCTATATGAATTCAAATCCAAAATGAAAAATTTGTGGAAATAGGTTAAAGTAAGTTGGTTCATTTTAAAATTCTAGAAACACTATTTCATGCCGTACATAATTAGGCGTACAAAATTTGATTATTTTTTTCTTTCCGTCGCAGTGTAAACTAGTGAGTCAGAGTCCTTGATATTTATAGACCAAAAGAAATCAGTCTGTCTGCTATGCCCGTGATCCTTTATGAATTACCAGCTAATGCCGCGACTTCGTTCGCGTGGATTTAGGTAATTTTCCGGGATAAAAAGTAGCCTTTGTATTATTCCAGACTACAGTATATCTGTGTGCCAAATTTCATCCAGATCCGTTCAGCCGTTCCGGCGTGATTGAGTAACAAACATCCATCCATCCAAACTTTCACATTTATAATATTAGTACCGAGTATGATGCCTGCGTGGATTAAGTTTCAGTATATTATGGGACCAATGCTCTTCTCCATTTAAGCTTACGTCTTACACGCTTGATTCCGTTATACTACAAAGTTAAAATCAAACAGAGCTGATGAATAAATTAACACCTTAATTTTTGAATTCAATTAGAAAAGAAACCGACATCCACTCGACATGAAAGTTTTTGAACAAACAATAAATTGCGACAAATATTTACCAACCTCGAAAGTCATGGTGACTGTCCAACTTGATGTTAACAATGTTAACAAGGCACTTAAGCTGCCGTCACAATACTTACATTTGTTACAGCTGTCACGGTGTCACTCTTGTCACAGTGTCATTCTTGTCACAGTTTCACTCTTGTCACGCGTGTAACAACATCAAACAACACAAGAACACGCATTTACAATGCTAATTGTTTCAACAGATACATAAGAAGATTACTTTTATCTCGCGCAACTAAAAACTAATACCGTTACAGGTTATAGACTCGAGTTGTAGACCGTAGAGATGCAGATCTTTTACATCAGGTGTCAAACAAGTTACCTGACTTAGTGATTCTTTGTGGCTTGAATGTGATTGCTATGCAGCGATAAGGTCGCCAAATTACATAATTTTTACGTAAAACAGGGAAGTCGTCAAGGCGTGCTTTAAAAAAAATCATACAAAAATTTAATTCAGCTGTAAGTAGTTTCTTAATAATAACCTCACAAAAAAATTGTGAAATAAATTAAGTTATGAGCTCTATAACATGACAAGACTTACCGCAGGACAGACGACTTAACGTGCTCTCCGAAATCTCTCTCTCACGGGGGTGAAACACCGCCAACTTCCTAACTCTGGGCTAATACTGAGATTTTTTTGTCAGAAAAACCCAATACTTGTTATGGCCCGACCCGGGACTCGAAACACGGAACTTCGCCGGCCGTAGTCGAACATGCTAACCACTAGACCAACGAGGCAGTTACACAATATCTCTAGTGAACACTGTTCAAATATGTCAACAAAATCCATAATACTGTTATAAATACGTAAGTGCTATGCTTTCACGGCCCATCTGTTCAACCAATTTTGATGAAATTTGGTAAAGCTGTGGCATCCCGGGAAAGGACATAGGCTACTTTTTATCCCGGAAAATTAAGAATTCCCGCGTGATTAAAAAAACTTTAATATACGCGGACGAAGTCGCAGGCATCATCTAGTGAAACAATATGATTGAAATCTGATCAGATTTGACAAAGTTACAGAGTACCAGGTTTTTGACGACCTCTCTGATGTCGTAGTGCACCACTTTTAAGACACCACCGTCTTAAAGTTAAAAGTAGTTGGCACTGGTTTTGATCTCAGGACCTGGTTGGTGACTTCAACCGTGGCCATCTCATCGCCACATACCATCACGTGGATATCGAGGTCAAGGGCAAAATTGTAGTAGAATAATAAAAATAAAAAAAAACTGCCTGCCAAAACAACGTTTCAGTGAAACTCTCCTATTTTAAAGTAAAAAAACAAAGTTATCATAAGTTAAATTCTAAAATAAAATTATTTCTAGTTTCGTTAATCGTTAATCTTAAAAATAACGAAACTTGTCAAAAGACTAAAAAGGACTAAACCTTTTGAGTTAGTGCATAGTATTAAGTGACAGTGTTAAAAGAACACGAGAATAAAGTGTCTATAGAGCTTTACATAAAGTTTACCAGTTCACTAACGCGGCGATAGATGGCAGCACAAGTATATTGCGTCGCGCTAGAGCTTGGTGTTTGAGCATGGGTAAATAGTTTGATAAGCCAGTTCACAGGCAACCGATTTTGATGAATTTTGGCATTTTTGCAATATCATACTTCTGATAAGGAAGTTCATGATATATAATATACCGATAAATTACTAAACATCTAGGATTTGAGCCATTCAAAGTCAAACTTTGATAATTATGCTGAGTGTTCGCTATGCTTTATACAAGAAAGACTAAGATGCATTAATGGACGAAACTGCTGAGTTTCTTGCCGGCTCTTCTCAGTAGAACAGCTTTCCGAACAGGTGGTAGACTACCATTATCTACCGTTATGTCCATTAATTTAATGAACATAACTGCTGAGTTTCTTGCCGGCTCTTTCCGAACCGGTGGTAGAGTCTTAACCTTTTTGTATGTGGCACAAGTTGTCCTACATGAAATAAATAAATTATCATTTAATTTCTTAGTATTTGCGATAGATACTAATATGACTAAAAATAATACTACTCATTAGCCAATTAGGCTAGATCATAGTTACATGCCAAACTGCCTCGTTGGTCTAGTGGTTGGCATGTTCGACTGCGGCCGTCGAGGTCCAGGGTTCGAGTCCCGGGTCGGGCCAAAACAAGTATTGGGGTTTTCTGACTAGAGATTCTCAGTACTAGCCCGGAGTTAGGAAGTTGGCGGTGTTTCACCCCCGTGCCTCGGAGAGCACGTTAAGCCGTCGGTCCCGGTTATTATCACTAACATGATAATAGTCGTTAAAGCCCGCCAACCCGCATTGGAGCAGCGTGGTGGGTCTAAGCTCTAATTCCCTCTCTCTCATGAGAGTGGAGGCCTGTGCCCAGCAGTGGGACGTTAATGGGCTGTAGTGATGGTGGTGGATAGTTACACGAGTACCTCGCTGGTACTCAATGGGTAATAGGAAGAAGAATCATTCTAATAAATTTACCTACACAGAAAATGAGAAAAATGTGTTTATCTTACGCGCTTTAGACAACACAGATTCAAAAGTCAGGTCAAGAGATTTGAGTATGTGGTGGGCGTCGATTCTCAAGAACACGGAATATTGTTTTACCCCAGTCACACTAAATGCCTACGTTTTTGATTGTCATCGTCATTAGACGACCTTTTTGTAATAGAGTACTGTTTAAATGTCACCGTAAGATTGTAAAAGCTGTTAGATTGTAATCTAACTATAAGAGATTATATAGAGAAATTGCAAACTGTCGACAGATTGTGAACCGTTCAATGTTCTGAGTGTCAATTTTTGAAATATTCATTGTATTTACGTTTTCTTGTCTGTTTCATGTAGGTTAGGTTAGGGTTCGACATAAATATTCAGGTTAGGTTCAGGTAGGTTCTATCGGGTTAATAAACCTAACAGATTACAATCTTCCGGAAAATAATGGGTTAAATTGTAATCTTTCGACACTGCTATACACATTGCTATGCAGACATTATAATCTAACGGTTTTTACAATCTTACGGTGACTTATATAAAACACAGTGTGTATATAAAAGTTAATCCTTGTATGTGACGGCACTTGGCGGTAAACATGATGTAATCTAAGATGGAAGTGGGTTAACCAGAAAGTGTTATAGGAGTTATTTTATTATAGCGAATGCCCGCGACTTCGTCTGCGTGGTTTGAGGTTTTTCGGTTCCCGCGGGAACTCTTTAATTTTCCGGGATAAAAAGTAGCCTATGTCCTTCTCCGGAATGGCACAGCTTTACCGAATTTCATCAAAATTGATTAAACAGATGGGCCGTATATGTGCTATTCCAGGCTATAATCTATCTCTGTGCCAAATTTCAGCCAGATCCGTCCAGCCGTTGGGACGTGATTGAGTAACAAACATCCATACATCCATCCAAACTTTCGCATTTATAATATTAGTAAAATTACTACTAAGTAATGCCCGCGACTTCGTCTGCTTGGAATGTTTCTTCAATCCGCACGGGAACTCCTTAATTTTCCAGGCTATTTTACTCTCATCTTCAACTGTTCCCATGCCAACAGTCGCGCCCATCCGTTGGTCTGTTGTAGCGTGATTTAAGGTCAAACCAACAAACACACTTTTGCATTTATAATATTAGCATGATTTAGGTTTTTTAAACCCGAGGGAACGCTTTAACTACCCAGGATTAACTTGCTTTTCTAACATAGACAGATATGTCTATCTATAATGTCTCTGCCAAATTTTGTCAACACGATATTCTAATATTATATAAAATTCTTGTGTCACAGTTTTAGTGTTTATACTCCTCCGAAACGGCTTAACCGATTTTGATGAAATTTCATATGTATATTCAGTTGGTATGAGAATAGGTTTATGGTTCACCCCAAAAATTAATTTTTTATTTTTTGGACAATTTTTTTTTTGTGGTGTGGAATCGAAAAATACATTTAGTCCTAAATTTTACCCTCCTACTACCGACTCCTATGTTTTGATAGCATTTTATATTTTTCAACCCTGGTCGATAGCTGATCAATGGGGTCCCGTTTTACCAAATTCCCCCGCTCGGGAGCAGCATAATAGCAAGTTTAATAATTCATATGGCAAAACAACGTTTGCCGGGTCAGCTAGTAATATTGTAAAAAAGAAATATCAGAAATGGCTACTCTGATAAAGTTGAAATGCAAATAAACCATACAAAAGAGCTCAGTTCATCCAAAAAGGAAAGCAAATCCGAAGCCGATGAAGCAAGATAAAGCCTAAAACTTTGAGAGCGATCGGTAAAGTTTAAAAAGTAAAAAAAAGGAATAACAGGACAGCCAATCACCGAAGTTCCAAATACACTAGTCCCTGAGAACAAACGATTCAAAAGGTTGTAAAATTAGACACCGTTTCCATTGTTTGGCGACGATTGATTCCGAAAAACAAAAACGTTTTCGATGTTTTGGCCCTAACAGAATAACAGCGTTGTGGTTACATTTTGTACCCACAACATCAAGCTGAGGTAGGACCCTTTTGTTGGCACGACACATTCTAGACGTTGAGTGATTAAGTTAAGGTAGATTTTAAGTACTTTTTGTATTTTATGTTTACTATGTGTAGTATCAGCAAATAAAACATATTCTATTCTATTCTATTCTATGTTACTGAAGTTGATACTCGAATCGGATTTAAGAGCTTTTTGTAAATTATGTCATGTTCTTTTCTGATTTGTTCTTTTGCTGTTTTATTGAAGTTTACTCCTTAAGAATCGATTTTCATATAATAAGCTCGATTTATGAAAAGTTATGGGGAGTAAAATCAAACTTTCTCCGTTACGTTATGTTAAGTTTATGGTTCCATGGTTACAATTTTCGTTCGTAAGGAGTAAACTCCAGTAGTGCGTCGGAGCTGACACACAATTTTTTATTTGTATGCGTAATTTTCTATGAATAATTTCATAACCTTATTGCTTTAGATCCTTTTGCACCTAACTGCTTTATGATTTTGTTTAATTAATCTTTAACTTTTGACAAATTTATTAGAGTTGACATGAAAATGTCAATTTTATTAAAATAAAAAAATATTATAACCTTTGGCTACCATACATAGCTTTGTGCAAGTTTGCCGTAGTATTCAAAGAGATAATTTAAAAATTTGATTACTTTTACTGTACCTATTTATAACGTTATACCCCAACTCGCACGTCACTACAGCCTATTAACGCCCCACTGCTGGGCACAGGCCTCCACTCTCATAGGAGAGAGGGAATTAGAGCTTAGACCCACCACGCTACTCCAATGCGGGTTGGCGGGCTGTAACGACTATTATCATGTTAGTGATAATAACCGGGACCGAAGGCTTAACGTGCTTTCCGAGGCACGGGGGTGAAACACCGCCAACTTCCTAACTCCGGGCTAGTACTGGGAATTTCTAATCCGAAAAACCCGATACTTAATTATGGCCCGACCCGGGACTCGAACCCGGGATCTCGTCGGCCGCAGTCAAACATGCTAACCACTAGACCAACGAGGCAGTGAAAGAATTTAAAAGTAAGAAAGATTAAACATTTTTTTTTAAATAGTATTCCTATGATTATGGGGCTAATTCTGTTTTACATCTCTAAACTAAACTAAAATGACAGCATTAAAAATATTGCTAACCCTTTCATAATATTCCCTGCGGAAAGGGATAGGACTAGATTTGAAACCTCTATTTTAGTTTAGCTTAGAGATTCTGCCAGAATTGACCTCATTATGTAAGTTTTCTTAACTCGATTGTAAAATGTGTTCAGTCCGACAAAAATGTCGGCTAGTTGTAATACGCAATGGAGAATATCACTGTCGCAGTGAAGTTCTGAAAATGGCCGCCAGGTGTCGCAGCGGGCGGTTCGAAGTTTGCGGAATTAGCGCCAGTGGTCAAGCGGTTTCATGAAGAATAATGCTATTTTGTCGGCCAAATAATAGTTAAGAGATTGTGATAAACAGAATTGGCCTCATTATGTAAGTTTTCTTTACTCAATAGCAAAATGTGTTCCGACAAAAATATCGGCTAGGGGTAATACGCAATGGAGAATATCACTGTCGCAGTGAATTTCTGAAAATGGCCGCCAGGTGTCGCAGCGGGCGGCTCGAAGTTTGCGGAATTAGCGCCAGTCGGCAAGCGGTTTCATGAATAATAATGCGATTTTGTCAGCGAAATAATAGTTAAGAGATTGTGTTAAACAGAATTGGCCTCATTATGTAAGTTTTCTTAACTCAAATAGCAAAATGTGTTCAGTCCGACAAAAATGTCGGCTAGTTGTAATACGCAATGGAGAATATCACTGTCGCAGTGAAGTTTTGAAAATGGCCGCCAGGTGTCGCAGCGGGCTCCGCGAAGTTTGCGGAATTAGCGCCAGTGGGCAAGCGGTCTCATGAAGAATAATGCTATTTTGTCGGCCAAATAATAGTTAAGAAATTGTGATAAACAGAATTGGCCTCATTATGTAAGTTTTCTTAACTCGATAGCCAAATGTGTTCAGTCCGACAAAAATGTCGGCTAGTTGTAATACGCAATGGAGAACATCACTGTCGCAGTGAAGTTCTGAAAATGGCCGCCAGGTGTCGCAGCGGGCTCCGCGAAGTTTGCGGAATTAGCGCCAGTCGGCAAGCGGTTTCATGAAGAATAATGCGATTTTGTCGGCGAAATAAAAAAGCTCAAAGGAGTTATATCTGCAATGGCACTTTTACAACTGTTACGAAACTCGGAATTGCATGCATTAAAATAAATGGAAAAACTCTCCACCCATATTCGTCATGACGTCCGCTTCGACACGTTTAAGCCGGTGAGATTATTTCACACTGTTTCAACTTTTAGTGTACGGGCACAAAATTAGCGACGGCGAAGCGACAGCGATAGCGGGGCGACGCGATTAGTCGGCGATTAGTCGTGAACTTTAATGTAATATTTTTGAAGAGGTCAGTATGGCAGTAAAATTATGTCTACCCCTTATCTCTCTCTGTCTACCGAAGCTAACATGGTTACTTGTCTCGTTACGTCAAAAGTAGAGATGAAAGTAATATTTCTTATCTGTGGTATTTTTCCCTACGAACCTTTACATGTCGACTGTTTTTTTCTTATAAGATACCGCGTTTTGTGCATGTTAGTGTAAATTAAAAATTTGCTGGCAACGACAACATCTCTCTCTCTCATCGCGAGATAATCTCATTGTGCGCATGCTAAGCACACTGGTAATACTTTATTACCGACAAAAACGTCTGGGTTTTTTTTTCGATTTCTATAAGTACTCGGTTCTTTCGATTTCAGTAATTACTAAATTTAAAGATAAAAAAACTCAAGTTGCCAAAAAAATATTTACTTATTGGATTTTTTTGCAAATTTTATATGCTGCGCAGTAGTGAAATAACCGCAAATTGTCTACCAGACTGGCAGGACTGGATTCACTAATTGAAGAAATTATATTTTATCACAATTTCAGCTTGCAATACTCAATATCATTTATTCAATATAGGTACACTGTAAGTACACTTATTGACGTTAAAAATTGATGGTGAGAATTGGTCACGGTATCTTAAAACTAAAGCTACGAGGGTTCCAAACGCTCCCTGGTCTGAGAAGAGCCCACAGCAAACTCAGCCGGATTTATTATCACCATCTCACAAATCATCCTAAGGAACTATCAGAGCCATAGAGCAAATTATTGCCAAGCTTCCTTGTCGTTTAAGTAGTCCTTTACATGGTAATAAGATTTTTCAATGAGTTTACGTTTTACATTAACTTTGAACTCATTCAGAGACATCTTTAACATGTATTCTAAAGGACCTTCCCGAAATTCGTCGCCTACTCTCGGACCACATCGCCCCGCTGTCGCTATCGCTCGGCCGTCGCTAGTTTCATGCCTGACGCCTTAAAGCCTCTGTAATATCAGCGTGTATTGAAGTATCAAAGCGACAAGCACGTAGCTTCGCGTCACTTCTGTCACTCACCTAGGACATTGATACTTTGCTAGATGAGCGACGAAAGTTTTTTTTTTTCCACGACAAGTTAGTCCTTGACTGCGATCTCACCTGATGGTAAGTGATGATGCAGTCTAAGATGGTAGCGGGCTAACCTGTTAGGGGCATGGCAGTTATAATAAATCCATACCCCTATTCGGTTTCTACACGGCATCGTACCGGAACGCTAAATCGCTTGGCGGCATGTCCTTGCCGGTAGGGTGGTAACTAGCCACGGCCGAAGCCTCCCACCAGGCCAGACCAGGGAAAATTCAGAAATTATAAATTAAAGTTAATAATGAAATTATAAGTTAGTTATTTTGTTTGTGTGCAATAAAGTATTTATCTATCTATCTATCTACCATTAGAGGGCTAACTTGTGGTTAAAAAAACAATCCAACTAAGAAAGAACTGGAAAGTTTTGGCGCAGTAAATACACTGTACTTTTGTCCTTTAATTAAAGAGGACCTGCTTTACATAAGAGGCGTTAAAACGGAAAATTATACTAAAAACTGCAGTATACTACCAGATAAGGTGCGGGAAAGGAAAACAAAACCATTGAAATTTAAATTACAATAAAGACTGTTAAAACTATTTAAATTTAAGAACTTCCAAAGTAACTCGTAATAGTTATGGCAAAATATTTAAAACAAACCTCAACTAACAATGAAAGCCGAGCTAAGTACAGTTGTTAAACTTTCGGACAAAATTGCACTGGAATTTGCGAAAATTTTCCGTTCACTGTAATTTTCATATCTTACGCAGGTACAAGACTTGCAGCGACTTAAAACCTAGTTTCTTGTTAATGCATTGCTAAATAGACTGAAATAGTGTAAGAGGGAGCCTTGATTTTGAGCAAAGCGAATTACTTGGCTTCGGCACATAATAGGTAATAGTACTGCTTCGGTTAGTATTTCATGACTTCTCTGGCGTACACTGGTGAGCGCTGTTGTCTAAATAAATCCTGGGTCTTGGGACCTATTCCTGGCTGGGGGCATCTAGAAATTATAATATTTTTTCAAGCTTAAGTCTAAGGCTAATCTAGTAGGAGGCTTTGGCTGTGGCTTGTTAACGGCAAAGTTGTGACGTTTAACTATACTCTGGCTTTATGCTTTTAGCTTAAAGCTTTTAGTTTCATACACTTTACTACCACAAAATAAAGGAGAATCAAATAAATATCAAAGCAATAAATTTTTTCCTGATTATTCTTAAAATATAATTGATCTATTAACCTAGTAAAATATAGAGGTAGTTCATAATTATTAATGTTTCCATAAAATTTATTTGTATTACAAGTTAGTTACAAATAAAAGAACCCTATTAATGATAAAGATACAGACAGCTAAATAAACTTTTATTTGCTCACGAAACAATCACAAAAAAATTAGGCATCAACAATCATCTTGTCAATTATGATGATATCAAACATAAACACGACTTGTAATTATATACATAATCTGACATGTGATTAACATAATCTTTAAGATAATGTTTATAAGATCATTGCCTTTCATAAGTTACTACTTAGCTTATTTGTCGTATAAACAAGTATAGCCTACTTAGCATAATATTTATACCAGTACGTATCATTATTTTGCTAATCACGTGGATCTTTTAGATCAATTTCAATAGTAACAACGGTTGTTTTCTTTTTTTATATCCACTACAAGTTACACCTTGTCTAAGATTGTAGCGGGCTTACCTGTTAGGGGTATAGCAGTTATATTAAACCCATACCTCTAATCGTTTTTACGCGGCGTCATGCTGGAAATCGCTTGATAGTACGTCTTTTCTGGCTGGGTGGTAACACGACCTAGTAGTATTTGCTCTTAATAATTTTGTCTGATGCAATGAGACCTCAAGAATTCTAAGCATTGTCTCTTAGTCTAAAAGGCAAGATAAACCAGTAAATGGCCTCTCAAAATTACCCGTTGTATAGCGTGAACAACATAATTGTCAGCTTCCTTATCCGGTTTTGGGAAATATGACCGTGCACTGCTTTAGCTTGGTTGTATTGTTTAACAGCTAATTTGAATATCTAAAAGTCTGAGCACAAAGTTTTGTACAGTTTCTTATAGAACTTTCACAATGTAGTAACATTTTATTAGATGTGATATAAAGGTTCTGTAAGTAAAACTTCTGCAATTATTTTAATTGAAATACGATTAATATTATGATCTTTTGTTTTAACATAGGAAAACAAAGTCCCTACTCAGCGTTTGACTATGTTTGTGTATGCTGTAAAACTTAGATTTACTCTATGTCACTTCAGATTTTCAACTAAATATATCGATAATAAACACAGAAGAAGAGATCTGCTAATTACAAAATATGACGTTGATTTTTTTCTCCCTCATTACATAATTGAATAACAAACCAATAAATCTACAAACAAATGCACTTTTGCATTTATAATATTGGTATGATTTTGTGTTATCCTAGGGTTTTAGGCAGACAATAAAACGCAGACGATGTTTACAAGGTGACCGTTTATTCCGGACTGACTTATGTTCTAAGATTTTGAACATCATCACATGAAATTCAATGTGATTCTCACCATAATTTCACGTGATAGCCAACGATAATATACACATTTTGTCCATAAAATCCCCACACAGGAAATTGTAGCGTCAGCAGGCCTTCCACTAGGGACGGACGGTATCAAACAAGTCCCAGGGAGCTTTTGGATCCTGGCGGCGCAAGACTGTGGCATGCTAAAGTCCTTGCAGGAAACCTACGAGTATGTCTATACGGATCAACCTATCGAATGACAAAGTCCGTAAATTAAGTAACATGAAATCTTACCCTTGCCGAGCAAAAGAATTTTCCTTGCGAACATTGATTTTGATACGATAGGCACCTATTTTTAATTTGGAAACGTTTTACGCTTAATTTAGTCAACGTGACAATCACAAAAACTTCCGTTAATTCTTGTCATCCTTTAATTGGATGAACATTGGATCATTGGATCTATTTTAAAAATTCGATTTCATAATCAGCTCGTAGTTCAAGTTACGAATTATGATTCACAAGCACCTATGGTTACAAAATTACAATAATAAGTCACTTAATTCTTGTCACGATTGACCTTTAGCGAAGAATTTAGCTGACCTGCCACGACTTGGCATGGATGACCTTTCTGTTTATAGGACCTCCTCCAATATAATATTATTTATTTATAGGTTTCGGTCCCTATAAGATTTTCTGTGTTATATTAACATTGTATCCATAAAATAATTGCTTGAAAATTCCCTAATATTCATTTCGTACCTATTATGTTATTTTACGTATTAACTATCCCAGTACCTAACTAATAGTCACAAGTTTAACATTGAGGTGCGTTTACAGATTTGCAAAAGAGCCCCAATACAAATATCGAATTTGTAAAAAAATCGTTTATTCTATCTATTTCTTGTTCTTTTTTTTGTATGTTCTTTATTGTACACCACAAAATAAAAAAAAACATATAACAAACATGAAAACATAAAACGTAGGTACAATAAGATGGTCCTAACGCTAACCAGTGATCTCTTCCAGACAACCTTATCGATACGGAGACAATGACCAAGTGGATAGTGGGAGGTGATGCATAAAGATAAACTTAAATACTAATAGATACATAAATTAACCAATATCGTAAAAATTTAACGTATTAATACACTAATATAAAACAAATAAAATAGACATACGTAAGATTAAATACATAAATAAATACACATATAAATAATGGACAAATTAAACATGTCGCTATTGATGATTACAGAGAGATATGTTTTGATCTTTTATTTTAAGTTATCGATATTAACATTACTAATACACTTAACTCTACTGGTTTCACGAACCCCGTGTAGCTTAAGATCCACAGTTAGATAGTAATGACGGTAAAATGCACTTTACTTAAGCTCGCAGACTCTAGTATCTACTTCCATCTCAATACCATAATCTTTTCATCCGATCTATTTAAGTGCAAAGGTTGGTTATTCTGATACCATCTTTAGCGGTTTAGGAACTGCTTTGAAACTTTCATCTGCTTTTAACTCAACTTCAAAAGGGTTCATTACACTATGATATTATTATGTTCTTATGATCGTTTATCTGTTCTTGTTAACTCAAACGTACACTTTTAAATTATTAAGTTACTATGGGTATGCCATAGTAACTTAATAATTTAAAAGTGTGAATATCTGACTGTCTGCTATGATTTCACGGCCCATCTTTTCAACAGATTTCAAAGGAATTTGGCACATAAATAGGTTGCATCCCGGAGAAGGACATAGGCTACTTTTTATCCCAGAATTCCCTCGGGAATCAATAAACGCCGACGAAGTTGCGGGTATCATCTAGTGTTTTATATTATTGTATTTTTAAGTCATTCAAAAAATGAGGAGGTTCTCATTTCAGCGTGTATTTTTCTCAATCCTTTTTTTTAGGCTTAAGAACCTATTGTTTAATAAACAGCAATACAAAATAATTTGCTAAAATTTTGTTAGTCAATGTTATGTTCTTGGCGATTATTATCTCATCTCAACTCATCATCTTCACGTTAACACATCACCCGCTCACTACTCACGCGCCTTCTCTTAGAACGAGGAAGGCTCAAAGTTAGACCGTATACCACCACGCTGGCCAAGCGTGAATAGGCAGACTTCACACACCTTCGAGAATATTGTGGAGAACTCTCACGCACGCAGATTTTCGGACGATGTTTTTTATTCACTAGTGAAGCAAGTGATATTTTGCTCATAGTATTTAAGCTATGATAGTATAGTCCGTTTGCATGAATCTACGTAAATAAGACCCTAGGGGTGCATAAGTTCAGATTTTGGGTCATAACTTTTAGTTATTTTATACTAGATGATGCCTGTGACTTCGTCCGCGTGGATTAAGTTTTTTCAATTCCCTAGGAAACCCGCTTTTCCGCGATAAAATATATTCTATGTGCTTCCCGGGATAGAACCTATCCCTTCACCAAATTTCATCAAAATCAGTTGAAGAGGCGGGCACTGAAAGCGTAGCAGACAGACAGGCACACTTGCCCATTTATAATATTAATATGGAAGTATGGATTTTCAACACTAAAATATTTAAATAGAGTAAGATCTTAGTTTCTGAAACTTCCATCTGCTTTACAACAACTAGGTATTTAGTTTACGTGTGGAATACAAAATGCTACGCCATAACATTAACATAACAGAACTGGGGACATTTTGAACAAGTAAGAACTTGTTTCAACTTAGTCGAAGCACATGTTCCGATAAAATTAATTACCAAACTACGTGTCGTTTTGAACAATCAGTTTCAAAGATCTATGCGGTTTTGTTTTACGAATCAAACTATCGAAAAGTCTTACTTTTGTAAAGTGTTCCGAGTTTTTGCTGGTTCTTCTCATGGATGAGGAATGTTATTACGAACCAGTGGTAGATTCTCTACGATTTCAAAGCACTTGTCCGAGTCTACTTGAATAAAAAAGATTTGAATTTGATATCGAGTTTGTTTTTATTTAAACTTGTCAATCAATTAATCAATACTTATTTATTCAAATTAGGTATCACCACCGCTACAGCCCGTTAACGTCCCACTGCTGGGCACAGGCCTCCACTCTCTTTGAAGATTAGATATTTATATTTAATATAATTAAATAAATAAATACTGGCGGACTTTAACGTGATTAGAACAGGGAACGACGGCTTAACGTGCTCTCCGAGGCACGGGGGTGAAAGACCGCGAACTTTATAACTCCGGGCTAGTACCTAGAATTTCTAGTCAGAAAAACCCAACACTTAATTTATGACCCCGAACCGGGATTCGAAACCGATACCTCGTCGGCTGCAGTCGAAGATGCTAACCACTAGACCAACGATGCAGTTTAGGTACACCGTACACTTATTGACATCCAAGTATTGTGTCGAATGTTCACAACGAAGATAATATTTAGAACTTGAATTAGTTAGTTTTTGTATCAGTTGTTTGAAAATGTTTCTGGACTCTCATTATATTAAACTTTTAACGAGGCGATAATTAACTTACCAAGGTGTCTTAAAAATAAACCTACAAGGGTTACAAACGCACCCTGGTCTGAGAAGAGCCCACAACAAACTCAGTCGGGGTTCTTATTATTACCATCTCACAAATAATAGCTAGTAATGATAATACTTGTGTTTATTGCTTACTACATAGTAAGATTTCTAATTCAAGCATCATTGTGACAAACGAGGTCATAGTAGCAATTCGAGACTTCGTTATTATTGCTACTGCAATAAACTTGCAACAGTGTTAAATTTTACAGGATAAATATATTTACTTTAATTATTGTTAATACTGTACCCTGTACTATTACACATTGTTTTATTAAGTGGGATGTTATGGGGAAATAAACCATTGGAGATACAGGGAATCTGGCTTAGAAATCTTTAGCTCATTGGGCTGAAAATGTATCTATTCTGTCTTCTAAAAGTTGTATAAATAACAAAAAAAATATGATCAAACCTACAGAATAAAAATTAATTTAAAGAATTAAAAAATACGACTGCCCTGCCATATTATTTTTGGAGTTTACTTCCTTAAGAAGCGATTTGCTTAAATAGCCTTTGGAATCTTATTCACATTTTTTATTAAATGATATTTTTTTGTGACTCACTAAATATTGAACTATAGTGTTATATATTTTTGGGATCTACTCATCATTTTCTACATGATGATAATCATCATGTAGAAAATGATGAGTTAGTTAGTATATAGTTAATCTTATTTTTTTTTTCAATTTTGGTCTTTAATGGTCACCCCATCAATTTTTTTAAAAATTTTATCAGCCTATGTCACCCGAAATAAGCTAGGGATTCTAACGATACCTCATTTATCAAAATCGGTTCAGGCGTATAGAAGTTATGGTGGAATATACAAACTCACATACATACATACATACATACATAATACATACATACATACATACATACATGAACCCTGAAAACAATATACTCCTTTTTTCAGGCAGTCGTATAAAAAATACTTTAGAAACTGAGGGTACGCATTATCTTTTATGTAGGCGATGAAAAAACCGATAGAAATAATGACTTCCTTATAAAAAAGATAAATCGACACATAATTTCTGTTCTCGTTATAGTAGGTCCAACGAAATTTTCAATTCAATTGATTACCTGGCATCAGCTGTAGGTATGTCACCGCATTGTAATAATAGGTACACCGTCGAATAACGAGCGTATCGAATTACCGAAGATAATGCAGTAGAAAATTGAGGTGAATCGGCATTACCCCTCAATTTGACGATAGAGCGGTGACCGATCGGGTTAGTTTCAACCCAGCCACTTGCATAACGAGGTACCGCATCTTGATTAGAGAGCAAGGCTTCGAGTGCATTCTTAAGCTATAATCTTGCTCTTTGAAAGGTCAGAGATCTTCCGGTTTTTTGTGCGATCAAAGGAAGATAGCTCGTCTATCAAACTGAGATCGATTTGCATTGGAATGGAAATTTAATTTCGAGAATAGGCGATTTTATTTTTAAACTAAGCTTAATAGTTTTATTGTAAGCTTTTTCTTTCGAGTAAGCGAAATTAGCTTGTTGTTACGTAATGAATTAATGATTTCAGGACTCCTTTGGAATTTTAGAACATCATTTCTAGCCAGGAACGTTCGTCACGTCATTTTTGTCACCGGGTTTAAAAAATGCACTGTTAATTTTGCTCTCGTATATATTTATTTAAGCTGTTGTGTATAAGTTAGGACTGCCTCGTTGGTCTAGTGGTTAGCATGTTTGACTGCGGCTGACGAGGTCCTGGGTTCAAGTCCCGGGTCGGGCCATACTTAGTGTTGGGTTTTTCAGACTAGAAATTCTCAGTACTAGCCCGGAGTTAGGAAGTTGGCGGTGTTTCACCCCCGTGCCTCGGAGAGCACGTTAAGCCGTCGGTCCCGGTTATTATCACTAACATGATAATAGTCGTTAAAGCCCTCAAACACGCATTGGAGCAGCGTGGTGGGTCTAAGCTCTAATTCCCTCTCTCCTATGAGAGTGGAGGCCTGTGCCCAGCAGTGGGACGTTAATGGGCTGTAGTGGTAGTGGATATATTTACTTAGGCATTTTTTTAAAATCAAAATTGACGAAATAAACTATTTAATCTGGAAACAAGCTCGATAGAATAAAATCTTGCTATAGAGCAATCTATCTATATCTTACCTATTTTGAAAAAATTTTTGGAGGGCACTCTTTAATCGATACTGAAGCCAAAACTGTAGGTGATATTTTTTCATTTTTGTCTGTCTGTCTGTATCTTGACCGCGCATCGCGTTGAAACTACCGAATGAATTCAAATGAAACTTGGCATTATTTGACAGTAAATACTTCCTATTCCGAAATTAAGCACGGTTTCATTGGGAGAAGGGATTATAGTCAAAATGTGTACTTAGTTGTAACCAATTTCATTCTTTTTTTTGTTATGCTGGCATAAAAATAAAGTAGGTAGGTAGGATATTTGAACAATACTCAAAAATCGTTCTATTTCCTCATAGAATATACGGGTGTGTCAAATAGAGCGTGCGAGAGAGAAATCGAAGGAGCGTGTAACGACGCTTGTAGTACCTAGGGGTAGTACACCCCACGTGTGTGAGACAAATTGTGTGTTGTCGAACTCACATGGGGGGGTTTTCAAGCAGGCGAAAACCTCCCCTTTTGAGTTCGACAACACACAGTTGTCGAACTCAAAAGGGGGGGTTTTCGCCTTTCTTATTTTCTATTAGCTGACTAGCTGATGCTCACGAATTCGTTCCCGTGGATTGAGGTTTTTTGGTTCCCGCGAGAACCCTTTAATTTTTCGCGTTAACAGTAGCCTGTGTGTTGTTCCAGACTTTAATCTCTGTGCCAAATTTCATCTAGATTCGTTCAGCCGTTCTGGGGTGATTGAGTTACAAATAACCAGCCATCCATCGAAACTTTCGCATTCATAATGGATATTAGCATAGATCTATGTATCGATAGTCCCACAATCTTATCTGACACGATGATAGCGTCGTGAGTATCTAAGAAAAATACAATAACAGCAATAACTAAACAGGCATAAAAATAGTTCAAATTTTGGTCACCGGGTCAGATGAGTTGGTGGGGCTGTAATGTTCAGCCCCAACAGTGGGTAGGCACACAAATTATTTGATATTTTTGTTTCAATTGGAGTTATTGTGAGTCATTGAAACGAAAGGAGTTACTTATTAGAAAAATTGTGTTATTTGTGTTTCTGTGAACAAAACAGGTTGAAATTTTTAAACCTTAAACTCACCGGGAACTGGGAATGATATCCTAAATACAAGAAACCCTACCACCCACCCAAATGGCCAAATTATGTGGTAAGTTCTACTTTTAAGTTCATAATATTATTTATGTTTCGTAGATTTTTTTATCTATATAAGTTGCAAAATTGAATTGAAACCATTTTCAATTCAATTTTTCTTTAAATATTTATTGAAAATAATACAACAGAACTTAATGCTAGCTAGCATAACCTAATTACTTTATAAATCATGCCCGCGTGAAATGGTGACAAGAATGCTGGCTGCATTTTCGCGCTGGAAAGCCAGACTGATCCTTTGCGCAAAATATTATAAAGCTCATGTCCCTCCCATTAACTCCAATGAATGTGCCAACAAAAGTCACAAGCTAACAATATAAGTTGTTTGCGTTCAAAATAATGTTTAAATGTTTACTGCAACTACACTCTACGTGTAGTGAGTATGCTTCCAGTCGCGGACAGATGTTTGCGTTTCTTAAGTACACCTGGAAGTGTGCTACTATTTGTTCGTCTATTTGGACTGAAATACTTTGATGATGTTGGTTGGAAGTTCATTTTTAAACGAGTTCAAAAAGAAGGCTACCTTGACGCTGCGGTCTGTGGCCCTGGGAGGTCCCGGGTTCGATTCCCGGCAGACTCAATTTGGTAATTTATAAATTCTGAATTTTCTCTGCTCTGATCTGGTGGACTTCGGCCGTGCCTAGCTACTACTGGTAAAGACATGCCGCTAATAGCCCAGTCATTTGGTGCTCAAAAAAGAAGTTAACTGGAAAGTTTCTCAGGAGTTTTGAAAATTTGTATATTTTATAGATTTCGACGTACTATTTCCGAATTTTCACTTTAACAAGAAGATAAAGATAGCATCACTAGATTTAGCTATGTCAATCTAATTTTGTTTGTAATTTAGTTTGATCTTCTAAAACCCCCACAATACAAATTTATTAACTGTGGAACGTGTTTAGGTTTTGGTTTGCGGCGCTCAAACACTTAAACTATTGATTCTACAAAAAAAAATGTTACCACATAAAGTGTAGGAAAAAAATTTTTTTTTCTCTGGCGGCGTATATTGAATTCAGAGCGAAGTGAAGGATTCTAAAGTAGAATCCTGAGCGTAGGGAAAAATAGCGCCCTCGGGGAACAAAAATTTTCTTTGGCCCCATATAACACAAATAACTATTTTCCACGTGGACGAAGTCGGCTCCAGCTAGAAGAAAAATTTTTTTTATCGAGAAAGGTCAGAGTACATCAGCGTTATAAAAAACCCCTCGAAACAGATAAACAGATTGTTCTCAAAGACGACGTTGTTATTGAATGCCATAGATGTGTCTCTGCCTCGTATTCCTCATCACTATTTTTTTTTTTTTAATTCAGATTTAGGTAGTGGCTATTTACCACCTTAACGGCAAAGACATGCCACCAAGCGATTTAAGCATTCCCGTACGATATACAGCACTCAGTACTAAAAGTACTTTTCCCACGTGGACGAAGTTGGCTCCAGCTCGTAGATTTTTTTTTAAACGTTAAATGTCAAAGTACATCAGCGTTATAAGAAAAACCCCTCGAAACAGATAAACAGATTGTTCTCAAAGATCTCGTGATCTCACCAAGTTTCGAGTGACATTAGGGAGATTCGCTTGCGCAAGATGCCTCGACGGCAGTATGACGAGGGCCTCTCGAGAACGTTTTGATTTCAAAATAAGATACGGTTCCACGAGCTATGAGAAGAGACTCTTACGTCCGACGTTGTTATTGAATGCCATCGATGTGTCTCTGCGTCGGTTTCGTCGTTCCTCATCGCTGATTTTTTTTTTAAATCCACTACAAGTTAGATCGCTGGCATCTCTGGCAGCGTATATTGAATTCAGAGCGAAGTGAAGGATTCTAAAGTAGAATCCTGAGCGTAGCGAAACATAGTGCCCTCGGGGAACAAAAATTTTCTTTGGCCCCATATAACACAAATAACTATTTTCCACGTGGACGAAGTCGGCTCCAGCTAGAAGAAAAATTGTTTTCATCGAGAAAGGTCAGAGTACATCAGCTTTATAAAAAAACTCTCGAAACAGATAAACAGATTGTTCTCAAAGATCTCGTGATCTCACCAAGTTTCGAGTGACATTAGGGAGATTCGCTTGCACAAGATGCCTCGACGGCAGTATGACGAGGGCCTCTCGAGAACGTTTTGATTTCAAAATAAGATACGGTTCCACGAGCTATGAGAAGGGACTCTTACGTCCGACGTTGTTATTGAATGCCATCGATGTGTCTCTGCCTCGTATTCCTCATCACTTTTTTTTTTTTTTTTAATTCAGATTTCGGTAGTGGCTATTTACCACCTTAACGGCAAAGACATGCCACCAAGCGATTTAAGCATTCCCGTACGATATACAGCACTCAGTACTAAAAGTACTTTTCCCACGTGGACGAAGTCGGCTCCAGCTAGTAGAAACTTTTTTTATCGAGAAAGGTTAAAGTACATCAGCTTTTTTTAATCGTTAAATGTCAAAGTACATCAGCGTTATAAGAAAAACCCCTCGAAACAGATAAACAGATTGTCCTCAAGGATCTCGTGATCTCACCAAGTTTCGAGTGACATTAGGGAGATTCGCTTGCGCAAGATGCCTCGACGGCAGTATGCGACGAGGGCCTCTCGAGAACGTTTTGATTTCAAAATAAGATACGGTTCCACGAGCGATGAGAAGAGACTCTTACGTCCGACGTTGTTATTGAATGCCATCGATGTGTCTCTGCCTCGTATTCCTCATCAGTTTTTTTTTTTTTTAATTAATTAATTCAGGCTTCGGTATTTGGCTATTTACCACCTTAACGGCAAAGACGGTTGTAGCATTCCAGTACGATATACAGCACTCTGTGCCAAGAAGGTGGTCTAATGACCATGACAATCAAAAACGTAGGCATTTAGTGTGGCTAACGGTTTTTGCAATTGTACGGTGACACATATAAGCTGATGTGTATAAGTTAGCTACAAAACCATCGCACAAGGCAGATTATTATATAATAGACACAGAGATTATGTAGTCATGGATTTGCACGGTCGGAATCCGCTGCGATTGCTCGTTAATTATAATCCACGTCACTGATTAGGTAAGCAATGGGTGACGCATAATGACCTATTCTAGCTTCAAGGCATATCAACGGTGTAGAGGGAAACCTCGTAACTGGCGAATTCGCATCATACTAATATCATCAATGAGAAAGTAATACAGAATACAGAATATTACAAGTATTATAATGGATATGTCACCGTAAGATTGTAAAAACCGTTAGATTATTATCTAATTCGCGAAATTCTAAACTGTCGAAAGATTTCAAATTAACGATTGTAATCTGATTGGTATCCAAACCCGATAAAAGCTAAGTGCCTACTAAGGGCACTAATTGATTATTTATGTCGAACCTTAACCTAACCTACAAGAAAGAGACAAGCAAACGTAAATACAATCATTATTTCAAAAATTTACACTCAGAACATTGAACGGTTTACAATCTTTCGACAGTTTAGAATTTCGCGAGTTAGATTATAATCTAACGGTGACGGATACATAGATAGAAATTATTTCATTTTATTTTCTCTTTGTCAATTTTTGGCTAAATTTGAACCTCCGGAGGGTATGCAGACTTCTGCAATACAAGTTTTATCTTAGTGCAGAGTCTGCGAATCAATCTATGTGTATATTTATACAAGCCATTGCATCTCAACTTTGTTGTGCCCTTAGTTACTAAGCTACATTTGTAAGTTTTGTGAAATAAATAAATCATAAATCATAAAAAGTGTGTTTGCTTGTTGGTTTGTTGGTTTGTCTCATTATATCGCAACGGAGCAACGGATCGATGTGATTTTTGGCATGGGTATAGTTGAGGACCTGGAGAGTGACATATGCTACTTTTTATTTCAGAAAATTAAGGATTTCCCGTAGGAATTGAAAAAACCTATTCCACGCTGACGAAGTCGCTGGCATCAGCTAGTTTCCCATTTTTTTTTAAATCGATTACAAGTTAGCTCTTGAGTGCGATCTCACCTGATAGAAAGTGATGATTCAGTCTAAGATGTTAGCGGGCTAACCTGTTAGGGCAGTATGGCAACCTGTATGGCAGTTGTATTAAACCCATATCCCTAGTCGCTTTTTACACGGCATCGTACCGGAATGCAAATCACTTAGCTTCTTAGGTAAAGGTACTTCTTTGCCGGCAGAGCCATGGCTAAAGCCTCCCACCAAAGCAGACCAGAGAAAATTCAGAAATTATATATTCCCAAATTGACCCTGCCGGGAATCTAACCCCGGACCTCCGCACGTTAAGACAACAGTAATCACATTACGGCAACACTGCACCAGGGAGGTTGTCAAAATTATTATTGAGAAAGATCGATCTGGTAATGATGACATAGACTTCAATTTTTTTTAAATATCGTGAAAAGTCTCAGGGATTCTAGCCATCTCTGTAACAAAAATTTCATCAAATCACTTAAAAACAAGTGACTGAATTATTTCCCGGCTCTTAGAAGGATTCTCATTCCAAACTAGTATTATAATACAGTCAAACAAGACTTATTAAAAGAGACTAAAGTAGATATGTCATACGTGATATACACAAATTTGAGATTGGATTTGAGCTTGAGACTCGCTTTCTTGATAAGACGTATGTAAGTTTATATTTATGACAAATAAATATAATAAAACGACTATCTTAGTATTGTAGTAGTTCAGTTTTACCATTCCACCGACCTCGTTAAATAATGTCCCTTCAAGTTTCAATTTTAACTGAAGGAAGCTTTACTATCGATACAGAGCCTCGATTTTTTTAATATTTGCCAACTACTTTTTATTTATTTATTTAAAACTAGCTTATGCCCGCAGCTTCGCTCACATTAAGTTCGATTTTCATACAAATTTCAAATCCTTTTTTTAACCCCTCAGGGGTTGTATTTTCAAAAATCCTTTATTGGTGAATTGCGACGTCATAAAGCCTATCTGTATGCCAAATTTCAATTCAATTCAATTGTTTATTTGCAAGAAACATTGTACAATTAAGATGACAAACTAAAAGAGAAAACAAACATGTTTCGTCATTCCTGACATGCAAATTTACAAAGTAACTAAGTAATACAATGTATGATAATAATAATAATAATATAGAATATAATAATTCAGCCCGACCCGTCCAGATGTTTGAGCTGTGCTTTGATTGATAAAAAAAATATCATAATATTTTGATGTAGTCATGTCACTAGTCTAGTTCTGCCTTACCACTGACCACGTTTACCGCTTTTCAAGTTGCAGCGCACCTTAATTACTGATTAATCCGCAGTTCCAGGTAATCACTGCCTTTAGACGTATCGAATTGAACTAGAACTACAACGATATTGCTTGCAGGCCCGTTATTGCAACTCAAGCTCGTTTCTAGGGTTTCTAATTGGTAATACAATCGATTATTTGTGTGCCCTTGCATTAATCTATTCTTGAAATAAAACTGTATATAAAAAACTATATTTTTGTTCATAAAACTCGCATGTTAGAACTAAAAATATCCGAATATATTATATTAAAAGATGACTGACTGATCTTACGTACTTGAGTATTATTCTTAAAATATAAATTTCAAAAAACTTTAAAAAACATAAAATTCTTCATTTTCACCGAAAGCACAAATACCAAGTTGCATGGATATTATAACTTGAACCGCCTATTTAACCTTCTTGGAGGTGGAATTTCGAAAATTCATTAGAAAAACCTTTAGGGTGCTCAATATTTGAAATATTTACGTTCAGCCGTTTGGGCTGTAGGTAGTCTGTAAGTCAATCAGGACAAAGCCTTTTAAACATTTAATGAGCGATTCACGTAAGCGAAACCGCTACCAAAAGCTAGTAAAAATACAACCGGAGAAGGATGAAATTAAGCAAATTGAAAAAATGAAATAACGAGCTAAAACATATGCAATATCCCATTCAATAAAGAACTAAATTTGTAATTCAGCGGAATTCAAAGGATTTTATTAAAACCACTAGAAAAAATAAATTAATAACTGCTATCGACTAGAATCGAGCGAAATTCCCCGAAGTAACCCGATCAAAGAGGCAAAGGTTAATTAAACTCCAATACCCCTTGATATAACAGAAACTAATTGCATCCGAGAATTTATATAAAGCTATTCTTCTTGCACAGTGACAGGCATTACTTTCGAACTCTGGTATAATTTATAAGAGCACAGCGGGTTATCATAGGTCCTACATATTCGGGATATTAAATAATTAAATATACTCTAAGATTATCAGAACCATATTGAATAGAAGCACTTTTACGTTACTTTGCGGAAGTCCATGATAGTGAATGAACTAGAAGTTTAATTCGCTATAATCCGCTACAGTAGACAAATCTGTGTGGTACAGTGCGTGTCTTTCACCTGCAGCATGCGACACCCACCACCCAGCAATTCGCACAGGCACAAAGGTCCCACTTCGCTAAACATCTTTTGGACAGTGGACATGAGGTGGGCAATAACCATTCATATAAAATCCTGCATAAATGTAATAAAGGGTTTCGAATGTGCGTTTGGGAGCAATTAGAAATAATTAAACACAATAATAAAGGATTTGAGTTGCTAAATGAACAAATAAACGTATCAAATTCACCTTTACTCAATTTATACAGTAATAGGGGAGGGGGCGGGGCTTCAGTATGAGCCATGCCAAAAAGGTATATAAGCCGGAACTTGCGATACGATAGTCACTTCACAATCGTGCATTGTCGAGTCAACATCTCCTGAAGATGCTCCGGTGTCGGAGTGAAACGTACGTTGAGAGTGATTTGGAGGATTTGTGTGGTGTGGTGTTGTGCCTGTGCGAATTGCTGGGTGGTGGGTGTCGCATGCTGCAGGTGAAAGACACGCACTGTACCACACAGTGCCGTCTACTGTAGCGGATTATAGCGAATTAAACTTGTAGTTCATTCATTATCAGAACCCTTGGTCAATTAATATCAATATCCTATCGTTTCGACACCACAATATCATAGGAGCAAACAAATACAAACTTCAAAAAATATACACTATAACTATACGATACCTGCTCCCCTATTGTCTAAAAGTTGCCCATCAAATCGCCAAGTTCCGCGTCAAAGTAAAATAAAGCATAATCGCATTGTATTAGAGCTCAATTTCGTGTATCCATTCTCATCCATTTATGATATCGTACATACCTAAACGTATGAGAATGGATACACCAAATTGAACTGTAATCCAATGATGTTATGGTTTATTTTACTTTGACGTCGAACTCTGACGATTGGATCGGCAATACTTACATAATCGCACCTCAGGTCTGCGTCGATTAACTTTTATTTTAGCCACTGGAACTACTCAATTCTCCTTAGTAAAAAGTAGCCTAGATGTCCTTAAACGGGATGCAATCTATCCCTATTCCAAAGTTCACCAAAATCTGTTGAGAAAATGGGACGTTAAAACTTAGCAGACAGATAGACATACAGGCAGACATACTTTCGCATATTTATAATGTTAAAATAAATATGAATAGATGTTAATAATTAAGTACTTTGCATGTGAAGTCGCTACAGCCGAAGCAATTTAGCTGTTGAATTCTTATATCCTGAATGAACTATTGAGGCTACATTTTATCCCGGAAACTTAAAGAGTTCCCGCGATTCGTGGGCAGCATATTATAAATGCAAGTAATATTATAAATGCAAAAGTATGTTTGTCTTTTCACGGTCCAACCCTTTAACCGATTTTGAAATTGTAGTTACAGTTGAAACATAAGTTATTAGTATTTAAAAATTCACAGTGAATAATATACCTTCTGTTCCTCCGCTTTTTGTAACAAGCCATTAGATAAACTAATAAACAAGCTGTCAAAGTGTCCGCGAGCCCTGTTTATAAGATAAGTTTTAATTTATACACCGCTATATATTAGGACGTCGTTTGCTCAACTTGAAGTGATTAGATAATTTTATAATAAAGCTGAGGTAATAAATAAAATAACTATATGAGTTGGAGATGGAGATTAAAAGAGAATTAATTAAGATCTTTGATGGCTATAGCTTTTGTGGCAAGTAAAGATTTATTTATTTACTAAATAATTACCGATCGTCCCTGAAATGAATCATGAAATTAATTAGAATGAATTAGTGTATTTACTAAAAGTATAACGCAATTTCCTGCTTTTAAAAATATTGTATGTCTTATTAACCATTTAAAAAATCCAGGTATAATTTAATTTAAATTTAATATAAAACAAAGCAAAATTATAGTTATAAGTTGGTAGTACCATTTTGGCGGTTTGCTTTTAATTTTTTTTCGCTCACGGGAAGATTACGAGTTTCCTCAAGTTGAAAAAGTTCTAGATTTTCAGTATCCAAAGTCTATAAAATCAAACCAACAACGTATCGCTTTTCTCTCGAAACTTACACGTATCCCAAAGATATTGGATGCCAAAACCTTTATATCAGTGATGCGATAAAACATGTATAATGACACGAGTGGGCGACCGATATGGGACTAGATCGATAACTACAATCAATTAAAGTCTATTCAGACGTGCCACATCACAACTACACCATAGTGGTAAATAATGTTTAAATGTTTACTGCAACTACACTCTACGTGTAGTGAGTATGCTTCCAGTCGCGGACAGATGTTTGCGTTTCTTAAGTATACATTTGTTCGTCTATTTGGACTGAAATACTTTGATGATGTTGGTTAGAAGTTCATTTTTAAACGAGTTCAAAAAGAAGGCTACCTTGACGCTGCGGTCTGTGGCCCTAGGAGGTCCCGGGTTCGATTCCCGGCAGACTCAATTTGGTAATTTATAAATTCTGAATTTTCTCTGCTCTGATCTGGTGGACTTCGGCCGTGCCTAGCTACTACTGGTAAAGACATGCCGCTAATAGCCCAGTCATTTGGTGCTCAAAAAAGAGGTTAACTGGAAAGTTTCTCAGGAGTTTTGAAAATTTGTATATTTTATAGATTTCGACGTACTATTTCCGAATTTTCACTTTAACAAGAAGATAAAGATAGCATCACTAGATTTAGCTATGTCAATCTAATTTTGTTTGTAATTTAGTTTGATCTTCTAAAACCCCCACAATACAAATTTATTAACTGTGGAACGTGTTTAGGTTTTGGTTTGCGGCGCTCGAACACTTAAACTATTGATTCTACAAAAAAAAATGTTACCACATAAAGTGTAGGAAATTTTCTCAGGTTTAATTTATTACTAAACTATTTTCATCGTAAAATTAGTCCGAAAGGTTTTATTGTCAAAAAACTGTATTTGGGCGCCATTTTTCCAATATGGCGGCGCGAGCGGCAAAGATACGAGGTGGCAAACGACTGGATTAAAAGCGATTTAGCGTTCTGATACGATGCCGTGCAGAAATCGATTAGGTTTATGAGTTTAAAATAGGTATAGCTGCCATAATACTACTACTACTACTACTACTCTACCCCTATCAGGTAAGCCCGCTACCGTCTCAGACTGCATCATCACTTACCACCAAGTGAGTCAAGTCAAAGTCAAGGGCTAACTCGTAGTGAACTAAATACCAACTTATTAATCAAAACTTTAATTTTACAATATGCGAATGTGATTTTTTTTTGTTTATTTGTTTGATTGTTGGTTACGCTTTCAGGATCCATCTTTTTAATCGATTTGATGAAATTTTGTACAGACATAGTTTGTGGCCCGGGGAAGGACATAGGCTTTAGTCCCGTAAAATTAAGGAGCTCTTGCGCGAGTTAAAAGTACTTTTCATCATACCTATTCGAAAAACGAGTATTGGCTTCAGAGGATAGCGGGAGCAAAATGTAATTTTTAGGCCCATGGGACTTTTCATTTCTCTGTTCTGATTGGTCCGCGTTCGTGCTTCTGATTGGTTCTTAAACGTATAGGTAATGTCCATACATAGTACGTTGATACTCATAGCTTTTTCTCATACGTAATGATGAAAAATAGTGTGTGTCACTCGGGGCCAAATTTTTTTTTTCTCTGGCGGCGTATATTGAATTCAGAGCGAAGTGAAGGATTCTAAAGTAGAATCCTGAGCGTAGGGAAAAATAGCGCCCTCGGGGAACAAAAATTTTCTTTGGCCCCACATAAAACAAATAACTATTTTCCACGTGGACGAAGTCGGCTCCAGCTAGAAGAAAAAATTTTTTTATCGAGAAAGGAGGTCAGAGTACATCAGCGTTATAAAAAACCCCTCGAAACAGATAAACAGATTGTTCTCAAAGACGACGTTGTTATTGAATGCCATAGATGTGTCTCTGCCTCGTATTCCTCATCACTTTTTTTTTTTTTTTTAATTCAGATTTCGGTAGTGGCTATTTACCACCTTAACGGCAAAGACATGCCACCAAGCGATTTAAGCATTCCAGTACGATATACAGCACTCAGTACTAAAAGTACTTTTCCCACGTGGACGAAGTTGGCTCCAGCTCGTAGATTTTTTTTAATCGTTAAATGTCAAAGTACATCAGCGTTATAAGAAAAACCCCTCGAAACAGATAAACAGATTGTTCTCAAAGATCTCGTGATCTCACCAAGTTTCGAGTGACATTAGGGAGATTCGCTTGCGCAAGATGCCTCGACGGCAGTATGCGACGAGGGCCTCTCGAGAACGTTTTGATTTCAAAATAAGATACGGTTCCACGAGCTATGAGAAGGGACTCTTACGTCCGACGTTGTTATTGAATGCCATCGATGTGTCTCTGCGTCGTATTCCTCATCAGTTTTTTTTTTTTTAATTAATTAATTCGGGCTTCGGTATTTGACTATTTACCACCTTAACGGCAAAGACGGTTGTAGCATTCCAGTACGATATACAGCACTCTGTGCCAAGAAGGTGGTCTAATGACGATGACAATCAAAAACGTAGGCATTTAGTGTGGCTAACGGTTTTTGCAATTGTACGGTGACACATATAAGCTGATGTGTATAAGTTAGCTACAAAACCATCGCACAAGGCAGATTATTATATAATAGACACAGAGATTATGTAGTCATGGATTTGCACGGTCGGAATCCGCTGCGATTGCTCGTTAATTATAATCCACGTCACTGATTAGGTAAGCAATGGATGGCACATAATGACCTATTCTAGCTTCAAGGCATATCAACGGTGTAGAGG
Organism: Erebia palarica; assembly: GCA_964035005.1. Classification (NCBI taxonomy): domain Eukaryota; kingdom Metazoa; phylum Arthropoda; class Insecta; order Lepidoptera; family Nymphalidae; genus Erebia; species Erebia palarica. The sequence goes on from OZ035994.1 coordinate 25,910,820, forward strand.
GAAACCTCGTAACTGGTGAATCATACTAATATTATCAATGAGAAAGTAATACAGAATACAGAATATTACAAGTATTATAATGGATATGTCACCGTAAGATTGTAAAAACCGTTAGATTATAATCTAACTCGTGAAATTCTAAACTGTCGAAAGATTTCAAATTAACGATTGTAATCTGATAGGTATTCAAACCCGATAAAACCTAAGTGCCTACTAAGGGCACTAATTGATTATTTATGTCGAACCTTAACCTAACCTACAAGAAAGAGACAAGCAAACGTAAATACAATCATTATTTCAAAAATTTACACTCAGAACATTGAACAGTTTACAATCTTTCGACAGTTTAGAATTTCGCGAGTTAGATTATAATCTAACGGTGACGGATACATAGATAGAAATTATTTCATTTTATTTTCTCTTTGTCAATTTTTGGCTAAATTTGAACCTCCGGAGGGTATGCAGACTTCTGCAATACAAGTTTTATCTTAGTGCAGAGTCTGCGAATCAATCTATGTGTATATTTATACAAGCCATTGCATCTCAACTTTGTTGTGCCCTTAGTTACTAAGCTACATTTGTAAGTTTTGTGAAATAAATAAATCATAAATCATAAAAAGTGTGTTTGCTTGTTGGTTTGTTGGTTTGTCTCATTATATCGCAACGGAGCAACGGATCGATGTGATTTTTGGCATGGGTATAGTTGAGGACCTGGAGAGTGACATATGCTACTTTTTATTTCAGATAATTAAGGATTTCCCGTAGGAATTGAAAAAACCTATTCCACGCTGACGAAGTCGCTGGCATCAGCTAGTTTCCCATTTTTTTTTAAATCGATTACAAGTTAGCTCTTGAGTGCGATCTCACCTGATAGAAAGTGATGATTCAGTCTAAGATGTTAGCGGGCTAACCTGTTAGGGCAGTATGGCAACCTGTATGGCAGTTGTATTAAACCCATATCCCTAGTCGCTTTTTACACGGCATCGTACCGGAATGCAAATCACTTAGCTTCTTAGGTAAAGGTACTTCTTTGCCGGCAGAGCCATGGCTAAAGCCTCCCACCAAACCAGACCAGAGAAAATTCAGAAATTATATATTCCCAAATTGACCCTGCCGGGAATCTAACCCCGGACCTCCGCACGTTAAGACAACAGTAATCACATTACGGCAACACTGCACCAGGGAGGTTGTCAAAATTATTATTGAGAAAGATCGATCTGGTAATGATGACATAGACTTCAATTTTTTTTAAATATCGTGAAAAGTCTCAGGGATTCTAGCTATCTCTGTAACAAAAATTTCATCAAATCACTTAAAAACAAGTGACTGAATTATTTCGCGGCTCTTAGAAGGATTCTCATTCCAAACTGGTAATATAGTCAAACAAGACTTATTAAAAGAGACACAAGTAGATATGTCATACGTGATATACACAAATTTGAGATTGGATTTGAGTTTGAGACTCGCTTTCTTGATAAGACGTATGTAAGATAGTCAGTTTATATTTATGACAAATAAATATAAAACGACTATCTTAGTATTGTAGTAGTTCAGTTTTACCATTCCACCGACCTCGTTAAATAATGCCTTTCAAGTTTCAATTTTAACTGAAGGAAGCTTTACTATCGATACAAAGCCTCGATTTTTTTAAATATTTGCCAACTAATTTTTTTTTATTTATTTCAAACTAGCTTATGCCCGCAGCTTCGCTCACATTAAGTTCGATTTTCATACAAATTTCAAATCCTTTTTTAACCCCTCAGGGGTTGTATATTCAAAAATCCTTTCTTAGTGAATTGCGACGTCATAAAGCCTATCTGTATGGCAAATTTCAGTCCGATCCGTCCAGTTGTTTGAGCTGTGCGTTGATTATATAAAAAAAACATCATAATATTTTTATGTAGGCATGCCATTAGTCCAGTTTTGCCTTACCACTGACCACGTTTACCGGTTTTCAAGTTTCAGCGCACCTTAATTACTGATTAATCCGCAGTTCCAGGTAATCACTGCCTTTAGACGTATCGAATTGAACTAGAACTACAACGATATTGCTTGCAGGCCCGTTATTGCAACTCAAGCTCGTTTCTAGGGTTTCTAATTGGTAATACAATCGATTATTTGTGTGCCCTTGCATTTATCTATTATTGAAATAAAACTGTATATAAAAAACTATATTTTTGTTCATAAAACTCGCATGTTAGAACTAAAAATATCCGAATATATTATATTAAAAGATGACTGACTGATCTTACGTACTTAAGTATTATTCTTACAATATAAATTTCAAAAACCTTTAAAAAACATAAAATTCTTCATTTTCACCGAAAGCACAAATATCAAGTTTCATGGATATTATAACTTGAACCGCCTATTTAACCTTCTTGGAGGTGGAATTTCGAAAATTCATTAGAAAAACCTTTAGGGTGCTCAATATTTGAAATATTTACGTTCAGCCGTTTGGGCTGTAGGTAGTCTGTAAGTCAATCAGGACAAAGCCTTTTAAACATTTAATGAGCGATTCACGTAAGCGAAACCGCTACCAAAAGCTAGTAAAAATACAACCGGAGAAGGATGAAATTAAGCAAATTGAAAAAATTAAATAACGAGCTAAAACATATGCAATATCCCATTCAATAAAGAACTAAATTTGTAATTCAGCGGAATTCAAAGGATTTTATTAAAACCACTAGAAAAAATAAATTAATAACTGCTATCGACTAGAATCGAACGAAATTCCCCGAAGTAACCCGATCAAAGAGGCAAAGGTTAATTAAACTCCGATACCCCTTGATATAACAGAAACTAATTGCATCCGAGAATTTATATAAAGCTATTCTTCTTGCACAGTGACAGGCATTACTTTCGAACTCTGGTATAATTTATAAGAGCACAGCGGGTTATCATAGGTCCTACATATTCGGGATATTAAATAATTAAATATACTCTAAGATTATCAGAACCATATTGAATAGAAGCACTTTTACGTTACTTTGCGGAAGTCCATGATAGTGAATGAACTAGAAGTTTAATTCGCTATAATCCGCTACAGTAGACGGCACTGTGTGGTACAGTGCGTGTCTCTCACCTGCAGCATGCGACACCCACCACCCAGCAATTCGCACAGGCACAAAGGTCCCACTTCGCTAAACATCTTTTGGACAGTGGACATGAGGTGGGCAATAACCATTCATATAAAATCCTGCATAAATGTAATAAAGGGTTTCGAATGTGCGTTTGGGAGCAATTAGAAATAATTAAACACAATAATAAAGGATTTGAGTTGCTAAATGAACAAATTAACGTATCAAATTTACCTTTACTCAATTTATACAGTAATAGGGGAGGGGGCGGGGCTTCAGTATGAGTCCTGCCAAAAAGGTATATAAGCCGGAACTTGCGATACGACAGTCACTTCACAATCGTGCGTTGTCGAGTCAACATCTCCTGAAGATGCTCCGGTGTCGGAGTGAAACGTACGTTGAGAGTGATTTCGAGGATTTGTGTGGTGTTGTGTTGTGCCTGTGCGTTTGCTGGGTGGTGGGTGTCGCATGCTGCAGGTGAAAGACACGCACTGTACCACACAGTGCCGTCTACTGTAGCGGATTATAGCGAATTAAACTTGTAGTTCATTCATTATCAGAACCCTTGGTCAATTAATATCAATATCCTATCGTTTCGACACCACAATATCATAGGAGCAAACAAATACAAACTTCAAAAAATGTACACTATAACTATACGATACCTGCTCCCCGATTGTCTAAAAGTTGCCGATCAAATCGCCAAGTTCCGCGTCAAAGTAAAATAAAGCATAATCGCATTGAATTAGAGCTCAATTTCGTGTATCCAATCTCATCCATTTATGATATCGTACATACCTAAACTGCCTCGTTGGTCTAGTGGTTAGCATGTTTGACTGCGGTCGATGAGGTCCCGGGTTCGAGTCCCGGGTCGGGCCATAATTAAGTATCGGGTTTTTCGGATTAGATATTCCCAGTACTAGCCCGGAGTTAGGAAGTTGGCGATGTTTCACCCCCGTGCCTCGGAGAGCACGTTAAGCCGTCGGTCCCGGGTATTATCACTAACATGATAATAGTCGTTAAAGTCCGCCAACCCGCATTGGAGCAGCGTGGTGGATCTAAGCTCTAATTTCCTCTCTCCTATGAGAGTGGAGGCCTATGCCCAGCAGTGGGACGTTAATAGGCTGTATTGATTGATTGACATACCTAAACGTATGAGAATGGATACACCAAATTGAACTGTAATTGAATGATGTTATGGTTTATTTTACTTTGACGTCGAACTCTGACGATTGGATCGGCAATACCTACATAATCGCACCTCAGGTCTGCGTCGATTAACTTTTATTTTAGCCACTGGAACTACTCAATTCTCCTTAGTAAACAGTAGCCTAGATGTCCTTCCACGGGATGCAATGTATCCCTATTCAAAAGTTCACCAAAATCTGTTGAGAAAATGGGACGTTAAAACATAGCAGACAGATAGACATACAGGCAGACATACTTTCGCATATTTATAATGTTAAAATAAGTATGAATAGATGTTAATAATTTAGTAGGTATTTTGCATGTGAAATTGCTACAGCCGAAGCAATTTAGCTGTCGAATTCTTCTATCCTGAATAAAGTATTAAGCATATTTTATCCCGGAAACATAAAGAGTTCCCGCGATTCGTGGGCAGCATATTATAAATGCAAGTAATACTATAAATGCAAAAGTGTGTTTGTCTTTTCACGGTCCAACCCTTTAACTGATTTTGAAATTGTTGTTACAGTTGAAACATAAGTTATTAGTATTTAAAAATTCACAGTGAATAATATACCTTCTGTTCCTCCGCTTTTTGTAACAAGCCATTAGATAGACTAATAAACAAGCTGTCAAAGTGTCCGCGAGCCCTGTTTATAAGATAAGTTTTAATTTATACACTGCTATATATTAGGACGTCGTTTGCTCAACTTGAAGTGATTAGATAATTTTATAATAAAGCTGAGGTAATAAATAAAATAACTATATGAGTTGGAGATGGAGATTAAAAGAGAATTAATTAAGATCTTTGATGGCTATAGCTTTTGTGGCAAGTAAAGGTTTATTTATTTACTAAATAATTACCGATCTTCCCTGAAATGAATCATTATGTTTATGTACTAAAAGTATAACGCAATTTCCTGCTTTGAAAAATATTGTATGTCTTATTAACCATGTAAAAAATCCAGGTATAATTTAATTTAAATTTAATATAAAACAAAGCATAATTATAGTTATTAGTTGGTAGTTCCATTTTGGCGGTTTGCTTTTAATTTTTTTTCGCTCACGGGAAGATTACGAGTTTACTCAAGTTGAAAAAGTTCTAGATTTTCAGTATCCAAAGTCTATAAAATCAAACCAAAAACGTATCGCTTTTCTCTCGAAACTTACACGTATCCCAAAGATATTGGATGTCAAAACCTTTATATCAGTGATGCGATAAAACATGTATAATGACACGAGTGGGCGACCGATATGGGACTAGATCGATAACTACAATCAATTAAAGTCTATTCAGACGTGCCACATCACAACTACACCATAGTGGTAAAAGAGTGTCCAGATTGTGGCCGCGTGTCTTAATGCAGCTGCCTTAAGAGGCCGGTGATCGCCGCTCGCAATTTCTATTCAACCCGCAAATATAAATTTGCCGGTATATTGTCTCTATTTGGCCGATGACACATGATCGCGTGCAAACGCGATAGCAATATGAGCGTACAGAATTTGTTATACGTTTAGTCTTGTTCCGTAAATACCAAAAATGATGAATGATAACTTGTTGTGTTTTTCACTTCGTGTTGTTATTCGGGAACTTGACAATATAGGCTATGCTCCTGGTCAGTTAGTACGTAACATATCGTCGGTTTTAATATGATACAATTAAGGAGAAAACATGTCATTCATGTCGTAAAAACATGCAAAACGCTATGCACTTACATTTAATTTTGGGAAAATATTTTGAAAACATAATTTACCAGTTTGTCTTCTCTTACCGATATATAGGCATAATTATCCAGGGGCCTAGATAAATACAAGTTCAATCTTAATAATCGCATAATCTGGTGGAAATATTCTCGAATTACGAATCATTTTGGTATTACGTTTGTATGGGCAATTCACCCTCCGCTGGCACCTTAAGTAACGTTTGCGCAGCCACAATTAATTAAATATTATAAACGGTGGTTCAAATTTGGTCGATCTCTTGCATCCAAGTTGCTTGCAAGGTCTTACAATAGAAAAAATGGTCGCCTGCTTTTATCCTACTTACTTCCAAACCCCAAAACTCCTCTCTAGAGAGAAATTATAAATATTGGGAAAAATTGCTTTGCATCTCAATATGTTATTATTTCTGTAATTTTCATTCTTATTTATCTATTAAGAGCCATTTTTTAAATTCATATTATGTTAGAAAAAACTTAATAAGGAGTAAATTGTTTTGTGCTGTGCGGTGTGCCGTAATAAAAATAAATGGTGACGTTGTCGCTATGAAATACCTAGGCGGTATTGATAAGTAACTTTGAAACATACTTAACTTGACTACATTTTGGAGCCTGGTAACATAATGTCTGTGTGGTGTGTTGTAAGTGTAGCACGTTTGAATGGACCTTAAGATTGGAAAATTTCAGCTAGTTTGTGATTAATAAGCTTTAGGTTAGGTGGTGAAGTATGGGAGCGTGGGCTAGAAACCCTTTGATGTTATCCGTCTAATAAGTAACGTGATTTGGACCATTTAAATAGGCACAATTTGTTACTATTTAGTAACCAATTAATAACCTTCGTTTGTTTTGGCGTCTAAAAATATTTTAGGTGCAAGTTTGAACTATATATTTTTTTTTTATTTATTTATTTAGTACCAAAATGTTATAAAATAAGAAGAAAACTATAGGGTCAATCCAAAGAGAGTAACCTGTTAGGGGTATGGCAGATTACCTACTCGTATTAAACCCATACCTGCCACATATTCGACTGCGGCCGGCGAGGTCCTGGGTTCGAGTCCCGGGTCGGGCCATAATTAAATGCTGGGTTTTTCTGACTAGAAATTCTCAGTACTAGCCCGGAGTTAGGAAGTTGGCGGTATTTCACCCCCGTGCCTCGGAGAGCACGTTAAGCCGTCGGTCCCGGTTATTATCACTAACATGATAATAGTCGTTAAAGCCCGCATTGGAGCAGCGTGGTGGGTCTAAGCTCTAATTCCCGCTCTCCTATGAGAGTGGAGGCCTGTGCCCAGCAGTGGGACGTTAATGGGCTGTAGTGATTAAACCCATACCCCTAATCGATTTTAACAACAGTATCGGAACGTTAAATCGCGTCGCGGTTCTTCTTTGCCGGTATGGTGGTAACTAGCCACGGCCGAACTCTGTGGTAACTTCCACCATACCCGACTAGAAAAAATTTAGAAATTATAAAATTCCAAATTGACTCTGCCTGGGATCGAACCCGGAACCTGCCATTATAAGTCCACAGTACCGTGGACTGTCTATCCAGTCCTAAATTACTCTGTTATTATAACTTAGATCCAGGGACCCCAAGGCGTATTTTAGTTTGATAGACAACCCCGTATTTTAATAGGCCGTGTGCCACCTGCGACCCGTAGAGCGAAAGTTATGTTTCCAATTTTGCCCCAAACCGAAGAACTAGATCGTATTGTATCCAGATCATTGATATACTATAGCCGAGATATATCGTATTTTAGTCTAGTGCAGTGGTCGGCAAAGTGCGGCTCCAGAGCCGCATGTGGCTCTTTGACACCTTAAGTGTGGCGTTTGCTGTTCTTTCCTTTTTCGGTTCTACATATCTCGAACAATCTTTTTCAAGCATGACCATTATCAAGAGTAAGCTGAGAAGTCGTCTTATTGATGAGAACTAGTAGTAGGGGAGGCCAAGAGGGAATTTTTGGATTTACTCCAGCGCGGCAGATTATTGTAAAGGGGGATTCTTTGGACCCTGTAGAGTACCTTCACCATATATGAGCCCTGTATATTGGTGGGTTTGTCTAGGACAGCAGATCAAATAATTAGATATTTAAAATCGATCATAAGAAATACTCGAGCACGTCAGATTAAGGTAGAGTGAGTTAATTACATGCTGAAAAGTGTACGTTCAAATAATCTGATGACTTGAGCGAGACCTAAAGGAGTTGGAGTTTTTAAAGTTTGTAACTATCCAACTCCTTTGGGTCTCGCTTTTACACTTTTCAGCATGTAATTAACTCACTCTACCTTAATCTGACGTGCTCGAGTATTTCTTATGATCGATTTTATTTATCTAATTATTTGATCTGCTGTCCTAGACAGACCCACCAATATACAGGGCTCATATATGGTGAAGGTACTCTACAGGGTCCAAAGAATCCCCCTTTATATTAATCTGCCGCGCTGGAGTAAATCCAAAAATCCCCTCTTGGGCTCCTCTACTATAGGAATCATGCCTAAAATTCAAAAACAACAGCATACAAACCTGACTTACCCAAACTTTCCAAGGAGATGCACATTGCCAAGCACATTGTTCGCATTAATAAATATTTATTAGTATGAAATTTAGTTTTTTTTTAGTGTAGGCTTATTTAGTGTAATAAAAGTTTACCAAATAAGCAGATTTGTCTCCCAATTTTTTTTGAAATTGTTGTAATGTTCATATTTGGCTCTTTGGCTAATAAGTTTGCCGACCACTGGTCTAGAGGATGGGTAACTAATTATGGCACAACCTGTAACACTGATTGCAATAAAATTTCGTGTTAATTATATTATACGATTAATAAATCCATAATATTAACTTCATAAATGCGAAAGTGTGTCTGTATGTCTGCTAATTGCAGCTGCTGATTCCCGCGGGAACTCTTTATTTTACCGGGATAAAAAGTAACCTATACATTATTCCAGACTATAGTTTATCCCTATGCCAAATTTCATCCAGATGCCTATGTCCTTCCCCGGGATGTAAGCTACCACTATACCGAATTTCATACAAATCAGTTGAACAGATGAGCCGTAAAAGCCTAACAGACACACAGACAGACACATAGACAGACAAAGAGGCACAGTTTAGCATTTATAATATTAGTGTGGATTTTAGATATGCAAATCGTCATCCGCTTAAAATTTACTATGCAATGTGTAATGAAACTTATTAAACTCAGATACTTTTTGTTTATTATTATTAATCACTACAGCCCATTAACGTCCCACTGCTGGGCACAGGCCTCCACTCTCATAGGAGAGAGGGAATTAGAGCTTAGACCCACCACGCTGCTCCAATGCGGGTTGGCGGGCTTTAACGACTATTATCATGTTAGTGATAATAACCGGGACCAACGGATTAACGTGCTCTCCGAGGTACGGGGGTGAAACACCGCCAACTTCCTAACTCCGGGGTAGTACTGGGAATTTCTAATCCGAAAAACCCGATACTTAATCATTGCCCGACCCGGGACTCGAACCCGGGACCACGTCGGCTGCAGTCAAACATGCTAACCACTAGACGAACGAGGCAATAATTATTATTATTTATATTACTTATTTATTCTTTATTATTGTTATGAAATTTTATGAATTATCATCAGTGGCGGTAAATTGATGGAAAGCCTAAAAGCCGTCTCAATTCGTCATACGAAAATGTAATGGATACTCGTTGAAATGTTTCTATACTTTAATTTCCTCTCGTATCTTTGGAATTACTGCATCAACGGTCGCAGCATCCATTTGCTCTCTGTGCCGGCAGAATCTCGCATTTCTCGACGCTCGATATTGCATCGGCGTTGATAAATTAAAAATTTCGAAAATCACGACACTATGATGCGATACAGAAATATTCGATCAGATATTTCGGAATGGTTTTTATTGAAGCAATTTTTTTTGTAGGAGTCAAAGGGTTATTGCTCACGTTTAATCTATACTATTAATATCATAAATGCGAAAGTGTTTCTGTCTGTCTGTCTGCTAATTGCCGCTGCTGATTCCCGCGGGAACTCTTTAATTTACTGGGATAAAAAGTAGCCTATGTCCTTCCCCGGGATGTAACCTACCACTATACCGAATTTCATACAAATCGGTTGAACAGTTTTAAAGTAAAAAAAATATGTATTCCAATTACATATTATTATTTTTTGTTCAATATTTCATTATTTCTAACGAAACATATTCAAAGAAGTAATATATTGTTTTATGACTTAATCATAATTTTTTTTTTAATTTTGGCTTCTTCGCTAGGCGATTGCTATTGATATTTGAACCATATTTACCAAATAAATATTTACTGTACGTTATTATTCTATCAACCTATAATAGTATGCAGTAACAAGGGATAGTGCTCAAGCGCAAACAATAAAAAATAACTATTTGACAATCATACCAGCGGGATGTATCTATAAAAAAATCCCATTAACCTTTAAAATATTCAACAATTGATAAACTAAAAACACAAAAAACCTACAGTAGCCATTACAATCCAAACATGATACCGGAAATAGAAAAAAAAATATAAACTATGGTAGTGTTATGGTTTGAACCTCGACGTCTTAGAAACTTCCAAATTTTTTAATGAGCAGTTTGGTGTATCGCCAGCGCGAGAGGAACTATTTTGATTATAATTAGTTGCTATGAAATAGAGTGGAAATGGGTTCTTAGTCGGATTTTTTCATTTATTTTTTGTACACGATAAGAGTAAACTTGGGCAAAGAAGCAAAAAAGCTAGTTTTTATAATTATACCGGAATAGCATTTCAAATGAATAGATCTCTAGAGGAAGTCACTGTCAATCGTAGCCCATTTCTATTTCTGCTTGGTTGCTGCTTGTTTTATCTTTAACAAGATGAAGTACTTATAGGCAGGCCATGCTTGTCATTACCGATGAAGCCAAAAGGTCCCTGAGTGCGCTTACAAGTAAGTGTATCGTATTTCTTCTTTTCAATTTGAAATATTGGAAATTTCGAACTAGAGGAAGTCACTGTCAATCGTAGCCCATTTCTATTTCTGCTTGGTTCCTGCTTGTTTTATCTTTAACAAGCTGAAGTACTTATAGGCAGGCCATGCTTGTCATTACCGATGAAGCCAAAAAGTCCCTGAGTGCGCTTACAAGTAAGTGTATCGTATTTCTTCCTTTCAATTTAAAAAATTGGAAGTTTCGAATGGAACAGGATATAAATAGAATCGTGCGTACTATAAATATCCCTTCTCCGCGGGTGGTCACTCATCTACGTCAAAATGGCCGACCTTTCAGATAAGCTCGATTGTCGTCCGGGCCCTTTTACAATGCCTTTTTTGTATAACACCTTTCGCAACGGCTGGACCATCTTAATTGTGGCCATCTACAGTGCGACGACTTCTCCTAAGACTAAATATTGATCTATACACTAATTTTCTAGGATTTTTTCTATTGTATTATAGACAATCGAAAAAATCCTGGAAACATTACAGACATAAAACTTTTGGCGGTTCGGAGTTCCTGGTATGCACCTCAAAATTTACGGAGCTAAATTTTAGGCAAATGTAAAATAACTTTTCTTAGCATTTAAGGAATATATCGTCAGATAACCTGCAGTCTGCATCATATCTCCATAATGCTCTCAAAGTCAAAGTCTGTCTTATTATTGTGGACCAGCAATGGGTTGAAACTTGAGATAATGTACGCTTTTATAACATGAGTCCAAAAGAGTTTTAGATTTTCCATTGCATAAGAAAGACTGTGTTAAAAACATCTGTTAAGTTGAGGTTTTTATCGATCAATATTTAGTCTTAAGAGAAGTCGTCTTCTCTTAAGACTAAATATGGATCTATACACTAATTTTCCAGGATTTTTTCTCTTGTCTATAATTACAAACATAAAACTTTTGGTGGTTCGGAGTTCCTGGTATGCACCTCAAAATTTACGGAGCTAAGTTTTAGGCAAATGAAAATAACTTTTCTTAGCATTTAAGGAATATATCATCAGATAACCTGCAGTCTGTATCATCTCTCCATAATGTTCTCAAAGTCAAAGTCTGTCTTATTATTGTGGACCAGCAATGGGTTGAAACTTGAGATAATGTACGCTTTTAAAACATGATTCCAAAAGAGTTTTGGATTATCCATTGCATAAGAAAGACTGTGTTAAAAAACATCTGTTAAGTTGAGGTTATTATACTTCTGATGATTTTCTTAGTGAGAAAGTTGCTTGGAAACAACCCGCTTCGCATCCAGAAACAAGTCAGTGTATTACGCTGAGGCGATACCCTTTTTGGTATTATGTGTGGTACAGTTTAAAAAGTTAGGTTAGTATAGTTCTAATTTTAATTCTATGTTTTTGAAGTTTTTTGTTTGTTCTTTGTTTTTGTGCTTAGATCTCAAATAAAGATTTTATTTCCTGAGTTCCTTGCCGGCTCTTCTCAATAAAACCGAACCGCTGGTAAGTCTTGACTTATCATAAATGGCACAAGTTATCCTACGTGAAATAAATAAATGAAATGCGTATAATTTCAAGCATATCTCCTGTACAGGAAAGCGAAAACATCTGAACAAGTATTGCTATTCAATTCAATTTAATATTCATTAATTATTCAAACTAAGTACACTGTACACTTATTGACGTCCAATTACTTTTAAAACATATTGGAGATAACGGTATCTTAAAACTAAAGCCACGAGGGTTCCAAACGCTCCCTGGTCTGAGTAGAGCCCACAACAAAATCAGCCGGAATTTTTTGAAGTGAAACTTCTTTACGCACGCTTGACTTGGGGAGTACGGGTTACGAAAAGTGTGATCGGGCGAGGCGAACGGAAGTTGAGAGGGAGGTATAAGTTAGTGAAGATAGAAAGAGGGAAAGGTGCGAGCACATATTTTCTTTCTCTCTTTCTATCATAGCCAGTTACTTAGTTTTACTTCAGTCGTGTGGTCTAAAGCACACTAATTTTTTTTAATTATCACCATCTCACAAATCATCTTAAACTAAGAAGCTAAACATAGAATGTACTGAGTTTACATTGAATTCGTGAAAAACCACAAATACCCCCAGGCATCCCTCGTAAGGCGGGATGCCTTTAATGCAACGTTATTATATTACAAAGTTAAAGTTAAAAATATCTTTCGAAATCACAAATCCCCGTATACAAAATTGTATTTGCTAAAGAACAATAGCTCAGAGCTCAAGTCGCTGTAATAATACAGCCTTTGCATCGCATACGCCCTCCCCCTGTTCTGTTATTGGATTACTTCATCTCTTGTAAATTCAATGGTAGTACAGTAAATAGGTGAATGGGGTTTTCAATTTGGGTTGCGTTGCATGCTTGGATTTAGTTACATTCAGTCAATACAGCTGGTAACTCTATTAGTTTTAGTTCGCTTTATTTATTTGAACCGCTTTCTAGTGGTTAAGGATTCCATGTCTTCTTGGGTCTTCATTAATTCTTGGGATTCATTGTGTTCCGTTTTTCGCTGCACTTTTCATGTTTAAAGTCCCTGTAGGAAGGTAATTTCTCAAAATGATCTTGTCGGGGAAAGAGATTGAAAACTCTTCTTCATAGCGACCACTGCTAATATAAGCAGACCTTCAAAAAGTTTGAACAGTAAAAAAGGCAAGGCTCCTTTGACTTCTGTAACTACAGCTACTGCACTTTCTATTAGACGAGGTTAGAATCGTATTGTGTGAGCATTGAAACAATAATTAAAAAAATTAAAAAACACGACCGCCCCGCCAAAAAACAAAGTAACAAAAGTTAAAAATCTAAATTAGTCTAGTTAAATTAGAATCTTATTCACATTTTTATTAAATGATATTTTTTTGTGAATCTCTGGATATTGAACTATAGTGTTGTTTTGGGATGTAGTGTTTTGGGATCTACTCATCATTTACTAGATGATGATTAGATAGTTAATCTTATTTTCGAATTTTTTTTCAACTTTAGTCTTTAATGGGCACCCCATAACTTTTTTAAAAATTTTACTAGCTTATATCAACCGGAATAAGCTAGTCATTCTAACGATACCTCATTTATCAAAATCGGTTCAGGGGTATAGAAGTTATGGTCGAATATACAAACTCACATACATGAACCCTGAAAACAATATACTCCTTTTTTCAGGCAGTCGTATAAAAAGCTTATGAGTCAGAATGGTGACTCTATGAACCCGGATGCCCATCCTACTTGTATTGTTATAAGTTACCCATTAGTTACAAAAATGATCAGAGTTGTATTTTTTTGTCAATGATCTCACCTGTAATGACGGGACGACCCGTGGAACAGTGTTGAGCGCTGTTGTCTTAACGTGCGAAGGTCCCGGGTTCGATCCCCGGCACGGTCAATTTGGGAACTTATAATTTCTGAATTTTCCCTGTTCTAGCCTGGTGGGAGGCTTCGGCCGTGGCTTGTTACCACCCTAACGGCAAAGACGTGCCAAGCGATTTAGCGTTCCGATACGATGCCGTGTAGAAACCGAATAGGGGTATGGATTAATTATAACTGCCATGTCCCTAACAGGTTAGCCCGCTACAATCTTAGACTGCGTCGTCACTTATAACCGTGGGTTAATTATAACTGCCATGCCTCTCACAGGTAAGCCCGCTACCATCTTAGACTGCGTCGTTACTTATAACCGTGGGTTAATTATAACTGCCATGCCTCTCACAGGTAAGCCCGCTACCATCTTAGACTGCGTCGTCACTTATAACCGTGGGTTAATTATAACTGCCATGCCTCTCACAGGTAAGCCCGCTACCATCTTAGACTGCGTCGTCACTTATAACCGTGGGTTAATTATAACTGCCATGCCTCTCACAGGTAAGCCCGCTACCATCATAGACTGCGACGTCACTTATAACCGTGGGTTAATTATAACTGCCATGCCTCTAACAGGTTAGCCAGCTACCATCTTAGGCTGCATCGTCACTTACCATCAGGTGAGATCGCAGTCAAGGGCTACCTTTTAGTGGATTTAAAAAGGAGACGTGTTATGACATCACGCACAATTTGGCTCCTATACATTTAAGCAAGTAACTAATCACCCATCAAATCTGCAGCACACGTAGGTACAAAACTCCGTCTTCTCGAAAAATGCTCGAGACAAAACTGGCTCTACATTATCTTAAATGTTATCAAAGACTAGCTTTTGCCCGCGACTTCCTCCGCGTGGATTACAAAAAATTTCGAACCCCTATTTTACCCCGTCAAGGTTGAATTTTCAAATCCTTTCTTAAAGGATGTTTACGTCATAATAGGTATCTGCGTGCCAAATTATAGCCCGATTCGTCCAGTGGTTTGGGCTGTGCGTTGATAGATCAGCCAGTCAGTCAGTCAGTCAGTCATCTTTTTCTTTTATAAATTTAGAAGATAAGAAGATTGAATAATTCTGAACCAGATTTTACGAAGCTGTGGAGTAGCACCGAAAAAGAGTTGCGTTTTAAAACTTGAAAGTCACTTTCAAATTCGAACGAAACGAAAATCAAATTGGACAAAAATTTGATCAAATTATAAAATTCGTATATACTTACTAATAAAAAAATAAATAACATTTTGCATTATCAATAAAAATTTTTAGATGCATTTTGTTTTTAAATTGTAATAAACCATCCATCAATCTCAGACTTGACAGGAAACCTATCTAGTTTGCGTAGGAGCGATTATTCATCATTACTTTGGATTACTTAATTACTCCCTGTTTTTCAATAGCACGGTATTATGTGGGTTGTTTTAATCATATTCTATTCATAATAACTTTTTTGTTTACGAGCGTAAGATTGAAAAGGCCATTAAGGTCAAGGTGGGAACTACTGAATTAAATTTATAAAAGTATCAAGCTCTAGAGTCGTATTCATTTGATAGTGTTCAGTTCAATTTGTAGCTTTATTGCTTTTACATTTTACTTATTTTTTTGTTATTCCAACTATGATTATTGAGAGCGGAATAAATCTTAATTTATGGTGTTTGTTCCATAGGAATACGCCACTCTGTAGGGCTTCAAAAATTTTATACAAAACTAGCTGATGCCCGCGATGAACCGGGTAGATTGAGGATTTATGGTTCCCGCGGAAACTCTTTAATTTTCCTGGATAAAAATAGCCTGTGTGTTATTCCAGACTACAGTCTATATCTGTGTCAAATTTTATCTAGATCAGTTCAGACGTTCTAGCGTGATTGAGTAACAAACATCCATTTGAGGATTTTGGTTCCCGCGGGAACACTTTAATTTTCCGGGATGAAAAGTAACCTATATATTATTCCAGACTTATACTTTATCCCTATGCCAAATTTCATCCAGATCCGTCCAGCCGTTCTGGCGTGAAAGAGTAACAAACATCCATAAATCCATACTTACAAACTTTCGCGTTTATAATATTAGTAAGATGTTAATAATTACCTAAATCTTGCGTAGGGCATAATTATCTTCTTGTACAGGCGTAACATTGCCCTAGCTTCCTCTGATAAAGGCTATTAGTGCTATTACCTATAATAGGGATGATGCTTAGATCAAAAATAAATGATTTCTAACTGATTATTAAATAGAGGGTCTTTCAAAAGACCTATAATTCACATCCTCGGTTAGTTTTAGGTACGATAACCATTTTAAAATATAGATGAAAGAAAAAAGCGTTGAAATTTTATGACGTCACAATGGTGAATTTCATATCCATACTAGAAGTGCGTTTTAAAGTTTGATAAAAAGTTGCTGATTTGATCAGTTGATCAGATTGAGTTGTCATCACCCCTATTGTGTTTTCTTTGAAACTGTGAACGTTTTGGAAAATTTTGAGAGAGTGTTAGCAATCAGAATTCATGAACTTCATTACGGGTAAATGACAGCTGCATATTGTGTTGCACAAAAGCACTTGTAAAAATTTATTGGAATAAAAAGCATTTGAATTGAATTGTTGGCAATAGCCACCACGCTGGCCAAGTGCGGTTTGGCAGACTTCACACACGTTCGAAAACATTATGAAGAACTTTTGGGCATGCAGTTTTCCTTCACCTTTTGAAGCAAATGTTATTTAATTTCATAAAACGCACATAGCTTCAAAAAGTTGGAGGTGCGTGCCTGGGGATCGAACTCGTGACCCGTACAGTATCTTAGTCTCAGGTCGGGAATCTTAATTATCAAGCTATCACCGCTTCAATTGATTGTTATTATCATAATATTATAGCAGCTAGATATTGGCTCTAGATCAATTTTTATGTGCGGTATCTTATCCCCTCTTGTCCAAATATTTATTTTTTTTACTCAAAATTATGTTATAATTTATTTTCAACAAAGAAAATAGTAATTAAATAATTAACAAATAATTCACATCGGATGTCGCAAGTACATCAATCTTACACCCACATCATTATTTTCTATCCGGTTCTTCACAGTTTTTGCATAATATGACTAACCTTTAGCTAAAAACTAATTTATTACACTGCCAATCGACACGAAGTTATTCGCCATTGTGAGCAACGTGGGAAATAACGTCTTGGACCATGTCAAACTAGTTGACGTCCGCGACTTCATCCACTTGGACTGAGGTTTATCGGTTCCCGCGGGAAAAAGTGCCTATACGTTATTCCAGATTATATTTATTCACGTCCGTTCGGCCATAAAAGCCAGTAAAAAACATCCATTCTTCCATCTAAACTTTCGCATCTATACTAATTTTATAAATGTGAAAGTGTGCCTCTGTCTATCTATTCGTCCGTCTGCCACGCATTCCAGGGTAGTGGTAAGTTAATGTTTCTCGGCCTATATTTTCAACCGATTTTGATGAAATTTTGTACAGAGATAAGTTGCATGCCGGGAAGGACATAGGCTACTTTAGTTTTGTACCTGATACCCCTAAAGTATTGTTTCGCTCTCTAAATAATGCTTCCCCTAAAGTATTATATACGCTTTCTAAATAATGCTTCAGGTGCCTACAATGACCTTACCCTCACGACTCCATAGCCTACGATACCGAAAAACTGCTAAAATTCTAAAACTTATAGCCTTTATATGATTCTGATGCTAAATCTTACTAATATTATAAATGCGAAAGTTTGGATGGATGTCTTACTAATCTTATAAATGCGAAAGTTTGGATGGATGTATGGATGTTTGTTACTCAATCACGCCCCAACAGCTGATCGGATCTGGCTGAAATTTGGCACAGAGATAGATTATAGTCTGGAATAGCACATAGGCTTTTTATCCCGGAACCAAAAAGCCCCAAACCACGCACACGAAGCCGAGGGCATTCGCTACTATTATATTGACGTCAAGTTTCATCAAAATCCGTTCCGTGGGTTTAACATCCAAAAAAATTAATAAACATCCATGCATCTTCATAAACTTTCGCGTTTATAATATTGCTAAAATGTTCTTATTTCCTCAGCTCTTCGCGCTCCTATAAATTTCCTTTCCCATGCATATTTAAGGCACGACCGATGCAGTTATACTTTGCTGTAAATTATGTTGAAATAGGTGAGAAGTAAGAAGTATAACTTGGCACAGATTTCGTAAAAACTATGTTTAATGGCGTTAGGCGTACAAATATTGGCCTTAATAGATAGTTAGTAGGATATGTATTAACCTTAAATGCGATCGGTTTATTGATTTGTTGGTTTGTCCTTCAATCACGCCGCAACGGAGCTACGGATCGACGTGATTTTTGGTATGGGTATAGTTGAGGACCTGGAGAGTGGCATAGGCTACTTTTTATCCCGGAGAATGAAGGAGTTCCCACGGGAATAACAAAAAACTTGAACCACGCGGACTTAGTCGCGGGTATCAGCTAGTTATTCATAAACTTATAGTCTAACTAACTTATAAAGATCATGAAAACTGATACTACTGAGGAGACCCGGCAAAAAGGCTAGTGGGAGCCTGGAGGTGTTGCCTGGTGGGAGGCTGCGGCCGTGGCTATTAACCACCCTACCGGCAAAGACGTGCCGCCAAACGATTTAGCGTTCCGGCACGATGCCGTGTGGAAACCGAATAGGGGTATGGGTTTAATATAACTGCCATGCCCCTAACAGGTTAGCCCGCTACCATCTTAGACTGCATCATCACTTACCATCAGGTGAGATCGCAGTCAAGGGCTAACTTGTAGTGGATAAAAAAAAAAAGAAACTCAGCAGTTGCTCTTTACACACAAAATAAAATAAAAGAAAGAGCGACGTATTTAATCAATCCGTCTATTAGGCTGGCACCACGGTCCCAGGGGGGTGGGGGGGTAGAATGAGAAACTTGGCAATGACCATAAAGTTGGGTAAACTCCGGACGAACTAGCACACTCAAGTTTTGTAATTATCCCCTGTAACTTGAGGCACGTAATGAGTTATGAGTGTGTCACATTTCTATTATACATACATTATGCCCGCGACTTTGTTCGCGAGGGATTAAGGGTTTTTGATTACCCCGGAATTTTGACCACCTCCCTGTCGTAGAGATGAAGGCTGTGGTCGTTTTACGGACAGACTGGATGAAACTAGGACTTTAAAACAGAACCCTAAAACGTTACAAAATTAAATCATACTAATCCATACTATTCAATAAATTCATATCCATATTAATATTATAAATGCAAAAGTGTGTATGTCTGTCTGCTACGCTTTCATTGCCCAACTACTCAACTGATTTTGATGAAATTTGGTACAGAGATAGTTTACATCCCAGGGAAGTACATAGGCTACTTCTTATCCCGGAAAATTAAAGATATCCCGCGGGAATTAAAAAAAATATCCACGTCATGGGCATCATCTAGTATCATTATAAGTTAAAGTGTATTTGTATGTCCTTCAATCATGCCGCATCCGGAGCGACGGATCGGCGTGATTTTTTGTGTAGGTTTAGTTGAGGACCTGGAAAGTGACATACTACTTTTTATCCCAGAAAACTAAGGAGTTCCCGTGGGAAACAAAACAAACTTATTCCAGACGACGTCGCGGGCATCAGCTAGTTAAAATATGCCTCCCAACATGCGTTAAGGTCAGCCACCGAGGGGGTTTTAGTAGGTAGAAATCCTACATAACCCGATTTCCCCCCAGGAAGTCGGGTATCTTAAGGAGATTTCCCCCACGTCAAAAAAAAGCTAGTTAAAATATATGTAAGATTGTAAAAACCGTTAGATAATAATCTAACTCGCGAAATTGTAACGTGATTGTGAACCGTTCAATGTTCTTAGTTTCAATTTTTGAAATATTCATTGTATTTACGTTTTCTTGTCTGTTTCTTGTAGGTTAGGTTAGGGTTCGACATAAAACTATTAAAAATGCGAAAGTGTGTTTGTATGTTGGTTTGTCTTTCAACAACACCGCAACGGAGCACCGGATCGACTTGATTTTTGGCATGGGTATAGTGGAGTGACATAGAATTAAGGTTTTATTGATTCCCGCGGGAATACTTTAATTTTCTGTGATTAAAGGAAGCCTATGTCCTTCCCGGATACAATATAACCAGACAGTAACAGACAAACGAACAGACACGTTTTCGCATTTATATCAGTATGGATTTAAATGAAAGAAGATAATTGCACGGCCGTGGCACTTCAACTACATACTTAGACATATGACATATACATTCAATGTTCACGCACTGAATACTGCTAAATATCGGGAGCGATCTCGAAGAGTTGGCAATATTAATTGATAAATGTCTCACAAATATGGCGGAATAAAAGCCGATTTCCGCGCTCGCTCCCGGAAGCATCGGCTTAATGAGTGCCCGGGGATATAAGCGATAAATTCTACGATCGTGATAACTCTCGTGAATATAAAATTCAAACTATCGTATCTATATTTTCGCGTTCGACTTCAAATTTTATGATGCCAGTAGTTTTGCTTAAGTTTTTCTACTCTTCTTCTTTAGCAGCCTTCATTTTTCCATCTATACTAATATTATAAATGCGAAAGTGAGTCTGTCTGCTACGCTACTCAACCAATTTTGAAGAAATTTGGTATAGAGATAGGTTACATCTCGGGAAAGGACATTGGCTACTTTTTATCCCGGACAATTAAAGAGTTTCCGCGAGAATCATAAACTTTAACTCACAAGGACGAAGTCGCTAGCATCATCTTGTTGGGCTATAAGTCTCCTTATTTGTCCCGGTATTGAGTCCTGAGTCTCCTCTAATTTTTTCCCATAAACTTGCTTCCAGCGACTTCATTTTTTAAATTCCCGCGAGAACTCCTTAATTTTCCAGGACAAAAAGTGTCCTTCCCCGACATAAAACCTACCTCTGTACCAAATTTCATTAAAACCGGTTGAAAACATGGGCGTTAAAGCGTAGCATACAGACAGACAGACACACTTTCACATTCATAATATTAGCAAGCATGGAAGTAGAATTTCAAGTTTCACCACAACTTAGCATGACCAACTTCAGTAATCGTTCTAAAGGCATTCCAATATCACCATCCGTGACTGGGCTCCTTAGGATAGCATAAAGACATTTCGTGTCCCGCCACGTTTGAGTGCTGTTGAAACGGTGGCCATTTTGTGATTGGTGGCACGACATGACAGCGGTGGGTACTGTAAGCAGTTTGTTAATCGTAATTTATTGCTCAAAATCTGCTGGTAAAATAGGGTTTACCATTTTGCTTTGGAAAATCAGTATTATTGTTTTGAACGCAGTGCTAATTCATGGCTTGCTTTATTTTATCAATTTCTTCTTCTTCTTGTCCCACACTATTCTTCCAAGTAAGTTTATGTCATCCGGCTACCCATTGTCCACTCCTCTTTCACATCTAACCTGTCTTTGGTCTTTATGTACGGTTTTTCTCTTCTTTTTTTTTATCCACTACAAGTTAGCCCTTGACTGCAATCTCATCTGATGGTAATCGATGATGCAGTCTAAGATGATAGTGGGCTAACCTGTTAGGGGCATGGCATTCTACAAACTTATTTTAGCTTTCTTCAAGTAATATTATGATTTTCATGCCCTTACTAGCCAGCCTGTTACCTCTCATACTTTTGGTCAAACTTATCTTTCTTATCCTATATTCCTTATCTTATCCAGAAATGATCTTTACATTCCTACTTTGGTCGTATGTATTTTCTTTAACAACCCTTTTTAGCACAAAACAATCTGGGCCATATAATGTTTTAGTTTATTATTTTAATCTCAGCTTATTTGGTTTACAATCAATGATTTATATTATTACAATGAATTAATTATTTAATTGTTGGTTAGCGAAAAGCCAGCCATTTTTTATTTTTTAACCAAATTTATTTGCTCTACTGGCCGCCATTTGCCACGCCTCAAATACACTCGCACCTTTATCTTCAGCTGAGGCTAGTTATCTTGTTATAGATAAAGCTGAAAAGCGATTTACTGGTCCGGTAAAACTTATAAAGAATACTTACCTTATGAGTCTAATTGGTTTAAAAACTTTCATAATTGGGTGTTTGACAACTAGTCAAATCAGCAACTTTTTTTCAAACGTCAAAAGGCGCGCTTAGTTTGAAGTACTGAATAGTGACGTCATCAAAGTTTGACGCACTCTTTTACTTTAATCGATAGTTAATATCGAATAGTTGTTAAAAACCCAATTATCTCTTTAAGGTTATCACGTTTTGTAGACTGCATCATCTTTTACTATTCTGCGATAAAGATTGACTGCAAACTAGAGTTGCGATATATTTTCAAGGCCATACTACCAAAGTTCAAAGCAATACTTAAGCAATATTACTGTAAATGATACTCTTAATGATAGTTTGATGTCACTTACCATAACTAAAATAAGGATTATAATTTTAAGACACGAAAGTCAACCATAATGAAACAATATACACACTACACTGTTACTGTCACTTAGCCGGTCGCCCTTCAGGTGATACAGCAGCCAAGGACTTGTAAAAGTAAAAAAAAAAAATTTAACTGTAAAAATGTGTTCGTAAGTTTTCTTACCTTAAATCGTTTCTTTCAAAGTATGATTATAATAAAAAAAACCGGCCGACATAATAAATCTCATCATAATTGTATTCCTAAAGATTAGAGTAATCCTCTAGTCTTTAGGAATACAATTATGATGAGAAGTAAAAAAGTAAACACAAACCAAATTAATGCCTCTCTTGATAAAGCTTTCTCAAAAGTTTTTGCTTTTAGGATTATTTTTCCCCTCCTTTTGTTGTTTTTAATCAACTGCCGAGGAGAGCGGAATTATTTATGGACAGTTTACATTAATCAAGTAGCTTGAACTAGTTATCTCCAGCATTGAACTGGAATGATCCATTTTCTAGTCTTTGCGCAAAGATGGCCCCCGATTGTATTGAAATCGTAATCGTTACCGTTTGCCAAACGGATAATTCAACCTGTTAATGGAGTTCATAGATACCTGGACGTCAAAAAACATGCATGAACTCTTTAAACAGTTTGAGTAGTACTTGAGTTTTAAGCTGTCAAATGATTACGATTTGCTTAGAGAATTAGGCTTCTGGTCTGGTGGGAGGCTCCCATGGACCTAGAAGAACTCCTTCGGCCGTGTTTAGTTACTACTCTACTGGCAAAGACGTGCTGCCAAGTGTCTTAGCGTTTCGGTACGATTCTGTGTTGAAACCAATAGGGATATGAAAAAAAAAATATTAATACAAATATTCGTCGTCTCACAATTATGTCGGGAGCCCCGAAGTAAGTTTGAAAAACTTGTATCTCGGGGTCCCTGGGTTTCGTATAACTAATATAACCCAGTTTACCCCACTACCATTATATAATACATCATCACTTATAACCTGGCGAGATCGCAGTCAAGATCTATCATGCTGTGGCGTACCTAAATAAGAAAAGTCTAAATTATAGAAAAGGAAAAGGTGACCGACTAACTGACTGATCTATGAACGCACATTTCAAACCACTGGACGAATCGAGCTGAAATTTGTCATGCAGATAGATGATGATGATGAAGACATCCGTTAAGTATTTTTGAAAATTCAACCCCTAATATGGGTTTGAAATTTATGTAGTTCATGTGGACGAAGTCGCGGGCATAAGCTAGTTAAAAAAATTCAAACGGTTGCAGAATATTATTTGCAGTTTAAAACACTAACTATTCGATGTAGCCGGGGACAAAGAACGCTTGTCTCCTGAAAACGGATAATATAATACCGTTTATCCCCGGAAAATCAAAAGGTTTCCACAGCATCCTAACAAGCCATAAGCTGACATAGCATAAAAAAATCAGCATCGCGAACATAAAAAGCCATGCGTCCAAACACTCAAATACAGAAATGGCATCATCGTACATTTGGGAGACGTGACGGGAGTGACAAACGAAAACGATCGCGGTTTCATTTGAAGCCGAGTGTCACGTAATGTTATCCAATTTCCGATGTAGGCCCGGTTTTTTATACAAACCTCCCTTGCGCAGTGTTTTTTTTAGGATTTCAAACAAAAATCATATCTAGTCTAATACCTATAAATGAGAAATTTAATCTGAATCTCGGAAACGGCTCCAACGATTTTCATGAAATTCAGTAGGCAGGCGGTTTCGGGGGCGATAAATAGATCTAGGATTCATTTTTAGAAAATGTCGTTTTATCCGTGTTTTCAGGCAATGAAAAACTGCTACAATATCATTAGAATACGAAGGTAAATTTCACCACCATCTAAAAGGTTACAATAGGTAGGAAATCGGACGGTCCCGAAACCAGAAGATCCCGGTTCGAGTCCAGATGTCTCCAGTCCGGTTATTTATTCCCTTTTTTTTAAGTTCCTTCTTTTATAAGAAAATCAATTTTTTTTTATTATTATGTCGGTAAGATCGAAAAATATTAATAATATTTCATCTGTATGTAATTCGTATTTAAATTTTTCCAAAAAACACGATTTACCAGAAAACAAATACCGACCAAAGCTCAAAAAACAAAGCAAAAGCGGTCATCCAGGTACTATTATAAAAGCGAAAGTGTGTTTGTATGTTGGTTTGTCCTTCAATCACACCGCACCAGAGCACCGGATCGACTTGATTTTTGGCATGGGTGAAGTGACATAGAATTAAGGTTTTATTGATTCCCGCGGGAACACTTTAATTTTCTGTGATTAAAGGAAGCCTATGTCCTTCCCGGATACAATCTAACCAGACAGTAACAGACAAACGAACAGACACGCTTTCGCATTTATATCAGTATGGATTTAAACGATAGAAGATAATTGCACGGCCGTGGCACTTCAACTACATACTTAGCGGGCATGGCGTAAAGTAAGCTTGGATTTATTGCCATTATCACAAGTAACAAGCATCCCTATAATGTTCGGATTTTATGTTAAAACTTCTGTACCTAATTCTAACTTTGTCTATAACAGCGTGGATAATTTTATTATCTTTATAGCGGCATGGCTTAGGGCCTTCGCAATGCGACGTGGATGATTTGTGCAGACCATCCGCGACGACGAAATGTATCTTGTCACTTGGTACTTGGCAGGTACTTAGTCTAGTTGGTCTGTAGTATCCACTTTAGCCCGTTAATATTCCACTGCTGGACACAGGCCTCCACTCTCATAAGAGAGAGGAAATTAGAGCTTAAGCCCATCACACTGCTCAAGGTTAATTCCTTCAAGGCAAGATTGAACAGACATCTTCCAGGCAAGCGCGTACAAACCCAGACCTCATCATGGATTTGCACTAAGCGTGATTGTCGTCAAACGTAAGCCTATCTTGCAATCTATACTATCTATACTAATATTATAAATTCGAAAGTTTTGAAGGATGTATGGATGTCTGGATGTATGGATGCTTGGATGTTTGTTACTCAATCACGCCCAAACAGTTGAACGGATCTGGCTGAAATTTGGCACAGAGGTAGATTATAGTCTGGAATAGCACATAGGTTACTTTTTATCCCGGAAAATTAAAGAGTTCCCGCGGGAACCACAAAACCTCGATCCACGCGTACGAAGTCGCGGGCATCAGCTAGTAAAAAGATAATGTCGGCGGGCTTTAACGACTATTATCATGTAGAGAATATCGTAACTGAAAAATGCCCGACAGGGATTCAAACTTAGGACCTCGTAATCCGCAGTCGACCATGCTAACCGCTCGAACAACGAGGCAGTCTGTGGTGCCACTGAAACATTATTCATTATAACGTGGTCACCCTCCATGGAAATGCTTCTATGACACAGCTACATCACAGACTGTCATCATCCTATAAGACACGTTGTCCTAGATGACCCGTAGGGCGATTGCGTAAAACCTGCATCAATCATTGTTACAGTATCAATTGTTGTGATTGGCTGAATTTATGGTATTCTCGCTGCGTCAATTGATTTTGTCCAATAGTGGAAGAGTGTTATCCAATCAGAGGTGATTGCGATCGTTACACTGTAGCTGTCACTTTAAGCCGGTCGCTCTGCCGTTCTCCTGGGTTGACGACAGAAGCGACGCCATGGAAAATGACAGACGTATCTACACGACAACATAAGCCACGTGAAGGGTCAGCTACTGCCTGATACTTGATGTTTTGACGACCTCCGTGGCGTAGTGTGTAGCGCTGTTGTCTTAACGTGCGGAGGTCCCGGGCAGGGTCAATTTGGGAATTTATAATTTCTGAATTTTCCCTGGTCTGGCCTGGTGGGGGACTTTGGCTGTGGCTAGTTACCACCCTACCGGCAAGGACGTGCCGCCAAGCGATTTAGCGTTTCGGTACGATGCCGTGTAGAAACCGAATAGGGGTATGGGTTTAGTATAACTGCCATGCCCCTAACAGGTTAGCCCGCTACCCCCCTATTCGTTTTCTACACGGCATCGTACCGGAATGCTAAGCCGGTAGGGTGGTAACTAGCCACAGCCGCAGCCTCCCACCAGGCTAGACCAGGGAAAATTCAGAAATTATAAATTTCCAAACCCTGCCGGGGATCGAACCCGGGACCCCCGCACGGTAAGGCAACAGCGCTCAACACTGCGCCACGGAGGTTGTCAAACTACATGGATTCCAATAAAACGTGTCGTCACGTGACGAAGTACATTACTTCGATCGCTCGTTAAAAACGTAGTGAAGACACGCCTTGACGGCTGAGCATAAACTTGTCTGTAACTTGAAATTTATAGTCTTTTTTTATACGACTGCCTGAAAAAAGGAGTATATTGTTTTCAGGGTTCATGTATGTATGTATTTGAGATTTTGTATTCCACCATAACTTCTATACGCCTGAACCGATTTTAATAAATGAGGTATCGTTTGAATTCGTAGTTTATTCCGGGTGACATGGCTATTAAAATTAAAAAAAAATTATGGGGTGACTATGGTCCCGCATTAAAGACTAAATTTGAAAAAAAAATCGAAAATAAGATTAACTATTAAACAAAACAGTAAATTCCATAAATATATAACACTACAGATCAATATCCAGTGATTCATAAAAAATATCATTCAATACAAATGTGAATAAGATTCTAATTTAACAAGATTAATTTAGAATTTTAACTTTTTAGTTCGTTTTTTGGCAGGGCAGTCGTGTTTTTTAATTTTGTTAATTATGACTTGTTCCTTTCCTTTTTTCCCTAAATAGAATCTCCTTATCTTTGTAGAGATTCTTGTTATAAGGTTCACCTACTACTTTTGTGACTTAGTAGGATATATATTTAGTCGGGAATAAATAATGTATTTATTAAAGATAAAAATCCACCGTTAATAACAATTAAAATAAAATAAAATAGCACATTAAACTGAGGGTAGATGTGAAAAAACTGTGGATGGATGTTTGTTACTCAATCACGCCAGAACGGCTGAACGGATCTGGATGAAATTTGGCACAGAGATAGATTATAGTCTGAAATAACACTCAGGCTACTTTTTATCCGAGTTAGTCCGAAAAATAAGAGTTCCCGCGGGAACCAAATACCTCGCGGACGATGTCGCGGGCATCTGCTAATAATATTATAAATGCGAAGGCCTGTCTGTCTATCTGTCTGGTACGCTTATCAGCCCATATTTTCAACAGATTATTGTAATTCGGTATATATAGATTTGGTTGCATCCCAGGGAATAGGCTAGGATATAGGCTACTTGCCAAAGACAGAGAAAAATTGCATAAACTGGAGGAGGCCTATACCCAAAGAGGGGTCCTTGTCAAAAACATAGATAACAATCAAGAAACATATTATATATTTAATATATAAAGTAACCATTATTAACTAACACAAAACAAAACAAATCTTACTACAAACACACACACACTCACACTCTCTCTCTCTCACACACACGCACACACACATACTTAAATTAATAGTGATACTAACAAACTAACAATTAGAATAGATAATAATATGATAGTATTTGAAACTTTGTAAGAATAATTAACAACTGATAAGGAAAATAAAGGCTTAATAATAATAGGCTACTTTTTATTCCGGAATATTATAGTACCCGCGGGACCCAAAACCACCTCGAGCCGCCTAATGTCCGCGAAAGAATTCGCGGGCATTAGCTAGTTATCACATAATCACACCTTGGCGTCAGGTATTCGGGTCGAAAAATTTCCAGTTGTTAGCTTAAGCTTTAGTAATCTAAAATTTATCGTAGCTCGTTGCGAGTCGGAAACACCGTTTACTTTTCTTGCTAATTTTGTAGCGCTAATTTTGTTTGTAACGTTATTAATTTGTAAGGGTTGTGGATTATGTAAGGCTTCTGTTGACTCTTCTAATTGGGTTATACAAGCTACTCGTAGTGCTTGTACAGCCGCAGTCTGAAAATGTTTACCATTTTAAGGTTCATAATTGTATGCACACATCATTGTCAGAAAGTTGATATAGTCCGACAAACATATCTGACCTGGAGACACTTTTTTAGGATATAAAAACAAATAATAAACAGGCATAAAACTTAGTTCTAATTTTGATAATCGGGTCAGATAAGTTTTTTGGGACCATATCATGTGATTTTATTGGGCATAGATCATAGATCAACGTTAAAATTTGGTAATAATTGTAGTTGCTTATCACAAAAGTCATGAAATTATTTAATTAAAATCGATGCTTGAAAATTTTTGTTACTCAATAAAAACTTTGGTATTATTTTGTTTTAGTCCTTACTGCATGCCTGCTGCACGAATCTTGTTTGAAAAATCTTTGTTATTTTTTATAGATCGCGACTGTATACTGTAGTTTGTGATTTATTAGTTAGAAGCGTTTTGGTGTACCGCACGCCGCAGTACAAAGCCGAATCGATTTCACAACTCTTAATTATAAAATACTAGCTGACTTGCCCCGGCATAGTTCGGATGTAATCTTCAAAAATCCTGAAATTTTAACCTTATTTTGAACCAAAATTCCACATACCAATTTTCATGGGTATAACTTTTTTTATGGTATCATCATTTATTTCAATTAAAACTAAGAAATAAATGAAAATCTAAATTAAAAACTAATTATATTTACAAAAAATACAAGCCGTCCAAGTGATCGTTAATGGGTATGGTGTCCACAACACTGGCGCTATTACCACGTTGAATGGCAAGGCTAAGCCGTTGGGCTAAATAACCGCCTGCTCTTTGGTCACCAGAGGCGTGGATCAGTTTTTTGGGACACCACCACCACCACCACCACTACAGCCCATTAACGTCCCACTGCTGGGCACAGGCCTCCACTCTCATAGGAGAGCGGGAATTAGAGCTTAGACCCACCACGCTGCTCCAATGCGGGTTGGTGGGCTTTAACGACTATTACCACGTTAGTGATAATAACCGGGACCGACGGCTTAACGTGCTCTCCGAGGCACGGGGGTGAAACACCACCAACTTCCTAACTCCGGGCTAGTATTGAGAATTTCTAATCAGAAAAACCCAACACTTATTATGGCCCGACCCGGGACTCGAACCCGGGACCTCGTCAGCCGCAGTCAAACATGCTAACCACTAGACCAACGAGGCAGTTAGTTTTGGGACACAACATTTATAAAATTCTTCGTGTCCGATGACCATGGGCCCAGAGTCTCAACAGCAAGCGCTGCAAAAACGTAGTCCTTAGTAATGGCTGAGTATTTGCGACGCTTAACAACTGAGCAAATTCGGCAACTGCACACGCCTTTAGGCACGAGGCTGATAGATGGGACGCTGCCAACGTATCAACGCAGGCTGCATCAGTGCATGACCCATCGACCACTATAGTCATCCCATTCGGTATAACTTGAAAAGTAATTTTTTTTTAACACTAATTCGCTTTGTCTTTGCCAAAATGACCCTGTCGGGAATTAAACCCGTCTCGGGTTATAAGAAGACAGCGCTCACCACAGTGCCAGGCTAAATACTTCAACAATGATTAAATAGGCACGTCAAACAGCTGTAAAACTTAATAGAATACATTCTTAACTTACTTGTTTAGTAAAATCCCAAAAACACATAAAATGCTAAACTTAAAAATATTACTAAACCAACCAACCAAGAAAGTAGTATATCTGAAGAAACAGCAGTTCACTCTTAATTATTAAGAGGACTCCTTTGAGGAAATCATAAAAAGCAAACGAATCAAGGCGAAATCAAATATTTACCCACCCCTAGCAGAATTCATAAACAAGTCGTCAGATTTCGCGCTGCTCAAATATTAAGAACGGGCTGCGATCCTTCGAATTGCAATGTCCTTTTGAGATTCCACTTGACTGATTACATAAAAATGTTTCACTAAATAAAACGGTTCGAATTAAGTGGTTAGTTATATACGGTACGACATATACTGGCAGGGTTGAAGGAGTACATAAAACTTGGATGACACTAATATTTAACCTAAATAAATATTAACCAAATTACTACAATGAAGCAGAAGGAAGTGTGGCCTAGTTGTGATAGTGCATATCAAACGATGTTAACTACGCTGATCTTGGCTAGTAACTAAATGGGTTGGGTAGATTCGCCTAACACAGATTTATCGTTTGGGATCCATCGATCATGGTTAAAACTCTGATATCTGATTAAATAAGCGCACAAGCTCGTTCTGTTAATTGTTAATATGCCGAAGACTCTGGGAATCAACCGCATTAGTCACCCAACAAAACTCCCATATTATGTGAATAATGGAAGAAGTCATGACGATACGTTGTGACACGAAACAACACTATGTAGACAGTGAAATAAAACATAAATACACGGCAAATATAAATAGGCAAACTAGAGGCGGCAATAGGCTCGTGACGTGACACTCCGCCTCAAGAAAGTTCGAAGGTCGTTCGTAAGATCTATTCTGTAACAAAATTCCACAACCTATTTTAAACTTGCCTGAGAAAAAAGCTCCTGAAAAAAGCTGTTGAAGCTAATGCCAAGGACAGCGGTTACATTGATGTAATTGTAAATTATTTTTTTCAAAAGAGAACCCACCGAGATCCTTGCTGGTTCTTCTCGGTAGGAATGGTATTCCGTACCAGTGGTAGAATCATTCGACGATTCAAATGCACTTGCCTTTCTATTTTATTATAAAAGATTTGTGTTTGAGTTTGAAGAAATGACAACGGAAAAATAAACCAAAAATGTATCTCGGTCTTCATAAACAAGTCACCAGATTTCGCGCTGTTCAAATATTTAGAATAGTCTGCGATACTTCGAATTGCAATGTCCTTTAGTTGTCGCATTAAGGCGTCTGCAATCTCTGTTAAAGCTTCTATATTTGTCAAAAGGCGGATCTGGAGTTTAAGCTGGCGGCGATTTGGGGCGCGCTGCTACAATTTTCTTTTCCTACTACGGCTTGATTTTATTTCTCAATTGGAAATGCAGTGTCCTGTAGCCTTTGCTAATCTCTTTCTAGCGTTTAACCCATTATTGAGACAATATTGATGTTTATCTTTGATTTTAATTTATGGTTATAAGTCAACATCGCAACAAAATCCTACAAAGAACTTATTGGAAGATTTAGATGGCCAATGGTAAATAATGCGTAAATTATTCAGTATAAACAAAAAAAAAAACTGTATAGCGGAACAGCGCGCTTGATCTCTTTCCGGTTTTTCTCTGTTGAGATGAGCCTTCATGGTCAAGATTCAGTCAGGAGACTCTTCTTTTGTCACAGTCAGAAGAAGAGTAGAAGAAGAAGTCTCATTTTTTTCTATTCTCAGTTTTGTTCTACCGACCAGTTATCCGATGAAGAAGTTTAGACTGAGATGCGAAGTAACAGGAGTGAGACAGACAGGATTATATTTCCGAACTGGTAGAATTCTTAACACAAAGTTCAGTCATTCTAACTATAGAATTAGTATTCAGTTTGGAGGTGTATACGAAGAGTGGATGTGGATGGAACCTGGTTGTAGAAGCGTCCGTCTAGCTATCAGCTAGTGTAATACATATTATAATTACGCTGTGTTTTCAATATGCAACTGATTGTGATTATGTTGTTGTAGTGCCAACATCAGACGTGCAAGGCGTGCTGGGGAAGAAGGCCTCTCTCCCGTGTGACATCCAACCGCTGCACTCTGACGACGCTGTGGTCATGGTGCTATGGTTCAAAGAGTCGGATGGGGAGCCGCTGTACAGGTAATGGTAACTTAACAAATTCATACATACCTGGAGGGTTACTTTTTTTTTGTCCTCTACAAGTTAGCCCGTGACTGCGATCTCGTACTTCAGGGCAAGACACAAAAAAGTTTATTGAGTATCCTGCCACTCACAACTTAGCACCTTTAAGATAAGAGTGAATAGGCATCTTCAAGGCGAGCGCGGTCCACCCTAGATCTCATCATTGCTTTTTTTTTGTCAAGGGCAAGCTTTTTTTTATCCACTACAAGTTAGCCCTTGACTGCGATATGACCTGATGGTAAGTGATGATGCAGTCTAAGATGGTAGCGGGCTAACCTGTTAGGGGCATGGCAGTTATTATATTAAACCCATACCCCTATTTGATTTCTACACGGCATTGTACCGGAACGCGTAATCGCTTGTCGGCACGTCTTTGCCGGTAGGCTGGTAAAACTAGTCACGGCCGAAGCCTCCCACCAGACCAGGGAAAATTCAGAAATATAAATTCCCAAATTGACCCTGCCAGGGATCGAACCCTCACCTCCCACGTTAAGACAACAGCGCTCAACACTGCGCCACAGAGGTCGTCAAATATTCTCTCTCTGCATCGTATTCCTCATTGCTGAGGGTCGTGACCAGTTTCCATTAATCACATAATGGCAGGAGTTTTTTTGGGATAATAATGCGGTGGGTTCCCAGGTCCTTCCGCATAATTCCGTCAAATATTAAGAAAGATTAAATAAAGTTTTTTCTCCAGCTACGACATCAGGGGCCGCTCCTATAACCAGCCCAAGCTCTGGTCTTCCCCGCTGGTGTTCGGCAACCGAGCGTACTTCAGAGGAGGTGCAACACCAGCGGTGTTGATGATCGACAACGTGATGGCGGCTGATGCTGGCGTCTACAGATGCAGAGTTGACTTTAAGAACTCCCCCACTAGGAATCTGAAAGTCAATTTCACGGTTATAAGTAAGTTGAATCTGAGTTAAGCTCTGTTGTCAAAACATATATCTATCAACGGATCGACGTGATTTTTGCATGGGTTTAGTTGAGGACCTGGAGAGTTACTTATGCAACTGTGGGAATTAAAAAAAACTTATTCCACGTGGATGGAGTCGCGGGTATCAGCTAGTAACTTATAATATCAACACATTTGGCAACAAAGCTCGTGCGTGATTATTTTTAAAATATTGTAATAGTAGTTTTTTAATTATTTAAACTATTCGTATGTATCTTGCAGTAAACCATAAGATATTTCTGGCTAAGTTATTATCATTTCATGAATCAAAATTTTGAACAAATTTTGTGAGTAGTTCCTAACTTTTGTAATAAATACAAAATTTGAGCCCAAAAGTTTTTTAAAACAAATATTAATTGGTTTCTTTTCTCATCTTTTTTTAGTCTGTAGTCCAAAAAAAATAAAATTAGTTCTCCAAGGTATTACATTTTCTTAGTTTTTATTCTGCTAACTACGTTAGCTAAGGTAACTTTGAAATCCTATTACAGAGTTTTCCACTAAGAGGTTGTGTTTTGTTTTGTTTTAGTACCACCGAATCGGCCAACGATATACGACGCGAAGAGAAGAGATCGAACGAAATTAGTGGAGCCGTATAATGAGGGGTCTAATGTACTTCTTATTTGCGAAGTAGAAGGAGGTAAGTTATAGTACTAATTTATTTGAAAAGTAAGAAAGGAAAACCAGGGCCCATACTGCCAACGCTTAAAGCAATAGTTGAGCTATATTACTCAAAAAGACAGTTTGATGTCACGTACCTTGACGTTCCTAAAATAAGGATCATAATTCTAAAACACGTAAGTCAACAATAATAAAACAATATGGCTTTTAGCGTTCGCATTATTGTCCAAGAGCTGGACGAACCAAAAGATGGGAAAGCTGGGAAGTTAAAACGACTAGCAAAATATTAACGATAGTATCTACTAGTGATATATTAAACTTTAATGCCTATTATAGGGCTTCCTTTACAACCTTTCCCACTGCCAAGGGTGACTGGTAGAGATCTCTTATAGATACAAGTGCTTCCATGTCCACCGTGTTTCTGTTTTTCTAATGTTAGCGCCGCTCGATGACTACAGATGGCGCTGTACATATGAGGCGTCAAAGCAGTCTTTACGCGAGGTTTCCGCCAATCAGAGAAGTTTCCGCTCATGTGGCAGTTACGTTTAATGACGTGACGTAACAATACTGCTTATGAATATTACATTATAGCAACTTCAAAGTCTTTAACCATTTAATACTCAGATTTGCAAGATCAAGAGCAAGTGTTCTAGAAAATAGACCTATCAATACCTTGATTGCGAGTGGTTATGGATCTAATTATACTATATATAGTTGTTGTTAAATTGTAACATTGCAATTAATTTAATATATCTAATGTGTTCTTTTGATTCTTCCTAAATAAATGACCGAGTCTGTGTATTATATATTGTGAGTGTGCATCTTAAAAACCCTATCCATCACCATACGCAAGTAGTTCTACTCACTAAGTATTTCATAAGCTTTTGGTACCAAATAAATAAAAAAAATTAAAAATCTCTGTATGAAATTAACTTCACTAATTAAAACCGAAATCATTCTCTTTTCTCTATAAATAAATTAATTAAGCAAGAAACCCACTCGAGTAGAATCCCGCAAGCTTTTGAAGGTTTAAAATTAAACTTGCTTCAAATTGCAAACTGGCAATTATAATGATTACCAAAATTTAATCTCCATCACGAAAACAATATTTCACACCTTCGAAAATGTCGACTGGAGTTTTACTCGAATCAATAATGTTGCCGGCGTCGCAATTAATGTCATTTGCGTTAAAACCATCATCAATCTTGTTGACAGGTTGTCATTTTATTGCAATGTGTTTTTACACGTCACTATCATTTTACAGGTAGTATATTAATTTGATATTTTTATACCTGTTTTCACTTACAATGACTTAATTTTAGAGAACCTCTGAGAACAGCACCTAACATTAACCTTTTCACAATAACTGTCACCTAATGGGTTAAGGTGTAGCCTAAAAAGAAAAAAGGGTGTCGGACTGAAATCGATGTTTTAGGTATACTCAATTCAGTTAAATTATTTCATAGCTAATTCACTTTTTTGATTCAAATATTTTCAAATTACTCAAGCCATCAATATTATTTGATAAACTTATCAAATGAAATAACGATATTACAAAAATTAAACAACCATCAAAGGAACAATACTTCATAAGTTAATTATTGTTAACTGGACTTTTATCGTAATCAATAATGTCGCTGGGCTCTTGATAACAACTTGTTATTTTCGATTCCCGCGCAAACTTGTTAATTTTCCGGGATAAAAAGCCTGGGGATAGCCTAGCCTATATCTTTCCCAGGGATATAACCTATCGGTCTATCTAATCGGTTTGATAAGTGGGCCGTGAAAGCGTAGCAGACAGACATACAGACAGACACACTGTCGCATTTATAATATTAGTATGGATAGGCTATGTGATATATAATGTGGAAATTTGTGTTTCCATTATATTTTTGTGTGTTACAACTTACATTATGCATAAAATAAGGGAACCGGCTTCTGTCTTAGGTTAGGTGTAAACTTTATTTGATTTGATCTTTATCATAATTGCTGTAAATATATAATATGTAGAAAAAATTCAACAATAATATTAACAACATTTCAAATATTAACGCTCACCAATCATAATATTGTACATTGTCTAACAAAGAGTGTGGAACATAGATAGTAGAATCCGTCTATAAATGTATGATTTGAGCTTATTGGACCATAAACAATGAACCGTTATCGGTAGGAATCTGTGAGAGTATCAAATACATCTCAATTTGCGGCCAAGCGCATCATAAATCAAACAAAGATATACTTTAACACCCTCGCTGTTATCATGACCATCTCTAAACATTAATACAATATCATGAACTACATATAGCGTGGGTTGGATATGATCTTTATCTTTTTGAAGTGTGTATTACGACCACCCGTGCTCAGTACCATTATGGTCTTTGATTTGCGTTTAAAATCAATTGCTTCAACTTTCAATTAAATTGGGGACTCTATTGTTATCAATATTGATGACATATTATTATTTTGAGATGAAATGCTTTCTCTTACTTATGCTACGAGTAGTTATAAGTGCAGTTTTATGTACCATACATCTATCATTTTGTTATTCTTTAGACTGTATATACTATTTTTTCTTTGATGTAGGAATTATCCATACTAATATTATAATTGCGAAAGTGTGTCTGTCTGTCTGCTACGCTTTCACAGCCCATCTGTTTAACCGATTTTGATGAAATTTGGTGAAGAGATAGTTTGTTTTCAGCGGAAGGACATAGGCTATTTTTATCCCGGAAAATTGAAGATTTTCCGCGGGAATCAAAAAATCTTAATCCACGTGGACGAAGTCGCGGACATCATCTAGTACTGAAATAAAAAACAATGCGTCCCGATATCTTCTCGCACAAATATACTAAATAGTTATAAACCACACCAGCTTTTCTCAATATTATCACAATAATTAACTATTGACAAATATCGCAAAAGATTAGGTCAAGAAGGCCTTCATTCGAATGTTTTATACAAATAAATACCACCTATTTTGTAGATATTGCACAAGCGATACGTTTTAAAATACACATCTCATTGTAGACGGAAAATGTGTACGTAAAATATTTTTATTTCCATGAGCCCATGTTATTGAAACTTTCGAGCGTCGTCAAATATAGTAAAGAGGTGCTTCAACTTTTAACTGCTTTGCCATTTTTGTGTCCAAATATTTTAAATATGAAAAATAGAAGTTTATTCGTTACAAAATTTATGAAACTTCATAATTTACAAAGTTTAATAGAAAAGAGATACTTACTTGTATAATCAAAGTAAAAAGAACAAGTTTTTGTTGCATTTTTAATGAATATTAAAATTGATATTTTTCAGCAATCAATATTAAAATGCATTTAATATAGAGTGCTGAAAAATATCAATCATCATACATATTTTGTTGTTAATAAAATATTTTATTTTGAGTGATTTCCAGGTTGTGAGCAGTGTATCAAATTTTATGAATATTGGTTCAGTAATTGAAACAGAAGGAAACTACCAATTTCACACGCTACACGACTTTGCAAAATGGCAAAATCTAATTTTAAACGTGCATCAAAATTTATTGTTTTGTATTAATTTTTAACTAAAAATTTTAAACTTCTAAATTTACCTCAATAAATGGAAACTAGGAATCTCCTCGTACAACCAATACAGGTACGTACAGTTACAGGAAGAGTGACAGGAAGATAATGTTTTTTTTTCTTTTAACAGGTAGACCGAGGCCAAGAGTGACCTGGTACCTAGAAAACGTAGTAATAGATGACTCGTACGACCAACGAGAGGACGGACTTACAGTCAACACACTAACGTTTCCCAATGTTGGGAGACAGCATTTGAACGCAAGACTTGTCTGTCAAGCATCCAATACAAACTTAGCAACACCAGAAACTAAAGTGCTAATTCTAGATATTAATTGTAAGTATCCAAAGTTATACTTGAATAGCAGTAATTTCAGCCAATGGATCATCCATAAAGTACTTCACACTAATTTCGTGATTTTTGACCCCTCCCCCGTCCTTGCTACAGTTGGTCACATTTGTGAGACCCCCCTCCCTAGTGCAAAGTAATAGTCACATATCTTGCAATTTTACATTTTAAAATAAAACAGCACTTCCGAAATTAGTTTTATTTCTAATAAAATAATGCTAGAACTTGGAAAAGTTTTTCTTTAATTTGGCATTTTGACACTTATATGACAAGATTTTGAAATGTGACGTCACCACAGGACCCCTCCCACCCCAATGTCACACTTCGTCGACCCACCCCTTAACGTGTGACGTACTTTATGGATGACTCCCAATAGAAGCGAGAAAGCTAGTGAAAACTAATATAAACCTTTGTCTTAAAAAAGTTTTAGGTTGATGAGTGTTAAAATCGCATCGAAAACACCGACAGTAAGGAACTAAATATTTAGAGACTAGCTGACACTAAAACTTGCTCTTTATAAATGTGTTCATTTTATCAAGTCAGTAGTGAAACAAGTATTTCATCATATTCCAAAATACGTCACTAGAGAATGAATTTGTCAATTTACTATTACAAAGCCGACTTGATGAACAAAAAATTTTTCAATGTTTTTAAAATTCAACATCTACAGTAAAAATTTCATTTGTATGAGTAAAAGAATTAAGCTCGTACTAAAACCACGTCATATTTCTTAAATGCTGATATAAAAAAAGAAAAAACTAATTACATGTTGCCATCGGGCTTCAAATAAATACAAAAATATTATACTCTTGGCAAACCATAAGACCGGCCATACACAGACTGCTCGAGCAGTTAGTCAGTGATCAACACACTCAGACCGCTCCTGCAATCATAGTCAATAGCTTGAAGCTACCATTGATAACTGCTACCAACTGCCCAAAGCAGTCGCAACTGCTCGAGCGGTTCCATGTATGTCGTACGTAAAAGGCTGTGGTTCACTATGCAATCAAAGCTTGAAGCATACATGACATGACATGGCAGTCCATCCTGACTGCTTCAAGCTGGCGGTGTATGGCCGGCCAAAAAGTACCAGTTCCTTTTAAAGGAAGGAACATAAATAGAGAAGCACTATCCGAGCGAAATTTCTATAAATTCAATACGCAAACGTTAAGTAAATGTACGTAGATGAATGTGATAGCCAGGGAGATGATGGCAATTGATTCCTTGATCATTCAATCAATTATATATTGGTTCTTTGTAAATATTAATAAAAGTATCCTACTCTCTGTAAGCAGGTGATTCAGTATTAAATTAAGTTCATAATGTAATCGAGTAAAACTACAAAAAAATATGTTTGTGCTACATCATGATATCCAGATTAATTTTTAACATGATAATAATGTTCTCTTAAACAAAAAGAAAATAAAATACATGGTTAAATACTGAATAATCTGAAGTTTTATCAAAAACTTAATTTTAAATAAGAATTTTAAATGTATTATTTTTAAATTTATTTTCATATGGTAAAAGTTCTTCATCTATCTCGTATCTTCATGCAGCAGGTTAGCTGCTGACTTAACCACTTTTGCCATCAGATTCCTATCTAAAGCCGGATCCACTGCGCATTGTTACGAACAAAATATTGTTTTGCTAACACGTTAGTAAAACATAATTAGCTAACAGGCCGTCCACTGCGATTTTCGGGTATAGAATATTTTAGTTAGTAACATATCTTTTTAAAATGAGTTCCGACGAGGAAGACCTTCACAGTTTTGGAAGAAAAAACAAATCTTTAAAAATAAAGGGTCTTTCCCATATTAATTGTATAAAATACAAAGTATTTTCTTTATTCCAATCCATTAAAACGATAAACTAAACGAATAACAAAAAAATTTGACGAGTTGGGTCTCTGGCGAGCACAAATACGAAATTAATTATAATGTCTCCCCGACCCTCCCGCAGGCAAACGCGGGGATGTTATCCATCTGACTCGGCAAACAAAAATACTTTCAAAACAGTTAGGCTACGCCCCCAAATAGCATGACCTTGGTTATAATAACACGTCTGTGTTAACAAAGCACGATAACATGGTGCAGCGGACCCGGCTTAAGATTGTACACGAAGCGATACAAAACGGGAAGCCTTAACAATAAAACTCATTTCTTCCACAGTAAAACCTATAACCGTGAACATATTGACCAAGGAGAAGCAAGTATCAGCAGATAAAAGGTACGAGGTTGAATGCAAGACCACTGGGTCTCGGCCCGAAGCAACTGTCACTTGGTGGAAGAACAATAGACAACTCAAGCGGATGGCGAAAAACGTACGTCCTTTGTCTCTCTATGATCCTTTGTCCTTTAATTAATAGATTCTTTTCAAGTTTTCCTCCGCCATAATGACTGTGTCCGCCATTCTTTCGTTAGTCGTATATTTTTTTGTAAGACATTTTCGTATGTATACTTTGTTTTCACCTTTATTGTCCTTAATTATGCGGTTATTGTTTGGTTCTTTGATGGGGTTGGTATTTTCGTTTTTGTGTTTTGGGTGGTTATTGTTACTTGGTAATATGAAAGCAGTTATAGAATGCTGCAGTTTCTTAAAGCTAACTTCTTGTTCTATTTTTGTTTGTCCTAGTTAATTTCTTTTTCACAAATTTCGTCTTTAAGGACAAGGTTTTTGATTATAATCCAAACTGCGCTTTGCTTTAAAAATTCCAGTATAAAAATTGTAGATCTGAAGAGCATTAGAAATGGGTAAACTTACAAAAGTGTAAATAAACATCTATAAATATACTATAACATTCAAGTTGTAAGACATAATTAAACTATATAATTTTAATATTTAGAGGACTATAATTATGTTCAAAGTTAAAAGCTAATAACAAGATAATTACAATTATTTATTGAACACAAGAATATTCACAAGTTTTTTATAGTCATTTTCATAATCAACCGAAAAAATGACTTCATAAAATGCTTGCAAGAATCTTAACGCTAATTTTGAAAAAGAATATTTCTCATAGTACTTTCACAAGCGAAAAATATTTGACTATTATTGTATTCCATTTAAACCTTTTCCAACGTTTAGTCTAAAGGTGTGTTCATACGGTGATAGCTAATTGATAGAATATTTTTGGTTGATTTATATATTTTGCATCATCCTCAACAAATTGATCTTCGATTATGTAAGATAATCGTATTTAGTTTTGCCTGGTGGGAGGCTTCGGTCGTGGCTAGTTACTACCCTACTGGCAGGAACGTACTGCCAAGCGATTTAGCGTTACGGTACGATGCCATGTAGAAACCGAATAGGGGTATGGGTTTTAATATAACTGCTCCTAACAGGTTAGCCCGCTACCGTCTTAGAGTTCATCATCATTTATCATCACGTGAGATTGCAGTCAAGACCTAACTTGTAGAGGATAAAAAAAAGTTACGATTGTCAAATGGATTTTTCAAACTTACTTCTACTAGATGCCTGCATGACAATAAACACTCATAAACACAATACATAGTTAGAAAAATACGTTTTAAGTTCTTAAATGATTACGATTTTCTTTTGCTGTAAACGCTGAAAACGAGCTCTCATTTACACTTCTTTTTTATCCACTTCAATCTAGCCCTTGACTGCGATCTCACCTGATGGTAAGTGTTTATGCAGTCAAAGATGGCGATAAGAATAGCGGGCTAATCTGTTAGGGGCATGGCAGTTATATTAAGCCCATACCTTTATTCGGTTTCTACACGGCATCGTACCGGAACGCTAAATCGCTTGGCGGCACTTTGCCGGTAGGGTGGTAACCAGCCACAGCCGAAGCCTCCCACCAGACCAGACCAGGAAAAATTCAGAAATTATAAATTCCCAAATTGACCCTACCGTGGATCGAACCCGGGACCTCCGCACCTTAAGACAACAGCGCTCAACACTGCGCCAAGGAGGTCGTCAAGAATAAGAAGAATAACTAAAATATCAAGAAACAATGGTCTTGTTTTAGCTCTAGCTCTTTGTTCGTTTAGTTTAAACTCACCTTTAGACTGATAGTTTATAATAGTAACCTAACTCCAGACGTCTAGCGTTTAGACTGTTAATGGAGACTGTCGCATTAGCTCTCAGGCAACCATTTGTAATGTTGGCCCTGTATTCACACAGTTCTCGGAGAACAACGAGACCCTCAGCGTGCTGAGTCTGGTACCGGGCGTGGAAGACGACGGCAAATATTTGACTTGCCGTGCGGAAAACAAGCATATACCAGACTCAGCGATTGAGGACAAGTGGAGACTCAACGTGCATTGTGAGTAAAGACATTGTTTTATTTGCTCCTAGATGATTGTTGGCTCGCTTCTGTTAACTATTTATCTGCTCAATAATATCCACGAATTCGTTCGCGTGAACTAAGGTTTCGGTTCTTCTCAGTAGAATCAAGCTTTCGGAACCGGTGGTAGATTATTACGACTTATCATAAGTGGCACAAGTTGTCCTACGTCACATAAATCATTTTGGTTCCCGCGGGAACTCATTAATTATTAGGTATAGAATATGGGACGTGAAAGCGTAGCAAAAAGACAAACAAACAGACGGACTTATAAAAATACGCATTTTGAGAATTTAAATGCTTGCAAGAACAGAAACTTTACTGAAAATTACTATCTATACTTAACTAATATTAAAAATGCGAAAGTTTGGATGGATTTTTTTTTAAATTAACTGATATTTGGCACAAAGATAGATTATAGACCGTAATAGTACTACTTTTTATCCCGGAAAATTAAAGAGTTCCCGTGAGATCCAAAAAATCTCAAACAACGCAGGCAAAGTCGAGGGCAGCTATGTAGGTCAGCTGAATGTACGGATGAATGTTTGTTACTCAATCACTCCATAACAACTAAACGGATCTGGCTGAAATTTGGCACAGAGATAGATTATAGACCAGAATAGTACATAGGCTACTTTTTATTCCGGAAAATTAAAGAGTTCCCGCAGGATCCAAAAAAACTCAAACCACGCAAGCGAAGTCGAGGGCATCAGCTAGTCAATAACTAACTATAATATTATCCTATTTTAAGTACTTTAACGTTCTAAAATTTTGATTTGCTAATATTTTATAGAATTTCATATTCCAATTATTATGTATAAACAAACTCATCAAAATTTTATTTGAAACTAAAATTCAAAACCTCTCTGGTTTCATAATTAGACAATTTGATCCTTCTTGGTGCTTCGTAGTGAACAATAAGTCTGTATAAACTTACCTAATTAGCTCTAATTAGGTAGTTTTCCATAAACTCCGTGTTATTATTGTGACATCCCAAATTTTTAACAACGAAACTTTTGCACCATCAATTAATTTTTTCCCCGAAATTGTGTCTAAATGAACATTTTTAACATTTTTATCTCATTTTATAGATCTTTGTCTCTTGGCATTCTGGTGAAAAATGTAATTTTAACAAAATCGCCGGTTGGGACGAAGATTATACGATTGATTATGATAATTAATAATAATTATTATATACTTTTCTCGTTATTATTTAATTATGATTAATTAAGTATTATAATAAGGTTTTGTATTTATTTTTTTGCTTTATTTTACAAATTGAATTTTATTAACATTCGTCGATTTAGATTAAGGCTACCTCAGGTAAATTTCTTGTGGCATTTTATCAGCAACTGAATATAAAGCGAAAAATCCCAAGAGAAGCGAAGATTCACTTAAGAAGGTGGATTTTAATAAATCTCTCGCTTTGGCATGAGGACTATAAAGAGTAAACCTCTACTCTTTGAAAATATATTCTTATTTTTTAAAACACGAATTTCTATTCAGTACAGTGAGAATCAAACAAGTGACAATAATTTACAGTAAAAATGTTTTTCGTGTGATAATTTAAGTAACTAAAGATTTTGGTGACGATAATCAAATCCCACGAGTTCGATAATTTAAAGACAAGTGTGTAGTAAAAGTACCTCTTATCCTTACTTATATGATAAATGCGAAAGTGTGTCTGTCTGTCTACTATTCTTTCCCGGCCCATCTTTTCAACCGATTTTGAGGGGTACAGAAGTGCATTCCGTGGAAGAACATCACCTTTTATCTCGGAAAATTAGGGAGTTCCCGTGTAAAACTTTAATTTTAGCGGACAAAGTTGCGGGCATTATCTAGTATCAAATATATAAATATCAAAGAAAATGAATGTGACATCAGCAATCGGCTTAAGCCGGTTGATCTAGAACTCTAGAAACTTCTTTCATACTATTGGCAGTTGATTTTCTATGAAAAGCTAAGAAATAACTTTTAGAAATTCCATCCGAGTTTAGCTGGAGGGGCGTGTGAGCTTGTCTATGACAACAAAGGAAAGTAAGTAAGACCAACGAGTAACATAAGCTGGGGGGTTCTGGGGGGTCAGTAGTAACCCTATAGCACTATGTATTATTAGTATTATTATCGACATAAATTTAGCTCTCACGCCCGCATACAAAATAAAATAAATACACATATGGCCTAAAGAGTTATAATAAACTTACGTAAGTAAATATAAGTTAATAAACTTACATACACAAATACACAAATAAACAGTTGTAGCGGGCGGAGGATTACACCCCGGCAGGGGAGACCAGACGGCCGGGGGTCAGGGCGACAGGT
Organism: Erebia palarica; assembly: GCA_964035005.1. Lineage (NCBI taxonomy): Eukaryota > Metazoa > Arthropoda > Insecta > Lepidoptera > Nymphalidae > Erebia > Erebia palarica. The sequence continues at coordinate 25,955,380 of OZ035994.1, forward strand.
TGAGAAACCGACGGACTATCCTAGCCGAGTCTAGCAACACCGCTTTCTGCATCCTGGCTGCGAGCGAACTGCCACGGAACCCCAGTCGCCTCAGATGGTGAGCGAGGCTGACTGGGATTAACCCATTCGCAGATATGACGATTGGGATGGTTTCGGTGGACCCCACATGCCACATGGCGGAAACCTCGTGAGCCAGATCAAGATACTTACGTTTCTTCTCCGTCTCAGCTCTCACAAGGTTCTCGTCATATGGAATGGTGATGTCCACCAAAAACACCCGTGACTGTGCCCGGTCCAACAGCACGATGTCAGGCTTATTCGCTAGAATAGTCCTGTCCGTGATGATGGACCGGTCCCAATAGAGCCGGACTCCGTCACGCTTGAGTACAGGCACCGGTGTGTACTTGTAATATGGCAGCCTCTCATCCAGGAGACCATACTTCAGAGCAAGCTCCTGGTGAAGGATTTTGGCCGCTTGGTTGTGTCTGTGCAGATACTCAGTGTTAGCAAGCGCCGAACATCCCGAAAGCACATGTCTGAGTGACTCACCGGGATGGCGACAGGCTCGACAGATGTCGTGAGTTCCATCCTTCAGAATGTTTAGTGTTTAGTTTAGTATTATTATTATTATTATTATTATATGCAGTATTATTTCAAAATGTCACTTTTAAGTCACATACCTTAATTTCCTTAAAATAAATATTATTAAAATTGTGCCCCGAAAGTAAAAATCAGACTATAAACTCTACAATAATCTCAGGAAAATGAAAAAATTACTGGAATTAAAACACTTTTTTTGTTTCAGATGTTCCTATCGTGGACCTCAAGATGGGCTCCAACTTGAACCCTGATGAAATAAAGGAAGGCGACGATGTTTACTTCGAATGCACGGTCAAGGCTAACCCGAAGACACATAGGCTAGTCTGGTTTCACGACGTAAGTGTAAATAAGACCTACTTTTAGCAAAAATGGAGTGGATCGTCGCTTCATTTTATCGTTCATAAATTTATAAAGATTGGGCAAAAATAAAATTGCCATTAGGCTCTTTAGAGAGAAAATATGAGGACCAGCTTTGGTGGCGTTCACTAGGGACCGCCTATGTCCAACTGTGGACGTCCACATGATGATTCATTCTAACTAATCAATCAAAAATGCATTACTCTTCAAGTACGGTAGAGTTGCATAGTGCTACACAGCACAGAGTAAGTAATAGTTGGTTACAGTGCTCTCGATACAAGGAGTTCACTGAGTCAACATAGTGCAAATTTGCGGGCCATGAGGTCGCATGGTACATACAATTTGAACTTAGGAATCATCAATTCAGCTCTACGTCGTCTCTGTTTGAATTCTTCATCACGATGCTAATTAGTTAATAGCATAATGCTTAAGACCACAATACTAATGTTTCTAGTTTCTAGAATGCAACTCTCTCGCATGTTGTTGCGCCCACGTAAAAGAGCCTTTATTTTCAGAGTAACGTCTTCGTTCTAGATACTAATTAAATTGTTAGAGTTTACCAATTAAAAGTTTTAATATTCTTGTCACGGACTGCTTTTCCAGTTGGTCTCGTTGAGAGATAAGATTTTACTTCGAAATACCTATAATCAGACTTGGCGATGATTGTTAACGACTTATTAGGAGACTCCAAAACTTTCACGCGATAATATTTCCTTTGACACTATCATAATTATTTTCGCATTATGGAGGTTACTGTATTATTTTCGGCTTTATACAAAGTAAGAATTTTCACCAACAAGTCGTGTAGGTGGGTTTCGTCATCTTTATTTATAAACTGATTTTCTGTTAATTAAACGAGATAGCCTGGAGTTCTTACGAAGAATTCCTTTCATTTCCACCGACACGTACATCGAAGACCGTTCCAGTTCGGTACTTACATTAGTCATCGAGATTCTTTTTATTTTTTGGAGTTCCATAAGAATCGATTTTTAGTAGTAGGAAACTTTCTCCTTTACGTATTGATTTTATGTTGCCTTGGTAACACTTGTTTATGTTTCCACTAGCGAATGCCCGCGACTTCGTCTGCGTGGTTTGAGGTTTTTTGTCCCCGCGGGAACTCTTTAATTTTCCGGGATAAAAAGTAGCCTATGTGCTATTCCAGACTATATAATCTATCTCTGTGCCAAATTTCAGCCAGATCCGTTCAGCCGTTGGGGCGTGATTGAATAACAAAGATCCATACATCCATACATTCACACATCCATACATCCATACATCCATCCAAACTTTCGCATTTATAATATTAGTAAGATGACTATCAAGCATGCTTGCAGTAATATAAAAAAAGCGTTTATTTACCCTCATTTACATATTATATTATATATATTTTATAATCGCTCGTAAAAAGTAAACTACAGTCGTGCGTCGGAGCTGACACAAACAACTTTTTTTATATTCGATTTCATATTACTAATATAATTTCCGAATTTTCCCTGGTCTGGCCTGGTGGGAGGCTTCGGCCGTGGCTAGTTACCACCCTACCGGCAAAGACGTGCCGCAAAGCGATTTAGCGTTCCGGTACGATGCCGTGTAGAAGCCGAGTAGGGGTATAGGGGCACACAATACCTACATGATGACGTAAACATGACGCGGCCACGTTAGCCAATCACCTACATGATGACGTAAACATGACGCGGCTACGTTAGCCAATCACGTGCCGCCGCTTGAATCACGATAACGAAGTTCTTTCGGAATTGTACTACATATATATCGAAATATCAACCTACAACAGTTGGCCCAGCTGGGATCCCCGAGCATGACACCGGCTCGGAGGAAGATCTTCCTATTGCATCGTTCGAGCATACCACACGCTCCCGACAGGGGTATGGGTTTTAATATAACTGCCATTCCCCTAACGTTAGCCCGCTACCATCAAGTGAGATTGCAGTCAACTTGTAGTAGTTTAAAAAAAAATATCCCTCATTCCTCATGTTATGTTGCGAATAATATGTTCTCAAATGACTATTACTTGTCCAGAATACAGAAATATTTCACAATGAAGCAGCTGGAATCATCCTGAGTGCTCAGAGTCTGGTACTGCAGAGCGTGACCAGGGCTGCCGCTGGGGACTACACGTGTATGGCTGCGAATAGTGAAGGCAAAGGCACTAGCAACCCTGTGTCCCTATTAGTACGATGTAAGTATATTATTTCGTTGATCTTAAGGTCTGGAAGACAAGGGTCCGCCCGCGAAATTCAAAGGAAAACGCCAGACTATGTATAGAGCTTTGCCCTACTTATTAAATTTCGTTTACAAGCATGCCGTATGTAGGATTTAATAGATTTTTATTACTGATAACTATACATATATTTTGAAGCCTCTAACACTTGCGGTTTTTTATTAAAACTAAGTTTAAGTTGCAATATTATTTTAGGTTATATGCATTTTTAATTGTGAAATAAGTAAAAAAAATGCTGTGTATCGTTACAATGCTCTTGCCAAGAGATATTATGGCTTTAAAATGAAGTAGGATACTCACATGCCTGCGTACCTTGAGGTATACCTGAAGTAATATGATACCTAGTTGCTTGTGCTATCTAGAATGGTTGACTAATTGGAAATAAAACAACTGTTAGTAATCATTGATTTATTAATCTTCATATTAAATATGTAATCAGTCGCTACATTATCAAGAAATACTGCCGTGGTGCATCAATATCATTTTGATGGTAAGCCCAACATGGCAACAACATGTCTTAGGATCCTGTTTACACTCCAGTGACAATTTATGCACCTCAACGTCGTTACCCAAATCGCAAGCAGTGGTTATCCATGGAATATAGCGTAAAGTCAGCGAGATCGAATCAATATTATAGAAGGTCTAGCAAGTTTTTTGTGAAACATTCAAAACAAGCACGGTAAACAGTCGACTTCACTGAAACCACGATATAAACCAGAGACAAGTAACATAATATGATATAAACAATGATCACAAATCACAATGACATTGACATCTTCAAATACATTTGTCAATGACGTTTCATTGCACAAAATGCGTGAATGCGAAGGTAAGGTTTTAATGAAACTATTTTATTATTCATTGTTATTTACAATAAAATAATAATAATGTGTCCTTTTCAATAGTTAACAACACAAAATAACGAATTTAAACAAAGGTCTGTAGTATGATTTATGTAACTAACAGGAGTTTTGTTTTATTTAAAAACTTAACAACAGTAGTTTTATTTAGTCGTGTATGCGTAGAATGTAATGCAAATTGCCGCAAGAGAAATAGGAAGTGGACGAGGGACTTGAATTACTTTTTTTTACATTTTTAAATCCGCAACTTTTTTATCAATAATTATTAAATCATACGTGGTCATAAATTCCTAAGATAATTTTAAAATGTTTACATTTTGTGTAAATTATGAAAATTGGTGGGGCAAAATCTGGCATTCTCTTTTAATTTGGTTTTTCGCAATTTGTAAACTAATACGACAAAGTAGGCTTATGGCATTCAAATTGCGCCCCTAGGAATATCATCTTCACAGGTTTATATAAAAATCTTTACTTGTTGTAGATGAGAAGTTGTGTATTTTGTAAATGAGATATTTACTTTTTGGGTGTCGATCTACGTCATCCCACATCCACCAACAACCATACCGCCGGCTTACTACTCAATTCTGGTTTCCTCTTAGCATGAGAAGGATTTAGTCAATATTCTACCACACTGACCAGACTTCACACACTTTTAAGGACTCTCAGGATTTACCTCGTGAGGTTTTTATTCCCTTATAATTAAGTGATATTCAATAGCTTCACAAGTGTCACGAATTCTCGTAAAGGCATATATATTCCATGACTAAATACAATCTAAGACCGATTTGCTAATTATAGATCTATAATTTAAAGTTCATAACACTACACGTGAGCATAGAACGGGCATATTATTAGGTAGTAGCGAACAACTACGCTACCCACAATGTAACTTATCGAAATTCTGAAATATCACACTAACACATGTGTTAAAGATTTTTTTTTAAATCCATCGGATGATAAATATTAAATGAATAATAAATTGGAACGACACAACAAAAGGACTCACGGCATTTTAGCTATTTTCTCGCACACATTTTACTTTTTAACATCACGTCCGAACTAACTTATTTAATTCATTTTTGCCCCATTATTATGCACGCCATCTTGTGAAAAATACCCGCGTTCGATCGCCATTGATTCAATCATGCATGTCTACCAACTCTCGATACAATCATAATGGAATACCAACATGAAATCAATATTGCCATTCTATAAATAAATGTTGCCAGTCGAACCCACGATCACGACACAAGTAAACAACTTCAGTTATCATCAAAATTTTGCTTTAAAACTAAATGCCGTGCGATCAATTCAAAATCTGAGCAATGAATATTCCATAAAATGATATTACGAGAACGCATTCGAGCAACTGTAAAGTATATCTGCACGGGTGTCATTTATACACGTATAATAGTAAAGTGCAGCATCACGGACGTGTAATTCCGCCATTGGCGAGCCTCCAACAAAAGGCGGGCATTGTGAAATTATTCCTATGCATTCAGTGCCCCACTTGACTGGCGCAGCCAGACGCTTGGATAAATAAATAGCTTTCGAATCCTTGGCGTAATTCGCTTTGGAATCTAGTCTTTTATTTACATAACAACAGCTAAAAACACTTTTAGATTCGTTTTATGGAAAATTGTACTTTTAACTATTACTAATTATTGTTTGTTAATCTTATATGTATAAAAGTCAATTGCTGTTCGTTAGTCTCGCTAAAACTAAAATCTTTTGATGGATTTTTCTGTGTGTATTTGTGTTGGTCCCGGGATGGTTTATATTCATAATTGAACCCGGTAGGGGGCGCTGCGATCGGGTTGATAGGTTAAAGGCAGGACAACGTCTGCCGGGCCCACTAGTGATAGATAAAAAATGGTGAAAATCTATACTAACATTATGAATGCGAAAGTTTGGATGGATGGACGGTTGGATGTTTGTTACTCAATCACGCCAAAGCGGCTGAACGGATCTGAATGAAATTTGGCACAGAGATAGATTATTGTGTGTAATAACACATAGGCTACTTTTTATCCCGGAAAATTAAGGAGGAACTTAAAAGACCTCAATCGACGCGAAGTCGCGGGCATCAGCTTGTAGAATAAATAGGCATATTGTAGGCAAACGTGCTTCAATGTAGACCTCATCATTGCTCTCCATAGGGCATGATTTTTGTCAAGCACAAGTATATCTGATAAAAAATTATTTCCAAAAAACCGACTTCCAAGGCCACTGTAAAGTAAAAAATAATTTTGATTTCTACACACTATGTTGGAGTCGGGTGGGTATAACAAGGTTAAGCACAATATATCAAGTCAATCAAGGGATATCAAGTTGCAACGTTCGATAGTTAGCTCACTTCTTGCTTCTGGAGACGTTTCTTAAGTCCTTTCAAGCTATCACTGATCCTTCAGCTTTCAGGCCCTACAGAATGCATTTAATCTTTGCTCAGAGTTATAGTTAAAACCATTTAGATTTTATCTACACTCAACAGTATCAAGCGTCACAATTATTATTTATTTATAAATCCACATTTTGGAGCAACCACATTTATACTAGGTTGATTTAAACATTTTATTCACGAAAAATCAACATGTGTTGGTTTGTTGTAATGTACCTACGTTGATAAATACCAAAATTTCGTCATAATATATTATACGCGTACAAATAAACAACATTTCGGGACGGATATGCAAATACTTCAACCCGAATGCTGTGGGGAAGGTTTGGGTCCCTGATCTTCCACAGAGAGCATTATATTACCGGCTTTTAGCGTCCCAGATATTATATCGGTTGTAAAATTTTACAACGCCCTTTAGGGGAGCAACCTAAAACGATTATTGCGAAATATTATGAACAGGAGCCATCTTGTGCGAATCGATATTACGAATAATACTCGTATTCTGTATCCGAATGGCCGCTATTGAAATAACTATGAATAAAAATTTTATTCACACCCAATAGAGAACGGTTATTTCACTCGTATCTTTTGTATCATCGAAAAAATGTTTTGCAATTGAAAATAAAAAGTGCTTTAGATTTGTTGCGGAAAAATAACATTGATTATTTTCAATATTATAACATGTATTCAAATTGGTCTATTATTGTTTATAAATAATAACTAGTATTCGTTTCTAATTAAACTTCCTATTATATATTTGTATATGTAGATAAATTTGCCTATACAATTAAATATATACAAAAATTATGAAAGGAAAAAAATGGTCAATAATTTTTTGAATTTTAGAGGTCAATAATAACTAGCATTGGCGACTGACTGCATATATTATTATCGAAGATGCCGTCTAGATTCTGGATGAAAAGTTTGTTTAAAAAAAGTATCTAGTCTTGACTAAGAGCACACAGATCTATAATTTATTTTGCCTTAAACTGACTTATAATATATCTTACGTATCTCACGACGAATCCTTATAATTATTGTAATGTAATACATATAAAGTATTACTTGTAATTGTATGAAAATCCGTCATATTTTTTATATATTATTTATGAAGGAAGTAAGAATGAGGAAGGGAGATGAAAGGAATAATATGTGTTTTACGACATTTTAACCGAGATTACAATGAGGTCCGTGATTTTTTCAAGTTAATAAAAATATAGTTTTTGGATTTCGTTTTAAAAGTGACGAAATAATTATTGTTTGAGGATTCCGGAAAATTCCACCCCTGTGGGATTTACGGAATATCTTTAAAAAGTGATGATTTATATATTTTAACAGCTAGTTATTTATAATTAAAGGGCAGGTGTGATTGCAGTCCAATACACGAAATATTTTAAATTTTATTTTAAAAAAACTATACCTACCCAATTTTTATTAACCCACGCTTTATAAAGCACTTTCCGATACTAAAAACCGATTTTACTCCGTTATCAATATTTTACGATTTTTTTTTTGATTAAATAAAATATTACCCAAATCCAACTGAATTATAATATAGGGTAAAGTAATATGATACGTAAAATTTCAAGGCAAAACGAATTTCCCCAATTGAATTTTGTAATATGCCACCGACGGATTGTATTAAATCCAAAAATGAGGATTTCTGATATTCCGGCCCTTCAACCGTGTCTGCCCTTACATTTGGCGTTATTACGGACAGGCCAAATACAAAGGCCAAAATAACAGTTTTATTAGTAAATGCCGAACTGTGATTGGATTTTATGAATTGTAATTGGATTCTTGTTTTTCGTTACTCACAGCTGTTGTTTGATTTGATATTTCTTTAAAAATCTATTTATTTATTCATTGGATGACTTTTATTGTGTATTTTTCTTCCATTCTCGGAATGTTTTATTTAATGTTTTGCAGAAAGGTCTTATTAAATGTTGTCCTTTACACTAACGCTTTCATTTTGCTTTTATCTCATAAATTTCTTTAATTTTGTTTCTTTTCTTTTAGCCGAGCTTATTGAGAAGTCCTATATAAATATTTATTTCATTATCTATTTACCATGAATATGATTAAATTCCTTTAGCTAGCTTGAATAAATTTAATGTGATAATATTATTTGTAAGCCAATTTAGGAATTTCATTATACTGCCCAGATAGTACTACTAAAAGCCCTGTTTTTTCTTGATTGATGATTATGTAAATTGTAACATAAATAATTATTAACAAGTCATCCTAGCATTAACTCGCTTGTAGCTCAAAATCATCTGAAGTTGTAAGAAAATGTTAAGTTAATAATTTATCTTTAAAAAAAAATTGTAAGTATTACGGCTTACTTTCAAATATTTGAATTGTGTACGATAGACAAAAATTTTAATCAAAAAAAGTATGTGTATTCAATTCACACACGGCTGAAGTGAAATTTAAAAACAGTTGCCTTTTTTTGTTGACGGGGGGACATCTCCTTAAGATACCCGACTTCCTGGGGGGGAAATCGGGATATGTAGGATTTCTACACACTTGTATTTTGTATATCAAGTTATATCTATCTCATTCTATCGCAGGCTAAATCCTATTAGCAATGTGTTTGTCTCTTTTTAGTTCGCTTTTTCACGTCAAAAAATATTTTTAATACATCCATACATATCTAGTCCTTTCTGTCTGAATCGGTATTCATTGGCTCCCGTTAAAAATACCTGAAGTTCAAAACCTCGATAAAACTTCAGAACATCAACAAGCTCTGACTTATCAATCTCAAGTCGATAGTTCACTGTTGTTTCATCATGAAACTTTCGCCCTCCTATTAAAACTGCGATCGCGCGATATTGTTTTATAATAACGATTTCTTCTACAAAGTTGTGAATTTTAACAGAAGAAAAATATGATCCCGTCTATATAACTTGGCAAGTTTTAATGAAATGTAAATTGAGATCGTGTCAGCTAGTCAGCCGCTTCTACAACTTTGTTTGCGTTTGTCAGTTATTAGATTTACGACCTTACGTAATTGACATTCCTCCTTCATCCCTCAAATACGAACGGAGCGTTTCGTTTCATCATTCCTAATAATCCTTACTGACGTTGAGTCTTTCTGAAATATTGCCTTTTTCTACTTCTGTAGGTACCTTCATAAAAAAGGCCATAGCCTGGGATATAATTTCGAACTCCTTTTCGGCGGCTCTGGGGTTTAAATCTAAAGCTCTGTTCACCTCTAACTTTTCAGAGCAATGTGTGTTATAAGCTATTAAATACCGGTAGTTTTAACTGTGAAATAAATCATCGTGAGGAAACTCCTCAAGCATGTAGGTTTAGGTTTAGGTTTTGGGTAGGTTAGTTCTTTATTACGATTTCAAAATTGTGCGAAGTTAGAAAATCTGCACTTGGCCAGCGTTATGGACTATGGTAAAAACCCTTCTCATTGTAAGAGAAGAGCTATGTCGTGATGAGCGTACATGCGATCAGTTCAGATAAAAATTATTAAGTACATGGAAAGGTGTTTCTGATAAATAATTTTGCATTTGTTAGATTTCTATGTCGGACTGATCTTATCAGATTTCAAGGGGTTAAGGCTTTTGTTCTGACAGTGGCATTAAATCTATTGTTCTTATAGAGTACTTAGGCAAAAGAAGCCTCATCTGATCTTAGGATTTTGAGAAGGTTTCGCACAATACAAAGGAAATAAACTTTGCTCGAGGGCAAGACAATCGTTTGTAAAATATTTTACAGCTCAACTTACAAGCAAAGACATGCCGCCAAGCGATTTAGCGTTCTGGTACGATGCTGTGTAAAAACCGATTAGGGTTATATAACTAACATACTCCTAAAGGAATGTAGCGGACTGCCATCAGACTGTATCGTTACATCCCACCATGAAAAAACTTATTTCTTCATCAACTTCTAATTTCGTGCTTCTTCAGGTCACTCAATATAGTCAACTAATTGATGCCCGCGACACTGTCCGCGTGGATTGAGGTTTTCAGATCCCAGGAAAAAAAGGAGCCTATGTGTTTCCATTTTGGACTACAATCTATCTCTATGCCAAATTTTATACAGATCCATTCAGCCGTTATGGGAGACTTAGTAACAAAAATACATAAGCCCATCCAAATGTTCGCATTTATAATATTAGTATAACACGTTAAGAGGCCGGTGATCGGCGCTCGCAATTTCTATTCAACCCGCAAATATAAATTTGCCGGTATATTGCTATCTCTATTTGGCTGATGACACATGATCGCGTACAAGCACGATAGCAATATGAGCGTACAGAATTTGTTATACGTTTAGTCTTGTTCCGTAAATACCAAAAATGATGAATGATAACTTGTTGTGTTTTTCACTTCGTGTTGTTATTCGGGAACTTGACAATATAAGCTATGCTCCTGGTCAATTAGTACGTAACATATCGTCGGTTTTAATATGATACAAATAAGGAGAAAACATGTCATTCATGTCGTAAAAACAAGCAAAACGCTATGCGATTACATTTAATATTGGGAAAATATTTTGAAAACATAATTATCCAGGGGCCTAGATAAATACAAGTTCAATCTTAATAATCGCATAATCTGGTGGAAATATTCTCGAATTGCAAATCATTTTGGTATTACGTTTGCATGGGCAATTCACCCTCCGCTGGCACCTTAACGAATTAAATTGGTAACTATACTCGTATATATTGGCACGGGCTATTTAAACCATTGTTTTTGCCGGCAGATGCTCCTGTATGCGCAGAAAGACGAGACAACGAACTGTTTGGCGCTCTCAAACATGAAACCGTATCGTTGCACTGTTCGGTCGACGCCAACCCTGCCCTGGTCTCCTTTCATTGGACCTTCAACAATTCTGGGGAGCAGACCGAAATACCGCCAAGGTAAAACCTGTTTGATGACATCGAACATCCGAACTGTGGAGAAAATTAGTGCTTTCATCTCTTTAGCTCGAAAAACGCACCTTTACTGCTTGAAACCAGTGAGCAAAAACGAGTTTTGCTCACTGGTTTTAAGCAATCAGCAAAACAAGTATTTTGAATTAAGAACGCTGTGGATTGGACATTTCTTTACATAGTTCCCGAAACATTCAAAATCAGTTCGTATTTTCTCGCTATTGAGGTGAAAATTCCTAGCAAAGTCTTTTGTTTCTTGTGCTTTTGAATCCCTTCCTACACACAGGATTCTAACATAGATTGGGACATGGATTTAATATAAATGCTATGCCTCTAACACGTTAGTCCGCTACCATCTTAGACTGCATCATCACTTACCATCAGGTGAGATTGTAGTCAAGGGTTAAGCTTGTAGTGGATAAATAAAAATAAAAAAGAATCATTCGCTACTCTCGTGATTGTATTAAAAGATTCTTCACTCGCTCGGGATTCTGACACTCGCAACAAAATGAATTTAACAAATAATTCCTGTCATAATATAGAAGTTTAGATCGAAATAATATTTTTGGATCACTGGGTGATCATCATCAATATGATTTATGCAATATGATTCTTGCTGGTTTTTCTCGGAAGGAAGAGCATTTCAAACCAGTGGTAGATGACTGAAATTTATCAATTTTAAAAATCTTTCTGATCTGACCCGGTGAATCTGACCCGGTGGCCAAATTTGGAATAAAATTTTATTCAATTTAGTTTTGGTTCTTATTTTATTTTAAATACGCGATTATATATAGTAGCGACGCTGTCACTGGTGGGACTATCATATTATCTATATCTATCTGTTTCATCCGTCCGTCTCGGATGAAACGGATGGATGAAACAGATAGATATAGACGGATCGTTAAGCGTGCCACAACACCAAAGTGACGACCGCGACCGCTCTGACAAGAGCGATACGACGGAGAAAGAAAATCTGTTTCATCAGCTACTCACAATTCAAGTCAGATTTTTCATTTCTAGATTGTACAGCAGTCATGGCCACACGTCTACACTAAACTATACTCCAACTACGGACATGGAGTATGGCACCCTGGCGTGCTTCGGCGAGAATTCAGTGGGGCAACAGAAGGTGCCATGCTTATTCCAGTTAGTGGCTGCGGGTAAGGACATATCTCTTCTGCCTATTACCACAGAATCCATACTTATATTATAAATGCGAAAGTGTGTCTGTGTATCTGCTGCGCTTTCACGGTCCACCTGTTCAACCGATTTCGATCAAATTTGTTATAAAGGTAACATCTCCGGATAGGTAGGTAGGTAACATAGGTTTTTTATCGCGGAAAAATAAGCAGATTTCGCGGGAATAAAAAATCTTAATCCATCCATCTTGGGCCTCATCTATACTTAACAACTATTACTTCTTCTTGAATAAATAGTTATAAATTCTTCGTGACAGTGTGCGTTGGAAATGTCTCCATTGTTGCTCCAATCTTGGGCCATACTACCAAGTGGCAACGCTTAATGTAATACTAGCAATATTACTCAAAATGGCAGTTTGATGTCACGTACGTTGATGTTCCTAAAATTAGGATTATTATTCTGAAACACGAAAGTCAACAATAATGTAACAATATGGCTTGTACAAACAATATGCTTGGGTTTGGCAGTGTGGCTCCTTTAATTAATAAACGCACAAATCTAGCGTTGAACTTGGTATAACATGGAGTGTGCAAAACAACAGAGTATGTCACTGGACCTTTTCTAATTGAAATTTGCCTGCTGGGAGGCTTCGGCTGTAGCTTGTTACCACCTTACCGGCGAAGACGTGTCGCCAAGCGATTTAGCGTTCCGGTACGATGCCGTGTAGAAACCGATTAGGGGTATGGGTTGAATATATCTGCCAGGTTAGCCCGCTACCATCTTAGACTACATCATCACTTACCATCAGGTGAGATCGCAGTCAAGGGCTAACTTGTAGTGGATAAAAAAAACTAATTAAATACCTTCCTGAAAATCTAAAAATATAAATTACACGTTCCTAAATTTTTCTGCGTGCAAAGAGCCATCACTTCAAAGTTGATCAATCGTAAACTTTGAAAAGGAACGAAGGAAAACCGTGTTAATATTGCAGAGCTGGGCAAATCTTTCTTTATACGCGGACTGGTAAGGAGCTTAGCCAAGCTCGCTCCCCGGTAAGGATTACCCGGACTGAGAATTTTCCCCGGGTCTTTTAGACCATTCTCTGTTCCGGAATACATGTGAAAAGGATTTATTTCTTCACATTCTTTGCAAAAGCACAATGATCTATCTTTGTGTAGATATTTTTTATTGAGTTACTAGATGATGCTCCTGGATTTCTCAATGTGAATTCAGTTTTTTCTCCGCGAAAACTATGTCTAGGCTATGCCCTTCCTCGGGATGCAACCAATGACTAAAACTTTCATCGAAATCGGTTGAAAATATGAGCAAGACAGACAGTCATACTTAGGTACTTATGCATTTATTATATTAGTAGTGATATAGATTGAAAGTATGTATTTCTATTAATTAAATATTAAAATAAATGCCATTATAGAAAGGCTAATTGACAAATCTAAGGCATGCAATTAAGTATCACTTGTAATAACGGTGAATGAAAATATCGCAAGGAATGCCAGTTTCCTTGCCTCGCAGTTCTCCAGAATGTTCTCAAAGGTGGATGAAGTTTGTCAATCCGCACTTGGCCAAAACGGTGGACTGCGGCCTCAACCTTATCATTCTGTGAGAACTCCTGTGTTTAGTACTGGGCCGACGATGCTAAGATATAAGTTAGTTAATATTTGCGCAGGCCGTCCATTCCATCTTCAAAACTGCACAGTCGCGAATCAAAGCCTGGACTCCCTGTACGTCGAGTGCGTCGAGAACTTCGACGGTGGACTCCCTCAGACCTTTCTAATGGAGCTACTGGAACTGCCCTCACTCACGGTTAGTAACGCAAATTTTCTTGGGGTAAAATTCTAAGTCGTCGTAATCCTCAACAGATTGTCGTCTACTGCTGGACATAATATTACAGTCCCACGAACTTACTGACCCGATGGCAGCGTCGCTAGTTTATATTAAAAATTATATGAATACAAAAAAATTTACAGGCGTAAAAAATTGTTCCAATTATGTCCACCGGGCCAGATAAGTTGGTCCCACAAATTTATCTGACCCAGGGACAGCGTCAATAGTTTATGTTAAAAAAAAAATTGGCAGTCGTAGTGACTGCGAAGAAGTCGTAGAAGTGAAAACGAATATTTAAAATAATTAAAAAAAAAATTCAAATACTTCGACCACGTCTATCATTCAACTTTGTGACTTCCGCATATATCGCTACATCGCTTCACATTCCGTAGAGCTACGAGTATGTCAGTCATTTGAGTTCTTCTATGCATTTCCTCATTTACCTAAAAACCCTGAGCATGGCTCTTTCCATCTCCCGCTGAGCGACTCTTGTTTCTTATGAGGCCAATTACTTTAAGTAGCACTTGTAAAGGTCTAGCCCCACTACAGAGGGGACAAATCTGAAGGCTCACAAAAATTAAAAAATAATGCTTTTTTTCTATAATATATATTTTAAAATGGTTAACAAACTTAACCGTATTGCGGCTAGACTTTTAAACTGTCCGTCATGCGCTGCAATGCCACTCATACCACACATAGTGAAATATTAGCGACCTTTTTGCCTTAAGCTTTTCAGAAAGTGATTACTTAATCCCCAGAATAAGTAATGATTTTAAGCATTTTAAATAAGCTACTGTCTTTCTTAATTTGTTACCTTCAAGAATTCCCAGTAAAATCTGCTGGCAAAATGGTTGTAAACAGGCTAAATTTTGACGACCTCCCTGGCGCAGTGTTGAGCGCAGTTGTTTCCCGAGTTCGATCCCGGATCGAGGAGATCGCGGGTTCGATTTTCGGCGGGGTCAATTGAGGAAATTATAATTTCTGAATTTTCCCTGGTCTGGCCTGGTGAGAGGCTTCGTTCGTGGCTAATTACCACCCTACAGGCAAAGATGTACAGCCAATTAGGGGTATGATGCCGTGTAGAAACCGATTAGGGGTATGCGTTTAATATAACTGGTATGCCCCTAACAGGTTAGCCCGCTATCAAGTTGGACTGAATCATCACTACCATCAGATGAACTTGTAGTGGCTAAAAAAAGGCTCATGTTTAACAGTAAATATCGACAAGCTGTCAGACTATGAAGATGATAATGATTATGACTCATTTCTTCACTCACTTCTTCTCAGGTCATATTTTTCTGCAATATAAAACTCATATTCATATTCATTTATTTTGAAATTTATTTTTATAAGTAAATACAATATAATGTACAAAAATTTAGTAGTTCGTATTGCAACATTGGAACCCCGGTGGGGCACAGCCTTGGACGAATTTAAAAACACATCAAATCATTGATGCAGTAGAGAGACGGCTGCGTTATTTAACTTCAAAAAAGTCATTTATTTTCTAATAAGCTCTATCTATTTGATTTTTAACTGAGTTAACAAACGCTTTGTTACATTCCAAAGCTTTTACATGGTCTGAAATTTTATTGTATTTTTTTTCACACATCGGGTTAGGACCAGTGTTATGGATACTTAACCTAAGGAACTGGGAATTATCATATTATTTTTCCACATGGGTCTTGCGATATTTCCTCTAGTTAATACAGTACTGCGGTTGTTTTCTTACAAATTTAGCTGATTCTAGTACGTAAATTCATGGCGGGGTTAATATTTTTAGTGGTTTAAAGTGTGGTTTTTTATATTGTTTTTATCCACTACAAGTTAGCCCTTGACTGCGATCTCACCTGATGTTGCAGTCTAAGATGGTAGCGGGCTAACCTGTTAGGGACATGGCAGTTATATTAAATCCATACCCCTATTCGGTTTCTACATGGCATCGTAACGGAACGCTGAATCGCTTGGCGGCGCGTCTTTGCCGGTAGGGTGGTAACTAGCCACAGCCGCAACCTCCCACCAGGCCAGACCAGGGAAAATTCAGAAATTATAAATCCCCAAATTGACCCTGCCGGTTCGAACCCGGGACCTCCGCAAGTTAAGACAACAGCGCTACACACTGCGCCACGGAGGTCGTCAACCAACAACATTCCCTATTATTTACTCGTCTTTCTCTCACCAGGTGCGCTACAATGTCTCCACGAATCGGACGCCCCCCTACTTCGAGGTTCGTGGCCTCCCACCAGGCGTCAGTTACAGGATTGACCTGTACGCTGTCAACGCCAAAGGCCGCAGTGACGTGTCCACTATAGAGACGGTCACTTTGAAGGGTCAAGCTAAATTTACTGGTGAGCAATAGGCATGATGACAGTAACCAAGAATCCATGAAATTATGAATTTATCTAATGAAATAGGATTCATGGATTATTAAAAACGTATTTATTTTTCTGTTTCGAGTGAGATTGCTATTTATTTTGATGAAATAAAACTATAAAACACAGCAATCCGCCATATTGAATTCAACACCAAGACGCGAATGACGTCACAATTGTTTGTTTTCGAGCTTTGACAATCACACTATTGCTTACTGCACACTGCACTGAGTACGTTGGTAAAAAAAATAGTGACGTCACAAACGACGCCATGATACCGGCGAGTGTTTTGGCGTGAATTTTAAAATTTAAATTTCAAATGGCAATTTTATCTATCAAACCCTATTTTTCTGCTGAAATAATATATTTTTTCGAAATAGCTACATATCGAATAAATACTTTCGAGTACAATCTGGCCATTTTTCAAAATCAGTCATCTTGCCCATTACTGAAGCAGTAACTTCACAATCGTTCGTTGTTGAGTCAACATCTCCTGAAGATGCTCCGGTACCGGAGTGAAATACGTTTCACTCCAATGCTGAGAGTAGTTTGTTTTTTTTTTATCCACTACAAGTTAGCCCTTGACTGCGATCTCACCTGATGGTAAGTGATGATGCAATCTAAGATGGTAGCGGGCTAACCTGTTAGGGGCATGGCAGTTATATTAAACCCATACCCCTATACGGTTTCTACACGGCATCGTACCGGAACGCGTAATCGCTTGGCGGCACGTCTTTGCCAGTAGGGTGGTAACTAGCCACGGCCGAAGCCTCCCACCAGGCCAGACCAGGGAAAATTCAGAAATTATAAATTCCCAAATTGACCCCGCCGGGGATCGAACCCGGGACCTCCGCACGTTAAGGCAACAGCGCTACACACTGCGCCACGGAGGTCGTCAAAGTCACGAGGTGTTTGGGAGTGTTGAGAGTAGCTTGGAAGATTTCTGTGGTGTGGTGAATATCGTGGGCCATAAGTGCGGGATACACACTGTACCACATAGATTTACCTATTGTCGCGGATTATAGCAAATTAAACTGCCTCGTTGGTCTAGTGGTTAGCATACTCGACTGCGGATCACGAGGTCCTGGGTTCGATTCCCGGTCGGGCATAAAAAAATTGTTTGGTATTGGGTTTTTCAATTAAGAAATTCTCAGTACCAGCCCGGAGTTGGAAGTTGGCTGTGTTTCACCCCCGTGCCTCGCAGAGCACGTTAAGCCGTCGGTCCCGGTTATTATCACTAGCATGATAATAGTCGTTAAAGCCCGCCAACCCGCATTGGAGCAGCGTGGTGGGTCTAAGCTCCTAATTCCGTCTATCCTATGAGAGTGGTGGGCTGCAATAGGCTGCAGTGGTGGGTAAACTTCTAGTTCCTTCATTAAAGTAGTAAGAATATGCATAGAATTTAGTTGAGACGATATTTTCAAAGCGTAATCTTGTTATTATTTTCGTCTTTCTTACTCATTTATGTATATTTAAAGTAAGTTACTATGAACTATTTATTGAGAAGCAACTTAATATAACTTGCTTTATCGGTAAAGTAAAACATCGTTAGAAAACCTGCATTCCTGATACTTCTTCATAATGCTCTCAAAGGTGTGTGAATTCTGCCCAATCCTACTCACTTGATCAGCGTGGTGGACTATGGCCAAACCTTTTCTCATTCTGAGAGAACGCTCGTGCCAGTAGTGGGTCGGCGATGGATTGAAATTATGATGAACCGAAATTACTAAACGAGTTTTCAGAGGCAGCAAAACATAACTGGGTAACAAAGTTTTAAAACAACATTTTGAAGGTAGGTGCAAATGGAAACGTACATCAATACGGCATACCCCGTTCCAGTTAAGTTAAAGCGAGCTATTTCTATAGCCGGTTGATTCTCTATAGCAAAAATTTAACACCTTTGCCGCTGAATAAAATTCCCAGCAATTTTACCGTTCCAAGCACTTTAAATGAAATAAAAAACTCATTTCTATGAAAAAAAAAACCCTGTCTGAATTAAGTCGTTCTTTATTCAGCAATATGGCGTGACTAGGTAACCCAGAATCTAGATTATTAGTCATATTTGTAGTTTTAACGTCTGGTACACGATATAAATTGTAGTACAGGGGTCCTAATTCTATTTAAGTTCCATACAATTTGTATAATAGATTAGTTTACCAAAGGTCAGAGGACCGAATTATGTTTCTTTGAATTGTGCGTTTGTCATTAGAATAATATTATACTTGGCAGGTACACATGAGTCTGCAGACCTTTCAAGTTGTTCCTAGAAATTACCGTACACACTATTATTATTAGGTGTTCTCAGAACATTTTACCAAAGTAACCCTTTGTCCTAGGTGAGCGACAGAAGCGACGCGACGCGATACGACGCCATAGAAAATTACAAATTATTCACGTCGCGTTGCCTATATATGTCACCGTAAAATTGCAAAAACCGTTAGATTGCAATCTAGATTACAATTTAACGCATTATTTTTCGGTAGATTGTAGTCCGTTAGGTATATTAACCCGGTAAAACCTGATTATTTATGTCGAACACTAACTTAACCTACATGAAAGAGACAAGAAAACGTAAATACAACGAATATTTCAAAAATTGACACTCAGAACATTGATCGGCTTACAATCTGTCGACAGTTTACACAATTTCGCTAGTAAGATTACAATCTAACGGTCTTTGCAATTTTACGGTGACATATATAATATTATGTATTTCCAAGGACAACGAGTTAGGTTAGGTTATCACATGGTAGTAAAAGTTAGAGATAAAGGTTTCAGCTAGATCCGATCAGCCTTTGGGGCGTGATTGAGTAACAAACATCCATACATCCATCCAAACTTTCGCATTTATAATATTAGTAAGAAGTATGGTTTTTTGTCGGTACAGGTGAGAGTAACTCGATGGGAATGTCTCCAGTGCTGGCATCAATAGCAGCTCTGTGCCAAATTTCAGCCAGATCCGATCAGCCGTTGTGCCGTGATTGAGTAACAAACATCCATACATCCTTACATCCACACATCCATACATCCATACATCCATACATCCATCTTAACTTTCGCATTTATAATATTAGTAAGAAGTATGGTTTTTTGTCGGTACAGGTGAGAGTAACTCGTTGGGAATGTCTCCAGTGCTGGCATCAATAGCAACTCTGTGCCAAATTTCAGCCAGATCCGTTCAGCCGTTGTGCCGTGATTGAGTAACAAACATCCATACATCCTTACATCCACACATCCATACATCCATACATCCATACATCCATCCAAACTTTCGCATTTATAATATTAGTAAGAAGTATGGTTTTTTGTCGGTACAGGTGAGAGTAACTCGTTGGGAATGTCTCCAGTGCTGGCATCAATAGCAGCTCTGTGCCAAATTTCAGCCAGATCCGATCAGCCGTTGTGCCGTGATTGAGTGACAAACATCCATACATCCAGACATCCATACATCCAGACATCCATACATCCAGACATCCATACATCCAGACATCCATACATCCATACATCCATACATCCATCTTAACTTTCGCATTTATAATATTAGTAAGAAGTATGGTTTTTTGTCGGTACAGGTGAGAGTAACTCGTTGGGAATGTCTCCAGTGCTGGCATCAATAGCAACTCTGTGCCAAATTTCAGCCAGATCCGATCAGCTGTTGTGCCGTGATTGAGTAACAAACATCCATACATCCTTACATCCACACATCCATACATCCATACATCCATCCAAACTTTCGCATTTATAATATTAGTAAGAAGTATGGTTTTTTGTCGGTACAGGTGAGAGTAATTCGATGGGAATGTCTCCAGTGCTGGCATCAATAGAAGTTCTGTGCCAAATTTCAGCCAGATCCGTTCAGCCGTTGTGCCGTGATTGAGTAACAAACATCCATACATCCATACGTCCATACGTCCATCCAAACTTTCGCATTTATAATATTAGTAAGATTAGTAAGAAGTATGGTTTTTTGTCGGTACAGGTGAGAGTAACTCGTTGGGAATGTCTCCAGTGCTGGCATCAATAGCAGCCATGTCAGCTCTGCTGGCGGCGGCGGTCTGCGGAGTGTTGGCCATCCTGTACAGACGACACGCGAACCGACACAGACATCTGCCTGCGAAACACGCTCCATTGAGGTTAGCAACTTTCAATAGTCTCCCCCCTTCCTTTCCCTTCTTTTTTTTCTTTCCTTTTCTTGTGTTTTGCCCAACGGTGTAAGGAAATCGTTTTTTTTATCCTCTATAAGTTAGCCCTAACTAACTTGCTAGGATTCTTAATCTTGCAACATAATATTATGTATTTTACAATTGAAAATGGTTATCAGATGCAATTTATTTTTTTATCCTCTACAAGTTAGATACTGCGATCTCACCTGATGGTAAGTTATGATGCAGTCTTAGATGGTAGCGGGCTAACCTGTTAGGCGAATGGCACTTATATTAAACCCATACCCCTATTCGGTTTCTACACGGCATCGTACCGGATCGCTTAATCGCTTGGCGGCACGTCTTTGCCTGTAGGGTGGTAACAAGCCACGGCCGAAGCCTCCCACCAGGCCAGACCAGGGAAAATCCAGAAATTATAAATTCCCAAATTGACCCTGCCGGGTATCGAACCCGGGCCCTCCGCACGTTAAAACAACAGCGCTACACACTGCGCCACGGGGGTCATCAAATTACTTAATCGTAATCGTAACCGTGTGTCAAGCGGATAATCCGACCTGTTTATGGGAATTCATAGATGCCTGCACGTCAAAGAGCATGTAGGAACTGCTTTAACAGATCTAGTAATACGTTTCATGCTGTCAAAGGATTTGCTTAGATAATTGGGCCTCAGCTCTTTCCTAATGAAATTTACGATCCATATACATATTATGCAAAGAGTTATATGAAACCAGTTAGTCAACTTTGGCGTCGGTACCTGGACGAACTTATAGAAATCCTTGATAATTGTATGTCTACTGTTATATACAAAACCAAATACAAGCTTTAAAATTACGTTGACCAGCGCCCATACAAAGTTCGCCTCAGAATCAACAGTCATAAAATGGATTCAACATGGCACCTGTATACTTTTGAAAGTAGAGTTAAACAATGGTCACTTCAGAGAATGTATTTATTACTAAAATATTTTGATTTTAGGGTTATAAATTCAATGTTATCGTTGTTCGATCAAAGTCAGTTAGCGATAATTGTTATCGCTAACTGCAGCTTAGGAAATAAATGGTCAATATTTTTAACCTTTAAATTTACTACTACGATGATAGGCTAAACTTCGGGATCTTCTCGTATATACTTGTATAAGAATGCACATTATTGTTGTCCAACATAGCTAAAATTGCTACGAGCTAAATTAATGACATCCGTAGTCTACTCCTGAAGATGCTCGGGTGTCGAAATGAAACGTACGTTGAGAATAATTTGGAAGATTTATGTGGTATGGTGAATATTGCAAGATACACAGTACACAGTGCCCACATAGATTTACCTACTGTGGCAGAATAAAGCGAATTAAATTTCAAGTTCTTTCACTATCATGGACTTCCGCAAAGTAACGCCTGCTTCTATCCAATATTCAAAATTTATTCATTCAATTTAGGTACACTAGTACACTTATTGACATCAGAAACTTGATAAAACATGATGGTGATAATCAATTAAGTACGGTATCTTAAAACTAAAGCTATATTATCATTTTGTTCGACTTTATAAAGGTACGTACGAGCTAAATTGATAACTTCTGTAGTCTTGTCCGCTAACAAACAATCGCAGCAATTTCACAGCCCTCAATACATTATTGCCCCTACACAAATTGTAGCCAGATTGGGGCGAGGATGATAACCGAACTGTAACGACTTGCCTGAAAGCCTGCAGACCCGATTAAAGGATTTGTTATTTGCCTCGCCTAGCCCACAGACAGTTGCATGTTTGTTCTGTTTTGTTCATTGTCATTATTACTGGTAAAGACATATAAGATAGATAAAGGTATTTATTGCACTCAACAGAATTATTAAACAAAGAGGTTAAAAGATAATACAAAAGACTGCAACTGTGGTCTTATTGCTAAAGCAATCTAATCCAGACAACCTCTGGGGAGAGGAAATTATCAACAAGAGCGTTATCAAAGAGATTATCAAAGGTGTGGTTCCATTGAAATATGGAATAATACATATATTCTAAGGTATCTCGTAAAGGTGTCCATTAAAATATTCTGATCTAAGATATGTGAGATGAGAACAAGATAGATGAAAATTCAATTATATTATATTATATATTGGTTCGATATAGTCGCAAATTATTTGCTCGTTTTATTTAAATACGTTTTTATTGTATTGAAGCACATACTACTACTACTGCACACCCTCGTGCAGTAGTAAGTGAAGGATTTAGTTCGATTCTCTAAAAATACAATGACATTATTAAAAATTCTAAATTCCATACACTGTGGTGAATGAAGATCCTTGTTAGGTTTATCTCCAGTTGTGTATTTTTATCGGTAACGATGGAATTGTATCTAGTCTGGTTTATTGGTTTCCGGCATGTTTACCAGTCTACTGGAAAATATATGCTGCACCTTTAGCGTTTCAGTATGACGCTGTCTCCGAGTCAGATAAGTTTGACGGACTATAGAAACTGATTATTTTATAGTGCCACAAACTTAACGGGCCCAGTGACCAATATTGTAACAATTTTTAACGTCAGTTTCGTTTTTATTTTGATTTTCATAAATACTAGCGATGCTGTCAGATAAGTTTGTGGGACTATACACATGTTTTGTCAAAAAATATTATCAGACTAAGGGCTGATTGCACAAGAAAATTTAAACTGATTTAGTAACATTTTGTGATGCTTTCCCTTCTTGGTAAATGCATGTTGTAGTTGAGTTGATTTAAGAGTCCTTCTGCAAGTGGGCCTCAGACTCTATTGGCACTGGCTCGCATCCACGGCATCAGGGATTAATTTGCAATACAAACTGAACTAATTCATTTGGTGTAGGTACGAGTACACCAAAAATGAACATCACAAAACATACGTGAAGCAACTCAGTGCGGGCTCGGTGAGGCGAGTAACAAATCTTTTAATCGGCTCAGGCTTTCCGGCGACTTGTTTCAGCATGTTTCTTGTTCCGATTGGGTTGTCCAATTGAGGTTTTGCTTTTTGTATAGACACTATGATCCCTGGCGATGTCTCTTTTTCACTTATCCTCTCTGCATCGTATTCCTAACATCCATCCGTATGTCTGAATATTCCTAAATAATAATTTATCTTGAGATAATAATGCAATAAAATGCTTTCGTACGACTTTAACAATGGTTTGAATACGATATAGGTTTGCCGAATATTATCAGACGTTTATGATACGAATCTCTCAAAAGCATAGAAGAGAGATTATGGCCATATTAAAACCTCCAAATTAGGCCATACACTAATTGTATCTAAAAGTAAAGGCAAAAACAAAGCACGGACAAAATTTTGTTAATATCCGCTCCGTTATAACAACAAGTTTTTAAGTTATTAAATTATTAATTATACTGAATACCAGCTGATGCCCGCGACTTCGTCCGCGTGGAATACGTTTTTTTTAATTCCCGTGGGAACTCCTTAAATTTTCGAGATAAAAAGCCTATGTCACTCTCAAGGTCCTCGACTATGCCTATGCAAAAATCACGTTATCAGTTGCGCCGTGATTGAAGGACAAACAAACACACATTTTTTTATAAATTTTATTCAATTTAGGTAGTTATACTACACTTATTGACGTCCAGTTATTTATAAAATATAATAGTGATAATCAGTAACGGTATCATTAAACTAAAACTACGAGGGTTCCAAACGCGCCCTGGTATTTCTCATTTATAATATTACTATGATGAACTGATTACAGACATTTGAATTTAAGTAAGATCTCAGCACAGGTTCAAGGACATTAATACTACGTTTTAGGACTAACGTCGTAACATTAAGTAAATACAATGTACGATTGTGAAGACATTCACAGTCGTGCATTGTAGAAGTGAACGTACGTTGAAGGTGTTTTTGAGGGTTTATGTGGTGTGGTGAATATCACGGGCATCAAGTTCAAGATACGCACTGTACCACATAGATATGCCTTCTGTGGCAGATTAAATAGCGAATTAAACTTCTAGCTTCCTCATTGTCATGGACTTCCGCAAAGTAACGCCTGCTTCTATCGAATATTAAGTAAGATATTATTATAACCTTAAACTTGACTCTTTGGTTCAACCCCACAGTGAAGCAATGTACGCAGAGCGGAACGCGCAATGTAGTACGCCAGTGAAGGCGGAGGTGCGGACCGCACCCGACCCGGATCCGGCGGACGACGCCGATCCGGATATTATACCTAATTTGTATGGTGAGTACCATCACTATAACTAGTGGTTCGCCCCGAACTGAGACCTCGCGGTATCCATAATGTAATAGTTAACTTTTAACATTAGACCCAAAAGAGCTAAAGAGTTCTTGGAGAAACTAATAAACTTTTACAGAGCGCCATCTATTGACATTATTGTAAAGTTCTGTTGAAATACTGAAGCTCATTAAAAATTAAATAATTTCGTTTCCGTATAATATTTATCTAATTTTAATATTTGTTGTTCAAGTTCAGGATATAATTCAAAAATTTGATCAAGTTTCAGGCTCAGCCTTTATTTGCTTGCATCTTGCTTGAAAAAGACGTATCGATGACAGAAAACTTTATTTTTAATTTATAGACTAATGATGCAGCCTAAGGTGGAGCGTGTTTGCTTACAAAATGCATATTCACTCTTGATTTTAAGATACCAATATTGTAAGCGGAGGGGAAAATGGAAGCCGGAAGGGCGTTCGAATTGCTAACTTATTGAATCCACAGCACGACGATTATATACACACTCGCGATCACACACTACACAAGCTCATAGACTACACTACACAACACACAACACACACACACACACACACACACACACACACACACACACACACACACACACACACACACACACATTATTCACTTCACATAACGTTTGCACATATTATGCTACTATAGGTATGTATAGCTGTAACTCACATTGGTTTACTTTTTTTTTTTCTTTGTACTCGCATATTTATGTTATTGTATTGTTTATTTTTACTATTATTGTTATGGAAGAGCGGAGTCTCTTTGCCAGAGGGGTAACTTTAATCTTAAAAGAAGGCTCCAATGTGTTAAAATAATGTTGCTGAAGAAAATAAACTGTTTTTTTAAAATTAAACTTGTCCATCAGAAAGGAGGCCGGTATCAAACGGCTACATGAGCTTACAGCGGCCGCCTTCCACCACCAAGCTCCGAGAGCCCAGTGAAGACGCGCGCTCAGAACCCGACGGGGGAGGGTACTACGCTGACTTTAGGAAGAAGGACTATAAGATACCTTTGACTAGCGTGAGTTACACATAACTTTGGATCATTGGCCCAATCGTCTTAGCAAATCGTAATGAAGGAACTAACTAGAAGTTTAATTCACAATAGGTAAATGTGGTACAGTGTGTATCCCGCACTTATAGCCCGCGATATTCACCACACCACAAAAATCTCCCATATTATTCTCAACGTACGTTTCACTCCGATACAGGAGCATCTTCAGGAGATGTTGACTCGACAATGCACGATTGTAAAGCTGCGTTTGACAGCTTAAAACGTATAACTCGAACTGTTGAAGAAGTTTTTACTCTTTAGAACTCCTCTCCTCTCCTCCAAGAACTCCTTAAACAAGTTGAATTATCGTTTGACAAACGATTACAATTACGATTTCCTTACACAATCGGCTTATGCTATACAATTTTTGAACCATTTTTACTATTATTATTCCACTACAAGCTTGCTTTTAACTGCAATTTAACTTGATGGTAAATGATGATGTAGTCTAAGTTAGTTGCGGGCTAACCTTTTCAGGCTATGGCAGTTATACGAAACCCATATCCCTAATTGGTTTCCATATGCCATCGTACTGGAAAGCTAAATCGGTTTGCGGTACGTCTTAGCTGATAGGGTGGTACCTTATAGCCACAGCCTCCCGCTATACCTGACCAAACCAGAGTTTTTTTTAACCACTACAAGTTAGCCCTTGACTGCGATCTCACCTGATGCTAAGTGATAAACAAATCGGCCCTGCCAGGGATAATTGAGAGAAGGCTCAGTATTCATAACCTTTGCTACTTTCATTCCCGGGTGTTCTAACATCGACTTCAGCTGACACCGCATACAGTTCTAACCCCATTACAGATGCACGGAAATGCATTGCTACATAATTGTACAAAGCCTGCCTGGTGGGAGGCTTCGGCCGTGGCTAGTTATCACCCTACCGGCAAAGACGTGCCGCCAAGCGATTCAGCATTCCGGTACGATGCCGTGTAGAAACCGAATAGGGGTATGGGTTTAATATAACTGCCATGCCCCTAACAGGTTAGCCCGCTACCATTTCAGATTGCATCATCACTTACCATCAGGCGAGATCGCAGTCAAGGGCTAACTTGTAATGGATAAAAAAAAAAGTACCCCCTGTAGTGGGGCTAGACCTTCACCCGTGCATTCATTTGCACAGACACTTGAACTAAACGATGTACCCTGTTCAGAACTCCTAAGCCTGCACAAAACACAGTCGTTATCCCAAAGAGGTGTTACCGCATCATTAAGCGAAATTGCACTTTCAAAAAAAAAAAAAAAGAAGCTGTTCCACAAAAAAAGTCGGAAGTCATTTAGACGTTGTCCCACATAACACTAATTGTGGCGGGAAAATGAATGTGGATCTGCTTAATATAACTGCCATGCCCCTAACAGGTTAGCCCGCTACCATATCCGACTGCATCATCGCTTACCATCAGGCGAGATCGCAGTCAAGGGCTAACTTGTAATGGATAAAAAAAAAAGTACCCCCTGTAGTGGGGCTAGACCTTCACCCGTGCATTCATTTGCACAGACACTTGAACTAAACGATGTACCCTGTTCAGAACTCCTAAGCCTGCACAAAACACAGTCGTTATCCCAAAGAGGTGTTACCGCATCATTATGCGAAATTGCACTTTCAAAAAAAAAAAAAAAGAAGCTGTTCCACAAAAAAAGTCGGAAGTCATTTAGACGTTGTCCCACATAACACTAATTGTGGCGGGAAAATGAATGTGGATCTGCTTAATATAACTGCCATGCCCCTAACAGGTTAGCCCGCTACCATATCCGACTGCATCATCGCTTACCATCAGGCGAGATCGCAGTCAAGGGCTAACTTGTAATGGATAAAAAAAAAGTACCCCCTGTAGTGGGGCTAGACCTTCACCCGTGCATTCATTTGCACAGACACTTGAACTAAACGATGTACCCTGTTCAGAACTCCTAAGCCTGCACAAAACACAGTCGTTATCCCAAAGAGGTGTTACCGCATCATTATGCGAAATTGCACTTTCAAAAAAAAAAAAAAGGAGCTGTTCCACAAAAAAAGTCGGAAGTCATTTAAACGTTGTCCCACATAACACTAATTGTGGCGGGAAAATGAATGTTGACCTGCTCCCGTTCTGGATAAGTGAGCGCAGAATATATTGTATTTGCGCCCGTTTGCGCCCAGTTTGCGCCCCATTGTGAACAACATAAAGATCACTTCATTGTAGATGAAAACTCGCTCCGCAAACTACTGTAGTATCATAATAGTACTCATATAATTGCACTTTGTTGAACTGCGGACGAGAAAAAATGGTACCATTTTCGAGAACTCATTTGTTATTCTGGGATTCTAAATTAGAATACCATCTTCCTCTTTTTGTGGCGTTCATTTTCGTGAATTAGTTTTGGTAACTTCGGGATTCAATTCGTGAAAATGTAAAATGAAACAACTGAATAAGGTAATATAAACAGAATCTGGCTTATTAACTGAGTAATCTATTTGAAGAAATGATTTGTGTTATAGGTTTAATTTTTCTTTTATTACACTAGATTACGCGACTTTATCCACCTGGAGTCGGGTTTTAAAATCTGTGGGAACACTAGGTTTTTGGGAAATAAGTATTCCATGCTTCATGGGAGGCTTCGGCCGTAGCTAGTTACAACAAAACCGGCAAAGACCACTCCCACTTAAAAGACCACACGCTCAGAGAGGTCGCCAGCTGTGTGAAAAAAAAGTGAGGTATTATTAGTCCCTTTTGTATCAGTCTTGCCACAGTCTAAACCGCCCAGTACTATGCGGCGTAGAAACCGATTAGGGGTTTAATATAACTGCCCCCGCCGTAACAGGTTAACCCGCTACAGACCGAAGCCCCTCATTAGGTCAGATTTTCTAAGTTTACCCTGCTGAGGCTTGAACCCGGGACCTCCCACTTAAGAGACCTCAACGCTTACTACGACACCAGGGAGGTCGCCGGGTGTGTGACAAAAAAAAGAGGGGTATTAATAGTCCCCTTTTGTTTCAGTCGTACCACGTTCTAAACCGCCCGGTACTATGCGGCGTAGAAACCGATTAGGGGTTTAATATAACTGCCCCCGCTGTAACAGGTTAACCCGCTACCGACCGAAGCCCCTCATTAGGTCAGATTTTCTAAGTTTACCCTGCTGAAGCTCGAACCCGGGACCTCCCACTTAAAAGACAACACTATCACTACTGCACCAGAGCGGTCGCCAGCTGTATGACAAAAAAAAGAGGGGTATTAATAGTCCCCTTTTGTTTCAGTCTTACCACAGTCTAAACCGCCCTACTGGGCGGTACTATGCCACGTAGAAACCGATTAGGGGTTTAATATAACTGCCCCCGTCGTAACAGGTTAACCCACTACCGACCGAAGCCCCTCATCAGACCATATTTTCTAAGTTTACCCTGCTGAGGTTCGAACCCGGGACCTCCCACTTAAAACACACAACGCTCACCACTGCGCCAGGGAGGTCGCCAGCTGTGTGACAAAAAAAAAGAGGGGTATTAATAGTCCCCTTTTGTTTCAGTCGTACCACAGTCTAAACCGCGTGAACAAATAGTCCCCTTTGTTTCAGTCGTACCACAGTCTAAACCGCCCAGTACTATGCCGCGTAGAAACCGATTAGGGGTTTAATATAACTGCCGGGTACTAACAGGTTAACCCGCTACCGACCGAAGCCCCTCATCAGGCCAGATTTTCTAAGTTTACCCTGCTGTGGCTCGAACCTGGGACCTCTCACTTAAAACACACAACGCTCACCAGTGCGCCAGGGAGGTCACCAGCTGTGTGACAAAAAAATAAGGAGGGGTATTAATAGTCCCCTTTTGTTTCAGTCGTACCACAGTCTAAACCGCGCAGTACTATGCCACGTAGAAACCGATTACGGGTTTAATATAATTGCCCCCGCCGTAACAGGTTAACCCGCTACCGACCGAAGCCCCTCATCAGACCAGATTTTCTAAGTTTACCCTGCTGAGGCTCATACCCGGGACCTCCCACTTAAGAGACCTCAACGCTCACTACTGCACCAGGGAGGTCGCCAGCTATGTGACCAAAAAAAGAGGGGTATTAATAGTCCCCTTTTGTTTCAGTCGTACCACAGTCTAAACCACGTGAACAAATAGTCCCCTTTGTTTCAGTCGTACCACAGTCTAAACCGCGTAGCACTATGCCGCGTAGAAACCGATTAGGGGTTTAATATAACTGCCGGGTACTAACAGGTTAACCCGGTACCGACCGAAGCCCCTCATCAGGCCAGATTTTCTAAGTTTACCCTGCTGTGGCTCGAACCTGGGACCTCTCACTTAAAACACACAACGCTCACCAGTGCGCCAGGGAGGTCACCAGCTGTGTGACAAAAAAATAAGGAGGGGTATTAATAGTCCCCTTTTGTTTCAGTCCTACCACAGTCTAAACCGCGTGAACAAGGGTGTCAACGCGTGCAGTCCCAGCGGTGGGGTGACGTCATCGCTCACGGCGCACCGCCTCCGACCCGAGGTCGTCACGACATCGCATCGGGTGCAGGAGAGCTGTATATAAACTAGACTAGAAATAGATAGAGCATTGCGATGAAATCTTTTGTGTGAATACTGAATATTTAACGTTGTTATCTTGTCTTTATAATACGAGTAGGTATAGACCGTCACGAAAGAAGTCGCGTGGCAATAGGGTATATTTTGGCAACTAGACAAATCAGAAACTATTTCGCATGTTAAAACTCGCGCTTGTATGCGATTTTTTATGAATTACTTGCTTGTAAGTTCATCCAAATTTGACGCACTTTTTTTCTTATTTACTTTGTTCGGATCTATCAAAGTGCGTTGATAGATCCGTCTACTACAACTGAATGGATCGGGCTGAAATTCAGCATGCAGATAGCCTATTATGACGAAGACATCGGCTGAGAAAATTCAACCCCTAAAATAGGGGTTTGAAATTTGTGTTATCCACGTGGACGAAGTCGCGGGCATCCGCTAGTATTATATAAAACTTAGAGGGGACGTGAATACTACGTTTTTAGGGAGTTTATTCAATAATTTGTCAAAAATAATATTTTTTGGCATATGCATCATCCTAATTTTAGTGGAACTGCTAGTACTTTCTCTAGTGGACTTCTTTCGTGACACGAACGATACCTTAAATTCGTCTACAGGAATCACTTGATACTTTCGAGCATTCCATCAACATTCGCGAAGCTTGATACTTACACATAGATCATCATCGTCTGCGTGGATCGAGTTTTTTTTTGGTTCCCGCGGGAACTCCTTAATTTTCCGGGATAAAAAGTATGTTCTATGCCTATGTTCTATTCCAGGCTATAATCTATCTCTTTGCCAAACTTCAGCCAAATCCGTTCAGCCGTTGGGGCGTTATTGAGTAACAAACATCCATATATCCATACATCCAGACATCCATAAATCCATCCAAACTTTTGCATTTATAATATTAGTACTTATTATTAATGCCTATCTGCTTATCTGCTACACTTTCACGGCCCATCTGTTCCACCAATTTTGATAAAATTTGGTATAAAGGTAGGTTACATCTCGGGATAAGACTTTTTATCCCGGAAAATTAAAGAGTTCCCGCAGGAATCAAAAAACCTTAATCCACGCGGACGAAGTCGCAAGCATCATCTGCCCCCAATTGTGTAAGAATTGTCGATCAAATCGTCAAAGTTCGGCGTCAAAGTAAAATAAACCATACTCGCTTTGAATTAGAGCTCAATTTCGTGTATCCATTCTCATACTACTACTACTTTGACGCCGAACTTTGACGATTGGATCGGCGATTCTTACATAATCGCACCTCTGGTATTGTTATGTTGTAAAGGAGTAACCCTTGCGAATGCGTCAGTGTACTAAAAGCATTTATTTAAGTTTTAAAATTTAAACAAAGTATTAAAAGTTGTATCAATAATTGTTTATACTTTAGCATTAACATTGTGAAGTTTTCAATTTTACTTAGATTAGATTTCTGTGAATTATTTTCGTCACAATGCTCTAAAACCCTCCGATGTAAATACTATCAATAGTGTAAGTACTGACTGTGTTCCTTTCTATAGTTAAACCTTTGTAAATATAACCTTTTTACTATTTGTGTACGAGTCTAATTGTAAGGGTAACACTTGTTAATAATCAACTTTGCTTGGAAATTGTAAGAATGATTGATTGTATACATTTTATTAAAATAATAATTTGGCTAGACAATTTTTGTAGATAGTTATAGTTTTCTGTATCTAAATGAGAACGAGATATCAAAAAGGCTGTCTTCTTCAAAATTTTTTTCTTTTTGTATACAACTAAATAATGTTGTGGTAAATTCTAATGTAAACACTTGTTGGTACATTGCCTATAATACTAGAACAGCTAATAGCAATTTGAATTGAGATACATATTATTTAATTAATTAATTTCATACTTTCCTAACTAAGTCTGAAGAAGAAGAGATAAAAAATAATTCTTCAAAATCTTCATCACAAAGAAATAATTATTATAGAAGATACAAAAACGATTTCCAATAATAATAAATTGCAAACACGTTTTTTTTCAATTGGCCGGCATAAAAGATCTTTCATTAAAAATGTGTGCCTGACCGACCTATATAAAAAACTGGAAATTAATATTAAAATTTTTAATTTTAATTTATAAATTTATATAAGATTATTATTATAGTTCAATAATAATTGTCTTCGTACACACATCATGAGAAACTTAAGAGCGGTCTCCGTAATGTGACTGTCTACTGTGACAATTGGTTTCCACGAACTTCGGCGGCTAGAATTACCACTTGTATGTAGAATGTCGAATAAATATTGTTTTTTTTATCCACTACAAGTTAGCCTTTGACTGCGATCTCACCTGATGGTAAGTAAAGATGCAGTCTAAGATGGTAGCGGGCTAACCTGTTAGGGGCATGGCAGTTATATTAAATCCATACCCCTATTCGGTTTCTACACGGCACTGTACCGGAACGCTAAATCGCTTGGCGGCACGTCTTTTACCGGTAGGGTGGTAACTAGCCACGGGCGAAGCCTCCCACCAGGCCAGACCAGGGAAAATTCAGAAATTTCGAACCCGGGACCTCCGCACGTTAAGGCAACGGCACTCAACACTGCGCCACGGAGATCGTCAAAAGATTTATTTATTTTGAAATAAATAAATTTAAAAAAAAAAAAATGTGATTCGTGAAGTCATGATTAATACTGGGAATGGCTGGACGCAAGCGCAAATTTGTCGTTCTTTCTGAGAGAAACGGAGATGGGTTATGAAATGCGCGGAGCTATAGGGCCTTAGTCTATCACACTAATAATGTCCTCTCGACCGAATTTCGGCCATGGCGGCCTATCACCGGAGAGATTAATCAAAGCCATCATTTACAATACAAGATTGTCTAGTCAATTTAAAGTCTACATCTCCTGAAGATACTCCGGTGTCGGGGCGAAACGTGCGTCGAGATTAGTATAAAAGTCTTGTGTGGTGGTGCATGTGAGTGGTGGTGGCATTGCTTGCTTGGGAACTTGGCTTTCGTGCTTGGTTGGGAAGGTAAACGGTGCTTCGCTTGTAACTGCATGCTTGACCATACAGAGTTTTTTCTGTTGGCGGATTAAAGCAAAATAATTGTAATCTTTTCTTGCTAAATCATGAACTTCCGCAAAGTAACGCCTGATTCTATCCAATATTCAAAGCCATCATGCTTAGAGCGCCAACTCCCAACAAACTGGACCAACAGTATGGCGAGATTTTTATTTAAAAAAATTAAAAAAAAAAAAAAAAGTAAGTACGGGAGATATTCTAGTGTGTATGCATACACAGGTGCTCTCTCTTTGTGTGCATACAAAGGTGCACTCTCCTTGTGTGCATACACAGGTTCTTTTACTCTCATAGCCCGATGGGACGGAAAATCCGACACAAATCATACTAATAATATGAATGCGGAAATGTGCTTGTGTGTTGGTTTATCCTTCAATGCCGCAACAAAGCAAATAGACGTGATTTTTTACACGGTTATATTTGGAGAGTGATTTATCTTGGAAAATTAGGAAATTTACGCGGTAATAAATATAAACCTAAACCACGTGGATGAAGTTGTGGGCATCACATACAATATTACATTCAAATTTCAACTCTCTTTTCGAATTCTCTATGATTAATTCGATGAATTTACAAAAAAAAGATAGTTACATACCACGGAAACTTTTTTTCCCTGCAACCCGTATATTTCAAGTGACAGCTTTAGAAGAACAATTGAGGTCAACGTTCCTATTCTTACAATGATCGCATTGTAACTGTTCACCGCCCATTTCATGGTTCAACTAGAAGTGTCGTTAAATGTAACGACAACATTTATCCACAGTTAGCGCCGCGATAGTTCTTCTACGTGGCCCGTTCTAAAGTGATCCAATTTAAAGCCAATCCAAAATGAGTGGGATTTGAGTAGCACTCAAATTATAAGAGCTACTTAGATGTTTCACTGGTTTGCGAGAAAAGTGAGGGAGACAATAATGAGAAAACTAAACATGAAGATTTTACAGAATGGGGTTTTTAAGTGTACACTAATATTATCAATGTGAAAGTTTGGATGGATGTATGGATGTCTTGATGTCTAGATGTATGGATGTTTGTTACTCAATCACGCCCCAACGGTTGAACGGATCTGGCTGAAATTTGGCACAGAGATAAATTATAGTCTGGAATAGCACATAGGCTAATTAAAGAGATCTCGCGGAAACCAAAACACCTCAAAACGACGCAGACAAAGTCGCGGGCGTTCGCTAGTTTCTTATTAAAAATGTTTTAGGGCATACCGCAAAATGTTAAAATATTATTGATCGTTTGACATTACTGATTTTTATCGTAGTATCGAAGCACGTACAAATATTTTACAACTTAATTATTTTTAAATTAATTAAGAAATCCAAAGGGGAATTCAGACATAAGTTCTACTTCACGAGATTACAAATTATTATAAAAAATAAAGTTTTCTCTTTATTTTACATAAAAACCTCTTAAAAATTATTGTAAGACGTAAAATTATACTAACCTTATCAAAACAACGTTTAAAATCAGTAAATATGACGCAATTTTTTGGAAAAAAAAAACAACAGTTATTATTTTTAATTACGTCGATACTATACGTCGTAATTCTCTCGAACCAGCGGTTGATCCATGCTATTATTGAATCTAGGGTCAGATCTATCCGCCCACTAGTATCGAATGATGCAAACTTTTACTGAGTTGCGCTCATTTTTAGATTAGACGACCTCAAAAATCTATACTTTTAATTAAATATCCATGTATCCTACTGTACATGTTATTGTATATGTATTTTCTAAAACGTTTCGCTCAAAGTTAAAAAGGTTGTAAATAAATATCACTTAGAAACACGCGTATGCTTCATTAAATTTTGTCTTAATTTATTTGCTTAAAATTAAACAACCCGTTTCGCCAACTTAATTTCAAATTTAGTTTATAGGACTTACTAGTAAGGGTAAAATTTAATTTTCCTTATTGTTTTACAGCTTTACTTTGTATCGAAAAGTATTAATGAAATATAATAAGATAGATATTTATTTTTTTCGATAAGATTTGATTAATCTTAGGTGCAATGATTTATTTTGGTATAACGTGTGCGTGTGTGCGATTGTTTTATACGCTAATTGTTAATTTTATTTCATTGTGTGCGTAAAACTTGTTATTATAGGATAGATAGTGAAACCTTTAATTAAGAAACAAAAGTCCTAATGTTTGCCTGTATCTTTTAATTTAATTCTTATTTAGTAGTCCTAGTGTAACTGTAATAATAAATTGTGATACTAGTACATCATTATTTATGAGATGACATTTGCAAGCCCGAGCCGTAGGCAAGATTTTATCATCCTCACAAGTTTAAGTACCATTTTTATGATCACAAAAACCTTAGACCAGATAATAGGAATTTTGAAATAATTTGTTCAGTTCCTTCTAGTGTATGAAATTTTAATTTCGAAGCAAATTAAATTCGGTACTTGAGGTCAGTATATAAGTTTTAATGGCTGAACAGAAAGCGACCTAGTGCGGTTTATTTAACTTTCAAACCATGTTCACTACCATTGTTTTGCAGGTGCAACGAAAAACTACTTTTCTGTTAACAATACGTGCACTGCTCCCAATAGCGATGTCAGATATAATGCCAATACTGTTATGGAGTTATTGAATATCGAAGTTTGTCGGACTATGCCCACTAAATATCAGATTTACGCCAACGCGTTACATTAGATAACTTGAATTATTACACTAGGGCTACAATAAAGCTTATTTCTGTGTCATAAATAAATGAATGTATGGAACTTCAAATGTAAAATGTGTATTGTATTTTATTTAAATTTTCTTATTAGATAATAAAATCTGTAAATAAGTTGTATATTTTGTAAATACAGAATTATATATTGAAATTATTATGAAATCTAGTCTAATTTAGTTCTAACGGTGCTAAGAATTGTACATAATTAATGTAAGACCCGCGATCCACTGAAGCGTATTTTCATATTATAGGTTAGGTACCTACTAAGATTGTCTTTTTAGGGTTTACAATATAACAAGGAACCCTATTTTTTTCGTCCAATCCATCTGCGTGTCACAGCCCTTTATTAAAACAACTTTATGAGTTTTACAGTTGAAATTTGATACTATTATAGAAAAAGTTTACCGCTGAATTGAAGCATCTTATTAAAATATAAACAAGAAAGTATGTCGGGAGCGTTTGGTATGCTCGAACGATGCAATAGGAAGATCTTCCTCCGAGCCGGTGTCATGCTCGGGGATCCCAGCTGGGCCAACTGCTGTAGGTTGATATTTCCATATAATATAGTACAATTCCCAAAGAAATTCGTTATCGTTATTCAGGCGGCGGCACGTGATTGGCTAACGTAGCCGCGTCATGTTTACGTCATCATGTAGGTGATTGGCTAACGTGGCCGCGTCATGTTTACGTCATCATGTAGGTGATTGGCTAACGTGGCCGCGTCATGTTTACGTCATCATGTAGGTGATTGGCTAACGTAGCCGCGTCATGTTTACGTCATCATGTAGGTGATTGGCTAACGTGGCCGCGTCATGATTACGTCATCATGTAGGTGATTGGCTAACGTGGCCGCGTCATGTTTACGTCAGCATGTGGGTATGTGTGCCCCTACATGTAAAAAGTGAGAGCCGAAAACAATTGACTTAATCGAGTTCTATTTCATTTAATTTTATTAAATTTATAGCCTAATGACCATCAAAGTAACTGAAACTCGCTTCACCAGTATTTTATTGATGTTTTTGGTATGGTTTATGACAAAACTTTAAATTTATTTTAATTAATTGTTATTCACAGTTGCTAAAATCAGCACTTAAGGAATATTAATAAATAAAAAAAGCCGTTTATTCCCGTAACTTAGTAAGTTAAAAAAAGAGAATACATTTAATAATATGTTAGTTAGCACATATTATTGTAATTTTACGAGATATGGGCTCTTTCTCGGTTAATGAACTCAAGTAACATCAATTTATGTTTTGTTACGTTAATTTATGATAAAAGTTACGTTTCAGTGGTCAGCGGGCTTTAGCATAGCGTCAATTGCTGGGTGTGCCGCACTTGGTGCGCACTTGTTGAAAAAGGTTCGATAAGCAATTGTTTCTTGTAAATGTTTCCAAAATACAATGTCAAGCATTTGTGACAGTGTTTTATTTTGCCCTTCGAACGTTATTGACCAAGAGGTGAGATTTTGGACCAGTGGGCAACTTAACCCACTGGTCCAAAATCTCGCG
The DNA here is from genome assembly GCA_964035005.1 of Erebia palarica. Lineage (NCBI taxonomy): Eukaryota > Metazoa > Arthropoda > Insecta > Lepidoptera > Nymphalidae > Erebia > Erebia palarica. The sequence goes on from OZ035994.1 coordinate 25,993,296, forward strand.
ATGATCGTCATTTTATTAAAGCTGAAAGTTTTACCATTGAAAATGGTTATCAGATGCAAATCGCCTGAGACGTATTTTTGGCCATAGCTCCGAGGATTTTGGGAGGATCGAGATGGGAATAGCACCAAGAGTTGAGGAATTTATCGAGACACGTGTGAGCGTTTGAATTTTGAAAATCGGCTGGTAACTTTTTTTGGAATTTTGAAAGAGAAGTTGCATTCGAGTTGGAATTTTTGGAAAATAGGTCAATAATTTTTTGAAAAATTTTGAAGAGCCCGCGACCATCTTAGACTGCATCATCACTTATCATCAGGTGAGATCGCAGTCAAGGGCTAACTTGTAGTGGTTAAAAAAAAAAAAGCTAACATACCCGAAGAAACCTTACCGGGTTACAGAATTAGAGTGACAATAAAAAAATTAAAAAAAACTTAATGTACTAGTTTACAATTAACAAAATACACATAATTTGGTACACAGATCACAAAAACAATGTCATTCTAATAAAAATATACTATAAAATACACATAAACAATAAATTAACGAAAATAATAACAACATGGTTAATTGATATTCCAATAATTTTTTATCACTTTTTGCAAAAAACACTGGGGTCACAGTGCCAAAGTGCCAACGCTTAAAGCAATATCTAAGCAATATTACTCAAAATGACAGTTTGATGTCACGTACCTTATCGTTCCTAAAATAAGGATTATAATTCTTAAACAGGAAAGTCAACAATATGGCTTTTATGAGTTGGCAGGATGGTCCCTAGATTCTGAACCCTAGACCTTCATGCAAGGAATGAGACAACGAAGGCTACAGATGAGAAGACCATCCAATCGAATTTGAACTTGAAGAAAGTAGGGAATATTATGAACTGTTGTAGGTATTATATGGTACTATTTTTGACGACCTCCGTGGCGCAGTGTTGAGCGCTGTTGTCTTAACGTGCGGAGGTCCCGGGTTCGATCCCCGGCAGGGTCAATTTGGGAATTTATAATTTCTGAATTTTCCCTGGTCTGGCCTGGTGGGAGGCTTCGGCCGTGACTAGTTACCACCCTACCGGCAAAGACGTGCTGCCCAGCGATTTAACATTCCAGTACGATGCCGCGTACAAACCGAATAGCGGTATGGGTTTTTAATTTAACTGCCACGCCCCTAACAGGTTAGCCCGTTACCATCTTAGACTGCATCATCACTTACCGTGAGATCGCAGTCAAGGGCTACAAGGGTTGTAGTGGATAAAAAATACTATAAAACATGGTAAGTACCTACTACCTACTAAGTTTATAAATATTACTAGATAGCTTACTAACCTATTATTAGTAGTCCTACTAAGTTTATAAATATTACTAGCTATTACTACTAATAATAGGTTAGTAAGACTGATATTATAAATGCGAAAGTTTGGATGGATTGATGGATGTTTGTAACTCAATCACTCCAGAACGGCTGAACCGATTATAGTGTGGAATAACATATACCTAGGCCACTTTTTATCCCGGATAATTCAAGATTTCCCGCGGGACTCACAAAACCACAATCCACGCGGACAGAGTTGCGGACATTAGCTAGTCAAATATATTTTAATTGCAATTTAATTTGAAACATAGGGCTTAATTTGGTTAGGAAATCAAAACTAAAATATAATGTATAACTAATTGACCACCGAATATGATGGAGCACTATAAAACAACATCCGTTAGGCCACATTCGCACTGCGAAAAATATGAGCGCGAATTTTTTATACGCAATTCTTTAAGACTTATGGAGGTGGTCCGCAGTAGTGATTTAATTACGCACGAAAATAAAATCGCTAGTGTGATATTATTTCACGCAGTGCAGTAAGAATTATTTATCCTATTACCATGTAAAGGATTACTTAAATGACAAGGAAGCTTGGCAATGATTTGATCTAGTGGCTGTGATAGTTGCTTAGTTAAGATGATTATTTGTGAAATGGTGATACTGAAAAAAAAACTCGGCTGAGTTTGTTGTGGGCTCTTCTCAGACCAGGCCGCGTTTGGAACCCTCGTAGCTTTAGTTTTAAGACACCGTTACTGATTATCACCATTACATTTTATAAATAAATAACTAGACGTCAATAAGTGTAGTATACCTACCTAAATTGAATAAACATTATTTGACTTTGACTTTGACATAAATTGGCGCGTATATTTTGTGCTGTACGGAGATAAATGACGCTCACCGCATTCGCGGCGCGGCGAAATATAAATCGCGAGAATAAAATACGCGCGAATGTTGTTCACAGTGCGAACTTACCATATTACTATAACCCCAGTATTCGGTTCGTTTGATTCTATATTCTATACTAAACAAACTATCCGCAAAACCACAGACCGCAGCTAACTATGCACGGTAGGGTCGATTCACACTAGAGGCACTGCGATACAATGGCTCACGTTTTTTATATACGACTGCCTGAGAAAAAGTAGTAGGTATAATACGACTGCTTGAAAAAAAGAGCATATTGTTTTCAGGGTTCATGTATGTTTGTATGTATGTATGTATGTATGACATAGGCTAGTAAAATTTAAGAAAAAAATTATGGGGTCCCGCATTAAAGACTAAAGTTTAATTATTTTTCGATAATAAGATTAACTATATAATCATCATCTAGAAAATGATGAGTAGATTCTAAAAATACATAACGTTATAGTTCAATATCCAGTGATTCACAAAAAATATCTAAATAAAAATGTGAATAAGATTCTAATTTAACTAGATTAATTTAGAATTTTAACTTTTTGGTTCGTATTTTGGTAGGGCAGTCGTGTGTTTTTATTTTGTTAATTGCCGATAGGGTTGTTATTAGCTGCGGTCGAAGCCTCCCACCTGACAGAACCTCAACCAAATGGTTGCCTACTACTGATCAGCCCGCTCCGCTTCCGGTGGGAATCTTAATTAGGTTTAATGATAGGCTACATCATCACTTGCAACCAGGTCTGATTGTAGCCAAGAACTAGCCTATATATTTAAATTTAAAAAAAAAAAAAAACACGTCTGCCCTGCCATAAAACGCACTAAAAAGTTAAAAATCTAAATAAATTAGAATCTTATTCACATTTTTATTAAATGATATTTTTTGTGAATCATTGGATATTGAACTAAAGTGTTGTATATATTTGGAAACTACTCATCATTTTCTAGATGATGATTATATAGTTAATCTTATTTTCGTATTTTTTTTCAAATTTAGTCTTTAATGCGTGAGCATGGTCACCCCATCGTTTTTTTTTTAACTGTACTAGCCTATGTCACCCGGAATAAGCTAGGGATTCTAACGATACCTCATTTATTAAAATCGGTTCAGGCGTATAGAAGTTATGGTGGAATATACAAACTCACATACATACATGAACCCTGAACTACTTTTTTCAGGCAGTCGTATAAAAATATATGGGAGCCCATTTTGATGAAAATACGGCTATAATATTATGGCGCAGCATGTAACTATAATAATGACCAACACAAAACACACAAAGCACAATAAACAAAAGTGAACACAAAACGGAAACACGTCAGCGATTACAATTCAATTCCGAACGTGGGTTATCGTTACAAAATACACATAAAATTATATGCGTTCCCACCGGTATCAAACTAAATTGATTAAAGTGGGACCCAATTACGCGTAAAGGGTTCCGTGGTATTTGTGGTTGGAAGATTTATACGAGGGGGTGGACAGGGATTAGTTACCTGAAATCAAAACGAGCGGCTTAAATAGAGAAGTTGCTCTAACAGCTCTGATAATTGTAATAAATTGTTTTAGTTAATATAATTGGGTATTTGACTACTAGTCAAATCAGCAACTTTTTTTTCAAACGTCAAAATGCATGTATAGTATGGATTTTGTATGAAATTTTAAGTTGTGACGTCATCAAAGTTCGACGCAGTTTTTTTACTTTAATCGATAGTTTAAAATGGTTAATCAAAATAAAACTAGCAAGGGCCGTGGATGTTACGACTTTTGGGAGATCCTTTATTTTATAATCACTAAAAAATATTTTATTTTACTAGTAGTCAAATACCCAATTGGGATGTTTAATAATTGTGTCCATAAAAAGTCCATTCTAATATTATAAATGCAAAATTGTATCTCTCTGGTTGGTTGTCTATCTGTTTGTACCTATATCTTTCTGTCTGTCAATCTGCTACAATTTCCGGATCCATCTTTTCAACCAATTTTGACGGTAGGTTGTAACACAAGGAAGGAAATAGGCTACTTTTTATCCCTGAAAATTAAAGAACCTAAAATATTTAAGGATTTGATTTTGATTGGATGTGATGAGGCCTTGTAAAACGCAACCAAAATTTTTTTTTTAAATTTACAGATTTAGAATATAATATATAAACCTTAACTCTGATTGAAGTTAGGCAATGTTAGGTGGTTTCATTGAATTTTGTCACGAACCCTAAAAATGTATAAACCATATTTCAGTTACAGAGGTACTATAATTGCGTAGCATTTTATTCTTTACTATCGTATACGCCTCATTTCACTTAGTTACATTATTTTTGTACACTCTAATTTCAACCTAATTCTTGTACACATAAGGTCTGATTTTCAACTGTGTTTCAACGGAATGACGTTGAGTTTTATAAGACCGCCCGTTGATACCCTGTGGCTTGATTTTATGACGTACGAGACAGTGTGGAATATATTGAGACCTTTTACGATCTCGTTAAATTGATAAATTCTTACGCTGGTGCAGCACTAGCTTTAGTTTAAAATGTCAGGTGGGTTACTACCAACGCTTAAGGCAGTATTATTTAATTTAAAAAAAAAAACACGACTGCCCTGCCAAAAAACGAACTAAAAAGTTAAAAATATAAATTAATCTAGTTAAATTAGAATCTTATTCACATTTTTATTAAATGATTTTTTTGTAAATAACTGAGCTGAAGTATATTGAACTATAGTGGTATATATTTTTGGAATCTACTCATAATTTTCTAGATGATGATTATATAGTTAATCTTATTTTCGAATTTCTTTTTCAACTCTAGTCTTTAATGCCGGACCATGGTCACCCCATAATTTTTTTAAATTTTAATAACTTATGTCACCCGGAATAAGCTTGTGATTCTAACCCGAAATCGGTTCAGGCGTATAGTAGTTATGGTGGAATATACAAACTCACATACATACATACATACATACATACATACATTTTAAACTCCTTTTTTCAGACAGTCGTATAAAATTACAGTTTTATGTCACGTATCTTTACGTCCATAAAATAAGGATTACAATTCTGAAATGCGAATGTCAACCATATTAAAATATACCCTAAGTTGTCACATTGCAATGGACATAGACCACTACACTTATTCAAGGGACCCTTACCTCAGAATTAGTGTAGGGTAATAAGAATTAGGGAGTAAGGGTCCTTAATTTGGTCCTTATTGCTGTGTAATAAGGACCAATTCACTTGGATAAGTGAAGTGTAATAGGCCTATAAACTTTTGATGGATAGAAGCAGGCGTCACTTTGAAAAAGTAATAAATCAAGGTCGAATTTCGGCCAAGGCGGCCAATCTCCAAAAGATTTGCCATCTGCGCGGTTCACAAGTACGCAAACACAGGTGCACACTCTATTCCCTTACTCTCATAGCCTTATGGAATACAATCGTTACTTACACACAGGTAAAAACAAGCTTAATTCATAATCATATTTTATATGCAAAAGGGTATGTCTGTCTGCTACGATTTCAGGGCCCATTTGTGCAACCTATTTTGACAAAATTTTGTACAGGGATAGATTGCATCCCGGTGATGGAAATAGGCTACGAAAGGGCCAACATCAACTGGATAACTCAAGGTGCGAGGTATCAAACAGACATTGATCGCGACCAATCGCTTTCTTCATCTCATTGAGTTAAAAATATATGAACAGTTGTTGGTGGCACTTGCTTGAGTGTTTCTAACTGTACCGTCAGTGGTAACAACAGGGATCAACAGGGAGAACTCAATCAAATTAGTAACTCTTTATCAAACTTAAAAACTAGTACTTCTTTATAGGAAAATTGTATGAAATACATAGCAATGACGTCATCTGACACCTCTTTAATCTATAGTTTAAAACGGTAATCTAAACGATGATGTGAATTTCAGGTCTTTTGGAAGACCCTTTATTAAATAGTCAGTAAGAAATAATTTATTTTTATACAAATACCTCATCCCTATGGAAAGATGACTGCCTCGTTGGTCCAGTGGTTGGCACGTTCGACTGCAGCCGACGAGGTCCCGGGTTCGCGTCCCGGGTCGGGCCATAATTGAGTATTGGGTTTTTCTGATTACAAATTCTCAGTACTAGCCCGGAGTTAGGAAGTTGGCGGTGTTTCACCCCCGTGCCTCGGAGAGCACGTTAAGCCGTCGGTCCCGGCTATTACCACTATCATGATAATAGTCGTTAAAGCCCGCCAACCCACATTGGAGCAGCGTGGTGGGTCTAAGCTCTAATTCCCTCTCTCCTATGAGAGTGTGGAGGCCTGTGCCCAGCAGTGGGACGTTATCACTAACATGATGATAGTCGTCAAAGCCCGCCAACCCACATTGGAGCAGCGTGGTAGGTCTAAGCTCTAATTCCCTCTCTCATAAGAGAGTCTGGAGGCCAGTGGCCAGCAGTGGGACGTTAATGGGCTGTAGTGGATGGAAAGTATTGTAACGTATACCCACCATTAGCGAGTGAGCTTGCAAGTGTAAGAAAAAAAAAATGTCGAAAACAATAGTTCCAAGGAAAGAGAAAGGAAAATAATGGAATTCCATTTCTGAAAAGCATTCCTAGCTGAATACGGAATTAGCATTTTATCGGGCTGGAAGTTGTATATTCCGGATGGATACTTCCTGTGGACTTAATCAGGGAAGCCGAACCGAATTTATCGGTGAACAACTCAACGGGAATGCTTCTGGAGGATTTGTTTGGACTAATTTCCATATCCATACTTATATTACTAACTAGCTAATGCTCGCGATTTCGTCTGCGTGGATCGAGGTTTTTATTCCTTAATTTTCCGGGATAAAAAGTAGCCTATGTGCTATTCCAGACTATTATCTATCTCTGTGCCAAATTTCAGCCAGATCTATCCAGCTGTTGGGGCGTGATTGAGTAACAAACATCCATACATTCATCCAAACCTTCTGATTTATAATATTAGTAAGATGCGAAAGCGTGTGCCTTTCTGTCTGCTATTTTTAACGACTCATCTTTTCAACCGGTTTTGATGTAATTTGGTATAGGGATAGGTTTCATCCCGAGGAAGGAAAGGCTACTTTTAATCACGGTATTTTTTTATCCTCCCGGAAATAAAAACGCTATATCAACGCTTTAGTATATATTACTTAAATAAAAAAACAATTTCGAGATAGAGATCAATAATAGTCCATTTTATGTCAGTAGCTAACTAATCTTAACTAGTAACTGTCTTATGTAATAACGATGGTTCGTAAAGATTTTACGAGCCCAATAGACTAAAAAAATCGTAATGAAACGAAATGATTAAAATGAAATGATTTATTTCAGGTAGGACAACTTGTGTCAATTATAAAATGTCGTGACTCTACCACTGGTTCCTTTCCGAATCAGTCGTAGAGTCACGACATTTTATACAATTCTACTGAGAAGAACAAGAAGCACATTACAAAGCGTACATTACCTACTCAAACTGATTAAGGAGTTCATCCATGAGAAGCAGGCATGGCAGGGTCCTTAAAAATAGTTCAAATTAACCGTTTGACAAACGTTAACGATTTTTCATGATTTTCTAGTACATTACATCGCGAGAGGGGGAAGTACGCGTTTTCTGGTCGAGTGTTAGTTAGACCGGCTATATACGAGACCAGAAATGCTTTCCCGGTCGAGGTGTGTATAGTGCTTTTCTAAAAAATGAAACGAGAGACTTCTTTTTTACATATATTTTTTTGCGCTGTGAGTGCTGAACGCGTAATAGAGTTCAAAATTTAAACTATTTAGGCCAAAGAACATTATAACAAGTTACAAGATATTCAGGAAGAAAGATTCCAAATTCAAACTTATGATATGTAATGAAAATACATACATTCTTTACTGGCCTAGGCCGGGAAGTTTAACTTTCGAACTCATTTACAGGGTATGAAATGTGCACATTTCATATCATTTTTTAGAAATAATAATGTAATGTATGGGCCATAATAATGTAATGCAATGTTACACACATTATAATGTAATGGAAAAAATAACAACCATAATGTAAAGTGGCAGTAGAAATAAAGGCTTTTTTATGTTTATTTTGTTGTTGGTGGCACTTGCGTGAAAATTTCAGACATTACAATACCTACCAGTTATCTATTTGAACTTTTGAATTTGGATTAAGTGTCGTTTCTATTTGACGCGGAATTTCCCCTCAGATATTTTGTCATGTTCGTGGTAGGTATGTTTGAACTGCATCTTAATTGATGGTAATGTGATGATGCAGTCTAAAATGGTAGCGGGCTAACCTGTGAGAGGTACAGCAGTCATATTAAACCCATACCCCTATTGGTTTCTACACGGCATCGTATCGGAACGCAACATTGCTTGGCGGTACGTCTTTACCGGTAGGGTGGTAACTGGCGACAGCCGAAGCCTTCCACCAGACCAGACTACGACTAAGATGACCTCTGTGGCGCTTTGTTGAACGCTGTTGTCTTAACGTGCGGAGGTCCCGGGTTCGATCCCCGGCAGGGTTAATTTGGGAATTTATGATTTCTGAATTTTCCCTGGTCTGGCCTGGTGGGAGGCTTCGGCCGTGGCTAGTTACCACCCTACCGGCAAAGAGATGCCGCCAAGCGATTTAGCGTTCCGGTATGAAGAATGACACGGTATGCCGTGTAGAAACCAAATAGGGGCATGGGTTTAATATAACTGCCATGCCCCTTACAGGTTAGCCCGCTACCTTCTTAAACTGCATCATCACTTACTATCAGGTGAGATCGCAGTCAAGGGCTAACTTGTAGAGGATAAAAACAAAAGAAACAATGCTCAAGTAAAAAAAAAGTAAAGAAAATTCTGAATTCATAAATTTCCAAATTGATATCGAGGCCGGGACCGGCCACTGTAAGACCACAGCACTCACCACTGCGCTAGGGAGGTCTTACACAAAGCGTGACGCAAATAAAAATAAAAACTGAAATTAAAACAAAGGACCTAAAGAAGCACGGACAGAAACTCCATTGTCGTTTCGAGAGTTACGAAAGACTTTGTAAACAAAAAAGAAAAAGATAATGTGATTACGAAAGAGCCTCCGTAAGAAAGAAAAGTTTGTGTAAAAAAGCGAACTTCAATACTTTTATGTGCTTCCTTTTCACTGGCAGAGATTTAACACGCCCGTAACAATAAGATATTTTAGGATACACTCGATTTTTAAAAAATTGTGAAACTGGCTTTAAAAGATTTTCTGGTCTTTTCTTAGTCTTATTAGCTTCTAAATGGCAATTTATTTTTTAAAAGCTCAGCCTATTGACTGTGAATCTTTGTCATCATACTAATTTATATTATTATAAAAGTGTACGTGTGTTTGTTTGTTCTTCAATCACACCGCAGTCGCAGAACTACCGATCAACGTGATTTTTTGCATGGATAGTCCAAGTTGAAGTTGAAAATATAACATTATTTTTGTTCCAGCAATCGTTCCGGTTCCTGCGTGATTTTTTAAAAAATTAAATCCACGCAGATTAAGTCGCAGGCATCAGCTTTTTTTAACAAAAAAAAAAATAAATAAATTGCCTAGTTTTTTACAGTACATAACTCACATTAACGAAGAGAATTATAGGTGCCCGCAAGTTATAAACTATGTAAAATATACAAAGCAATGGCCGCGTAAGGAAAAGCTAATCTTAGAGAGCAACTTTTGGAAAATTCATGACGTACGAGAGAGAAATTACTGCGCAATTTTCACCAGAAAAAATTCTAGTACGAGAATGAGTAGTTGGTATTTACCCACATACAGCATCCATCTTGGATGAAATAAACACTCGTCCAAGGCGTCCATAAATCATTAAAGGTAAGGTATCTTAAAGGGTTTATTGATTTATTTATTTTATTTAAGCGCATATTAGGACTGGCCGCATCGCATCGGGTCGCACCGCAATAAACAGCCTAAATATCTATCATACAATTGGGTATTAGTCAAATCAGCCCCCCGATTATGTAAGGAAATCGTAATCTTAATCGTCTGTCAAACGTATAATTCGACCTGTTTAAGAAGGTCATAGATGCGTGCACGTCAAAACGCTTGTATGTACTCCATTAAAAAGTTCGAATTATACGTTAAGAACTGTCAAATGAATACGATTGGCTTAGCCAATTGGGCTTCTCCAACTTTTTTTTCAAACGTCAAAACGCGTGCTTTGTATGGATTTGGTATGAAATTTTAAGTTGTGACCTCATCAAAATTCGACACACTTTTTTCACTTTAATCGACAGTTTAAAATGGTTATTCAAAATAAAACTTGCAAGGGACGTGGATATTACGACTTTTGGGAGATCCTATAGTTAACAATCACTAAAAAAAATATTTATTTCACTAGTAATCAAATACTAAATTTCTATTTAAAACTATCGCACACTGACGGAGCGGAGCGTCCTCAAGCCGCAATATATCGCAGGTTGTATGAAGTACGAATTTTTGCTGCGATGCGGCCCAGCATCGTAAAATGAACCCTAAGTCAGATAGACTTAGAGCTCAATTTCGTGTATGCATACATAGCCAGCCATCCAATACGTTATTAAATTTAAATGGGTTGTACTTTTGTGACTTTGAATCAAGGACTTTTGCGTCCATTATATTTTGACGCTAATGTCAACGAATTATACGATCAATCGAATTGAAACTTACTAAGCATACTGAGTACATACTCTGAGTTTTAATTCGATTGATCGTATGAGCATTCGATGACATTAGCGTCAAAGTAAAATGAACTTAAACGTATGAATATAGAGCTCAATTTCGTGTATGCATTCATATACGTTTACGTATACGATACGTTTCCAAATTTAAATCTGTTGTAATGAATTTGTGACTTTAAATCAAGCGCTTTTGGGTCCATTTTACTGTGACGCTAATGTCATCGAATTCTTATACGATCAATCGAATTGAAACTTACTAAGCATACTGATGACAGATAGATACCTAGTTACCCGTTTGGCATATTTTGGGTACGGAGCCTTAAAAAAGGCGTAAATTTAGGAACAATTAATTTTGGTTAACCTTATCCGACGGGTGATTATAATTTAATGCGTTTTGTTTCAAAAAGTAAATGTTTGTTTAACGAGGCTCGGCTTTTTAAGCAAATTGGGTTGTTTACTCAATCTACCTGTAACTTTTTACGCGAAAATTCGTAATTTAACACGATCAAATTTCGCTTAGATTTAGAAATCATTGAATTTTTTTTTAAAACTTTGAATGTTTTTTGTTTATTTCACTTCTAGTTAGCCCTTGACTTTGATCTCACCTAATGATAAGTGATTATGCAGTCTTGGTAGCGGGCTAACCTGTTAGTGTAGTTATATTAGGCCCATACCTCTAATCGGTTTGTACCTTAACCCGTGCCATAACGTTAAATCACTTGGGTAACTAGCCAAGACTGAAGCCTCCTACCATACCAGCAGAAGCGTGCACGAAATAGAGGCATAAATGCATTGCTTACCTAAATTTAAAAAGTGCAATGCTTACTTTTCATCATGCCCAGCCTGAAAATAGGTATTAACCTACCCTGGCCCCAAATAATTCAGAAATTATAAATTCCCAAATTGACCCTGTCGGGGATCGAACCCGGGGCCTGCCACTTGTAAGTTCTCGCCACTACGCCAGGAGGTCGTCGTCAGGAAACAGTGCTCAATTTCGACTTTACAGCATTTTTTTATTTATTTATAATCGATTATAAATAAATAAATAGCTATGACCATCGATGATATTATATGACTTACAGACGGACAGACGGACTTGTCTAAACTTTAGGGGTGTATTATATAGCATCTTAAATCTTTTATTTTTAAATTATAGACTGACTTTTGCAAAAACTTTTGCAAGAAATGTAAGAAGGCAAGAAATTATTCGCACTCCCTTTTAAAAAGTTCCCTTACCTAAGGAAGCTCTTGTTTATTAATCACATTAACTGTTTTTGCTTGACTCTCCTCACTTGTTGAAATGACAATAGCATTCGCTCTTCTTTCTTTCTTGCCTGAATGTGTTTAAACTGAGTTTATTAATCTCCTTAGGTATTTCCTTAATAATTATCTTGATGATGGGATTTAATAATTTTATAGTCAAGTAAAAATGAACCCAAATCCGAATAGTAGGAAGTGCGTACCAGGGGATAGAGCCCCGTACCCGCTAGAACGCTGGATTGTTAACCACTTTTAACTAACTAACTGTCTAAAAGCAGTAAGACCCTTATATATTGTTGCGTCCATAATAAACCGAGATATTTTTTTTAGAGTTTCGGAAGCTTCGAGTTCAACCAATCCAACGACTTATACACCAATTTAGATGAAATTTAGTTTATATATAAGACTGGCTTTAGAAATGCGTTCGAGTTATAGAAAATTTATAAAACGCGTTCAAGCATTGATTAATATCAATGCATAAATTCAGTTCGAGGATATATGAATTATAATACGTGTGATCGAGTATTAATTCATTTTGAAACGATGACACGCGTTTTATACGCGTGTGTACATGCTTTCAGTTCAGGTATACTGTGTTTTGGTCGCTCTAAGAACCTTACTTCTTAGCACATATACTAAGTGAGTGAGAGTGAGTGATCATTAGAGGATCATATCATACATCTCTTCGAGACACTTATACTTTGACTATGACAGATAAGACCTTTTGTATTATACTAAGTTTTGAAACCCAGGATTAAGATTTTTATCTTATTTATGAACATAAATGTTGTTCCATAATATCACCGTGAAGTGAACTAATCCTAGTGGTAGCATCTTCCTTTATAAGAAAAGGAAGATATTTTGGAATGGCATCATTTACTCAACGTGAACGTGAATCAGTTGAAACGACAAGGCGAGAACACAGTCAAGTACATACCTTTTACCACAGAAAATGTTCATATAATACACAATGGATGAAGCAAGAAACCATTTTAGAAATAGCAGCAATTTTCTCAACAAAAACTTTTATGCCATTTCCAAAGAAAACGTGGCTGTTAGCTCGTAAGCAATTCTGAGTCTAGTATGAGATTTAACATCTCACCAATGATAATAGGATTCGAGTGTTGAGACACCACCAAAAGTAAAATGGATCTAATGAAAAATAAGTTCCATCAGGTGTAAGAGACACCTCTATGTCCTATGACTTATATGAAATAAATTATTGAGTTAATGTCTATACTAATATTATAGATGCGAAAGTTTGGATGGATGGATGTTTGCTACTCAATCACGACAAATCGGCTGAACGGATCGGGATGAAATTTGGCACAGAGATGGATTCTGGAGTAGCACATAGGCTACTTTTTATCCCAGAAAACTAAAGGTTTCCTCAAAACCTCAATCCACACGAAGGAAGTCGCGGGCTTCAGCTCTCCAGTCGTTCCTTCATTGCTGAAGATCGTGGTCCTGGGGATTGTGCCGATTAAAATTACATTATAGTCTGGAATAGCACATAGGGTACTTTTTATCCCGGAAAATTAAAGAGTTCCCGCGGGATCCAAAAAACCTCAAACCACGCAGACGCAGTCGCGGGCATCCGCTAGTAAACAATATTTTAAGGTCCATTTGAATATTACGATACCGTGCTTCGGTGTTCGAATTCAATCAACGATGGCAGATTAAAAATACTAAGGCTTCTGAAAACAAAACTGTTAAACCCAAAGTTTATATTACGGACACTTGCTTTTGAGACTCCTTTTAGACTTCATATTTTGTCGACAAAGAATAATACGCAGACAGTGCGGGTTACGTTTTGAAGATGTTTTTGCTAAGGGGTGCCTCCTTTTTATTTTTTTGAATAACCTTTGACAGTGGCTTTGAAAATTCAATAACAGCCTAAGGGTTCAATAACTCGGTCTCTTCCGCGGAAGGCTTAGGGTTCTACTTCCAAGTAATTCATAACTTTTTAAGCAATGAAATAACACTTTAGCATGACATACGAGATAAGAATGCCTCCACCGATCTGCTTTAACCAGATGGGAGGTGTTTTATATGAATCAGAGTACATTAAAGAACATGCTTCCAATGGCTTGAAATCAGTTCAAGGCTACCTTAAATCTATGTTAAAACTAGCTGATGCCTGCGACTTCGTCTTCGTCTTCGATTGAGGCTCTTCGGTTCCCGCGGGAACTCTTTAATTTTTCGGAATAAAAATTAGCCAATGTGTTATTCCGGACTATATTCTACCTCTGTACCAAATTTCATTCAAATCCAATCCAATCCATTGAGCCGTTCTGGCTTGATTGAGTAACAAACATCCATCCATCCAGACATCCATCCAAACTTTCGCATTTATAATATTAGTATATAATTAACTATAGAACTTTATTAGTAAGATATTTTTTTGATTTCAACATTCATCTGATAAAAGGCATTTCTAGCTCTATCCAGTTTTTTGAAATCATGAAAATACCAACAAATAAATGCAAGCACTATGATAATCTCCAGAAAATGCGGAAGCAACATTAAACTCGCTGTACATTAAAGGCTCGCAACCCTGCAACAGTATTCTTTGTTGGAACAATCGATTGAGCTGTCGGCACTCTCGATATCGGAACGGAAAATGTTTAAAAAACATCTCGAGAATCGAACGCTCCGAGAGCAGATGCTCTAGTTCTGTTATTTGAACGTGGGAGAAGTTATAAATGGTAGCGATAGATAATTGACCGAGCGAAGCGAAGGTCTCCGAGTCTACTTGAGTGAATTTGCACTTGTCCGTCCTAGGGTGGCCAAAAAAAATTGTCCGTCTGTCAGAGCCTTATCACTTCTGAATTACTGAACGTAATTACTTCAAATTTAAATATAATATGTAAACTGATGGCTTCCAGCCGAATAAGGCTTAAAAGTTATAAAAATCTTTATTTCAGGGGGGCTCTCATAGAAGCGAATGCGAAGTAAAATATTTTTATAGCGTTACATAAGGTTGCGGTGCCAAAATCATTTTAAAGATGATTAGAAATAGAGTCTAAAATTTTTTTTTTTAATTTTTCTCCTAAAATTGATGAAATGGGGGGCTTTCAAAGTGGAGATTTTCTAACGTCCAAAGTTGACCTCAGAACTCCCAATTTTCTGAAAGGCTGAGCCTAAAACTTGATCAATTATTTGAATTATATCCTGTACTCGAACAACAAATACTAAAATTAGATAAATATTTTATGGAAACAAAATTATTTAATTTTTAATGAGCTTCAGTATTTTTAACAGAACTTCACAACGATGTCAGTAGATGGCGCTCTGTAAAAGTTTATTCGTGCATACAAATAATAGACGTTAGCGCCATCTTACGTGGAATAAAAAAATACCGCGAGGTCTCAGTTCGGGGCGAACCACTAGTTATGTTAGTTTTGGATGCAAAGACAGTGGTGCTGAGGTACGGCTTCAATGTTTACGATAGGCATGCATTGGCTTAACACCAGTCCCTTGCAGATTTTTCCGTACGCTGCGGTCTTGCACCGCCTTGCGTCATCTGTCTACCTAGTGGAGGATATGCCAACGCTACGCTTCAGTTCGGGATCACTATTCCAGCATCTTGGGACCCCAACATCTATCGATTCTTCTATCTATCGATGGAACTACTTATCAACGACCAAGCTTATGTTATACATACTTTGTAAATAAAAGCTTATAATGAATACTATTTCGCTTACCCAGATTAACATGATAAATCAATCATTTAAAAACAAAAAGTTTCAATAACTTCCTCATTTCATGTTTTAATTATTTTTTTTTAAATCCAAGATTCCAAAAAAAGCGAAATAATAATAAATCGCTACAGCTTTTCACTTGTGCCATTCACCAATTCCCCCGGCTAGCAGTACGTTTAAAAATTTCCAGTCCCGATATTTTTGATCTGTAATTAAAATCAAAATTGTCTCTCGATATACGAAATAAGTAAACGTTGGAAATAAATGAAACCTCTTTGCGAATTCTGGAAGCTAAAAATAAACTTTGTAATATTCATAAAAGGTAATAAAATTCTAGCGAAATTGGAATACGAATTATAACGTCTTTAATTATTATAAGTTTGTGTTTGTAATTTTTTTTTATATTAAGCAAAATGGTATTTTGGACAAAAATACACTACGAAAAGGATTGGACAGGAAGTCCGTTCGAAATGTCCACGTCGTATGGTAAAGACTTTTCGTCATGTCATGGTAGTCTGCGCAGCTCTCAGATGTGCACTATAATTCAAGAATTATATTTGAGATGTGTATAATAGAAGTTCTTCATAAAGTTCTCAAAGGTCTGTGAAGTCTGCTTTACTGCATGAAGTCTGCTAATCTGCACTCGACCAGCGTGGTGGACTATGGCTAAACCCTTCTCATTCTGAGAGGAGATTGGTACTCAGTAGTGAGCAATGGGTTGAAGTTAAATCCACGCGTGCGAAGACACGGAAAATGCCAGTTATTCTTTCACTAGTATGAAAAATGGAATACTGAATCCCACACAATAGGCAACAATACAGAGCACACATAACTGGATTTTTTTCTTCTCAACAAATGTAGGCGTGCCCCAGTTTAGCCGTTTACTGAGAGAACTGATTCACAAACTATTTTCATGAAAAGTTTCCTCACACCATTTGTATCATGAATTTATTACAATACGGTTTTTCTCGCAACCCACTTAGAATTACACACACAAAATCACACACACCTATACACTCACCCACACAACACGTAATCCTAATTTATAGTATTATTAAGTATTAATTTTAAGAATTATTTTTGGTTGGCTATAATTTACAGATGCTTGAGACTTCAGTAAGTTTCATTATAGTCATATTATAATGCTAGTTACTTTGTTTGTGGTGTAGAAACTTTATCTTTATGGAAGCAGACATTACCTATCTCAGTATACTTTGTAGTTTGATGGGCTCACGTCAGTTAAAGCTTTTATTAGTTCGCGAGAAGTCTTAGACGACCCGACGTTTCTAAGAAACGCAAAATTATGTATCGTGACGTCGTATAGTCGTGGTGTACAATCTTCGGATTGTAAATTTTTTTTTTTCTTAAAGATACGAAAAGGCAAGCTCGCTCCGACCTAGACCTCATCATTACTTATCATAATCATTGCTTGTAATTAAATTAACCTCAATAAAGTTAGGCTTTGACTGCGATCTCACGTGAATGGTAAATATTGATGCAGTTTAGGACAGTGGCGGGCTATTTTTGTAGGAATAACGCGACATTTCATCACGGTTATACGAATGAGCTGTGAAACGTTATCACACGGACACGACAGGAAGACACACGACTTTAGTGCATCGACCATAGCTACGTTACGTATACATAGAAATAGTATTATACATTAGTTCATAGAATGTTATAAATATATATCGTAGGTCGTAAAGACGTAGAGTCGTGATGTTTAAAAAAAAGTCGTGCCTGTCCGAATTGCTCCGAACTGAGCTAATCAACTTTTCAAATAAAATGTTTGAATCGTAATAGGCTGTGGGTGTTATTGTTATTTATGTGAGTATTTTAATAGGATTAATGACAAATTTTATTGCGTCTCCATGTGGGGTACTCGCATTGTTAGCGATATGTTGGGAAATATCCGTACGGAGGGACTGTAATGCTTTACAATTAAACAGTTTATTGATATCGTTGAAGCACGTAATGTTAATACAGAATCTCAAACTTTTACCTTTTTATATATTGTGTCGATTACCTATACAATGTGAACGTGGACTTTATTACTACGTGCTTAGTTTTTGGTTGTGTAGATGGGTTTAATGTGAGAAATCATACGAATCCATACTAAAATTATTATAAATAGGAAAGTTTGTCTTGAAAGGCCCCATCTTTTCATCTGTTTTTGATGAAATTTAGTATAGACGTTGGTTACATTCCGGAGAAGGAGATAGGGATATCTTAATTTAATCGTTAATTTTCCATGATTGATTTCGCCTTGCTCGTATGTTTACTTGTGTCTCTTTGGATGCGTCTTTTTTGACTTAACTACCGGTTCGGAATGCGATTATAATAGAAACATTTTTTAATAATAATAATAAAAACAAGAAAAAAAAAGCTTTTGGCCTGAGGGCATAGGGAACCGTCGCTATAGGGAAGCGAGTGAAAAATCCCTACCGAAGTAGTCTTATTATTTTGTATTTATCTTCGTATCGTATTTGAATATTGTATTTTATTTTATATTGTTTTTATTTTTTAAGTATTTTGTATTCTATGTCTTTTATTATATGGGCCTTGGTACCTCAAATAAATGAATAACAATAATAATAAGAAGAAGAAGAACCGGCAAGATACTGCACTACTATATTATTATTGCTTTAGTCTACAGACTGATGTAGAAATATCTGCGAACATTGTTAGTTCGTAGATTTTACCACAACAGCAGAACTTAATAATAAGAAGAACCGGCAAGATACTGCACCACTATATTATTATTGCTTTAGAAATATCTGCGAACATTGTCAATTCGTAGATTTTACCAGAACAGCAGAGCAGAACTATTGAAAGTGGGTAAAAAGGTGTTATAGTAAAATTATACCCACTCCTAACACCAATTAACACCATCTACACCCGACCAAGTGTCTATTTCAAACAATCGGGGGGAGTAGTCTTTAATCAAGAACTACTTTAGTAAAAAAAACAACCCCCGTCCACAGCTCGTTACCCGGAGAGTCTCACCCGCATCTCGAGTGTTTGATCAGAATTAGACGACCCTTGACACACATATCGATCCCATTGCTATTTGTACGACTACGGGCAAAAATACGGGATTATGTTGAACAGTGAACTAGTCCTGAAATCTAAGCTAAATATAACCCGTCCTAGGACCAGTGGCGTGCAGTTCATAGAGGCATAAAAGCACCGCTTACCCGAATGAAAATACGTCAATGCTCATTTTTCATCCAAACAGCTAGTAAATAGGTGTTTTGACTAACTAATGCTTGAAAAGCTGTGCACGCCACTGCCTAGGACCTAGATGAAAGACAAAAGCTGTAAATGTAATGTGACGCGACAGGAACATACGGTAGGTTGACAGTCCAAGTGGCCTACGTTGTCACGTAAACAAGTTTGTAATTTTCTATGGAGTCGTATCGCGTCGCATTGCGTCGCGTCGTGTCGTTTTCTCAGCTCACCTAAGACAACGGGTTAAATGGCATTTCGCTGTTGCGTCACTACGTTGTTGAACATTAATCGCCTAACACTTCCTTATTTCCCAAGTTCGTAAAGCGAAATATCTGAAATGAAAATGAAAAATGTTTATTTTCCAAAAACAACTTATGACAATTTTTCCATATATCCAATGGTACCCACACTAGGTAATCCTGTATCGTGGGTAACTATGTCGCATTAACAAATAAAGATTTACAGAAGTTAATTGTCGCTCGGTATTTTAACAGCATTTTTGTTGCATTTTTTAAAAGTAACATAATTTCTAATATTAACAATGAATTAAATAATTAGAGCTGGTAGAATTTTATGTCAAATTTACAGAAAAAAGAACCAAAATTTGTTCTGCTGCAACTGTTTATCAGAAATAAGCAATAAACTTACAAAATAAAACTTAGTTTCGCGGTACAAGATAAAATGGGTAAGGTACTTACGTGCTTTACAAAAATCTCGTGCTTTTTATTAACTAGCTGATATTCCTATGAAAAAAATCACGTCGATCCATTGCTCTGATGCAGCGTGATTGAAGGACAATCCACAAACACACTTTCGCTTTTATAATTTTATTAGTAAACTAGTGAATATCCGCGACCTCATCTGCGCGGTTTGAGGTTTCTGGTTTCCGCGGGAATGCTTTAATTTTCCGGGATAAAAAGTAGCCTATGTGCTATCCAGACTACAATTTATCTCTGTTCCAAACTTCAGCCAGATTCGTTCAGCCGTTGGGGCGTGATTGAGTAACAAACATCCATAAATCCAAACATCCATACATCCATCAAAACTTTCGCATTCATAATATTAGTAAGATTAGTATCTAAATAGCTGATGTCCGCGACTTCATCCGCATTGAATGAGGTCTTTTGTTTCTTGCGGGAATGATTATATTTCATTTTATAGTATTAAATTTAAGTTTTGTAACAAAATAATGCACAACCAGTTTTTTTTATGTATTTAATAAGTGAAAGCATTTAAATAATTAACACGTCGAATGCATGACCGTCGTTCGAAAAAAAATGGCGCTTGTTATGTTTACGATCGACTATATTTCATCCCACCACAAAACTACTCCCACATTAAACAGTTATTACGAGTATAAATAAAAAAGGCGCGATTAACGTTTTATTTTATTATAATGTATACGATTACTGAGATTTATCCGTTTATCATTGCCGGTCGAAGGTATTTGTGAGAAAGACTTATGTGTTCACAACCTAGGGCGCGTACTTATTCTGAAAAATGATGCGTCATTTTCAATCCATATTATTATACATGCGAATGTGTGCCTGTGCGTTTATCTGTTACGCTTTAACAGCCCATCTTTTCAATCGATTTTGATGAAATTTGGTACTGATAGGTATCCCAGAAAAGGTCATAGGCCACTTTATCCCGAAAAATAAAAGAACCCAATCGCTTATTGAATACAAGCAGGCGTTACTTTACTCTTCTCAGATCAGAGCGTTTGGAACCCTCGTAGCTTTAGTTTTTAGATACCGTAACTAATTATCAGCATCATGTTTTATATGTAATTAATGGACGTCAATGTGTTTACCTATAGTGTACCTAAATTTAATAAATGACAGTTCATGACAGTAATAAAACTAGAAGTTTAATTCGCTATAATCCGCGACAGAAGATTATTTACTACAGAAGGTAAATGTGGTACAGTGCGTATATTGAACTTGCAGCTCACGAGATTCTCCACACCACATAATTTTTTTTCCGGGTGACATAGGCTAGTAAAATTTCAAAAAAAATTTATAGGGTGAATGGTGCCGCATTAAAGACTAAATTTGAAAAAAAAAAACGAAAATAAGATTAACTATTTAATCATCATCTAGAAAATGATGAGTAGATTCCAAAAATATATAACACTATAGTTCAATATCCAGTGATTCACAAAAAATATCATTTAATAAAAATGTGAATAAAATCCAATTTAACCAGTTTAATTTAGATTTTAAACTTTTTAGTTTGTTTTTTGGCAGGGCAGTCGTGTTTTTTATTTTTTAATTATGACTTGTTTAATGTTTTTTTTCGCAGACGTACGCTTACAGTAAACGCCAGTCACCGAAAACAAAATATTAATTAATACACTTTCTTAATACGCTTCATTTGTAGAGCCCAGAATAGTGACGCCCGCCACAGTATCCTAAACCAGTTCCATAAAGTTTCGATTACTCAAAGGCATTGTGTCTGGTTTCCGTGCTCTATGAGTAATGTGCAGTTACCGCAATGGCGCCCTTTTACCTTACCTTTTTTCGTGTTTTATTGAACTGTTATATGGTTTTTTTTTATGATTCTGGATCCGTTTTCTGTTTTTTTTCTTCGCCTTCAAGCACTGCTATGTATTTATTAGATATGCGAATAAAATTGATTTAGTTATTATTGGCATTAGCAGGTTTCATAACGTTATTTGCTTTCACCAATCGCTTAAAAAATCAAGCATTTCCTACGCCTTAATGTTTCGAAATTTTTCGTGGGGGATTTCAACGTGTGATCTTTATAAATCGACCTTGAATAATAAAATATAGGAAACATTTAATGCCTCCAGTATACAAGTCATAATTTAAAAAAAAAAATCGAACTAAAAAGTTACAAATCTAAATTAATCTGTTTAAACTAGAATCTTATTCACATTTTCATTAAATTATATTTGTTTGTGAATCACTGGATATTGAACTATAGTGTTATATATTTTTGGAATCTACCTCATTTATCAAAATCGGTTCAGGCGTATAGAAGTTATGGTGGAATATACAAACTCACATACATACATACATGAACCCTGAAAAAATATACTCCTTTTTTTCAAGCGTATAAAAAGCTTGAATACATTACTACAGCTTTTTTTTTTTTATCCACTACAAGTTAGCCCTTGACTGCGATCTCACCTGATGGTAAGTGATGATGCAGTCTAAGATGGTAGCGGGCTAACCTGTTAGGGGCATGGCAGTTATATTAAACCCATACCCCTATTCGGTTTCTACACGGCATCGCACCGGAACGCTAAATCGCTTGGCGGCACGTCTTTGCCGGTAGGGTGGTAACTAGCCACGGCCGAAGCCTCCCACCAGGCCAGACCAAGGAAAATTCAGAAATTATGAATTCCCAAATTGACCCTGCCGGGGATTGAACCCGGGACCCCCACGTTAAGACAACAGCGCTACACACTGCGCCACGGAGGTCGTCAAAAAATTGTGATGTTATGCTATCTATCATGAAGCGTAGATTGCAATGGTACAGTAAAAAAGAGGGCATAACTCGATTTATATCCTTTTTATTGGGGGCACTGAATTTTCATACACAAAATCGTCGATGTCCGAGAAATAGTTGTTACAAAGACAACTCTATCAAGAAAGGTCCTCATTGAATTGTAGGCGCGTACAAATGACCCGTTGATACGATTCGCTTCTGTATTCAGGGAGGAGCTGATGTTGACCGATTCACCGATCACGTGATCCGAATGCGATCTGAGGTCCAATTGTCTAAGCCAATCGTATTCATTTGACAGTTCATAACGTATAACTCGAACTTTTTAAGGAGTACATACATGTGTTTTGACGTGCACGCATCTATGAATCCTCAAAGTATTCATATCTCCTTAAACAGGTCGAATTATACGTTTGACAGACGATTACGATTACGATTTCCTTACATAATCGGGGGTCCTAAGCTCGTTCAATAATCGGCTCAATACACCTTTGCGACGTTTTGTTTATTTCTTCGTTGTCGTCGTTCTTGCCTAATCCTTACTGGGTAGGTACGTAACTTTAGTTTTTTTTTCAGACACTAAATAGTGTATCCGTACTTATCCATACCTTACCATACTAATCCATAATCTTACTAATCTTACTAATATTATAAATGCGAAAGTTTGGATGGATGTATGGATGTTTGTTACTCAATCACGCCCCACCGGCTGAACGGATCTGGCTGAAATTTGGCACAGAGATAGAGTATAGTCTGGAATAGCACGTAGGCTACTTTTTATCCCAGAAAATTAAAGAGCTCCCGCGGGAAACAAAAAACCCCAAACCACGCAGACGAAGTCGTGGGCATTCGTTAGTAATATTATAAATGCGAAAGTGTGTATTTTTGTCGGTCTGTCTGTCTGTCTGCTACACTTTCACGGCCCATCTGTTCAATCGATTTTGATGAAATTTGGTACGGGGATAAGTTGTATCCTGGGAAAGGACATAGGCTACATTTTATCCCAAAACCTCAAGCCACGCTGTCGAAGTTGCGGGCATTATCTAGTTAATATATAAAAATCTAAATATGAAACTAACTTTTAAATAAATTTAAAATAGTTTGTTGTGGGCTCTTCTCAGACCAGGGCGCGTTTGGAACCCTCGTAGCTTTAGTTTTAAGATACCGTAACCAATTATCACCATCATGTTTTTTAAGTAAGTAATTTTTAACGTCAATAAGTGTAATATTGAGTATTGAGTATTGAAAAAATAAATCCTTATTTACCTACTAATAAACAAAAACAAAACCCTAATCAAAATACCACCCGTGGTTGCCACTGGGCCAAAGGTACCCTTGCACCTTTGCTACGATGAATGGCGATGGATTTTCAAAAAAAAATAGATTTTAAATACAAGCCAGAACATTCTATCAAGTTAAAGATAACAATAAACGATGTTATAATTTGTCATCGTCAAATCTTGAACCGAGAGAAACTTATTAGCTCTCATCTGATGATTGATCGCCGAGGACTTCTTACTTGCGTTACTACGTCTTTGGGTCTTTAAATGCTTCGTTGTTCTAGTGGTTAACACGTTTGATTGCGGCAGACGAGGTCCCGGATTTGAGTCCCGGGTCGGCCATAACAATTATTGGACTTTTCTGACAAGAAATTCTCAGTAATTGTGCCTCGGAAAGCACGTACAGCCATCGACCTTGCGCCTGATCTCTCGCTGATCGTGTCGGATTTTCCATCCAATCGGGCTATGAGAGTAAATGAATAGAGAGTGCACCTGTGTGCACACACTTGTGGACTATAATATCTCCCGCGCAGATAGCTGATCTTTCTGAAAATAGGCCGCCATGGCAGGAATTTGTTCGAGAGGACAATATTATTAGTACCTCCTTGGTCTAGTGGTTAGCGTATTCAGCGGATGAGGTCCTGGTTTCGATACTCAGCCATACACAAGAAATTCTCTCAGTACTAATTCGGTGTGCGGAAATGAGCGGTATTATCACCCCTTTGCCATTTACAGCACTTCAAACCATCGGCCCTGTATGTGTCTCTCTCCGGTCTCATCGGATTGTAGTTCGATCAGACTATGAGAGTAAAATTATAGAAAACGCATTTGTGATTACGCACACACTTTCGTACTATAATTATCTATATTGTTATAATATCTGTGGAGATTAACAGTATTAGCCTAAATGCGATCGGTAAGGACTGAAACAGTAACCGAAATAAGGGGTTTAAATACTGTTTTTTGAAACTGTTATAAAACAGAAACACTTATAACGGAAACAGAAATGATACTGTAACCCAATCAATGTGTAACCTTTTATCAATCTGTAACCTTTTATCAATCTGTAACCTTTTAATAAGTGTTTTTATCTGTAACCCTAATAGGTACATGCCATAACAAACTGCACGGTATGAGAACGCGTTCTTCTCACTTCATTGGACTTCACACACACTGACACAACATGGCCATATTTTTCTTAAAACAATTGCAACCTTCGGTGCTTTCACCTTAGGTTCAAATTAGAATACGAGTCAACAGTAAATATGGCAACGTCACTATTTCGGTTACACTTTAAAACACTTCCATTATTGACCGCACGTTTAACAATTTAAGTCTAATTTGTATTTGTATAACTTTAGTTATGATAAGTATATTGAATTGTAGTGCTGGTCAATAAACTTTTTTTTTTTTTATGGTACAGATGCGTTTCTATTACAGAAATATAAGTGTTTCGGGTTAACAGAATTAAAAACACATTCAAAAGGGTTACACCTTCGATTCTCTTACACTTTCATTCTGTAACACTTATATTACTGTAACCTTTATGAAATTGTTTTTCAGTCCCTGCCGATCGGGTCGATACTATTTTTGTTATTAGATCGAATAAAAATTGTTTGTTTCCTGGCACAACAGTGAGCGCTATGTCTTTTAATGGGAGGTTCCAGCTTCGATACACGACAGGGTCAGTTTGTTACAATTATGCTTAATTCTCTCTGGTCTCCGTTCGTGTCGTGGATTAAAATAACGTGCATTTGATACAATATGCGCACTCCTACAAAGTACAAAGCTCTAATTTGTAAAACCTGTGTGTGTGAGTATGGACTATTACGATGATAAGTGCTACCCGTGCAAAGCTGGGGCGGATCGCGAGTAGTGAATAAAAAAACAAAAACGTAAGACAAGCATAATTTTTCAACAAAAGAAAATTTTGAGAGGTATTCCTAATCGTATATACGTAGCTCGCATACCCAAGTAAACCTTTATCCCGAGACCTAAGGACGTTATATGTCAGTCGCCTGTCAATTATACGAGCTCCTTTGTTGGCTTCCTTTGAATTGATTCGCAGAATGGCAGCATCTTAAAAGATATCTTACTCATAAGCCATACATTGCTTACTATGATAGAATTTCTGCGTCTTTAGTGAAGAAAATGGATGATGCCCGTGACTTCGTCCAGGTGGATTGAGGTTTTTTGGTTCCCGTGGGAACTCTGTAATTTTCCGGGATAAAAACTAGCCTATGTGCTATGTCAGGGTACAATTTATCTCCATTTAAGATTTCAGCCAAATCCGTCCAGTAGTTTTTGCGTGAAAGATGAAAAAACATACACACTTTCACCTTTATAATATTAGTGTGATTTATTTTTCGAGTACATGTCACCGTAAAATTGCAACAACCATTACATTATAATCTGTCTCGTGAGATTGTAAACTGTCGAAAGATTGTGAACCGTTCAATGTTCGGTTCAGTTTATAATCTCGCGAGATTATAAACTGTCGGATTATTATAATCTAACGGTATTTACAATTTTTCCCTGACATATTCTCGTATATAATATCTAGTGGCTTCGATTCCTGGGTCGTGCCAAAAATAGTCAGGTTTTTTTACAAGAATTTTGTAATACTAGCCTGGCATAAGAAAGAAAGCCGTGCTTCGCCGTGCCTTAGAAAGAAGATAAAGAAGTACTGCACCTGATCTCTCTCCGGTTGTGTCAAATATTTTTTCTTAAAGTTTACTTGTTGCTATTAACGGATCTATAACGTATTTTTTTTTATTCCACTACAAGTTGGCCCTTGACTGCGATCTCACCTGTGTGATGTGGCAGCGGGCTAATCTCTTAGGGGTACGACAGTTACGTTAAACCTTACCCTAATCGGTTTCTACACGGCATCGTACCGGAACACTTAATCGTTTGGCGGCACGTCTTTGCCGGAAGGATGGTAACTAGCTGTGGCCGAAGCCTCTCACCAGACCGGAATAGAGACAATTCAGAAATTGTTAATTCCCAAATTGACCCTGCCGGGGATCGAACCTGCGACCTCCAGCTTATGAACAGCTCTCACCATAAGCAAATTCCCCATTCCATGACTGCCACCCTTCGAATCTCCCCATTTGCATGTGACAGCCCTAATTTAGGGATGATGCCAGCTCAATTAAGTCGGTTATAGTTAAAGCTCAATTATATTACACGTCAAAACCCGCTACAGTAGCAATAGTTTTTAATTAAGACGGATTGGACACATTTACTCAAAATAATTTTCACTAAAAAGAATAACGTTTATAACAACATAAAATCAAAAAATTTATAATTTAAATTAATAACTAAATGTTTTTTTTAAAGTTTATATTATAATCTGTATTTTTCTTCTTCTTTTCTTGATTTGTGTTATGAAGGGTAGAGATAAGGAGTAACCTCATATGGGAGAAAAGATGAAAAAGTGTCCAGTGGTTGCCATAAATAACAGTTCAAAAATCTTCCACAGTGGCGCTGGTGTAGCAAAGGGTATGGTATGTATGTAGCAATTGTTGATTGACTTGAAGTATTCCGAGTTAAAAAAATTAATGTTGTTGTCGACTAAAATAGTTAATTATTGAAAATTTCAAAAACTTACGTTGTACAAAATAATGATGAATGTTTTCTTTCCGTGTTCATTTCTCAAACCCACTAGACTATTATTATTAGAGAATAATATTAGGCGCTTCTCTTTAAATTTACCCTGATGCTAATGTGGCGCCCCCAATTTAATGCATTTCGACGGACACATTTTATATACAGAGATGTTACTCCTTATCTTCTACCCTCCGTAGTTTGTGTCATCCTACAAAAAATTCCTACATCTATGTTAAAAACTAATATCACAGACACAGTCTATGGAGATACGTTCTTCCCTACGCAGGCGTTTAGAAAGAGCAACGTTGCGGAGTGAAAGGGGGCGTGATAAAGGAAACTAGCTATATTTTTATATGTATAGCAACTTTTACGGAAAAATAAAACGATCAAAGTGCTTAGAATTTCCTAACAAGTCATATTAAAAACAATAAAAAAAACACGACTGCCCTGCCAAAATACCAACTAAAAAGTAAAAAATCCGAATTAATCTAGTTAAATTAGAATCATATTAACATTTTTATTAAATATGTGACTCTACCACCGGTTCAGAAAATTGTTCTACTGAGAAGAGTCGACAAGAAACTCAGCAGTTGCTCTTTTTATAGAAAAGAAAAGGTTACAATATGTAGACAACAGAACACATACGTTACAAATATTACACTGACTTGAGGGTCACTGGATGCGAGGCCGGTTGCTTCCATGCAACTTTGTCGTTAATAAAATCATCGATAGTGTAATAACCTCGACTTAACAAATGCTGTTTAACACAGTCTTTAATATGTAATGGCAAATCCAGAAACTCTTTGGGAACTATATTATAAAAGTGTACACGTACGTACGTGTTTGCTTTCGGTTCAGTACAAGCAGTTGCAGGACTAAATCGATGTTGCTCGTCCACAACATTGTTGTTGATATTGTTAGTCACTCGTCTTATCTCAGTGTCATTACGAACATCATGAGGCTGAGTTTAAGCTGCTGTAATTGCAAATTAATAAATTCGATGGTGCCTATTTCCGGTCGCTTGAATTCCGCGACACTTTTTATCGCTTATACACAACAATGAGCTTATCAAGCGTATCCATAAATTTCATTATTTGGTATCTTACTTGGAAGGTGACGCCGCTTTAGGTTTAAGTTTCTATGAAATACATATTTGTGACGCCATAAACTTTGAACGATTTTTTTTTCTTTAGTCGATAGTTAAAAACCTTAAAACTAAGAGAGGACGTGAATTTTAGGTTTTTTGGAGGACTCGTTATTTCATAATCAGTAAGAAATAATTAATTTTATTGTTTTAGACTAAGCATCATTGCTAATTATCTTACTGCTCCAATCTTGATTTGCGTCTATTTCATTTTATAAAGTAACAAGTTAAAGCCTTCTTTTTCTGATGTCAACGACCCAAAGTAAGCCCTTTTGTAAGCGATTTTACCTCGGTAGTAAATATCCAAAAAGGGATAAAAGTTACGATTCAATATTAATGACAATTTAATTTCGATTCTAACATTATAACTAGGTCACAGATATTTAGACAGGACCACAAAAATCCGAAAGGGTTCACAAAATTACAAAACTTCGCACAAAGTCAGGATTAAAATTTTAATTACGAAAAGGTCCTTTCAATTTTTGGGGCACGCAACAGCCTAGCCTATTTTCAATTATCTCTTTTAAAATACTTTTCTGACTACCTTCATAAATTCATTTTTGTAAGTGGAAATTATTATTGACAACACGCACATACAAATAAATATGTAAGTACATAAATTAATAATTACTGTTAATTTTATTTTACAAAAAATATACGCTTTCTAAATTATCGTCAATAGACCAAAAACACTGGCGCTATTACCTCACGCCATCTGTTGAGTCACATTTGGCGACGATATTCAGCTTTCGGAAATGCCGGGATAAATTAATTAATTTTCCGGGATAAAAAGTCCTTTGTCCTTCCCCGGAATACAACGTGTGCCTGTACCAAATTTCATCAAAATTGGTTGAACAGGTGGGCCGTGAAAGCGTAGCAGACAGACACTTTTTCGCATTTATAATATTGGTATGGATTATTTGAAAAAAAAATTGTCAATTTTTTTTTAAAACTATAATAATATGTAAATCAATAAAATATAAAAGCACCTATGTAACAAGGAAGGCACTAGCTCCCGTAACACAGTTTTTACTTTTTTGAGAGATAGAGACCTAATTATTAACGTGAACCTATGTAATTTTGCAAATAAAAGATATTATTTATTTATTTATCAAGACACGCGGAAGCGTGTCCAGCCAAAGTTCAAAAAAACTGGCGAGCAGCACCGTGTGTAATATTACACGAACCATTTGGAGCCACTTTTGACCCCCTCATAACTCAAAAACTATTTCACATAAACATGTCAAATTTGGCGCATATATTGAGACCCGTGAGATACATATGTGCTCCAAATTTCATAAGCACACCTCAAATGGTTATTTAGATATAAACGTACAAAAATCGTCATTTTTATGATCAAAGGATAGATCAAAACTCTGACACGAGGCATGCTACCATTGCTTAAAGCCGTATTATTTTAATATTGTTGACGTTTATGTTGTAGTGTTATAATCATTATTTTAAGGACGTCAAAGTACGTGACATTCAACCGTTAGTTTGAAACAATACTGCTTTAAGCGGTGGTAGTAACTCCTTAACTATTGAAAATGACACATAATTATTATTTTAATGTAAATAATAATGAATAATAATATAGTTGCATTAAAACCTTACCTTCGTATTCATACATTTTGTGCAACGAAACGTCATTGACAGAAAAGAAGAAGAAACGTATTTGAAGTCGTCAGTTCAAGCTGTCAGTCATTGTGATTTGTATTCATTGTTTATAGTGGTTTTAGTGATATCGACTGTTGACCGTGCTTGTTTTCAATGTTTCACAAAAAACTTTTGATTTTGAACTTTTGCAATCAAAATTGATGAGATGTAGAAATGTGCTGTAGAGGTAGTCTGACCATAGATGTAATCTGTCAATGTCAGTGTAACTCCAGGTACACTATATATTTTTCTTGAGAATTCTCGTCTTTAATTATCTTGTACAATGAGTCGTACAATAGAATTACTGGTGGGTGACACACTGACCTTACACCAAATAATAAGTACCTACTAATGTAAAACGTAAACTAAATTAATAGAAAAGTCCTATTACAGTGTAAAGGATTATTTGAATGATAGCAAGGCATGGGTATGAATTGTTACAGCGGCTGATTATGTAATGTTATATTATAAGTACATATATATAATTTCAAATATTTGTGAGATGGTGATAATAAAAATAAAGCGGAGTTTATTGCGGGCTCTTCTCAGACCAGGGCACGTTTGGAACCCTCGTAGCTTTAGTTTTAAGATATCGTAGTTAATTATCACCATCACCTCTTATGCTCTGTAAGCATGACGTTCAGAAGGTGTACTTTGTAGGTACATATTTTGAATAAATATGTTTTGAGTTTGAGATTGAGTTCAATAATTTCTGTACAAAAAGTAATGATATCCCATCAAAAACATAAATGTAAAATGAGAGCCAAGTTCAAAATTGTGATATATATGCCTTGGTTGTTGACTTCAGCGACAAAAGAAGTGAGATCTAAATGGGTGCCAAGTTCAATAGTCAGTCCTGCAATTTATATATCCCATCAAAAACATAAATGTGAAATGAGAGCCAAGTGCAAAATTGTGATATATATGCCTTGGTTGTTGACTTCAGCGACAAAAGAAGTGAGATCTAAATGGGTGCCAAGTTCAATGGTCAGTCCTGAAATTTATTTATAACAACATATAATATTTTATAACAACCTAAAATATCATTTCTTCTTATAACTTAGTATAAAATGTTGAAGACTAAGGCTTTGGCTTGGCTAGTTTCCATATACGAATTATTATTAAGTAGGTACCTAAAAGTACAGTTTCTACCAGCAAGCCAAATTTTCGGAAGAATAAAATAAGAACTTACAGCTTTACAACTTGTGAACGCTATAATTCGTATATGAAAACTAGCCAAGCCAAAGCCTTAGTCTTCAACATTTTATACTAAGTTATAAGAAGAAATGATATTTTAAGTTGTTATAAAATATTATATGTTGTTATAAATAAATTTCAGGACTGACCATTGAACTTGGCACCCATTTAGATCTCACTTCTTTTGTCGCTGAAGTCAACAACCAAGGCATATATATCACAATTTTGCACTTGGCTCTCATTTCACATTTATGTTTTTGATGGGATATATAAATTGCAGGACTGACTATTGAACTTGGCACCCATTTAGATCTCACTTCTTTTGTCGCTGAAGTCAACAACCAAGGCATATATATCACAATTTTGAACTTGGCTCTCATTTTACATTTATGTTTTTGATGGGATTATTATTTAATAAAATCATTATGCAATTTATTTCATACCCATGTTCCTCTACCATTGCTTAATTAACTACCATTCTTACTCTGTTTGCATCGTCTGATCTTTACACGATACAGGAGGTAATTTCGGGCTTTTAAAATAGTATTTATTGCTCGGGGCGGAAAAACCAGATGTGGATTTTCCGTGACGAGGGTTGAGAAGGTGGATCTTAGTTAATTGAAAATGGTCCAAAAATAGACGAATAAACTATTCTCAATTCTCAATGCCGTCACTCCAAATGATTGTAAGAAAACTGTGGAAATACTACCTGTTAACACACTATAGTAAATCAATACAGCGACTCAACGACTTTGATGTTTGCGGTGGAGTCTGTATATCGGATTTTTTATTAATACATTTGACGTAGCACATTAATATAACACTGTAATGTGTTGTACACGATTTCAAAACTGTAGGTAGGCAATAAATCTAGATATAATATACTTTCCTGCAGGGAGCATAGCCCAGGAATGCATCCCGACAGTCTTCGTCATTGACCAGCAGCAATCTAGCAGCTGCGCAGGTTAAGTTGGACTTATTAAGAGCGTACTGCAAATCTTTCTACACGTGCAGTCTGTGGACAGACTATTCGCAGCGGACCTACAGTGCCCTGCGTGTTCAATATAACAATGTGCTGAGGAGACCTCGACATGCGTCGGCCATGTTCGCAGACGCTAATTACGTGGATAATTTCTACACAATCGTGTGCAAGCGAACCGCGTCTATGATGTATAGTGAGCAGAACCAACACCCTCCTCAGTGCATTGGCTACTGAGCTGGACAGCTCTGGAGGTGCTGGAATAGTGCACACATTCTCATTAAGAGGCCCCAAAGAGCCCTGTAAATGTGTCGAGGCTTTAGGTTTAAGAGTGGGTTAGGTTAGGTTAGGTATTTTGCTTTTTACGTTACTTACTAACAAGTAATGGGCTGTCAGTTTGTATTTGCCTGGAATCAAAAGTTATTTATTTTTATTTATTTAATCAGTTCAATTATATTTTTATTTCACTAGTTCAACGGTTGACCTAACCAGTTCAACTAGTAGGAGCACTGCTACAAGTATCGCTTGATATCAATCAAAATATGTGAGAATACGCTTCTCCGTGAACTCTCTCATTCTCTTTGCATCGTTGTTTGTGCAATCTCGTGGCATTAGTTTCTTTATTTAAAGGTTATCTGGAGATCACTTTCAGTGATAAGACCGCCTTTGCGCACTTATTTGTGTTTGCTTATTCACTGTTTTTTTTATATATATTTTGGTTGGCAATAAAGTATGTATCTATCTATCTATCTCTCATACTCATACATCATTACCATACTTTTGTTTTGACCTAAACCTATTTGTCGTCATCGGCCCGCAATAGGCGTGTTTATCTGTGGCAAATATTGCGGCTCTGTAAACCAATTTCGTGGGGATTATCGAACCGCAACACTTGGATAACGACGGACCAAATGACGATTGCTTTTTAGTCTAGGCAACGGGGCGGTTCGTTGTATGGAGACCCCCGCATTAAATCCTCAGTCGTTGAAACTTGGCAGAGCTGTCGTATGGCATAAACCAAAACTTATACCAAAATATCCAAAAAAAATATCCATGCGGAAGTTAGGTATTATACTCAAAACTTAATTTTTATGACTGAATATTTTCTTGATTTTTTTTAAATAA
Source organism: Erebia palarica (assembly GCA_964035005.1). Classification (NCBI taxonomy): domain Eukaryota; kingdom Metazoa; phylum Arthropoda; class Insecta; order Lepidoptera; family Nymphalidae; genus Erebia; species Erebia palarica. The sequence continues at coordinate 26,026,846 of OZ035994.1, forward strand.
TAGTAGGCAGTATATTTACACTTAAAACCGAAATATCAAACGAAATAATCTTATTAACATCGACATTTAAACCGATTTTATTATCAAACCTAAACTGCGTTTACGCGATAGTGTACCTTCCTGCTTTGACAATTGGGTATAGCATAGAAAACCTAACTTCCTTTCTGATTTTTACTGGATATTTATAATATAATATGTTTAACTCATGACACTTTATCATACTGTAAAGTTTCGTCGTCTGAGGAATTATTGTTGGGGTTAACTAGCTTTATTGCCTAGACTATTTACTATGGAAGCTTTGATATCTCGATGGATATAGACCACGGAGCTGACAGTCCACAATAGCCTTTTTGATATGTGTGTCTGTCACTTGGTCAGTTTAACTCTTTTTTGTAGTGGAAACGCCGGTGTAACATACCCCTGAGGCCATCCCATTGTCCTAAGTGAGCGACGAAAGCGACGCAATGCGATGCGACGCGATAGAAAATGAAACTTTTTTAATGAAACGTTAGTCTTAACAAGGCTACAATTTGTCGCGTCGTATTACCGCGTTTGTCGTTCAACTATAACAAGGGGTAAGTCATGTTTGGCAGAGTGTAAAAACTTAGAAGGGTTGACGGCAGAATTGTCGGAAGCAATACGATCGTAGAACAGTGTAGATCGTAGATATGTACCTTTATACCCTTCCTCGAATATGGATTAAACAAAAAGTTTTTTTTTATACGACTGCCTGAAAAAAGGAGTATATTGTTTTCAGGGTTCATGTATGTATGTATGTGAGTTTGTATATTCCACCATAACTTCTATGCGCCTGAACCGATTTTGATAAATGAGGTATCGTTAGAATCCCTAGCTTATTCCGGGTGACAAAGGCTAGTAACATTTTAAAAAAAAATGATGGGGTAACCATGGTCCCGCATTAAAGACTAAAGTTGAAAAAAAAATTCGCAAATAAGATTAACTATGTAACCATCATCTAGAAAATGATGAGTAGATTCCAAAAATATACAATAGTATAGTTCAATATCCTGTGATTCACAAAAAAATATAATTTAATAAAAGTGTGATTTTAACTTTTTAGTTCGTTTTTTGGCTGGGCAGTCGTATCTTTAATTATTTTTAATTATGATTATTTAATCAACTACTAGTTAGCCCTTGACTGCGATCTCACCTGACGGTAAGCGAAGATGCAGTCTAAGATGGTAGCAGGCTAACCTGTAAGGGGCATGGCAGTTACATTTAACCCAAACCCCTATTCGGTTTCTACACGGCATCGTACCGGAACGTTAAATCGCTTGGCACGTCTTTGCCGGTAGGGTGGTAACTAGCCACGGCCGAAGCCTCCCACCAGGCACGAAACAAAACAAAGAAAAATTAGGAACATATAAATAATCTTATGTAAGATGATGCTTAAGATATAGCTTTCATTCATGTGATGTATGTGTAGTTCAGTCTCCTAGACGAACTGTACGCACTTGTACGGTGAGTAATAAAATTTTACAGCAAAGGGAAAAAGGTTAAAAAATACCAGTCATAGTACCTAGAACAGTTTTCGATCGCCATGTCGGAGGAAAAAAGGAAGGAACACATAAAAAAAAGAGATTTGCTACTGTAAGATATGTTGCTATATGTTACATACCTACGAATAGCAGCGCTTGATCTAGCATCTAGTGATCTAGCTAAGAAAATCAAGCGCCTTATTGGCAACGTAGCATATATATATATCAGTATATAATATATAAATAATTCATATATAATTCAGAAATAATAAATTCCCAAATTGACCTTGCCGGGGATCGAACCCGGGACCTCCGCACGTTAAGACAACACACTGCGCCACGGAGGTCGTGGGTAACTCTGCCGCAGAGCTAATTAACAAAAACCGCGATTCACGCTTAGCGAGGCATTAAACAATAAATTAAAACGAACTGACGTTTCATTTAGAAAACTCATAGTATTTGTATTATAAACTGCTTGTTCTCTTGTTCCTAGTGCTGTTAATCATACTAATATTGTAAATGCGAAAGTGTATTTGTCGGTTTGTCCTTCAATCACGCCGCAACGAAGAACGTATCGACGTGATTTTTGGCATGGGTATAGTTAATTTAATTTATTTGAAATACCAACAGAATTACAAGGAGTAGGTATACAAAATGAATGGCTTAGGCAATAGGTAACAAGCAATTCAATTTATAGGTAGTTACATCATGCACATAGGAAAAGTCGTACATAACTGACACAAGTATACATTAATAAATAATTAAAATAATTGAGATTACAAGACTATAAAAAAATTAATGAAAACAACTATCAATAATTATATAACATTCATTATAACAACTGTTTAAAAAAAAATTGGACAAAACGTAAAAAAAAATTAGATGCATAAAACCTTAAAGTGACATAGGCTACTTCTTATCCCGGAAAATTAAAGAGTTTCCGTTGGAATAAATAAAACTTAACGCAGATGAAGTCGCGGGCATCAGCTAGCTAAATAATAATCAGGGTCTGATTATTATATCCTTCAAAGGCACTCTATTTTGTCAGCCAATTTAAAAGTAGGTCTAATGTCCATATATGTGACACTTATTAATAAACTTTACTAGATGATGCACATGACTTCTTCCGTTTGGATTAAGTTTTTTTTAATCCCACGGGAACTCCTTAATTTACAGGGATAGAAAGTAGCCTATGATTTATTCTAGGCTTTAATCTATATCTGTGCCAATCAAATTATGACAATGGATTTGGTATATCCGTGGGCCCTACCTTACCGAGACAGGCAATGCCCTAAAAAGTTCTGAAATCTGGTATTTTAAATGAAAGTTCTCAATTATTTAAGAGCATTATATACAATTGTATCGGAGTGGAATTGTAAACGCTCTAACAATGACTCAAGCAACAACACAGCATTCAGTTGGTCCATTTTCAATTAGCCGAGATCCGCCTTTTCAACCCTCGTCACAAAAAAATCCGCAGCTGGATTTTCGTACGGAGTTAATAAATACGATATTTTATAAAGAAAATGTTGTTCGCTAAGAGAATGAACGATAAATTATTTACTGAACTCGATACCTTTTTTTTAATTTAATGGAAAATACCTTCTAAAGACGTGTTTTATTTATTTATTCGGGTCAACAAACAGTACATAGTTAAATAACATTATACAGTAAATATTTGGTAAACATGCTACCAACTGCGTTAACCACAGATTACTTAATTAATAAATACAATAAAAGCATATCAAAATATTAATTATTAGTAGTGTTGCATAGCAGTCTATTCGTATCTATGGCGAGTTAAAGTCCTGCTTTCAACACAGCTTCCCGAGAACGCCTATATTTTTGAAAATGGTAGAACCCAGGATTTTTTTATTCTACTGTAAGTTAGTCCTTGACTGCGATTTCACCTGATGATGCAGTCTAAGATGGTAGCGGGCTAACCTGATAGAGATATGGCAGTTAAATAGTCGGTTTCTATACGGCGTCGTACTGGAACGGTAAATCGCTTGGTGGTACGGTGATAATTAGCTACGGCCGAAGCCTCCAACCAGGCAAGAACAGGGAAAATTCAAAAATTAAAAGTATCCAAAACGACCCTGCCGGGAACCGAACCCAGGACGTCCCAAGTTAAGACAACAGCGCTCAACACTGCACTCCGTCCCCGGGATGCTGTGGTCCTTACCACTAGGCTATCCTATATAGATTACGTACCATAATACACATCGTGATCAGAACCCAAAAGACCTTTTTCAGTAAAGAAGCTTCATCTTGTCTTTGTGAGAATTTTTCAATTTGTGGGGACCTTTTCAGAGATTAGGCACTTTTGTGTGTACACGGTCAGATATCAAGGGCTTATTAAGATATTAAAGGCACAAACGATCCCCATTCCTGTTTTGTATCAGAAGGATTATCTAAAATTTATAAAATATAATATAAAGCAAGTCAAACCGACTTATTATACTCTGCCATTACTAAGGACTACGTTTTTGGGGAGCTTGCTTTTGAAACTCTGGGCATTGGACACGAAGAATTTTGATAATATCTTGCTAAAGAGCTGACGCTTATTTAACCCAACGGCTTAGCCTTTCCATTCAACGAGGTAATGGCGCCAGTGTTTTGGGCACAATGCCCATTAACTTAATCAGTAGTAGTAAGTAAGTAGAGTAAGTAAAAACACTTTATTACACACAAACAAATAACAGAACAGAGGTAAAACAAATCGTGACAGAATTTACAACTTGTTACGGTGTAAAGGCGGCCTCACTATGAGTGATCTCTTCCAGGAGATCACTCGTAGTTTTATCGTTCATAGTTAGAGGAGTTTTTAATTTTGTCGTTGTGTTATTCTTTGTTTTTAAGGAATTTTGTAATTGTATAATTAAAATAAACCTCCTATTCATATTCTGTCCTACCATTTATTTTACTTTTGTTATAAGCACGACTATGAAGTTTTTCAATTCTTTACAGGCAACCATCGACAAAATATGCAATACTTCGGATATTTTTTTAAAATAATTAAGCCACGTTTTATCTGATATTTCGTAACTCGTATACTCTAGTAATAACCAGTACGAATTTCCTTTTCAAAATCGTCACGAAGCTGCAACGCAAGCTCTCTTGATTGTCCTTTAAGCATCACACATCTTTGGCCATGGATGGTTTCTATGTATGGTTTCTGACTGATTCATTAAAAAAGGTTGAGCAAAGATAAATATCAATGTCGATTCAATCGATTCAAACTTCTTCTTCAATTGTCGGGTGAATCTACCACTGGTACATTGCGAACCAGTGGTAGATTCACTCGACGATTCAAAAGCACTTGTAAAAGTTTATTTGAATAAAAAACATTTGAATGTTGAATGAATTTCATAAAGAATGTCAAAACTCGAATCAAAACGCATTAGAAAATCATTGACTCGAGCTGCCAAAAGTAAAATAAATGATTGGGAAGAGAATAATTATATGAGGTTAATTTAAAAATACGTAGCTTCTAACCAAGCAAGACGGTATATTTACCTTTCGAACTAATCCATAAAGTTGCTATTCAGTACAGAAGTACAGCAAATGTCAATAGGAATACTTAGATGGAGCTCGCAGTTGCTCATTAAAAGTTGTGCCTGTGTTTGAGTCGCAATAGTTGTTAGGGTCAGTTCAAACGATGAAGAATACTCGAATTATATAGCAAAGTTATAAAACAAGTTAGGCTATTTTTATACCTACCCCTATTCGGTTTCTACACTTCATCGTACCGGAACGCTAAATCATAAAATTCAGAAATTATAAATTCGTTCATCCGTTTTATTAAGCCGTTCTCGCTTGAGTTACAAACATTTATTTTCTTACGTGGATTTACGTTTTTGTATTCCTTTCTCCTCCTTAATTTTCTTGCTGGCTCTTCTCGGTAGGAATGCCATCCATTCCGAAACAGCGGTAGATTCACTCGACGAATCAAAAGCACTTGTAAAAGTTTATTTCAATAAAAAGTTTAAAGTTAGATGCGTATTCGAAATGTATTCATAGAGTACAACAGCTGTAATATAGGATTTTATTTTATGCATGACGAGATGCAATTTCATTCCAATGAAGCAAAAAGCTAAATTGTACAAAATAATACAGGATTTGCAGTACAAAAACAATAATCTGGAACCGGCTCATCTTGTAAACGTACCGTAACTTAAAACCGCAGAATTAATTGGATAACCTGATTGAATTTACCAGCGAACCGCTCGGGTCTGCTCCGGTTGCGTCATGTTTTATTTATTTCCACCCTAAAATAATCAAGTTGACACGTAAGCTATCTTTCTACGTTTTAAAACTCATTATTATACGCCTGAAAAAGGGAGTATATTGTTTTCAGGGTTCATGTATGTATATATGCATGTATGTGAGTTTGTATATTCCACCATAACTTCTATACGCCTGAACCGATTTTGATAAATGAGGTATCGTTAGAATTCCTAGCTTATTCCGGGTAACATAGGCTAGTAATTTTTTTTTAAATTTATGGGGTGACCATGGTCCCGCATTACAGACCAAAATTGAGAAAAAAATCGAAAATAAGATTAACTATATAATCATCATCTAGAAAATGATGAGTAGATTCCAAAAATATATAACACTATAGTTCAATATTTAGTGATTCACAAAAAATATATAATTTAATAAAAAATGTGAATAAGATTCCAAAGGCTATATATGCAAATCGCTTCTTAGGGAGGTTAACTCCAAAAATAATATAGCAGGGCAGTCGTATTTTTTAATTCGTTAAATTAATTTCACTTGTTTTAATAACGTTCTTATTTTATTAATGGGTACTTTGACGACCAGTGTGGCGCAGTGTGTAGCGCTGTTGTCTTAACGTGCGGTTGCGGAGGTCCCGGGTTCGATCCCCGGTAGCGTCAATTTGGAAATTTATAATTTCTGAATTTTCCCTGGTCTGGCCTGGTGAGAGGCTTCGGCCGTGGCTAGTTATCACCCTACCGGCAAAGACGTGCCGCCAAGCGATATAGCATTCCGGTACGATGCCGCGTAGAAACCGCATAGGGTGAGATCGCAGTCAAGGGCTAACTTGTAGTGGATTAAAAAAAAAACTTCAGGAGAGGTTGCCTCCACAATGCACGATTGTGAATACACACTGTACCACATCAATTTTCCTACTGTCGCGAATTATAGCGATTTAAACTTCTAGTTCCTTCCTTCATTACGATGGACTTCCGCAAAGTAACGCCTGCTTCTATCCAAGATTTTTTACACCCCTTTACACGCTTTGATATACATAATGGAGATCTTTCAGGTATGCAGAGCTTCACAATATTTTTCTTTAGGTACTAAATTTTAAAGGGTTAATTTAATACCCAGTTTATTGAACTGTAAAAAAACTTGGCACAACAAAATAATAACAATTTTCATCACTACTCTCGCAATTTCAGCTCACATAAATTAGTAAAATAATACCCACTTTATACACCTTTTTTGCCTTTCCACGGAAAGCCAGACAATTAACCTTTCTATGTAGTTATAACCCGTTATAAACCGAAGCATTTATATTCGGAAAACAACCTCGGACTAAGTAACTCGGGTCGTTTGTAAAGAAGGCCGAATGGCCGGTAAAACGTAACGATCTGTACTTAGCAGGGTGTGAAATTGGTCAAGTGTGAGCCGGATAGATGGATTATGTCACTCTTTTGATATTGTATTGTAACATTGTAGAGTCTTAACTTATCATAAGTAACACGTTGTCCTACGTGAAATAAATCATTTCATTTCATCCAGACTTCTGTAGAATTTGAATACTCACGCTTTGAATGAATTATAATAAGAGAGTGTGTTTTCGTTGGTTTTTCTTTTAATGCAAAGGAACAACAGTTCGACTTGATTTTTGCTTGGATATTGTCAAAGACATGGAGAGTCATAAAGGCTACTCTACCCCGGATTCCACGTCCAAGATTCTGTGGGACTATCCTCCCTAAACCTAATTCCTAAAATAAAATATATAAAAAAATATTATTTTTTGTCTGTTTTATTTCTTTTCTTTAACGGCCCATCAGCCGGCACTAGAAAAGCAAAAGCAGAATGTACTCTGTAGAGTTTGGGGTGCATTACGAAAAATCCTGCCTATCTACGAAAAGTTTCATCCGAAACAGTTGAAACAGAGGCTCCGGTATCTTGAATTTAAGCGTACAAAATAGGAAGTTTAAAAAATAAAAATCGTCTCAACGCAGCATAAGCTTGGCTATAAAAGCATTATGAGAAAACGTCGGACATTTTTTTTCAATTGTAAAAATTTTGAAGCAAAAACACAATCACAACTAAAACGAAATAAGGAGTGCGCTATGAAAGTATTCGAGTTGCCGGAGATAATGAAAAAAGTTGTTCAAATGATCATTCGCTCGCTAACCAACTCGGAGGCATAAAGCCAATGCTTCTCCCATTTTTATCCGTTATAATGTAATTTTAAAATATACATTATGTCTGTCTCTCTCTCTCTCTATCTGTGCTGTGTTCCTCATTGCTGAGGGTCATGACCCCTTACATAAATAAGGGACTTTTTATCCCGGTACTTAGCACTACTTTGACTAAATACTGACAATAGTATTACCACAGAATACTAACTTTTGTACTATTAGTATACAGTGTTATTTTAGAAATATGCTTATCTATCAATTTTAAATACCTAGTATAAAAGCATAAGTTTTGTTTGTGTGTCACCTTCTTCCATAATTTTATGAATAATGTAGACAAAAGGTAAATAAACAATAATTTGGTTTATTTCCGAAAACTAATGTTATTACGCAACATTGTGTTTTTTTATATCGATAATTGATAATTTCCAGCTACTTAAAAATTACAATATTATAGTTAATTATTACAATATTTTAAGCAACCAGAACTGGATAAAATTAAAAAATAAAAGCAGATAAGTCAAAACAGACTTCTTAATTAAACAATTCGAACAAATCACACATAGTTAAACCAAAAATTAACAGTTAAGGAACAAATTGTAATCTTAACACAATTAACAACAGATTCAGCACTAACTAACACAAATTCACAGTAAAAAATTTAAATTTATTTATTTATTGATAGGACATACCTGATAGGACTTTACAGTTTCCCATTACGTCTTATCAGGCTACAATAGGTATTACATATAAATTACTAAAATAATATAACAAAAAACACAAAAAATAGAAAAACAATAAAAACACATTAATTAAATTTAAATTAAATAAACAAACAATAACAAAAACATACAATATAAATGAAATTAAAACTACTCTAATAACAACTTTATTATTTTGGTGAGCTGGCAAACCCGTGACAAAAATCGTGTTATTGCTTCAAACGTCGAGATAAGAGTGGCGCTGCGCCCATAGAACGCGCGCTTTTGTAGGCGTAGCCGACCGTTAGACGATTAATTTTTGATTAGTAGCAAGAGGGTACTTCAACAATATTATAACAGAACTTGATGGGTGGTTTTGCGGATTGATCGCTGTACTTGGAGACCTGCAGGGCGACCGCGTATCTTCTGCACCAATCATTGTTACAGTATCAATTGTTGTGATTAGCTGAATTTATGGTATTGTTGCTGCGTCAATGGATTTTGTCCAATAGTGGAAGAGCGTTATCCAATCAGAGGTGATTGCGATCGTTACACTGTAGCTGTCAGAGCTATGCGGTCGCCCCGCTGTGTTACTGCTTGACTGATTCCTACTTAATAATGATTTTTAATATACTTAAGATTTATCTGAAACACAAATTGATGTTTACATTCTTGTAAAAAATGACTTAAGTTTCGCACTAGACTTTGGTGTTACGCTCTCCGTCTTTAGCACTCTTGATTTTGCGTAACTTTCAAAGATAATTACTTCCTAGATGTAAAAACGGATGCCTTTTACACCCGAGACGGGAAAAAAGTTGCTTTAGCTCCCTAATAAGCTGTTTAACTTGTATCTTTAGAGACCGGCTCTGTTAGTTTTGTTTCTACAAACAAACTTTTCACAACTCCAACAGTTTTGCCCTTATTCCTTCCATTCTCAGGATTTCCTTTCATTTTTATCGATTTATTACCTATAATGTAATGTTAAAAGATCTAAAATTAATATTAACCCTAACACGTAAGAATTTATTATTAGTTTTAAGTGAAAACTTCTTTAGCCGCGTTGAGCACTTTTTGGTAGGGGGTAAACTTGCGAATTCGTCACCGTTACCGACATGTTAAATGCTTATTTATTTATTTTATATTTTGTTAAAATAATACAAATTTGCGAATTTCGTGAGTGGGAATCGAGCCTGTGAAATCTTGCTTACGACGCAGCTCGTAACTTTGTTCTGTTCAAAATTTTTAACTGTGACCAAAATCCTTAACAGGTACTCTGTTTATCTCCATCTATACTAATGGGAGAGAAACGCTCGCTTTTTTGTCACGTACAATTTTCAAGCAAACGTTTCATCGTGCCAAAAAGAGCTACGTTCTCAAACTTAATTTGTTGTGGCATAAACTCATGTTCCAAAGCCGCATGTTCTCAATAACACCGCTTTATGAATAAACGATATTCAAATTCGGTCACGTTTCAAATGCACGGTCAAATGTTATAAGCTCCGGATACCGACCGGTCTAATTTACCGGATCGCCCAATAACAGTCGCTATGTTTCCACACGATTTGCCAAATGCCGAATTTGGTGCCCAAATGTAGAAGACTCCGAACTCAGGCGATTTATTTTCTATGCGTCATTGTTTATGCACTGATAAGACAGTGGAAACAGTCAAATATTCTCGAATAAACAGATCGTTTTTTGAAGAGAAACTTCTTCAGAATCATTGTGATTTGAAAATTCAACGAAATAAGACAAATAAACGAAAATGCGGCCCCAAAAAGAGATATACTGCAAATATATATAGGATTTAGCCTGCGAGAGAATGAGATAAACTACAAGTTATATTAATCTCAATCTCACGTGGTCTACTTTTCTGATGTTTCACTTCTGCCGTGTGTGAAATGCACTCACATTTTCTTTTTCTTCTCAAAATTAGTAACAAATATATATAGGATTTAGCCTGCGAGGGAATGAGATAAACTACAAGTTATATTTATCTCAATCTCACGTAGTCTACTTTTCTGATGTTTCACTTCTGCCGTGTGTGAATTGCACACACATTTTCTTTTTCTTCTCAAAATTAGAGACAAATATTTATAGGACTTCGCCTGCGAGGGAATGAAATAGACTACAAGTGATATTAATCTCAATCTCACGTGGTCTACTTTTCTGATGTTTCACTTCTGCCGTGTGTGAAATGCACTCACATTTTCTTTTTCTTCTCAAAATTAGTAACAAATATATATAGGATTTAGCCTGCGAGGGAATGAGATAGACTACAAGTTATATTTATCTCAATCTCACGTGGTCTTCTTTTCTGATGTTTCACACTTCTGGCGTGTGTGAATTGCATACACTTTCTTTTTCTTCTCAAAATTCCATATCAAATTTGTTGAGTTCCAATCGTAATGCATAGCTATGAGATTTCTAGTAGCCGTAGTTGAGCTCCATGGCGCAATGATAATGTATGGCCTATGAAAAGGATGACGGAGATATAAAATCAGACTCACTTTCCTCTGACTCCTGACCCTTCTCTCGAAATGAGAAGGCTTTTGCCACCACGCTGGCCGGTGGCGGATTGGTAGACTTCACACACCAATGAGAGTATCGGGAGTGTACGGTGTATGTATTGTGACGTGATTATTAACTAAATGGTTTTAATAATTGAGTATCCCCCCTTATATGGAATTTGACATATGTAATTAAGTAGGAACTATTATCATATTATCTCTGATTATTTTATATTATTTTCTTTCGTTTTTAATTGTAATTTTTTATGACCTTTTATTAATTAAATTAACTAATTTTCTTTTTTAAATTGCTATACAACTTTGATGATCTATCGATACCAAATATTCATACACCATTAATTAGTAGAATGTATAAGGCTCTCATCAAACTGTAATCTTGTCAACTTTATATCACCTACATTCTCATGAATAAATTATTATTTATTCATTTATGCTCCCGAGGCAATAGGAAGATCTTCCTCCGAGCCGATGTCGGGGATCCCGGCTGGGCCAACTGTTGAGGTTGAAATTTGTATTTATATAGTACAATTCCGAAAGAACTTCGTTATCGTGATACAGGCGGCGGCACGTGATTGGCTAACGTGGCCGCTTCATGTTTTACGTCATCATGTGTACTAGAGCATTATAAAGAACCCCTGGGCATGCAGGTTTCCTTACGATGTTTTTCTATTATTAATTTCGTCAACCGCTCACAGTCCCGAAAAGATAGAGATACGGGCCCGATATTTGATCCGAAAAGCCTCTGGGGCTTTTTGGATTGAGGTTGAAGAAGAGAGGTTGAAGTCTTACAATAAGTACTTAATTAATTTTTTGGGGTCCGTACCTCAAAAGGAAAAAACGGAACCCATATAGGATCACTTTGTTGTCCATCTGTCTGTCTGTCAAGACCCTTCGTTTAGGGAACGCATGGAGGTATCAAGCTGAAATTCATATCTAATACTCAGGTCTACTGTCCCTTGGAGCTGTAAAAAAATCAAACTTCTAAGCCAACGCAATCAAAAGATACAGCCGATTATGCTGCAAATTTTCGACACTCGTAAGGGAATCAAAACCTACAGGGTACTTCCCGTGAAATCAGAATCTTGAAATTTAGTAAGAAGTAACGTCTTATAACACAGATAAAGGAAAAATGTCGAAAAGCATACATTTTTAGTTACATCATATAATAAAAACGTTTTTGACTTAGGTACCTCATATATATTATAGTATCCTACAAAGATGAGAAAGAAATGAGAAAGGTAACATTTTAAAAACATTCTACCTAGTACCTATCGACCAAGTATACAACTTTCAAATACCAAACTACGTATGGAATTTAGAATTGTTCCTAAATTCAAAGTTCAAAATTCCCTATTTGGAAATCTCCTCTCAACCAAGTAGGTATAGTATAAGGGTTCGCTTCCACCACAGACTTGCTACGTTGCCAAGCTATGGTTGTGTATAAAACCCACCAATAAGGCGCTTGATTTTCTTAGCTAAGATCGCTAGATTCTAGATCAAGCGATCCTATTCGTGGGTATGAGTATGACACACATCCGAAGCCTAGCAACATATCTTACAGTAGCAAATCTCTTTTTTATTTTATATGTTCCTTCGTTTTTTCCTCCGACATGGCGATCGGAAACTGTTCTAAGTCGGTACTATGAATGGTATTTTTCAACCTTTTTCTTTTTGCTGTAAAATTTTATTACTTACCGTACAAGTTCGTCTAGGACACTGAACTACACTTACATTACATGAATGAAAGCTATATCTTAAGCATCATCTTACATAAGATTATTTATATGTTTCTTTTTCTAATTTTTTTTGTTTTGTTTCATGCCTGGTGGGAGACTTCGGCCGTGGCTATTTACCTCCCTACCGGCAAAGACGTGCCGCCAAGCGATTTAGCGTTCCGGTAAGATGCCGTGTAGGAACCGAATAGGGGTATGGGTTTAATATAACTGCCATGCCCCTAACAGGTTAGCCCGCTACCATTTTAGACTGATCATCACTTACCATCAGGTGAGATCGCAGTCAAGGGCTAACTTGTAGTGGATAAAATAAATAAATAATAAATAAATAGCACATCCCTGGTAGAAAGACAGCTTTAGTAGTAGCGACCACATCCCGGGTCACCCAATAACCGTCACAATGTTTCTGCACGATTTACCGAATACCGAATTTGGCGCCGAAATCTGGAAGGATCCGAATTCCGAGGATTTATTTCGCACGGTCACTTTTAGCTGGGACCGGTCTTAAAGCAATATTGGCCTCAATTTAAAGCAAATTAAACTCCAATCTTACTTTATTCAAATATACTTTTACGTGTGCTTTTGAATCGTAGAGTGAATCTACCGCTGGTTCGGAATATCATTATTACCGAGAAGAGCCAGCAAGAAACTCGATGGTTGCTCTTTTTAATCAAAAATTGCTGTCATTACAAGGATACAAGTAACTGCCCAAGCATGGCTGGAGCGAGTCAAATCCATTCCTTTCCATCTCTTTTATTGTTTACACAGTAAAATAATCTTTTTTAGGAGCATACATTTAATGGACTTTTTAAACTTGTATAAACATAACACTATAGTGTAGTTTTACCTTTATAAAATATTTTTACTACTACGGCATGAATCACGGTACCCATGAAATTGTCTCCGTGAATACACATAACTTTTTACCATTGAAAATTTTGAAAGATTAGTGCATTCAAGTTGGAATTTTGAAAATAGGTCAATAAATTTTTGAAAAATTTTGAAGAAGAGATTTTTATTTCAACATTTTTGTATTCATTTTCAATTCTCTGATTCTTGCGTGGAGTGCGAAATCTGTGAATTTTTATTTACCACTTTCAAACACCGACAAAACAAATTAATTTTAATCCATGTGAAACAAAGTCGTGCTAATGAGAAATCAAGAAAAACTTATAACATTAATATTAATTATAACAGATACATTTGGTAATTAAACCTGTAATTGTGTGTAGATTTCATCGGATTACGACATTAATTAACTTAATTACATGACAAATCCTTCGCTAATTACTATACCACTCGAGTGGATTAACTCTGTGTCTTTATGTGGTCCGGTGGCCAATATTGGAACTAAGTTTTGTTCCTGTTAAGTTTTTGTTTTAATTTTATTTTTAATAGACACTAGTGACGCTGACACCGGGTCAGTTATGTTTGACGGACTATACACTAAGCAAAGGTGATGTCAGTATTAAAACATGGCCGTTGCCATCGTCAGAGATCGCCAAACAGGCCCAAGGGGCACACAGAATTTGAAGTACTAAGACCCATTTATGTTAAATTCAGAAAGTTTATCTTTTTCAAATTATAGGTAGACTACGTCAATCATCATAGTAATACTATAAATGCAAAATAGTGTTTGTTTGTTGGTTTGTCCTTAAATCTCGTCGCAACAGAGCAACGTATCGAAGTGATTTTTGCATGCATATAGTTGGGGCCTGAAGAGTGACATAGACATTTTTTATCCCGTATTTTTCCGGAAGGAGTAAAAAATATTTACTAGCTAGTAAAAATATGTAAGACCTCGCTGATAAAGTGTGAATTAGTATTACGCATATTTGAAAACCAATTGCAGTACCAGAGGAACCCACGTTGGCGGCATTTGGAATGAGGCTTTTGGAAGGAATTTGTGTATCCACCCCTTGAATAGCCCCATAATTCATATTATAGTTTTGTGCAACACAGTAGTTGGAAGCTGGTTCCATAATTTGCAGGTAGCCAACCAGTTTCATAGTGTTTATAATTAATAATAACCTTATCGATAATTACGTTTACCATCGAGTTTTATAGTGTAAACAAATTATTAACCTTATCGATAATAACAAGAAATACTGCCTCTCAATGTTTCCTTTTTGCAATTCCTCACCCTTTTCCCGATGCCGATAATATGGTAATTCTCGCATCATTAGCCGGTGAGACCCGAGGGCATAATTACCGAGCAGGCACCCTTTACTGAGATCTGACGGATATTGAACCTGCCAGTTTAACGTGTGTACATTTATGTTTAAACTACACAATAATATAGTGTGGGAGATAGTAACATAACAATATTGAAAAACCATAATCAAATATAGAATTTGACTTGACATTGTAATAAAAAAGTTGTATGCAAAGTAATTTTTTAACTTTACATAATTAACTATAATAACGTTGTAATAAAGAAACATCATATTGAATCTACAAAAAAAAAATTAAAAGTTTCAGGAACCTTTCTATCACAGATTTATTATTAAAAAAGAGATTATGGAATGTCTCTGCTGGAATAAGGAGTAAGAACAAGTAGAATAAGAAGGTCAGATTTCCTAAAATTCTTTTCACGTACAAAATAGTTTTCCACGAAACTTTATCGAAATAATTTGAGATTATTCCCTCCCCTATTAACTGAGGCGGCCTATAACCAGCTGTTGAGCATTAATAGGCCATTACTTTACTTTACTGCCGCCATAGAGCATAATTACGTAAATCCCGATCGAAACCGCCGAACCATATCAGAAATTATGATGGTTTACCATCGATCGAAACGCCTTCAACTCTCGAACTATGTTTACACGTTCTTTATGATTCTGGGAATATTTGCCTAGAAATATGGACCGGAATAAATTGTGTGGAAATACTTTGTATTACTAGGCGATGCCCGGGACTTTGTCCGCATAGTTTAAGTGTTTTTGATCCCCGCGGGAAACTCTAACTCTCCAGGTTAAAATGTAGCCTGTAATATTATGTTATTTCAGTTTTATCTGAATTCCAAATTTCAGCCCCATCTGTTCAGGAACATATTATAAGTTATGGTGGAAAAAGTAACTCAAATACATAAAAAAACATT
Organism: Erebia palarica; assembly: GCA_964035005.1. Taxonomy (NCBI): domain Eukaryota; kingdom Metazoa; phylum Arthropoda; class Insecta; order Lepidoptera; family Nymphalidae; genus Erebia; species Erebia palarica. The sequence goes on from OZ035994.1 coordinate 26,042,811, forward strand.
ACGCTCCTTTTTTGAGCGTTTAATAAATAATGATCTATACTTAGGTATATTATGAATACGAAAGTTTGGATGGATTTGTAACTCAATAACAACAGAACGGATCTGCATGAAATTTGGCACAGAGATAGGATTATAATCTATCTCTAATATACCAGACTACAGAGAATATAATTATAGCCTGGGTTAGCACATAGGCTACTTTTTATGCCGGAAAATTAAGGAATTTACGCGGAAAACTGAAAAACCTCAATCCATGCAAATAAAGTGTTCGTGTTGAATGAGTAGTTTTCAAAATTTTAAAATCTATCCGTATTTAATTTTTGTCAGTACCTACTCCTAAATGCCACTTGCTCTTAAACCATATGAACATGATCCCTATAGCCTGCGGAATATTTACGTCTTACAGAAATATGGATCGGAGCAAATTAGGCGGAATTATGTATTATTATAATATTGGAAAGGTGAGAACCTCCCAGCGAGGGAATATACCTTGAAAGCCTTAATATCGTGCTGATAGAACATAATGGTCGCAGAATGTTTTACGACCTCTCTGGCGCAGTGGTGAGCGCTGTGGTTTGCAAATGGGAGGTCCCAGGTTCGATGTCTGACAGGGACAATTCGAAAATTAATACAGCTACATATCCGATACATTAATTTTATAAACTTCGGAATTAGTTGTACACGCACTACATATTATAGTCTGTGTCTATTACCATTATTCGCGTTTTTGCTCGACGTTTCTATACGAACCGCTAGGGTGTGGAACTCCCTTGCAGCGCACGTGTTTCCTGCCACTTATAACTTAAGTACCTTCAAGGCAAGAGTGAATAGGCATCTTCTAGGCAAGCGCGTTCCAACCTAGACCTCATCATTGCTTTGCACTAAGCATGAATGTTGTCAAGTGCAAGTCTATCATGGAATAAAATAAAATAAAAGCCATTTTCCGGAGTTCTTTTTAAAGATCTAGCCCCAGACTTTTTCCGGAGTTTGTCTTTTTAAAGATCTAGCCCCACTATGGAGGCGCGGTGCGGAACGTAGCGGCAAATATTATTTGTATGAGTTTGTACGGGGCCGCATCGCAGAGTACATCTCCGTGATCTTGGGCACAGCTCCATACAAGAGTTGTTCAAAACTGCTATAAAACCAAAGCACGCTACGAGCTATAAACTATAAATTGGTAGCATGCTTTTAAATATGCTATGCTATAGCATATGACGTACGCTCACAGCAGCGAGTTACGCGAGAATAAGAGGCCGGTGATAGCCGCTCGCAATTTCTATTCAACCCGCAAATATAAATTTGCCGGTATATTGCTATCTCTATTTAGCTGATGACACATGATCGCGTGCAAACACGATAGCAATATGAGTGTACAAAATTTGTTATACGTTTAGTCTTGTTCCGTAAATACCAAAAATGATGATTGATAATTTGTTGTGTTTTTCACTTCGTGTTGTTATTCGGGAACTTGACAATATAGGCTATGCTCCTGATCAATTAGTACGCAAGATATCGTTGGTTTTAATATGATACAAATAAGGAGAAAACATGTCATTTATGTTGTAAAAACATGCAAAACGCTATGCGCTTACATTTCATTTTGGGAAAGTATTTTGAAAACATAATTATCCAGGGCTCTAGATAAGTACAAGTTCAATCTTAATAATCGCATAATATGCTGGAAATATTCTCGAATTACGAATTATTCTGGTATTACGTTTGTATGGGCAATTCACCCTCCGCTGGCACCTTAACGGTCGGCCAGCGCGCTACGGGCGCTACGAGTGCTACGACACGAACTACGACGCACAGCGCGCGCTCGCGCGTCGTAGCACCGTAGCACCAGGCTCCTCGGATAGCGTGCTGTCCGTGCTATGGAAAAAACGTGTTTGCTTTTGTGCTACTTTCTCTATTAACCACCGTGCCGTGCCGTGCCGTTTATTTATCCTTTCACCAAAGGTTGTGTGTAAGAGATTGCTTTAGCAATAAGACCGCCTTTGCACATTTCTAGTTTTACTAGTAATTAATGCTTTAAAACTGTATTCTGTATATTTTGTACTAGCAGCCCGTCCCGGCTTCGCACGGGTAGACATCAATAGGTACAGATATTTAAGTTATAAGCATGCTAATTAAAACGACCATGAATCACTAAATTAGAAAAAAAAATTATGCTTATTTTAAAGCCTCCCTGTACACAACGTTGGCTGTGGTATTTGTAGGTGGCAACAAAACGTATCGATAAAAATGTGTTAAAAAAACTCGGAATATTCAATGTCGCTTGCGTCCACTGCGTATGGAGCCGACCGGCTACCTAGTTCAAGTAGTTCATAATGGTGCACCCCCTTCTCCCGCACTGCCCCTCTCACGAAGAGTTAGTTACTCGAAGGCATGTATTTTTATTTTTATTTCATGATATCTTTTGAATGGAATGCCCGATTTCAATGATTCAAAAAGTAATCATCAGGTATTGAGACAGTCTTGAATATTAAATTATTTATTTGGATAAAAATTTATAAATGGTATGGATAACACGGTCTGATTTTGATCGGCATTTCTATCAATGTGTAAAATGTAAAAAAGTAGTTATAGTGACGTAACTACAATAGTTAGACACATGGTCTTGCGAAGGTTTTTGTAGATATTGATATATTCTATAATATTGTCGAACATTTTTTTGTCCTATCATTAATACTCTTCGCAGCGTATGCGATGAAAGACATTTTATGGCTAATTTTTTTACACCTTCGGTTGGTTTTAATAGGAATTTCTAAAGATTTCTATAGTAATCTAGTACTAAATACAGCCTATGTTACTCAGTGATAATGTAGCTTTCTAATGAAAAAAGAATTATTAAAATCGGTCCAGTACTTTTTGAGTTTATTCGTTACATACAAAAATGCAAATCTTTCCTCTTTATAATATTAGTGTAGATGTGCAATAAAGATGTCTAAATAAATAAATAAATAACCACCTCTACTCCTTACGACTACACACGAAGACTAGACCTTTAGAAACAACTCTGGAAAAAGTCTGAAAATAGACACAGACGGTACCATGTCGTGCGTGTACAACTAATTCAGAAGTCTATAAAGTTAATGTATCGATAAAAAGCATTTATCATACGAATAGATACATAAAAATTCATAGTTTCCTTTCGATTTATTCCGAACTATTATTATTTTATGCACCCCAAACTTTTGACCTTTTTATTACACAGTCAAAGAGCAATATAGCTGATAATAGTTTTCTTATATTAATAGATACACATTTTATGTCGTCATATACAGACTATATCTTACTTCTTACTAACATTATAAATGCGAAAGTTTGTATGGATGTATGGATGGATAGATGTATGGATGTTTAGATGTGTGGGTGTATGGATGTTTGTTACTCAATCACGCCCCAACGGCTGAACGGATCTGGCTTAAATTTGGCACAGAGATAGATAATAGACTGGAATAGCACATAGGCTACTTTGTATCCCGGAAAATTGAAGAGTTCCGGCGGGAACCAAGAAAAGTCAAACCACGCAGATCACAGTCAATCAATAAGTAAACAAAAATGAGATGCCTAAAATCCATACTTCCATACTAATATTAAAAATGCGAAAGTGTGTCTCTCTGTCTATCCGTTTGTCTGCTACGCTTTCACGACCCATCTGTTCGATCTATTTAGATAAAATTTGATAGAGGGTAGGTTTATCCCGGGGAAGGACATAAGCTACTTTTTAATCCGGAAAATTAAAGAGTTCCCGGGGGAATAAAATCCTTAATCCACGCGAACGAATATAAATGAGACCCGCCAAAGAAAATTCAGATATAGTTTGATTTTGCCAATTCAGATCGATTGATCGACCACGGGTCCTCTCACCACTGCGCCACAGAGGTCGTCAAAATGAGGTTGTGATTATGGCGTTGAAAAATGTTGTGATATACCAGATCAACAATATTCTTTAAAAAAAACTGAAAACGTCGAGAATAAGAAATATTTTAATTTTTAATTCACTACAAGTCAGCCCTTGACTGCAGTTTCACCTGATGGTAAGTGATGATGCAGTCGGAGATGGTAGCCGGCTAACCTGGGGTACGGCAGTTATATTAACTGCCCCTTATCAGTTTCTATACGGCATCATATCGGAACGCTAAATCGTTTTTCAGTTGGTCTTTGCCGGTGGTACCGACGACGGAACCTCCCACCAGAAATTATAAATTCCCATATCGACCCTGCCGGGAATTGAACCCTGGTCCTCACACAATAGACCGGAACCCTCACCAGTGCGCCATTGAGGTCGTAGCTTAAGGTCAATGCTATCGTGCTACGTGAGTGCCCCACTTTGCCCTAAGTGTCAGCAACACGCGATATTCCGCGTAAGGCTGCCCACAAACATGATTAGTTATTTAAATCGCCCCAAATAACAGCCAATCGGCCGGCCACTGTAATTGGTTTGGAATAATAAACAAATTAAACCATTCATTGGCGACCTCTCTTGCTCAGTAGTGAGCGCTGAGAGATCCAATCCCCGACAGCGGCTGAGCGCGTGACTCAGAGATTCGATCCCCGACAGCGCAATCATCAGATTTTATCATCATCGTTTCAAGTCATCAAATATGTGTACGTCCGGGTCGCCTGACTATTCATACAAATAAATCATTTCATTCATTCATTCATCGCCGGCTCACTACGTAGCACGTGTCTCCTCTCAAACTTAAAAGTGAGGAATGGCAAATTTCACGTGTGTTTGAGAATTTTATGAAGAACTCTGTTGAAATTTGCATTTCCTCACGGATTCTTTCACCATTAAACGAAGAACTCAGCACGCATATAACTATAAAACCACCCGACTGAGAGGTTCGAAGTGTCACACACTAGGATTTAATCGCAGTTTTAGAATTTTTTTATCACCCTACCGGCTAGTGGTATGGGTATGATATAACTGCCATACCCCTACCAGCTTAGCCCGCTACTATTTCAAACTGCATCATCACTTATCACCAGGTGTGGTCGCAGTCAAGAGCTAACTTATAGTTTAAAAAAACTTGTAGATAGATTTTACAAACAAGGCTTGTTTCTTGATTTTGATTACAATCTTATTACAGCTGTCTCTTTATTTAAACTCAGAGTTAAACAAACCATAAAATTTTGATGCAGTTTACTCAAAGTCGATTTCAAAATTTGTTGAACTCATTTATAAGCATTTATGTGCCTAAAGAGGGTGCTTTAACACAATAATTTGCATTTCGCTACGTTTCGACCCCCGCGTAATGTTTCCACTTAAGTGGGGGTGTTACGTCACGAAATGCCTCCAAAGACTCGAGGCCTAAATTAAACTTAGCAATTTGAAACCGCCATTAATTTCTGACCAATTTTGATTTGTGTTTTTTTCTTTAATTTTCGCTTATTTCGTACTTCAGGGGAAGACACAAAAAAGTTTGTTGAGTATCCTGCCATTCACAACTTAGTACCTTTAAGATAAGAGTGAATAGGCATCTTCAAGGCGAGCACGGTCCACCCTAGATCTCATCATTGCTTGTTTTTTGTCAAGCGGAAGTTTTTTTTTTATCCACTACAAGTTAGCCCTTGACTGCGATATCACCTGATGGTAAGTGATGATGCAGTCTAAGACGGTAGCAGGCTAACCTGTTACGGGCATGGCAGTTATATTAAACCCATACCTTCATTCGGTTTCTACACGGCATCGTACCGGAACGCGTAATCGCTTGGCGGCACGTCTTTGCCGGTAGGGTGGTAACTATCCATGGCCGAAGCCTCCCACCAGGCCAGACCAGGGAAAATTCAGAAATTATAAATTCCCAAATTGACCCTGCCGGGGATCGAAACCGGGACCTCCGCACCATAAGACAAACAGCGCTACACACTGCGCCACGGATCCGTCACAAGGCCCACCCTGTAATAAAAAAAATAGTCGAAAATAACCAAATTATTGAGCATAAAAACATATAGCATTTATTTTGACTTGGAATAACCTATTTAAAGAGATTTTCGTGAAAATTCATAGTGAAATTCAATAGTGTCTTGGTGGTTAGGTATACCTACTCAGTATACTGACAAATTCATTAATTGTGATCTTCACAATCACAGAATTAAAAAATAATCTTTACTTAATATTATAAATGCGAAAGTTTGGATGGATGTGTGGATGTATGGATGTATGGATGTTTGTTACTCAATCACGCCCCAACGGCTGAACGGATCTGGCTAAAATTTGGCACTGAGATAGATGATAGTCTGGAATAGCACATAGGGTACTTTTGCATGAAAACAAATAGCATTTATTTTGACTTAGAATAGAATATTCAAAAGATTTTCGTGAAAATTCAAAGTGAAATTCAATAGTGTCTTGGTGGTTAATCTAAATTAAAATCTTATTACCATGCAAAGGACTACTTAAACGACAAGGAGGCTTGGCAAATAATTTGCTCTATGGCTCTGATAGTTCCTTAGTTAAGATGATTTTTGAGATGGTAATAATAATTAAACAACCCGGCTGAGTTTGTTGTGGGCTCTTCTCAGACCATTGCTTTAGTTTTAAGATACCGTAACCAATTATCACCATCATGTTTTATATGTAAGTAATTTTTAACGTCAATAAGTGTACCTACAGTGTACATATATTGAATAAATGATATAGAGTATTGAGTATTGTTAGGTATACCTACTCAGTATACTGATAAATTGAAATTGGATCCGTGTACACACAACCTAACCGGGCGGCATTGCGGCGGCTAAGTAAACTTCCGGCGCACCGGATGTGAATTCCCCCATTTGGCGGGAACGGAGAGCACTTCCGCCATTATTTGGTATATCGTTGTGTTACGCAGCTCCTAGTCTTTTGTTTTATTCGGGTATTTCTTGGGTAGTTAACCTTTCTTCGGTTCGGTGGGTTATCTTTTGTTAATAATGCGAGAAGAAATATTATGTATCAGACATAGACATGGTATCTATGGTATCAAAATGTTCTCTACCTTTATGAATTTTATGCTTCATACTATTACCTCACTAATATTATAAATGCGAAAGTGGATTTGTTTGTATGTTTAGTTTTAAGATACCGTAACCAATTATCACCATCATGTTTTATAAGTAAGTAATTTTTTAACGTCAATAAGTGTACCTAAATTGAAGGACCAGTGGACCTGCGGAGAGTGACACAGGCTTTTACTGCGGCAATTAAAAAAACTGTAACTATACAGAAGAAGTCGCGGGCAAAAGCTAGTAGAAAATAAGTCTCAATATCATCATCATCATCCCTACAACCCATTGTCAACTGAATACGAGTCTCATCTTAGAATCAGAATGGTTTGACCGAGGAGTACCCCTTGACGGGAACCGAAGAACCTTATTCCATTCAGACGAAATCAATGACATCATCTAGCCTTACTAATATTATAAATGCGAAAGTTTGGATGGATGTATGGATGTGTGGATATATGGATGTTTGTTACTCAATCACGCCTCAACAGCAGAGCGTATCGGGCTGAAATTTGGCACAGAGATAGATTACAGTCTGGAATAGCACATAGGCTACTTTTTACTGCGAAGTAAAATCTATTATAGTATACAATAAAATTCCCAAAGCAATTAGAGAACTCACTTTCAATCTATTTAAGTCAAGACTTAAAAGGTGGCTTACGGAAAGGTGCTTCTATACAATAGATGATTTTTTAAATTTCAAATAATAAATAATATAAACAATATATGTAATTTTGCATGCCTTATTATAAGGTGAAACATTTATACTGAAAACTAACAAATAATATCTCATTGTGAAGAATGTTTCTGCAAATAAAGAATTTTGAATTTTGAATTTTGAATTTTTGAATTTTATCCCGAAAAATTTAAGAGTTCCCGCGGGAATCAAAACACCTCAAACCACGAAAAACAAAATCAATGACATCATCTAGTGATAAATAAAAAATAGCGCATCCACAGGGCGTGATAAAGTCATCCTATTCAAGGGTGCTTAGTTACAAACCCGCCCCTTACCTGTGCACTCACCTTATATTCCCACCTTTAGTGAAGCAGTATTTAGTTCGTTAACTTTCCGCCGCCGGCTCAAAGCGAATCGCGAGTTTGCACACTGTAGCAGCTAAACGGGAAACTTGGCGTTTTAAATATTAACGGTTTTGCATAGTTTTTTTTTTTTAAGTTATTTATTGACAAATACTTTTTACATTTGCTTAGTTACTAACAAGCCGTCAAGTGATTTAACATCCTGGTGAGATACAGTGTAGAAACCGATTAGGGGTATCCTTTATCAACTCAATACTCAATATCATTGATTCAATATAGGTACAATGTAGGTACACTTATTGACGTTAAAAATTACTTATAAAACATGATGGTGATAATTGGTTACGGTATCTTAAAACTTAAGCTACGAGGGTTCCAAACGCGCCCTGGTCTGAGAAGAGCCCACAACAAACTCAGCCGGGTTTTTTTTTTAATATCACCATCTCACAAATCATCTTAAATAAGGAACTATCAGAGCCATAGAGCAAATTATTGCCAAACATCCTTGTCGTTAAAGTAGTCCTTTACATGGTAAAAGATAAAAAGTTAAAAACACTAATATTATACCTAAATGCGCAAGTTTGGATGGATGGATGGTTGTTACTCAATCACGCCAGAACCCAGCAGAACTAATCTTGATGAAATTTAGCGAAGAGATAGATAATTGTCTGTAATAACACATAGGCTTTTTTTAACTGAAAATAATACAATAAAACTCAATGCTAGCTAGCCTAACCTAATTACTATATAAATTATGCTCGTGTGGAATGGCACACTTAGGCTACTTTTATCCCGCGGAATTTTACTGATATTGGTTCCCGGGGGACCAAAAAATCACTGCTTCAAAAAAAATCCTTAATCCTGACCTAATATCGGATTAAAAAGGATCAAAGAATAATTATTTGCCATAAAACATGTTCAAGCAAGCAATGACCCAATCAAATATTCCCTCGGGCCCAATCAAAGCAAAATTAAAGTACAGTCAGCCTCGCGAACCCGAATGTAATAAAACCGGCCAAGCGCGAGTCGGACTTGCACACGAAGGGTTCCGTACCATCATACATGATTAAACACAATTTACCCACTTTTTAAATACAAGTTAACTGTATGGCCACTTTAATACTTTATAGCATTATTTTATTTTCATTGCTTGTTGTTATAGCAGTTATGTATACTAATATTATAAATGCGAAAGTTTGGATGGATGTATGGATGGATGTTTGTTATTCAATCACGCCCCAACGGCTGAATGGACCTGGATGAAATTTGGCACAGAGATAGATTATAGTCTGGAATAACACCCTTCTTTTTATCCCGGAAAATAAAAGAGTTCCGAAAAACTTCCAGCCACGCGGATGAAGTCGCGGGCATTCACTAGTAGCTAATATACATTACTCACTCATTGAAAATATTTTCATGTGTCTACCTCTTACGGTTCAAGAGTTATAGCGATTTTAATGGTCCAAAAAACGTAGAAAAAATCGCATGTATGTATCCCCTTTATTGTTCTTGTTATTGTTGTGATCTTGAAACGAAAGTGAGTGAGTAGGAATACATTACTAGGGGCAATAGAAAATATACATACACACTCTGTAAAAATTTCAACCACAAAAAATTTCAAAAATTTCAAATTTCAAAAAGCTCCAAAAATTCAAACCCAAGTCTACCTTTTACAGTTCATGAGACAGACGGACGGATGGACAGCGGAGGCACTCTTTGTATACGGAACCCTATAAACTTGAGCCGCACCGAGGGACACACTTGGACTAATTAAAGAGGGAATGTAATTCCTCTTGTAGAATTTCATTGCCCTCACTTCTTTGAATTTTGAACAACTTTACGGTGAGGAAAGCTTTTATTTGTGGCAGTAGACGTTGAATTTAGTACGGCTTTTCATTTTATTATATTAAATTCGATGATTTGTATGAATTTTGAATGGAATGAGAAAAAGGAGAAATCAATACTCTTATATTCTATTAATATTGTAATAAGTTCCCATTTTCACTTTAAAAAAATTGTGTGTGTCAGTTCCGACGTACGACTGGAGTTCACTCTTTACAAGCGATTATAAAATATATAGATTAGTAAATAAGGGTAAATGAATGCATTTTTTATATTACTGAAAGCATATTTGACACATTTATTTATATTAATGATATAATTAATATACATCAAAATACATTACAAAGTCATAGAAACATAAACAAGTGTTACCAGGGAAACATAAAGTCAATAAAGTAACGGAGAAAGTTTGATTTTACTCCCCATATATTTTCATACCCCGGTCTTATATATGAAAATCGATTCTAAAGGAGGTAAACTTCAATTAGTTTTTGATGGGATAACTGCCTTCCACCTAACAAGTAAGTTTGCTACCATTTTAGATTGCATCATTGCTCACCACAACCTGGTAAGATCACTGTTAAGGACTAGGGCAGGTGGAATAAAAAAATTGGCAGGCATAGGGACTGCCGATAGAAGTGAAAACGAATATTTAAAATAATTAAAAAGAAAAAAAACTTAAAATGTATTATATAAACCTTAAAACTAAGGAATTAAAGTTGAATTGCGAATGTACTATATTTATATTTAAGACCTTTTGTCTTCGTAACAAACCGCGGTGTCGGTCACGGACGACGGTGTCGGTTACGTGTGTCCACAATTTTTACACCCTACCAAAAAGTGCTCAACGCGGCTAAAGAAGTTTTCCCTTCAAAAAATCTTTAGTCAGCAAAGTAATTTTCTATTAAAACAAACGTTGTTTATGGCAATACATTCCCAAAAACAATAACAGTATATTATTGCCGTTCCTTTCTACGCTATCTTTACATTAGGGCATAAAGCATTCCAATTTGGCGGATAAAAGAAACGTAGCCAAGAAAAGGGTCCATGATTAATACGCAGGGCAGTAATGTCCGTGTTTTGTCTTAGCAGGACCTCACTGAGGATATTTTGTTTTGCAACTTTTTGTCCTATAGTTCGTTAAAACCTCACTATTGACTGTCATAATGCCACAAACTTATCTGGCCCGGTGGCCAAAATAGGAACTAATTTTTATGCCTGTTTAATTTTTGCGTTAATTTTATTTTTCATTATATGCCCATAGTTCGCGCATGTGTTAAATGCAGAGCAAATGTATGGTGACACAAACATTTGCTCTGCATTCAACTCGCGCGCGAACTGTACTAGCGACGCTATCACCGGGTCAGATAAGTTTGTGGGACTGTAGCATGCAGTTCACTCTTGAACGTAACAATATCCATACTTACATTATGAATAGGAAAGTGTGGTTGTCTCTCTGCTACGCTTTAACGGCCCATTTTTTCAACCGATTTTGATGAAATTTGGTACAGAGATAACTTGTGTCCCAGAGAAGGAGTACTGCTTATCCCGGAAAATAAAATTATAGAGTTCCCGCGGATATCAAAGAAGTCTTAATCAACGCGGACGAATTTGCGGGCATCGTATAGTTGGTTTATATTGGGAAATAATGTACTTACCTTACTAAATAATAATGTACCTAAAAACAACAATAAAACACACGACTTCTTAAAAATAATGTATGTAAAGCGACATTCTTGGTGAAAAAAATATCGCGTCTTCGTGATTTGAATAAAATCCTTAACCATGACAATTATACGATTCTAAAGAAGTTAAAACATTTTAAAATAGACTTGTTTCTGCATAATTGTTTTCGTTTGCACCCATAAATTCAACGCCATAAAGGACGACTTAAAAAAAAATCGTGTAGACTCTTGTTCAAGCTTCTGCCGGTTTGACCAAATATAGTCAAGTCCTATTATATTTGAATACCCATATGTAGGAGTTTGTGAAAAAATATGTAATCCGCCATTTTGTGGCAGCGGCCATCTTGGATTAACAATGTATATATTTAACTGTATTTTCGTCAGAACTAAAGGTGTGTACCAAATATCAGATCAATCTGTCAACAGGAAACGGGTAAAGTTTTAATTAGGTACTAAATGTGACCCAATCTAATGAGAAAATCAAACAGAGGAAGCTAAATAAAACCGTTTAATCATGACGCTTGGGTGTTTAGCTCAGAGTGGTTATTAGTCGCTCACGTCCATTCTTTCGCCACTTCATCAATTGAGTCACTCGTTCAATAGGTCCACGATCTCCTGTAGACAGTGTTTCTTTTCTAGTTGACGAGTTACGAACTAACGTCACGTGTCGTGTCATTAGGTCGCTCTAGTAAGGTTCACAACGGTCTTGACGTGGGTCATTAGTCACTCCCGCTCATTAATTCGTCCCTTCATCAGTCCAGTCATTCGTTCACCCCTGGAGACAGTGTTTCTTGTATATGTGTCGAGTATATTGTCTCGTGACATATCGCTAGTGTGCTCTAGTACGGCTCACAACGGTCCTGACGTGGGTCATTAGTCGCTCCCGCCCATTCATTCGTCCCTCCATCAGTCCAGTCATTCGTTCAGACGGCCCACGACCACCTGGGGACCATGTTTTGTGTCTAGCTGTCGGTTTTAGGGTTCCAAAACTGAATGGTAAAACTAAAACATGATTTGAGATCGTTTTTTTTTATTTTTCCTTATACACTTCACTAAGTATTTTATTGTCATGGTTTTAATTATATTTCTACTGTATTTTTTTTTTTTTTTTGTAATCATTTAGTTATGTAAACATATATTTTTTTTTTGTAAGGATTTTTGTTAAGTATTTACCGTATTTTAGTTATGTATGTCTTTGTTATGTTTAAGTTGTAATTGTAGTTGTAGGTAATTTTGTAGCCAGGGAAGATGAATTGGGCGACTGTAAAGTCTTCCCTGGCATGTTTTTATAAAGAATAAAGAATAAAGTATAAGTTAGCCTTTGATCTCACCTGATACCAAGTGATGATGCAATCTAAGAAGATAGATGGTTAAATTGTTAGGGATAAGACAGTTATATTAAACCCTAATCGGTTTCTACACATCATCATACCGGAACGCTTATCGTTTGGTGGTACCACAGTATAGTTATTAGTACAGGTAATTTCCAGTAGGGTGGTAACTAGCCACGGCAGAAGCCTCACACCAGTCCAGAAAAGAGAAAGATTAGAAATTATAAATTTCCGAATTGATCCCGCCGGGGATCGAACCTGGGACCTCCCACTTATAAAACCACAGCGCTCACCACTGCATCAGGGAGGTCGTTAATAATATTAGTATAAATATAGAAAATATGTACGGAATTCTGCGCTGGAGATAAACTCACACTTGCCGAAGCTTTCTACTCACTCTTCCTGGCTGAGTGAATTTGGACAGTATTTTTCTTCCGGGTACACAATTGTAAGAATCCAGTCAATATGCAGATTTCCCGACTGTGCTCCCTGAAGCAATTTCTGCTGCAGCTAAAGAGTAATTTAAGAGGGATCGTCCACAGTTTTATTGTTGTATTCAACATTGGATTACGGTGGGCCTGCATAGCAATGTTCTTTTATTTACCTATATACTTACTTTCTTTTCGCCCCGCTGAAAAGGCATTGTCGTAAGAATTAATTTTTTGAATTCATATTATAAGTTATTTTATTTATGCAACACAAATAATTATTTATTAATATAAGTAAGTAGCAGCCGAATAATTGTTTTTTGTTAATAATTTTCAAAAATTTTTTAAAAATTTTTACAGGGGTTGAATTTTCAAAAATCCTTTCTTAGCGGATCAAATTTTAGCCCGATCCATCCAGTGGTTTGAGCTGTGTCTTGATAGATCAGTCAGACAGTCACCTTTTCCTTTTAATTATATTAAGATTAAGGTTATAATATCATTTTGTATGCATGCTCTGCTGCTTTGGCTAGATCGTAGTTAAATGTGTACCTCGCTGGTACTCAATAATAGGAAAAAAAAAATGCTCTGCAGATACTAGGTAAATTTGAAATTCTTGTAAAACTATCCTTACACTTTAATATTTACTTAGAGCAATTATAATATCTTTATAATTATAATGGAATTATAATATCATTTTGCATGCGTGCTCTTCAGATACTAGGTAAGGTTCAATAATTTTCGACAAGGCGGTCTGCTTCTTAAGAATTTAATTTAACAGATTCTTGTAAAACTATTCTTACACTTTAATATTTACTTAAAGCAATGGAAAAGTAATTTCGCAAGCGCTTTGAAGCGCCCCACTCTAGACGATCGCTCGCTCAAAGCGCCGCTTGAATTCCACAAGGTGGTATCTTTCTTTGAGACTTCTAAAGATTTTGTTTCATGCCAACAAAGGCATAGATTGAAATTTTACTTCAATTTCACGATACAACTAGATGGTAGGAAATATTTTTTTCGGGCGAACTTTTTGGATTGGATTAAACTTTTAGTCACGTTCTCAGTTTTAAATTGTTACCTGATCTTCTTCGCTTTCCTTTTTATTTCTCAGATGCCAAATTATTATTGGCTCGTGACTACGAAACCCTCTTTAACGTGCAGCGTTAACCTCCCTTGTGCAGTGGTGAGTCTTACAAGTGGGTTGACCCCGATTCCATCCCGAGGATGGTATAGGGTCAATTTGGGAATTTGAAATTTGTGAATTTTCTCTGGTAACAGCATAAACGTGCCGCCAAGCGATTTAATGTTCCGACTGCCGTAGCCCTGACAGATTAGCCCTGTACTATCTTAGACTACATCATCATTTACAAGTCATACCATCTTAAAATCAATCATCATGTATCCAAACTAGTAAAAAAATCATAGTAAAAAAAATATTCACAGATTTCACAGTCCTCGCAAGAATCGGAGCATTAAAAATGAATACAAAAAGTTACGAAAGAAAAATTCTGAAATAAAAATCTCTCTTTCAAAAATTTATTGTGCTATTTCAAAATTCCAACTCGAATGCACTTCTCATTCAAAACTCCAACTCTCTTGAAAATCGGCTGGTAACTTTTTCAAAAAAACAGTCACCAGTCGATTATCAAAATTCAAACGCTCACACGTGTCTCGATAAATTCCTCAACTTTTGGTACTATTCCCATCTCGATCCTCTCAAAATCCTCGGAGCTATAGTCTCAGGCGATTTGCATCTGATAACCATTTTCAATAGTAATATAATAACAAGTCATAATAAGGTAGTATAGTGCTGATACAGTCGAAAGCTAACTTGTAGTAGAATTTTTAAAACAATTACAATACTTTTAGGTACCGTCAAAAATATTATAATAGCTGAGGCAGCCTTGAGTAGAAAGACAAAAGAAAATCTCTTTACTTTCCTCTCTTTAAGGAGTCCTTCTTTGTAGTTATTCCAAATGGCTAACTGCTTCCGGTTTCCGAGAACCGGACGTTTGTCCGGGGCGCTTCCGGGTACAATGTCCTCGACGCTGCCGTCGATTTTCATGGATCCCATTGCGCTAATAAAGAAATGTATTTGTACAGCTGTACGACTACTTTGGATGCTTTATAAAATGATTAGACGGTGCCGGCGACTTCGCCCGTGTTTATTTTTAATTATACTTGTATTTCAAGTTTGTATTTTAGCTTTTTATTCCAGTTCTACCTCTCTATTTCTGAACTGTAGTAACACAATATGTTACTGAGATTTAAGTTAAAAATTTTGTATAAATTAAATTCGAGCTGAAGTCAAAGTTGGAGTCACGGTTAATATGAAAAGTTGTAAGCCTTTTACCTGCAACCCCGTTCGCCGCGCCCCCGAGGCAGCCAACTGACGAACTCCATACGCGGCCTACTTTCCCACACTTGAGTGTTTGAAAACACCTAGTGAGTTAAATGTAACCACTTGTTTATGTGTGTTGTCACTTTAATAATATTACACATCACGTGCCTAAAACAGTCATTTTATCCTTAACACAGGTCAAAAAATCTAGGTAGGATAACTTGCTAGGATAGCTAGCTAGGATTCTTGATCTTGCAACATAATATTATGTATTTTATCATTGAAAATGGTTATCAGATGCAAATAACCTGAGACGTAGTTTTGGCCATAGCTCCGAGGATTTTGTGAGGATGATGGGAATAGTACCAAGAGTTGAGTAATTTATCGAGACACGTGTAAACGTTTGAATTTTGAAAATCGGCTGGTAAGCATTTTGAAAAATGTAAAGAAAGTTGGGTTTTTTTCTGGGTTGGAAAATATTATGAAAATAGGTTAATAATTGTGACCTGTAACTGGTCCCTTAAGATTTGGAATTGTAGATAACGATTAATTTCGTATATAAACAGTAATGTAGCTTCTATGATTATTGACCGATCGAAGATGTGGATGCAAGCGAGAAGTGCATTCGATTTAGAATTTTGAAAATCGGTTTGTAAACTTTTGAAAAATTTTGAAGAAGAGATTTTTATTTCAGAATTTTTTGTTCGTAAATTTTTGTATTCATTTTCAATGCTCCGAGTCTTGCGGGGACTGCGAAATCTGTGATTTTTTTGTGATAATAAGCACAATAATTGTTAGCTCCGACAGATAGACATACTTTCGCATTTATAATATTAGTGTGGATTTATTGTGTAATCTGTGATATATACCATTTAATTAGATTTTCTTGAGGAAATTTAGGTGAGGAAATTCTAACTTCAATAAATACGTCGTAATTTAAAGAATCCTCGTTCCTGGCGTTGGGGTATTCCATTAGTTCAGCAGGTATCCGCAGTAAATCTCGCTGATGGCCATAATCAGCGCGCTTGATGGCCGCCGCGGATTCACTAGGATTAGCTCATTAGCGATGGCGGCTAACACCCGGATTTATGGCCCGGGATGACGTTGTGTCTCTTAGTGCGACTTAGTTGCGGCAAATTAACATCTCGGATAGTACATGTACTTTAAAAAACATACACTTGCACACAAAATAATATATATTACTAGCTGATCCCCCGAAACTCCGCCGTGGATAGAGGTTTTTTATTTTTTGCGGGAACTCCTTAATTTTCCGGGATAAAAAGCAGCCTATGTCCTTCCTCGGGACACAAACTATCCCTATATCAAATTTCATAAAAATCGGTTGAACAGATAGGACCTAAAAGCGTACCAGACTGACACACTTTCGCATTTATAATTAGTATGGATTCTGTGATATACCATTCAATTAGATTTTCTTGTGGAAATTTAGGTGAGGAAATTCTAACTTCAATAAATACGTCGTAATTTAAAGAATCCTCGTCCCTCGCGTTGGGGTATTCCATTAGTTCAGCAGGTATTTGCAGTAAATCTCGCTGATGGCGCATAATCAGCGCGCTTGATGGCCGCCGCGGATTCACTAGGATTAGCTCATTAGCGATGGCGGCTAACACCCGGATTTATGGCCCGGGATGACGTTGTGTCTCTTAGTGCGACTTAGTTGCGGCAAATTAACATCTCGGATAGTACATGTACCTTAAAAAACATACACTTGCACACAAAATAATATATATTACTAGCTGATCCCCCGAGACTCCGCCGTGGATTGAGGTTTTTTGGTTTCTGCGGGAACTCCTTAATTTTCCGGGATAAAAAGCAGCCTATGTCCTTCCTCGGGATACAAACTATCCCTATATCAAATTTCATAAAAATCGGTTGAACAGATAGGACCTAAAAGCGTAGCAGACTGACACACTTTCGCATTTATAATTAGTATGGATTCTGTGATATACCATTCAATTAGATTTTCTTGTGGAAATTTAGGTGAGGAAATTCTAACTTCAATAAATACGTCGTAATTTAAAGAATCCTCGTCCCTCGCGTTGGGGTATTCCATTAGTTCAGCAGGTATTTGCAGTAAATCTCGCTGATGGCGCATAATCAGCGCGCTTGATGGCCGCCGCGGATTCACTAGGATTAGCTCATTAGCGATGGCGGCTAACACCCGGATTTATGGCCCGGGATGACGTTGTGTCTCTTAGTGCGAATTGGTTGCGGCAAATTAACATCTTGGATGGTACTTTAAAATACATAGACTTACGTATAAAATCTATACTAAGGAGTTTCTGAAGCAATGATTAAGCGACTGTGAGTCTGGCAGTCACCCGATATCCTAGATGAGCAACAGAAGAGACGCCAGGCGACGCAACGCGATGCGACGACATAGAAAACGAATGTGTAGTGCCACAAAATTATCTGATGCGATGACAGCGTCGCTAGAATCTATCAAAAATAAAATAAAAAACAAAAACTAGGCATAAAAATTAGTTCCAATTTTGGCCATCGGGACAGATAAACTGTACAGGATATTATAGGTTAGTACATGCTACCGTATCTTAAATATTCAATAAAAAATATTTCAAAAACCGACTTCCGAAGCCATTTTTTACTTTACAGTGGCTTTGGAAGTTGGTTTTTTGGAAATAATTTTTTATTTTTTACTTTTTAGTGTCTGGATTGAGGAATTGGAGTCAGAATTTTTTATGGGACCACCTCAAGAACTTCCTCTAAGGACTGAAAAAAATATATTTAAATCGGTTCAGAAACCACGGAGATATGCACCGACATACATTAAAAAAAAATATATATATATATATATATATAATTATATATACGCACCGAATTGATAACCTCCTCCTTTTTTGGAAGTCGGTTAAAAATAAAAGGTGACTGACGGACTGATCTGCACAGTTCAAATCACTGGACGAATTGGGTTGAAATTGGTATGCAGATAGCTATTATGACGTAGACATCCGCTAAGAAAGGACTTTTGAAAATTCAATCCCTTAGAGGGTAAAATAGGGATTTGAGATTTGTGTAGTCCACGTGGACAACATCGGGGGTATAAGCTAGTAAAGAAATAATTCAAAGGACTGATTCGTGTTGCTTTAACGGTGAAGGAAAATATAGTAAGCAAACTTGCGTACCAGAGAATTCTACATAATCTATCGGATAAGTCTGCCAACCCGTATATACCCAGTGTGGTGAACTACGGTCAAATACCCTCATACTTATAGGAGAAACGTTTTTTTTTTATTATTATATAGGCCAGCGCTTGGCTGCAATCAGACTTGCTTAAAGTGGTGATGCAGCCTAAGGTGGAGCGCGCTTGCCTAGAAGATGCCTATTCACTCTTGATTTGAAGGTACCTATATTAAAAGAGGAGGGGAAAACTGAAGCCGGAAGGAAACGTGCTCAGTAATGAGCGGGTAATGGTTTGAAATGATGACGATGTTTTATGCCTTTTTATTAACTAATGACATTGGATTTTCCAGAAAAAAACAAACATTAATTTCACTTAACATTCAGATCCAATTTGTCAAACCGTGGTTGAAATTACATCGCTATTAGGAGATCATCAAAGACGCCAGATGGCACCAGTGGAGCAAGGAGGAGTGTTTTATAATAATTCCAATCCCCTAATTAGATATTTGGACCCCAAAGCTAATCAGCTAATTGCCTAATGTTACTTTTAGCACTCGAAACACTCCGTGTGGTCCAAAGCATAAGATTATTTTCACAACTAAGGCTTCCTCTACTACAGCCTATTAACGTCCCACTGCTGGGCACAGGCCTCCACTCTCATAGGAGAAAGGGAATTAGAGCTAAGACCCACCACGCTGCTCCAATGCGGGTTGGCGAGCTTTAACGATTATTATCATGTTAAGGATAATAATCGCTACCGACGGCTTAACGTGCTCTCCGAGGCACGGGGGTGAAATACCGCCAACTTCCTAACTCCGGGCTCGCACTGAGAATTTGTAATCCGAAAAACCCAATACTTAATTATGGCCCGACCCGGGACTCGAACCCAGGCCCTCGTCGGCCGCAGTCGAACATGATAACCACTAGACCAACGAGGCAGTAGGCTCTCTTCTTTCTTCTCTTCTTTGTCTAATCTTTCTCTAATTTTGTGTTATATGAGGAACTGACTGGCTAGTAAGTATTAATCTTACAAGTTAGCCCGCTACTGTCATAGACCCTATCAGAAAAACCCAATACTTAATTATGGCCCGACCCGGGACTCGAACCCAGGCCCTCGTCGGCCGCAGTCGAACATGATAACCACTAGACCAACGAGGCAGTAGGCTTCCTATCTTTCTCTAATTTTGTGTTATATAAGGAACTGACTGGCTAGTAAATATCAATCTTACAAGTTAGCCCGTTACTTTTTTGACGACCTCCGTGGCGCAGTGTTGAGCGCTGTTGCCTTAACGTGCGGAGGTCCCGGGTTCGATCCCCGGCAGGGTTTGGAAATTTATAATTTCTGAATTTTCCCTGGTCTTTTGGAAATTTATAATTTCTGAATTTTCCCTGGTCTGGCCTGGTGGGAGGCTTCGGCCGTGGCTAGTTACCACCCTACCGGCAAAGACGTGCCGCCAAGCGACTTAGCGTTCCGGTACGATGTCGTGTAGAAACCGAAAAGGGGTATGGGTTTAATATAACTGCCATGCCCCTAACAGGTTAGCCCGCTACCATCTTAGACTGCATCATCACTTACCAACAGGTGAGATCGCAGTCAAGGGCTAACTTGTAGTGGATAAAAAAAAAAAAAAATTACTATCATAGACTGCATCATTACTTACCATCAGGTGAGATCGCAGTCAAGGGCTAACTTGTAGTGGAAAAAAAAGCTGGCATAGTTGTATCATTAAGGGAGTTTGCGGTCGATACTTTGTAAAAACTCGTAGTTAACCTCCCAGGTTAGCATTAGTTATCTTGCATTTTTAATGTCTAACTTTCCTTTGAATACAAAATCCATACTTCCATATCTTAATATATATAAATTTCGTGTCACAATGTTTGTCCTCAATGGACTCCTAAACCACTTAACCGATTATAATAAAATTCGCACACCATGTGCAGTTCGATCCAACTTGAGAGATAGGATAGTTTAAATCTCAAATTATAGTCGCAATTTTAATTTATTGCTAATTATTTGTCTGTTGTTATTTGACAGTCACAATTATCTGTTAACTCCAAATGATTCTAACAGATGTCGATACCTTTCGACTGGGTTGAGTAAGTAATCAATAGATGGCGCTGCTATGGTAAATCTACGAACGTGTCATATAAGCTACATTTTAACAGCATAATTACCACGTGTTGTTGACGCTATAAAATTAATTAAATTTATTGTGTAATTCAGCTAATTATTTGTCTGTTATTATTTGACAGTCACAATTGTTTACTATAATGTAATATAACAAAAACTTTAGCCACAGCAACGCGTGGCCGGGTCAGCTAGTTAATATTATAAATGTGAGAGTATGTCTATCTGTCTGTCTGTCTGCTATGCTTTAGCGGCCCATATTTTTAACCAATTTTGATAATATTTGGTACAGACATATATTGTATCCCAGGGAACGACTTTCTATCATGAAAAATTAAAACATACTTAATCCACGCGGATGAGGTCGCGGGTATTATCTTAAATACTATATTAATTTTATTGCTTGAATTTTATTGACGACATTAATTATTTAATCAAAATAAAAGGCAAATATTCGTTTAATCGCTTTTCGCTTTAAAATCGGACCAAAATCGTGTCCCAATTCTTTTCCAATTAAGCCCTTATAAGCGTATTAATAAAGAATCATGGATATTAAAGGTGAATCGGCTGATAATTCGCTGCAGATGTTCTTTATCCTAAATTGCTTTCGTATTTTAACTGATAATGTTTCCGTGTAAACCATTTATAATATTAAATTATTCATTGGGTACTTTAAAACACTAAAATATGAGTTTCAACTAAACAGTAACTAAATAGGTTTTCTTTGCGGCCTAGAGATCAATGGCGTTTCGAGCGTGATTCCCAGAGACGTAGATTCAAATCCTGCCTGTTCCGAAATTTTTGATATGTTTTTAAAAATAGTTTAGAATTAGGTATTTATCTGATAGTCTAATTGGAAACACTTAAACAAGCGTAAGAACGCGTGTATACAGTTCCTACTATGAGAGCTTGTATGAAATACTGACTCATGACTCATGACGCACTTTTTAATTTAATCGACAGTTTTAAATGGTTGTCAAACCTAAAACTAACAGATGGCATAAATACTATCATAATTAGATGCTAGTAGGATGGCAGTTAGCATTCTATACTTTTCTCTCGAGTGACTGTAAGAGGAAATAAGAGGAAAAGACATAATCCTGTTTTTATTATCTTTATAGCATCTGATTGGTTTATAAACATCTTTATCTCAAAGCACATCAAAAATTGCGTCTTATCTCTAAGCCAATTAAGGTAATTACCTCAATTGCCTTATTTATTTTTTACTTTAGTTAATTTCACTTAAGTTACTAAAGTCGGACTTTTAATTAGATGTAGTAAACTGACATTTCAAAGGTTGCCACTTTGATACCTACAATCAGTGAAATGACATTCAGAAACGTCACTTTACTGCATCTTATTAAAAATCCGAGTAAAGCCAAAAATCAAGAAAGAAGCTGGCCTTTTAACGCCAACATGCCAAAAACTGATCAACAGGTGGCGCTAGAAGTATTCTAATTCGCGATATCAATAGTTGTTTTGTTTTTTAAGTCTGCGTTTTCTGCTTTTTCTGGCAAAGCTTTCTACTCTATTTCTACTCAATTGCCTTATTTATTTTTTACTTTAGTTAATTTCACTTAAGTTACTAAAGTCGGACTTTTAATTAGATGTAGTAAACTGACATTTCAAAGGTTGCCACTTTGATACCTACAATCAGTGAAATGACATTCAGAAACGTCACTTTACTGCATCTTATTAAAAATCCGAGTAAAGCCAAAAATCAAGAAAGAAGCTGGCCTTTTAACGCCAACATGCCAAAAACTGATCAACAGGTGGCGCTAGAAGTATTCTAATTCGCGATATCAATAGTTGTTTTGTTTTTTAAGTCTGCGTTTTCTGCTTTTTCTGGCAAAGCTTTCTACTCTATTCCTTTCACCTCTGTTCTCCCTACAATAGAGTATAATTACCAGAGAAATTTGTAGACTATATTGGCAATATAGGCTGTAAACTTTGGTTATCATACTTCTATTGTTAGAACATGACATAAATAACAAAATATAGGCGTATCGTATTATGAGTGTAGACTACAGTAAACAAATAGGTGAACATCATACATAAAATCAATCTCGTCTCATCTAGACCCCCAAAAGACATCTATTATGCCAATTAAGGTAATTCGAAACGCCCCTAATGATCCCATCGGTGCCATCCGTCTAACTACAAGTGATTGTTTACAAGTTTGCCTCGAGTTTGCGGGAAGGCTTGAAGATCGATCATTGGTCTACGTGAAATGGATACGGGCGTTAACGGAAGTTCACACATACCTAGACCTACACCTTATCATTATCCATAGAATATAGATTGGGGTAAATTGAAATAACTTAATATGGATAGATAGATAAAATAATATAAATACATAAATATTATTTATTTATTACTTAATATTCTTAGACTGCATCATCATTTACCATCAGATGAGATCGCAGTCAAGGGCTAACTTGTAGTGGATAAAAAAACGTAACAATTTGCATACCATTATATTGTAGAATATGTAAGGGAAATGACTAATTGACTCAAATATGTACCCATATTCCTACGAATAGAATATTATTTATTTGGGTATTTGACAACAAGTCAAATCAGTAACTTTTTTCAAACGCTTCAAACTCGCTTAGTATGGGATGTTGTATGAAATGCTGAACAGTGACAATATTTCGTCAAATTCGACGCTTTTTTAAATTCATTCGATAGTTTAAAATAGTTTTCGAACATAACTAACTAACATGGGACGTGGATTTTATTTAATAATCACTAAAAATAATATAATTGAACATCATCTTTTATGTAAAAAATATTTTATCATCCCTTTCCGCAAGAAATTTTAGTCTTTTCTGCTACATACCTGCTTATGGAATCAGCTTCCACCAGCCAAAAACAAAACAACATTATAGGGTCGGATAAACAAAGAAGATCAAGATTTTTGGGCTAATTTAAAAGTACCGGCCAACAAAATAAACTTAATACCCTATTGGAGTATAATGAAATAAACACTTTTATATTTATTTATTTTTTTTACAAATTCAGAAATTATAAACTCCCGAATTGTCCCTGCCGGGGATCGCACCCGGGTCCTCCAACTTATAAGGCCATAGCGTTCATCACTGTGCCAGGGGAGGTAGTCAAAATCTAAAGTACGACAAACTTATCTAACCCGGTGACAGCGTCTCTAGTTTCTGCCACTACAGCCCATTAACGTCCCACTGCTGGGCACAGGCCTCCACTCTCATAGCAGAGAGGGAATTAAAGCTTAGACCCACCACGCTGCTCCAATGCGGGTTGGCAGGATTTAACGACTATTACCATGCTCGTGATAATAGCCGGGACCGACGGCTTAACGAGCACTCCGAGGCACGGGGGTGAAACACCGCCAACTTCCTAACTCCGGGCTAGTACTCAGAATTTCTAGTCAGAAAAACCCAATACTTAATTATGGCCCGACCCGGGACCTCGTCGACCGCAACATACCAACCACTAGACCAACGAGACAGTCGCTAGTATCTATGAAAAATAAAATAAAAACAAAAACTAAACATAAGCTGGCATTAAAATTAGTGCCAATTTTGGTCACCGGACCATATAAGTTTGTGGGACTATACATTTAATAGGACCACTGAATGCTAACTGTTACTACGTAATAGGGCTAAAAGACACCAATACTCAATACTCAATATCATTTATTCAAAATAGGTACACTGTAGTTACACTTATTGACGTTAAAAATTACTTACTTATAAAACATGATGGTGATAATCGGTCACGGTATCTTAAAACTAAAGCTACGAGGGTTTCACCGCGTCCTGGTCTGAGAAGAGCCCACAGCAAACTCAACCGGGTTTTTTTATTATTATCACCATCTCACAAATCATCTTAACTAAGGAACTATCAGAGCTATTAGAGCAAATTATTGCCAAGCCTCCTTGTTATTTGAGTAATCTTTTACATGGTAATAAGATTTTTCAATGAGTTTACGTTTTACATTAACTTTGAACTTATTCAGAGACATCTTTAACATGTCTTCTGGGAGCTTATTGTAGAAGCGGACACTGTTACAATACAAGACGCTTTCATTAGTACAGTCACGTAGACTCACGAAATACGGGCCGTGATTTTATTCCAGTCTAGTACGTACTAAGCTATCAAGGCCTGCGATCTCTTTTTGGTGCCGACAGATAAATTTCCACGGGCCGAAATTGCCTGAATAAAACAGATTTAATGCTCGTTTATGTGTTTATCCGTTTAACCTTATTACACGCCCGTATCTCCTAACTGGGAGCTCCTTTGAAATCATTTTCGTAATCTTACACGGAATCTTTATGGAATAATTTATTTATTGTTTTCATTTGCTGATTAAGGTTTTTGATGCTGCGAGAACTCTTGAATTTTCCGGGACAAAAAGTAGCCTATGACCTACCCCGGGATATACACCTACCCCTGTATCAAATTTCATCAAAATCGGTGGAATAGATGGGCCGTGAAACCGTAGCAGACAGATAGACACGCATTCGCATTTAATATATAAGTATGGAAGTATGGATGCGAAAGTTTGGACGGAGAACGGCTGTATGGATCTGGATGAAATTTGGCACAGAGATAGATTATAGTCTGAAATAACACATAGACCTAAAAAACCTCTATCCACGTGGACAAAATCGCTGGCATCAGCTTTTGTTTGGCTAACTTCTAGTCATAATTGACCGAGCGAAGGGAAGGTCTCTAAGTCTACTTGAGTGAATTTGCACTTGTCCGTCCGTCCGTCTGTCAGAGCCTTATAACTTCTGAATTACTGAACGTAATTACTTCAAATTTAAATATAATATGTAAACTGATCTCTCAATTTTCTGAAAGGCTGAGCCTGAAACATTATTTATAAATTATTTGAATTATATCCTGTACTTGAACAACAAATACTAAAATAAGATAAATATTTTAAGGAAACGAAATAATTTAATTTTTAATGAGCTTCAGTATTTTTAACCGAACCTTACAATGATGTCAATAGACGGCTTTCTGTAAAAGTTTATTCGTGTCTCCAATAACTTTTTAGCTCTTTTGCGTCTAATGTTAAAAGTTAACTATAACAATGTATTATAGTTATAACTATCTTATGGATACCGCGAGGTCTTTTTTTTTTTTTAATCCACTACAAGTTAGCCCTTGACTGCGATCTCACCTGATGGTAAGTGAAGATGCAGTCTAAGATGGTAGCGGGCTAACCAATTAGGGGCATGGCAGTTATATTAAACCCATACCCCTATTCGGTTTCTACACGTCACCGTACCGGAACGCGTAATCGATTGGCGGCACGTCTCTGCTGGTAGGGTGGTAACTAGCCACGGCCGAAGCCTCCCACCGGGCCAGACCAGGGAAAATTCCACCACCACTACAGCCTATTAACGTCTCACTGCTGGGCACAGGCCTCCACTCTCAGGAGAGAGAGGGAATTAGGAGCTTAGACCCACTACGCTGCTCCAATGCGGGTTGGCGGGCTTTAACGACTATTATCATGTTAGTGATAATAACCGGGACTGACGGCTTAACGAGCTCTCCGAGGCACGGGGGTGATACACCGCCAACTTCCTAACTCCGGGCTAGTACTGGGAATTTCATAATTGAAAATCTCAATACCTAACAATTTTTATGCCCGACCGGGAATCGAACCCTGGACCTCGTGATCAGACCGCTAGACCAACGAGGCAGGGAAAATTCAGAAATTATAAATTCCCAAATTGACCCTACCCGGGACCTCCGCACGTTAAGACAACAGCGCTACACACTGCGCCACGGAGGTCGTCTCAGTTCGGGGCGAACCACTAGTATTATAATAGGAGATGAAAATAAACTATTCTAAGTCTGTTTACAGACCCGGACCACCCAGGCGAACCAAGATGCACGGCCTAGATAAATTGATGAGTAGTTCGGCCATTAGTCGCGTCGCCTCTGACGCCCCCTTTAAGTGAAACCCTCCATTACGATGACTTATCGCCTTGTGGACTTTGCGGTTAGCGCACACGCCGTATTATTGTACGACTGCCTGAAAGAAGGAGTATGTTGTTAGGGTTCATGTATGTATGTGAGTTTGTATATTCCACCATAAACTCTATACGCCTGAACGGATTTTGATAAATGAGGTATCGTTAGAATCCCTAGCTTATTCCGGGTGACTTAAGCTAGGAAAATTAAAAAAAAATTATGGGGTGACCATGGTCCCGCATTAAAGACTAAAGTTGAAAAAAAAATTCGAAAATAAAATCAACTATATAATCATCATCTAGAAAATGATGAGTAGATTCCAAAAATATATAACACTATAGTTCAATATCCAGTGATTCACAAAAAAATATCATTTAATAAAAATGTTCTTTTTCTAATTTAGATTTTTAACCTTTTACTTCGTTTTTTGGCAGGGCAGTCGTGTTTTTTATTTTTTAAATAAAATACTTGTTTAAGATTAGGGGTCATACTGCTAACGCTTAAAGCAATATTGTTTCACTACTTTCGTGTTTTAGAATTGTAATCCTTATTTTAGGAACGTCAAGGCTCGTGTCATTAAACTGTCATTATGATTAATATTGCTTTAAACATTGGCAGGATAATGCCCAAGCTTAACCCTTCTTAGCTGTCCCACAAAAATTGGAAAGAGTTCCTTAGATGAAATGGATTAGAGCCGTTAAACTATACATATTACATGTATAATACGCTTGCTGTGTTAGACTTTACGTAGCGTGTTCTAAATTTTGAGGGCCATGACACCTTCCTTCCATTATAAAACAATGGTGGTTTTAACCTTTTCATTGACATGATAAATTGGTGTTTTAAGGGGAGAACGTGCTCAATTTTTCTGAATGGAATCTCTAAGGCAGGTACCACGTTTTTGCCACGTAAAACTTAAGTACTAACTTAGTAACGTGTACTTTCAAGGCAAGCGAAAATAGGCATTTGCTATGTAAGCGAGCTTCAACCTAGACCTCATCGTTGCTTTCTATTCACCATGATGTTCGTCAAGTACTATAAAAAAAAGAAAATGAGTTAAAAGAAGAAAGAAAAACATTTATTTGCCAGTTCTGCCACACATTTCCTTATCTCAAAATACCGGCTAACTCTTCATAGTGTAACTATCATCGCTCAAAGCAGTATTATTTCAAAATGACATTTTGATGTCACGTACCTTGATGCCCCTTAAATAAGGATTGTAATTTTAGAACTCGAACGTGATCAATATTAAAACAATACTGCTTTAAGCGATGGAAGTAAGTGCACAGGATTCCTCACAATGTTTTCTTTCACCGTTTGAAGCAAGTGATAATTAATTTTCCAGATTGCACATAACTTTAAAAAGTTAGAGGTGAAGCCTGGGAATCGAACTCGCGACACCGTGTGTACATACTACTAGGCTATCACCGCTTCAGTAGAGCATATCCGTGTAATTTTTCCATATCAATGTATGGATTCCGTACGTATAAAAAATCCCATGTAGTTTCCGCAGCCATAAGTCACGTCTGATGCCCCCTTTAAGTGAAATCCTCCATTACGATGACTTATCACCTTGTGGACTTTACCCGCGCTATGTACTTAAGATGATATAATGCCGTATTATTTAGGAATCAGCTCTTTCTGTGTCAAGGATTATAATCCTTGCTTGGTAGGATTCACTAAAACTATCTCTTGAAATTGGATTTGTGGCCGACATTCGATCAAAATATAACTAGAATATTATACATCTGGCAGACATTAAAGGAGTGCTACCAATGATTTGAATTAATAGATGAATGAAAGTGTGTATTTTTGTGTGAAAAATCCATAAAAGTGTGTCTGTCTGGCTGTCTGCTACGCTTTTATGACCCGTCTGTTCAACCGATTTTGATGAAATTTGGTACTGGGATATGTTGTATCAAATTCAAATGAATCGTCGAGTGAATCTACAACTGGTTCGGAAAGCCATTCCCTACCCTATCCCGGGGAACGACATAGGATATACAGGTTTACACATTTTTTCCCGGGAAATTAAAAAGATCCCGCGGAATCAATTTTTTTAGCAATTTTTTTTTTAACCACTACATGTAAGCCCTTGACTGCGATCTCACCCGATTGTGAGTGATGATGCACTCTAAGATGGTAGCGGGCTAACCTGTTAGGGGCATGGCAGTTATATTAAACCCATACCCCTATTCGGTTTCTACACGGCATCGTACCGGAACGCGTAGTCGCTTGGCGGCACGTCTTTGCCGGTAGGGTGGTAACTAGCCACGGCCGATACCTCCCACCAGGCCAGATATATAAAGTGTTTTATCGAAAATGAGAGCTCTTTATTGAAGACATGTGCGTCTAGCTTTATATAAGAAGCTTGTAAACATTGCAAATGTTGTTATCTTAATAATTGGTTTTCAGTAACCAGCTATTATTCTAGTTTTGCGATCACGATGTTATTACAGAAAATGTTAGTACTAGCAATTTGTTCTTTAGTACTATCACAGTGTAGCAAACACACAATGTAATCATTCAAATTTCATGTAATAGTAGATTATACACCAAGGGGATAAAGCACTGTTTTATGTCACGGGCGCTACATTGGATCCTGAACGTAACGAAGGACTCCAAATTTAACTCCCGAGCGCAGCGAGGGTGATATAAGTTAATTCCCTCCCTTTGGTCGGGAATTAAGATTGAGTCCTGAGTGCAGTGGATTCAAGCGCCCAAGAAAAAAACTGCTTTATCCCGGTGGTGTATACTCTACTTTATACTTCTACCATAACAGTAAAACAAACTGTAACGGTTAGATATTTATTGCAAATCATAGTAAGTAGGATACATAGGTCTAGTAAATAATAAAAAGAAAAGACAAATTAAGCTGCTGCTTTGATATTCAAACTTTTTGCTTTTCATGCTGCCAGTGTTTATACAGGTACACATACTGCTTGGTTTAAAAACTTTTATGTCATACCACCATTACCATTTGACATAATAGGTGTATAATCTACTATTTCATCATACCTATTCAAATACGAATATTGGCTTCAGAGGATAGCGGAAGCAAAATGTAATTTTTAGGCCCATGGGACTTTTCATTTCTCTGTTCTGATTGGTCCGCGTTCGTGCTTCTGATTGGTGCTTAAACGTATAGGTAATGTCCATACATAGTACGTTGATACTCCTAGCTTTTTCTCATACGTAATGATGAAAAATAGTGTGTGTCACTAGGGGCCAAATTTTTTGTTCTCGGGCGGCGTATATTGAATTCCTCGCTACGCTCAGGATTCTACTTTAGGATCCTTCACTTCGCTCTGAATTCAAAATAGCGTCCTCGGGGAACAAAAGTTTTCTTTGGCCCCATATAACACAAATAACTATTTAACAGATAAAAAACAATTGTTAGGTCAAGGTGTGTTTTCAAAAATAAAGAAGAAGACGTATTTTTTCCTAGGTACCTACTGTCAGCCTTATTTTTTTTTTATATGACAACTAGCTAATTCCCGCGACTTCGTCTGCGTGGATCGAGGTTTTTTGGTTCCCGAACTTGGTTGGGGAATTCCTTAATTTTCCGGGATAAAAAGTAGCCTATGTGCTATTCCAGGCTATAAACTATCTCTGTGCCAAATTTCAGCCAGATCCGTTCAGCTGTTGGCGCTTGATTGAGTAACAAACATCCATACATCCATACATCCATACATCCATACATCCAAATGGATGTTTGGATCCATTTCGCATTTATAGTATTAGTAAGATAGTCATAAAGTGACAATACCGGATTAGATAGAACCTAGCACATTTTCTCCAGGATTCGAAAGTAGCCACTTATAAAAGGTAACTTGATTTAATTATGTAATTTGTATAATTGTAGTTAATAATTAAATACACAAACCTACTTGGTTTCTACGCAAAATCTTCACCACTACAGCCCATTAACATCCCACTGCTGGGCATAGGCCTCCACTCTCATTAGAGCTTAGACCCACCACGCTGCTGCATTGCGGGTTGGCGGGCTTTAACGACTATTATCATGTGAGTGATAATAACCGGGACCGACGGCTTAACGTGCTCTCCGAGGCACGGGGGTGAAACACCGCCAATATCCTAACTCCGGGCTAGTACTGGGAATTTCTAAAGAGAAAAATCCGATACTTAATTATGGCCCGGCCCGGGACTCGAACCCGGGACCTCGTCGGCCGCAGTCAAACATGCTAACCACTAGACCAACGAGGCAGTTAACATCTTCACACTGTTTTGAAATGCTTAACCCTTGTCATACGTGAACGACAAACGTGACATCTCGAATCGATATCGGCCTTTGGTATATAGGAGTCCCGCCAACCCGCATTGGAGCAGCGTGGTGGGTCTAAGCTCTAATTCACTCTCTGGTATGAGAGTGGAGGCCTGTGCCCAGCAGTGGGACGTTAATGGGCTGTAGTGATGATGATGATGAAGTACTTTATCAGGTTGACGCGACGCGAAGTATCAAACAGTAGACAAGTTTTTAATTTTCTATAGCGTCGTATCGCGTCGCGTCGCTTCTGTCGCTCAACCGCTTCAGGGCACCGTCATCTTTTTAGTATTGCTTATCTATGTTGTATGACAAAATAACAAAAAAAATATATTAATTTTACAAAATGTTTTTCCTTGTCCAATTTTCGTTTATTTGATTTACTGAGCGATGTTTTATCTTGAAAAGATACAGATTAAATTACGTTTCTAATCATTTCCAGATCTCGGCCCGAATTAGCTTATTAGCCGAGAAATATTCTACTAGAATAATACTCGCAGGATATAATATTAAATTGAGACAAGAATATTAATTTGAGAGAGCGGTGCTGGCCTTTAAAATTTCTAATTTTTCGTCGTCGTAGGACCTAATCAAAGTTCGACGCACTTTTTTATTTTAATCGATACTTTAAAATGGTTCTCAACATAAAACTAGCAGAAGACTAGAACGTGGATATTACTACTTTTGTGAGATAATTTATTTAATCTGATACTTTTAAACGAGCAATTCTTGTCACCGTAAGATTGTAAAAACCGTTAGATTATAATCTAACTCGCGAAATTCTAAACTGTCGAAAGATTGTGAACCGTTCAATGTTCTGAGTGTAAATTTTGCAAATATTCATTGTATTTACGTTTTCTCGTCTGTTTCTTGTAGGTTAGGTTAGGGTTCGACATAAATAATCAAGTAGTGGTTACTTAGGTTTTATCGGGTTTAAATACCTATCAGATTACAATCTACCGGAAAATAATGCGTTAAATTGTAATATAATTGTAAAATAATGAAACGGCTCAAACGATTTTCATGACATTTAGTATGCAGGGGGTTTCGGGGGCGATAAATCGGTCTAGCTAGGATTCATTTTTAGAAAATGTCGATTTATCCGTGTTTTCAGGCAATGAAAAACTGCCACAATATCATTATGATGTAAATTTCGCTGCCATCTAACTACAACGTTTTGTCCATAACATCATAATGTCCATAACATCGAATGCGGTAGGTACTGACAGCGTCAGCCGTAACATGATCGTTCCTATTATTGATATTGTAACTCCTATTCTAACCCATATCCTGAATTATTCTATTAATACTAGCAAATTCCCTGATGCTTGGAAGAATGCTCAAGTTGTTCCCCTTCCTAAAAAGTCTAACCCTTCTTCTGTAAATGATTTTCGTCCCATTTCTATTTTGCCTTTCCTTTCAAAAATCCTCGAGAAGTTGGTTTATCAACAGCTAAATTTATTCCTAAATAAGAACTTACTTCTCAGTCCATTGCAGTCTGGATTTCGTCCCGGTCATAGTACGGCTACAGCGTTAGTAAAAGTTACCGATGATATTAGGTGGGCGATGGACAATAAACAGCTCACAATTTTAACCTTGCTTGACTTCAGTAATGCGTTTAATACCGTGGATTACGACATTTTGCTGAGCCTGTTACGTTCTATTAACATAGCTCCATCGGTGATCGACTGGTTTCGGAGTTACCTCAGTGGTCGTCATCAGCGCATTAAAATTGACGAGACTGTTTCATCATGGTGTGATGTGACGGCTGGGGTACCTCAGGGTGGCGTGTTGTCTCCTTTGCTGTTTGCTATCTTCATTAATTCTATTACTCCGTACATTTCTTCTCTCTACCACATGTATGCAGATGATATCCAAATTTATCGCTCTGCAGCCCTAGGTGATCTCGATGCTGCTGTTTCTGCCATTAATAACGATCTAGCTGCAGTTGCCGAATGGAGTAAGCAGTATGGGCTACATATTAATCCAGCGAAATCACAGGCAATTATCATTGGCAGTCCCGGATACATTGCAAAACTTGATTTACGAGGCCTATCCCCGGTCTGCTTTAATGGCTTTATCATTCCATACTGTGATTCTGTTAAAAATCTTGGTATATATTTAGATTCACAACTGTCCTGGTCTGTGCATGTTAAAGTGTTGAGTAGGAGGACATTTGCAACAATGAACTCTTTGCGACGGTTGCGCTCTGTCTTGCCAATCCCAACTAAAGTTATGTTGGCACATTCTCTCCTTCTCTCTATTCTCGATTATGCTGACGCAAGCTATCTTAACTTGACTGAGGACAAACTAAACAAGCTTGAGCGACTCCAAAATCTTGCCATACGGTTCATATTTGGTTTGCGTAAATATGACCACATATCCGAATTTCGTCAAAAGCTCAAGTGGCTCCCTATTCGCCGTCGCCGGGATTTGCATGTACTTTCTCTTCTGTACTGTGTGCTATTTCACTTAAATACTCCTTCCTACCTCAAGGAGAAATTCAGTTTCCTTGGAGTGCAATCCGACTTAAGACCGTGCCGTACTTTAACCCTGAAAATCCCTCCTCATAAAACGAAGTTTTATACAAACTCATTCGCTGTGCAAGCTACTGAGCTTTGGAATGCACTTCCACTGACCATACGCCGGTCAAAGTCACTAGACATTTTCAAAAATGCTGTAAAAAACTATTATCTTTCAAACTGAATTATAGTATATATATTAGTCTATTTATTATATTATATTTATATATATATATATATATATATTATATAATAATATGTTATACAATATTGTTTTATTAATGTTTATTATTGGTTTATGTATTAGTATGTAGCTATTTGAATGTACGTATGTTATAGGATGTCACCACCTGCAATGCTTTTTCCGTATTTTTTCCTATTCCTAAGGTTGCCTGGTAGAGATCGCTAGTAAGCGATAAGGCCGCCTTTTGTATCATGTGTTTTTTTTTTCTATATTCTTTTTGTTTTTTTTTATCTTTATGGTGGTACAAATAAAGAGTATATAATAATAACGTTTTAATAGCTCAGGTGGGAAAGAACCAGAAGACCCCGGTACGAGTCCAGAGTCCTCCAATCCGATTATATTTTTCCCTTTTTTAAAAAATAAAATGTTTTAGTTTTTAGTTTTTAATTTATATTCCAATATGTTTTGTTCAATATTATTTTATTTAAAAAAAAAAATATTATTATTTAAATATAATTTCCAAAAAAAAAGCTCGTTCACCCAGATATTAATCACTAAAAAACATAAATATTTATTTGAATAATTGTCAAATACCCAATTCTCTAATCAGTCGGACCCTTGGGCAATAGGCATGATGACTGATTTTGAAAAATGGTCAGATTATGTTCGGAAGTATCCACTATTTCGAAAAAATATATTATTTCAGCAGAAAAATTAGGTTTGGTAGATAAAATTAGCATTTGAAATTTAAAATTTAAAATTCACGCCATAACGCTCGCCGGTGTCATGGCGTCGTTTGTGACGTCACTATTGTTTTTACCAATGTACTCTGTGCAGTGTGCAGTAAGCAATAGTGTGACTGTCAAAGCTCGAAAACAAACAATTGTGACGTCATTCGCTTCTAGGTGTTTAATCCATTATGGCGGATTGCTGTATTTTATAGTTTTATTTTATCAAAATAAATAGCAATCTCACTCGAAATAGAAAAATAAATACGTTTTTTATAATCCATGAATCGTATTTCATTAGATAAATTCATAATTTCATTGATTCTTGGTTACTTTCAAGATAGAATAACGTTTTGACTTAAGAAGATACAATTCTATGATTGGATCGGGTGATATGAAATCACCCGTACAAGATTGATATCGCCCACATTTCGGCTCGTTCCACATCTGATATTTATCATCTCTCGATCCATTAGGCGGCCGGCTACTTCCGGTTTCCGGCGGAGTATGTCGCACCGGAAGTTGCCCGGCACAAGGTTTACCGGATGGAGGAAAATGTACGTACACACAGAACGTTCGGACAATCGATTCATCTAATAATTTATTAAAGTTATAATGTGTGCCTTGCTTGTCTAAAGCTATGTAACAAGTGAAATTAATTTAACGAATTAAAAAATACGACTGCCCTGCCATATTATTTTTGGAGTTTACCTCCTTATGAAGCGATTTGCTTATATAGCCTTTGGAATCTTATTCACATTTTTTATTAAATGATATTTTTTTGTGAATCACTAAATATTGAACTATAGTGATAAATCTTTTTGGAATCTACTCATCATTTTCTAGATGATGATTATACAGATAATCTTATTTTCAATTTTTTTTTTCAAATTTAGGTCTTTAATGCGGGACCATGGTCACCCCATCAATTTTTTAAAATAATTTACTAGTATATGTCACCCGGAATAAGCTAGGGATTATAACGATATCTCATTTATCAAAATCGGTTCAGGCGTATAGAAGCTGTGTTGGAATATACAAACTCACATACATATATACATACATGAACCCTGAAAACAATATACTCCTTTTTTCAGGCAGTCGAATAAAATGAATATTATTCTGTTAATCCAATTTGCTCCAATTCATACTGATATTATTAATGCGAAAGTGTGTGTTGTTTATTGGTTTGTCCTTCAATCACGCCTCAACAGAACAACGGACCGACGTGATTTGCATCGGTATAAAGTTGGGGATGTTATAGAAGTAATATTATTTTACTCAATGTTGGTTGAATTTATTTAGTTTATGACTTTATAACATAATTAGGTACCTGATAAGAATGCTCAATTTGTAAGTAAAATCCATTATCAATTAATCATACTTCGTACTAATATTATAAATGCGAAAGTGTGTTTATTTGTTGGTTTGTCCTTCAATCACGCCGCAACGGAGGATCGGATCGACGTGATTTTTGGCATAGGTATAGTTGAGGACCTGGAGAGTGACATAGGCTACTTTTTATCCCGGAAAATTAAGTTTACATGGGATTAAAAAAACGTATTCCACGTGAACGAGTTCGCGGGCAACAGCTATTAGTTTATAATTAATAATTTATTAACTTTTTTTTTATCCACTACAAGTTAGCCCTTGACTGCGATCTCACCTGATGGTAAGTGATGATGCAGTCTAAGATGGTAGCGGGCGAACCTGTTAGGGGCATGGCAGTTATATTAAACCCATACCCCTTTTCGGTTTCTACGCGGCATCGTACCGGAACGCTAGATCGCTTTACCGGTAGGGTGGTAACTAGCCACAGCCGAAGCCTCCCACCAAACTCTTTTTTTAGTACTAGTTTCACAGCTGAACTCAGAGTCACTTAATTATTAGGTATTAGGTACCTACTATAGATTTTGTATCTAAATTATGCCGCAGTTAGTGTGTTGTTTTTATTCCACTCGAAGTTAACTCTTGACTGCGACTGTGGTTGTAATGATATAGTCAGGTGGTAGTAATGTAACCTTACCTAACCTAGCCTAACTTGTGTCAGCTTTACGTTTAAAATTGAATAGAATTTTTAGAAACGATATGAGTTTATTAACATCTTTGTTTAATTGAGTTTATTTAAACTTATATTTGACTCATTCCATGTACTTCACTCGGTCAGTTCGTTGGTGGGGACGCCATATTGGAATAATTGGCATAAATGCTAGTATTTTGCCAATTTTAAGTTAGTCTGTTACCGATAGACTCAGCTATTATTGAATACTTTTGTGTTTAGATCGAAATTTGATTTAGAGTTTAACGATGCAATCGTGGCCAGATCAAATGAATATTTTCTTTAAAGTTTAATGAAGTTTTTACATTAAATCTGTCGTGGAATCGCTACACGTTGTGACCATTAGCTCGTGCATGTTTTAAAGAGAGTAAAAACATATTTAAAAGCAATCTAATTATTCACCCACTTCTGGAATTATCCTTACACTTGTTATGAAAGGGAACGCTAAATATCTTGAGGTACTAACCCTTTGCCGGTAGGGTGGTACCAAGTCGTAGACGAAGCCTTCTACCAGACAAAACGTTGTTACTGATTTTAAGATCTAGAATTTCTTATAATATATGTATTTTAAATAATTAAATATCCCTTGGTATTGTGAAAAAATACATCGCGATGAAACTTGCATGTTCGAGAGTTTTCAACAATGTTGTCGAAAGGGTGTGAAGTCTTCCAATCCGCTCTGAGCTAGTGTAGTTGACTGTGGCCCAAACCATAAAAGGAGACTTACTCATTAGTGAGCCGGCACTTTATGAAGATGATGATGATAAAGCCCAGAATTTATTAGGCTACTTATTTTAATTAATACCCGAGTGCCCTTAAGACAATCCACCTAAATTAAGCACATGTTGCAACACAACACGAATTAATTTACATACACTTACCCCAAAATTGTTCCCTAACTCATCCCAAAGTTAATCTTGAATGGACCGAAACTATAATTTAATACACACTCAAAACTATGAACATATTGAAACTAACAAGACTCGAATATTGGTATCGCTACTCATATACCTACTATCCCTTCGGTCTTGACATCCAAACCGTCTTCAATCAATACCCTCCTTTATTGCCCTTGTAATATATCACAAATTCCAGTGTACATATTATGTTTGCGGAAGTTTATGGTTGCATCGTACTTTAGAACTTGGTCAAGATCTTGTAGTCAAATTTGTGTTTTATTACATACAACACCTGAGGAGTTTTGATCAAATTTTGGGTACTGGAAGATACCTAACGATATACCATAGATACTATTTAATTCACAAACCGTTGTTGTGATCCACCAAGTCTAAACTATAATGAGAGCTCTATTTATTTATTGGCTAGCACTTTCATAATATTCACTGCGGTAAGGGACAGCACTAGATTTAGAGCTGTCATTTTCGTTTAGATTAGATATTGTGCCAACGTGCTAACAAGGTTATTTCCGTAAAAGCCTTTATTAGCCGGAATTTCGACACCATCGTCACTGTTTGCGAATCACATTACGATATTTTGTAAATCGATACTAACACTATGCGTGAATTTAGGTTTTTAAAAAAACTCTGAGAAAAATTCGATTTTTCGGGATAAAAAGTAGCCCTTGTCCAAACTGAATCAGAAGTCCGAATTTGATCAAAATTTGTTGAGCAGATACGTAGGCCGTGAAAACGTAGCAGACAGATTGGCAGAAAGACAGACGGACGCATTTTCGCATTTATGATATTAGTATGGATTTCTGGCTTGAGTCTCTAATAATAATATTATAAAGAGGAAAGATTTGTTTCTTTGTAATGGATAAATTCAAGAATTTCTCAACCGATTTTAAAAATTCATTCACCAATAGCAAGCTCCATTATCAGCGAGTAACATAGGCTACATTTTATTTTCAAAAAATTTGTGATCCTTACGAAAATTGCAGTAATGTGAACTAAGTCTTTTAAGGTTGACTCACAACTTTACGATTTTCAAATTGGGTCTAAACCAATGCTTTACTTGCGAAGGTGTTTTTACCGACATAGTATTAATCCTTATCAAAATAAATATGTTAGTGAACTCAAGTATTTAATAAAGATAAAAAAATTCCTTTACACCACTTAATTTAGATGAATATCATATGAGATATCATAGAAATAATAGTGCTGGCGGCAGTGGCAGGTGAATTGAGTGTGTTAAAACCAGCCCACTGCCCACTGGCTATATTGAGTATAGACTATTAGGATTATTAGTGCTACCGGTGCGAAACCGGGGCGGATCACTAGTACAGATATAAAGCGGTATATACGAACTGTAGTAGGTACTTTGGACTAATGATCTGGTGGCTGTTCGCGTCTCATTAGCGACACAACGTGAGCTCCTAGTCACATAGTTGCAGCACTCTACGTGGTAAGTGAAGCATTCTTGCGACTCGTGCTTAACTGCCGTCGGAGAACGTTACTTTCGTAATTTTACAACCACTTTGAAAATGTTGAGATTCAACGACACAAGGCAAGGGTTGCTTGGGGAGTTACTTTTTATGGCAACATAAGGTTTGTTTGCAGTTGAAAACTAGTATTTGGAACAGAAGTCATGGAAGTACTTAAAAGAAAAATATTGAATAGAAGCAGGCGTTACATTGCGGAACTCCATGATGTAAAGAACCAGTAAGTCATTTGTCGGACACGGTGTTCGGTTTTATAACAAAATACCGAGCAATATAACAGATCTGCCAGATCGTAAATTCAAAGAATATATTAAAAATAAGTTAATAAGTAAGGCATATCATAGAATCGATGACAATGTAGATGATAGACAAGCTTGGATTACATAAAATTATGTAAATAGATCTTTTATACACAAATTGACGATTGATTCTCAAGACAAATTTACGAAATTATTAATTTTATGACATTTTGTATATTTTGTGAATTGTTTAATATTTTTTTTGTAATTTTATGTTTTATTTTATTTATATTTTTGTAAATTTGTAATCTTAGTTGACATTACTTAATTATAATTTTATATGACATTCGTAAGAGCTTTATACAAGCCAAAATCGAAATAAATAAAAGGAGTAAAAGGAGTATCATTCTGAGTGATGAGTGAATCTGAGTATGATTCTATCTTTGGTAAGAGCTCAAATATTAATAGAGGGTAAAAAGAATTAAAAATACTGCATAGCTCCAAGTTCATATGCAAACGGGGCAAAATATCAAAAGCAAACAAGTCAAAGAAATATCGAAATTAGGGCCCTGTCTTTGAAAACAGCTCGGATATTTCAAGTAGTTTAAAAATAATCAATAATCTGAATTTACATTGCCTATAAGCAAACGGGGCTTAAATATCAAAACCAAACAAGTCACAGAAAAAAACGAATTATTCACAGCTTGAGTAGTTGTTAACACAAAAGATGATACGGTCCTATCTTTTACAGTAGCACAGATATTTCAATAGCTTCAAAATAACTAAAACAGCTGAATCTACGTGTTCATAGAAGCAAAAGGGGTTAGCCCCGTTTGCTTCTATGAACACTATCAGAAGCGAATAAGTCACAGAAAAAATCGAAATGATCCCCAGCTTGAATAGTTGTTCACACAAGAGATGGTACGGTCATATCTTTGATAACAGCTCAGATATTTTGAGAGCTCAAAGGCAGGAGGCAAGCACTCGAGCTGCGAGCGCAAAGCGTTATTCGGGACTCCATACGCGTCGAGGGGCGTAAGTAAGGGAAAATCGGGCTTCCCCTTTTCTTTGGAGGCTTTTCAGGCTCCTTTCAAAGGGGTTGTCAATATTTTGAGCGCCGTGAATGGGCTCATGTAGTAGATGTCAATGAGGGCTTAAGTGTGGCGGCGGTTCTCCATTTGGGACGGATATGGTCGGCTTACGATTTAGTTTTGTACTCAATTTATTTAAGAGAATATTTTTAGTGTCTACGTGTTTTTATTTGCACTTTTTTAAATCTATTTAATGCTTATCAATTAGATCAATTCCAATCTAGATTTACATATAGAATTGAGTAGGCAGCCCAAATTTTTATTTAGATGAAATAAAAACACCGTCCTTTTCGACAGTATGATCATCAAACGCATCAGCAGTTGTGACCGTCCAATGGCGACAATGGCGCCACCATTGTCGCAATACCATAATCTACAATTTTTATTGTAGTACTAGCGAATGCCCGCGACTTCATATGCGTGGTTTGAGGTTTTTTGGTTCCCGCGGGAACTCTTTAATATTCTGGGATAAAAAGCCTATGTGCTATTCCAGACTATAATCTATCTCTGTGCCAAGATCCGTTCAGCCGTTGGGGCGTGATTGAGTAAGTCGTCAGTTGAGGATGAGTACATCCTAACATCCATACATCCATCCAAACTTTCGCATTTATAATATAAGTATAGACTTTATTCCACGCAGACAATACCGCATCATCTAGATAAATAAAAATTTGAAACAAAAACATTTAATTTTTTTTTAATGTATTCTATGTCGCAACCAATGCACAGTCGCACTAACGCCCATGTCTCGTTTCGAGATAGCTCAAAGCCAATTAGGTGCGGCGACAACGCGAGTGAGCACAGAGCTGAAAAGAGTTACGCTGCACGTACATCTTGTTATTTTTTATGTTTTCACATTACTTAGGGAGGTCACTCACGGTGAGTTTTTGCTGCGATTCAGTAGCAATACAGTCGCAAAGAGAGCACGAAAAAAAACCCGGCTGAATTTGCTGTGGGCTCTTCTCAGATCAGGGCCCGTTTAAATGATAATGATAAATGATTTATTTATTTCATGTAGGACAACCTGTGTCACTTATGAAACGTTAAGACTCTACCACCGGTTCGGAAAGATGATTCTACTGAGAAGAATCGGCAAGAAACTCAGCAGTTGCTGTTTTCATAGAAAAGAAAAGGTTACAATATGTAGACAACACAACACATACGTTACAAGTGTTACACTGACTTGTGGGTCACTGGATGCGAGGCCGGTTGCTTCCATGCAACTTTGTCGTTAATAAAATCATCGATGGTGTAATAACCTCTGTGTGTTGGAACCCTAGTAGCTTTAGTTTTAAGATACCGTTACTGATTATCACCATTATATTTTATAAATAACTAGACGTCAATAAGTGTAGTATACCTACCTAAATTGAATAAACATTATTTGACTTTGACTTTGACTTTGATATAATCCCGATAGAGTCGCTGGCTGTATACCATCGCCCACGTAAACACGATTTCGCAATTCGCTACTAACTAACGCAATATAGCATCGTTATAGTCGTGATCTGTAGTGATAATCGACATTGATGTCACATAGTCAAATAGTCGCACGCTTGTAGCGATGCAGAAGCGACTCTATGCGATTGTATCGCTACTGAATCGCTTGTATCGCGCGTTAATGCGACAAACACCCAGACGCGCGTTAACTTAACGCGCTACTGAATCGCTGCAAAAAATCACCGTGAGCAAACTTCCTAAATCACACGACTAAAAAGAAGGCTTTCATTAGTTCGAGGCTGGCCGCAGATTGCATGTGAATTTGTATTGCTCGTTAAGCGTCACAAACTTGTAAACAACCCTTGTCGTACCAATTACTCATGTGTGGGCAAGTTATTT
Source organism: Erebia palarica (assembly GCA_964035005.1). Taxonomy (NCBI): domain Eukaryota; kingdom Metazoa; phylum Arthropoda; class Insecta; order Lepidoptera; family Nymphalidae; genus Erebia; species Erebia palarica. The sequence continues at coordinate 26,085,077 of OZ035994.1, forward strand.
AGTTGTCTATCTAACTCACCTCTATCTACTACCGTACCGGAAGGCATCATCAAGGTTTGCTCCCGCACATTTATTTATTTATTTATTTATTTGTTGATATACCAACAAATATAGCACAAATAATTGATAATCTTAAAATAATACAATAATGTCTAGTTCTAATGCAATCACATCGTCGCGTACGATGCATTTTGATTCCTCATTTCGAATGATTCGAACCGCTAGGATATGGAATGCCTTGAAAGAATGGAAGCTTCCATTTTCTCCTCCGCTTTCAATTTTGGTATCTTCAAAACAAGAGCATTTTCTTGGCACGCACGCTTAGGTTTCCGCTTACCAGCTTTGATTGCAGCCAAGCACTAATTGTCTATAAAAAACAACTCCTAAAACCTAATCATCTTCCAAAATTAAAGCCAACAACAAACTATTCTAAAAACTATTAAAGTTACTAGCTGATGCCCGTGACTTCGTCCGTGTGGATTGAGGTTTTTTGGTTCCCGCGGAAACTCTTTAATTTTTCGGGATAAAAAGTAGCCTATGTGTTATTCCAGACTATAATCTATCTCTGTGCCAAATTTCATCCAGATCCGTTCAGTCGTTGGGGCGTGATTGAGTAACAAACATACATCCATCCATCCAAACTTTCGCATTTATAATATGATATAGATAGAGCTTATAGTTAAACTAGATGATTTCATTTCTGAAAAGGTTATAGATAGACATGAATGACAAAAAACTAAAGGATATTGCAATATGATTGCAAACTGTTGCAATAAAGAATTCCCAAAAAATAATAAAAAAACATCCGAACGAATTTGTAAGCATCAGCAAGTAATATGATATTTCGTGAAAGGTTATCACGTCAAAATCTGACCGCAGTCCTATCACGTTTCACTGGAGACAAATCAGAACCCCTTTGACTTGCAAAGTTGATCAAATAACACATTTATTGCTCCAATAACTTTTGCAATCCCGATTCTCTTTCATTCGGTGTGCTCCTTTTAATTTCGAATGCCCTGGTTATTGGATGGAGTTATGTTTACGTCAGTTTTATGGACATTGAGTCGCTCCCTCAATCGACCCCTTTCATGAATAATAAACTGATCTTACCCCTTGAGTTTATTTATTTTTATACTTTTACAGTGCGATTCTCATCGTTTTAATGGACTATCAAAAATATTATGTGCACTTAAGTACTAGTTTTACTCAACTAAATATTTAAATTACTTTTAAGTTTTTTGCCATATTAACAATTTCAAGCGCGTTGCTGTTAGGGGTATGGCAGTTATATTAAGCCCATGCCCCTAATCGGTTTCTACATTGCACCGGAACACTAAATCGCTTGGCCGTTAGTGTATTAATTAGCGATGGTCGTAGCCATCAGCCAGACCAAGAAAAATTATAAATTCTCAGATTGACCGTGCCGGGGATCGAACCCGGCGCACCAGGGAGGTCGTCAAAACCTATGAGGCTACAACCCTCAAAACCTATTTGCTGAATGCACTCGGGGTTTGCTAATTAAGCTGTCACGTACGGGCCATATTTTTTTCGATAAAGACAGCCTTGTGATTCTAAAAACAACTAAAATACACTCACAGCAAATTCATGAGGTGCTAAGTGCTCGCTACTGTGGACTGAATTTTAAATTATATGCCGCTTCTAATGATATTAGATCGTTGAAATTATTTCATACTAGCTAATGCCCGCGACTTCGTCTGCGTGGATAGAGGTTTTTTGGTTCCCGCCGGAACTCCTTAATGTCTAGCAACCGGCCTCGCATCCAGTGACCCACAAGTCAGTGTAATACTTGTAACGTATGTGTTGTGTTGTCTACATATTGCAACCTTTTCTTTTCTATGAAAAGAGCAACTGCTGAGTTTCTTGCCGGTTCTTCTCAGTAGAATCATCTTTCCGAACCGGTGGTAGAGTCTTAACGTTTCCTATGTGACACAAGTTGCCCTACATGAAATAAATAAATCATTTATCATTTATCTAAACTCTGGAATAGCCTTTATGCTATTCCAGACTTTAATCTATCTCTGTGCCAAATATCAGCCAGATCCGTTCAGCTGTTGGGGCGTGATTGAGTAACAAACATCCATACATCCATGCGAACTTTCGCATTTATAATATTAGTAAGTTCCTTCGCACGAGATATTTTGAGGAGTTGCACTGCTGTACAATACGAAATTTTAATTTTTGTATGTACCTACGTGCCTAATTTAAGGTTTTTTTTTTGCAGAAGTTGCCTCAATTAAAGATTTTTTCTTTCTTTCTTTCAATATTTAATTTCTTAAAAAAAACTGCTGTAACTGTATGTATGTGTGTAAAATGTTTTATTTATGTATGGTCCACTGTAACGCTTAAACTACTGAACCGATTTTGATGAATGAGATGTCAATCGATTTGTTATTATCATCCGAGTAATTTAAACTACATTTTACACGAACAAAATCGATATGGCGGATGTAACATCAAAAACGTGGGGCTGACATTTTTCCGCATTCGGGTTTTTGAAGCGAAACTTCAGTAGAATCGTTGTGATTTGAAAATTCGATAAAACGAAAAAAGTGACATCAAAGAGAGAAAACATATTCAAAATAGGATTTATCCTGCGCGAGAATGAGATAGAATACAAGTTACATTTAGCTCATTTTCTCAAACGCTACTTTTCTGAAGTTTTCAAGAATTGCACACACACAGTTTTTTTAAATTTAATTAAGTAATCTAACTGCTTGTTCAAGCTAACGTTTTGTAAATTTACCGCATTTGTAAAGCTCATGTGGTAAATTACTCTACGTAAAGTGTTTTTAATTCGCGATTCCGGCGGCCATAGCTCAGCGAGATAACCTGCGGAACAATCAATAAAGCAGCACTTGGTCGGAAACGCATGCATTATTCACGCTGATAGCGTCGGTGTTAAATTACTCCTTCCTTGGTTCTAGACTTTTCTAAATCCTCAGTGTTTCAATGCATTTGCAGTACACTGATACTTGCTTGGATTGTTAATAACAAATGAGCTACCCATGGGTGTCCTTTACATCTGATTTTATACTACACCTTTTACACTTTATACTGCCTCGTTAGCCTAGTGGTTAGCATGTTTGACTGCGACCAATGAGCCATAATAAGTAGTGGGTTTTTCTGACAAGAAATTCTCAGTACCAGCCTGGAGTTAGGAAGTTGGCGGTGTTTCACCCCCGTGCCTCGGAGAGCACGTTAAGCCGTTGGTCCCGGTTATTTTTGCTAACATGATAATAGTCGTTAAAGTCCGCCAACCCGCATTTGAGCAGCTTGGTGGGAGCTCTAATTCCCACTCTCCTATGAGGGTGGGAATTACACGACCTCCGTGGCGCAGTGTGTTGTCTTAACGTGCGGAGGTCCCGGGTTGGATCCCCAACAGGGTCAATTTGTGAATTCATAATGGATAAAAAAAAGTGTAGGCCTTTGCCCAGCTGTGGGGCGTTAATGGGCTGTAGTGGTGGTAGTGGTGCATCTATATTACCCACACCACCGTTAGATGTGCCGCTCAGCGATTTAGCGTTCCGGCACCGTGAATAAAACCGATTTCCTATGGCTATACCAGGTTAGCCCGCTACCATCTTAGGCTGCATCATCACTTAGCATCCCAGTCAAGGGCTAACGTCATGTTGTGTAATTAAAGACTAAATAAAACAACATAACAGTATGTACTTTAAATTAATCAAATGTACATGAATATTCTACATTTAGCTATTTTTTTAAGTTTCGTAATAAGAATTTTGAGATATGAACGTACATACATATCTATATATATATACTCGTATAAAAGCGAAAGGTTACTCACTGATTCATCAGATATCATACCATACAGATTTGAAATTTGGAAGATAGGTTTCTTCTTTGGTGTAGACGGCAGCTAAGAAACGGTTTTGAGAAAATTCACCCCTAAGGGGTTGAAAAGGGGGTTGGAAGTTTGTATGAAAGTCCTTTGTTTTTGAAGTTAGAGACATGAAAATTGGCTGTTAAGTGAACAGCTACCTAATAAAGATAATAAATACCCATTTAAGCAATTTTACGAAAATTCACCCCAAAGAGGGTGTAATGGGGGTTGTAAGTTTGTATGAAAGTCGAAATGTTTGAAGTTAGAGACCTGAAAATTGGCATTTAGGTTATTAAATTTAAATAAATAATAACTAGTCACATAAGCAATTTTACGAAAATTTATCCCAATAGGGGGTGCAATAGGGGTTGGAAGCTTACATGAGGGTTTTAAGTTTTTGATGTTAGAGACTTGAACATCGGGATTTAGGTTATAAGTTTCAAATTATTATAACCTGTATAATAAATTTTACGAAAATTCACCCCAAAGAGGCGTAGTAAACATATATTATTGCTACGCATTAATAAAACGAGCTATATACCTCTCAGTGTGTAGTTGTATGTGTATCGCGTCGGATTTACTGAACCGTTTTATAATGGCCGCCGTAAAAGTTACGAGTCTTGACGTGTGCAGGCAATCCTGCCCGATCCAGCCGAGCAGCGCGGGGTGCAATTATTCCATATTAAAAATCCAATAAAGCGAGATATAAAACCAACCTGTATATGCTTTTATTACTGAAAGCACACTGAAGACTTTTTAAATCCATACTTTAAACTAATATTATGAACTAGCGGTCGCCCGCGACTTCGTCCGCGTACAATTTCTGATTTCCTATATGAGATTTTCCCGCTGCAAAAAGACTAGGCACATAATATAGCGGCTAAAAATAATAAGTAATAACCTTAACGCCGATTTTAAAAACTTATAACCTGCATGCAAGCTTCCAACCCCAATTTCATACGCTTTAGGGTGGATTTTCGTAAAATTGCTTACACTGGCTATTTTTTAAAACTAATAACCTACATTTCGATTTTCAAGTCTCTAATTTCAAACACAAAGGACTTTCCTACAAACTTACAGCCCCTATTTCACCCTTTTTGGGGCGAATTTTCGTTAAATTGATTATACAGGTTATTATAATTTAAAAGTAATAACCTAAATCCCGATTTTCAGGTCTCTAACATCAAAAACTTAACAAAAAATTATGAATTAGTAAGTTACCTTTCGCTTATATATATATATATATATAGATACGAAAGTGTCTCTGTCTGTCTGTCTGCTACGCTTTAACTACCCATCTTTTAAACCGATTTTGATGAAATTTGGTATAGAGCTAAGTTATATCCCGGCTACTACAGGTTACTTGGACTTATATCAGAAATTGAGCAGTTCCGCAGGAATGACAAAACTTAATCCGCGCGGACGAAGTCGCGGTCTTTCATCTAGTTTCACGATAAGTACACCCTTGATTGAAGTCTCAACTGGTGGTAAGGTGACGATGCAGTCTATGATGGTAGCGGGTTAATGAGTAATCCGTTTCAGTACGTTAAATCGCTTGGTGGCACGTCTTTGCTGGTAGAGTGGTAGCTAGCCACAGTTGAAGCCACTTACCAAATTGCCAAATCACCAAATTGACCCTGAAAGTGATCGAACCCGGGACCTCTCACTTGTAAGACAACAGCACTAACCACTACGCTAAGAATGTCGTCGGTCGTCGTTTTTTGTCTTATTGAAAGTAAAGTAGTTACCTACGCAAATTGCACCGTCAATACTTATCAACACTTGTCTCAAGACGAGTAGTTAGATCCATAAAGTTAAATTTAAATTTAAAAAAAAATGTCCTGTGTTGTGTTAAACGAACAGCCCTCGCTTCGCTTGTCTCTATTATATATCTATTGTCCATAGAATGTATAAGTAATACGTCAAGTAACTTTTTGTCTCGCGACAAATTGTTAGTGCAGTCATACCTTAAGCCAAAGTTTCATATAGTTGTAAGGCTTTTATTGGTGGAAATTGTTTTTAATGACATGAAAGTTCAGGTTTTATGTTCACTTTAAAGCAGTTTTGATACACGTGTGTGCAGTTTTAAAGCCACCCCCGTGTTTTATTACTTGTTTACATAAATTTACTCTGCACTGGTATAAAATAAGATTATGCAATCAGATTTGGACTTTAATGCTTAGTTTTCGAGCAATATTTAAGCAAATAAGGATTTTTAACAGTACAGTTGTTGAGTATGGAAAATGGGCTCGGGGCTGTTAAATATCACTTGTTTTAACGTTGAAGGAAATACTGTTTAATTTTCTTCATACCTGATGACGTCACTATTTTCTTAAAACAGTATTTTCACTCACTAATGTGGCGGTAATGACGTTAATGACGTTTTCTAAGATGTAAGAAGTCTGGTGGGAGGCTTTGGTCATGGCTGGTTACCACCCTACCGGCAAAGACGTACCGCCAAGCGATTTAGCGTTCCGGTACTTTGCCGTGTAGAAACCGTTGGTGGTATGGGTAATATAACTGCCATGCCTCCAACAGGTTAGCCCGCCACCATTAAAGACTACCATCAGGTGAGATTGCAGTCAAGTGGCTAATAATAAACTAAGCTACTCGTCCCTCAATCTTCTGTCTATCCATCTATAAATATCTATCTATTTGAAAGAACTTGAAATTTGAAGTTCTTTCATTATCATGGACTTCCACAAAGTAACGCCTGCTTCTATACAATATCTATCTATTTGACGCGAAATGTTTCAGTATTATAATTTGAACCTATTTCAATTGGTACTAATAATTAAGTTATTCAAACTATAATCGATATAATATCATCAATCTAAATAATATAATTATTGTCATTATCAGCACGCATGATAGCATTTAGTTAGTGTGTGATATGAAATTGATAATTTGCTTTCATTTATTTGCAAATTTAGATGATGCTCCGCGACTTCGTCTGCGTGGATTAAGATTTTTCGATTCCCGCTGGAACTCTTTAATTTTCCGGGATAAAAAGTACGTATGTGCTTCCTCGGGATACAAACTATCCCCATACCAAATTTCATCAAAATCAGTTGAACAGATGAGCCGTGAAAGCGTTGCAGATAGGCAGATATTTATTTTATTTTTAGTAAGAAAGTTTAGCAAGTAATTATCTTGTAGCTATATTTAGTTTTTTCCATATTTGTGTTTCTTTCCCAATTTTATTGTCATCCGTGTAAAGCTAAATAAACATTTATTTATTTATTATTTATTTATTTTGATAGACGACAGACACACTTTCGCATTTATGATATTAGTATGGATGTACACGCAAATACCTGGTACGCGCATCCGGGTAACACTGTAAACGCTACCGTCGCATTCAATAAGAACTCGCAAACAAGAAACTGGATCTTTTGGCAGGTGTCGTACGACAAAAATTCTGGAGTCCCCCGGGGCTGTCCGCGTGTCAGCAATACTTAAATCACAAGGCATAAGCTGCAGCGATTTTCTGTCTAAAGTTTGTGTATTCAGACAGACAGACAGACAGACTTTCACATTTATAATCTATGTACAGAAATTCATAACTTTCTGGGATGTGTAGCTTATATGTTTATTTTTATTCCACTATAGGTATACTACCTAATGCTTGCGATTTCGTCTGCGTGGATCGAGGTTTTTTTGGTTCCCGCGGAAACTCCTTAATTTTCCGGAATAAAAATAGTAGCCAATGTGCTTTTCTAGACTATAATCTATCTCTGTGCCAAATTTTAGCCAGATCCGTTCAGCCGTTAGGGTGTGATTGAGTAACAAACATCCATACATCCACACATCCATACATCCATAAATGATAAATGATAAGTGATTTGTTTATTTAATGTAGGACAACTTGTGTCACTTATGAAACGTTAAGACTCTACCACCGGTTCAGAAAGACGATTACTGAGCATACATACATCCATCGAAACTTTAATTACATTTATAATATTAGTAAGATATGCCTATTACACTGCACTTTTCACAGGGACCATAATACTTGAATCAGTGTAGTGTAATAAGATTTAGGGTGAAAGGGTCCCTAAATTGGTCCTTATTGCTGTGTAATAAGTAACGCTCTAACTAGCACTAATATCCTTACCACAGGGCCCTGTAACAAGTGCAGTGTAATAGGCCTATTAGTCCTTGACTGCGTTCACACCTGCATGATGCAGTCTAAGATGGCAGCGGGCTAAAGCTGGTTAGGGGTCAGGAAGTTATACCTGATCGGTTTCTACACGGTATCATAACGGAATAATAAAACCGTGTGTCTAAAGCAGTGGTCAAAGCCTCCCACCAGACCAAATAGAAAATTCAGATCTCGCACTTATAAGACAACAGCGCTTACCACTGCGTTAGAAAGTTATGAATTTCTATACTAATATTATAAATGTGAAAGTCTGTCTGTTACGCTTTAATAGTCCATCTTAGCAACCGTTTTTGATGAAATTTGGTATAGGGGTAGTTTACGTCCCGGGGTAGGACATACGCTAGGCTTTTTATCCCGGAACATGAAGGAGTTCTCGCGGGAATATTAATCCCCGTGGATGAATTCGTGGGCACCAGCTATTTTAATAAATAATCGAATCATCAGGCTGTGACTTGTCCCACCCCAATACTCTGACAAATTGAATCTTTCCACGCTGGAGGCAAGACAAAAAGGTCGATTCACATTTTATTTGCCATCTGATTCCTTCACCCCCTCCCCCTCCACCTCGCCCTCATCACTGGTAATGGGATTTCTATTACGAAATCACTGATCCACGCTTCTGTTTAAATTGATAATAACGCGCTTCGGTTTTAAGAGAAAATGTTACGCTTGAAACAGACTGAAATTAATGATGTTATTACTTTGACTCGTATCATGTACTACGTACCTACGTTAAAAATAATTTTTATACGACTGCCTGAAAAAAGGAGTATATTGTTTTCAGGGTTCATGTATGTATGTATGTGAGTTTGTATATTCCTCCATAACTTCTATACGCCTGAACCGATTTTGATAAATGAGGTATCTTTAGAATCCCTAGCTTATTCCGGGTGACATAGGCTAGTAAAATTTTCAAAAAAGTTGATGGGGTGACCATGGTCCCGCATTAAAGACTAAAGTTGAAAAAAAAAACGAAAATAAGATTAACTATATAATCATCATCTAGAAAATGATGAGTAGATTCCAAAAATATATAACACTATAGTTCAATATCCAGTGATTCACAAAAAATATCATTTAAGAAAAATGTGAATAAGATTCTAATTTGACTAGATTAATTTAGATTTTTAACTTTTTAGTTCGTTTTTTGGCAGGGCAGTCGTTTTTTTAATTTCTTTAATTAATTGATATTTCCTTTCCATTCGTGACTTTCGCTGAATAATATATTTTGTGGATGTGTTTTTTACTATACTACATAGATAAATTGTTAGCCAGCTCTCACACTTATATACATTTTTCCCAAAAATGTACAAAATGTATAGTCAATATCCCTTGAGGATACTCCAGTGTTAAAATCAAAGCCATATCGTTTATTTCGGAAGATATCTATGTATATTTGTGTACATACTCGTACTTGTTAATGGTTTTCCTGAGTGTTGCATATCGTATGCTGCATGTTGTACCCATTGAATTAGTCCTTCAAAAGTTGTACAAAGGCCATACTGCCAATTCTTATAGCAATATTTATACAACATTACTCAAAATGACAGTTGGATGTCACGTACTTAATGATTATTATTCCAAAACACGAAAGTCAACAATAATATGGCTTTAAGTGTTGGCAGTGTGGCCTCAGTACGGTTACAGTAATTATTCTCAGACTGAAAGATTTCTCTGTTTTGTTGTTATGGTAAATTACATGTTGAAGATTATTTAAATGATAAAAGAGCACAGATTTGACTCGCTCCAGCAATGCTTAGGACTGCGGTTACTTATGTATCTACACATTGAAGCGTTTCTTCAAAAGCGTTTTTCTAAAGAGTTTCTTCAATCTATTTGAATCTCAAATTTATTAGAATAAAAACAACATGATTTTGAGTTTACAGCGAAATAACCGTCGATCCTTAGTTCAGTAAAGATTCAAAATAGAGCTCGGTAAGGTTTCAAATTTTTAATCGTCAAATTCGACGGTGGACGATGGACTGCGGTGCACAGGCTACAAATTGCGTACATTTGTAATGCGCCGCCTGAGCTAGACCCATTTATATAGGCCAGTGTACACGAAGCAAGGCTCTACCTACATTTATATAAAAAACCATGTATATTCAATCCTATGCAAGTGCTGGGGCTATACTTCAAACGCTTATATAAATGTTTAAACAATATTACTCATAATTATAATTTGATGTGACTTACCTTGGTATTCCTAAAATTAATTATAATTTTAAAATATGAAAGTCAACAATAATGAAACAATATGGCTTTAAGTGTTGGCAGTATGGCCTCTGTATGATTAAACAGTTACTAGATGATGCCCGTTACTTCGTTCGCGTTGAGTAAGTCATTTTGATTCCCTTAAACTACTTAATTTTCCGGTACAAAAGGTACCTATGCCCTTCCCCGGGATGCAAACAATCCCTATACAAAATTTCATTAGAACCGTTTGAAAAAATAAGTCATTAAAGCGTAGCAGACAAACAGACGGACAGACATACTTTCGCATTTTTTGTGATAGTATGGATTAGACGATGCCCGCGACTTCGTGGATTTAGATTTTCCAAAAATCCCTTTGAAGTACTTTGATTTGCCGGGATAAAAAGTAGTCTTTGTCTTTTTTTGAAAACCTCCACGCAAACAAAGTGACAGGCAACAGTAAAATCATACAGCACTTGGTTACATTTGGCATAATACTGCTATGAAAACTTTGATATTAATAGCTTCTAGATAACCTTTTATTAAACTCCGAAATGCTAATAACTCATTCTTCGCAACCAGATAATTACAATATTTCAAAGTGAGCGAATAATCTTACGCGAGCAATTAGGGAGGCATTACCTTGACGCTAATTCAGATATTCAGTAGTCAGGCCATAAATAAAGCAAAAATTGTACGCCCACTATCTGCGAGCGGTTTGCCTTTCGATTGGAAGTTGCCAAGAGATCCGCAATTACACCGTTGTGTAACATTACAGTTTACTGAATAAGACGTTCTAACTGCCCAATTGCTCATCTCCCCACCAGGACGGACAGTCTTTTACCATTGAAAATGGTTATCAGATGCAAATCGCCTGAGACGTATTTTTGTCCATAGCTCCGAGGATTTTGCAAGAATCGAGATGGAAATAGTAACAGGAGTTTAGGAATTTATCGAGTGACGTGTGAACGTTCGAATTTTGTAAATTGGCTGGTAACTTTTTTTGGAATTTTGAAAAATGAAAAAAGTCGGCTTTGTGGGGGGGGGGGGGTCTGTTTACTAGAGTCGGAATTTTTAATTATTCAACATGTAAAGTGTTATTCAAAATAAAATAAAAAAATCGTGAATTTTTTATTCATTTTCGGTGCTCCAATTCTTGCGGGGACTGCGAAGTCTGTGTTTTTTTTTATTCCATGCCGATTAGCTCTAGATTGCAATCTCATCTGATGGTAAGCCCTGTTACCCTAGTCCTACATTACTATTAGGTACCCCGTATCAATTTCTACACGGCATCGTATCGGAACGTTAAATCACTTGGCGGCACGTCTTTGCCGGTAGGGTGGTAACTAGCCACGGCCTAAGCCTGCCACCAGGCCAGACCAGGGAAAATTCAGAAATTATAAATTCCCAAATTGACCCTGCCGGGGATCGAACCCGGAACCTCCGCACGTTAGACAACAGCGCCACACACTGCGCCACGGAGGTCGTCAAAAGAGAGTATAGACGCAAGAGGATGAAGACCTTGTTCTGTATCCCCTACCTTTGTTCATCAGTGGACGTCATCAGTTTTGTATTTATTTGTATTTGTATTTATTTATTTATTTCGATTTTGGCTTGTATAAAGCTCTGACGAATGTCATATAAAATTATAGTTAATGCCAACTAAGATTACAAATTTACAAAAATAAAAAGAAAGTAAAACATAAAAACACATCATAAAATTACAAAAAAATAAAAAATTATTAAACAATTCACAAAATATACAAAATGTCATAAAATTAATAATTTCGTAAATTAGTCTTGAGAATCAATCGTCAATTTGTGTATAAAAGATCTATTTACATAATTTTATGTAATTTTTTTTAAGTTAAGACGATAACGATGACAATAAATAAATGGTTTAACTTGATAGCGATGTTACGTTACGGTGTAAACGTTTTTAACGTCAGCAAGGAACCGACGTCCCCGATTAATAATGATCGATATATTTTAATATTCATAGGCTAGATCCCGAGATACGCTTAACCACATTAAATGTTAATTCACCTTTTAAAATGGAACGGGAATTAATGGGGCGGCAAATCCACCGACGCCATTTTGTTTTTTTTTGTTTCGCGCTTTTTCTTTATGTTGTAAATGAATGCGGATCCACGGTTACACTCGTGCGGCCTTTTTGCGGAATCTGTTTTGATTTGTTCTTGCGGTTTTCATTTTAAAAGGATGTGGGTGTTTTTTTATTTATTTATAGAAAACCATTAAGTTTCGTCGAAATTAGCTGAACAGATAGGCCGTGAAAGCATAACAGACAGGCAGACACACTTTCGAATTTACAGTATTAGTATGGATTTTGGATTCTGCAATTTTTACTATCATTCTGACATCTGCATAATATGAACGCAGGTTAATGAAACTGACACGCCTGAAAGCTCTCCATAATGTTCTCAAAGGAGTGTGAATTCTGCCAATCCACACTTTGTCAACGTTGTGGAACGTTTGCCCAAGCTTTTCCCATTCTAAAAGAACACCCTTACTCAGCACTGCGTCGGTGTTGGTAATCTGCAATTTTTTTCGAACAGAGTAATAATGCCCACTATCCTGTAGAGAAAACTGGCTTTCTTCGGACATCTACAAAGAGGAACCCACTTGCCACTCCCAAGACGATGGTTTTGGAAGTAAAGATTGCATGCAAGAGACTCCCGAATCACCAAAGGCCCAAGTTGTTAGACGATATTATAAAAGGATGGACAGGACTGAGCTACTAAAGCTAAAAGATGCGGCTCAAAATAGAGATTTTTTTTCGCGTGTTGACCGCCAAACTTCGTTTTGAAGAATCCACACGATTATGATAAACTTTCTTAGTATGACGGCCTATAAAACATAATAATATAAATTTTTTGATTCCCGCTGGAACTCCTCAATTTTTTGGTATAAAAAGCCTATTTTACTCTCCAACTATACACATGCCAAAAATGACGTTAATCCGTTGCTCTGTTGCGGCATGATTGAAAGACAACCCAACAAACGAACACACTTTCGCATTTGTAATATTAGTATGATGTGCATAATGTTAAACGGCACTTGTTTAGTTAAAGTTATTATACAATCGATGATTTTCTTAATGAAAAAGTTACATGTAAGCAACCGGCCTTACATCCAGTAGCTCACAAGACAGTGTAATACTTGTAACGTATGTGTTGTGTAACATTTTTCTTTTTAAAAAAAGAGAAACTGCTGAGTTTCTTGCCGGCTTTTCTCAGTAGAATCAATATTCCGAACCGGTGGTTAAGTCTTGACGTATCTGAAGTGACATAAGTTGTCCTACGTGAAATAAATATATCATTTATCATTTAAGTACAAGGATAAAACCAAATAGCTAGTCGCAACTAACATTTTAAACAAAAAAAGAGATACTTCTGATAAAAATGGAAACTGTCACACTGCTCACGTAGCAACTCATAAGACGTTCACTCATAACATGCAAATTCGAGTGCTTTAAGTAAAAAATGCTCGTCTTAATGAAATATTCAAGAGGCTGCGAGCGGGCGGGGTTATATCCAAAGTTTTGTGCGATACGCCATGGAGGGTGGAAGACTCAAGTCATTTTTGTATTCAATCCATACTTACGTAATGTTACAATACAAACGCCTTACTGCTTATCGGTCTGTTTAATTAATATATTGGATACTAAATGGATTGGAAAACTCACAGATTGACTGCTTCAAAGAATAAAATATCCTTCATAAGTTCATTTAAAGCTGTCAAAGGTCTACTTTTGTTTATTGATCAATTCAATGCGAAAATAATTCGAATAATTCGAATCAAATAACTAGTTCCAAGCACGGAAAAGTTAGAAAATAAGAAATACTAATATTATAAATGTGAAAGTTTGGATGGATGGATGGAGATTGATGTATGTTTGTTACTCAATCACGCCAGAACGGCTGAATTGATGTAGATGAAATTTAGAATGAATTTGGCATACAGATAGATTATAGTCTGGACGCACGTAGGTTACTTTCTATCACGGAAAATTAAAGAGCTCCAGCGGAAACCAAAAAAACTCAATTCAAGCAGTCGAAGTAACAGGAATCAGCTAGTATGAAATAAAAAGGTAGAAAAAGAAGAAGAAGAAGAAAAATGGAATGGAATTAAGTTCACTGGAAATATTTTAAAAATCTGTTAAGAATTTTAAGATAAATAGTTATCTTAATACAGACGATTAGTTTTCATTGTTATTTAGTTTATGTAATATTAAATACATAATATTTATTAGTTTATTTTCATATATTTATTATGAGTATTATGTATTTGTGTAAATTGTTTATGTATTAGTATGTAGGTATTTGTTTTTGTATGCTTATATTAATACACCACCCGCAAGTTAATCTCCTTAACTTCTCCTATTCCTAAGGTTGCCTGGCAGAGATCGCTGCTAAGCGATAAGGCTGCCTTTTTGTACTTCCTTCTGTTTATTTGTGTTCTTTAATTATTATTTTTTGTGTTGAGGTGTACAAATAAATTGTAATAATAATAATGGAATCTCCATTCCATTAACGAAAAAGTAACAAAATTAAAAGAAAAAGATACAACTCCAATGCTTTCTAACATCAATGGGGCAACGAAAACTTGTCCCAACTTGTGCCATTGCTCAAGAGTGTCGCCAACTCCGACTGTTATCAGTTGTCATACAGTCGGACGGAGTTGAAGTAAGTTTTTCTACTGGTTCATTCCCAACTTCTGAATGTGAGGATAATGGTCTTATAAGAGCATATATTAACGAAGATCGGACGTTATCGGATTTCCTGAATCCTGTGTGAAATGCTTCAGAACAAATAGGTTCATTTATTATTTCTGAATTATTTGAATTTGAGCTTTTAAGTCAAGTCTTTCTCTGCGTCGTATTCTTTATTTCAGAGGCTCGTGATTCCTTTTCATTAATTACATTATGGTAGTGGTTTTGTTGGGATAATAAGGCAGGTCTCTCCGCATACAACTTGAATAGAGTAATATTTCCTCTCTCAGCTTTTTTAAAGATTATTATCATATTATGTTGAATAGAGAAGAAATCATGTAGAGAGAAATGCCAAATTCGGACTTCCAAATTCGGTCACCCAGTTACCTAATTTGGTCAACGTTGCTTAAAAATCGCAATTTTTGACGACCTCCGTGGCGCAGTGTTGAGCGCTGTTGTCTTAACATGCGGAGGTCCCGGGTTCGATCCCCGGCAGGGTTTGGAAATTTATAATTTCTGAATTTCCCTGGTCTGGCCTGGTGGGAAGCTTCGGCCGTGGCTAGTTACCACCCTACCGGCAAAAACGTGCCGCCAAGCGATTTAGCGTTCCGGTACGATGCCGTGTAGAAACCAAATAGGGGTATGGGTTTAATATAACTGCCATACCCCTAACAGGTTAGCCCGCTACCATCTTAGACTGCATCATCACTTACCATCAGGTGAGATCGCAGTCAAGGGCTAACTTGTAGTGGAAAAAAAAATTGATGTGCGTCGTCACAACAATTCTCTCGTCTCTCAACTAGTCATCCCCAAGTCAAGAAGGAAGACTTTTCTGGAGAAGGAAGAAGCAAAGCAAAACAAAGAAGGAATTACCTTCAGCAATCCAGTCCCGATCCAATCCTTCAGCCTGTATGTGTCTACTGCATGGACGTAGGACTTTTCTAGAGCACATTTCCAAAGACGGTCCTCTGGCTACCATATCCACCCGATTCTCGCCACCTTCTTTAGCTCATTGGTCCAGCGGGCTTGTCCTATGCTGCGCTTACAAGTATGCGGTCTCCACTTAGGAACATGTCTGCACGTCGGTCCTGTGAAAGATATGACCTGCCCACAGAACTTCAGGTAGCTTAAGGATTACCTTGTTAAAGATCTAACCTCACTACAGATGCACAACTCTACGCGGTATATTATTTGTATGGTGTACGAGATGCACTGCGACATAATTGTACAAAGTATAAGTTTGCCGCTAGCCGTGCCTCTGTAGTGGAGCTAGCTCTTATGGATTCTTAACACGAGCTAGGTGTATTCCTGGCTGAGGTACATTTTCACTCCAGACATACACATTTACGTGCTAAAAAAGCCCCCTTTTTATCAAAACTCTGTCTCAAGATATACAATAAATCTTCCATTATTCCCTCATACCCACCTCACCACGTCCTAAAGCCGCTGCCATTATATCACTTTATAATATGCGCGTCTATGGTATATTATCCCCAACCTGTTGAATATTGATCGCTCAGAGGCAATTTGCGAAGATGTAAGCCATATTGGAGGGCCATTACAGCTGATGCCTCCAATCTGCGTATAATTCTGTCAACGGAATGCCGCCAGCCTGTTTTAAGGTACCGCGATTTCTTTTAAGGGCTTGTTACATGAAGAGAAATTGGTTTTTGGCATTATCTTTTCAATTTTCTTTTAGAGGCTTTAAATGCCAAGCACATTTTTAGTTTTTTTTTAAATAATGATGTGTGCGTTGCAAGCCTCTCAACATCTTTTGCTATAGCAATAGATGTTGAGAGGTATAGAGGTTGAGAGGCTAACCACCGTTAGAACAGTGAAGGAAAACATCGATATCTGCATACCTGGGAGTTTTCCAAATTGTACTCATAGATATGAGAGGAGCTGTCAATCTGCACTTGGCCAACGTAGTGGACTATAGCCAAAACCTTTTCTCATTCTGATGAGAGAGATCGGTGCTGACGATAATTAGGTCTTGTCTGTTAACCTTTGTTGGCTCATGCACTTATCACTTGAGGCACTATGCAAAGTACTATTTTATAGTATCCTTTAGACTACAACATTGTTCAAAATACTAATCATCATTCCTTGTCCCTATCTAAATATATAAAAGAAAAAGTAAGTAAGTAAGTAAAAACACTTTATTACACACAAACAAATAACAGAACAGAGGTAAAACAAATCGAGACAGAATTTACAACTTGTTACGGTGTAAAGGCGGCCTTATCACTATGAGTGATCTCTTCCAGGCAACCTTTTTAAGATAGGAGATTGGTTGCATGATGACAGGGCGGTGCGCACGTGTAAATTTCTAAAAGAAAAATTAAACTTACTTATCAGTACATACTATAGTTACATACTATTTTACTTATGACAATATAAATCTAAAAATAAAATAAACATAATATTATATACTCATATAATAATTATATATGATATCATAAACTTACTTAAACGAGCTTTACATAGATATTCATACTTTTATAGCGATAAATAGTAATTTTTAAGACGACGTTTAAAAGTTGACACCGACACAGAGTGTCGGATATCCCGCGGTAGCGCATTCCAGAGAATCACAGCTTTGACAGTGAAGGAGTCGCCGTAGCATTGCGAACGACTGCTTGGCATCGCTAATTTGTTGTCGTTCTTTGAACGAAGGTTGAGAAGATGGCTAGACCGAAGAAAATGAAATCTTTCTTTTAGATATGGAGGAGTATGTGGAAGGAAGAGGATAGAGTAGAGAAGAGAAAGGATATGGAAATTACGGCGTTGTTTAACGGTGAGCCATTTGAGTTGGACTCGATATTGAGTTATGTGGTCAAATTTTCTCAGCCCATACACAAATCTGATAGCCATATTTTGCAGACGTTCAAGCTTATTAAGGAGAATCTGTGGTAAATCAGAATAGCATGAATCTGCATAATCTAACAGGGGAAGCAGAAGTGATTGAGCCAGGGATATTTTGGTTTTGACCGGTAAAAAGTTTTTCCATCTTCTCAACCTACCGATCACGGCGTAGATCTTTCGACTAACTGCAGCTATCTGAGGAGCCCAGGAAAAGGAGTTGTCCATAATAAGACCCAGGTTTTTGACAGTGCTGCAAATTTCCAAATTAGTGCCATTGAATACTACAGGAGGGAGAGATGAAGGGTTAATTTTGGCAATTTGCTGCCATGATCCAAATAAAGAAAAACGTGACTAACTGATTGATCTTTCAACGCACAGCTCAAACCATTGGACGGATCAGGCTAAAGTTTGGCATACAGATAGCTATTATGAAGTAGACATTCGCTGAGAAAGGATTTCTAGAGGGGTAGACTAGGGCTTTGAAATTACTATGACAATTAAACCTAACCTAATGTGAGAGATGCCGCGGGCAAAAGCTAGTTAGGTACTATAAATGGAAGTTTGTATGCGGAAATATTTCTAGATGCCGGTTTGGGCTGGGCTGAGTAAGTGATTGGGTCAGTTACTGTAAACTAAACTTGCGAATGCCCGCGACTTCGTCTGCGTGGTTTGAGGTTTTTTGGTTCTGCGGGATCTCTTTAATTTCCCGGGATAAAAAGTACTATTCCAGACTATAATCTATCACTTTGCCAAATTTCAGCCAGATCCGTTTAGCCGTTGGGGCGTGATTGAGTAACAAACACCGTACATCCATCCAAACTTACGCATTTATTTATTTTTTATCCACTAAAGTTAGCTCTTGACTGCGATCTCACCTTTCAATTTGTAGTCAAAGATGGTAGCGGGCTAACCTGTTAGGGTTCTGTTATAATATTGGTAATGTAAAAAGTAACTGATAAAGCTTGATTATCCGTTAGTCACAACAGTGACTCTGGCAAAGTAGACATCATAATTGTTACACAGTCGTGTAAAGCACCCTTTAGGTTATGTATCAGGTAAACGGAGAATCTGTCATCCATAAAAATAAATTGTCTTCTATAACTCACCGGTACCAGTAAACCATAACAACACCTATTACACACCAATTAGCTCACACTCGAGATGATTTAATATCATAAAGCAGCCAGGCTTTCACAATTTTCGCCGTAAAAGCCTGTGATTGAGATAAACAGGTTTAAACAGATAATTATTATGGACTGCCGGCGATAATGCGACGGGTCGTTAAGCGGACACGGCAGGCTATCAACTTGTTATTTATAACTTCCTTTTATACCTCCCTGGGACAGTGGTTAGCGTTGGTTTTTTCTACCTGATTGAGGCAAACCCAAAAGTACCAAACCTGTATAAGTTAGTGAATTGTTTCGTTCTATCTCATTTATTAGTTAATTATTTAATAATTTCGCGTTTTTACTATAATTTCTATTTTTTTTTTGGATGTGTATTTGTATTTTTTTATTTTTTGTTTTATGTGTTAGTTGTGTGATATTTATTTTATTTATAGTCTAAATATAAGGCAAAGGGCGCAGCGCAATTTTTTGTACAATCGAATAGAACCGGAGCAAACTGTAAACCAGCGCTGAGCATTGTTATCAATGCTCAGCAATGCTGAGTTTGCTTCCCTTTGTATATTGTTAGATTTTATTTAACTTTTTTTAGGCGTAGGACTTAGTTGATAAGTGTATAACTGTGTAAATTCTAGCAATATGATACAATAAAGCTTTTATTTATTTATTTAAAAGGAAGGGTTAGACTTTAGCAATCTATATGTTTATGTACCAGCTGATGCGCGCTGCTTTGTTCGCGTGTATTGTGGTTTGTTGGTTCTCGCGGAAGCTCTTTTTATTTTCCTGGGATAAAAAGCAGCCTCTGTGTTATTTCAGACTATCCAGATCCGTTCAGCCATTCTGGCGTGATTGAGTTACAAATATCCATCCATCCAAACTTTCACATTTCTAATATTAGTATAGATATTTGTATTTATGTTCCACCGTAGCGCCTAAAGTACTTAACCGATTCTGAAGAATGAGGTGTCAATCGATTCGTTTTTATGGAAATAATATGAGTAATACTAAAATTCTACATCAATGTCTACAATACATTTAACAAATCGATCGATACAAAATCGTTATGTTCACTTTTCTTTCTAGTTTAATATAGTCCCATGTGTATGAACACATCGCTTATATTATTTTTATAGCATTTGCCCGCAGCTTCGCTCACGTTAATTTCGATTTTCATACAAATTTCAAACCCCTATTCTATCCTTTAAGGGTTGAATTTTTAAAAAATCCTTTCTCAGCGGATGCCTACGTCATAAAAGTTAAAGTTATCCGTATGCCAAATTTCAGCCCAATCTGTCCAGTGGTTTGAGCTGTGCATTGATAGATCAATCAGTCAGTCACCTTTTTCCTTTTATATCGCTCTCCGTTAACATGTTTGAAGTGTATCAATTGATACTAAACAATAAACCTCCCATAATATTTTTTATTTATCTGGTTTAACGGCTCTGGATTCTAGTCCTACTAAGTAAACCTTCCAAATTGTAGCATCTCAAAGACAATAAATAAAGTGAGTTCACAAGAACAGCCGGTGCTTCTGGGACAGTCTGTTGATGAAGCAAATGAAATCGTCCGGTCCCAACCTTTCTTAATCCCCTACCAATGTAGATATACTCACAAAACCAAATTGTTGTTTTATAGTTAACAAAAAAGTTAACCTTTGACTTAATAAATATATCACCGGGAAGGTAATAATGCCGACTAAGTTCAAGTGAAAAATAATTGCCGCAGTGAAAAGTATACATGGAAGTCAGTAAAAAAAACCAAAGCGTCCATTACACTATATTTTTGCTGGCAGTGACTGACGGATCCTCGATTGTCTCTTATTATGACTCATAATAATTTACTTAACCACAGATTATTGACTGAATAATCACTGGTGCAGAACCAGTGGATATGGCTGGTTATAAAAAGTTTTATTTAACTTCGAAAAAATTTATAAAATATGTAAAGAAACTTTGTCTCCGTCACCTGGATGCCTGGTATTCTTTCAACTCTAATTATTCATGCAAATTCTAGCTTTCTTCTGTGTTTCCTTAGAACTGCAGTTTGGGTCGGACAAATTTCTCAAAATTTGCGATGGACTGGCGGATCGACTGGTGCTGAAAATGTGAATGATTAAATGAATGAATGAAATGAGTTATTTCACGTAGGTCAACTTCTGCCAATTATGAAATGCCATGACTCTATCATTACCTAATCTCTTTAACATTAGATAACCAACCTGCTCGCTTGCTAACTAAGTACTTATTTATTTTAATATTTAGTATCAAACATAAATATTTAAAGGACATGTATAAGGACAACTTAGCTCTTGAAGAGATTTCTTCCAGCAGCCCTAGAATGTGAGAATGGTGAAAAATAGATAAAGCTGAGTAGGTACTTATAAACTAGAGAATATAAAACTTTTCATTAAGACTTATGATAAATATCATAAAAATATACTCAATAATCAATATCATTTATTCAATATAAGTACACTGAAGGTACACTTATTGACGTTAAAAATTACTTACTTATAAAACATAATGATGATAATTGGTTACGGTATCTTAAAGCTAAAGCTACGAGGGTTCCAAACGCGCCCTGGTCTGAGAAGAGCCCACAACAAAATCAGCCGCGATTTTTTTTTTATTATCACCATCTCACAAATCATCTTATATAAGGAACTATCAGAGCCATAGAGCAAATTATTGCCAAGCCTTGTCGTTTAAGTAGTCCTTTACATGGTAATAGGATTTTTCAATGAGTTTACGTTTTACATTAACTTTGAACTTATTCAGAGACATGTTTAACATGTCTTCTGGTTGTACCACCGGTTCATTATAACTACTAAGTTATACTTAAGTAGTTATAGAGAACCGATGGTAGCTAAGTTATCCGCATATCCGTGTATCCGGGTATCGGCATAGTGCCAACAGCTTCAATCGGTCGATACGCCTTTTTCATTTAGCGCCGCAGAAGTATTGAGACCAATTCTCCTTATCAGCTTTCGAGTTTCCGAAATTAGAGCGATTTGCTCTGTTCCAGTGCTTCCGTACTGGTTGCCGTACATTTGTGAATGGACGGCTTAAATTGAAATGGCTGTTGATGAATTGCTGAGTTCCTCGCCGTCTTATAGGAACGGCTTTCTGTTCAGTTGCAGGCTGAAAATGTTTACCAGTTTTTAAATTAGATCCTTTAAACCACTGTGTGCATTAAGGTCTAAAATGCTTATGCAAGGTATTTATTATGTTTCAAAGCTGACAAAAGTTTTCAAAGAGTGACTTTTTTTCTCAAACACAATATTGCCTTTGAATTGTCAATATATATTTTGCATGTAGGTCTTTTCTCACACATAATATTGCCTTTCAATTGTCAATTTATTTTTTCCATGTAAGACTGAGGACATGCAAGTATCTTTTAATGTTACGTCATGTTTTGACTCTGCCACCGGTTCGGAAAGTAGGCAAAATAAAGACTAGAAATACAGCCTTATTTTTCGGCAACGCTGCGGGCGGACGCTAGTGATAATTACATCGGTCCTCAAGAAATACAGTAATTTTGGTTTTTTTTGGAATGAGCAATCTAAGATGAAAATCTTTATGCAGACGAAATAGTGCTCCTACGTGATTTTTTTTAATTGATGACTTTTACCTTGACTGCACAAACCTTGTTATAAAATATAATGATGATGCAGCTTAAGATGAAAGCGGGCTAACCTGGATGAGGGGTGGCAGTTAGATAGAATATCTTAAGGCTAAGGGATATTGCGTGTACTTTGGTAGTATTAAAACTGTTTCATTTTAAAAATAATTTAGTAAAGTACATCTAATGGAGCTAAATAGCCCAATTTCCACTGAGCCCTTACGATCGATCGTCACGGCCCTTTGAGCCCTTCTTTAATACATTAGCCAGAATGAAAATAGGTCGCGGAAAAAATTGTAATCTCCTAAGAAAGTTGCGATATTAAGTATTATAATATTCAGAAGGGCCAATTCAGCGCAGGAATTTATGATTATTTGAAAAGTAAGACATTAGAGCGGTTCTTGGAGTGAGGGTACTTGCGCACTATTGAACTATTATTTTAGTACCGTATATCTTGATTTCAGGGTAAACTTAATACTTTTCTATTAAGGTAACTAAATCTATAAAACTTACTTATATTAACAATTCTTATTAAGTATTATTTTATCTCAGTAGAGAGCTTCACATTCAGTTCGAAAAAGTGTCTGCTCTAATACTTTCAAACTCCATTAGTCAGGTGTGGGTTTATAAAGATTTATTTATTTATTCATTACTTTTGCGTACGTACCTAGTACCTACACATACAGAACATAATCCATACTTACATACTAATATTATATTGAATGTCCTCCCGACCGAATTTTGCAACACACACAGGTGCACTCTCTGTTCCTTTACTCTGATAGCCCGATGGGACGGAAAATCCGACACGACCGGTGAGAGGTCAGGCGCAGGACAGACGGCTTAATGTGCTCTCCGAGGCACGGGGGTGAAACACTGCCAACTTCCTAACTTCGGGTTAGTACTGAGAATTTCTTGTCAGAAATATCCAATACTTGTTGTGGCCTCGAACCAGTTACCTCGTCGGCCGCAGTCGGACATGCTAACCACTACACCAACTAATATTATAAGCAACTAATACTATAAACGCGAATGTATCGGTCTGTCTGCTACTATACTATATAATAATACCATAGTAATATAGGGAGCGACGGCTTAACGTGCTCTCCGAGGCACGGGGGTGAAACACCGCCAACTTCCTAACTCCGGGCCAGTACTGGGAATTTCTAATCAGAAAAACCCGATAATTAATTATGGCCCGACCCGGGACTCGAACCCGGGACCTTGTCGGCCGCAGTCGAACATGCTAACCGCTAGACCGACTAATATTATAAGCAACTAATATAAACGCAAATGTGTCTGTCTGTCTGATAATATAATATATAATAATACCATAGTTTATATGACGACACTAAAAATCAGCTCTGTGTGGGATTTAAAACACTCTTTGTAAATAAGGTTGCAGCTAACGAAAAAAATGCAGTAAAGTGTATCCACTACAGCCTATTAACGTCCCACTGCTGGGCACAGGCCTCCACTCTCATAGGAGAGAGGGAATTAGAGCTTAGACCTCCCACGCTGCTCCAATGCGGGTTGGCGGGCTTTAACAACTATTATCATGTCAGTGATAATAACCGGGACCGACTGCTTAACGTGCTCTCCGAGGCACGGGGGTGAAACACCTCCCACTTCCAACTCCGGGCTGGCACTGAGTATTTCATAATTGAAAAACCCAATACCTAACAATTTTTATGCCCGACCGGGAATCGGACCCAGGACCTCGTGATCCGCAGTCGACTACGCTAACCGCTAGACCAACGAGGCAGTCAAAGTGTATGCATCCTAATATAAACACCACAGTGCGTGTTGGACCCTCACAAGAGTTCTGTTATGGGTCTCATGAGCATCACCTTTTATCGAGAATAACTGGAGTTTAGCCGAACAATTCACCGGGAGATGGGTCAAATGTTACCACTTGCTAACTTTCGACAATCTACGACTTCTTTCCAAAGGAAAATAGTGTTGAATAGAATTTTACTTAGTTGCAGAGTTCCTTAAACGAGTTTATGGACCGCTTGCACAAGGACATTTAAACTGATTTAGTTAAATTTTTTAATGTTGTCACTTTATGGAAAGAGCATATTTTAATTGCGGTTGCTAAAAAATTACAGCAATAAAAAAGTAATATAAAAAAACAAAAAACCCGACTGCTCGGATACCAAAATATATAAAACAAGTTATAATTTCGTTATTATCAATCTGCAAAGTATAGTACTTTTAATGAAATAATGAACCAAATATAATATAACAATTAAGTATTCTCACAGCTCACGTTTTATAATAATATTTTTTCCCTTATAAATAATTTTGTAATTATTACAAGTTATCAAGGCTCAGTCGCACCTCCAATAGCTAACATTAATATTAACATTATATGCTATAACGGACTTTTTTAGAACTTTTTGAGAGGAGCAATTCCACCATACATTGTTTTCGTGTAACTTTACCTATTTACGCAGGCACGCCACGTGAGCTCTTAGATGAGATGATTTTTTCCCGACTTAACTCACATTATTGCAATTTTCGTAAGGATATCTAATTTTTTTGGATATAAATAAAACCTATTTTACTTGTTCATAATGTAGCTTGTTATAGGTGATAGAATTTTTATAATAGGTTGAATGGTTTTTGAGATAATCCATTACAAACAACAAATCTTTTGCTTGTAGTGCGACACAAAGGAATACACCAAAAATGAACCTTTGAAACCTTATAAATCATATATGATCGTTAAAATGAGAAAATGATCAAGGGAACCTACTATGATTTTACAAGACCTATTCATCGATATCCTACTTGCCACAGTCTATCGACTTTTATTTTTTAATTTGTTACATTATGGCTTCTAGAGGGCGCCATTTTGTTTTTTCTCAAATTCGGCTTCCACAGTGACACTGGTGCAAGAATCATCAAAATTGGTCCACGCGTTTAGGCTGTAGCTGTCCTGCAAGGAACATACAAACATATTAAACAGACTGACTAGCGAATGCCAGCAACTTCGTCTGCGTGGTTTGAGGTTTTTCGGCTCCCGCGGTAACTCTTTTATTTTCCGGGATAAAAATTTGCATATGTGATATTCCAGCCTATAATCTGTTTCTGTGCCAAATTTCATCCAGATCCCTTCAGCCGTTCTGACGTCATTGAGTTACAAATATCCATCCATGCATCCATACTTCCATCCATCCTAACTTTCACAATTATAGTATTAGTATAGATAAAACAAAAGAAAAATTAAACAGGCATAAAAATTTGTTTCAATTTTGGCCACCGGACCAGATAAATTGGTGGGACTGTACCTAATAATATAGAACCGAATTCCAATGAAGCCCATGAAGTAAACAATTTCCATAATGACACAGCACAAAAGACGGTCGGGGATTGAATGAATTGTTAATTAAATTAAAATTTGAAATATGATGTTGATCTGCATTGCAGATGATGCCGCCCGTGATTGCGTTTGTTGGTGGTTCCAATATAAACTTTTGTAAACGGAATTCTGAATGAAGTTACTATAAATAGTATATACTGTGCTAGACCGCTAATGTTTTGTCAAGAAAGTCTATTTTTATACGACTGCCTGAAAAAAGGAGTATATTTTTTTTCAGGGTTCATGTATGTGTATTTGAGTGTGGTTGGTATGTATGGGCAGGTTGTGTCAGGGGTATGTATGTGAGTTTGTATATTCCACTTGTATATTCCAACTTCTATACGCCTGAATCGATTTTGATAAATGAGGTAGCGTTAAAATCCCTAGCTTATTTCGGGTGACGGCACGGCCGTGCTTCTGTAGCGAAATTAGACTTTTAGACCTAAAAAGCTGATAAATGATAAATGATTTATTTATTTCATGTAGGACAACTTGTGTCCCTTATGAAATGTTAAGACTCTACCACCGGCTCGGAAAGATGATTCTACTGAGAAGAGCCAGCAAGAAACTCAGCAGTTGCTCTTTTCATAGAAAAGAAAAGGTTACAATATTAAGACAACACAACACATACGTTACAAGTATTACACTGACTTGTGGGTCACTGGATGCGAGGCCGGTTGCTTCCATGCAACTTTGTCATTAATAAAATCATCAATAGTGTAATAACCTCGACTTAACAAATGCTGTTTAACACAGTCTTTAAATCTATGTAATGGCAAATCCAGGAACTCGATCCAAATCCAGCTGTGATTTTGTATGGCCCCCTCTATAGTGTAGACTAGAAAAAAGACGCGATTTTTCGAAGCAAAGACACGGACAGCAAGACCATATTCTGAGTGCATACTAAAATTGCCTATCTACGCAAGTTTGCGTATTTGTATGTCCTTCCAGGTAGCAATCATTATGTTATACCTTCGTTATAAAGCTTGGCTTACTCCAAACCAGTTGCGGAGATCAGATGGCAATGCACAAAGCGTCGACCTACATTTGAATTTCAAATAAGTAAACTATATCTTCAGTCACAAGTGGCGGAGTGTGCGGTTCGGAAAATTAATTCCACTGAGAAGAGCCGGCAAGAAACTCAGCAGTTGCTCTTTTCATAGAAAAGAAAAGGTCACAATATGTAGCAACACAACACATACGTTACAAGTGTTACACTGACTTGTGGGTCACTGGATGCGAGGCCGGTTGCTTCCATGCAACTTTGTCGTATGTCCTTCCAGGTAGCAATCACTATATTATACCTTCGTTATAAAGCTTGGCTTACTCCAAACCAGTTGCGGAGATCAGATGGCAATGCACAAAGCGTCGACCTACATTTGAATTTCAAATAAGTAAACTATATCTTCAGTCACAAGTGGCGGAGTTTGCGGGTTGCGGGGCGACAGAGAACGTGCACAAACACTCGCGTGAATTTCCAAATGCACCGAACTTCCACGACAGCCCCGTCCTGGGAATACGAGCACATTCAAATCGAGTAGCGGCAAAACACGGTATATTGTGAAAACGTACAGCTGACGTTAGGGAATAAATAAAATAAATAAATACAAGTGAAATTAATTTAACGAATTAAAAAATCCGACTGCCCTGCCATATTATTTTTGGAGTTTACCTCCATAAGAAGCGATTTGCATATATAGCCTTTGGAATCGTATTCACATTTTTTATTAAATGATATTTTTTTGTGAATCACTAAATATTGAACTATAGTGTTATATATTTTTTGAATCTACTCATCATTTTCTAGATGATGATTATATAGTTAATCTTATTTTCGATTTTTTTTTTCAATTTTGGTCTTTAATGCGGGACCATGGTCACCCCATATTTTTTTTTTTTAATTTTACTTGCCTATGTCACCCGGAATAAGCTAGGGATTCTAACGATACCTCATTTATCAAAATCGGTTCAGGCGTATAGAAGTTATGGTGGAATATACAAACTCACATACATACATACATACATACATACATACATACATACATAAGATAGATAGTTAGCTCTGATATTTAGAGAGAGATTAAAAATATTTAAATAAAAGCGTTTACCTGCAGCTTCCGACCTCCGTGGTGCAGAATGTAGCGCTGTTGTCTTAACGTGCGGAGGTTCCGGTTTCGATCCCCGGTTAGGTCAATTTGGGAATTTATAATTTCTGAATTTACCCTGGTCTGGCCTGGTGGGAGGCTTCGCCCGTGGCTAGTTACCATCCTACCGGCAATGACGTGCCGCCAAGCGATTAAGCGTTTCGGTACGATGCCCTGTAGAAACCGAATTGGGGTTTGGGTTTAATATAACTGCCATGCCCCTAACAGGTTAGCCCGCTACCAACTTAGACTACACTTACCATCAGGTGAGATCGCAGTCAAGGGCTAACTTGTAGTGGATACAAAAAAAAAGCTTCGCTCACGTTAGGTTAGATTGTCATTTAAATTTCAATCCTCCTTAGTAGTTGAATTTTCAAAAATCCTTTCTTGGCTTTTCTTGCCGACGTCATAATAGCTATCTGTATGCCGGATTTCAGCCCGATCAGTCCAGTGGTTTGAGCTGTGCATTGATAGATCAGTCAGTCGAACTCCGGATAAGCTGTAGCGGATAAAAAAAAAATTGACTGCCTCGTTGGTCTAGCGGTTAGCGTAGTCGACTGCGGATCACGAGGTCCTGGGTTCGATTCCCGGTCGGGCATAAAAAATTGTTAGGTATTGGGTTTTTCAATTAAGAAATTCTCAGTACCAGCCCGGAGTTGGAAGCTGGTGGTGTTACACCCCCGTGCCTCGGAGAGCACGTTAAGCCGTCGGTCCCGGTTATTATCCTTAACATGATAATAGTCGTTAAAGCCCGCCAACCCGCATTGGAGCAGCGTGGTGGGTCTAAGCTCCTAATTCCCTCTCTCCTATGAGAGTGGAGGCCTGTGCCCAGCAGTGGGACGTTAATAGGCTGTATTGGATAAAAAAAAATCATGCCCACGTGTACGTCCCCACGAAGGAATTTTATTTAACGAGCTGCTCCGCCATTGTTCCTTACCACTTAGTTACGCTCATTTCTTAAGTCCCCGTAGACTCCATCCAACAAACTCGCCTTTTCAAAACATGTTACCTAAACATAAGCACGCAAATTATAAATTAAAGCAATTTAGCTTATCCAAAAAGCGACGACTTAAAGTTCAGCTCCGGCGAGATTTGCATAATTGCATTACTCGAGTTGTTTCATAAAAAAAATATTAAGGGACACCTGCCGTGTAACTTTTGCCCCTAAAAATTATTTATCTGAAACTTCTTTCATAAATCTGGCCAAACTTGTTTACGAAGTAATTTTGTGAGCGACCCGTTTTTCACGTGTACTCGTATTTTTGGTTAACCTACCGACCTAGGTGCTTTGTAACTTGAATACAGATCTGGTCTAGCCCCACTACAGATTTACGGCGCGGCTCGGTACGCAACGGCATATATTCCTTGTATGAAGCTGGGACCCTCTTAAGTGACGCGGCACGGAGATGCAATGTATACTAATACTGTAATTCGATATAATATGATTAAAGTTTCCTCTGCCCTAAGGTTGCGTGGAAGAGATCGCTGTTTAAGCGATAAGGCCGCCTGTTGTGCCGTATCTATTAAGATTATTGTTTTTGTCTTTCCAATTCTTTGTGTACAATAAAGTATATTTTACTTTAACTTTACTTTACTTTAAATTTTGTAATTTGATGTAATGTTTTATAATTATGATGTACGTATGTTATTATTTTGATTTTTGTAATGTGACTATGTGTAAAATTAATTGTTGAAATTTATGAGTCCTGTTACTTGAAATAAATAAATAAATAATATTATAAATGCGAAAGTTTTAATGGATTTATCGATGTATGGATGTTTGTTACTCAATTACGCTCCAACGGATGAACGGATATGGCTGAAATTTGGCACAGAGATAGATTATAGTCTGGAATAGCACATAGGCTTTTTATCCCGGAAAATTAAAGAGTCCCCGCGGGAACCACAAAACCTCGATCCACGCGTACGAACTCGCGGGCATTAGCTAGTGCGACATAATTGTACAAATAATACTTTCCGGTACGTGTCGCGCCGCGCTGCGCTTCGCCTCTGTAGTGGGGCTTTAAGCCACCATGCTTTTGCAGTCTGCCTGAATTGAATGCCCTTACGGCATCTGTGTATTAGTAATCCATCGCATCCAGTGACCCACAAGTCAGTGTAATACTTGTAACGTATGTGTTGTGTTGTCTACATATTGTAACCTTTTCTTTTCTATGAAAAGATCAACTGCTGAGTTTCTTGCCGGCTCTTCTCAGTAGAATCATCTTTCCGAACCGGTGGTAGAGTCTTAACGTTTCATAAGTGACACAAGTTGTCCTACATGAAATAAATAATTTATCATTTATCATTTTATCCACTGCAAAGTTATTCCTTGACTGGGATCTCGCTTGATGGTAAGTGAACATCAACTTCAGCAGTCTAATATGGTAACGGGCTAACCTGTTAGGGGTATGACAGTTATATTAAATCCATACTACTAAACATTTTCTACGGCATCGTACCGGAACACTAAATCACTTAAAGGCACGTTTTTGCCGGTAGAGTTACCACTCTTACCACCACCACCACTAGCCACGGCCGAAGCCTCCCACAAGACGAAACTTACATACCTTCAAAGCTAGCGCGCTTCAACTTAGACCTCATAATAGGGTATTTGACTAGTAGTGAAATAAATAATTTTTTAGTGCTTATTAAATAAAGGATCTCCTAAAAGTCGTAATATCCGCTAGTTCTAAAAACTAGCAGGGGACAAAATAAAACATTTTGAATAACCATTTTAAACTATCGATTAAAGTGATAAAAAGTGCGTCGAACTTTGACGACGTCACAACTTAAAATTTCATACAAAATCCATACCAAGCACGCGTTTGAAAAAAAAGTTGCAGATTTGACTAGTTGTCAAATACCCAATTGCTTTCAATTTGTCGTCAGGGGTGAACCTATCCTGCAATTTAAAAAAGCAGTCGACAGAAAACAATATTGCTTCACCCTTCTTTACTAGACAAACTCGTATTTGTCCAAAATTTTGCAAGAATTTAATCTCGCTATTAAAAAAGTTGAGTCACGTACATTTAGAAGGTAAATATGAAATTTTTAAAATGGTACTTTTCATAGGTCTTCATTGAGATTGAGCATAATGACCGCGAACCACGTTTTTCAGATTTTTAGTTACCTAAATAAAAAGTTAAACCTACAATAACCGCAAAGTTAAGCGTTCTGAAAAAATACCTCTGTGAAGAGAGTCAATGCTTCTCGTAATAATGTTAAAGTGGCTCTTATTGTTGACTGTAAGAGTTTGTAAAATATGAATTCGTTGATAAGCGATGCAAACTTTTATATTATTATGTAAAATTCTCATTCAAACGTTCGTTTATTTGAAACTTTGTACAATTTCTCTTCAATACAAATATTTCAATATGGAGAAGTAGAATTCCATAGCGACTTAAAGTCATGACCCAGAGTAAGAATGTACTACATATATTAACTCATGACTTATTATACTGTTATCATCCTGACTTAAATTTTGAATTCTTTTGAGATGTATGATTGTTTAGGTAGTAGGTACAGATAGATGTTGTATCAATTGATCAATCAACCAATAAATATTTAATTATTCAATTAATTTTAATTACCTTAATTGATTACCTTGTACACTTATTGACATCCAAAACTTACAAAACATGATGGTGATAATAAATTACGGTATCTTAAAACTAAAGCTACGATGGTTCCAAACGCGCCCTGGACTGAGAAGAGCCCACAACTTAATTTTCTTAATTATCACCATCTCACAAACACCATATATTTAATAGAACTGTATTTATTTATTTATATAGATATCTTTATTGCACACACAAAATATACAGTAGGTAAAGATAACAATTTGATTAATTAGCCGCTGGAACAACTCATTCCCATGCTTTTTTATCATTTAAATAATCCTTTAATCCTACACTGTAATGGGTTTTTTCAATTAGTTTATGTTTTACAAAAACTTTGAACTTATACTTGCTGCGACAATGGATTTTGGTCAACAGTGAAAAAATCTTAGCCCTTCAGCAGTGCTTGCAATCTTTACAATGAAGAAATAATTTTACCATACTAGAACCTTTGGATCCATGTTTGGAAATATATCTGTATACTTACCTATCTGTTAATATTACCAACTGAGGACTTAGCCACTCGCTAAAGGCCCGATTGTCTAAGGAAATCGTCATAATTCGAGAGCTGAAAACGTATTAGTCGAACTGTTTAAGGAGTTTATAAATGCTTTTTGACGTGGAGGCATCTACGAACTCTTTAAACAGGTCGAATTATCCGTTTTACAAATGATTACAAATAACGATTTCATTGCACAATCGGGGGGCAGACATTCATAAAAATATGGAAACAGTCTGAATATGGACATCCATATTGCGGTAAAATATCTTGTCCCACGAGAAACACGAAGATTCGATAAATCTTATGCGGTCGGAGTTACAAAAACTAGTCCATGAGAAATAACTTAAAAGCACGTACAAAAGACAATTAAAACGCTTTTATTGCCCAGCGGTGCATAGAGCAAATGGCAAGCCAAAATGTTAGGGGTTGGTATAAGATTTTGTGTCTCGCTTACGTTAAAATAATACCAGCATCGAAACCCCAATAACTTTAGTGTAAAATATAGCTAAAAAGCAGTGAAAAATAAAAGGCCTAGTATTCGGGTAGTCGGAGGTTCGATCTTTCGGCACTATAACTTTTCGGAGTTATATTCAACTGATGTTTTTTTCCAATTAAACCTGCATGATTCAGAGCTCTTCATAATGTTCTCAAAATGTGTGTAGATTTTGCCAATCCGCACTTAGCCAGAGTGATGGACCAAGCCAAAGTCTTCCCCATTTTAAAAGAAGGCTCGTAAGAAAAGATTAAAATGATTTTGCTATAATCCGCCAACAGTATATTTTCTTGCTAAATCATGAACTTACGCAAAGTAACGACTGATTCTATCCAAGAAGGCTCGCAGGAGTGGGCCAGTGATGGGTTAAGATCATCAAAATAGACCTAAAATTCCTTAAAACCGATATAGCGACCCATCTTGTTACGTTGATTCTCCTACGGATCAATTTTGAAATGAGGTGTCATTTCAAAATTGATCACGCAGGATAACTCCGAGCATAGCTTTCTCCATTGCCCCCCGAGTGACCCTGAACTTTATTATTAGGCTTATATGGCTTTCTACTCATTTTCCATTTAATCTCGCAGGGATATCCCGGACATAGCTCTCTCGCCGCATTATCAGGCCCATAGCAGTAGTTTCGCCGCTTGAATGAGATATAAAATCTTACACTAACCGTCCTGTTTTTAAAGCGCAGAAGAAGCTAACCATTCCTCTTCCCGAGCATGGAGCCGCCGTAACTTTACGGCTGTTCAGACTAAAATACACGAAACTACGCTTCCGGGAATTACTTAATATAATTTAAAACTTGGCCAAAACTACGGTCGCTACTTTTCTTAAATTTTTGCAGAAATATACAAAGCGGAATGGCAGTGACACGTAACGGCAGAGTCGCACCATAGTTTTTTTTTTTTTTATCCACTACAAGTTAGTATCCACTACAAGTTAGCCCTTGGGCCGTGGAGTCTTAGTGCCAAAAATTTTTTGCGAGATATTTCACCGCGGTTAATGACCTCATCTGGTGACAGAAGGGCTGGCTCATTTTTTGCGCAAAGGATCAGCCTGGCTGTCCAGCGCCGAAATGCAGCCAGCATTCTTGCCACGATTCCACGTGGGCATGATTTATATAGTAATTAGGTTAGGCTAGCTAGCATTAAGTTCTATTGTATTATTTTCAAATAAAAAAAAAAAAAAAAAAAGTTAGCCCTTGACTGCGATCTCACCTGATGGTAAGTGAAGATACAGTCTAAGATGGTAGCGGGCTAACCTGTTAGGGTCATGGCAGTTATATTTAACCCATACCCCTATTCGGTTTCTACACAGCATCGTACCGGAACGCTAAATCGCTTGGCGGCACGTCTTTTACCGGTAGGGTGGTAACTAGCCACGGCCGAAGCCTCCCACCAGGCCAGACCAGGGAAAATTCAGAAATTATAAATTTCCAAACCCTGCCAGGGATCGAACCCGGGACCTCCGCACGTTAAGGCAACAGCGCTCAACACTACGCCACGGAGTTGATCTTAGAACTTGTAATCGTGGTCATCGTCTCAACCAATAGACGTCCACTGCTGGACGAAGGTCTCCCGCATGGATATCCGCACTCCACGGGACATTCACAGAAGAAAAATAAGAAAAGAAAAGAGTAATCAAAGTAGCGACGACCTCCGTAGCGCAGTGTGTAGCGCTGTTGTCTAAATGTGCGGAGGTCCCGGGTTCGATCCCCGGCAGGGTCAATTTGGCAATTTATAATTTCTGAATTTTCCCTGGTCTGGCCTGGTGGGAGGCTTCGGCCGTGGCTAGTTACCACCCTACCGGCAAAGACGTGCCGCCAAGCGATTTAGCGTTCCGGTACGATGCCGTGTAGAAACCGAACAGGGGTAACTATGGGTTTAATATAACTGCCATGCCCCTAACAGGGTAGCCCGCTACCATTTTAGACTGCATCATCACTTACCATCAGGTGAGATCGCAGTCAAGGACTAACTTGTAGTGGATAAAAAAAAAAAAAGCGATGAGAGTTACAGAGTAAGAACTCCGAAGCGAAACAAAGGTCGAGTAGGTGAAGCTGAATAAAGAGGCTACGAAACGAGTCTTCTGGCGTAGCCCATCCATTTTTATACATCTATATTTTTATAAATCGTTATAAGTTTATAAACTATAAACATTAAAATTTTTGGGTTTCTTGCCTATTCATCAAACACCTCACATCAAAGAAACATGGATTCCGCACATCGACGCAAATACTGCCTTCTATTGAACATGGAAATAAATACGCCTATCAGGGCGCAAAACCGTGCGCGATTGGAGGATTTCGAATTGAGCACGAGTTTGAAAGGAAGTTAGCGTAACAAACCCGTGGGGAATTCGAAGAAGTACTTCCTTCTATTGAACACGCAAACGTTAATATACGCTGACCGATCGTCATGGTAATGGAAAAAGATGCCTTGTGAGTAATGTACCGAGGTGTGTAATTTTAGGGAAGTAAATCTCAATAAAAAATTCTTATTATTCAACTAGTAATTACTGCATAAGGTTCATATTTGACTTGCGAAAGTATGACCACGTTTTCGAGTTCCGCAGTAAGCTCACTTTTTTACTTTTTAGTAATGTGTTATTCAAAAAAAATTGTTTTTTCGTAAATTTTTGCATACATTTTCAATGATCCGATTTTTGGGACTGCGAATTCTGCGAATTTTTTAATATTACGTGGGTCTTCAACAAAAAACACGTTGATACGTTCCGCTGTGACTCCATAAAACTTTACAATTCACATACCAATACATTTTTAATGGAAACATGACTACGAATATATAGTGAAAAGCACAAATTACATAAGATCAGTGTTGAAATGGAACGACGTGTTAATTAATACACGAAATATGATGTTTATCCGCATTGCGGATCATTACACCCTCCACTGCACTTGCTACTTATTGGGAGTTAATATAATGATTTGCGATTAATCTACTTGGAAAAAAATTACAGTAAATCATTTGGTTAGCTTAAAATGTTAAGTAACCTTAACAATAAATCTCATCTTCTAGGCATGCGTGCTTTACTTTAGGCTGCATAACTATTTCTAGCAAGTCTGATAGCCAAACAAGCATTAGCTTATAAATAAAAAAAAGTATTTGTCGCAACACTTGATTCGCAACTA
Organism: Erebia palarica; assembly: GCA_964035005.1. Lineage (NCBI taxonomy): Eukaryota > Metazoa > Arthropoda > Insecta > Lepidoptera > Nymphalidae > Erebia > Erebia palarica. The sequence goes on from OZ035994.1 coordinate 26,120,922, forward strand.
ATCTTAAAATGATTTTCAAATAAAAAAAGTTACTTATATGTTTGTAATCCGTCATTGTATACATTTTGCTAGGCATTCTATACAAATCCTAGTTTCCATACATTTCTGAGGTCATGAACAAAGCGTGGGGCCCCATCCTTTACCAGCAAAAGACATGGTGTTTCTAAACCAGTGACAACAGCCTCGTGGGTCTAGTGGTAAGCAAGTTCAACCTTAGATAACGCGGTACCTAGTTTGATTTTCGGGTGTGTAAATGAATATTTTATTAAGCACTAGTTGATGCCCACAACTTCGTCCACGTGGATTAAGGTTAAGGAAAAAGAAGCTTCTTCTTCCTTAATTTATCTTGGACTTCCGCAAAGTAAAGCCTGCCTCTAAGTTTTTTTTTTTAAATCTATATTTAGTAAAGAGGGATTGTTCAATATTGAACATGACACCCTCATAGGAACAATATCATTACTTCACTGCCTACGCTTAACATATGTTTTATAAATGTCGTACAGCGCTTTAGCCTCCTTTGATAATGGGTAAGCCAGGACACCGTTACATACAGACAAATCCCGCAAATCAATATTAAACCTAGTCTTAAAATGAAATCTTTCCAACTCGTTTCGGACACCTAACCAATATGTGGCTATCGATATCGATCGATAGTTCCTTATTTAAGATTATTTCTGAGATGGTGATAATAAAAAGAAAAAAAATCCGGCTGAGTTTGTTGTGGGCTCTTCTCAGACCAGGGCGCGTTTGGAACCCTCGTAGCTTTAGTTTTAAGATACCGTAACCAATTATCACCATCATGTTTTATAATAAGTGTACCTATAGTGTACCTATATTGAATAAATGATATTGAGTATTGATTCCCGTGGTAACTCTTTAATTCTACGGGGTAAAAAGTAGCATAACTATGTCCTTCCCCAAATTGCATGCAACATCTCTGGACCAAATTTTGTTTAAACAGATGTATAGTGAAAGTGTACCAGACAGACAAAGAAACACTCTTTCGTATTTATAATATTAGTTTGGATATTGGTTTCTGAAAAAGAATACTCGCAGAGAGCACGCAAAGTCGGTTTTGCGTTTTTAATTTTGGTTTTTCGTCCAAGTGGACTACAAGCTTGGTCAAGTGGTTAGCATGCTCGATTGTGGCCGATGAGGTCCCGGGTTCGAGTCCCGGGTCGGGCTATAGTTGGGTTTTTTTGACTAGAAATTCTCTGTACTAGCCCGAAGTTAGGAAGTTGGCGGTGTTTCACCCCCGTGCCTCGGAGAACACGTTAAGCCGTCGTTCCGGTTATTATCACAAACATGATAATAGTCGATTAATAGCCGCCAACCCGCATTGGAGCAGCGTGGTGGGTCTAACCTCTAATTCCTTCTCTCCTATGAGAGGAGGCCTGTATCCAACAGTGGAACGTTAATGGGCTGTAGTGGATGGATAAATGATAAATGATTTACTTATTTCATGTAGGACAACTTGTGTCACTTATGAAACGTTAGGACTCTACCACCGGTTCAGAAACATGATTCTTCTGGGAAGAGCCGGCAAGAACTCAGCAGTTGCTCTTTCATGGTGGTGGTAAGGGAATATAGAGTGCACCTGTGTTGGCTACATCTATTAAATTAAAGCTCTAAACCCATAAGACCGTGAACGGTTTTATTGGCAGTAAAATAACCGAACTTCCATAGTGCCGGGCGAAGTACAATCCGCCCGAGCAGACGGTGGCAAATAAAATTTTCTCATCCCCCAACAGTGCAGGTGCAAAGTACTGCGTGAGGTGCATAGAATATTAATAATATGCAGTTGTAGAACTGATTTGACATTATAAAATGAAATGGAATATTTAAAATTGAATTTGAATTGAATGTATTCGTTGATTCAACACAGACATTAAAATTAAGTACTCATCATTTTGAGGTATTTTACATTATAAAATGAAATGGAATATCTAAAATTGAATTTGAAGTGAGTTTATTCGTTGATTCAACACAGACATAAAAATTGAGCACTTAAAATTTTACTAATTTTTTTTTTTTTAATTATATCTTCCAACTTGTATCTATCATTACAGGTATAACCTAATGCGATAGACTAAGACAATATAATTTTATAAAAATAATAATAAGATATATACTTACTACAAAAAAAGGTTTACGATTTAAATAGACTAAATTAACAATAAAAACATACTTAATTACTAAATTGAATTATTAAATAAAATTAACTTAATACTAATGTAATCGCTTTTATGAACTCGCTCAGTGAGCAGCTGAAGAGGTCCCTCTGTTCAGTCACTGCGTTGAGCGTATATGTTCTCAAAGGTGTGCGAAGTCTGCCAAATCGCACTTGGCCAGAGTGGTGGACTATGCCCAGGACTTCTCATTCTGGGAGGAGGCGTACTCGGTAGTGAGCCGGCAATGGCAGTAAGTTGTGGATTCTATTCATATTTTTGTTCACAGCTACTTCTAAACTAATCTATGTCTACCGTTTACTAATATTATAAATGTGAAAGTTTGGATGGAGAGATGGATGGATAATTGTTACTCAATCACGCCAGAACGGCAAAACGATCTAATGAAACTTGGCACAGAGATAGAATAGGGTACTTTTTATCCCGGATAATTAAAGAATTCTCGCGGGAACCGAAAACCCTCAACGCGGACGAAGTTGCGGTCATTATCTAGTTTACTTATATAAATGATAAATGATTTATTTATTTCACGTATGACAACTCGTGTCACATAAGAAACGTTAAGACTTTATCACCAGTTCGGAAAACTGATGCTGCTGAGAAAAGCCGGCAAGAAACTCAGCAGTTGCTCTTTTCTTATAAAAGAAAAATGTTACAATATGTAGACAACACAACACATACGTTACAAGTATTAACTGACTTGTGGGTCACTGGATGCGAGGCCGGTTGCTTCCATGCAACTTTGTCATTAATAAAATCATCGATAGTGTAATAAACTCAACTTAACAAATGCTGTTTAACACAGTCTTTAAATTTATGCAATGGTAAATCCAGAAATTCTTTTGGAACCATGTTATAACAGCGTACAGCTAAAAGCGGATTTTTGTTCACATCTACTTCTATACTAATTCGTATCTGCTAATATTATAAATGTGAAATTTTTGGATGGAAGTTTGTTACTCAATCACGCCTTAACGGGTCTTGATGAAATTTGGCACAGAGATAGAATATTAATTAAATAATTCTCACGGGAATCAAAAATTCTTACGGGCATTAGCTAGTTTATTTATATACTCTTTGTTTATGACCACTTCGCACTCGATTTGAATTTATTCCCAGTACGAAACTGTTTGCAAACTTCGGTGCATTACACAAGTTTACCTGCATGTTTGTGAAACACATCGGTGTCACGACCGACTGTCCCTTGAGGCCAGAGTTGTGTGCCTTATTGGAGGTAATAATAACAATAGGGATGATGCCTATATCAAAAATAAATTATTTCTAAATGATTACTATATAGAGGGACTTCCAAAAGACCTAAAATTTCTCGGTTAACTTTAAGTTTGATAACCATTTTATAATATAGATTAAAGAAAAAAAGTGCGTTGAAATTTGATGACGTCACAATTGCGACCTTCTTAAAACTTCCATACTAGAAGAGCGTTTTTAAGTTTGATAAAGAGTTGCTGATTTGATTGAGTTGTCATCATCCCTATTAGGTACTACAGATTTTGATGCGAATATTCCAACTTGATATCGGTTCCAGTAATCGAATAAATCGTATTGAATATCACTCGCATCGTTTTGACTCGCGATTCCTTTTAATCCTTTTTTCCTTGGTGTGAGTTAATCTAAATTAAAAAAAAGGAAAAGGTAACTGACTGACTGAACTATCAACGCACAGCTCAAATCATGGATGAAACTGTCTGAAATTTGGCATGCAGAATAGCTATTATGACGTAGACACCCGCTAATATATATTTTTTAAAAGTCAACCCCTAAGGGGATAAAAATGGGTTTCGTAGTTTGTGCAGTCCATGCGGATGAAGTCGCGGGCATCAGCTAGTCTTCTATTAAGATTAATAAAGAAACTTACTGACTCGAAAATAGCGTAACCTACGGCTGAAATCTAGATGCTTGAGATTTGGTAAGTTTTTGACAGTGCATTGGCGTGACTAAGTAAAAGTTTTGACATCTGAACAATTATTAATAACTAGTTATTAAATTATTTTTTTATCCCAAATCTAATAATCTAATGTTGGAGAACAATCCAGAAGTAGGTATTAATAAAACACTTTTAATATATTTGTACTCTAACCACGAGAGATTTAATGTAATTAGTTAATTTATAAAACTCAGTTAAACAATACTACAGTATCAAATCATTTGACCAGGCTGCAGTTGCTACCGCAGGCTCGTAAACAAGGTAACGATCTAAAACACCGAAGGTATTCAATAATCGTTGGAGTCTCGGTGGAGACTGCTTTACCGATGGTAAAACATTCGTATTTATACAAGTTAAGGCGTTGGGAACGAACCGAGTGAAATACATCGAATGAGTAATATCAGTACAATCGAACCTTCATCAATAAATTAATTAACAATCTTTTAACTTTTGTAACAATTCAATTCAACTTTAAACGCAAAGCTGACAGTTCGGCCGTCCTGAGAACAACACGTCCTCGTGTTTATGTCATATCACGGGCGTTTATACCCCAAATCATGAAAATCATGATCAGACGTTTTTGCCTTGGGCGTTCTTGCCCATACTTACTAATAATAATTATATGTAACACACTAATCAAACTGCTGAACTTCCAGTCTTATCAAACATACATAAACTATTCTCAAGAAATTGTAAATTGATACAACTAACCTCATTCGATGTACTTTTCAAAATCTGAAACACTTTATGAACTTTTAACAACAACATATTTAAAACATCTAAGGTTACAGCCACTAATCTCAAAAACTTATTATCACGTTTAATACGAATACTTTCACAACTGTGAATCTACCACTGGTTCGGAATGCCACGTCCTAGCGAGAAGAACCAGCAAGAAACTCGGTGGCGTCTAACATCGAAAATAATTTTGACACAGCTAGTGTTGACGCCGCAACCGTTGAACAATGAAGGTACCGTTACTCGGAAAAATACAAAATGGCGGTCGTCAACATGTTTGTTCAATCAAATAATAAATATGACAATTCGTTAATATTACTACGATAATAAAGTAAATTGTGTTAGGCACTTAATAATTATCAGATATCCGCTAACCGATTCGGCCATCCGTTATTAAATGTGTCCTCACATCCATGTAATGTTTTAAATTATTTTTCATAAAAACAAAAAAAATATGTAACGACAATTACAACAACATAGGACACCTTTTTCCCGTAAATGTAACGATAATAATAATAAGCTTATATTAATAATTAGCTTTACATAGTATTATTTTGCTGACGCCTTTGTCTTGTACACAATAATAAGGGACACCTTTGTTCACAGAAACAAATAAAACCATTAGCCTTATCAATCTCTGTGCCTTCGAGACACCTTTATCATCTAAGCAAGGACACCTTTGTCCAACAGAGACAAATAAAACCAATAAGTCTTTTGTGACAACCTTGTCATCTTATAGTAGTTTATTAGTTTTATTCATATTTGTGCCTTTGTGACACCTTTGTCATCCAAGCACGGACACCTTTGCCCAACAAAAATAAATAAAACCAATAACGCCTTTATAACGCCTTTGTGACACCTTTGTCATCTAAGTGATAATTCAGGACACCTTTGCCCAACAGAAATAAATAAAATTAGTAACGCTTCTCCGACACCTTTGCCCTGAAACATAATAAAAAAAACACAGTCTTCACATGACACCTTTGTCATATTAAGATAAATTAGGTTAATATATTATAACAGTCCGATTCCTCCTCACTCAGTATGTCCTGATAGTGTCGTGAAAAATGTAACCATGTCTTATGTATAATTAAGCTGTACGTTTGAATATTTTTACAGAAACACAGCACGGTTTAGGAGAAATAGGTCAGCTACTATTGCTATATTTCAGTTAAGAACCAATGACCAGTTAATACTGAGAAAACAAAGATTATTGCGTTTAAAATTTCACAAGAAAAATACCTATAAAAATTCAATATAATCATGTTATAATTAAGGAAGTCAACACTATTAAATAGACTTCCATTGCAATTGGAAATACCACATTAATAACCTATGCAATTGATTACAAAACATATTATGGATATGTGTTTAATAATATTGTTTGAGGTCCTAATTTAATAATAAATTCGATCCTTTTGAGGTTAGGTTTTATATCTTAAAAATCAATTAGGTACTCGTAATACAATACGTATAATAGGTAATAGGCGCTTCCCCAAACGCTCCAAATAGGAGGCAGACGTCTTAATCACTAGGCAATCACCTTTCATATTAAACTTTAAGGTACAGTTTTATAAAAACAACATTTCATCAACATAACCTCTAACAACTATCATGAAGTTCTTAATATATAAAAAGCAGATTTTACGGATTTTGGACTATAGGAATCTAGATGTGACGTAATTCGCCCTGACTGGTGCTCAATGTTGCTCAATTGCTGTATTTTGTAGTTTTATTTTATGTATGGCAGATTGCTGTATTTTACAGTTTCATGTTATCAAAATAAATAACAATCTCGTTCAAAGTAGAAAAATAAATACTTTTTTATTTTTATAATTGATGAATCCTATTTAATCAGATAAATTCATAATTTCATTGATTCTTGGTTATTGTCATCATGCCTATTCGTTTACTTTATGCAACCGCATAGTCGCTATTTTGTGCGAGTCAGGAGTAATGGACTTTAATGCTTGGACCAAAAACTAAAGTAAATCAAGACCATCTCTACCCTCATTATTGAGTGCAAGGATGTCACCTCCGGAATTCCGGATGTCGACCTCGTCGGTAGCACGGCACAGGGGCACACGCAACCGGTGGCCGCTCTGGCAACGCCCGCCGTCACGCGGCTGGCCGCGCCGGTGATGCCCGGAGCGCCCTCGAAGCACTGCTCGGAGCGAGAGAACGGGCTGTGCAGAGCCCGCCCAGGCGCAGCGTACGTCACATGAAACAAAATAAGAAGCCATGAATATTTCCGCTCGGTCTTTCTGATTATTAATGGGTCTAATTAGCAATTAATTCGTATTCCTGTATTACAGCCAGCGGTAAAAAAAAAAAATAACTTATTTAAAATTACCCATTATTATTATATTATTTTTTCAATTATCAAAACTAATGTGCAGAAGGCAAAACAATATCAAGGCAACGTGATTCGCATCCCACTTCTGAACTGTTGGAGAACAATCCAGAAGTAGGTATTAATAAAACACTTTTAATATATTTGTACTCTAACCACGAGAGATTTAATGTAATTAGTTAATTTATAAAACTCAGTTAAACAATACTACAGTATCAAATCATTTGACCAGGCTGCAGTTGCTACCGCAGGCTCGTAAACAAGGTAACGATCTAAAACACCGAAGGTATTCAATAATCGTTGGAGTCTCGGTGGAGACTGCTTTACCGATGGTAAAACATTCGTATTTATACAAGTTAAGGCGTTGGGAACGAACCGAGTGAAATACATCGAATGAGTAATATCAGTACAATCGAACCTTCATCAATAAATTAATTAACAATCTTTTAACTTTTGTAACAATTCAATTCAACTTTAAACGCAAAGCTGACACTAAGTAAGTATTTATTTGCACAATAAATAATAAATTGCTTACTAAGCTATTTTTTTCTTAACTTTTCTGCCGATTTATTTAACTAAGAAATAAATCAAATTTTTGTGCCCAAATTCGAAATAGCTTGTACCTAAATTATATTTTAATTTTCAATCCAAAACTGCATTAACATCGTTCCCGCCAGCGTTCCGCTCCGCAGTTTATTTTCACATTTAATATCAGTTAAAAGTGCATTGTTCGCGACAACTACATCTAGCTGGAAACTTGAAACACAGCAGTTTACGCCATAACATTTCATAATTACAGAACTGGCTGGCGTGTCAACAGCCTCCGCAATGAGTGCACATCTCCATTGGAACTGAACGATACAAATGACGGGAGATAACCAGTTAGTTGACGGCGAGTTTAAAACTATTCCAAACTAGATCGTCCACGTGGTTTAAGTTGTTTTAATTCCCGTGGTGGCTACTTAATTTTCCGGGATAAAATAGTTATTGGTGTTATATGGGGCCAAAGAAAATTTTTGTTCCCCGAGGGCGCTATTTTGAATTCAGAGCGAAGTGAAGGATTCTATAGTAGAATCCTGAGCGTAGCGAGGAATTCAATTTACGCCGCCCGAGAACAAAAAATTTGGCCCCGAGTGACACACACTATTTTTCATCATTACGTATGAGAAAAAGCTAGGAGTATCAACGTAATATGTATGGACATTACCTATACGTTTAAGCACCAATCATAAGCACGAACGCGAACCAACCAGAACAGAGAAATGAAAAGTCCCATGGGCCTAAAAATTACATTTTGCTCTGAAGCCAATATTCGTTTTTCGATTTACAATCCTGAATTGTCGAGTCAACATCTCCTGAAGATGCTCCGGTGTCGGAGGTAAACGTACGTTGAGAATAATTTGGAAGATTTATGTAGTGTGGTGAATATTGTAAGATACACAGTACACAGTAACCACGTAGATTTATCTATTGTGGCGGAATATAGCGAATTAAATTTTAATGGACTTCCGCAAAGTAACGCCTGCTTATATCCAAAAGTATATATGTCACTCTCCAGGTCCTCAACTATACCCATGCCAAAAGTCACGATGATCCGTTGCTCCGCATATTAGTAAGTATGATATCTCATTTCACATCTTCCAAAAAAGCTAACATTTGACCACCCAAATATAATCTTCAATATACTTATTAGAAAACTTACTAAATAATAATTTGGCAATTTGCGTGGGTGGGTGGGTCTGATCTGAACTAGATAACTGTATTTTTTTTTTTTTAATTATATAGGCCAGCGCTTGGCTGCAATCAGACTTGCTTAAAGTGGTGATGCAGCCTAAGGTGGAGCGCGCTTTCCTAGAAGATGCCTATTCACTCTTGATTTGTAGGTGGAGGAAGGAAAATGGCAGTATCTAGGATTTGATGCCCATTTCCTTGGCGGTTTGCGGCGTATTGTAAATGTATGATAATATAATCTCTATTCATAATGAGTGAGCGTTTTAAGTTTGTTTTTCTAAAAACCGGCTCCAATTAATGCTAACACAGCTAAGTATTTAAAAGTCGGTTGGAAATAAAATTAAATACGCAAATCGGTGAAACAATCTGGGAAGATTCAGTTTACACTATGCAGGCATGCATATTGAATAAAAAATAGAGGAACCACATTGAATATATCCTTCTTTGGCAGTTGCATTTGAAAAAGCAATTACAACGTAATGCTACCAACAACCATCTATATTAAGCTTTTTTTTTATTTACTGATGAACTGGTTGAACGTTTTTCTTGCCATTTATAACTTAAGTACCTTCAAGGCAAGAGTGAATAGGCATCTTCTAGGCAAGCGCGTTCCAACCTAGACCTCATCATTGCTTTGCACTCAGCATGATTGTCGTCAAGCATAAGCCTATCTATACTAATATTATAAATGCGAAAGTTTGGATGGATGTATGGATGTCTGGATGTATAAATGTTTGTTAGTCAATCACGTCCCAATAGTCAAACGGATCTGGCTGAAATTTGGCACAGAGATAGATTATAGTCTGAAATAGCACATAGGCTTTTCAACCCGGAAAATTAAAGAGTTCCCGCGGGAACCACAAAACCTCGATCCACGCGTACGAAGTCGCGGGCATCAGCTAGTCACGCAATAAAAAAAAATTAACGAATTAAAAAATACGACTGCCCTGCCATATTATTTTTGGAATCTTATTTACATTTTTTATTAAATGATATTTTTTTGTGAATCACTAAATATAGAACTATAGTGTTATATATTTTTGGAATCTACTCATCATTTTCTAGATGATGATTATATAGTGAATCTTATTTTCGTTTTTTTTTTTCAATTTTGGTCTTTAATGCGGGACCATGGTCGCCCCATCAATTTTTTTAAAAATTTTACTATCCTATGTCACCCGGAATAAGCTAGGGATTCTAACGATACCTCATTTATCAAAATCGGTTCAGGCGTATAGAAGTTATGGTGGAATATACAAACTCACATAAATACATACATACATAGATGAAACCTGAAAACAATATACTCCTTTTTCAGGCAGTCGTATAAAAAGAAATCGTTCTAACCGTTTTCATCGTTGACAGTGGAATCGCACCTAGAGCCACGAGAGTGCTCTACAGTAATCACCGCTGCGTTTCGAGCGCACTCCGCAGCCAGTTACGCGCTTAATTGTAAATATTACACCCAAAACACTAGCGCAAAAAATACTTTGTTCCATTACCTAATTGTACGTTGTTGCGTCATAAATATGCGTTCAGTTTGCACGTGTGAAGGGGGCTTGAAACACGACGTATTGTTGTATCGCGTTGTGTGTGAAACGCTTTATTTGCGTTGAGCCATGGAAATTGCACAGTGCGATTTTAATGAAAAGCGTACGTAATGAATTAACTTAAACGCGTGTAGGGAAATTAAAAGTAAAGAATTAACTTAAAAGCGTGTAGGGAAATTAAAAGATAAGTTCTGGCATAAAAAAAAATCTCTTCCATTGTGGTAATACTTGTGGTGAAGCAACACTTAGTTTATAATCCATCCTAATATTATAAATGCCAAAGTGTGTCTGTCTATCTACTACGCTTTCACGGCCCATCTGTTCAAAAGATTTTGATGAACCTAGCTACAGGGATATGTTGTATCCTGGGGAAGGACATAGACCACTTTTTATCCCGGAATATTCAAGAGTTATCGCGGGTATCAAAAAGAAATTCTCTTCAACCGATTTAGATGAAATTTTGTAAAGGGATAGTTTGTATCCAGGGGAAGGACAATAGGCTACTTTTTATCCCAGAAAAATCTAAAAAATCTAAAAATCTTAATCCACGCGAACGAAGTCGCGGGCATCAACTAGTATTTTATTGGGGCCGATTGGTATAAATATTAATTTTATAGTATCTTTCGTCTCTCTTTTTCACCTGTGGGCTTGTCGTGATCATTGTCTCTACAGATACATGTCCACTGCTGGACGAAGTTGTTCTACATGGATCTCCACAGGACACGGTCTTGTACCGCTTGCATCCAGCGGCAGCCATTCGAGTCGTATGTGGAAAAACCTGGGAAGCCACTGCATTATTATCCCAAGTAAGCCCCTGCCATTACGTGATTAAATGATGAATAAATGATAAATGATTTATTTGTTTCACGTAGAACAACTTCACTCACTTCTGTCACTTATGAAACGTTAAGACTCTACTACCGGTTCGGAAGGTGATTCTACTGAGAAAAGCCGGCATGAAACTCAGCAGTTGCTCTTTTCATACAAAAGAAAAGGTTACAATATGTAGACAACACAACACTTACGTTACAAGTATTACACTGACTTGTGGGTCACTGGATGCGAGGCCGGTTGCTTCCATGCTACTTTGTCATTAATAAAATCATCGATAGTGTAATAACCTCGACTTAACAAATGCTGTTTAACACAGTCTTTAAATCTATATAATGGCAAATCCAGAAACTCTTTGGGAACCATATTATTCATACACTCGACCCCACAAAGGATTTCTGCACTTTGCGTACACGATACGACGCTGTTACTAGCTTATGGCGGTTTCTAGTGTATCTATTGTGAGTATCACCTATAATTGCTTATTAAGATTAATGTTCTGTCTAACAAAGACTATATTATTGTATATGTATTGTGAACGAGCCACTCTCAGCAATGAGAAAACGACGGAGAGAGAGATGAGTTCACATAGCATAGAAGCTATTAATATTGCCAGGATTCAGCTAGTAGTAGCTAGTCTAGTAGTTTATCTGTCTGGAGCGCAGTTATCGTTTCAAGCTGTTGGCATGAAAGCGCTTGTGCACTGACCCGAGGGCTTGACTCTAGCCCGATTGCTAACTAGAGTCTAGACATTCACTTTACCTAACTCAAATCCAGATAAAAATATAGAGAACAGTTTCACATTTATGATATTAGTACAACACAAATGTGAAACTGCTGTCTATATTTCTGTCTGCTGAGCTTTCTTAAATTATTTCAAATATAAAATTGGAAAAGGTGACTGACTGGTTGACTGACTGATCAACGCACAGCTCAAACCACTGGATGGATCGGAGTGAATTGGTATACAAATAGCTATTTATGACGTGGACATCCGCTAAGAAAGGATTTTTGAACCCCAGTTTTGAGCACTGCTGACTATAACTATCTACTGATCTGTCTGCTATGATTCCATGGCTCATTTGAACAACCAAAAAATAAATAAAAAAACTGAATTCTACGCGGACTACATTTCTACTTCAGTGTTTTAACTGACTGTATTTGTGATAACACTGCTGCAACTATGTATTTTAGCCAATAGTGATAGAGTGTCAGTCAATTAGAGTTGTTAACGATTGTCCAACAATGAATTACGGTAGTAGCTGTTTTTTAAAACACTCTACCACCGGTTCGAATCATCTTTCCGAACCGGTGATAGAGTCTTAACGTTTCATAAGTGACACAAGTTATCCTACATGAAATAAATAAACCATTTATCATTTATATTTAGAAAAATATAATAATAATAATGTCCTCCCTACCAAAATTTCACCACGGCGGCCATGCTACAGAGAGATTAGCCATTTGTGAGGGAGATGATATTATAGTTCACGAGTGTGTGCGCAACACAGGTGCACTCTCTGTTCCTTTGCTCTCATAACCCGATGGGACGAAAATCCGACAACCGGAGAGAGATCGGGCGCAGGTTGATGGCTTTACGTGGTCTCCGAGGCACGGGAATTTCTTGTCAGAGAATCCCATCCATCCATCCATCCATCAGCCTGTATGCGTCCACTGCTTGACACTTGACATAGGCCTTTTCGAGAGCGCGCCACCAAACACGGTCCTCCGGCTTCCTCATCCACCCGCTGCCCGCAACCTTCTTTAGCGAGCGAGAGGTCGAGACCAGAGAATCCCAACGCTTACTCATTATGGCCTGCCCCGTGCTCTCCGAGGCACGGGGGTGAAACACCGCCAACTTCCTAACTCCGGGCTAGTACTGAGAATTTCTTGTCAGAGAATCCCATCCATCCATCCATCAGCCTGTATGCATCGACTACTGGATGTAGCCCTTTTTGAGAGCGCGCCACCAAACACGGTCTTCCGCCTTCCTCATCCACCTGCTTCCCGCAACCTTCTTTAGGTAATCAGACTAGCGAGCTAGAGGTTGAAAGCAGAGAATCCCAACGCTTACTAATTATGGCCTGCTACAGGATTCGAAGCAGGGACCTCGTCAGCCACAGTCAAACATGAACCACTAGACCAACGAGGCAAATGTAAAAGAAAAATGTAACTTGTACACGACTCCCTCACGCATGTCGAGATTGTGTCGAGTGAATCCTTTGAAAATTGTAATTAACGTGTGAAAGTCACGTTTGAGTCGGGAGGGTACTCGAGGACGCAATTTACGACAAATGCCATTTAAATCTGCTGCGTTGAGTGGAAACAGTAGGTTCGTTACTTTTACAACAAAACCCTGTAGAAAAATAAATTATATTTTGAAAACGTTACAGTCAAATCTATATAATACTTATAAGGTAAGGACTGACTGCCTTATCTATCAATTGTAAGCCCACTTATCTGTGGCTACACAATGCACAGCTAAAACCACAGGACGAATCTGGCTGAAAGGACATGACCAGTAATTGCCCTCCGATTCGGGACAATGCACAGGATTTCCGTTTTTACAGTAAGGTTTAAAAATTCAAAACGAAATTATTATGGATTTATTATTCCAAATAAGGTCAGGGTTCAAATGACAAAAAAAAACAGTACGTTCATTGTTTAAATCTTGAGCGTCCGCTTTCCTCTTTATGCACTACTCCATTTTGACGTTCCATTATATTCATGCCTAATAATAATCTTGTAACCATACATGAATACCATTTAGCCATTATATTATGACCTTAGTCATTATATTATGAATGATTTATTTTTGATCAATTAAATAGTAATGAAAAGGAAATGTATGTTTTTTTATAATTATTTTTATTTTTTGACAAGTCTCAAACTAATAGATCGAACAAAGCATTTTGAAATACTGCGTTTAAAGGAACGCCCTTTCACATTGCATATGCTGCCATCTGTGGTCGAATAGTTGAACTTGTTAACCAAAAGTATTGAGCAATACTTAAAAATATTTTCTAGACTCACCACAATAACTAGCGCCATCTAGTGTGGGAAAGCAGTTTTTGGTGAAACTTTTTTTATTTATTTTCTCAGTTTTCAGAGCCTTCAGACTCTGACTCCTGAATCTTTTTTATTTGAGAACTATAAAATATAACAATTACAATAATAAAGAAATAATACTTGAAAATATTTTTTTACACTCGCTCAACACAATAAATAGCGCCATCTAGTGTGGGAAAGCAGTCTTTTGGTGAAACTTTTTTTGTTCATTTTCGCAGTTTTCCGAGCCTTCAGACTCCTGAAACTTTTTTATCTGAAAACAGTGAAATATCACAATTACAATAATAAAGGAATCATTGCTGAACATTGATTTTTGACACCTAGGCAAGCTGCCATAGTTCCACCGGTCAAGTCCTTTGGCATTCTATCTATTTGACAACATCTATTATGACGTAGACATGGGGTAAACTAGTGGTGTGTTAATTGTGTGGACCACGTGGACGAAACAGCGGGACAAAGCTAGAGATAATCTAATTACTATTATTTAAGTTATTAGCTAAGTTTACTGTTATTATTGTTTTTTGGTGTACAATAAAAGTATATTCATTCATTCATTCATACTATAGAAAACTTACCCACGTGGAATGGTAGCACGAAAGCTGCCAGCATTTCAGACAGACACACTTTTGCCTTTATCGTATTAGGAAAAGTATGGATTATCGGCGAATAGAATTTAAGTAATGATTTTAGACGTAAATTTTCCAACCCCGCGTAACTTTGATGTTTTGAAAAATATTTTAAAATAATTCTGTTAAAATAACAATTTTACTCCCAAACTTAATGATGCCCGTGACTTCGTCGACTGAGGTTTCTTGATTTCCGCGGGAACTCTTAAATTTTCCGGGATAAAAAGTTGGCCTATGTGTTATTCCAGTCAAATTTCAGCCAAACCGTTCAGCCTTTCTGGGGTGATTGAGTAACAATTCGTTTATCCATCCAAACTTTCGCATTTATTATATTGGTATAGATTTAACGTAGGTAATTCGGAGTTAGCTCAATCGGCCCTCAGCGAACTAAGAAAGGATTTTCAAAAATTTCGTCCAAGTCAAGTCATACGGGTCACCAGGTTCGAATGAAAAACATGAAAAATAATTATCATTTATAATAAAAAGGTTTTCATAATGTGCAAAATTAAAGAGGCGTATTATGAAACAACAAATAAGCACGAACGAGTCGTGTGACAGTTTTGAGCGGATTTATTTGAGTATATTTAATTAATTAATTCCACTCTATGCAATTAATGAATAACGTTATTCGGAAACATTAAAATAAATAGTTTTGAAGGTGGAATTAAATTTCCTTGCTTATATGAAAAACTAGTAACCTGACCCGGCTTTATACGTGTGGGTTTACCTTTCAAAAACTTTCAAAATCTACTTTTTCTAAGCATGTGTAATAGATTAGAAGAGTTTAGTTTTTGGTATATTAAACAGATGTGTGATAGTGTTTTAGAAAATGACAAAGGAGCATGGATTTGACTCTCTCCAGCAATACTAAGGACAGCTGTTACTGTATTCTACAAATTAATTAATTTTTTTTTTTTTTTCAAAAGAGTAACCGCCAGGTTTCTTGCTGGTTCTTCTCAGTAGGAATGACATTCCGAACCAGTGGTAGATTCACTCGACGATTCAAAAGTACTTGTAAAAGTTTATTTGAATAAAAAAAACATTTGAATTTGAATTTGAAAAAAAAGTGATGACGATAGATTTGCGCTTGGCGTTGAAGAGCTCCGCTTTCCATCTTGGAACTATTCATCATCTTCATAATACTGCATTATCACTTCCCTTAAGTGAATTTGCAGTCAGGGGCTAAAAAAGGTGGCGTAATAGTTATTTATGCAATAGTTGTGTAATAAGGGGTATTAAAACACGAATGTGGGTGATAATAGTATCATATGAGTGTTTTAATACCTAATTATCAACAGTTGCATACAAGACTTTATCTACTCCCATGCTATGAATCCTCTTTAACAGATTCTGAAATAGTTAGCTCACTGCTAAGATTAAAACATCCAGTCCTACTAACCTAATATCATCCATTACTGATTATATACAAATAAACTAAGTATTAATGAAAGAATTATTTATTGTAGTAGTAATTAACATTTTGAATAGTGCAATTATTAAAATTCACTTGATTTCTTTAATGTTGGAACGTCCTGATCCCGATGTACTCGGCGGAATATTTATATTACCACTTCACTATTTTTATTTTCTATGGAATTCGAAATTACATTCGACACGTGGATTTGGTTGGTTAAAGAGCCATTAATATAGCCCTCTGCAACAGATGTAGACTTCCATCCGCCGTGCCGTTTTAAACTTGTTATGTCTCCTCCGGCAACTACTAATATTGTGGCAGATGTTCTGCGAAAGCAATGTCCTGTATACAACTCGGGATTAGGAAGTTGTAAATAGTTAGCAATTGTTTTATCCAAACTGCTAAAAATTTCAATCGCTCATTTTTTTGTTAACGAAACAATAAAAAAAAAAGGAAAAAAGCCGGGGAAAATTCTAATAACTTCTTTTTTTACAGCGTGCGTTCTTTTTTTGAAATTCGTATAGATGTTTTTTTTTGTAATTCATACAGATACCACGCATCGAGCAGATGTGGCTGGCTGTTGAATAAAACCTTTGCGCAGAGGGGATCGAAAAAAAAAACAAAGAGTGTTGTTATGAAATTCAGTACAACATTACATCACCCGTTTGGATGATGTTATGGTTATTAGGACATTCGGTGTTTTAATGTTGGCAATAAGCTAACTGTTTCAGAACCTGTTATAGAGGATTTATAGCATGGGAGTAGATAAAAAAGAACACGTTACACATACGTCAAATAACACATTTTCGTACAAAGCAATTTACAATGTTTTACCACAAATCATACGTGTAGGTACCAGGCTATCATAAAAAGCCAGTAACTATTCGACGGTTATCGCAATAAAACCTGGCGTTACAGTCCGTACCGGCACACGGAGCACGTATACCGTTCTTGTTTCCGTGGCTCATTCGTAGCTGAGTTACACAGGTTAAGCATCATGACTGATTTTTAAAAATGGTCAGATCATGTTCGAAAGTATCTACTATTTCGAAAAAATATATTATTTCAGCAGAAAAATAAGGTATGGTAGATAAAATTGGCATTAGAAATTTAAATTTTAAAATTCACGCCAAAACGCTCGCGAGTGTCATGGCGCCGTTTGTGACGTCACTATTGTTATTACCAATGTACTCTGTGCAGTGTGCAGTAAACAATAGCGTGATTGTCAAAGCTCGAAAACAAACAATTGTGACGTCATTCGCTTCTTGGTATTTAATCCATTATGGCGGATTGCTGTATTTTATAGTTTAATTTTATCAAAATAAATAGCAATCTCACTCCAAATAGAAACATAAATACATTTTTTATAATCCATGAATCCTATTTCATTGGATAAATTCATAATTTCATTGATTCTTGGTTACTGTCATCATGCATATTGTGCAAGAAAGACGTTCTGAAAATAAAAATAAAAACATAATATTTCGTTATTCACAGCCAAGAGGTGTTGCTTCGCAAAAAAATACAAAGATTCTCATAATGTTGAATAAAGTGAACACCTGAGTAGTGAGCTAATCACAAAATTGATTCAATAAACTCGATATTTTAGTTAGTCTCCATCCATATCCACTCTAATATTATAAATGCGAAAGTATATTTTTCTGTCTGTCTTCTACGCTTTACGTACGCGGAAGAAGTCATCATCATTTGGTTGCATATAAAATATTGTAGTTAGTCTAATATCTTGCATTTGCGTCAAAAATTAATGTGTTTTAGTATGACGTTATTGTATTTTCATATTATTACTTTTTATGTTATTATAACATTTTTTTTGTTATTACATTTATTAATAACGGCCAGTGGCTCGTTGCGTTTACTTTGCGGAGTCGCCACTCCAGCACCTTGGAACCCCTAACGTCCGCGGTTCTTTAACTTATGTGCCCTGCCCATTGCCACTAGCTTCGCAACTCGTTCGCTTCACAACTTATTAGTATGTTAGTGATTCTAGTTTTTCCCAGGGATCTCCTTTTTAGTGTAATTAAAACTAAACTGTCTAGTGTTCCCACGGATCTCTTTATTCTATTTTTTTTAATGTAATTAAAACTGTTGGGTAGAAAGAAAGATGGGCCAGGATATCGAATGTATTTCGCCTCTTACCAATTGCGGGCTGTTCGGTGTTTCTGGGCCCGGGGTACCCCGGCGAGGCGATGTCTCCACAAGTCTGCGGCTATTTTAAGTTTTTCACTGGCACTGGTTCTAGTTGGATTATACCACAAATAAATCGGTATTAATTTAGGAAGAGAGAATGATGACTTTTTTGACGCCCTTTTGAATGATGATTTGTGAAACGGTCGATTGTCTCTGACGTCTGACAGTTGTAGTACATGTTTTTGACGCAGGCGGCGTTACAGGCTTGCGTTCAGGAATTGTGACGAATACATTCGTTTTGAAATTGAAATCGTTGAAATTTTGGAATTTGGAAAAGAAAGGAAACATTTGAATATATGTACTAGCACTCTTGTTCTACGGAACAATAGTACATTACTGCAGCGGCCAGCAAAACAGGCATTGAAGGACGAACGTGTAAATGTGGGCCGAGGCACGCATACGTAAGTCCATCAATGCCTAGTTGTGGCCAAGGCTTGTATAGTACTTTTCTCAAATAATGCGCGAAAATTAAAACTAAGTACCTAGTACCTAGACAGAACTATTCATTTAAAAATATTTTTCTTTCGATTTTGGCGGTAACAAGTTTTCTAATGCGGCTCTTGCCGCTCCTTTTTTTCGATAAACAGCTTTCTATTTGCAAGCTAGTTCGAAATTTAAATAAAACCTTTGATAAGTTACCTCCTTGGTTGCCATGTTTCGGAGTAAAAGATCGTTCCATTTTTAAATTACACGTCAGATATGAATTTACTATGTAATTTATTTGGCCGCTAAACCACGACAGATATGGATTTTCATACAATTTTTGCCGGCCGCTGCTCGCATGTATTTGGCCAGTACAGCAATTTCGATTTATCTCGAAGGAGGTTGTCAAAATAATGCTCAAATTTCCAAGCATGTTTGAGAAAACTGCTGCCTCGTTGGTCTAATGGTTGGCATGTTCGACTGCGGCTGTCGAGTTCCCGGGTTCGAGTCCCGGGTCGGGCCGAAAAAAGGATTGGGTTTTTCTGACTAGAGATTCTCAGTACTAGCCCGGAGTTAGGAAGTTGGCGGTCACCCCCGTGCGTCGGAGAGCACGTTAAGCCGTCGGTCCCGGTTATTATCACTAACATGATAATAGTCGTTAAAGCCCGCCAACCCGCATCGGAGCAGCGTGGTGGGTGTAAGCTCTAATTCCCTCTCTCCTACGAGAGTGGAGGCGGTCCCAGCGGTGGGACGTTAATGGGCTGTAGTGGTAATAAATAGTGAGTGAAACATTTGCCGCGGTTAATAGGCTGTAGTAGTAGTAGTAGTAGTAGTAGTAGTAGAAACATTTGCCGCGGCCTCTGCCCGCAGCTGGTCTGTGTAACACGTGACGCGTAAAGGCGACCTAACGAGGGACAGGCGGGTTCGTGGGCCGCCTGCACGATTGTACTATTATTTACTAGGGCCTTTGAATCCTACCCGTGTAAGGGGATAATCATGTCACCTGAAAGTATATTTACCCGACTACGACGATGGAGTAAGTTTTTTTTTTTTTTAATCCACTACAAGTTAGCCCTTGACTGCGATCTCACCTGATGGTAAGTTAAGATGCAGTCTAAGATGGTAGCGGGCTAACCTGTTAGGGGCATGGCAGTTATATGAAACCCATACCCCTATTCGGTTTCCACACGGTACAAAGTGTTATGTGCTATGATATAAGTGCTATGGTCTAAAAGTAAATCCTTCTAAGTCACAGGCTATTATTATTGGTGGTTCTGGCCTGATTTCCAGAGTTGACTGGGACAACCTTCCGCCAATTTCATTAAATACCATTATTATTCCTTACAGTTCTACCGTCAAAAATCTTGGTGTACATTTATAAACTACTTTCTCTTGGTCTCACTGCACATGTATGCAGATGTCCCGGACTCGAACCCGGGACCTCGCCGGCTACAGTCGAACATTTTTTTATTCCACTACAAGTTAGCCGTTGACTGCGATCTCACCTGATGGTAGATGACGATGCAGTCTAAGATGGTAGCGGACTAATCTAGAGGTATGGCAGTTATATTAAACCCATACCCCTAGTCGATTTCTACACGGAATTGTAACGCTAAATCGCTTGGCGTTACGTCTTAGTAGGGTGGTAACTAGCCACGGCCGGAGCCTTCCACCAGACCAGATCACAGAAAATTCCCAAATTGACCCTGCCGGGAGTCGAAACCGAGTCCCCGTTAATCAAAAAATCTTCCACGTTAAGAAAACAGTACTCAAAAATGCGCCAAGGAGATCGTCAACCGTGCAAACCACTAGACCAAAGGAGCATTAATCATTTGACAACACGTCTTTGTCGGTAGGACGGTAACTAGCCAAGGAAGCCTCCCATCTGACCCATACAGAAATTTTGCTAAAATGCCTACCTTTAAGAGGGTTAATATTAATCTTCCGAAGATTTCCAAGTAGCCCCTATACCTAAGGGTAGCCATAAATCGTAAGCCAAGTTGCCGGAAATGTTTTCCCAATACTAATCAATTTCGGTCTTATGTATAACTGCTCCACCCTTGTGTTAGAGCTAACATACATCAAACCGTGATAAGAGATTACTTATCTTTCGCCATAGTCTCTATGAATTTTGGAGGAAAAACAGTGGATTATGAACGAAAAATATTAGAAAATTCTGTAGTTCTGTAAAAACAGCGTTGGTATTGACATTTTTATCTATTTTAAAGTCATACCATGTAAGGAAAGGTTTTAAAAATTACTACCTCCGTCCGAGGTAGGTATTGATTGAGGTTTTTTCGTTTAATTTTTCGGGTTAAAAAGTAGCATATGTGTTATTCCATACTGTAATCGATCTCTTTGCAAAATTCCATCCAAATTTTCACATTATAATACTAGATGATTCCCGCGACTTCATCCGCGTGGATTAAGGTATTTGATTCCCTCGGAAACTCTTGAATATTTCGAGATATACCCTTCTCATCATCCATCGTCCATATCATGCAACCTTTTCCTGTACCAAATTTCATCAAAACCGGTGGAACAGATGGGCTGTGAAAGCAGACAGCACTTTGACATTTATAATATAAGTATGAATTACTATTAGTTCTCAGTACTAGCCCGGAGTTAGGAAGATGGCGGTGTTTCACCCCGTGCCTCGGAGAGCACGTTAAGCCGTTGGTCCCGGTTATTATCACTAACATGATGATAGTCGTCAAAGCCCGCCAACCCGCATTGGAGCAGCGGGATGGGTCTAAGCTCTAATTCCCTCCCTCCTATGAGAGTGGAGGCCTGTGCCCAGCAGTGGGACGTTATTGAGCTGTAGTAGTAGTAGTAGTATGAAGCATGGATAATTTTTTCTTTGACTGTGTTATTTTCTTTGACTGTATTCCAATAAGAAGTATTGTAAGAAAGAAAGAAAACGTTTTTATTTGATCACAATATTTAGTATAAGAAACTATCAAAATAGTTACTACTACTACTACTACAGCCCAATAACGTATGCGTATGCGTAACGTAACGTAGACGTATGGATAATTTTTCTTTGACTGTGTTCCAATAAGAAGTATTGTAAGAAAGAAAGAAAACGTTTTTACGAGTATTTGTTCACAATATTTAGTATAAGAAACTATCAAAATAGTTAAAGCAACAAAGTTGTGTGACCAAATATAGGTCTCCAGCTCAGCATCATGCTACAGCAGGCTGCGCTGGTTTTCAGTGGAAACCTAACCTAACCTAACCTAACCTTAAAATAAACGTCAAGGGTTCCAATAAGAAGTCTTGTAACTAGTTACACTGTATTTTTTACACTGTGTATCACCGTGTTACGTATTCGAGGCGCATCCCGATCGGCCATCTTGTTCCGCAAATGAAACCATCGCGTCGGCCCTTCCTAATCCCACCATCCGTCTGGATCCCGCCGATCGAAAGGCACCTTAATCGTTCAATTGGAATTTATTTGTTTGTTGCTGCAATGAAACAAATTGTACGGGATTAGGGCGTGTGCACGTTGACCCGATGCGGTGGATTAAATGTTGATTGCGAATTTAATTTGCAGCGACACACTAGCCTCACTTTGGCAGTTATAGAGATTGGGTTCGATTTGCGATCTGGATCTGGTACTTTTTTTGTTTATATTTGAACGAGCAAAGTGAAGGTCTCTGAGTCTACTTGAGTGAATTTGCACTTGTCCGTCCGTCCGTCCGTCCATCCGTCCGTCCGTCAGAGCCTTATAACTTCTGAATTACTGAACGTAATTACTTCAAATTTAAATATAACATGCAAACCGATGGCCTCCAGCCGAATATGGCTCAAAAATTATAAAAATCTTTATTTCAGGGGGGCTCTCATAGAAGCGAATTCGAATTTCGAAGTAAAATATTTTTTATAGCGTTACATAGGGTTGCGGTATATCACTTTAAAGATAATTAGGAATAAAGCCCAAAACTATTGCTTTTTAATTTTTCCCTTAAAATTTACTAAATGGGGGGCTTTCAAAGTGGAGATTTTCTAACGTCCAAAGTTGACCTCAGAACTCTCAATTATCTGAAAGGCTGGGCCTGAGACTTGATCAATTATTTGAATTATATCATGTACTTGAACAACTAATACTAAAATTAGATAAATATTATAAGGAAACGAAATTATTTAATTTTTAATAAGCTCAGTCAGTAGTTCAGAATTTTTTACACACAATGATGTCAATAGATGGCCCTCTGTAAAAGTTTATTCGTTTAGCTCTTTTGCGTCTAATGTTAACGGTTAATTATTACAACATATAGTTAAAACTATCTTATGGATACCGCGAGGTCTCAGTTCGGCGCGAGTCACTTGTTACAGATCAGATAAAGTAAATTTTTTTACAGATCACACAATATTCATTCATTTATTCAAAAATCTTCAAAAAATGCAATACAGTTTAATTGTTTACATAGCTTTTTTAATTTCACAACCCGTGTTATTTATTTTATTTCCCGTGACAGAAAGTATCCCTTAATCCGTATTAAAGATAGTTAAAAATTATTGCTGTAACACTAATATAAAATGACATCAAAAGTTGGACACTATGCAGTAGGTACAAAATTAAACAAAACTTTAACTTTAATACTACCAAACTTTAATTACTAGGTATATTGATTTATTTACAGCTTTATTTGTGACGATGTTAAAAAATCCTTACCATAACTTCAACAACGCAAATTTTTATACACCAATATTTTTAAAATGAATATAACACTTTGATAAACACTTTGGGAGTTGTTGATTGAATGATTAATACCTGGGTGACCGCTTTGCTCGGTATTTTTTTTTTGGTAAATCGTGTTTTGGAAATTATATTTAAATAATAAATTTTATTTTATGTTTTTAAATAAAATTTTATACCATATTTAAAAGAAGGGAAAAAAATTATCGATATGGAAATGGAGACTCTGGACTCCAACCGGGGTCCTCTGGTTTTGGGACCGCCCGAAACTGCCTGAGCTATTATACTTATAGATACAACTTGTAGTTGGTGGCGAAATTTACCTTCTAATGATATTGTAGCAATTTTTCATTGCCTGAAAACACGGATAAAATGACATTTTCTAAAAATAAATCCTAGCCAGATCGATTTATCGCCCCGGAAACCGCCTGCACCCTAAATCTCATGAAAATCGTTTGAGCCGTTTCCGAGATTCAGATTATATACATACTATATAATATTCAAGAATTGCTCGTTTAAAGGTATTAGATTCAATTGATAAATAATAGACATTAAAATGTGACACAGAATTTACTAAAACTGGTCAACTCGAGATCAGAGCGCACTCATTTGCGTTGCAAATCCATTAGAAGCAGGTTAAGGGGCTTGTAGCGTGGTGTCTCCCGACTTAATACCGGTTAATTCGTTACTGTATTGATTGGTGATTCTGGGGTCACTTGATACAATCTGAAATGGCTTGCGAATCTGATTATATTATTATTATTATTATATACTTTATTTGTACCACCACAAAAAGTAAAAATAACAAAAATAGGAAATAAAAAAAACACAGAAGTAGGATACAAAAGGCGGCCTTATCGCTTAGGTAGCGATCTCTACCAGGCAACCTTAGGAAAAGGAGAAAATAAGGAGAATAGACTGCAGGTGGTTGTATAATAAACTGGTATTCAAATAACTACATACTAATACATAAACCAATAATAAACATATAATCAAAATATATATATATATATATATTTTTTTTCTTTCTTTTTTTTTTTTATTGAAAATAATACAATAGAACTTAATGCTAGCTAGCCTAACCTAATTACTATATAAATCATGCCCACGTGGAATGGTGGCAAGAATGCTGGCTGCATTTCCGCGCTGGACAGCCAGGCTGATCCTTTGCGCAAAAAATGAGCCAGCCCTTCTGTCACCAGATGAGGCAATCAACCGCGGTGAAATATCTCGCAAAAAATTTTTGCCACTAAGACTCCACGGCCCAAGGGTCTCCACGGCAAACGGAACAAATATGTAACTCTCTATGAGAGAGGCATACTTCCGCCGCTTGCCGGTTTCAGCCTTTTCTGCTGCGGCTCCCGGCCTTGATGCTGTCTCCCTGATATGACACGGGATATAAATATAAATTATATATATATATATATACTAATTATAAAATATACTAATACATATGTATTTTATTATAATATATTTTGACTCAGCCTAAAGAATAATTTTTATTGTCGTCTTTAGTTTGCAATATAATGATTCTTAACAGCGTTTATGAATATGTCCAGTGACTTAGATTGGCGTATGGTCAGTGGAAGTGCATTCCATAGCTGAACAGCTCGAACACTGAACAAATTTTCAAAGAACTTTGTTTTATGGGTTGGGGTTTATACCTACTGCTCTGTATGTTTCTTTTTTGTTTTTATACGACTGCCTGAAGAAAGGAGTATATTGTTTTCAGGGTTCATGTATGTATGTATGTATGTATGTGAGTTTGTATATTCCACAATAACTTCTATACGCCTGAACCGATTTTGATAAATGAGGTAACGTTAGAATCCCTAGATATTATTCCGGGTGACAGGGGCTAGAAAAATTTAAAAAAAAATATGGGGTGACCATGGTCCTGCATTAAAGACTAAAGTTAAAAAAAAATTCGAATATAAGATTGACTATAATCATCTAGAAAATGATGAGTAGATATACTATAGTTCAATATCCAATGGTTCACAAAAAATATCATTTAATAAAAATTTGAATAATATTCTAATTTAACTAGATTAATTTAAAAAGTTGAAAATCTATAACTTTTTAGTACGTTTCGTGCAGGGCAGTCGTGTTTTTTGACAACCCTTTAATATTAAAGGGTTGTCCATATTTTATGCACATTATTAAAATTATTAAAATTACACACACTTACTTGCTTTGATGATAAGGGAACCTGCAACTAACAAAGGCAACTAAAAGTTTTTCTTATTCTAAAAGGTACACAATTCACCAATTTGCAATGGGTCAGTGTGACTAAGACCTACCTGTGAGTGGACTAAGACCTAACCAAACCCATTATATTACTTCCTTTGTAGCGAAAGATGCGTTGAAATTAAGATGATGATTGAAATACACAACAGTTATCCATACTTCCATGCTAATATTAGTGCGAAAGTGTGTCTGTCTGTCCGAATGTCTGCTACGCTTTCAGGGCCCAACTACTTAACCAATTTTGATGAAACTTATATCCCTAAAAAGTAGCCTATGTCACTCTCCAGGTCCTCAACTATACCCATACCAAAAATCACGTCGATCCGTTGCTCCGTTGCAGCGTGATTGAAGGACAAACCAATAAACAAACACACTTTCGCATTTATAATATTAAGTATGAGTATGATATGATGAACTCAAACCTACTTAATTTAACTTATACAAGATCATTGACCTATTTCATTATAATTTTCATCTACCGTATTTGTACTGAATGTCTCGTTGGTCTAGTTGTTGGCATGTTCGACTGCGGCCGACGGGGTCCCGGGTTCGAGTCCCGGGTCGGACCATAATTAAGTATTGGGTGTTTTCTTAGAAATTCTCAGTACTAGCCCGGAGTTAGGAAGTTCGCGGTGTTCCACCCCCGTGCCTCGGAGAGCACGTTAAGCCGTCGGTCCCGGTTATTATCACTATAACATGATAATAGTCGTCACAGCCCGCCAACCCGCATTGGAGCAGCATGGTGGGTCTAAGCTCTAATTCTATGAGAGTGGAGGCCTGTGCCCAGCAGTGGGACGTTATTGGGCTGATGTAGTAGTAGCATTGGTACTTACATCCGAGCAATTGAAACAACGGTTTCTAACTTAATACTGGTTAATTCTTACTGGATTGATTTTGGGGATCTTTGATAGAATCTGTACGACATGTTTATCTGATTCAATACTGTTCTGTGTGATTCATTGAGATGCTCCAGATTTCTTTCATTTGTAGTTCTCTAATCTCGTCTGATCATAATAACTAGCAAATGCCCGCGACTTCGTCTGCGTGCTTTGAGGTTTTTTGGTTCCCGTTTTGGTTCCCACGGGAACTCTTTCATTTTCCGGGATAAAAAGTAGCCTATGTGCTAATCCAGACTATAATCTATCTCTGTGCCAAATTTCAGCCAGATCCGTTCAGCCGTTGGGGCGTGATTGAGTAACAAACATCCATACATCCACACATCCACAAATCCATACATCCATCCAATCTTTCGCATTTATATTATTATTATAGAATATAATGTCCTTCCGACCTAATTTCAGCCATCTCCAGAGGGATAAGCCATCTGCGCGGGAGATATTATAGTGCACTAGTGTGTGCCCAAACACAGGTGCACTCTCTGTTCCTTTACTCTCATGGGTAAAGGGACGGAAAATCCGACACGACCAGAGAGAGTACGGGCGCAGAACCGATAGCTTTACGTGCTCTCCGAGGCACGGGGGTGACACACCGCCAACTATCTAACTCCGGGCAAGTAGGTACTTAACTGATTTTCAGCTGTGAACCAGGTAATGTCGTAGTTACAAAAAATAATTTATACAGAACAAAAGTAAACGAATAGAGTAAGTTCTCATCTTTTTTAGTCAGCAAGTAATTTTTAAAAAGCGACAATCTTTAGCCAAAAATCTTACTAATATTATAAATGCGAAAGTTTGGATGGATGGATTTTTGGATTATGATTATGGATGTTTGTTACTCAATCACGCCCCAACGGCTGAACGAATCTGGCTGAAATTTGGCACAGAGATAGATTATAGTCTGGAATAGCACATAGGCTACTTTCCATCCCGGAAAATTAAGGAGTTCCCGCGGGAACCAAAAAACCTCGATCCATGATGACGAAGTTGCGGGCATTAGCTGGTATGAAATAAAAAGCCACTTAAAGGTTGTCTGAGTAAACTTTCGGAACAAAAGATTTCAGAGGCGAGCGCTCTTCTGCCGGAACGGAACCAGTAGCGTTTTACATTAATTACCACAATACAATCCACATTTCGCAGTATTACTTACTATACACACAGTCGCGCCACACAACAAACACATCACATCGACAATACGTTGTTTAGACAGCAGTTTAAACAACGCTTTTATATTATCCACTTAGAAAGTGCTAATTTTTACAATGAATCCTAAATAAAAGATCAGTGTCAGGGGCCATTTGTGCTAAGCGTCCACATGTCCGCATTGTATGCATTGGACGCATCGGAGGTATCGGACGCATCGGACGCATCGGACGCATCGGACGCATCGGACGCATCGGACGCATCGGACGCATCGGACGCATCGGACGCATCGGACGCATCGGATGCATCGGACTTAGAGCATTGGCGTCGGCATTGCTGATGAGCAAATTCGAGTGATCCGTACGGTGCGGATAAATGGCCAAACTTGATTGACTTTCTATATGTCACTGTAAGATTGTAAAAACCGTTAGATTATAATCTAACTCGCGAAATTACAAACTGTCGAAAGATAACAATTTAACGCATTATTTTTCGGTAGATTGTAATCTGTCAGGTATATTAACCCGATAGAAGCTAAGTGAGTACCTGATTATCTATGACGAACCCTACCCTAACCTACAAGAAACAGACAAGAAAACGTATATACAACGAATATTTCAAAAATTGACACTCAGAACATTGAACGGTTCACAATCTGTCGACAGTTTGCAATTTCGCGAGCTAGATTATAATCTAATGGTTTTTACAATCTTACGGTGACATATACAAAGAATACTACGATCCGTTTGATGCGATGCGTCCGCGGCGTACGATGCGGACAAGTGGACGCTTAGCATAAGTCTGATGACTTGAAGAGAGCGACGGATAATGGATGAATGTGGATGGATGAGAAACACAAATGATGTCCAGCAGTAGGCATCCACAGTCTAGAATTATAATGAATGAAAATATATTTTAATAGTGTTTTGCATTAAATTACTAAACATGTAAGTACCTTAAAAAAAGATAAGGTCTTATGTGCGTATATTATTAAAGAAGGTAGCTTTCTGAAAATCCTCTGTCTGTATTTATAATTATGAGCCTCTGGGGTGAGCTTCAGTCAATTTGGGCAGTTAAATTATTTTTAGATTAAACTTCAACAACTGTGCTGTACTCTAGTAACTATACAGGAAACACTTAT
The DNA here is from genome assembly GCA_964035005.1 of Erebia palarica. Taxonomy (NCBI): domain Eukaryota; kingdom Metazoa; phylum Arthropoda; class Insecta; order Lepidoptera; family Nymphalidae; genus Erebia; species Erebia palarica. Next base: position 26,150,131 of record OZ035994.1, read on the forward strand.
ATTAAGGAATGTCTAGAAAGGGTCTTTGCGTGAACGACGATTTAGCGTTCCGGTGCGATGCCGTGTAGAAACCGAATAGGGTTTAATATAATTGCATGCCCCTAACAAACTACTTAGAATTTTGAAGCATGTTGTGGGAAAAAAGGAGAGGAAAAGGTATGAGGGAAATTATAATAATATTTTTAAAGACCTGAAGTTACTGCCAGTACATAGTAAAGTGGAATATTTAATAGCTAAAGAACATTATTTCTCGGACAAATTTAAAACACCTAAGAGATAACGCGAGAAGTTGTAGAAAGATAAGATTCACGTTGCCAAAAGTATGTAACTATTACGGTAAAAGGATGAGCTGTTATTTAGTACCCAAAATTTACAATAGCATAGATTGGCTAAGGGAGGAAAATAAGGTTAGTGTAGGAATACTTAAGAAGAGGCTAAAAGGTCACTTATGTGCTCCTATACTGAGGAATTAATTATTTTTCTCTTCTCTTTTATTTATATTGTTTATTTGCTCTTTTATTTATATTGTTTATTTGTACTTTCTTTTGTTTTTGTTGATTGTTGGTGTTGGGTAATTAGGTATAGGTACTAGTGCTAATTTTAGATTTAACTTAAATTAAAATGTTTAGAGCGTCCACCAGTTTGGCGAGATTTATATTTTGCAAAATAAGTTTGTATCTATTTTGAAATAAATATTTAAAAAAAAAAAAAAAAACAGTTTAGCCCGCTATCCTGTTATCGTGAGATCGCAGTCAAGGGCAAACTTGTAGTGGATAAAAAAAAAAAAGTTCGCCCTACCGTCTGTCCGTGTGTCAGCCTTCGCCGTTGCCAATGCGGCTGTATGCAGCCTGCAAGATTAATAGCACACATTTAGTTCGCTTACTTTACACGCGCCACTTATAACGGGACACTACATTATTGCTTTCAAATTTTGAAATATATCGGAGTTCCATAAAGGCTTTCTATGGTGACTTACATTGAATTACATTGAAATAGTACATTAAATTGACCGGGAAGTACGCGTTTTCTGGTCGAGTGTTAGTTAGATTATAGGCTATATACGAGACCAGAAATGCTCTCCGGTCGAGGTGACTTTCTAAAAAATGAAACAAGTGACTTTTTTTTATATATTTTTTTGCGCTGTGAGTGCTGAACGCGTAATACGGTAGAGTTCCAAATTTAAACTATTTAGGCCAAAGAACATTATAACAAATTACAAGATATTCAGGAAGAAAGATTCCAAATTCAAACTTATGATATGTAATGAAAATACATACATTCTTTACTGGCCTAGGCCGGGAACTTTAACTTTCGAACTCATTTACAGGGTATGAAATGTGCACATTTCATATCATTTTTTAGAAAAAGCTTTTGCTCTCGGTTTCGCTCACGTTAGGTTCGATTTTCACACAAATTTCAAAGCCCTATTTCTCAACTAGGGGAAGAATTTAGATAAATCCTTTCTTAGCGGATGCCTACGTCATAATAGCTATCTGTATGCCAAATTTATGCCCGCTCCGTCCAGGGGTTTGAGCTGTGCATTGATATTGGTGCAGTCAATTAGTTACCTTTTCCTTTTATATATTATTTAGACTAGCTGATGCCCGCGCCTTCGTACGCGTGGATCGAGGTTTTGTGGCTCCCGCGGGAACTCTTTAATTTTCCGGGATAAAATAGCCTATGTGCTATTCCAGACTATATTCTATATCTGTGCTAAATTTCAGCCAAATCCGTTCACCCGTTGGGGCGTGATTGAGTAACAAACATTCATATATCCATACATCCATACATCCATACATGCATACATCTATACATCCATACATCCATACATCCATACATCCATACATCCATTCATCCATACATCCATACATCCATACATCCATTCATCCATACATCCATACATTCATACATCCATACATCCATACATCCATACATCCATACATCCATACATCCATACACCCATACATCCATACATCCATACATCCATACAACCATACATCCATACATCCATCCAAACTTTCGCATTTATAATATTAGTAAGAAGTAAGATTAAAAAATGAAACGCCCGTCTACTCCGGCCCACTAAGTCGGTATGTATTCTTAATTACGGCGCGTATATTCATTGTCTGGCTTGACGTTTAATTTAGTTTCATGAAAAGTTTTCTGTTTGCCACAATCTTGGATGTTCAATGAACATCCATACATCCATACATCCATACATCCATCCAAACTTTCGCATTTATAATATTAGTAAGAAGTAAGATTAAAAAAATGAAACGCCCGTCTACTCCGGCCCACTAAGTCGGTATGTATTCTTAATTATGGCGTATGTTCATTGTCTGGCTTGACGTTTAATTTAGTTTCATGAAAAGTTTTCTGTTTGCCACAATCTTGGATGTTCAATGAACATCCATACATCCATACATCCATACATCCATCCAAACTTTCGCATTTATAATATTAGTAAGAAGTAAGATTAAAAAAATGAAACGCCCGTCTACTCCGGCCCACTAAGTCGGTATGTATTCTTAATTATGGCGTATGTTCATTGTCTGGCTTGACGTTTAATTTAGTTTCATGAAAAGTTTTCTGTTTGCCACAATCTTGGATGTTCAATGAACATCCATACATCCATACATCCATACATCCATCCAAACTTTCGCATTTATAATATTAGTAAGAAGTAAGATTAAAAAAATGAAACGCCCGTCTACTCCGGCCCACTAAGTCGGTATGTATTCTTAATTATGGCGTATGTTCATTGTCTGGCTTGACGTTTAATTTAGTTTCATGAAAAGTTTTCTGTTTGCCACAATCTTGGATGTTGAATGAACAAACCCGCGAAATATAAAACATGCCAAACGAAGTGTTTCGCTTTTGAGCTCCGTAACAAGTTGTAAATTCTGTCACGATTTATTTTACCTCTGTTCTGTTATTTGTTTGTGTGTAATAATGTGTTCTTATACGACTGCCTGAAAAAAGGAGTATATTGTTTTCAGAGTTCATGTATGTATGTGAGTTTGTATATTCCACCATAACTTCTATACGCCTGAACCGACTTTGATAAATGAGGTATCGTTAGAATCCCTGGCTTATTCCGGGTGACATAGGCTACTAAAATTTTTAAAAAATTGTTGGGGTGACCATGGTCCCGCATTAAAGATTAAAGTTGAAAAAAAATATTCGAAAATAAGATTAACTATATAATCATCATCTAGAAAATGATGAGTAGATTCCAAAAATATACAATACTATAGTTCAATATCCAGTGGTTCACAAAAATTATCATTTAATAAAAATTTGAATAAGATTCTAATTTAACTAGATTAATTAAAAAAGTTAAAAATCTATAACTTTTAAGTACGTTTCGTGGCTGTCGTGTTTTTTAAAATTTATAATTATGACTTGTTACTTACTTACTCTTTTTGCCGTGACAACACAGAATGAAATAAGTTAAACGTACTATTGTTAAAGGGCCCCAGCCCCCAGCCCCAGTTTTTTCACTTTTTTGACAACCTCCGTGGCGCAGTATGTAGCGCTGTTGCCTTAACGTGCGGAGGTCCCGGGTTCGATCCCCGGCAGGGTCAATTTGGGAATTTATAATTTCTGGATTCTCCCTGGTCTGGCCTGGTGGGAGGCTTCGGCCGTGGCTAGCTACCACCCTACCGGCAAAAGACGTGACAGTGGTTATTTATCATGTACACATTGATATAATCATTTTAAATGAATCATTTAATAAGTGCAACCACCGAGTTTCTTGCTGGTTCTTCTCGGTAGGAATGTAATTCCGAGTCAGTGGTAGATTCACTCGACTATTCAAAAGCACTTGTAATAAGTTTATTTGAATAAAAAATATGAGTTTGAGCTTGGTGTTTTGAAATTCTATCGTATATGTCGACGTGGGCGTTCGCTTGTTTCGCTATTGGTCAAGCGTTCAAGTCATGATAATTTGGGGATTTCTAATTTCTAGATTGGCTAGTCCGACGCAGCGCCGTCACTGAATACTGAATATCGCAGTCAAAAGCTAGGTAATATGAAACAAGTCATAATTAAAAAAATTAAAAAACACGACTGCCCTGCCAAAAAACGAACGAAAAAGTTAAAAATCTAAATTCATCTAGTTAAGGTGCCAGCGGAGGGTGAATTGCCCATACAAACGTAATACCAAAATGATTCGTAATTCGAGAATATTTCCACCAGATTATGCGATTATTAACATTGAACTTGTATTTATCTAGGCCCCTGGATAATTATGTTTTCAAAATATATTATATATATATTTCTTATTCACATTTTTATTAAATGTTTTTTTTTGTGAATCACTGGATATTGAACTATAGTGTTATATATTTTTGGAATCTACTCATCATTTTCTAGATGATGATTATATAGTTAACCTTATTTTCGATTTTTTTTTCAAATTTAGTCTTTAATGCGTGACCATGGTCACCCCATCTATTTTTTTTAAATTTTACTAGCCTATGTCACCCGGAATAAACTAGGGATTCTAACGATACCTCATTTATCAAAATCGGTTCAGGCGTATAGAAGTTACGGTGGAATATACAAACTCACATACATACCAAAATACATACATACATATGTACATTAACCCTGAAAACAATATACTCCTTTTTTCAGGTACTTGTATAAAAAATTCATCATACAAATCGTAGTCATATAAATCATTCGCAAAAATAACTGTCGGTCCCTCACATCGCTTGATATGTAATAAAAGTGTCGCGATTAATTACCAATCGGCGATACATCATTGACTCAGTTCCGGACGAACCACTATCTCTCGACGTTTATTAATAACTGAACGATTAAACAACCGCGTGTGAATACGAGCCGCCGAGTGTAGAGGTGGTTCTGAATAACAAAAAAAAATAAAGACCAAAATACTAGTGATTCGCCCCGAACTGAGACCTCGCGGTATATTTTATTCCACGTAAGATGGTGCTAACGTCTATTAATTGTATGCACAAACGAATAAACTTTTACAGAGCGCCATCTATTGACATCATTGTGAAGTTCTGTTAAAAATACTGAAGCTCATTAAATATTAAATAATTTCGTTTCCTTATAATATTTATCTAATTTTAGTATTTGCCGTTCAAGTATATAATTCAAAATTATTGATCAAGTTTCAGGCCCAGCCTTTCAGAAAATTGGGAGTTCTGAGGTCAACTTTGGACGTTAGAAAATTTCCACTTTAAAAGCCCTCCATTTCGTAAATTTTAGGGGAAAAATTAAAAAGATAATATTTTTAGACTCTATTCCTAATTATCTTTAAAATGATATACCGCAAACTTATGTAACGCAATAAAAAATATTTTGCTTCGCATTCGCTTCTATGCGAGCCCCCCTAAAATAAAGATTTTTATAACTGTTTAAGCCATATTCGGCTGGAGAACATCGGTTTACATATTATACTTAAATTTGAAGTAATTACGTTCATTAATTCAGAAGTTATAAGGCTCTGACAGACGGACAATTTTTTTTGGCAACCCTAGGACGGGCAAGTGCAAATTCACTCAAGTAGACTCAGAGACCTTCGCTTCGCTCGGTCAATTATTGTAATACCCACTTGCTGTTAATTAAATTCGATCGCCTAACGGTCGGATACGCTTACAAAAGCGTGTGTTCTACCGTCTACGAGCGCAAAGCCAGTCTTGTCTCGATTTTTGACTGAATAACACGCTTATTGTCACGCGTAAGCGACTATTAAATTTTTTTACTGTGAATTTGTGTTAACAGTGCTAAATCTGGTGATAATTGTGTTGGGATTACAATTTGTTCCCTATTTGTTCATTTTAGTTTTGATCTGAAAGCTTTATTTTTGTTAAAATTGGTTGAACTTTGTGTGATTTGTTTGAATTGTGTAATTAAAAAGTCTGGTTTGACTTAACTGCTTTTAATTTTTAATTTTATCCACTTCTGGTATATATGTCACCGTAAGATGGTAAAAACCGTTAGATTATAATCTAACTCGCGAAATTGTAAACTGTCGAAAGATTACAATTTATTGGTTCCCGCGGGAACCAAAAAACCTCAAACCACGCAGACAAAGTTGCGGGCAGTCGCTAGTATTCTTCATAATCTTTTCAAAGGTGTGAAGTCTGCCCATCTGCACTTGGTGGTCTATGGCTTAACCCTTCTAATTCCGAGAGAAGAATCGTGCAGTAGTGAGCTGGCAATGAGTTGATAAGAGAAACAGGGACTACTCATCAAAACAATAGTAAACTATCCGTGTCAAAACAATAGTAACTAACTGTGTCAAACAGCATTTTTTGAGTCGAGGTTATTACACTATCGATGATTTTATTAATGACAAAGTAGCATGGAACCAAGCAACCGGCCTCGCATCCAGTGACCCACAAGTCAGTGTAATACTTGTAACGTATGTGTTGTGTTGTCTACATATTGTAACCTTTTCTTTTCTATGAAAAGAGCGACTGCTGAGTTCCTTGCCGGCTCTTCTCAGTAGAATCACTTTCCGAACCGGTGGTAAAGTCTTAACGTTTCATAAGTTACACACGTTGTCCTACATGAAATAAATAAATCATTGAATTTTTTTATTGAAAATAATACAATAGAACTTAATGCTAGCTAGCCTAACCTAATCTTCTATATATATAAAAATCAATTGCTGTTCGTTTGTCTCGCAAAAACTCGAGAACGGCTCGGCCGATTTAGCTGATTTTGTTTTTGAAATGTTTGTCGTAGTCCAGGGAAGGTTTAAACGGTGAGAAAGTATGGAAAAATTGCGAGGAAGATAGGGCAGGACAACGTCTGCCGGGCCCACAAGTTACTGTATAAATCATGCCCGCGTGGAATGGTGGCATGAATGCTGGCTGCATTTCCGCGCTGGACAGCCAGGCTGATTCTTTGCGCAAAAAATGAGCCTGCCTTTCTACAAATCATTTATCATTTACCAGCGGGACCCTAAAGCTCAAAAATCCGCCAATTTGTCAGACCGCTATCTGTCCCCCATAAGAGTGAATGGAACTGCACTGACGCAGCTGAGATAGCAGTGATGGTTCGCTCTGAAGCCATTAAACGATTTATACATAAAAAGCACTTTAATTTTATTCGCGTTCCGACACAGCGAGCGAACGAGTCGATCGGAAAAGTTAAGTTCGTTAATAATGTAAAGCATTCGTTTAACTATCAAATGAAATGAATAAAGTGTTTACTTGCTTGAAATATTCGTTCACAGAGTTTTTGTTCATATTCAATGTTAAATTGCTCAAATCGATACCTATAAAACTTAGTAAGTACCCATTTCTTAATTGATTAGTTAAATTTTGTAATGCTGTTACTTTTTGGCTAAAGCATATTGCAGTAGCCAAAATTGGTACAAATTTTTACGCCTGGTTAGTTTTAGTTAGTATTTATTTTTCATACCTACCTACTAGCTTTGGCTTATTATACGACTGCCTGAAAAAAGGAGTATATTGTTTTCAGGGTTCATGTATGTATGTATGTATGTATGTATGTATGTGAGTTTGTATATTCTACCATAACTTCTATACGCCTGAACCGATTTTGATAAATGAGGTATCGTTAGAATCCTTAGCTTATTCCGGGTGGAATAGGCTAGTAAGTTTTTTTTAAAAATTGATGGGGTGACCATGGTCCCGCATTAAAGACCAAAATTGAAAAAAAAAAAACCAAAATTAGATTATCTGTATAATCATTATCTAGAAAATGATGAGTAGATTCCAAAAATATTTAACACTATAGTTCAATATTTAGTGATTCACAAAAAATATCATTTAATAAAAAAATGTGAATAAGATTCCAAAGGCTATTTAAGCAAATCGCTTCTTATGGAGGTAAACTCCAAAAATAATATGGCAGGGCAGTCGTATTTTTTAATTCGTTAAATTAGTTTTTAATATCTACAAGTGACGCTGTCACGAGGTCAGATAAGTTCGTGGGACTATACCTATATAATGACTCATGTCATGTCCGCTCAGTGAATGAATGAGTCAGAATTTTTCGCTTAAATAAAATTATTTTCTTTTAAGATATTCTTAAAGAGGCGCGTGTACGTGTATTGATCTATCTAGGAATACCTGCATAGGTATAGGTGTTTTGAAAATTCCCCTAACTAGTTATAGACAGCGTAGTAGTTGCTTCACTACGGCGCAGAACTATTTATAATTTCTAGGATATATGTTGCAATTAATCTAGATAATCCCGCGGGATGCGCTCCGGAAAATTATATGCATTCGCTAAGAGTATTACGAGTACAGTTGGAAATTGTTAGATGGCTGCCGTATATTGTCATATTTTACTAAACTGATTTACTCACTAAAATATCCGATGTATTTTGACCTGTTTTTTATTCAGTTACAAGGTACTCGATTCGATTCAAGGTTGGGTATACAAATTGGTAGGTATTCATGTTTTTCATTTAAAAAATACTCATTACCAGTCCGGAGTTGGAACTTGACGGTAAGTCACCTTTCGTTAGGCCAGTTAAGCCATCGGTCCTGGTAGATAAGTTTGTGGAACTCAGTGCGCTTTGACCTATACAAAGCTGAAATTTTTCACAGTGGTTTGTTTTATAATGTACATTATTCAAAATTCCCAAGGGAGCATAAACGTGGGTTTAGTAAAGAAAGGACGTTTAAGGAATTGATAATAGTCCTTAGTCTACAGCCGAATTTATGATGCACAGCAATCCCCCGGAATGCCAAGATCCCTTAAACAAAATATTATTATTAAGTATTGAATTCTTAGATTTAGTAAAATTTATAAACGGCTATTATATATTATATATAATTACAATTCAACATTTATGCAACATTCATACTAATATTATAAATGCGAAAATGTGTTTGTTTCTTGGTTTGTCCTTCAAACATGCCACAAAGGAGCAACGGATCGACGTGATTTTTGACATGGGTATAGCCGAGAACCTGGAGACTTATAGTGACAGATAGGCTTTTTATACCGGAAAATTAAGAAGTTCCCGCAGGAATTAAAAAAACTTAAACCACACGGACGAAGTTGCGGGCATCAGTCATTATTTAACATACAACAAAACTAAATTAGCAAGAAAAGATTACAATTATTTTGCTATAATCCGCCAACAGTTGTAAAATAATTGTAATCTTTTCTTGCCAAACCATGAACTTTCGCAAAGTAACGCCTGATTCTATCCAAAAACTAAATTATTTATCTAATTTGACATATTATTATATAATATTATGTATAGTAATTAATCTAGACCTTCCCACGGGGCTCGCTCGGGAAATATACGAGTGCACTAAAAGTTGAAAATTGCCGGGCTTCCGTTACAAATTGCAATATTACTGCCATATATTTTGGAGTTTCATATTTTATACTATTTTAAAAGCTGCTTGAAAGATTTACCTGCACTGTAGCAACCACCATCACTACAGCCCATTAACGTCCCACTGCTGGGCACAGGCCTCCACTCTCATAGGAGAGAGGGAATTAGAGCTTAGACCCACCGCGCTGCTCCAATGCGGGTTGGCGGCAACTGTAGCAACATACTACCAAAATTTGAACTAATTTTGTTACCTGTTTAGTTTTTTTTTACATACATACCTACTAGCGACGCTGGCACCGGTTGAGATAAGTTGCTTGAAAGATTTACCTGCACTGTAGCTACCACCACCACCACTACAGCGTATTAACGTCCCACTGCTGGGCACAGGCACATAGGGACAAGCGAAGCTAAAAAATTTCGGATGCCAAAATAGTGCCCTATGAATAATGCACGCGGCGATTTGCGTTTGCATTGCGTCTGACCGAAAAGAGGAGAAAAGTCAATCGGCTATCCAAATGGTGCCCCGTAAATACGCCAAGAGCAAGGGAGCTGTTCCGTCCGAACAGGGCATTCAAGGATCAACACGATATGGAGTTATTTTTTTTTGTTATTAACATAATGCATTGTTTTATTTTATTCAATGGATTCAATCTTCGAGTGCCCTGTTGCGTCCGAGAAAAGGGTGGCCAATGCATCCCATTGGTTGGTTCAGTGAACCGCTGCACCTGAAGCGGTGAGATTAAGTTCTTATTATGACGACATTACGATGTTCATCAATGGTCGATCAAAACAAGCGTTCCAGTGTAATTAATCTTTTCTAATCCCTATCTGGTGTCTCCATACTCTGCTTGATGCTAATCTGAACAAAGTACTCTGTGATTATGATGGTCACAGTGAGCTGGACCAGTGATCTATTCTAATTGTATAAGCATGGATTTGATCACTCTACCAATGCTAAGGACAGCGGTTACTTATGTGTACATTGATATAATAATTGTAAATGAAATATTTCTTTTAAAAATAGCAACCACCGAGTTTCTTGCTGGTTCTTCTCGGTAGGAATGGCATTCCGAACCAGTGGTAGATTCACTTGACGATTCAAAAGTACTTGTAAAAGTTTATTTGAATACAAAACATTAATTGAATTTGAATTTGAATGAATAAAATATTGGAAGAATATCGACGACCGGGTCCGGGTGGAACTCACACGGCGGTGCTCAAGATAGGTGCTTGATTATTCATTCCCATATTGAACAGGGGCTCCCCCGTAATGTGGCCGATACAATTGGTTGGGAGGAACCATGGGGATGGTTCACCACACATACTTCCTTTAAACCTCCGTTTAAAGACTTTTCGTGCTTACCTTTGCGCTAAGTTTACAACTCACTAGGTGCAAGTTGCACTAGTAATAGCCTGCCCTGCTGTGCTATCAATAACGCGTCGTGACCTGTGACGCAGCGGCGGTGACAGATAGCCGCATTTGTCACGCGTCACACGTGCGTCACGCACCTGTTGGGATACTCTAACAACCTGCTATCAATCAACTCACCGCAACTCTAAATACCACCCTGAAAGGCCTACTTATATACTGGGATACTACAACGAACTGCTATCAAACAACTCACTGCACCAATAGCACGTGAGGCGGAGCAGCTTAGCATGGTAATCGCGGATCGGTAGAAAATAGATGCATCTAGACTACGAGGCACGCAGGAATCTGTGTGCATTATACGCCTGACCAAAAAAAGCGAAACAAGACCATAGGAACAAGCGAAACTAAAAAATTTGAGATGCCAAAATAGTGCCCTGTGAATAATGCACGCGGTGATTTGCGTTTGCATTGCGTCTGACCGAAAAGAGGAGAAAGGTCAATCGGCTATCCAAATGGCGCCCCGTAAATACGCCAAGAACAAGGGGGCTGTTCCGTACCGGAACAGGGTATTCAAAGATCAACACGATTTGGAGTAATTTTTTTTGTTATTCGCATAATGCATTGTTTTATTTTATTCAATGGGTTTGATCTTCGAGTGCCCTCTTGCAGCCGAGAAAAGGGTCGCCAGGAAAAGGACCGGGCCCGGTTGGAACTCACACGGCGGTGGTCAAGATAGGTGCTCAAGGCAGGTGCATTCCCAAATTGCACAGGGTTTCTCCCGTAATATGGCTGATACAATTTGTTGGGAGGAACCATGGGGATGGTTTACCACACAAATACTTCCTTCAAAGACTTTTCGTGCTTACCTTTGCGCTAAGTTTACAACTCACTAGGTGCAAGGTGCACTAGCACTAGCCTGCCCTGCTGTGCTATCAATAACACGTCGTGACCTGTGACGCAGCGGCGGTGACAGATAGCCGCATTTGTCACGCGTCACACATGCGTCACGCACCTGTTGGGATACTATAACAACCTGCCATCAATCAACTCACTACAACTCTAATACCACCCTGAAAAGCCTATATCAACAAGTCATAATTAAAATAATTAAAAAACACGACTGCCCTGCCAACAAACGAACTAAAAAGTTAAAAATCTAAATTAATCTAGATAAAGTAGTCCTATTCACATTTCTATTAACGATATTTTTTTGTGAATCACTGGATGCATTGAACTATAGTGTTATATATTTCTGTAATCTACTCATAAATTTCTAGATGATAATTATATTATAGTTAATCTTATTTTCGAATTATTGATTTTTTCAGGCAGTCGTATATAAATTGATGGTTTACGTCGACTATTTTTCCGGTGACGTATCGAAGATGAAATCGTTATACAGCCGGTTTCTGAATTAGGCATTCAAGCAAAAATCAGCCAAGCATTGCTCTAGGCTTAAGTTTTTTTATGTTTCACGAGATAAAATTGGGATTTCTCAAATTGTAATTATTGTATAATTGTAGTATTTCTTCAATCGTCCCTGAGTATTCTCCAACATTGCGTATGCGATTCGTTACACGTACGAAAACCGGTACTAACCGAAAATTAATAACAGAAACCATAATTTGCCTAAGTCGTTCTTAAGACACACTTATGAAGTCTTTGAGCCCGACTCAACATGAAATTGTCAATTCAGAAACCGGCCCTTTTTAACATCGTTAATTGGTACTTCGCTCAAAACCTCAAAGTCTCAAAATTGCATTTTGACATTTCTTCGCAACATAGTAAAATAACCCAGAAAGGATACGCACAATCTAAATTCTAAGGCTACAGTTCTGTGCGCTTTCCACCGTTCATCAAAAATTGCGATAATCAATGAACGATAAACTTCAAAATAAATCGCCTATTTGTTAGGGTTCCGTACCTCGAAAGGAAAAAATGGAACCCCTACCTGGTCTGTCTATCTGTCAAGACCCTTCTTCTCAGGAATACATGGAGGTATCAAGCTGAATTTCATATCAAATACTCAAGTCTACTGTCCCTTAGAGCTGTGAAAAAATTAAACTTCTAAGCCAATGCAATCAAAAGATACAGCCGTTTATGCTGCAAATTTTCGACACTCGCAAGGGAATCAAAACCTACAGGGTATTTCCCGTGAACTCAGAATCTTGAAATTGGGTACGAAGCACAGATAAAGGAAAAATTGCGAAGAGCATACATTTTTAGTTACATCATATAATAAAAATATTTTTAATAATTTTAAACTTACTACAGGTTTGTACGGAACCCTCGGTGCGCGAGTCCGATTCGCACTTGGCCGGTTTTTGAGGTCATAGCAATAGTTTAGTAATTATCTATGAATCGCCACAGTAACATATCAGTTTAAAATAGTGAAAAGGAGTAGAACGACTATTCTAGATTCCATATTATATCTGCAAACTTATCTGACCCAGTGTCAGCGTCATTAGTGTATATGAGCAAGTTATAATTAAAGAAATTAAAAAAAAACTACTGCCTTGCCAAAAAATAACTAAAAAGTAAAAAATCTAAATTAATCTAGTTAAATTTGAATCATAATCACATTTTTATTAAATGATATTTTTTGCGAATCACTGGATATTGAACTATAGTGATATTTTTGGAATCTACTCATCATTTTCTAGATGATGATTATATAGTTAATCTTATTTTTGATTTTTTTTTTCAACTTTAGTCTTTAATGCGGGACCATGGTCGCCCCATCAATTTTTTTTTAAATTTTACTAGCCTATGTCACCCGGAATAAGCTGGGGATTCTAACGATATTTAATTTATCAAAATCGGTTGAAACGTATAGAAGTTATGGTGGAATATACAAACTCACATACATACATACATACATACATACATACATACATAAATAAATACATACATACATACATACATACATACATACATACATACATACATACATGAACCCTGAAAATACTCCTTTTTTCAGGCAGGCGTATAAAAATAAAAACTAAACAGGCTTAAAAAAGTTCTTTGGCAAAAATTTTGGCCACCGGGTCAGATAAGTTTTTGGGACTAGAAATGAATTATGAAACTTCATTTAGAACCTATATTTAAATTTTGCTATTTGTAACGAATTAAGTTCGAATATATGAAGTAAAAGTCTTGGGAATTTTGTTATCAAAGCCATCCAACCGCTCCTCCGCTCTCAACTGTTCTGCTCTTAGCTTGAATGTATTTTCCGAGCGCGTCCCAGGAGATTATGTATTATAAATTGTTTCGGGCTATAATATTATAAAGTTTCAAGCTCCGCGTAATGGAATCTTGATAATAATACAGTAATAGACAGAGTACCTATCCATATTGTGATGATTTTCTTTTTAGCCCTTGACTGCGATCTCAGCTGATGGTAAGTGATGATGCAGTCTAAGATGGTAGCGGGCTAACCTGTGAGAGGCATGGCAGTTATATTAAACCCATACCCCTATTCTGTTTCTACACGGCATCGCACCGGAACGCTAAATCGCTTGGCGTTACGTCTGTACCGGTAGGATGGTAACTAGTTTTGAGCGCCGTTGCCTTAACGTGCGGAGGTCCCGGGTTCGATCCCCGGCAGGGTTTGGAAATTTATAATTTCTGAATTTTCCCTGGGCTGGCCTGGTGGGAGGCTTCGGCCGTGGCTAGGTACCATCCTAGCGGCAAAGACGTGCTGCCAAGCGATTACGTGTTCCGGTACGATGCCGTGAATAAACTAAATATGGGTTTAATATAACAGCCATGCCCCTAACAGGTTAGCTCGCTACCATCTTAGACTGCATCATCACTTACCATCAGGTGAGATCGCAGTCAAGGGCTACTTTGTAGTAGATTTAAAAAATAAAAAAAGTCGTCAAACCCTGATGGGTGGATGGGGTTGGCCAAGATGCAAAGTAGATTGGTATAAGAAGCTGGAGAACGAGTGCGAACGATAGAGATAGATGGAAATATCTTCTAGAGCAGGCCTGGGCCCTTAAAGGGCTGTAGCGCCGATGATGATGATTGTGTATACTTCCAATACACTCAGATCGTGTTCTGTGGTGTTGTGTTGTACAGTATTGTCATGAGTATTGTTTAATTGTGTGAGCTATACAAAATCTTTAACAAGCCTAACGTTGTTCAGCACATTAAAATCGCAAGATTACAAAGGGCTAACTTGTGGTGGCTAAAAAAAAATGTCGTCAAACCCTGATGGGCGTAGGAGTATCGGTCGACCAAAGCTTCGATGGTTGGATGGGGTTGGCCAAAATGCAAAGTGGATTGGTATAAGAAGCTGGAGAACGAGTGCGAACGATAGACATAGATGGAAATATCTTCTAGAACAGGCCCGGGCCCTCAAAGGGCTGTAGTGCCGATTCAGATGATGATTGTGTGTATTTCCAATACACTCAGATCGTGTTCTGTGGTGTTTTTTTTTTATAAGACTCCATGTTTCTGGAAACTGCTGCAATACTCCGGCTGGATCAGAGACCTTTTCTTATTATATATGATTAATGTATTATTTTTTTATTATATTCTACTAAATTAGTATTTTGTTTGTTCTAATAACATTATATATCGTGTTATTTCTATCTATGTTGCTTTATATTATATTCTTATAATATATGTACACCTTAGATAAATACAACTCCTATAAAATATTATTCTAACATTTTATTTTAGGTATCTTTATTTTTCTTTATAACTACTTTCACAATATTTTCCCCGAATTTTAAAAATTTGTCTCTATTAAATTTATTATTAATTATTGTCGATAGTGTTGACTTTCCTATATCTATATCTAAATATTGTTCTAAATTAAATCTATCTCTACCAAAAATCGGATAACTCGTTATTAAATGTACTACTGACTTCTTCATTAGGGTCACATTCACAAGCCGGGCTTTCTCTTAGCTTAAATCGGTGGAGGTACTGTTTAGAGCCTCCATGTCCCGTCAGTAGTTGGACCAGACTTGGCGTCAACACTATTTTACGCAGAGCTATGTTGTGTGGTGTTGGGTTGTACAGTATATTCATGAGTATTGTTTAATTGTAGTATTGTTTAATTGTTGTATTGTTTAATTATTGTGACTGCCTCGTTGGTCTAGTGGTTGGTATATTCGACTGCGGCCGACGAGGTCCCGGGTTCGAGTCCCGGGTCGGGCCATAATTGAGTATTGGGTTTTTCTGACTAGAAATTCTCAGTACTAGCCCGGAGTTAGGAAGTTGGTGGTGTTTCACCCCCGTGCCTAGGAGAGCACGTTAAGCCGTCGGTCCCGGCTATTATCACTAACCATGTTAACAGTCGTTAAAGTCCGCCAACCCGCATTGGAGCAGCGTGGTGGGTCTAAGCTCTAATTCCCCCTCTCTCCTATGAGAGTGGAGGCCTGTGCCCAGCAGTGGGACGTTAATGGGCTGTAGTGAGTGACTCAGATCGTGTTCTGTGGTGTTGGGTTGTACAGTATTGTCATGAGTATTGTTTAATTGTAGTGTAAAGCGTATGCATGTAACCCGGTGGTGTACAGAGAGCATGGTATCGTGGGTAATTCGACGATTAATCACGTCGCGGTCGGTGCCACGTGCATTTGCACTGTATCATAGTGTTTTGCACTGCTTTATATTGCACGACACGATACAAACAATTCATAATAAAAAAAATAAAAAAACACGACTGCCCTGCCAAAAAACGAACTAAAAAGTTAAAAATTTAAATTAATCTAGTTAAATTAGAATCTTATTCACATTTTTATTGAATGATATTTTTTTGTGAAACCCTGGATATTGAACCCTGGATAGTGTTATATATTTTTGGAATCTGCTCATCGTTTTCTAGATGATGATTATATATTTATTCTTATTTTCGAATTATTTTTTTTCAAATTTAGTCTTTAATGCGGGACCATGGTCACCCCATTATTTTTTTTAAAAATGTTACTAGCTATCACCCGGAATAAGCTAGGGATTCTAACGATACCTCATTTATCAAAATCGGTTCAGGCGTATAGAAGTTATGGTGGAATACAAACTCACATACATAAATACATACATACTTATATACATGAACCCTGAAAACAATATACTCCTTTTTTCAGGCAGTCGTATAAAAACTAGGTTAATATCGCAGCAACTGCTGAGTTTCTTACTGGCTCTTCTCAGTAGAACCAGCGGTAGAGTCTTGACTGCTCATATAAGTGACACAAGTTACAAATATTTTTTTTTCTCTTACTATAAAGTTCCATTACAATATAACGGCAAGTTTACTGTCTACTACCATCTAGCCTATGGGCTAGTAAGTAATATTATTCTAGCTTAGACTTCTACTTATTATTAATTTCTACATCTAATTTACAGTCCAATAACTGTCCTTAGTTTATTCTAATTTTTTGTGACCTACATAAGTAGCACAAGCACTAATTCACTGACACAGCACTTGTACACGTTTTACAGCCTCCAGATTTACATGATGATGAAGTCGATGTTGGTGAGCTTCTGCGTATTTTTGGATGATTTTGGTTACAACCTCCATCTTTAAGTGCAATAAAATATGAATCACTAGCTTCGTCTTCGTGGATCGAGGTTTTTTGGTTCCCGCAGCAACTCCTTAATTTTCCGGGGTAAAAAGTCCTATGTGCTATTCCAGACTATTATCTATCTCTGTGCCAAATTTCAGCCAGATCCGTTCAGCCGTTGGGGCGTGATTGAGTAACAAACATCCATACATGCATACATCCATACATCCATCCAAATTTTCGCATTTATAATATTAGTAAGATAAGATTTTATTTCATCAGACGTGAACAATTGACCAGGCGCTGTTCTACGGCACTCACTCTCGTACATATGTGACTGATGCGACCAAAGCCTGAGGAACTTTTATTAATTTATAATAATTATAATTAGTACACTCTATATCTACGTGAGCGACAGAGTTGCCTCTGTCGCGACGCAACGCGATCAGATACGACGCCATAGAAAATGACAAACTTGTCTACGCAACAACGTAGGCCACGTGAAGAGTCAGCTACTGTTTTATACAGTTGCCTCTCGATGTGGCGTGTACGTTGCCATAGAAAATGACAAACTTGTCTACGCAACGACGTAGGCCACGTGAAGAGTCAGCTACTGTTTTATACAGTTGCCTCTCGGTGTGGCGTATACGTTACCATAGAAAATGACAAACTTGTCTACGCAACAACGTAGGCCACGTGAAGAGTCAGCTACTGTTGTATACAGTTGCCTCTCGATGTGGCGTGTACGTTGCCATAGAAAATGACAAACTTGTCTACGCAACAACGTAGGCCACGTGAAGAGTCAGCTACTGTTGTATACAGTTGCCTCTCGATGTGGCGTGTACGTTGCCATAGAAAATGACAAACTTGTCTACGCAACGACGTAGGCCACGTGAAGAGTCAGCTACTGTTTTATACAGTTGCCTCTCGGTGTGGCGTATACGTTACCATAGAAAATGACAAACTTGTCTACGCAACAACGTAGGCCACGTGAAGAGTCAGCTACTGTTTTATACAGTTGCCTCTCGGTGTGGCGTATACGTTACCATAGAAAATGACAAACTTGTCTACGCAACAACGTAGGCCACGTGAAGAGTCAGCTACTGTTGTATACAGTTGCCTCTCGATGTGGCGTGTACGTTGCCATAGAAAATGACAAACTTGTCTACACAACAACGTAGGCCACGTGTAGAGTCAGCTACTGTTGTATACAGTTGCCTCTCGATGTGGCGTGTACGTTGCCATAGAAAATGACAAACTTGTCTACACAACAACGTAGGCCACGTGAAGAGTCAGCTACTGTTTTATACAGTTGCCTCTCGATGTGGCGTGTACGTTACCATAGAAAATGACAAACTTGTCTACGCAACAACGTAGGCCACGTGAAGAGTCAGCTACTGTTTTATACAGTTGCCTCTCGGTGTGGCGTGTACGTTACCATAGAAAATGACAAACTTGTCTACGCAACAACGTAGGCCACGTGAAGAGTCAGCTACTGTTTTATACAGTTGCCTCTCGGTGTGGCGTGTACGTTACCATAGAAAATGACAAACTTGTCTACGCAACAACGTAGGCCACGTGAAGAGTCAGCTACTGTTTTATACAGTTGCCTCTCGGTGTGGCGTGTACGTTACCATAGAAAATGACAAACTTGTCTACGCAACAACGTAGGCCACGTGAAGAGTCAGCTACTGTTTTATACAGTTGCCTCTCGGTGTGGCGTGTACGTTACCATAGAAAATGACAAACTTGTCTACGCAACAACGTAGGCCACGTGAAGAGTCAGCTACTGTTTTATACAGTTGCCTCTCGATGTGGCGTGTACGTTGCCATAGAAAATGACAAACTTGTCTACGCAACGACGTAGGCCACGTGAAGAGTCAGCTACTGTTTTATACAGTTGCCTCTCGATGTGGCGTGTACGTTGCCATAGAAAATGACAAACTTGTCTACGCAACGACGTAGGCCACGTGAAGAGTCAGCTACTGTTTTATACAGTTGCCTCTCGATGTGGCGTGTACGTTGCCATAGAAAATGACAAACTTGTCTACGCAACGACGTAGGCCACGTGAAGAGTCAGCTACTGTTTTATACAGTTGCCTCTCGATGTGGCGTGTACGTTGCCATAGAAAATGACAAACTTGTCTACGCAACGACGTAGGCCACGTGAAGAGTCAGCTACTGTTTTATACAGTTGCCTGTCGGTGTGGCGTGTACGTTGCCATAGAAAATGACAAACTTGTCTACGCAATAACGTAGGCCACGTGAAGAGTCAGCTACTGTTTTATACAGTTGCCTCTCGGTGTGGCGTGTACGTTACCATAGAAAATGACAAACTTGTCTACGCAACAACGTAGGCCACGTGAAGAGTCAGCTACTGTTTTATACAGTTGCCTCTCGATGTGGCGTGTACGTTGCCATAGAAAATGACAAACTTGTCTACGCAACGACGTAGGCCACGTGAAGAGTCAGCTACTGTTTTATACAGTTGCCTCTCGATGTGGCGTGTACGTTGCCATAGAAAATGACAAACTTGTCTACGCAACGACGTAGGCCACGTGAAGAGTCAGCTACTGTTTTATACAGTTGCCTCTCGATGTGGCGTGTACGTTGCCATAGAAAATGACAAACTTGTCTACGCAACGACGTAGGCCACGTGAAGAGTCAGCTACTGTTTTATACAGTTGCCTCTCGATGTGGCGTGTACGTTGCCATAGAAAATGACAAACTTGTCTACGCAACGACGTAGGCCACGTGAAGAGTCAGCTACTGTTTTATACAGTTGCCTGTCGGTGTGGCGTGTACGTTGCCATAGAAAATGACAAACTTGTCTACGCAACAACGTAGGCCACGTGAAGAGTCAGCTACTGTTTTATACAGTTGCCTCTCGGTGTGGCGTATACGTTACCATAGAAAATGACAAACTTGTCTACGCAACAACGTAGGCCACGTGAAGAGTCAGCTACTGTTGTATACAGTTGCCTCTCGATGTGGCGTGTACGTTGCCATAGAAAATGACAAACTTGTCTACACAACAACGTAGGCCACGTGTAGAGTCAGCTACTGTTGTATACAGTTGCCTCTCGATGTGGCGTGTACGTTGCCATAGAAAATGACAAACTTGTCTACACAACAACGTAGGCCACGTGAAGAGTCAGCTACTGTTTTATACAGTTGCCTCTCGATGTGGCGTGTACGTTACCATAGAAAATGACAAACTTGTCTACGCAACAACGTAGGCCACGTGAAGAGTCAGCTACTGTTTTATACAGTTGCCTCTCGGTGTGGCGTGTACGTTACCATAGAAAATGACAAACTTGTCTACGCAACAACGTAGGCCACGTGAAGAGTCAGCTACTGTTTTATACAGTTGCCTCTCGGTGTGGCGTGTACGTTACCATAGAAAATGACAAACTTGTCTACGCAACAACGTAGGCCACGTGAAGAGTCAGCTACTGTTTTATACAGTTGCCTCTCGGTGTGGCGTGTACGTTACCATAGAAAATGACAAACTTGTCTACGCAACAACGTAGGCCACGTGAAGAGTCAGCTACTGTTTTATACAGTTGCCTCTCGGTGTGGCGTGTACGTTACCATAGAAAATGACAAACTTGTCTACGCAACAACGTAGGCCACGTGAAGAGTCAGCTACTGTTTTATACAGTTGCCTCTCGGTGTGGCGTGTACGTTACCATAGAAAATGACAAACTTGTCTACGCAACAACGTAGGCCACGTGAAGAGTCAGCTACTGTTTTATACAGTTGCCTCTCGGTGTGGCGTGTACGTTACCATAGAAAATGACAAACTTGTCTACGCAACAACGTAGGCCACGTGAAGAGTCAGCTACTGTTTTATACAGTTGCCTCTCGGTGTGGCGTGTACGTTACCATAGAAAATGACAAACTTGTCTACGCAACAACGTAGGCCACGTGAAGAGTCAGCTACTGTTTTATACAGTTGCCTCTCGGTGTGGCGTGTACGTTACCATAGAAAATGACAAACTTGTCTACGCAACAACGTAGGCCACGTGAAGAGTCAGCTAATGTTCTATACAGTTGTGTCTCGGTGTGGCGTGTACGTTGCCATAGAAAATGACAAACTTGTCTACGCAACATCGTAGGCCACGTGAAGAGTCAGCTACTGTTTTATACAGTTGCCTCTCGATGTGGCGTGTACGTTGCCATAGAAAATGACAAACTTGTCTACGCAACATCGTAGGCCACGTGAAGAGTCAGCTACTGTTATATAGTTGCCTCACGGGTGAGTGACATACGCGACAACGCGACTCGATACGATGCGACGCGATAATGGGGCTGATTCTGTAGTGCACAATCTCTAAACTAAACTAAAATTAGAGCACTACAAATATTGCTAACCCTTTCATAATACTCCCTACGGAAAGGGACAGAACTAGATTTAAAGCTGCCATTTTAGTTTAGTTTAGAGATGTTACATTACGGAATCGGCACCAATGTCGACAGTAGTTAAATCCTTCGCGTGGCCTACGTGTTTGGGTAGGTATAAGTTAGTAATTTTCTATGGAGTCTGTGTCGTCACTCACCTAGGACGGCGGGTATGATCAAGTATTTCAAAACGTTATACCACACGTGCAAGTTTTGGGTAAGGCCAGGTAGGCTGTTTCCCGCGGAAATAAATCAACGACTTCCCAGGGAACTTTACAAAAGTCTTAACTTAAAGTATAAAAAGCCTCCACACGCATGTAGTCATGAACATTGCCTGCCTCGTTGGTCTAGTGGTTCGCATATTCGACTGCGGCCGACGAGGTCCTGGGTTCGAGGCCCGGGTCGCGCCATAATTAAATGCTGGGTTTTTCTGACTAGAAATTCTCAGTACCAGCCCGGGGTTAGGAAGTTGGCGGTGTTTCACCCCCGTGCCTCGGAGAGCACGTGAAGCCGTCGGTCCCGGTTATTATCACTAACATGATAATAGTCGTTAAAGCCCGCCAACCCGCATTAGAGCAGCGTGGTGGGTCTAAGCTCTAATTCCCTCTCTCCTATGAGAGTGGAGGCCTGTGCCCAGCAGTGAGACGTTAATAGGCTGTAGTGAATGAAACGTAAGAACTTTTGAAAAGGTCCGTTAGGGCATTGCTCAGTTTTCTAACACAAATAGAAAGATTTAGCGCTCACTAGCGTAAAAATAATGTCTAGCGGAGAGACTCTAAAAAGTTACTCACAACGTTCTGAAATATAGTTCCAGTAATAATTTCTACTCGTGACAAAATAACGCCATCGCAAACTGTCGTAAGATGTAAAAGGATAAATTTATGTAACACAACCTCCATTTTTCACGGTCCGCATGCATAGTTTATGTTGGGAATATTAGTAGGAATAAAACGGGTCAAGTGCACGTTGGAATTCATATGAAGTAGGGTTCTGTAGTCAGGGTAGTTGCCAAAACGGTCCTTATTTTTTAAACGCGTTTATAAATTAAACCATTTTATGAACCCCATAATGATTTTAAAATACACCTTGAATTAGCTCGGCCTCGCATCCAATAGCCCAAAAGTCAGTGTAATACTTGTAACATAACGTTTGTGTTGTTTTGTTTACTTATTGTAAGATTTTTCTTTTTTAAGAAAAGAGCAACTGCTGAGTTTCTTGCCGGCTCTTCTCAGTAGAACAGATTTTCGAACCGGTGGTAGAGTCTTAACATATCATAAGTGACACAACTTGTCCTACGTGAAATAAATAAATCCTTTATCATTTAGCTATTTTTCGAGATACTTCCTTCATTCAATAGGTATTTAAAACATCAAACCAATTTTTTCGACTATCGCTAGTCATATTCTTGAGTCTTTTCATCCAACTCTTGAGTTATCTAGGCATAATTTTTTTTCATGCCTCTTTAATCTGTTTTAGCGGTTAAAGTTAACCGTATAATAATATGATCAATTTCCCTATCATTTTTCTTTACATAATAATATTATCTCCATCATATTTTTTATAAAAAGTCTGATATGTACTCATATTATACTCACACTCATATTTATGTACTCGCGAGTTACTCAAAAGGAAACTGCTAAGTTCCTTGCCGGTTCTTCTCAGTAGAATCTTCTTTCCAATCGGTAGTAGAGTTTTAACGTATTTTAAGTGACAAAAGTTGACCTACGTGAAATAAATAAATCATTTATCGTTTACATATTTGATTTGATAAAACAAACATACGGAAGAACGGAATAGCTTACGAGCTTTTTGTTTTACTACAGAACCCTAAAAGTGTTCAGAAGTTATTTATTTTGGTGCTTGCAGGAAGCGGATGTAAAAAATGCCCCTCGCTCCACTCGTGTCCGATGTAAGACCGGGATAATTAATATTTTATTATAGTGTTTCCATGGTGTTTTCAAGCCCCCTAGTGTGATAAATTTATTATGAGTATGGTGTAGAATTTTTTTTTGCACAATCTTTTCCAGACTGGGGCAAAGCCAAAGGGAAGTTTTATGATTTTAGCAGTCTATGCTTGTATGTATGTATCTTTGCGTATGTCCCTACGAAGCACCTAAAGTACTTAGTCGATTTTGATGAATGAGGTGTCTATCGATATATTATAATCAGGGTTACAGTTTTATAACATTTACTACTTGTTATTATTATTTTTAAACCAGACGCTTTAGCCGGTTGCGCTGATTGTTTTTTACTATTGAAAATCATTTTCAATAGTAAAAACAATCAACGCAGGCTATCAGGTGGCTAGGCTATCAGATGCAAATCGCCTGAGACGTATTTTTGGCCAGAGCTCGGAGGATTTAGGTAGGATCGAAATGGGATCGTTTGAATTTTGAAAATCGGCTGGTGATGGTGATGGTGTTAAAAGATGCGGACGCAGACGAGAAATGCATTCGAGTTGGAATTGTGAAAATCGGACTGCGAAATCTGTGAATTTTTTCTTCCCGCGGGAACTCCTTCATTTTTTGGGATAAAGGCCTAAATGCTTTCTCGGGGAACAATTTATATTATCTGAATCAAATTTCATTAAGATCAATCAATCATCAATCAGTTAAACATACAATTTCGTATTTGTAAAATTTTTGTAGTTTGAACTTTTAGCAGCAATTGCAATAATTAATGGTGAAGGAAATCATCGTGAGGAAACCTGCATGCCCGAGAGTTCTTCATTATGTTTTTAAAGCTGCTAAGCCAAACTTGGCCAGCGTGTTGGACTAAGTATTGCTAAACCCTTTTATTCAGAGAGGAGATTCGTGCTCAGTAGAGAGCTAACTATATGGCTTGAATGATGACGATGTTCGTAGACGTATAATAATAACAGCTACTAGAAGTTTATGTTGCTCTTAAAAAGCAATATTCTCCATCTACTACTGTACGCTTAGTCTAAGTTTGCATTCGATTGATCGTATATGCATTCAATCACATTGGCGTCAAAGTGAAATGGACTCAAAAACCCATGATTTAAAGTTTCAATTAATCCATACTAATATTATAAATGCGAAACTGTGTCTGTCTGTCTGTCCGCTACGCTTTCACGGTCCATCTGTTCAATCGATTTTGATGAAATTTGGTACAGGGATAGGTTATATCCCGGGGAAAGACAGGCTACTTTTTATCCCCGAAAATTTAAGAGTTCCCGCGGGAATCAAAAAATGATCTGTTCAACCAAGTTTGATGAAATTTGGTAAGTACAGGGATAGGTTCTATCCCGTGGGAAGACCTAGACTACTTTTTATCCCGGAAAATTAAGGAGTTCCCGCGGGAATCGCAAGATCTTAATCCACGCGAACGAAGTCCCGGGCATCATCTAGTTAACAGAAGAGATAAAATATAGTACAACCTAACCTAATCTAAGAATTAAGAATTAAAATTCAGTACAACCTATTTTAATTTCGAAACGTATCGTTTGGAGCGCTGGCTGTAAATGTACACACGAAAATGAGCCCTAAATTAACGTCCTTAATTCATTATACTTTGACGCTTACGTCATCGAATGCTTATACGATCATCGAATTAAAACTTAAACTAAGCTTACTGTGCTACTGGTGTATGTGTCAGTATCACACGACGAGGGCTCGTAAACCATTGCTACGTGATCGCTGAAACATTGTACTTAGTTAGGTGTCATAGCTTGCGATTTCGCAAAAGTTTTACTTCTATTTTAAATGTTAGACTATAATTATTTATTAATTAACTTTACTATACAATACAATACAAATATTTTTTATTTAAATATACTTTTTACACGTGCTTATGAATAGTCGAATGAATCTGGAACGAGAAGAACCAGCAAGAAACTCTATGTAATTTACTTTTAAGGTTCATTTTACTTTGACGCTAATGTCATCGAAAGTTTATACGATCAATGGAATTAAAACTTAAGCTAAGCGTACTGTGATACTGTTTTATGTGGCAGTATCACACGCGGTGACGAGGGCTCGTAAACCATTGCTACGTGATCGCTGAGACAATGTACTTAGTTGGCGACTATGTTAGGTGCCATTGCTTGCGATTTCGCACAAGTTTTACTATTATTTTAAATGTAAGACTATAATTATTTATTAACTATATTAACTATATTAACTTTATTATATTATTTACTTTTAAGGTTCATTTTACTTTGACGCTAATGTCATCGAATGTATATACGATCAATATAATTAAAACATAAGCTAAGCGTACTGTGATGCTGTTTTATGTGGCAGTATCACACGCGGTGACGAGGGCTCGTAAACCATTGCTACGTGATCGCTGAGACAATGTACTTAGTTGACGACTATGTAAGGTGCCATTGCTTGCGATTTCGCACAAGTTTTACTATTATTTTAAATGTAAGACTATAATTATTTATTAACTATATTAACTTTATTATATTATTTACTTTTAAGGTTAATTTTACTTTGACGCTAATGTCATCTAAAGTTTAAACGATCAATGGAATTAAAACTTAAGCTAAGCGTACTGTGATACTGTTTTATGTGGCAGTATCACACGCGGCGACGAGGGCTCGTAAACCATTGCTACGTGATCGCTGAGACAATGTACTTAGTTGGCGACTATGTTAGGTGCCATTGCTTGCGATTTTGCATAAGTTTTACTATTATTTTAATTGTAAGACTGGCTGATTTAGTTAAAAACAACGTTGTGTCTTCGTATTCTGCCCTTGCGCACTTCGCTTTGTTTTGGTTTTTTTTTCTAGGTGTTTTTATGTTTTGTATAGTAATAAAGAGTTTATTTTACTATCCATCTAATTAGAGGCAAAAGAAAACTTTCATTTTTTGTGGACTCTTTGTACACTATACCATGAGTACAGGAAAATACATAGTGTATTAAAAATATAATATTAGGTCCATACATATGAAATTGGCGTAATTTAGAATAGTAAAGTAAATAACGTGAAAAGAAATAAAAATATATTTCAAAGACCCACGCCCCATACAAATCTGAACCGTCTATTTATCGGTACCTCGTACGTTAAGACAACAGCTTTCAGTTTTCACCACTGCGCCAGGGAGGTCGTCGAAAGGCTTGAACTCTGAACTGGGACCATATTTCCAACGCTTAAACTATATAATACTTAATTTAATACTCAAGCAATATTACTCATAGTGACAGTTTGATGTCACGTACCTTGAAATTGCTTAAATAAGGATTATAATTTTATAACACAACAATAGTGAAACAATAGGCTATAAGCGTTGGCAGTATAACCCAGTCATTTGGTAGTTTTACCTGGAAAGTTTTCTCGGGAGTTTTGAAAATTGGTGTATGTTATAGATTTCGACGTGCTCTTTCCGAATTTTCACTTTGCCTTTCATCTTTGCCGCTCGCGACGCCATATTGTATAGAAAGTCGGAAAGCGCACGTCAATATCTATAAAATACACCAATTTTCAAAGCTCCTCGAAATTCGGAAAGAGCACGTCAAAATCTATAAAATACACCAATTTTCAAAACTCCCGAGATACTTTCCAGGTAACCCCTTTTTTGAGCACTAAATGTCTGGGTTAGTATGGCCCCTGTGTAATAAGTCATAATTCTTAATTAATTATCGCATTTATGACCGTGTTACACTTTATTTATAATACCTTGCGAGATTACTTGTTGATTTACAACAGCTGTTGGGGCAAATGAAAAATTATGAAATTCCGTACCTGCATTAATGTTAATTATGAACTCCTGACGCAGTTTCAACGTGTGATAAATTATGGGACTTTTATGTTGAATGCTAAAATATTAAACTGCCTAAGAACGATTTTCAACTTAAAATAAAAATCCATGTACTATAAATGCGAAGGTGTGTCTGTCTGACTGCTACGCTTTCACGGCTCATCTATTCAACCTTGATGAAATATTCCAATTTTGATGAAATTGGTACAGGGATAAATTGTATCCTGGAGAAGGAGATAGGCTACTTTTGATCCCGGAAAATTGAAGAGTTCCCGCGGGAATCAATACATATCCAGTATCCACGCAGTCACTAGTCTAGCAAAGATTTAAATCTTTCGAATAATAATACTGCTATAATAACACTATCATCATAATAATGAATTAAATCTACCAGAGCAGGATTTAACTCGAATTAAATATTTATTATTATTAATTGCACAAATAAATGTTTTGGTGCCCTAAAAACTAAAACATTTATCACTCAAGTGGAATGAAATCATAACAATTATAGGAAAACTAAATCCGTAAATTTATATTTCAACTCCGGAGTACGTTTACAGTTTTGCGACTCGGTTAAAGTAATTACTTTTACAAAAATATAGGGACGCATTAAGTGGCAGATATGATCGACAGCGGACCATACATAATTTAAACGAAAATAATAAACTTTTTACCATAAAGTAATTCAAAGTGGGTTAAACGAAACCTATTTTCACCTAAGAAAAAAATAGATGCGGCTGTGTCCTCCATGTAAATAAAATATTACTTTAAAATTAAGTGGTGTATCGCGTTAAAACCGTTAAATGATTGTTGATGATAAGTCGTGTCGATAAAATTAAAAAGTAGCCGCAATTGAAAATAATAAAGAAAAATAAAAGTTCAGTAAAACCTATATTTTTCAAAATGTTTTTTCTATTTATGAAAGATAGCCTAGCAGAACGAATTCTGAGAATAAAATTATAAATGACTAGCAGACTTGCCCGTGACTTCGTCCGCGTGAAATAAGTTTTTTAAATTCCCCAATTTTTTGGGATAATATATAGCCTATGAATCCAACTAAACTTAACTCCATAATGAAAAAGAAAGCATTTATACGTTATTGTAAATAATTATTTCGTGTAATTTATTGTTATTAATTAATAATTTAAGTAATAATACATATAATTATGGTTAAAAAAATGATAAATATAGTTGTGACTTAAAAGATAAGAAAAATAAAAGGCTTATTTATTTTATATAGCCTATGACACTCACAAATATTGTGGTTTTATATTGGTACCAGAATTTTCAAAATCAGTTCAGAGATCCAGAGATTATTATTATTATTAAATTTCTTTATTGCTTAAACAAAAGGAATACACAAAGGACATTATAAACAAAAAAAGGCGACCTTATCACTAAAGTGATCTCTGCCAGGCAACTTACTTGCTTATAGACCGTACTTGCTGTGAAACGGGAAATCGCATTGAATAAAACATAAATACATAAACGTACATTCTAATAGGTACATACTATAAACAGATAAAAAATTATACATATAATAAATATATATTTAAATATAACACATATTATATACATAAATATTAAATTACATATGACTAATTTACAAGATTACCCCGTACAACGTCACAAACTCACATACAAACTTTACCTCTTTACAATATTATTATAGATATTAAATCGAATATTCAAGGACTCTATTTCTCGTGCAAAGTTTAGTTTTAATGAAGTCTTCTTTTTGAAAGTCGCGTCGTTTGATATGAATGTAAACGGTTTTCAAACACGTTCAACAAACAGGGCTGGATGTGATGCTATACGACAATACATAATTAGCGCGAACAATGAGCATTACTCATTTAAATGAGCCATTTCGGTGAACGGTACACGACCGTTTCTAATAACGTTTTATTGGCGTAGGACAACCATTGTCTGGTGGAAGGCTGTGCTGGTAGCTTGGTAACCCTCTCCCTCTCCCTCTGCAACTCATTTTATCTCTTAATTATGTGAATGCCTTCAAATTCAAATGTTTTTTTTATTCAAATCAACTTTTACAAGTAATTTTGAATCGTCAATTGAATCTACCACTGGTTCGGAATACCAGTGGTAGATTCACTTGACACCTTCGTCAAAATAATAAAAAAAATTAAACAAGTCATAATTAAAATAATTAAAAAACACGATTGCCCTGCCAAAACACGAGTTGCAAATCTAAATTAATCTAGATAAATTAGAATCTTAAATTCACATTTTTATTAAATGCTATTTTTTGTGAATCACTGGATATTCTAGATGATGATTATAATATAGTTAACCTTATTTTCAAATTTTTTTTTTCAACTTTAGTCTTTAATGCGGGACCATGAATTTTTTAAAATTTTACTAGCCTTTGCCACCCGAAATAAGCTAGGGATTCTAACGATACCTCATTTATCAAAATCGGTTCAGGCGTATAGAAGTTATGGTGGAATATACAAACTCACATACATACATACATACACTCATACATACATGAACCCTGAAAACAATATACTCCTTTTTTCAGGCAGTCCTATAAAAAGATCCTGCTCTCAAAATAACAAGTTCCATAACTCGAACGTTGCTCAGTCAGTCTGTCAGAGAAGTATTTTTAGTATGTATAAATAATAGGGTCAATTTAAAAATATTATTAATCTCTTAAAGGCAACTTTTTAACATTGCCTTCTGAAAAACTTTTATCTTACAACATTTTAAAACTCAAAAAATTCACAAAATAATTTGCCCTTTCACTGTACACTAAACACATTTCAACTCCGTGTTTTTAGTAAACAGTAGAAGACTAGTCGAGCGATAACTAAACTACCTAAATATTATTTGTTTCTTTATGAAACAATAACTTTACTATATCAGAAGTTTGTAAAGTCGTAGAGCAAAAAAGTTGTTCAGCATTACGTACAGAAGCTACATTTATCAAGTTATTAGCTTATTTAAATTAATAATTAAACCTAGATTTCAATTCATATATTTTACTCAATAATGAAAACCTTCTTTGAACTTAGTTTCAGCGTCAGGAAAATTTAATAAACGAGCTTTCAAAGTCTTAAATGGTTACGTATAAATTATAATTATTTCTATCTTTAGTCTTCCATCGGGCTAGAAATTGAGTTACGTTCAGTAAGTTCGGCTCCGTTGGAGTGGTTAGTGATTCAATAGTTATTTTATATTTAAACTAGATGATCAACGCCACTTAGCCCGCGTTGATTAGGTTTTTTTAACTCTCCAGGATTAAAGTAGCTGCCATAGACAACTATCACGGTAAATAGCTAGAAACGTGTGCTTAACGAAATAACAATGGATGGAAAATTAATAACCTACCTAAAAATTTAAATGTTTAAGATTATTTTCGTCTGTAAGTTTCCTGCAAATCGAGTTAGCTCTGTAAATACAAGTCTCCAGTCTGCTTTAAGCTGGTTACGGACTGAACTGTTATCAAATTAAGTTTAAGGCGTGTTCCGGATGGCAGGAGACTCTAACAAGATTACTAATGTAAAGTGTCGATTTAAAATAGGTATAGAGTAAGATCCCAGAGCGATCTGACATAACTTATTTTCACATAGATGAAAAATTTGTTCTCAGTAGCGTCTCATGTTCTTTGAATAACCTGCGTGTTTGTGAAGCTTGCCTTGTGACCCCTGGGCAGGTACCAGGTAAGAAAGGTAACTAAAAATAATAGTTACTTAACTTGAATTTACATGGCTGATTTTTATATATGTTTTGTAGAACCTTCGTCTAGCAGTGGACGTCTATCGGTAGAGACGGAGTACTAGAAAGTAGTTTATGTAGATTATATAAAGAGATTTATCGCCCTAGTGTTTCTTTAAGCATTTTATTTAATGATTAAAAATGATAAAAAAAAAATATGAATTTTTTCCAACTTTCACAGCGTTCCAGTGATACTGTATGACTTATAGTACGCACCCGAGTTCAATCAAGTTGCTTTCCGTGTGAATTTTTAAAAATGACAGATTTAAGAGGTTCTGTAACAAAAAAAACGTGTTTTTATTCATCGCCAAGCACGCGAAATGACGAAAAAGCTTTGGATATGTGTACGGAAGAAAGGCAAAATAACGTTTTGACCTTGTCTTTAACGGCAGACCGAGTCGATATACCGAAGTATCAAAAAGAACATAAAAAGAAGCTTACGAAGAACGAAGAGGTACTTCTTCGTAAAAAAGATGATTTTAATCGTAGTGTAATTCACAGAACGATAGAAGACTTATATCTGACTAAAAAAATCGTCTCTACTTGTCCGAATGATTTTATTTTCTTTACTCAAGAAATAAAGTAAATTTTGGACTTTATTATTGTGTTTCAATCAATATTTTATGTTTTAAAAACCACTGCTTGTTTTTGTAATTTATCGATATGACTGTCAGTAATATGGTCACAGCACTAGCACATTCCTAAGCTCTGCATTCAACTCAGGTGCGAACAATAGGTTGCAGCGACCTCTGTGGCGCAGTGTTGAGCGCTGTTGTCTTAACGTGCGGAGGTCCCGGTTTCAATCCCCGGCAGGGTCAATTTGGGAATTGATAATTTCTGAATTTGCCCTGGTCTGGCCTGATGGGAGGCTTCGGCCGTGGCTAGTTACCACTCTACCCGTAAAAAAGTGCCGCCAAGCGATTAAGCGTTCCGGTACGATGCCGTGTAGAAACCGTACACGGGTATGGATATAATATAACTGCCATGCCCCGAACAGGTTAACCAGCTACCATCTTAGACTGCATCATCACTTACCATCAGGTGAGATCGCAGTCAAGGGCTAACTTGTAGTGGATAAAAAAAAGCGACTCACAAGTAATTAATAACCTCATTAATAACGAGCCAGTTATTTTCACTCGCCTGGAAATCTCGCGATATAACACAGCACGAGCTCTTTGGCTACCACTTCAGCCCATTAACGTCCCACTGCTGGGCACAGGCCTCCACTCTCATAGGAGAGAGGGAATTAGAGCTTAGACCCACCACGCTGCTCCAATGCGGGTTGGCGGGCTTTAACGATTATTATCATGTTAGTGATAATAACCGGGATCGACGGCTTAACGTGCTCTCCGAGGCACGGCGGTGAAACACCGCCAACTTCCAACTCCGGGCTAGTACTGAGAATTAGCCAGAAAACCCCAATTTTTATCATGGCCCGACCCGGGACTCGAACCCGGGACCTCGTCAGCCGCAGTCAAACATGCTAACCGCTAGACCAACGAGGCAGTCAGTCTTATGCTAAGTTAGTTCTAAGGCATATTTCAACGAAATTTATCATCACGAATTGTAAAATAGATTTAAGTAATTACTTAAGTAAGTAAATATTGTAAATTTTTTTTTGTGGGCAAATAAATATATTATCTATCTATCTATCTATCTATCTATCTAAATAGCACGCCACAACAAAAAGCTCTCCCCGCATTAACGATGTAACGAACTCGGAAGTCGAAGATTTATTCGAATACAAAATAACCAACTTCCGGCCTGAATTAAGTAGGACGGTTAATTTTCTTTCGAGCGACGGGTAGTTATTAAATTAGCGAACTACCCTCCGCCGAAGTGGTTTAAACTTCGCGCCGAGCGGAGTCAAACAGACACTTGAGAATAAAGCTGAACTATTTATAACTAGACTAGCTGTTACCCGCGACTTCTTCCACGTGGATAGGTTTTTGGTTCCCGCGGAAACCCTTTAATTTTCCGGGATAGTTATTAAATTAGCGAACTACCCTCCGCAGAAGTGGTTTAAACTTCGCGCCGAGCGGAGTCAAACAGACACTTGAGAATAAAGCTAATGGTAGACTAAGCTTCAATGAACTATTTATAACTAGACTAGCTGTTGCCCGCGACTTCTTCCACGTGGATTGGTTTTTGTTTCCCGCGGAAACCCTTTAATTTTCCGGGATAGTTATTAAATTAGCGAACTACCCTCCGCAGAAGTGGTTTAAACTTCGCACCGAGCGGAGTAAAACAGACACTTGAGAATAAAGCTAATGGTAGACTAAGCTTCAATGAACTATTTATAACTAGACTAGCTGTTGCCCGCGACTTCTTCCACGTGGATAGGGTTTTTGGTTACCGCGGAATCCTTTAATTGTGTGTTATTCCTGACTATAATCTATCCGAGTTCCGTTCAGCCATTCTGGCGTGACTGAGTAACAAACACCCATCCATACATCAATCAATACTTTCACATTTATGATATTAGTATAAATATTATAATATATACTAATATATACTTATTAAAAAGAATGTCATTGAAAGAATTTTGAGGTAGGTATGACAGTCGATAACACCTCACGAATATATTATCATGTCAAACTGCACGCAAATATCATGACATAAAACTTGTAAAAATATAGGTATCAAAGAGTAACAATAACAAATAAAACCTTCTTTTTAAACTAAAAACTTTTCTTCAAAACAAAACTACCAGCCCACTCAGCAACATAAACCATTTACAGGCCAAAAACGCTAAAATGGAGGGGCTAAAAATACGTTTTACCGCCTAACACAATTAGATGCATACAACGAGGCACTCAAAACAAATGTGTCACTCTCAAAGGCGGTTATTGGAGGGAAAACCACGGTTTTTTATACCAAAAATACAATTTTCCGACCTTATAGCTCAGGATACAAGATTCAAAGTTTAATTTTTATGTGCATTTAGTATGTTTGTTTTGCAATGCGGTATAGAGACGGACGACATTGATATTGCTAGTAAACTCACCCAGGGCTTTGTTGGGGGTTTTTTAACTGAAATCTATTGGTATGGGATTATGGGGTACAGTATTTCTATACGGTATACTTTTAAATAAATAATAATTTATTCATGAGAATGTAGGTTATCTAAAGTCGACATGATTACAGTTTGAGGGCCAACAATCTACCAATTAATGGTGTATGAATGTTTGGTATAGATCATCAAAGTTGTATAACAATTTAAAAAAGAAAATTAGTAAATTATATTAATAAAAAAGGTCATAGCAAATTACACTTGAAAACGAAAGAAAATAATATAAAATAATCAAAGATAATATGATAATACATATGCTACATATGTCTAATTCCATATAAGGGGTTTACTCAATTATTGCACTTCAAAACCATTTAGTTAATCACGTCGTCATCATCAAAATTTACATATTATATTATTTAAAATAAGTTACTTGAGATTATCACTAAGGAATTCAGAAATTTTGTAATAGCATTTATTTATAAGCAGCTCATGAACCTTCATTTTGAAAACATTAAAAATACTGATTTTGTAGCTGTCAGGAAGTTTATTGTACATTGTTATTGCCATGTAGCCGTCTAGTCTTTTAGGAGGTACAGTTAGTTTATTCCTTTTAACTCCCTTTCTCACACTCAGATTCGAAAATTAGATAGATTGAGAACTTAGAACCAGAACTTTGACCATTCTTCCGCTATTCCATCCGCTTATAATATTGGTATCTTCAAATAAAGTGTGAATAGGCATCTCCTAGGTAATCTAACTCCACCTAAGGCTGCATCGCTACTTTCAGCAAGTCTGATTGTAGCCAAGTCTATAAAAAAAAGTGAGCACAATGGGAGGACCTGGGTTCAATCCCCGGCGAAGTCAATTTGGAAATAAATTCTGAATTTTCTTTGGTCTTGGGAGGCCTTTGCCGTGGCTAATTACCACCCTTGCGGCAGAGACCAAGCGATATAGCGTCCCTATAAGATGCCGTGTAAAACCCGATAAGGGGTATGGGCTTAATAAAACTGCCATACCCCTAACAGCTGGTTAGCCTGCAAAGTCAAAGTCAAATAATGTTTATTCAATTTAGGTAGGTATACTACACTTATTGACATCTAGTTATTTATAAAATATAATGGTGATAATCAGTAAAGGTCTCTTAAAACTTAAAGCTACGAGGGTTCCACTCGCGCCCTGGTCTGAGAAGAGCCCACAACAAACTCAACCGGGTTTTTTTTCCAACCACCTACCACTTTAGACTGCATTTGCAAAAAAAAATATTCCACCGGAAGCTAAGTTGTATGTATAGTATATTTTGACTAAGTTCATACCTCAGATACATAATGATAACATTATAATCGGAAAAATAATACTTTATGTAAATTTATCTGTGCTTAACATCAAAGAAAATCCATACTAATCCATATCCATATCCATATGCGAAATATCCATATCCATATCCATCCATATATTATAAATGCGAAAGTGTGTCTGTCTGCTACGCTTCCACGGCCAATCGTTCAAACGATTTTGATGAAATTTGTTACAGTGGTAGGTTGTATCCCGGAGAAGGACATAGGCTACTTTTTATCCCAGAAAATTAAAGAGCTGCGGGAATCAAAAATACTAATCCGCGCGGGCGACGTCGCGGGAATCATCTAGTATTATAAATGCGAAAGTGTGTCTGTCTGTCTGTTACGCTTTCACGGCCCAATTGTTCAACCGATTTTAATGAAATTTGATATAGGGATAGGTTGTATCCGGGGAAGGACATAGGCTACTTTTTATCCCGGAAAATTCTAGACTTCCCGCGGGAATCAAAAAACCTTAATCCATGCGAACGAAGTCGCGGGAATCATCTAGTATTATAAATGTGAAAGTGTGTCTGCCTGTCTGCTATGCTTTCACGGCCCATTTGTTCAACCGATTTTGATGAAATTTGGTAAAGGGATAGGTTGTATCCCAGGGAAGGGCATAGGCTACTTTTTATCCCGGAAAATTCTAGACTTGCCGCGGGATCAAAAAACCTTTATCCACGCGGACGAAATCGCGGGCATCATCTAGAATAGACATATTTTTAGACATCTCAACATATTTAGACATAGATTATAGACATCTCAAAAATTTCATGGAAATTTCAACTCAAAAATTCCATG
This sequence comes from Erebia palarica, assembly GCA_964035005.1. Lineage (NCBI taxonomy): Eukaryota > Metazoa > Arthropoda > Insecta > Lepidoptera > Nymphalidae > Erebia > Erebia palarica. The sequence continues at coordinate 26,186,353 of OZ035994.1, forward strand.
GAAATTTCAATTTGTCGACAGTCCCTAATCAAAAATCATTCAACGGATAAATGTAGGTACGGAACTGCCTCCAAGATCCAAAGCGTAGTTTTCCGCATCGCCCCAAACCAATAAACGTCAGTACATTATCTCGAAAAGCCCTCAGAAGAGTTGTTAAACCCGACATAAAAAGAGAAAGTCGTAATTAGTTACAAATGCTCGCTCGTTTAGCTGCGTTTGGAACCCTGTCATAATAAGCCACGTCGCGGCCAGAGCGTAGAGAAATCACTGACAAAAAATGTTTAATTCGCCAGTATGTCCCACGGAATGTTGAATGTTGTTTTAGGCTGTGGCACTTGTTTTAGGGAAGCCTTGTTTAATGGCAGTTGAGCTGGAAAATAGCTGTTTTTCTCTCTTAAAACTCGGTCGATTTACTGTTTCGTCGAAGATAAGAAAGGTTTTGTTCATTTCGTGAGCTTGTTTCGGTTTTAGATTCTTACTGTGTTGCGTTGTTTCGACTTTATGAGCTTTTTGGGGACAATACAATTAGCATAATTCGCAATTTGATACTGGGGTCGTTTTATTGAATTGCCAACGATGTTAAATAGCTGCCACTATTTATAAAACAAAATTTCACTCATTTATATCCGCATTAAATCATAAATTTTAACAATTTAATTATAAAAAGTAGCCATGTATGTTACTCTCTAGGTCCTCAACTATACCGTTGCCAAAAATCAGGTTGATCCGTTGCGGCGTGATTGAAAGACAAACCAAAAATACAATAAACCAAGAAACAAAGACACTTTCGCATTTATAATATTAGAATGATATAGCAGTAAAATTATTGGGAGAATAAAATATAATAATAAAAGAAGAATATTTTTATAGTAGCCGATAACATAATATTATTACATTATGTAAGTGGTTAAATGACCATCAGAACGTTTTGACCCTTTGAAATAATTTAAAACAACCTCCTTTTTATACGACTGCCTGAAAAAAGGAGTATATTGTTTCCAGGGTTAATGTATGTATGTATGTTGTAAGTATGTATATTCCACCATAACTTGATTAATGAGGTATTGTTAGAATCCCTAGCTTATTCCGGGTGACATATGCTAGTAAAATTTAAAATTGATGGGGTGACCATGACAAAAGACAAAAGTTGAAAAAAAATTCGAAAATAAGACTAACTATTTAATCATCATCTAGAAAATGATGAGTAGATTCCAAAAATGTATAACACTATAGTTAAATATCCAGTGATTCACAAAAAAATACATTTAATAAAAATGTGAATAAGATTCTAATTTAACTATATTAATTTAGAATTGTAACTTTTTAGTTCGTTTTTTGGCAGTCGTGTTTTTATACGACTGCCTGAAAAAAGGAGTATATTGTTTTCAGGGTTCATGTATGTATGTATGTATGTATGTGAGTTTGTATATTCCACCATAACTTCTATACGCCTGAACTGATTTTGATAAATGAGGTATCGTTAGAATCCCTAGCTTATTCTATTTCTATTTCTATTTCTATTTCTTTATTTATTGCAATTCCATAGGTACACTTATTCCTTAAAATATAACATTTAGTCAATAATAGGTAAGGTAAGCTATGGATACCCAGTTTGGGTGTTGCAACAACAGTGCATTGTAGTAGGGAGACCGATTTTATTTGTGCTTGTCCGTATCTTTAAAGAAATCATTAATAGTGTAGTAACACTTGTTAATTAAATAGTTTTTTAGCGTGTTTAAAAACTCTTTTTCTTTGTCAATATTTCTTATGTAATCTGGAAGACTATTATATATTTTTATTGTCATTACATAAGGACTCGAACTGTGCAGTACTAATTTTGAGAATGGGAGAATCAATTTGTTTCTATGTCTCTCAATGAATCGGCGAGGTTTGTCTTCTTTTTTGGTGTAAATGTGTATGTTTTTCCTTACGAATTTACATATTTCGAATATATATATAGAAGGTAGGGTCATGATTTTTAACTGTTTGAAGTGTGGTAGGCACGAGTCTGTAGTCTTTATATTTACTAGAATGCGGATGCACTTTTTTTGTAATACAAAGAGATCGTGAGCATTTGTACTGTTTCCCCAGAGGATAATACCGTATCGCAAAAATGCGTGCCCATATGCATAATACGCGGCTAATGCAGTTTTTAAGTCGGTAGTTTTTTTTAATTCTCTGAATTTTTAATTCCGGGTGACATAGGCTAGTAAATTTAAAAAAAAAATGATGGGGTGACCGCATTAAATTTAAAAAAAAAAGTTCGAAAATAAGATTAACTATATAATCATCATCTACAAAATGATGAATAGATTCCAACAATATATAACACTATAGTTCAATATCCAGTGATTCACAAAAAAAATCATTTAATAAAAATGTGAATAAGATTCTAATTTAACTAGATTAATTTAGAATTTTAACTTTTTATTTCGTTTTTTGGCAGGGCAGTCGTGTTTTTTAATTCGTTAAATTAATTTAATTTTGTTAATTATGACTTGTGTTTGTAAATATGCCGACATGTTCGCCTAACGCCATCTATCCGCAAACGGTGGAACTTTTACGAGCGAGGACAGAGGCCGCGTAATTTGTAGGCGCTGAGAGGGATGGTTTTAATTGCCAGGTCGTTAAGTTACGCCATTTTATGTTCGTGGTTTTTATCCAGATGTTTCGTAGCCATTCTGCGTTTATGTATCTTTACTTAGCTAGTTATTTATTTACTAGATGACGGGACTTACAAGTGCCGTCCTTTTCACAATTCACTTTATGAAAGAGACAGCTTTATACGGTAACTGCTTCCTTGTAAAATTAATTACGTAGTCTGGTGTGATGTCTCATAATATAGCTTACGTCTTAGAGATTAGAGATCTGAATTCTGTTTTATGTAGGAAAGTCTTAAACGTATAGTTAGGTTTGTCAGACAGCTAATTCGAACTATTCAATAAAGGTCACATTATTATTAATCGGTTTTCCGAACCGGTTGTAGAGTTTATGAGTCTTGACTTATCATAGGTGACACAAGTTGTCATACGTGAAATAAATTCATTTTGTTAATTTATTACATAAAATATTCACACAATATGTATGAATCGTCATCTATAAACTCCATAAACGTTTTCCCAACATAACTTACGTCACTGATTATGAGTTTTCAAACGTATTCCTACAGTTTCTTTTATTACCATTTTACTGCGCAACCGTAAAAAGTATATCCATCATATTATTTATGATAGAATTTCTGCGTCTTTAGTGAAGAAATTGGATGATGCCCGCGACTTCGTCCGCGTGGATTGAGGGTTTTTTTTACCGCGAGACCTCTTTAATTTTCGGGGATAAAAAGTAGCATGTCATTCCAGACTACACTCTGTCTATGTGCCAAATTTCCTCCGGATCCGTTCAGGTTTTCTTGAGCAACAAACATCCATTTAACCATCAATCCAAACTTTCGCATTTATAATATTACTTTAGGTGGTATAGATTAATGAACTTTGATTTAAATTCTCTTTGACTACTTTGAGAGGAAAAGGTATACTTACACCTATACCTATACTTATAAATGCTAATAATATTATGATATTGTAGTCCCCGATGCCACTAATCAAGTTACCAACTTGCTAAAGAGACTAACGTGTGACTGAGATAAAGTTGACTCTAACAACTCCCAGCTAACTCGATTCGGTGACGCGTCGGTTCACAGAATTTATCGAAAAATGTTTAGCATCCTAAAGGTCTAGCCCCACTACATTATTACTCCACCATATTATTTATAATAGTAACTATCTGATGCCCGCGACTTCGAACGCGTAGATTGAGGGATTTTGGCTACCGCGAGACCTCTTTAATTTTCCGGGATAAAAAGTAGCAAGTTATTCCAGACTACACTCTATATATGTGCCAAATTTCTTCCGGATCCATTCAGCTTTTCTTGAGCAACAGATCCATTAAACAATCCAATCTTTCGCATTTACAATATTAGTTTAGGTGGTAGGTAGGTTCATTAACCTATAATTAATGAACTTTAAATTAAATTCCTATAGCCATTGGTAGATTGGTAGAGAGGAATGGCATTCCGGACCAGTGGTAGATTCACTCGACGATTCAAAAGTACTTGTAAAAGTTTTTTTGAATAAAAACACATTTGAATTTGAATTTGTAAGCGATCGAAAAGAGTAAGCTCAAGGAGTTGCCACGGTCATTTTGGTATAATACAGAAACTTTATTAAAAACTGTCTTACCCTACCCTGTTTGGCCCACCTCGGTGTTGGACTGTGACCCTGCCACTAGGACGAATCTGCAGTGATATTTTCTGAAAAGTGTGTGTGCAGAATAGATAAATATAACTTGCATTCTATCTCATTCTCTCACAGGCTAAATCCTATTATGAATATGTTTGTCTCTTTTTGGTGTCGCTTTTGCGTTTCATCGAAATTTCAAATCACAACGATTCTAAAGAAGTTTCACTTCTAAAAGCCTCCTACATCTAATAACATAAAATTAATAAAACCAAAGCATAGCATCGAAACCTATTCAAACAGCTACACCTCCAGCTAGTTGGAGCCGGTTTAATCCGGTTCGAACCAGTTCTCGCCGCGTTCGCTACGAACCAAGATTACAGAGTGCTGAAACTAACTTTTACGAGCTTATTAAACATCTAAACGCGGAGCAAAATGCAAATTAGCAAGCAAATTGCACCTTCCTAACGAGTCACAGCCCCTATGTCTCATTTGAGAGCGTCTTAGTACACTGTTAGTACGTTAGCGTCGGGGGAATTTACTCCAAACAGCCTTAAACGGGATTCACAAGTTTTGCTTCTAATGAAATTTAGTCAAGGATTTCATACAATTTGACTTATTTTAACCCCCCACGCAAAAAGAAAAGTGTTTTTAGTCTAATGTGTGTATCTGTGGGTTTATCTGTGGCATTGTAGCTCAAACAGATTTGATTATATTTTTTTGTTTGAAAGGTGGTTTGATCGAGTGCGTTCTTGGCTATGATTCAAGAAAGTTTGCCCAGCCGTTTGAATACCTTTATATATATTTGCCCAGATAACTTGGGGGCAGAGACAGTGTCAAAAGCTTTGGAAAGGTCGAGGAAAATTGCGACCGATTTTAATTTGCTATTAGTATTTTTTAAATGTTTCTGGACAGTTTTAATACTGCATCTTCGGTAGACTTCCCACCTAGGAATCCAAACTGGTTTTGTGATAATATATCATCGTGATTGATGTAAATTAGAAGTCTCTTGTTCAATTTTTTTTTCAAATATCTTCGAAAGGGTTGTTAATAGTAAGATTGGCCTATAGTTTGTGACACTGCCTCTGTCTCAATTTTTAAAAATAGGATGCACAATTGCTCTTTTAAAAGCACGGGGATTGAGCACGGTACACTTTTAAAAGTTACAGGTGTCTGATTGATTCGAAATTTGTTATCTTGCGCTTCAATGATGCAGTATCAATAGACCTATAATATATTATCTAGCTGATTGATTTTTTTTGTAATTTTGTTTGTGTTTTTTAAGTTTAACGCTATTTGTTAACTGGTAACCCCGCACTTGCGAGATCAGCCAAATGCATGCCGGCTTGCCAGTAATTGGGTGTACACTCTAAAATGTTTTGTATGTGTTTTGTTATTTTTATATTGTTTTTGTGTATAACCTGTTGGCAAACCATTAAATAAAATAAAAATAAAATAAAAAAATATTGCAAGGAGATGGTTACCTTGACGTGATACTTATGAGGTATCATGGGGTATTATGTTTGAGCTCGTCGTCTATATAATTGGTGATCAGGGTCTGATGATGGAGGCAGGAAAGAGAAATTAGGATAATATGTTGGGTGGTTTTAAATTCTTAATTTATAGAATTGAAATTCTACTCGCCCCTTCTTCTTTTCACTTCAACTTAAATTATAATTAGCCTTCAAATACAACAGAAATAATGTAACTGAGTATATGGGCAAAAGCCATAATTTTGGAATTTCTTATTTCTCTTCTGGATAAGGGAATCTTTTTCCGTGGTCACTTGAAAGTAAACTATCATAAACCTTTCTAATAACAGTAGATTTACCATAAGAGTTTACTAACTACTTCTGGTGACAAAAAGGCTGGCTTATTTTTGCGCAAAGGATCAGCCTGGCCGCCCAGCGCAGAAATGCAACCAGCATTCCACGCTGGCATTTTTTATTTATATAATAATTAGGGTAGGCTAGCTTTTAAGTTCTATAAATTGTTAGACTACTAAACAAACACTTTGATGCCAGGAAGCTCATAACCTAGAGGATTCATATATGTACAATAAGTACCAGTGAAGTGGCTTTGTCTCCAACGTCCAAACTCGGTTATTCGAATAATTAACTTGGAGACAAGTTAGGCCCTCGCAGCCTTCGCCTCATATCTTGCAACTTGATAGTAGACAGTTTTGAGGTTTTGACGACCTCTCCAGTGGATTGGGGTATTACCAGACAGATAACCACACTTCTAGAGACACTTCGTGATTATAATAAGTATAAAGGAGATTATGAGTGATTTTAATAGAACGAGGCGTCACCCCCGAGGGCTATTTAAGTAAACAAGGCCGTGAATTGTTATTTCGGCCGAGATTTATGTACTTTTTTCTACTGTACGAGGATATAATTATCAGAATTTGTTAAGAAAACTATTCTACATTGCCGATAGATGGCGTTGACTCTCCTTCACTCACGGTAAAACCTTGTGTTGTACGTTGTGTTGCATGAAAATGATCTGCTTTTCAATTCCAGTATGATCAGAAAAGGCTGCGTATATTTTTTTGAATAATGAAGCCAATTAGGAGTAAGTAAGCAAGTCTATCTCTCTCTCATTTCGTCGTGTTCCTCATTGCTGAGGTTCGTGACCCCTTTCCATTAATCACATAATGGCAGGGTTTTTTTGGGTTAGTTAATAATGCGATGGGTTCTCAGGTCCGCATACGACTCGACTAAAAGTACTATTTCAACTTTTAGATTTCTAACGCTTATTATGGGGTGTTAGTGATAATAACCAGGACCGACGGCTTAATATTATGCTCTCCGAGTCACGGAGGAAACGAATAGGCGAATTCGGACACCCAAATTCGGTCACCCATCTAGTTACCGACTTGGGTCAACGTGGCTTAACAATCGCAATCCAATGATATGCGTTGTCGCAACTAGGCCACACGTCAAGTAGGAGTAAATTAATTAATAACAAAAGCCACAATCTCCTACATCAACCTTATTCTCTTTAGAGAGAGAGACGAATGTTTTGACTATTCGCTTAGCTTTCTTAACACAGCTTTGCAGTACTATTTCTCGCAATAGAAACAACTTGAAGACTAAGCTTTACAATTCTATTTCACTTTCGAGAATTACCTACTTTGGGGACCACTTCTAACTTCTGTGTCGCTTGCAGGTCGCTTGCCTGTGTTCCGAATAAGTTTAACTTTGCTTTACCAATAGTTTATTTTGGTTTCTAAAATGGTTTCATTGACTGACATATAATCTAAAGAGTAGGTCTTTCAGGCCAATGAGTCCAGGTGATTTGCTCTTTACTTATAATATGTTTATATCTATACTAATATTGTAAATATGAAAGTTTGGATTGATGGATGGATGGGTGTTTGTTACTCAATCACGCCAGAACGTCTGAACGGATCTGAACGAAATTTTGCACAGGGATAGACTATAGTTTGGAATAACACATAGGCTACTTTTTCCCAGAAAATTTAAGAGTTCCCCGGGAACCAAAAAACCTCTACCCATGCGGACGAAGTCGCGGGCATCAGCTAGTAATAAAAATAAAATAGCTTTTATTTTTCCATAAACAGTTAGAAGTTTACGCTAGTTGTTTTTTTGAGTCAATTGGTTGAGAACCTTATAGCGGACACTTGATACGATCAATTTACCGAATGCAACCAGCGTTTGTCGACTTTCTAAGTTAGTTATCCACGAATTTTGGCGCATTTTAGAAACGGAGTTTTCACATTGAACTTCTCATCAAATGTCTGGAACCTCTATACGTTCTTAAAGCACCGAAAGTAGATTTATGAAGTTGCACGGTAAACTAAGCGGCAAATCGGTGAATCTAGTTTGCGGAGAGTGGTAGCCGCGGAGACTGTATCCCGGCCGTACTTTACACGCTCTATAGCGAGTTGCAAACACGGTTACCAACTTAAGTTGACTCAGTTATCCAAGGATTTTGGCGCATTTTAGAAACAGAGTTTTCACATTGAACTTCTCATCAAATGTCTTGAGTGATATTTCACTGGAATCTTCAAACGTTCTTAAAACACCAAAACCAGTTTTATCAAGTTACACGGTAAACTAACGGTGAAACTAGTTAGCGGAGAGTTGTAGCCGCGGAGATTGTATTCCGGCCGCGCGTTACACGCTCTATAGCGAGCTACTAACACGGTCACCGAGTTGAGTTGACTCTGTTATCCAAGGATTTTGGCGCATTTTAGAAACAGAGTTTTCCCATTGAACTTCTCATCAAATGCCTTGAGTGATTTTATACTGGAATCTTCAAACGTTCTTAAAGCACCGAAAGCAGATTTATCAAGTTGCACGGTAAACTAAGCGGCAAGTCGGTGAAACTAGTTAGCGGAGAGTTGTAGCCGCGGAGTGTATCCTGGCCGAGCGTTACACGCTCCATAGCGAGTTGCTAACACGGTTACCGAGTTGAGTTGCGACACAACATGACTTCACACTGCGTCCACCTAACTACATTGTTAGGATACCCGATCACTTTAGAAGTTTTCACTGTCTGTTTTCGCTGTTTGCTGGGATACTTATAGCGGACACTTGATAGGGTCAATTTGCTGAGTGCAACTAGCATTTACTGACTTTCTAAGTGAGTTATCCGCGGATTATATGGCGTATTTTAGAAAATTTTCATCAAATGTCTGGAACCTCTATACGTTCTTAAAACACCGAAAGCAGATTTATGAAGTTGCACGGTAAACTAAGCGGCAAGTCGGTGAAACTAGTTAGCGGAGAGTTGTAGCCGCGGAGAGTGTATTCCGGCCGCGCGTTACAGGCTTCATAGCGAGTTGCTAACACGGTCACCGAGTTGAGTTGAGTTGACTCAGTTATCCAAGGCTTTTGGCGCATTTTAGAAACAAAGTTTTCACATTGAACTTCTCATCAAATGTCTTGAGTAATTTTATACTGGAATCTTCAAACGTTCTTTAAACACCGAAAGCAGATTTATCAAGTTGCACGGTAAACTAAGCGGCAAGTCGGTGAAACTAGTTAGCGGAGAGTTTTAGCTGCGGAGAGTGTATCCCAGCCGCGCGTTACACGCTTCATAGCGGGTTGCTAACACGGTCACCAAGTTGAGTTGACTCAGTTATCCAAGGATTTTGGCGCATTTTAGAAACAGAGTTTTCTCATTGAACTTCTCATCAAATGTCTTGAGTGATGTTATACTGGAATCTTCAAACGTTCTTTAAACACCGAAAGCAGATTTATCAAGTTGCACGGTAAACTAAGCGGCAAGTCGGTGAAACTAGTTAGCGGAGAGTTTTAGCTGCGGAGAGTGTATCCCAGCCGCGCGTTACACGCTCTATAGCGAGTTGCTAACACGGTCACCGAGTTGAGTTGACTCAGTTATCCAAGGATTTTGGCGCATTTTAGAAACAGAGTTTTCACATTGAACTTCTCATCAAATGTCTTGAGTGATTTTATACTGGAATCTTCAAACGTTCTTAAAACACCGAAAGCAGTTTTATCAAGTTGCACGGTAAACTAACGGTGAAACTAGTTAGCGAAGAGTTGTAGCCACGGAGAGTGTATCCGGGCCGCGCATTACACGGAGTTGCTAACACGGTTACCGAGTTGAGTTGTGACACAACATGACTTCACACTACGTCCACCTAACTACATTGTTAGGATACCATCACTTTAGAAGTGTAGGCTGCCTGTTTTCGTTATTTAACCAGGCTTTATTTTACGTACTGCAGACTTTTTACTTTTGTGAGTTGAGTGCATTTAGTGATTAAATAATACTTTTTTTTAAATGTGAGGGAAATCTTGAGGTAACATACTTGTTTTCATAACGTTCTCAAATGTGTGTGTAGCTGCTAATCTGCACTTGGCCAGCTTGGTGGACTGTGGCCAAAGCCCTTTTCATTCTTAAAGTAGACCTATGCTCAGTAGTGGGCCGGCGAATGGGTTGATGATGAGTTACAATGCGTTTCCACCAGAGATGTGCAACATTACTAAGCCGCCGATGTGTTCCAAACCCTCTTCTCGCTAGATGTTAGATAAAACGTGCCTGTTCAATATATATGCAACCATTTTCGGTCGCAATGTTGCTGGTACACTACACGACATTTTTTTTTTTATCAACTACAAGTTAGCCCTTGACTGCGACCTCACCTGATAGTAAGTGATGATGCAGTCTTAGATGGTAGCGGGCTAACCTGTTAGGGGCATGGCAGTTATATAAAACCCATACCCCTATTCGGTTTCTACACGGCATCGTACCGGAACGCTAAATCGCTTGGCGGCACGTCTTTGCCGGTAGGGTGGTAACTAGCCACGGCCGAAGCCTCCCATCAGGCCAGACCAGGGAAAATTCAGAAATTATAAATTCCCAAATTGACCCTGCCGGAGATCGAACCCGGGACCTCCGCAAGTTAAGACAACAGCGCTACACGCTGCGTCACAGAGGTCGTCACGATTTTAGTGGTTGGTGGGTTTGATACACATCTATAGTTTAGCTACCTAGTGTCATGATTTTCTAGTTTTATATTCTGTGGGACGGCATTCGCAATAAATATAATTCTATAAAAGACTTGAATCCAGGGCCGGAAAATAAAATAATTAAAAAAGGGGGAATTCTGAGAGCCAATGGGGACGCTTCCCGCCAATTGAGCTCGGAGGACGAAAAGAAAATGAAAGGAAAAAAGGATTGTATAAAATAATTAAATTAGGTACTCTAGAAACCTAGGAAAGGTATTATCGGAAGGAATAAAGTATATTAATGAACATTGGGTTTTTATTCACAAAACTAGTATACTCGTATCTCTGGTGGAAAGGCATGTTAATGTTCTAAAGCCACATACATATATGTGAAGCCAGTATGCCATCCATTTATTAATACGACACACATTAGTCACATACCAGGCTTTGTAGTTCGACACAGACATCTGTGGACAGTATCAGCGGAATTCGGAGCGGTGTCATCCCACAAAAGATCGATGGACATTGTCGAGTGGACGCAGTGAATTGTACATGATTAATAGCGCCCGTGCAATGGAACTAGAGTGTGAGGGGCATAATAAATAGTTTATTTTGAAGTTCGGGTTACACCATAATAAAAAAATATTAAATAATTTTGTCTTATTCGGTCCCTAGTATGTTTTTAGAGACCTAAGAACAAGTCATATTTAAAAAAAAATTAAAAAATACGACTGCCCTGCCAAAAAACTAGTTAAATTAGAATCTTATTCACATTTTTATTAAATGACATTTTTTTGTGAATCACTGGATATTGAACTATAGTGTAATATATTTTTGGAATCTACTCAACATTTTCTAGATGATGATTATATATCTAATCTTATTTACGAATATTTTTTTTCAACTTTAGTCTTTAATGCGGGACCATGGTCACCCCATAATTTTTAAAAAAAAATTTACTAGTCTATATTACCTGGAATAAAGTGGGGATTCTAACGGTACCTCATTTATTAAAATCGGTTCAGGCGTATAGAAGTTATGGTGGAATATACAAACTCACATACATACATGAACCCTGAAAACAATATACTCCTTTTTTCAGGCAGTCGTATAAAAAGCTATTAACCCCTTAAAACAATAAAGGCACCATGATTCGTTTTTTTTGTGCCAGGATCCTCGTAGCATAATTATTTACTCTATGTAAGGCAGTACTCCAATCGTTGTTGGCTCTATAAATAAGTCTCTGTACAATATTACTAGTAGACTTGCCCACAACTTCGTCCGCGTGAAATAATTTTTTTTTAATTCCAACGGGAACTCCCTAATTTTTTGGGATAATATATAGCCTATGACACTCACAAATAACGTGGCTTTCTATCGGTACCAGAATTTTCAAAATCGCTTTAGTAGATCCAGAGATTACCCCCTACAATGTCACAAACTCAAACTCAAATAATATTTATTCAATTTAGGTATACTACACTTATTGACGTCCGATGACGATTGAGTTATTTATCTTACTAATATTATAAATGCGAAAGTTTGGATGGATGTATGGATGTATGGATGTTTGTTAACCAATCATGCCCCAACGGCTGAACGGATCTGGCTGAAATTTGGCACAGAGATAGATTATGTGATTATAGATATTATGTCTGGAATAGCACATAGGCTACTTTTTATCCCGGAAAATTTAGGAGTTCCCGCGGGTACCAAAAAACCTCGATCCACGCAGACGAAGTCGCGGGGATTAGCTAGTAAAATATAATTGCGATAATCAGTAACGGTATCTTAAAACTAAAGCTACTAAAGCTCACAATTCACAAACTCACAAACATTACCACTTTATAATATTAGTATTTTGCCTGGTGGGAGGCTTCGGCCGTGGTTAGTTACCACCCTACCGGCAAAGACGTGCCGCCAAGTGATTTAGCGTTCCGGTACGATGCTATGTAGAAACCGAATAGGGGCATGGGTTTAATATAACTGCCATGCCCCTAACAGGTTAGCCCCTCATAATGAAAAGAAAGATGATGAATGATAGAACGAATAGTATGAAGAATAAAAGTACGAGAGGCATAAATGCGAGAATTAGTATGGTAATATAACTGTCATAATGCCCCTAACAGGTTAGCCCGCTACCATCTTAGACTGCATCATCACTTACCATCAGGTAAGATCGCAGTCAAAGGCTAACTTGTAGTGGATAAAAAAAAAATTTAGTAATATCGCGAGTGAGACATATTACACCTTATTCGTTCCGCTTTAATTAAACTTTCGATGGCTGCACAGACGGACGAGCGGCCATGATGTATGTATCTGGCTGAAAGTGAAGGTTTTACCACTTCAGCCCATTTACGTCCCACTGCTGGGCACAGGCCTCCACTCTCGTAGGAGAGAGGGAATTAGAGCTTAGACCCACCACGCTGCTCCAATGCGGATTGGCGGGCTTTAACGACTATTATCATGTTAGTGATAATATCCGGGACCGACGGCTTAACGTGCTCTCCGAGGCACGGGAAGGTTTTACACCACGTCGATAAACATGTTTTTTTTATCCACTACAAGTTAGCCCTTGACTGCGATCTCACCTGATAGAAAGTGATGATGCAGTCTAAGATGGTAGCGGGCTAACCTGTTAGGGGCATGGCAGTTATATTAAACCCATACCCCTATTCGGTTTCTACACGGCATCGTACCGGAGCGCGTAATCGTTTGGCGGCACGTCTTTGCCTAACTATGGGGTGGTAACTAGCCACGGCCGAAGCCTCCCACCAGGCCAGACCAGGGAAAATTCAGAAATTATAGTTTCCCAAATTGACCCTGCCGGGGATCGAACCCGGGACCTCCGCACGTTAAGACAACAGCGCTACACACTGCGCCACGGAGGTCGTCAAAACAAAACGGTAGGGCATAATTTAGGTTACTTTCATTGAGTAGTAGGTATCTATCTCTCTAACCAATTAAATGCCAGCTCACTACTTAACTCGAGTCTCCTCTCAGAATTAAAAGGGGTCAGCCATAGTCCACCACGCAGGCCAAATGCGGAGTGGCAGACTTCACACACCTTCGAGGATATTCTGAAGCACTAACGGGCGTCTAGGTTTTCAGTTTTCAATTTCTTGAAATACTTCGAAAAGTTGGAGGTGCCTGGGGAGGTCCAGGCGTGCCTGGGGATCGAACCCGCGATCCCGTATCGAAAGTCGCGTGACTTACTACCAGGCTATCACCAGTAGGAGAAAAAATATCGGCGCTCTTCATCTCTACTCGTCTCCGCTCGCAGCACTCCAATCTCGACTCTTATGCTGACATCTATAATACGTATTTTGACTTTATTCAGGCTTAACTTAGAGTTAAAACCAGATGGACTCATATGATTTACATAAATCTGTCTCGTTTTAACCATGTCTTAAGTCAGAGCAAAGTCGAAGTCATCTCTGTAGATCTCTCACTTGCCTGTATCAAAGAATACTTGCCGCTACGTGTCTGTAGTTGGCCTGGACCTTTAACAAAAAATTTGAGGTCACTCCAAGTTGTAAGACCTCTCATAGGTCACAGGTACTCGTTACTTTTCGATTTTGAACTGATATTTTCGTTCACCTTAGCATTTTCATTGTGGAATCATTCAACTTTTCCAATAAAAACGATACAAATATTTCTCTCAAATAAAGTGCTTTGAAGTCCAACAAAGTCAAATAAATCGAAGCTAGGAGTTTTTCAAATCCATCAATTGTTCCATAACTTTTGTTTGACTACAATCTGAGTGAGTTTCGAAATTAATGAAATCATACTAATATTATAAATGCGACTAAAAAGGACAAACCCATTTCAGTTAGTGCATAGTGACTAGTGATAGTGTAGTGACAGTGCTGCATGAAAGAACACATGAACAAAGTATCTATTAGCAACAATAAAGACTAAGATGCGTCATTGGACAATTACTTAGCACATATAAGATGATTATAAGCTTAGGTTAAAGAAAAAATACTTATTAGTCAAATAGCCTGGCTAGATTGTAATTATATTGAGCACCCCTGTTAATTGGTACTCAATAATAGAAAAAAAAACGAATGTCACCAATAATGAAACAACATTGCTTTAAGCATTGGCCCCTTTGTACTTCCTAGAGTTATTAACGTACGGTCTATAACTCTAGGAACTAGCTTCATACCACACGGCTCCAGCTGGAAGCAGTGAGCGTGGAAATTGGAGCGGCTTTCAATAAACACGAAAGCCACCAATAATGAAACAATATTGCTTTAAGCGTTGGCAGTATGGCCCCTATGTAGTTCCTAGAGTTATTAATGTACGGTCTATAACTCTAGGAACTAGCTTCATACCACACGGCTCCAGCTGGAAGCAGTGAGCGTGGAAATTGGAGCGGCTTTCAATAAACACGAAAGCCACCAATAATGAAACAATATTGCTTTAAGCGTTGGCAGTATGGCCCCTATGTAGTTCCTAGAGTTATTAATGTACGGTCTATAACTCTAGGAACTAGCTTCATACCACACGGCTCCAGCTGGAAGCAGTGAGCGTGGAAATTGGAGCGGCTTTCAATAAACACGAAAGCCACCAATAATGAAACAATATTGCTTTAAGCGTTGGCAGTATGGCCCCTATGTAGTTCCTAGAGTTATTAATGTACGGTCTATAACTCTAGGAACTAGCTTCATACCACACGGCTCCAGCTGGAAGCAGTGAGCGTGGAAATTGGAGCGGCTTTCAATAAACACGAAAGCCACCAATAATGAAACAATATTGCTTTAAGCGTTGGCAGTATGGCCCCTATGTAGTTCCTAGAGTTATTAATGTACGGTCTATAACTCTAGGAACTAGCTTCATACCACACGGCTCCAGCTGGAAGCAGTGAGCGTGGAAATTGGAGCGGCTTTCAATAAACACGAAAGTCACCAATGATGAAACAATATTGCTTTAAGCGTTGGCCCCTATTTAGTTCCTAGAGTTATTAACGTACGGTCTTTAACTCTAGGAACTAGCTTCATACCACACGGCTCCAGCTGGAAGCAGTGAGCGTGGAAATTGGAGCGGCTTTCAATAAACACGAAAGCCACCAATAATGAAACAATATTGCTTTAAGCGTTGGCAGTATGGCCCCTATGTAGTTCCTAGAGTTATTAATGTGCGGTCTATAACTCTAGGAACTAGCTTCATACCACACGGCTCCAGCTGGAAGCAGTGAGCGTGGAAATTGGAGCGGCTTTCAATAACTGAGCTGATCAATTACAGCTCTTGAGCGCGGGCTGCAGCTTGAGTGTTCTACTTTTAACTGTACGTGAGCGCTTACCTCCTAACTGCCTCGTTGGTCTAGTGGTTAGCATGTTTGACTGCGGCTGACGAGATCCCGGGTTCTAATCCCGGGTCGGGCCATGATAAGTATTGGTTTTTCCGACTAAAAATTCTCAGTGTTAGCCCGGAGTTAGGATGTTGGCGGTGTTTCACCCACGTGCCTCGGAGAGCACGTTAAGCAGTCGGTCCCGGTTATTATCACTCACATGATAATAGTCGTTAAAGCCCCCCAACCCGCATTGGAGCAGCGTGGTGGGAGTAAGCTCTAATTCCCTCTCTCCTATGAGAGTGGAGGCCTGTGCCCAGCAGTGGGGCGTTAATGGGTTGTAGTGTTGGTGGTGGCATACCTCCGAAACGTGCGGCATATTGATGTGGAATGATGGACGACCTCCCTAGCGCAGTGGTGAGAGCTGTAGTCTTATTGTATGAGGTCCCGGGTTCGATTTCTGGCAGGGCCAATTTGGAAATTTCTAATTTCTGAAATTTCTCTGCTCTGGTCTGGTGGGAGGCTTCGGCCGTGGCTATAGTTACCACCCTACCGAAGTTACCTATCCTAGTTGAATTATTACACATAAAAAGTGCGACTGCAGTGTTTTCATTGCACTGATATAACACGAAACGACATTTTTATTTTGAATTAGCTGATGCCCGCGACTTCGTCCGCTTAAATTTTTTGATTCCCGCGGGATCTGCTTAATTTACCGGGATAAAAAGTAGCCTATATCATTCTCCAGGTCCTCAATTATGCCATTGCAATACGTCGATCCGTTTCTCTTTGGAGCGTGATTGAAGGACAAGCCAACAAAAAAAACACATTATAATATCAATTTCAATTTCTTTCTTAATTGCAATTCCATAGGTACACATAATAAACAAAATTAAAAAACACGATTGCCCTGCCAAAAAATAAAATATCTAGTTAAATAGAATCTTATTCACATTTTTATTAAATGATATTGTTTTTGTGAATCACTGGATGTTGAACTATAGTATTATATATTTTTGGAATTTACTCATCATTTTCTATATGATGATTATACAGTTAAACTTATTTTCGATTATTTTTTCAACTTTAGTCTTTAATGCGGGACCATGGTCACCCCATCAATTTTTTTTTAAATTTTACTAACCTATTTCACCTGGGATAAGCTAGGAATTCTAATGATACCTCATTTATCAAAACCGGTTCAAGCGTATAAAAGTTATGGTGGAATATACAAACTCACATACGTACATACATACATGAACCCTGAAAACAATATACCTACTCCTTTTTTCAGACAGTCGTATAAAAATATAACATTTAGGGCTAATTTTTCAATCGTCAGATAAAGTTTATCGGAGGAATAAATTTGACGTTTTGACAGGTGTTGTATTGAAGATCCGTCTAAGCGTCAAATTTATTCCTCCGATAAACTTTATCTGACGATTGAACAATTAGCCCTTAGTCAATAATAGGTAAGGTTGAATATTATGGGTATCCAGTTTGAGTGTAGCAACAACAGTGCATTGTAGTGGGGAGACCGACCGATATTAGTATGATGTAGGTATTTTATGTTATTTTTTTTTGCAATTCATTCGTATCTAAAGATTTAAATAATTAATCTCTCATCTTTGATTCCTGTCGAACAGGTGAGATTGCCGTGTTCATTACATTTCACTTCTTAAAGCTAGGTCATCACCCTAAACCTTCTTCGCTTCAAAAAATTTAATTATCATTAACTTTTAATCGTAGTAAAACATTTCACCTCGTCTCACTTTGAAAGGGTTCAAACACGAATTTATTTTTTCCCGGCGTTTGCGTACTTCATTGAAGATTTTAATGACCGAGCTGGAAGTTTGAAGGAAAAGTCAACTACATAATTATATCCCAGTTGACGGGCAAATTAATTTCCCTCGCTTAAATCGTGGCGTGGACGAAGTAGCGGGCAAACTGTTGATAAAATATTGACTGAATCGTTAATGTGGGACGCAGTTTTAAATTCTGCATGTTTATTATACAGTTAATTTTAATTCGGACGGAATTATCGCCATTAACAATTAATTTAAAAATGCGTTGATAAATTTTCCTTTTGGAAAGCTTTAAATTCAAATGTTGCACGGATATTAATATAATTTGAAATAACAATGGTTATATACTATCTGACTCAGCTTTTTAGAGTGTTTGAAATGTTTTATAAGTAAATAATAATATGAAAATATAATAATTATAATTAATATGTGAGTGAAAATTTGTATTAAATCCTTTTGATACTAATAGCTATCACACTGGTTTACACATAATCATGAATATATATACATCTCCAGTATGTTCCATTTTCATTATAAAATGTTTTTTATTCAAATAAACTTTACAAAAGCGCTAATATTTTTTATCAACGAATACTTAAGTGTGCGAATTTGAAAAAAATTGGCGCAAGCGATTGCTTGCATTAGATGGGGCCATTATTACGCTGCTTACAATCTCCACTACAGCCCATTAACGTCCCACTGCTGGGCACAGGCTTCCACTCCCACAGAGGAGAGGGAATTAGAGCTTAGATCCACTACACTGCTCCAATGCGGGTTGGCGAGCGAGCTTACAATATCTAATCACAATCAAATCAAAGAGCTTACAAATTCAAATTCAAAATCAAATGTTTTTTTATTCAAATAAATATTTACAAGTACTTTTGAATCGTCGAGTGAATCTACCACTGGTTCGGAATGCCATTCCTACAATATAGAATTATAAAAACCTAAAAATACGCGTACGATATATATCTAATCACAATCAAATCAAAGAGCTTACAAATTTAAATTCAAAATCAAATGTTTTTTTTATTCAAATAAACATTAGTATTAAGCACTTTTGATCGTCGGGTGAATCTACCACTGGTTCAGAATTCATTCCTACAATATGGAATGATAAAAACCTAAAAATACGCGTACGATATAGTGGGCAGCATTTAGTAGGAAGTTTGAAGGAAACGTTTCATAAAACGTTAGTCTCAAAATAAATACAAACTGCGAATGAAAATCGCAAAAAATATTTTCTATTTTGTACGAAATCCCTAAACATAAAACTCCCCATCCGCGGCGGGGTGAAACCTTTCAGATAAATTGTCACAATCTTGGAAAATATTGAAAATCTCAATACAGATGATGCGCGAACCTTTTCACTTACATAGACGATGCGATCCGTGAACACTAGGGCGTGGCATACTGCTCTTTTTATACGACTGCCTGAAAAAAGTATATTGTTTTCAGGGTTCATGTATGTATTTATGTATATGTATATGTATGTGAGTTTGTATATTCCACCATAACTTCTATACGCCTGAACAGATTTTGATACATGAGGTATCGCTAGAATCCTTAGTTTAGTCCGGGTGACATAGTAAAATTTAAAAAAAATGAAATAAAGTTTGGTCTTTAATGCAGGACCATGGTCACCCCACCATGGTCCTGCATTAAAGACCAAACTTGCAAAATAAAATTCGAATATAAGATTAACTATATAATCATCATCTTGAAAATTATGAGTAGATTCCAAAAATATATAACAGTAGCAGGGAGCAGAGCAGAAGGTTTAATACGACCGCCTGAAAAAAGGAGTATATTGTTTTCAGGGTTCATGTATTATGTGAGTTTGTATATTCCACCATTAACTTCTATACGCCTGAACCGATATTGATAAATGAGGTATCGTTAGAATCCTTACCTTACTCCGGGTGACATGGGCTAGTAAAATAAAAAAAATTATCGAGTGACCATGGTCCCGCATTAAAGACTAAACTTGAAAAATAAAATTCGAATATAACATTAACTATATAATCATCATCTAGAAAATGATGAGTAGATTCCAAAAATATAACACTATAGTTCAGTGATTCACAAAAAATATCATTTAATAAAAATGTGAATAAGATTCTAATTTAACTAGTTTTTTGGCAGGGCAGTCGTGTTTTTAATTTTTTTAATTTACAATGTAAATGATTAGTTGTACTCACTCATTTTGGGAATTCACTATTTCTGACTTTTCTCTGGTCTAGCCTGGTGGGAGGCTGAGGCCGTGGCTAGTTACCAATTTACCGGCAAAAACATGCCACCGAGCGATTTAGCGTCCCGGTACGATGCAGTGTAGAAAGTAATTAGAGGCATTGGCCGATGTAGATAACGCCTTACCACCAAAAAGGCAAAAAAGCCGCCTTAATAAGCGCCAAAATGGCGTCTAACGAACACATTATCACACTCGTATTAGTATGGATTTATTTAAAATTACAACCTGCGAGGCCTCAAATAGGAGGCACCCGCTATACCACAAGGCTATTACCTAATTTCTATTTCTTACTTAATATATACTTAATATTATAAACGCGAAAGTTTGGATGGATTTATGGATGTATGGATGTATGGATGCATGGATGTATGGATGTATGGATGTTTGTTACTCATGGATTTATGGATGCATGGATGTATGGATGTATGGATGTTTGTTACTCAATCACTTCCCAGCGACTGAACGGATCCGGCTGAAATTTGGCACAGAGATTATAGTCTGGAAT
Organism: Erebia palarica; assembly: GCA_964035005.1. Taxonomy (NCBI): domain Eukaryota; kingdom Metazoa; phylum Arthropoda; class Insecta; order Lepidoptera; family Nymphalidae; genus Erebia; species Erebia palarica. Next base: position 26,206,888 of record OZ035994.1, read on the forward strand.
AGCACATAGTCAACTTTTTATTCCGGAAAATTAAAGAGTTCCCGCAGGAACCAAAAACCTCAACCCCGCAGGCGAAGTCGCGGGCATTCACTAGTTGTTCCATATAAAAAAATGTCGCAAATATTCCTTGTAGCAATGTAGATAGCGCCTCACCAATAAATCAAGCGGGTCCGGGGGAGACCGTTATAAATTTTTCGGTCAAGGAATTGGTCGGGCCTGATATACGGTACTCGTCACAGCGCGTACGCGGCCCGGATTTATGGCGGGCAATATGCGGGCTGATGGAACCGTACCTTTACAAGCTTACGTGTGTTGGACAATCCTTTCTTGATAGATGATGGGTAAAATGCACTTTATCACAATAGTTTTGGAACGAAGCTCCTTATCGCGCGTTGCGAAAGGAGGCTAGACGGAAAGAATTACTAATAATTCTAATACTCTAGAAACAAGGAGAAACAGAGCTATTCTGCTACACTATTACCTGTTACTCCACGGCAAAGTTGATATCCCCGACACTTTGTCTAGGTGTGCATTGGCGGTGAGGGCGCCGGATAAGGCTGTCCGATCGTGTAGGCGTTTGCCCTTTTTTTATTTGAAAGTAATGCGAACAAAATTTGCAGAAAATGCGCCAACCTTACGAGTACTCACTCTGCTCAACGATCTGATTGCTCAGCACCAACAGCTAGACGTATTTAATATTAGTTTTAATGAATTTTGTAAAATCTGTAATTCCTGACTCGGTATGCGTTTTGGCATTGCTGTAAGCATACCGAGGATATTATTTAATAAATCAATAAATCAATTAAGACCAAAAGTTGTAACGACACTTTTTGTTATAGTTGTAAGCCGTGCGGCGTGCGCGTGTTTCTCTGTCTCTCTCTCTCTCTCTCCTCTCTCTCTCTCTCTCTCTCTCTCTCTCTCTCCCTCTCTCTCTCTCCCTCTCTCTCTCTCTCTCTCATAGAAAGCAAGCCAGCTATTTTCGTTTCGTCTTTCTATTTCGCGTTGAACAGTGTGGTATCGCGACGATTATTTTTGTTGAGTGTATACAGGTTTTTTGTACATAATAAATAATAAAAAATAATAACAATAATGAATCCTGACAGTGTTTCTGCACAAGTTTCGGATATTGCTGATGAACTTCGTTCCATGCGGGTGTCATTTGACACCTCTCAAGTTTTTTTTTTCTTTTTTTTTCTATCCAGTACAAGTTAGCCCTTGACTGCGATCTCACCTGATGGTAAGTGATGATGCAGTCTAAGATGGTAGCGGGCTAACCTTTTAGGGGCATGGCAGTTATATTGAACCCCTATTACTACCCCTATTCGGGTTCTACACGGCATCGTACCGGAACGCTAAATCGTTTGGCGGCACGTCTTTGCCGGTAGGGTGGTAACTAGTCACGGCCGAAGCCTCCCACCAGGCAAATATGGCAATTCACGTTTTGCGTAGTGAAATATGGCAATTCACCCAGAAATGCCGGTTGCCTCGTTGATCTAGTGGTTAGCATGTTCGATTGTGGCCTACGAGGTCCCGGGTTCGAGTCCCGGGTCAGGACATAATATTAAGTATTGGGTTTTTCTGCCAAGAGATTCTCAGCATCTAGCCCGGAGATAGGAAGTTGGCGGTACTTCGTACAAACCTTGTCCAGCATGGATAGTACAAAATGGATAGGATGACTTAGGGTTACCATCCGTCCGGGTTTCCCCGGATTTGTCCTAGTTTAAAGGGCGTCCGGGGAGCGTCCAGGTGGGGTTTAATTTGGAGTCCGTTTTTCAAATTATACTGAGAAACTTAAAAAAATTATGACATTATTATGGGTTCTAAGATTAGAAATCCGGAGTTTTCACGCTTCTTGTCCTAGTTGCTTGATTTTAGATATCAACCCTACTTACACTAGTCTGCATTTTATAACTTCCGGCTGTCTCTCCTACAGTAACTATAATTTAAGGCAATACCACAGACATCAATCGTTCATATGCAGCAGACTTCTAGCAAAGTATTTCAATTAAATCGAAATACGAAGCACACTTGAATATCCATCACATAATATTTTCTAGAACTTGAAATCGGTACGCGCAATAACTCAGTGTTGAAATATATGACCAGTGAACAAAGTTTATCTTATACTCGCATGGTACGTGTCAAAGGCGGTGGCGTGGAAAAAGAAAACAAAGTTAAAAAAAAAGGTAATTGCAATAATTATCAAAATATTTAAAAAATAACAAAATCGTTTTATTTAACCGATTTTTAATAAAAAAGTATGCACCATCTAAATGATCATTCATGTACCCAAGATATTGCTCTCTGGAATGACTGACCACAGGCGTCCACACTTCTGGTGACCCAAGTAACTTTTCTGGGGCACTTCAAACAAATATGACAAAAAGTTTTATTTCCAATGCCAAGAGTCTTAAATGCCTGAAAATGTAGCCCTTACTAATGACAGTATTTACAGCGAGTACACAGGAATGGAACTATACAATATTTTAACAAGTGTTTTGTAATAAAAACTTTAAAAGCGCGATTCAGACCCTGTCACTTGGACTGGAATTCCCGAGCAAGCTACTAGTAGCACCATTTAGCGTCTTGTATGTGGAGACCGCCATGATATTATGTTAAAATCTAATACAAATATGTTTCAAATATCCAATTTCACCGTTCAGTTTTACTTGAGATCACTTTTAGAATAAGTTTTTTTTTGCATGTCAATAAATGCAAATAAATGATTTGATTTATTATTGACTTCACAAGCCCACGCACGCTTATATCCTCCATCCTCAATAATTTCTTCCCTCTGTCATCGTAAGCCGTCTCACTCCTTCCCACTCGCCATTTATTCGTATAGTTACTTTTTTTTTTCACCACAAGTTAGCCCTTGACTGCGATCTTATTTTTATTTTATTTATTTTTTATTTTTATTATTTTTGTACAAAATATTGTCTTAAAACTAATTTTAAAAAAGTGGACAAAGGTAAAGCTTATCTCTAAAAAGAAATCTCTTCCAGCCTTCCTTGAAAGTGAGTAAGGTGAAATTGTTAAGTGGTATAGGTACAAAAATAAAATAATTTATTGGAATTTAAAAAAAAAAAAACTACAAATAAATTGATATACTTACTATTTTTATATAATTAAATAAGAAACTACATACTACTTACACAGAATAAATACATATATACAATTCAGAACCATATAAATACAAAATAAATAAATTACCTAATATAAAGTAGGATAAACTATGTATATATATACTATGTAATACATACTATAACATTGAAAGAAAATGCTGTTTTACTCTGAATTTAAAAATATGTACTGACTGACTTTCCCTAATTTGTTCAGGAAGGGAGTTCCAAAGACGAGTAGCTTCTGCTGTGAAAGATCTTTTATAGAAAATTGTGGTATCTTATGATGGTAAGTGAAGATGCAGTCTCAGATGGTAGCGGGCTAAGCCGTTTTTTTTAAAAATACTATGACCTCCAACATGATCGGAGCCTGTGCTAGCTACTATCCTTTCATACCAATTCTCGCATTTATGCTTCTCGTACTTTTATTCTCCATACTATTCTTTCTACCATTCATCATCTTTCGTTTCACTATGAGGGGCTAACCTGTTAGGGGCATGGCAGTTATATTAAACCCATACCCCTATTCGGTTTCTACAAGGCATCGTACTGGAACGCTATATCGCTTGGCGGCACGTCTTTTACCGGTAACTAGCCACGACCGAAGCCTCCCACCAGATCAGCCACGGAGGTCGTCTAAGCGTACCGTCGTCTAAGTGTTACTTTCCATCCGCTTATAACGTGTGGCACCTCCCGCCACGGTTCCGGGGTACATCGCTATTTGCATACAAATTGCCCTCACACTCACTCACTTATAAAACGTCGATTATACATACTCGGATCACTATTGGTAGTTTTGTTTGCGTACTCTTAGTGAGTATATATAGCTGTTACATATTGATTCGTTATCGCTCTATGTATATTGTCTAGTAAAGGAGACGGTTAAGATTTGTATGGTCCGTTGGCCAAGTCTTGTACAAGCAGAGAAATGAAGGAAAATAAAATACTAGACCAGTTTTTATTGGTCAAATCTACGAATTCGTCGTAATTTCAGTGGTAAAATTATTTAATCTAAGATATGAAACACTAAACATGAGTGGGTAAAAATGGCGGATTCATATTTTTTGACGTTTACAAAATAAAAACACGTCAATTTGACAGTGACTGTCAGAAATGACATTTGATACATTTCTCGCCTACTGCCTTCTCTATGGCTGAAGGTTGCCGTCTTGGAAACGTATCGAAAACTTGAATTAAGTTTTTATTTTTTTCCTCGCTATTTACTTAGCGCAGCAGTTTATTTTTTAACGTGATCTCGCTGGTGGGTTTATTCCATTCCATTTAAGTAAACTTATTGTAATAATCATATTATTGTCAGTATAAAATAAAAACGTTACGTAGCACAATCACGTATCCGTGACGTCGTCTATTACGGTGATACGCGAGATTATGACGTCATCTCGAAGACTCATTGGAGCGGTGCTATCCGATAACATGCGCGTGTACACACGTGGTGGAAAAAGGACGAGCTTGTCGTCCATCCATCTACCATCGCTTACGTACTACCAACTATAGTCCGCGCGAGCTCTGAGGAATCCTATGGAATGTTAAAGAAATCACCTTTTTTTTATGAGGAGGAGGAAAATCCTAGATATTTCGTGACCTACGGACTAAAAACCTCCTCCGATCTTCATCTACTTCTTCCCGGTATTGCACTGAGCGTTTCGTCAGAAAGGTAGCCATTTTTTATGTTGTGATTTTCTGCCTATCCCATTCATCATCCTCTCGCGTTTTGATGATAAACTTAATAAGTTTCGCATATTTATCCCACTCTACTTCGTTCTTCTTGTTACTAGGTTAAAAGTAATTACCTAAAGTTGATTAAAGTGCAAAACAATACTGCTATCACAAAATTACACTCGTCAAGCTCGTCAAGTCAAGTTTAAAGAAGTCTTACTAATATTATAAATTCGAAAGTTTGGGTGGATGTTTGTCACTCAATCACGCCAGAACGGCTGAACGGATATGCATGAAATTTGGAGCAGAGATAGATTATCTTATGGAATAACATAAGCTTATTTTCGTCCCGAGAAATTAAAGAGCTCCCACGGGAATCGAAAAACCTCAATCCACATGGAAGAAGACGCGGGTATCTACTATTTTTTTATTATGATTCTATGCCCGCAACTACGTCCGCGTGGATTGAGGTTTCTTGGTTCCCGCGGGAACTTTTTCATTTTCCGGAATAAAAAGTAGCCTATGTGCTAATCCAAACTATAATCTATGCCTGTGCCAAATTTCATCCAGATCCGTTCAGCCGTTCGGGCGTGATTGAGTAACAAACATCCATACATACATACATCCATCCATCCAAACTTTCGCATTTATAATATTTGATTACTGCATCTTACATTTTGCACGCCTTGCATGGCAATACACTGGAAATTCTATGTGACACCATCCCGTACTTTTATACTACATCATGTTAATAAATATTCATATTCAAATATTTGGTACAATCCTCCACAACAATGAATGGTAGAATGGGTTTTGTAAAGTCTGATGCTTTATAGTTATCGTATAGTTTTTTTACGTATTCGATTGCGTTTTTATTACAAATTATATTCGCATTTACCGTCGCTCGCTGTAACAGCTCACCGTGTTTTCCACTAAACATATGATGGCTGAATAACTCCGTGTAAAGTAAACGTCGTTTGCACAATGGCTCTCTCCTCACCATCGCTCACATCAGCTCTTTATGTGCTCCATATAAATATGGAGTCATCGAGACTATTACCTAAATCATCACTCATCTTCAATGTGGTGCATAGTACATACTAGTCCATACGAATATTATAATCTCGATCAGGGATTCCCAAAGTGGTCGATATCGACCCCTTGGGGTCGATTTTGGTTTCCCAGGGGTCGGCATAAACGCAAACTGATTTTGGGGGTCGACGAGGTCTAAAAATATTTTTTTGAAAAAAACATTAAAATAGGGGTCATTTTAATGTTTTTTTCAAAAAAATATTTACCTACTTATGTATTTTTATGTAATTTGTATTAATAATTATGAATTGATGAATTTTATACGTCTATTTATTGTGTTAAATTTTGATGAAAAAATGATGTCAAGTTTAGTTACTTATCCAACCGCAAAGTAATTGGTAAGTATTTTGTATCAATAGGAAAAAAACTAGATATAGGATTTTTAATTTGGTTATGGGGGTCTGAGGTATCAGTTCATTTTGGAAAAGTGGTCTCTTGCCCAAAATAGTTTGGGAATCCCTGATGTAGATGATGCCCTTGACTTCAACCGCGTAGATTAAGGTTTTTGATTCCCACGGGAACTGTTTAATCTTCTGGTATAAATAGTAGCCTATGTCTTTCCCCAGGATTTAACTTTTCTCTATACCAAATTTCGGTTACGTTATATCTACCGGAATAAAAATCGGTTGAACAGATGGACAGTGTAAGCGTAGCAGTAGCGTAGTAACGTAATTTCTCATGAATATTCATAAATTTTGTTTCTGGACCCATAATTAACCCTATTTTGATTTAATTCTGTCTGATTTCTGAGCCTCAAATCTTAGCCCTTGTGTTTTGATGATAAGCAGATAAAGCAACCTTCAATTCAAAACATAAAAGTAGTGCGTAAAAAACATAAAAGTAAAGATATTCTAAAAACATTTATCCTACCAGGAATTTCTTTTAAGTCTGTGAGTTATTCAGAAACTCGAAAAAATCTTTGCTATATCGGCAACAATGAATATCTTAAAATTTTTAAAGCAAGAAAAGTAAACAATAAACTTTCATGAAACAATTTATGTTTCGCAACCTCAATAAAAAGAAAACGCTTCTGATGAAAAGTGTTCACGGGAAACTTATTTTCCATTTACAGGAAGGCTTCGTTGAGTTATTTTTTGCGGCTTCAATAAAAAACTGATTTTCGTTCCTTATTATTTTATGTAATAAGATACCGACCAAAAAACAGCCAATTAAATTGGCTTGTTTACCAGTGAGAAACGTTTGGTTAATTTCTATAGCAATTTTCAATTTTCAACCGCTTCTTAACCCTTACAAATATACCTTTTTTTTGCTACACATGCAGTTATTTCTTTTATTTCTTTATTTGTTTAGGAGTTTTTATACTTATGTACATGTCACCCCATTAGGAAACAAAACCATGTTTGTCGAGGGTAAAAAGATAAAAAAAACATACAGTTGTGGGATTATTTAGCCTTGAACGAAGCCTCTTACGATATCAAACCTGAACCAATAGAATTCATGCTTTTGAATCCTTAGTGGACAATTAACCTCTTGGCCTCACGATACATGTATAAAATAATTATATAAAACTTTTAACAAAAACCTCTTCGCCGAATTTTGGCTACGGTGGTTTATCATAACTAAGCACCTAACTAAACAGCACCCTGCTTACACAACTGTCTGGACATCTTATATGTGTTACATACAAACTTACAATTGGGGCTGGAATTTCGAAAAATCCTTTCTTAGTACATCTGCTCTAGGAATATTCACTCAAAATTTTAAACTTCTACGTTATGTATGTTTGTATGTATGTATATACCTTATTATACACTACGAATATACAAAAACAACATGTTAGAACCAAGCAAACAGCTATAAGTAGGTATAATAAGGCGGTCTTATCGGTTATGTTGCTTGGGCTATTGATTGTCTATCAGTCACTCGAAAAAAAATGCTTTTATTATTAGTTATTGATGATGCGACAACAATCTGGAACTTCCGGAGACAGTTGAGGCGCAGAACCACTGAGCACTACACCAGCGAAGATTATTCCTAACCAGTGGTAGATTCACTCGACGACGATTCAAAAGCACTTGTCAATGTCTAATTAATTGAATAAAAACATTTGAGTTTGAGTTTGAAAGCCTCGAGGACTTTCTTGCTCTCCGAGGCACTCCTACTGATCTCGACTACGGTCTGCTAACAAAAAATTCTTGACAGGAAATCACTAATTCATTGTCCGACCCGGTACTCGATCTCAGGACCTCACTATCCACAACCTAATAATCTATCCACTAGACTAAAATCCATACTAATATTATAAGTGTGTCTGTCTATTAAGCTTTCTTTTCAAGCGATTTTGATGAAATTATAAATTATCCTAACAGATAAAGCACATGCAGAATGGTGACCGTTTTGGGAATCAAGTCTCATTTCGCGATTTTTTTCTTTATAAAGTTATTTCTTACTCTGCATCCTCGAATAAAGATTTCGTTCTTTCAAAGGTACATAGATACGTTGTAATCTGGAGAACGATAATATGCATTAGGGATTTTTCCTTGAATTACATGAACTTAATCCATGCGGACGAAATTGCGGGCATCATCTAATGTACTAGATATACTCATCGCGAACGTAAAATCCTTTGGCACGTTTAATTGCAGGCGAGTCAACAAGGGGTAGCTCATTAAGTCGGGACTTATCCTCCTAAGAGAATATAATGAGGGGCAGAAAGGACTCCCTTGTACTGTTCACATGCCCTTATTGGATCCTTAGTAACTTAACGCTGGTATAATTTGAGCAAACCAGGCGATTCGGGACTGAGAAATTGTCTCATGATATCTAACGTGGATGGAAGGAAGTTATCCTTCCATCCACGTTGATAACTTTATATTATAGAAAGCTACATAATGATTATTATACATGCTAATTTGGTAAAGAGGTAGGCCGTTGCATCCTGTTGAAGAACACAGGCTACTATTTAACCCGAGAAAAAATTATTTAGAAAATCAATGAGTTCCCGCGGGAATCAAAAAAATCTTTAATTAACGAGAACGACGTCACAGGCATCTACTAGTAAGGCTAGTAAGTGAATAGTTTCATAATTTTCTACCATCATATCCTGAGTGCCTAGTAGAAGATTTTCTTTCCATTCCATTCGGTGGCCAAAATTGGAACTAATTTTTATGCTTTTTTAGTTTTTATTATATTATACTAGCGACGTTGTCACCAAGTCAGATAATTTTATGGGACTATGTCACTATGGACTATTTGTATGAAATTGTCAAACGCTTGACAGCGATCAATTCCAAGTAAATGGTAGATAACGTTTTCGCGATCGAAAAAACTCCAAATCGGCCTGCAGATTGTGACAGTGAAGCATTTGTCAAAAAAATTAATAAAACCAAGGTGACGCAAACAGAATCTATTCTAATAAAAATTGAGTCACTTATCAACACGCTCACCGACCCGAAAACAAAGCTCCAAATCCACAGCGATTTATATTCCGCAACAGTATTCCGTTATCGTGAACAACGTTTACGTTTTTTAGTTGTCATACACAGCCGCATGTCAGCCTACGGCCTATCTTGAAACTGGGTTTTTACTATTTCTAGTACAACTTTTGGATGTCTCAATTTATAACAATTTAGGTAAAATGCTTTGAGCGATGTACATTCTTAAAAACATACCAAAGTTTTAACTCCTTGGCTATCACGTCTATATAACTTAAACAAGTCATAATTTAAAAAAATAAAAAACTCGAATGGCCTGCCAAAAAACGAACTAAACAGTTAAAAATCTAAATTAATTTAGTTAAATTAGAATCTTATTCACATTTTTATGATCACTGGATATTGAACTATAGTGTTATATATTTCTGGAATCTACTCATAATTTTCTAGATGATGATTATAATATAGTTATTCTTATTTTCGAATTATAGAATATTTTTTTTCAACTTTATTCTTCAATGCGGGACTCTGGTCACCCCATAATTTTTTTTAAATTTTACTAGCCTATGTTACCCGGAATAAGCTAGGGATTCTAACGATATCTCATTTATCAAAATCGGTTCAGGCGTATAGAAGTTATGGTGGAATATACAAACTCACATACATACATACATACATACATACATACATACATACGTACATACATGATCCCTGAAAACAATATACTCCTTTTTTCAGGCAGTCGTATAAAAACACCTCAGTATATCTCGACAGAAGTCGGATAAGAATAAGCTAGAATTTAAGTCCTTAACTTGCATTTCATGTTAAACACCGCAAGCTGTCACGAGAGCGTTTCTTTTAAAAACTTGTCATTATCCCCGCGCCATTTAACTGGCATAAAGAGAGAATAACTTGACGGGGGACATAAAAACACTTAGTTAACGCTAAGCATCCTCGGGATGTACGGTCGACGTCAAAAGTCCTGTTGAAATTGAAACACTCACTAGTATAAATCACGTATGTATTACTCGTTTAATACAATAAGAACCCTGTGTATGGTTTTTTTTTTTGGATTGAGTATGCTGCATAGGCCCTTCTGGCCGCTACAGCGTCACCGGGGGGATGGGCGAGCGCTAAGCGTCGCCGAGAAAAGAGCCCTAGGGCTCGATGACATCGGGGGAGGCAACGTCTTCCTAAGGGCGCCTCCTGTGAGACTCGGACCACGGCTTAGGATGACGTTGGGATGAATGGGAGGTCGGTTGGACTAGATTAGTCCACACTTCTCCGAGGCCGTGGGTTAAGACCACGTCCGGGTGACGTAAGATATCGGGGTCCTGCTGTATTTGACAGGTGTTGGTCTGTAGCCCTAAGTAGGGTGCATTGTCGGTGGTGGCTACTGATGGTAACAAACAATTAGTTTTATGCAATTGCAAGGTGTGACATGATAGCGCGACTTAATTACATGCAACGCCATCTATTTTGAGATGGGGGACTATATGTCTTAATTCGTAGTGCAGAACTATTTTTAACAGTCCATACTCAGCTTAACTGCTAAAACTGTGTGCAAGCACTGTGTCAGTCACGCACACAAACAATATAATCTGTCCAAAATCTTATAATTAATTGATTTTATTTAACAATATTGGGTTCTATCACTATTCAATACTGCTTTAAATTATTGTCGTAAATTGTCGACAATGTCAACCTGCAAGATGAATATGACTTACAGTCCGTCAAACTTATCTGATCCGGTGGCTAAAATGGCACGAGTTGAATACTGAGCTTATGTATGTATGTATACATAAAATCTGCATTCAACTCGCGCGCAAACTATAATTATTATGCCTGTTAAGTAAATTTATTATCAATATAAACTAGCGACGCTGTCACCGTCAGATAAGTTTAACGGACTATGTATAAGTTTGAGGATGACTTTGTTACCTACTAACAAGCAATCTAGTTTGTTTATTCTATACTATTTAATGATAACTTATTATTCATGAATTAGATTATTACATTGAAAAAATATTATTTGCTTAAATGAACGAGATTTTTGTATGAAAATAAGTATAAATTGTATTTTCTGCTCCGATAAAACATACTTGATGTTAACTATACGATGTATTACTCCGTTAACAGGAGAAATATCACAGGTAATAAAGCCACTGTTCACTGAGAGGAATTAACGATTTGACTCTACCAGTACTACGTGGGGTAGAACAGACCATAAGACAAAAATAAATCACAACTAAACTAAAATATTACTTACTAGCGAATGCCCGCGACTTCGTCTGCGTGGATCGAGGTTTTTTGGTTCCTCCCTCAATTTCTCCTCCTTTTTAATTAACTCCTTAATTTTCCGGAATAAAAAGTAGCCTATCTATTCCAGACTATAATCTATCTCTATGCCCAATTTCAGCCAGATCCGTTCAGCCGTTGGGGCGTGATTGAGTAACAAACACCCATACATCCATACATCCACACATCCATACATCCATCCAAACTTTCGCATTTATAATATTAGTAAGAAGTAAGATGGACTTTTGACGTCGAATGTACATTAAATAGTGTGAACAGAGCGCAGATGGCTGCTGCACTCAGGAACACGTTACGGAAAACAGTTTCACTTTTTTTTAAACATTGCATTGGCTGTCGAGTTTAACAAAGTAAAAAAAAATTTCTTTGTCTTTTTATACGACTGCCTGAAAAAAGTAGTATTATACGACTACCTGAAAAAAGGGGTATATTGTTTTCAGGATTCATGTATGTATGTGAGTTTGTATATTCCACCATAACTTCTATACGCCTGAACCGATTTTGATAAATAGGGTATCGTTAGAATCCCTAGCTTATTCCGGGTGACATAGGCTAGTAAAATTTAAAAAAATGATGAGGTGACACTATAGTTCAATATCCTTGACTGACTGATATGACTTGTTTATAATCGTTCGTAAAGAGTAAACTCCAGTCGTGCGTCGGAGCTGACACACACTATTATTTTATTTCACGCGAAACTCCTTCATTTTCCGGGATAAAAAGTAACCTTTGAAACTCTCCAGGTCAGAACTGTACCAATGCTAAAAATCTCTGTTGCGGCGTGATTTAAGGATAACCAACAAACAGATACACTTTCACATATATAATATGAGCATGATGCGTACTTTATTGATATTTTATTAAATTTAAATTCAACCCTGTTTGCTCGTCCTGGGGTTCATGAAATATTTATTGATCATTAATTTGACGTGACTCAAAACAATCACGTATTTACAAACAAAATAGGATTCCATGAAAATAGCATAATTGTAACAAAAACAGTGATTGGGAACATTTTCAATCGAATCCCTCCGGATGTTTATGTAGGCATTTTTTGGCGCTGCGAGAATTTGATATTCAGATTAAAGACATAACCTGTGTAACTGAACGTCAAGGTTTCATTTAGCTGACGGAAAATTAAAAAAAAAAAAAATTAAACTATATGATGCTGGCGACTTCGTCGGCGTGGATTAAGGTATTTTCATTTCCACGGGAATCCCTTAATTTTACCGTATAAAAAGTAGTAATATCTTTCTACGGGAAGCAACCTATCTCTATACCAAATTTCATCAAAATCTAATAAAAAAAATGGGCCGTTAAAGTGTAGCAGACAGACAGACACGGTTTCGCATAATATATGACATCGCATCGCATGACAATCGCATGATGTAACACCTGTCATAGATTGTATATTTAACAATATGTTTAATTAGTATTTAGTCTTTAAAGTATTTTTTTTCAATGTGTAAATTTGTTGGTCGTCCTAAATATAAATATAAATAATATTAGCATGGACTCTAGTTTGAAATAATAGGTAAAAAGTAAAAATATAATAAATTAAATTTTGAGGTTTAGTAACAAAACATGGACCTCTGTTGCCTCAATAAAGAAACTTATTTATTTATTAATTTTAATAACATTATTATGACTAGAAAAGGGAAACTATTATGGAAATGAAAAATAAAGTCCACGAGGTCAAAGGTAAGGCTATCAGCTGGTGTTAAACAAAATATAAACTCATGAATAAGGACCCCGAACTGGTTCGAAACTAGTCGGGCACTTTTTCGACATAAAACGTGAGTATATCCGGGTTTTACATTATAAATATACTTTATAATGTAATATCCGGGTTTTAAACATTATAATAATGTATATTTATAAAATATAGCACCGTTTTAAACGCGATTATTTTAAGGAAAAGGCAAAAATATTCCTTTTGACGGTGTGCAGATGTCGTACGCAGCCTCCCGGAGCGTGCACACGGAATTAAACCATAACTTGCCTTTAAACCGACACAAATAAGAATTAAGAGGCGCAGCCGTGGACGCTTTATTACTGAGCTACAGTTTTCCAGATCCTTCCTTTTAGGGTTTCATATTTATTTTAACTAGATGATGCCCGCGACTTCGTCTGCGTGGATTAAGATTTTTGTTTCCCGCGGACTTGGACTCTAGAATTTCCCGGGATAAAAAGTAGCCTATGACCTTCTCCGGGATATCCCTGTACAAAATTTCAATAAAATCGGTTGAACAGATATGTTTTTTGATTTCCGCGGGAACCTTTGAATTTTCCGGGATACCACCTATCCCTGTACCAAATTTCATTAAAATCGGTTGAGCAGATGGGCCGTGAAAGCGTAGCAGACAGACAGACATACTTTCTCATTTATAATATATTCAATTCTCCCGGGAGCTCCGAACTAATTTTGTGGGATAAAAAATAGCCTAATTCACTCCCCAGGTCGTCGTTGTTTATAGTAATAATATTTATAATTATCTACTCGTGTTGACAGAGAATGAAAATTTTATTGCAGCGTTGAAAGTGTTTTTTTTTTACTTTGTCGTTTGTTTTGAACTTTTATTGTTTAGATTTACATTCAACGTTTTCTTAGAAAACCGTTTTACCTGATAAACTGAATAAATCTTCTCATGATACAGAAAAGCACGTTTATTGCAAAGACTAATTTAAATTACGGATAGAGCTCACAGGAACAAAAATAAGATACCCAACATGAGAATCTTGCGTGCATCAATCATACGCAATATATTATACCAAAGATCTTGTTACAAGCCCTTGCCCTTACAAGAATTTTCGAGCACTACTAAAGTAAGAATCTTTTAGATAAGCGCGTTCCACCGTGCTTGACAAAACAACAGCAACAATGTTATATTTTATCAAAATACAACATAATTTTCAAAAATAATATGGTAACAATGTGGTGAGAAATTTATCAAAAAATTACATTGATCATTTATTTCGGCCACTAGCCACTATAGTTGAATTTAAATATGCTTGTTTTTATTTTAAAAACCTGCCTCGTTGGTCTAGTTAGCATGTTTGACTGCGGCCGACGAGGTCCCGGGTTCGAGTCCCGGGTCGGGCCATAATTAAGTATTGTGTTTTTCCAACTAGAAATTCTCAGGACTAACTCCGGGCGAGTTGGTAAGTTGGCGGTGTTTCACCCTCGTGCCTCGGAGAGCACGTTAAGCCGTCGGTCCCGGCTATTATGACTAACATGATAATAGTCGTTAAAGCCCGCCAACCCGCATTGGAGCAGCGTGGTGGGTCTAAGCTCTAATTCCCTCTCTCCTATGAGAGTGGAGGCCTGTGCCCAGCTGTGGGACGTTAATGGGTTGTAGTGTTAGTGGTGGTGGGTTTTAAAAACTGTGCCGAAGGAATTGCCGTATCACCATAATAATATGCTGGCTTGAAACGTATCGTTTGAAACTCAGCAGTAATATTAAACTAAATATTTTTATACCTTTTTCAAATCAACTTCTCTGAATGTTCTCAGATTTTACGGTCCGTTATTCCTGTCTTTATGTTTTCAATAGTCGGTGGTTCCCTGTAAAATACGTTTATATGCACACAACTTCTGCTTCGTTTATTTTTATAGATAGTGCGACGTTGTCATTACGCTCCGCCATCTTTGTTTCGCTCGTGTTTATGCAAATGGCGGCGACAAACGATGTTGCGAGTTTATGGTGCGTCACTATTCGTCGGAACATCTGTGTTTACTGCGTTGCTTGAATGCTACGTTTTTTATCGATAATCTAGTAGCGAATTTAGTATCGTGCTTAGATTGTACCTAACGATAAAGAAATAGATTGTATTGTTAGACCCCCGTTTACACAGCTTTCACACCAAACATTATTTTGCAGGAAGAATAGTATTTGTTACCATTGCTATAGTGGCATGTATATTGAGTAAAGAACCGTCACACGTAAAAACGTGGGTGAATTGAAACTGTGTTCTGTCTACTTGCTCCGAAAACTACTTTTCGATAGTAATCTTTCGAGAGATATCACAAGAACGAGGTTCTTCCCATTTTCAACTCAGAGCCCGGGTGCATTCAATTAGCGTGCATATACTGTAGTTTGTACCGCAAAAATAATGTCGTAGACATAATAATAATTTGAATATGCAACAGTGTTTCGTCGTCGCCGTGATTGAAGGACAAACACACTTTCGCATTTATAATATTTTATAGTGAACATGGAAAGTATTAAAATAATAATTGTGTTTCAATATAATGGATCTTGAATCAAAAAATGTTATTTATCACTCATTGCAATCTCAATCGAAAAAGGTGCAAATGAAAAGTCAAACAGTACAAGCGTGTGTTAAACAAATTGTTCGAAGTGATTTAATTTCAACCCCACCCCGAATTCAATTTCCAACCAGAGAGATATTGAATCAGGCTGGATACGTTGTTATGTTTGATTTAAAGTTTTTAAGAAACGGCCCCATGACTGATACTCGATGGATGAATCAAAACGTTACTCCGATAATTCTATTAAACGTTATTTAATTCGTGTGTATTGTATATTATTTACATATTGCACTATTTTTCTTTTTATGAAAAGAGTAGCTGCTGAGTTTCTTGCCGGCTCTTCTCAGTAGAAGTAACATAAGAGAGATTAGTTCCTTATGGGACGATGCGGTGGGGTAACCTAGTCGACTAAAAAGTTCCGTAAGAAAATGCGTGAAGTAAGATTTTTGACCCAGCGAAGCGAAGGTCTCTGAGTCTACTTGAGTGAATTTGCACTTGTCCGTCCGTCCGTCCGTCTGTCAGAGCCTTATAACTTCTGAATTACTGAACCTAATTATTTTAAATTTAAATATAATATGTAAACCGATAGCCTCCAGCCGAATAGTTATAAAAATCTTTATTTCAGGGCGGCTCTCATAGAAGCGAATGCGAAGTAAAATATTTTTATATCGTTACATAGGGTTGCAGTATATCATTTTAAAAATACCAATAGAGTCCAAAAATATATATATTTTTTAAATTTTTCCTTAAAATTGACGAAATGGGGGCCATCAAAGTGGAGATTTTCTAACGTCCAAAGTTGACCTCAGAACTCTCAATTTTCTGAAAGGCTGTAGATGTCAATAGATGGCGCTCTGTGAAAGTTTATTCTCCAATAACTCTTTAGCTCTTTTGCGTCTAATGTTAAAAGTTAACTATTACAATATATGGTTAAAACTATCTTACGGATACCGGGAGGTCTCAGTTCGGGGGAAACACTAGTTACGACCTTTTGTCTTCGTAGAAAAACGTAAGATTTTTATGTTTTACCTTATATTAAACCTTAACGCCAATGCATTAAAGTTTAATTTCAATTGTAGTATATTTATATTGATTTATAGGTCGCAATGTTGCTGGTACACTACACGATACATTAAAAAGGTATATTGTCACACAAAATATTATAATAGTATGTATTATAATATTATTGTGCACTATCTGCTCCCCTATTCTGTAACTCAGTGGCTATCGAAAAATGAAAGCCACTGACATATATATATTGTCCATTGAAGGTTTACTATGAAAAAATGAAAAAACATTTCATAGCAAATCCGGCTCCATACCAGTCCAACGGTAGACAGCAGGCCAGCGGAACTATCGTTCCTATCTGTGTGTCCCACGACATCTCACGTTTTTTTAATATGTAGAAATAGGCCGGGGTCCTGATGCAAATACTCACCTCACAAGATACATCGAGTTATGTAGTGAAAGTAAGGACCGCGTATCTCTGACAGCTACAGTGTAATGATCGCAATCACCTCTGATTGGATAACACTCTTCCACTTTTGGACTGATTGATGCAGAAGATACGCGGTCGCCCTGCACACATTGTGATACCTAAGACTGTACACAACCGCCACCATGGTTAACAAACTAAAATACCAGAAAACCACCACAGTCCGAAACTAAATCCACAATTCGTAAATGTCGTCAACATACCCAACAAAATTCGCACAACGATAGGAGAAAACGTCAAAAATCATAAGCTTAACCAGAAAAAAGACAGCACCAAAAATCCGGACGAAAGAAGTGAAACATCTTTCACGAATATTGTCACACGCAGTGCCGAAAAACTTATTTCACTGAGGGCCCTCAAAGATGGCGGCAATCGTCGGGAATGATAACATTGCGATTCAAATAAAGGGACGATATTTTGCGGGCGATCGTAAAGCACACGCGCCTCGGAGTTGAGTCAGCGGATTGAGGGGTTCTTTGTTGTGAGTGACACGGATACGATACGACATAATCTATTGTACTTTCTAAGGGTCACACAGACTAAGGGTCAGTTTAGACCAAATGGAAAAAAAAACAAAGAATACTTTACCGGTGCTTTATATAAATTAATTGTGTATCTTAGACTGTGAGACCCTTAGAAAGTAGAATAGATTATGTCGAAGCAGACAGAAAACGTTTAGTTCCTTGTTTTGGAAACTTTACCCATCTGGCAGCAGTATAAAATTCAGTCATTCTACCCAACTCAAAGTACAAAATAGTTTGAAGTTTGGAGATGACGGGTGACCGTAGTTGTAAGTGTGGCTGTGGTCTGCGATTTGTATGGGCGTGGATAATAACTGTAACTAAACAGACAGACACACTTTCCTATAAATTAACAGTGGGTCATTTATACGAAAGTGTGTCTATCTGCCAATCTATCAGCTATCTGCTAAGTTTGATTTATTGTACATATCTGATTTTGGTTGGATTGGTCTCTGGTATTAAGTACAAAGATAGGTTGCATCCCGGGGAAGAATAAAAACGTTTATTTTTTTCAAAAATGTACGTAAAAGGGTTTTTCTTATTTCAAAATTTAAATTCACACAGACGAGTTCTCAGGTATCACAGTCATAGGCCACTTTTTATCGAAGAAAATTACACAGTTCCAACGGATTATTGAAAAACCTAAATTCACGGAAGTTTGGAATGAGCTAAACTTTTAGTTGTTGATAATCTAAATTTCAAAAGCTTAAATTTTTTGATACATGTTACTTACACCTACTACTTACTCTAAGAAGTTAATATTTTTCTGTGGATTAGAGATAATATAAAGCGGTGTTGAACAATATGGCAACGATCTGTGTAATTTCCTCAAACGGCTTAAAATCGTAAAGTTAAAATGGTACATAACGCGATAAACGAATCGTGATCAAGCATATTATGTTGTGTTGAAATATATTCTGTTTGACGATATTTTCGGTTTGTTTAGAACATCAAGTGACTAATTTACTTATTTAAATTTTACCTCATTTTAATTATCTAGGTCTTCCAAGATGGTATGGGTTGATTCTTATGATCAACTATTATCGTCACTTCAACCCATTACCGCCTCACTACTGGGCACGAATCTCCTCCCAGAATAAGAAGTGTTTGGTCATTCGAGGGCTAAAATTATATATTAATATTCCTGATATTCTTGTTTTAGAATTATAGCCCTTGTTTTCGGGACGTCAAGGTACGTCATATAATTCTAACATCCAAAATAATACTGCGATGGTCGAGAAGACCGGTGCTCAATTTAGTGAGCCAGCTATGATTGAAGTGTTGATGATAATGATCATCGTACCACCATGAGAACAAAAATGTTATCAAGTGTGATATAACAAGTGAAATTAATTTAACTAATTAAAAAATACGACTGGTCTGCCATATTATTTTTGGAGTTTACCTCCATATGAAGCGATTTGCACTTAAAGCCTTTGGAATCTTATTCACATTTTTTATTAAATGATATTTTTTGTGAATCACTAAATATTGAACTATAGTGTTATATATTTTTGGAATCTACTCATCATTTTCTAGATGATGATTGTATAGTTAATCTTAATTTCGTTTTTTTTTTTTTCAATTGTGGTCTTTAATGCGAGTCCATGGTCACCCCATCAATTTTTAAAAAAAATTCTAGTCTATGTCACCCGGAATAAGCTAGGGATTCTAACGATACCTCATTTATCAAAATCGGTTCAGGCGTATAGAAGTTATGGTGGAATATACAAACTCACATACATACATACATACATACATGAACCCTGAAAACAATATACTCCTTTTTTCAGGCAGTCGTATAAAAAATACACGCTTGAGTCTTACACAAATTTGCTTTAAAGCTTAATATTCTAGTAGCTTTCTAGTACTAAGTTACGCTGAGCTAAGCTGCGGACAACCAGTTAGACGGACGGACATGGCGACACTGTAAGAGTTGCTTGTTGACTATGGAACCCTAAAAAATATAGTAACTATGTTACTTTTAGGTTGTAGATATGTTTTTGTATGGTGGGCAGCGAGCTCCAATCATAAAAATATTATTGTAATTTTTTATCGTCCGTCTTACCCGAGGGCATCATCTAGATGAGGTCACGTCTCGGTCGTGACAGCGTGACAATAATTTTACACGTTCTTTACGGTTTCTGCAAGTGTGCCCACAATTTACCTACATTGCCTGGTGGGAGGCTTCGGCCGTGGCTAGTTACCACCCTACCGGCAAAGACGTGCCGCCAAGCGATTTAACGTTCCGGTATGATGCCGTGTAGAAACCGAATAGGGGTATCGGTTTAATATAACTGCCATACCCCTAACAGGTTAGCCCGCTACCATCTTAGACTGCATCATCACTTACCATTAGGTGAGGTCGCAGTCAAGGGCTAACTTGGAGTGGATAAAAAAAAAAACAGAGATTTGATTGCGTCTTTCTTTTCGAACTGGAGTAAAGCCTGAAGTACTTATCTGACAGCGTCCCTGTTATCGGATTAGTATTGCTAATCTATATTTAATGTTATAAATGCGAAAGTTTGGATGGATGGGTGGATGTTTGTTACTCAATCACGCCAGAACGGCAGAACGGATGTGGATGAAATTTGGCACAGAGCTAGATTATAGTCTGGAATATCACATAGGCTACTTTTTATCCCGGGAAATTCAAAATTTTTTGGTTCTCGCGGGAACTCCCGCGGACCTAGCTTCAACTTCAAAAAAATTTTTGAATTTGAACCTTAGTCCACAATCTCACCTGCGATTTGATCTCACCTCACTGCGATCTCACCTGATGGTAAGTGATGATGCACTAGCGTGATTACCTGTTAGGGGTACGGCAGCTATATAAAACCCATATCTCTAATCTGTTTCTACACGGCATCGTACCGGCACGCTAAATCGCTTAGCGGTACGTCTTTGCCAGTAGGGTAGTAACCAGTCACGGCCGTAACCTTCGGCCAGACCAGAGGTGCAATTATGTAAGAATTGTCCATCCAATCGTCAAAGTCGGCGTCAAAGTAAAATAAACCATAACACGATTGAATTAGAGCTCAATTTCGTGTATCCATTCTTATACGTTTATGGTATCGTGCATACCTAATCAAATCGCAAAGTTTGGTGTCAAAGTAAAATAACACCGAACTTTGCGATTTGATCGACAATTCTTACACTATCAGGGGGCAGACCAGAGAAAATTCAGAATTTATAAATTTACTCTGCCGGGAATCGAACTCAAGTTCTCCCACTATAAGACAACAGTGCTGCACTGAGCCAGCAAGGTCGTTATAATGTTCAATATGTCAAAATGTCAATATGTTCGTAAACTTTGGAATCAGAAGAAATAAAACCACGGGGCGAAAGTTTCTAATTAAATGACAATGAACTGCGATGAAGTAATTAACTTTTAATGGTTCAACTGTTTGTTGCAGGCTGTAAAAGGCCCTTACAAACTCATTAAGGTTTAACTTTTGTTGCCTTTCCATACCTATTCATAATTTATGTTGACATCTTTATATTTTGAGGGTAATTTGGGTTGGGTAGAGAGCACTTTACTCAAGAGATTGTTTAATCTAAAAATGAACGTGCCTCATTAAAGGTTCGCCTTATTTTTACATGACTGCCAATAAAAACTGTTTTCAGGGTTCATGTATTTATGTACGTGAGTTTATTTGTCCCAACATAACTTCTTAATGCTATGGGGTATCATTTGAATCCTTACATCATTCCAGGTTCCTCTGGCTATACACTTTATGAAAAAAAAGTATGGCATAATATGGATGTCGTGTTTTAAAAAAATTAAATTATGTTTGCTTGTTGCACTAGTTAGGCAACAGTAAGCGCTGTATAATTTACATATGTCTAAAAAGCCTGTGACTAAACGATCAAAACTGCCTCGTTGGTCTAGTGGTTACCATGCTCGACTGCGGCCGACGAGGTCCCGGGTTCGAGACCCTTCTCAGTACTAGCCCGGAGCCGGTCAGTCGGTCCCGGTTATTATCACTAACATGATAATAGTCGTTAAACAGCGTGGTGGATCTAAGCTGTAATTCCCTCTCTCCTATGAGAGTGGAGGCCTGTGCCCAGCAGTGGGACGTTAATGGGTTGTAGTGGTAAACAATCAATAACGACGTCCGATTTCATCGATGTATATTTTTGTTAGTAATTTGTCCTGCAATCATGATGTAATGGAGAACCTGGACCTCCTGAACGGGGTCGCGGGTTCGAACTCTGGGCATGCACCTCTAACTTTTCGAAGTAAGTTTCTTTTATTCCTTATCAATCGTACTTATATAATGTCCTAAGTATGTGCTGATTTAAGAATAAATTTTGTAAGTGGGTTGAAGACCTCCCTGGCGCAGTGTTGAGCGCTGTTTTCTTAACGTCTCGTCCCGGGTTCGATTCCCGGCAGGGTCGATTTGGGAATTTATAATTGCTAAATTTTCTCAGGTCTGGTCTGGTGGGAGGCTTCGGCCGTGGCTAGTTACCACCCTACCGGCAAAGACGTACCACCAAGCGATTCGATTCCATAGCGTTCCAATACGATGCCGACTTGGGGTGTATGAGTTTAATATAACTGCCATACTCCTAACAGGTTAGCCCACGACCTTCTTAGACTGTATTGACACTTACCATCAGGTGAGATCGCAGTCAAGAGCCAGCTTGTAATGGAATAAAAAAGAATAAAAAAGTGGGTACCATAAAGAAAACGAGCCACTCCGTAGTCAAAGCACACATAAATATTAATGTCGTTTTTCCACCGCGCGCACATTAGAAAT
Organism: Erebia palarica; assembly: GCA_964035005.1. NCBI lineage: Eukaryota > Metazoa > Arthropoda > Insecta > Lepidoptera > Nymphalidae > Erebia > Erebia palarica. The sequence continues at coordinate 26,229,542 of OZ035994.1, forward strand.
TTAAATTTTAATACAGATTCCAGAGAGGGTAATTTAAATTAAATATATTATTTATTCAAGAGAAATGAGGTACAGAACATATTAAAATTCAGTTAAATACAGTTTAAAATGCGTTTAACTCTCGTGTAAAATAGAACACAGCTTCTGTTTGTTGAATATTCAAGAGTTCAGCAACGTATAGCCTATTTTTTAGGATACCTAAATACTAGCACTGTCTTTTTAAAAAGACTCAAGAAAAACTTTCGACCTTGGGATTAGTGTGAAATTTTGTAACTCACCAACTTTCTCGAAATGTATATGCCACCGTAAGATTGTAAAAACCGTTAGATTATAATCTAACTCGCGAAATTCTAAACTGTCGAAAGATTGTAAACTGTTCAATGTTCTGAGTGTCAACTTTTGAAATATTCAATTTATTTACCTTTTCTTGTCTCTTTCTTGTAGGTTAGGTTAGGGTTCGACATAAATAATCAAGTAGTGGCACTTAGGTTATATCAGGTTTAAATACCTATCAGATTACAATCTACCGGAAAATAATGCGTTAAATTCTAATCTTTCGACAGTTTAGAATTTCGCACGTTTGATTATAATCTAACGGTTTTTACAATCTTACGGTGACATATACAAATATCCTTTTACAGTGATGCGTAACGGTGAACGTAGGCAAAAAGTAAACAAACAATCTCTACGACAAGTGAACGTCAAGGGAAATTAACTGTGTTCATCAAGACAGCTGTCGAGTGTCGTCGAATGCAGAGTCAATGGTTGGTAACACACACATTTACTCTGCATTCAACTCGTGCACGAACTGTAGGTACCCAGCCCGTAACAATATTTTAGTTCAAGTTCGTTCATATAATGTCATTAATCTATAGTCACCAACCCTATTTCATAATTTAGCAGCATTATATATTTTTTTTATTTAGCTGGTTTAACGGCTCTGAGCCCTTCTGAGCCCTTCTGAGCCAATTTAGCACCATCAATTATTTTTTTAGTCTCAAATTATAATAATATGCCCCCCTGATTATGTAATCAATCGTAATCGTAATCGTAAAAGTCTGTCAAACGTATAATTCGACCTGTTTAAGGAGGTCATAGATGCTTGCATCTCAAAACGCATATATGTACTCCTTAAACAGTTCGAGTTATACGTTATGAACTGTCAAATTAATACGATTGGCTTAGACAATTGGGCCTCTGATTGGCAACAGTGATTGCGATCGTTATAACGTACCAATAATTTTACCGTATTTAGCCACGGCGCACCAAGCCGAATCATTGCAAAACAAGAATGAATTTTAAAATTTCAGCAACAGGAATATTAAGCCCGAATTACTCTGACGTTATTATAATGTTTCAACGCTCGAATTCCATCAACGTTATTGAGACGTAATCCTATCTCATCCTTGCCCCACTGTATTGTAAAGTAACGAGATTTGTTCGTTCAAGGCTTTAGTATGCATAACCAATATAATCTAAATTAGGGTTAATGTTGTTTCCACGCCTAAGACTTTTTAGTGTAATGCCTCAATATAAAGGCGGAAGCGTATTTCTACTACGTTTAAGTCCCAATTGTGTCTTAAATTTTTTAAATAAAATCAAGAAAAAACAAACGTTTAAACGTTTTTTAAACGTCGAGTACCCGAGGACTTTCAAAAATGTCAGAATCCCTCCACATAATCTCATTCTTAATTATTAATTTGACATATTATATGTGTATAATATATTATATTTAAAAATGTATATTATATTATATATGTCACCGTAAGATTGTAAAAACCGTTAGATTATAATCTAACTCGCGAAATTTCAAAGTGTCGAAAGATTACAATTTAACGTATTCTTTTCCAGTACATTGTAATCTGTTAGGTATATTAACCCGATAGAACCTACCTGGTTATTTATGTCGAACCCTAACCTAACCTACAAGAAAGAGACAAGAAAACGTAAATACAATGAATATTTCAAAAATTGACACTCAGAACATTGAACAGTTCACAATCTTTCGACAGTTTACAATTTCGCGAGTTAGATTATAATCTAACGGTTTTTACAATCTTACGGTGACATATATATTGTATTTTACATTATTTTTATTTACATTACTACCCTAATATTAAATATTATATATTTCAGTATATTGCATATTTTTATGTATTTCTTGCTATTTAATTGACTTAAATTTCTTATTCAAGCCATTTACTGAATTGCATAATAAATTATAATACTTCACTTTATTACGTACTACCTACTATGTTTCTTCTTACCCTTTTTTTCTTGTTGCTTGTTGAATCAGTTACACCAATGCCTTGTCTCGACGATGATATACATATTTACCTATAGGGATGCGTATCTACAACAACAAATGATGCCTCGTTTAATCTGGACTCTGCTATTGTTATAAATATTCGAGATGTATTCATTTGGTTCATTTTGAGATTATTCAAGATTCAATTGATCCTCGACGTAGAGAATTACACCTTTATTTACCACTACAGTGATTACACTCAAAATTCAAATGGTTTCTTCTTTTTGTTTTTTTTTCTGGATTTTTCAGTATTCATATTCATTTATTTTGATGCCAATTTTTATAGTAAATATCAAAATGTCACTAGAATATTCAAGTTCTTAATACAGCTTACATACCCTTTTGAGTTTTTGTTTATTGCAAGATTCATTGAGATTACAACTTGGACCACAGACCAGAACATCTCCGTTGAATTTAAACGACGTGTTAAAACAGCGAGTTCTTTTTATACAGAAAACAAAATACGTAAACTAGGCGGCCTGCCAGTGTACCCAATCGAGACCCTTATTACGTTACTACGTTAACGGTGTCACTTGGAAATTGCTACCTTTTTTATAACACATCGATCTGCCAAAAAACAGATACACATGACACACCTGAAAGTGTTCGAAAAATAATACCACCACTACACCACTACAGCCCATTAACGTCCCACTGCTGGGCACAGGCCTCCACTCTCATAGGAGAGAGGGAATTAGAGCTTAGACCCACCTCGCTGCTCCAATGTGGGTTGGCGGGCTTTAAAGACTGTTATCATGTTAGTTATAATAACCGGGACCGACGGCTTAACGTGCTCTCCGAGGCACGGGGGTGAAACACCGCCAACTTCCTAACTCCGGGCTAGTACTGAGAATTTCTAGTCAGAAAAACCCAACACTTATTATGGCCCGACCAGGGACTCGAACCTCGTCAGCCGCAGTCAAAAATGCTAGCCACAAGACCAACAAGGCAGTTAAAAAATAAAATAGTACAGTCCGATACAAACTTTATGACGTCTCAGCAACGCCTCGGAAGTTAGTGACGAGTGTAGGTCCGCGCAAGTACAGTCAACTGAACCGTCATGCTGTAACCTAATATTATATTCTGCGCATCGAAACGCACAATGTTCCTTGATGTTCATGTGAAGTCATAAAGTTTGTATCGTTGTTTGTTTGCTATACTTAATACATTGAAACTTATAATATTATCATCGTAGTTATTGTTTTTATAGCGAACTAACAAAATCTTTGTTTAGGTACTTTTCTTATTCTCAGCCTTCTCTCTTCGAAATTTTAAATCTAGATATGCTTATTGTTATAACCCCATGTCTGTCATACTATCGCCATGAGAGTGAACGAGAGTCCGATAACTCCAGGCCTCACCACATCACCTTGAATCGAAGTACATACAAGTACGCAGAACTACGACAATGATAGGTTTTTTTTATTTTTTTTTATTGAAAATATTACAATAGAACTTAATGCTAGCTAGCCTAACCTAATTACTATATAAATCATGCTCACGTTTTTTTGGGTTTTTTGGGCTCAACTTGTGTTGATTAGTAATGCACGATGAACTTGGATTTAGATTTATTCTCAAAAGGTTATTAAATATATACTAACTGCCTCATTGGTCTAGTGGTTAGCATGTTTGACTGCGGCCGACGAGGTAGGTTCGAGTCCCGGGTCGGGCCATAAATAAGTATCGGGTTTTTCTAATTAGAAATTCCCAGTACTAGCCCGGAGTTAGGAAGTTGGCGGTGTTTCACCCCCGTGCCTCGGAGAGCACGTTAAGCCGTCAGTCCCGGCTATTATCACTAACATGATAATAGTCGTTAAAGCCCGCCAACCCGCATTGGAGCAGCGTGGTGGGTCTAAGCTCTAATTCCCTCTCTCCTATGAGAGTGGAGGCCTATGCCCAGCAGTGGGACGTTAATGGGCTGTAGTGTGTGTATTAAATATATATTATATTTATACTTTTATTAGACAATGCAAGTCGCGGGAGAGAGCGGTGCGTGTACGTTCACAAAGAGAGCCTTGGAACAAGAGAAAAGATACTAGAGAGGCCTGTCACTGGTGACAGCTGACATTACATTTTTAAATACGGAGTTCGGCTCCGCGTACAAAGTTTTTCAGACATTGGTATAGACAATATTATATAAGGTTTAGTTTATACTTTACAATAGGCATGATGACAGTAACCAAGAATCAATGAAAATAAGAATTTATCTAATGAAATAGGATTCATGGATTATAAGAAACGCATTTATTTTTCTATTTCGAATGAGATTGCTATTTATTTTGATAAAATAAAACTATTAAATAGAGCAATCCGCCATATTTGATTAAACGCCAAGAAGCGAATGACGTCACAATTGTTTGTTTTCGAGCTTTGACAATCGCACTATTGTTTACTGCACACTGCACAGAGTACATTGGTAAAAACTATAGTGACGTCACAAACGACGCCATGACACCGGCGGGCGTTTTGGCGCGAATTTTAATATTTAAATTTCAAATGCCAATTTTATCTACGAAACCTTATTTTTCTGAAGAAATAATATATTTTTTCGAAATAGTAGATACTTCCGGACATAATCAGTTCTGACCATTTTTCAAAATCAGTCATCATGCCTATTGTTGTGTTAAGTTCTGAGCAAAGCTCTTCCTCGGACTAAACGAAAAAACTGTGTATCTGTGTTTATTATATCAACGTTACAACGTCACGTACAGAACACTGACACGTACATTTATTTGAATGTTTATTTCTGAATCGGTAGGCACTTAATACCTATTGTTATGAAAAATAATAAAAAAAATAATGCTAATAATAATGAAAATAATAATGCTATTTTTTTATCCTTCACAAGTAAGCCCTTGACTGCAATTTCACCTGATGGTAAGTGATTTTGCAGTCGAAGATGGTGGCGGATTAACTTGTTAGGGGTATGGTATATTAAACTCAAATTCAAATTCAAATGTTTTTTATTCAAATACACTTTTACAAGTACTTTTGAAACGTCAAGTGAATCTACCACTGGTTCGGAATACCAATGGAAATTTCGGAATGGGAAGTTCGGAATGGTATTAAACCCATAACCCTAATCGGTTTCTACACCACTACAATCGTACCGGAACGCTAAATTGCTTGGTGGTATGTCTTTGCCGGTAGAATGTTAACTAGCCACGAACCAGGCCAGACCAGACAAAATCAGATGTTATAAACTCCCAAATTGACTCTGCCGCGGATCGAATCCGAGACCTCCTACGTTAAGACAACAGCGCTCAACACTGCGCCAGGGAGGTTATCAAAATTATTATTGATATATAATTGATTGCTGTAATAAATAAATAAATAACTTTCTTTATACTTCTACCATACCTTTACTACTGTTTTAATCATACTTTTGCGGGTCTAAAGTCAGCCTTCATGCCCTAGGGCCGTAATCTAGTCGATCGATCGCCCAACTAGTTGACCAACCCCATATTGTAAATATGCACAACAGAGTCTAGGCTCCAGACTGGTCGACCAAACGATCGTACCATTTGACATCAAAGTTTTTAAACCAAGGACTATGTGTACCTGCATAAACACTGGCAGCATGAAAAGCAAAAAGTTTGAATATCAAAGCAGCAGCTTAATTCGTCTTTTCTTTTTATTATTTACTAGACCTATGTATCCTACTTACTATGATTTGCAATAAATATCTAACCGTTACAGTTTGTTTTACTGTTATGGTAGAAGTATAAAGTAGAGTATACACCACCGGGATAAAGCAGTTTTCTTCTTGGGCGCTTGAATCCCTCACTGCACTCAGGACTCAATCTTAATTCCCTCTCTTTGGTCGGGAATTAACTTATAACACCCTCGCTGCGCTCGGGAGTTAAATTTGGAGTCCTTCGTTACGTTCAGGATTCAATGTAACGCCCGTGACATAAAACAGTGCTTTATCCCCTTGGTGTATAATCTACTATTATTTAGGCATCAGAGGCCCATGGTTGTCACTACAATACAATCTTAAAACTATGTTAGTATTTTTATTTTTAGAATAAATTTAATTTAAAAAGATTCCACTTAGGTCACTTTAATAAACTGTTGCAGGATCGGTGACTCTAATTTACCCGCCATCATCATCAGGGTACTGTTTGAGCTTGAACGCAGCCTTGCCACGAAGGATGCAGTCTTTTTCCTGATGACAGCATAGAAATTATCAGTGCCACCACCACCACTAGAGCCTATTGACGTCCCACTGCTGGGCACAGGCCTCCACTCTCATAGGAGAGAGGGAATTAGGAGCTTAGACCCACCACGCTGCTCCAATGCGGGTTGGCTTTAACGACTATTATCATGTTAGTGATAACAACCGGGACCGACGGCTTAACGTGCTCTCCGAGGCACGGGGGTGAAACACCGCCAACTTCACTCCGTGCTGGCACTGAGAATTTCTTAATTGAAAAACCCAATACCTAACAATTTTTATGCCCGACCGGCAATCGAACCCAGGACCTCGTGATCCGCAGTTGACTACGCTAACCGCTAGACCAACGAGGCATTATCAGTGCGTGCCTCTGCAAACATGCCTAATGCTGAGCAAAATCGCAGCAAGCCCAACAGTATCCTGAATCCATTGTTGTATATACTGGACTCGCAATGTATCTATAGCCTTTTGATTGTAGTTAGTCCACAGGCCCCCCGTGCAGCAGGTTTGACAATAACTTTGAATAGCGTTATTTTCGCTTCCTTACTACAGCTATTTATCAAAAAAATATTGCAATGAAATTATAGGTCTGATTAATCGGAGCGTACAGGACGCGACGCTTATTATGTGATCTAATACCCGCTCGTCCCGAGTGACAACACATTCACGGATAGAATGAAAAAACTTTAAATAGCTCTGATTTCAAACCTCCGTCGAGACGTGGAGCAATTAAAAGAATTGCTCCTAGACGAGATACTTCGCTGGAGAACAAAACATACGGGTATATATAGCGTAGGTACGTTATCGTTCAGGTTTTACCATTGAAAATGGTTATCGAGATTAAAACAGTACCGAGAGTTGAAGAATTTGTCGAGACATGTGTGAGCGTTTAGTTTTTGAAATTCGTCTAGTAACTATTTAGGAATTTTTAAAAATGTAAAAAATTTGGGTTTGGGGTGTTTGTTTGGTATATTGTAAATATTTCGGAAAAAAACCCGACTTAAGAAATTATGAAAAAGTGGGTCCTAGGGTATTAGTTTAGCTCCAAAATGGCGAAAAAGTTTTAAAAATCGGTTAATAATTGTGACCTGTAGGTGGACCCTTTAGATTTGGAATTGTAGAAGAACGGGTATTTCTTTCGGTATTGATGTAGCTTCTATGATTTGACCAATCATCATGGTAATAGTGTTAAAAGATGCGGATGCAGGCGAGAAGTGCATTCGAGTTGGAATTTGGAAAATCGGTTTATAAAATTTGGAAAAATTTTGAAGAAGAGATTTTTATTTCAGATTTTTTTTACGTAAATTTTTGTATTCATTTTCAATGTGACTGCGAAATCTGTGAATTTTTCAGGCTAGATAAGAATGAGTGTAATATTTCTCACATCAAACCAAGTGTATTTTTGCTTATAATAGGCATGATGACAGTAACCAAGAATAAATGAAATTATGAATTTATCTAATGAAATAAGATTCATGAATTATAAAAAACGTATTTATTTTTCTATTTCCAGTGAGATTGCTATTTATTTTGATAAAATAAAACTATAAAATACAGAAATCCGCCATATTGGATTAAACACCAAGAAGCGAATGACGTCACAATTGTTTGTTTTCGAGCTTTGACAGTCACACTATTGTTTACTGCACACTGCACAGAGTACATTGGTAATAACAATAGTGACGTCACAAACGGCGCCATGACACCGGCGAGCGTTTTGGCGTGAATTTTTAAATTTAAATTTCAAATGCCTAATTTATCTACTAAACCTTATTTTTCTGCTGAAATAATATATTTTTTCGAAATAGTAGATACTTCCGAACATAATCTGACCATTTTTCAAAATCAGTCATCATGCCTATTGTAAGACTCTGTCATTGTTTGACTTTGTCCGTGTAGTACGGGTAAGTACCGTGTACGAACCCGGAAATTCCGTGTCACTCCGGAGATAATATAGATAATAAAACTTCAAAGTAATTCCTAGCAATACGTGCAAATTCGTGGTTAAATACTGGAAAAAATTAACACTAGGTATTAGCTTTAATGAAACAGCGGGTAGTCTATTTTTTCAATCCGTATGTTTTCATTTTACTTGATATTTGATTCGAAGTAGCTAAGTATAATAATGTTTTCTAGAAATATAAATTATGAATTATTTTTAGTATCCCGGGCTGCAGCCTTTACGTCAAAATGGTCCTTGGGTAACTATCATACGTTAAGACTATCACCACCCTGGAGTAATACCTATTCTGTGGTAAAAGCTAGTATTTTGTAACCATGCCAAACAAGCTTACAGTGTCGCCACCACCACTACAGCCCATTAACGTCCCACTGCTGGGCACAGGCCTCCACTATAGGAAGGACGGAATTAGAGCTTAGACCCACCACGCTGCACCAACGCGGGTTGCCGGGCTTTAACGACTATTTTCATGTTAGTGATAATAACCGGGACCGACGGTTTAACGTGCTCTCCGAGGCACGGGGGTAAAACACCGCCAACATCCTAACTCCGGGCTAGTATTGAGAATTGAAACAAATAACTGGACGTGTAGTGTACCTAAATTGAATAAACATTATTTAAATTAGAATTTGAATTTCTAGTCAGAAAACCCCAATTATGACCTCGAACTCGAACCCGTGACCTCGTCGGCCGCAGTCGAATACGCCAACCACTAGACCAACGAGGCAGTGACAGTGTGTAGGTACTTAATTAACACTTACTTTGTAGGAACGCCACAAACTTTGCCCGGGCTACAATGTGATGAGTGACTAATCCACTAACGGACAGTCGGTAACGAACCTGAGGCGAGCAATAGTTCCACACTCGTACAATTAGTCTCTTTGTAGCTAAACTGAACTATTTCATGTGGTCATTGGTTACTTTGTATAGCCAACTCGCAACTGGGTGGCCTGGGCTACCCTGGGAAGGACCGTTAGGGTCCAACGATGACGATAATTATAACGATGATGAACTGCCTCGTTTGTCTAGCGGTTAGCGTAGTCGAGCGCGGATCACGAGGTCCTGGGTTCGATTCCCGGTCGGGCATAAAAATTGTTAGGTATTGGGTTTTTCAATTAAGAAATTCTCAGTGCCAGCCCGGAGTTGGAAGTTGGCGGTGTTTCACCCCCGTGCCTCGGAGAGCACGTTAAGCCATCGGTCCCGGTTATTATCACTAACATGATAATAGTCGTTAAAGCCCGCCAACCCGCATTGGAGCAGCGTGGTGGATCTAAGCTCCTAATTCCCTCTCTCCTATGAGAGTGGAGGCCTGTGCCCAGCAGTGGGACGCGTTAATTGGCTGCAGTGATGATGACGATAATTAAAACACTCGAAATAGGCCATAACAATACAATGCACGTGCATACCTTGGACTGCTACCAGCACTCGTTGATTTCCTCCACGTTCCAGGGATTTTCGCTCTGTAAATTAACTTACCACTTCTGCCACTATTTATTTTATGACTATTATTATGAGAAGCGGTGTACCCACTGGGTACACCCCTGATAACCCATAGTGAGTGAACCAAACGCACACTGATTCAAAAACCTACTACAACTGAGAAGAACAGCACTATACTCTTAAGTGAGACAAGGACAAAGTTGACATAATACCACTAGCTGACCTTAAATTAGGGGGGGAGGGAGGAGATAGTCCCTCCTTTACGCAATTATTAGTACCTACGTAAGTATGAGTTAGTATTACGATGTAACCAGAAATTTAATTCGCTATAATCCGTGACAACAAGAAAATCTATGTGGTACAGTGGTACTCACCAAGACAACATCTCCTGAAGATTCTGCGGTATCGGAGTGAAACGTACGTTGAGGGTAGTTTTTGGGGGGATTTCTGTGGTGTGGTGAGAACCACTGTACCACATAGATTTTCCTGTAATCGCGGATTATAGTGAATTAAATTTCTGGTTTCCTTCATTATGATGGACGTCCGCAAAGTTACGCCTGCTTCTATCCAATATGAGTTATATTATTTGTTGCGGACATGCGTTGCGAACCATTCTAGACTTTGTTGTAACGGAGGCACCTCCGCGAGCTTAATTCACACCTAACATTGTTGAAATACCAAATTCAAACTCAAAGTATATTTATTTGGTACCTATTGGTGGTACGCGTACGGTAAATAACTACACCTATCGGTGATAAGTGTAGGTACTAAAATTGGGGCCTACACGTATCACCTTCTGAACGTCACGTCTAAGAAGTATAAAACGTGATGGTGATAATTAACCACGGTATCTTAAAACTAAAGCTACGAGGGTCCCAAACGCGCCCTGGTCTGAGAAGAGCCCACAAAAAACTCAACCGGGTTTTTTTAAATATCACCATTATACAAATATCGTAAATCAATTATATTTTTAAAGTTAGTCATTAATAATATTTTAAATATATCATTTAATTTAGATTAATATGGACTTTAATTACATGACTGATGGGATACTAACAGGTTATCTCGTTACCATCTTCAACTGCATCAACACTTTGCAACTGGTGGGAGGCTTCGGCCGTGGCTAGTTATCACCCTACCGGCAAAGACGTGCCGCTAAGCGATTTAGCGTTCCGGTACGATAGTAACTAAGTCACTGAATGTAGAAACCGAAAAGGGGTATGGGTTTAATATAACTGCCATGCCCCTAGGTACAAAATTATGCATACAATACAAAAGACAGGAAACTGTGAACTGTAATGCGCAAAGGCGGCCTTATTGCTAAAGTGATCTTTTAAAAGCAACCCAAGCGTACTAGCGTATAAACTAAATGACGCAAGCGAATGCGTCCGCGTGGATTAAGTTTTTTTTATTTAGGATAATTAATGTCCTATGTCCTTCTCTGGGATACATCCTATTGCTGTACTAAATTTCATCAAAATCGGTTGTACAGATGGGCCGTAAAAGCGTAGCAGACCAACAGACAGGCACAATTTATAATTAGTAAGTATGGATGCGAAAGTGTGCTTGTTTATTGGTTTGTCCTTCATTCACGCCGCAACAATGCAAAAAGGTTAACTACAATACAAAAGATTAACTACTTAAACGACAAGGACGCTTGGCAATAATTTGCTCTATGGCTCTGATAGTTCCTTAGTTAAGATGTTTTGTGAGATGGTGATAATAAAAAGAAAAAAAACCCGGCTGAGTTTGTTGTGGGCTCTTCTCAGACCAGGGCGCGTTTGGAACCCTCGTAGCTTTAGTTTTAAGATACCGTAACCAATTATCACCATCATGTTTTATAAGTAAGTAATTTTTAACATCAATAAGTGTACCTACAGTGTACCTATATTGAATAAATGATATAGAGTACCTTTTGAGTATTGAGATTTTTTGGATGGGTATAGCTGAGGACCTGGAGAGTGACATAGGCTACTTTTTATCCCGGAAAATTAAGGAGTTACCGCGGGAATGAAAAAAACCTTAATCCACGCGGACGAAGTCACGCGCATCGGCTAGTTCTGATTAAATCCTAATACAATACAAAAGAAAGCTACCAACCACATATTCGTTTTATGAGAAAGCGTTATAAGAAACTACGTGCGCTATGCAAATTTTATTTTCCGATGTTCCATACATATCTTTCGTTTGCAAAGTAAAACTAAAAGGATTCTGCAATTCAATAACGAACCGTCTCTCCTGGAGTTTTAGTTTCTCCTCTATATTGTTGTATGCGTTTCGAATAACTTATAACGGCAAATTGCCTGTACTGATAGCTATTCAATTTAGAGGTTTTTGTTTTAGTAAAACAGGCTTTTCTAGTATTTTATCAAATCAATTGTTTGGCATATAATTTTTGTTCACTCACAGGCCAAAGTCTTTATACCTACTCAATGTAATATTTTGGTTTTTGTAAAGAGCAACTGCTGAGTTTTTTGCCAGTTCTTCACAATAGCATTTCTTTCCGGAACGGTGGTAGAGTCAAAGCATGACGTAACATATGAGACAATTGTATGCTCTACATGGAAAATAATAAATTGAGTATTTAGTATTGAGAAAGCCGCGGGTACAGGGTCCTTTGTTTTAAGGGTTCCTTTGCTCAACACTGGGAACATTAATAGTATATAAAAAAAAACAGTAAATATTGTAGTTTTTTTTTAAATTCCAATAAAATATTCTATTTTTGTACCTATACCACTTAACAATTTCACCTTACTCACTTTCGAGGAAGGTTGGAAGAGATTTATTTTTAGAGATAAGCTTTACCTTTGTCCACTTTTTTAAAATTAGTTTTAAGACAATATTTTGTACAAAAATAATAATAAAAAAAAAAACATTTAAGCACCTAGTGGTTTAGTTTTAAAAATGGTAGATTTTTGTGATTAGAGTGACGAAGATAAATTTTATTTAGAAGTAAACATCTTTGAAACGAAATATGCTTTGCTAATAATAAATTCGTCATAAAAAAAGTCATCAAGAAAAATTCAAAGCCCTTGTAAGACCTATTCGTAAAATCTTTTATTAGATGCTCAATTCTTAAACTAAAAACAATACTACTACAACAATATTATAAATGCGCAAGTGTGTCTGTCTGTCTGCTACGACCTATCTGTTGAAACAATTTTGATGAAATTTGGACATGATCCTATCATTTTATACATATGTGAAATTTTGTAGTTATTTCCTGTTTCGTGTACCATATAAACAATAAACAGAGATTAGGGTGCATCTTGGAGAACGACAAAGGCTACTTTTGATCCCGGGGAATCAAGGCAAAATTGTTCAAAAACATAAACCAACGCGGATGAAGTCGCAGGCTGTCTAGTCTAGGCAATAAAGCTAGTTGACCCCAACAATAATTCCTCAGGCAACGAATCTTTATAGTATGATAAAGTATCATGAGCTAAACGTATATTATAAGTATCCAATAAAAAATCAGAAAGGAAGTAAGGATTTTTTATGCTAAACCTAATTGTTAAAGCAGAAACGTACATTATAGCGTAAACGCAGTATAGATTTTGATAAATCGGTTTAAATATCGACGTTTTGCATGATTATTTCATTTGATATTTCGGTTTTGAGCGTAAATACATTACCTACTATTATTTTAAAAAGAAATCGAGGAAATATGCAGTCATAAATATTAAGTTTTAGGTATAAATACCTAACTTCCGGATGTTTTTTTTGTTGGATATTTTTGTGCAAGTTTTGGATCACTAAATTCTTAAACCCAGCCAAGTTTCATCGACTGAGGATTTAATGCGGGGGTCTCCATACAACGGACCGCCCCATTGCCTAGACTAGTCACCCATCGACATTCAGCGTGACAATGCTGCTATTGATGGAAACCTTTGGCCAATGAACAAGGAGTGGTCTTTTAAATTAGGTAAGAACCTAATTTAAAATTTAAAATTAAATTTTAAACTTTAAATTAAATTTTGATTTAAATTAAAGTTTAATTTAAAATAAATTTAAATTAAAATTTAATTTTAAATTTTAATTTGGTTAATAAATACTTAGATAAGAATCTAAGTATTTATTATTACTAACCAAAGTACTTGTATAATTGGTATTGTGACTAAGAATTTAGTTTTATTTAGATTTTTTCCTTTTTTTATGTTTTTCTTCTTCGAAACAAAATATCTCACCCCGATGAAAGCACAAACTGAAATTTTCCTCATAAATAAAATTCATCTACACAATTGATTGTTCCCAGTAATTGAAGTTGCCTCAAGTAGCCCGTAAGACCTAATTCCTAAAGTAACAACGTTGAACGGGGCGCAGGCTAAGTGAGACGGAAGTGAACACACGGCGGAAACTCGGCAACGAAACGTGTCGTTTCTTTTAGCTGCCTATAATATATATATGTAACTTCATAATTATCACTAACTCATCGCTGGCCCAATCCTGAGTACGAGCCTACCTGTCAGGATGAGAAAGCTTTAGGCAATAGTTTCATGCTGGCTAATTCGTATTGGCAAATTTTACACATTTTTGAGAACATTATGGAGTTAGGCCTGCAAGTTTACTTATGATGTTTTCAATTGATATAAGACAGGAAATTAACGAAATTGTATGTCCGAGAACATGTAATGTCCTTTTCCTCTGAACTAGATTGTGGCTAGTTCCAAATTTATCGACAAAAAATCCATTAAGATCCTTCTTATGAAAAGGGGACCCGAGCACACACATCAACTCTACCTTAAAATGATCAATAAAAATGGTTTAATGTCTCACTCATTAGTGATTACGATGAGAATTACGATGCAAATTAAGATACAATGGATAGGTGTGCTTTTAATGAAAGTTACATAATTTTTCTAGTTACCGTTCTTCATCTAACACTAGAGTTCTTAGGAACTGTCTAAGAGATTTCAAGTTCGGTATAGTGGTTTCAGGTGCTTCATAAAACCTCTGAATTACGTCGAGGGCCTTGTGGCTATCTGTTACTATTCAATCTGAGTTTGGGTCAATAATAAGTAGCTATTATTAAAAAACTAAATTATACATTCCAATTCTATTATGATATTAATACTTTCAAAAGAAGAACAGTGGTATTTTATACAGATGCGGTTCCTACTCCACCAGTAACTACTTGTCTTAAACGAATTCAATCTTAATATTAAAAAAATGATTTTTATAATTAGGCGACAAATTGTTAAGTAAGACCTACTTATCACCTGGTTATTGCTAAAGATTTACTAGAGTACTTTACGAGAGATTTGCTAGAGTTAAAACGAGACGAAATGACGTACCTAAGTGAAATAAATCTCTCTTTAAGTGTGTCCTTTTCTAAGTGTGTGTCAAGTCTGAGCAAAGTCAGAACTCAGACTACACTCAATAGTTTTCACATAAAGTGATGATGCAGTCTAAGATAGAAAAGCAAAAAAATATTAGAAAACGCCGCAGCATCGGATGCAACTCGCGTTCGTGTATTTTGAGGAACATAGATCGTAGAGGGCAATTCTTTTAATTGCTCCACGTCTCAGCGGGGGCTGAAAATCGGAACAATTTAAAGTTTTTCCATCTAAATCCGGGAATATGTCGAAGGCATGGAAAATACGATTTATATTAGATGCCAATATTATAATACTTGAGATTTGATTTGGGTGCAGAGGCGTGCAGTTCATACAGGCACAAAAGCACTGCTTACCCAAATGAAAATACGTCAATGCTCATTTTTCATCAAAACAGCTAGTAAGTAGGTTTTCTGAGTAACTAATGCCTACCCTAGCTTCAAAATCTGTGCACGCCATTGATTGGGCGCTTGCTGTGAGTAACGTGAAATATGTAGATATTGTTGTAAGTCAATCTCTTGATATAATAATTTATTGTTATCCATTGATTTCCTTATCTCTTATCTTTTCTTTATCTTTGCATCGTACGTCGTCAGTCGTTCCAGTGAAAAGGCTACCAGCGTTGTGTATGAGGTGTGAGGAGGGATGTTTGTTACTCAATCACGCCGCAACGGGTGAATGGATCTGGATGAAATAAGGCACAGAAAAAGAAAAGATTATAGTGTGGACTACACACACACAAAGACTACTTTTCATCCCGGAAAATTAAATAGTTCCCACGTGATCAAAAAATCTCAATTAACGTGGACGAAGTTGCGGGCATCAGCTAGTCCATAATAAAAGTTGTACGACGTAGAGAGACTAATAAAGATTTTCTCCATCGTGTTCGTTGTTTAATTGATATACCCACAAGCTAACCGAGGTTTTCTCCTAGCAGAACTTAATTAACAATTAATTAGAAAGTATGTCAGTAACAACGTGCGTCCAGTGATCAGTCTGGTATGGACAGATAGTAATGAAGATGGTGTTATTATTGTTTACTAGATGATACCCGCAAGTGTGTCCGCGAATTAATTAGAAGATTACCGTGGGATCTTTTTAATTTTCCGGTCTAAATAAAAATATTCACTTTTCGGGATAATAATCCTATGTTCTTCCCCGGGATGCAACCTATCTCTGCACCGAAATTCATCAAAATCGGCTGAAAAGAAGCGGGAAAGCTTACCATACAGAATACTCTCTACTCAATTAATAATAACAAGATGATACCTGCGAAATCAACCGCGTGGATAAAGGTTTTTCATATCCGCGGGACCTCTTGAATTTTCCAGGATATAAAGTAGTCTATGTCCTCCCCGGGATACAACCTATCCCAGTACCAAATTACATCAAAATCGGTTTACCGGATGGACCGTGAAAGTGAAGCAGGCAGACTGATAGACACATTTTCGCATTGATAATATTAGTATGGACAGACAAGCTTACAACTATTATAGTAGTTATATATTCTCATAAAGTAATTTTCTAAGCCAAACATACACGTAGTTAGCATATTGAAATGGCGTCTCATATGCATACAAAAACACCAATTTCCTCAAATC
This sequence comes from Erebia palarica, assembly GCA_964035005.1. Lineage (NCBI taxonomy): Eukaryota > Metazoa > Arthropoda > Insecta > Lepidoptera > Nymphalidae > Erebia > Erebia palarica. Next base: position 26,246,364 of record OZ035994.1, read on the forward strand.
CAAATATTGATATCACGCGATCTACGAGAGTCTACGAGGCTACGAAGGGCCTACGGTGCTACGGCACAGGTCAGACTATTTATTATGAACCTACGAGCTGATGCCCGTGATTTCGTCCGCGTGGTTTAATTTTTTTTGATTCCCACGGAAAATCCTAAATTTTCCGGGATAAAAAGTAGCCTATGTCACTCCTAAAGTCCTTAACTATACCCATGCCAAAAATATCGTCGATCCGTTAACAACAAACCAATAAATCAACAAATAAATATACTTTCCCATAATATTAGTAAGTGTGATGTTCCGTTACCTTCAAACTCAAACTCATATTTTTTTAATTCAAAATAACTTATGCTTTATAATCGTCGAATGAATCTACCACTGGTTCGGAATGATATTCCTACCGAGAAGAACCAGCAAAAACTCGGTGGTTGCACCTTTGAAAAAAAAACTGTCAAATTCATGCTCTTTTATCATATACCTAATCTATAACAGTATAATAAGCTTTTTTAGGAGCATACCTACTTTTAAAAGATTTTAGTTAGTTTATTAATTTACTCAAGCGGTTCCTTCCTTCGTGCCCATTCTAAAGTTGCAGTTCTTTTAGAAAAACAGTAATGAGATATTATCCTGCTTTTATATACAAGATCCAGTACATTTTTTATTAACAGTGGAACGAAATTCGACACATGTGTTGTTTGGCATCATTTATGTTGTCCTTATTATAACTCTCTCTTTGCGTCATATTCCTCATTACTGAGGGTCGTGACCCCTTTCTATTAGTCACATAATGGTAGGAGTTTTCTTAGGATAATAATGCGGTGGATTCCCACGTTCCTAGTATTACACTATTAGGTTTTTATAACGGTTATTATCAGATATTAGTAATAATAACCGGACCGACGCGACGGCTTAACGTGCTCTCCGAGGTACGGATGCAACAAAAATTCCAAATTTGAACCTCTAAATTCGGTCATCCTTCCAGTTACCGACTTAGGTCAACGTTGCTTAACAATTGCAATCGATATGCGTTGTCGCAACTAGGCCACTTTGCCCTCTTAATATCATTAGTGTTAAAATATTCAAAAACCGTCCTAAAACGTCGCAAATAAAAGTTTCAACAGACAGATAGATAAACAGCTTTTGTGATGCAAATCTCTAACACTTGAGCTAAAATTTCCAACGCCGAGCGAGACTTCACAAACACCTTCTGAATTTTTAGTAGTTTTCTTTAGTGTTCTAAGTAAACTCCGTAGTTTTAGCGTTGAAGTTCACGCTACTAAACTGTAGTATGAATTGCGCTCTCCAAAATGTATGTAGTAATTACAAATTAAGCTAATTAACCTTTAAGATTTAAAATTTTAAGTCTCATTGCCTTATTTTACACATTAGTGAATTAAAAATTGTAAGAGATTAATATTAAACGTGTGTGTATATTATCTAGATGATGACACCCAATTGTTTCAAGTGGATTAAGCGTTTCAAAAATCTTGTGAGAAAACTGATGAAAACTCTTTTTTCCCCGGAATATAAATAGCAACCTCTATGTCCGTAACAAACTACATCAAAATCAGTAGAACAGATGGACTGTAAAAACGTAACAAGCGGACCGACAGACATACTCGTAGTACCATGGCAAGAGTAAATAGACATATTTTTAGGTAAGCATATGAAATGAAATGAAATGATTTATTTATTTTATGTAGGACAGCTTGTGTCACTTATGAAACGTTAAAACTCTACCACCGGTTCGGAAATGATTCTACTGAGAAGAGCCGGCAAGAAACTCAGCAGTAGCTCTTTTCATAGAAAAGAAAAGGTGAAAAAGGAAAAAAAAACAATATGTAGACAACACAACACATACGTTACAAACTCAAACCAAGACCTTACTTTTGATAGCTCCTGCCCAAAATTTCCTCAACATCGGTTCAGTGATTCTAGTTCAACTAGCAAGCGAGCCAACAGATACATTTTCGTATTTATAGATAAAATATGTCTAAAAGAACCACCTTGTGGCTCAAAGAAATTCACGTAACAAATAAAAGTAACGGAGTCTAATTCTAAATTAATTTCAGAAAGCGAAACAAAGTCAAGCCTATTCCCTCGGTAGGATATTATGAATAGCATTATAAGCATCCACACTTCCATAATGGGCGAAAAATAAGTAAACAAAATCCTCCCCCAGGGTACAGTCGACCTCGCAATTAGGTGCCGGCGGCATTTTCTGCATAGAGGACTCCCTAACTCCGTCGACAATTATCTTGAAGACGACGAGTACAGTGTTGCTAATTTTTGGAACACAAGTAACAAGCGGATGTATTTTATATTAAAACTAGCTGATGCCCGTGATTCATTCGCGTGGATTTAGGTTGATTTGGTTCCAGCAGGAAATCTGTAATTTCCCGGATAAAAAATATCCCGGCAGGGTCAATTTGGGAATTTATAATTTTTGAATTTTCCCTGGTCTGGCCTGGTCGGCTTCGGCCGAGGCTAGTTAACACCCTGCCGGCAAAGACGGGCCGCCAAGCGATTTAGCGTTCCGGTACGATACCGTGTAGAAACCGACTAGGGGTATCGGTTTAATATAACTGCCATGCCCCTAACAGGTTAGCCCGCTACCATCTTAGACTGCATCATCACTTACCATCAGGTGAGATTGCAGTCAAGGGCTAACTTAAAGTGAATAAAAAAAAACGAAAGATGACCGATCCAGACTATAATCTATTTTTGTGGCAAATTTCATCCAGATCCTTTCAGCCGTTCTGGTGTGAATGAGTTACAAAAATCCATACATCCGTCCATCAATCCAAACTTTCAAAAGAGCAACCACCAATTAGTAGCCGGGGCGGATCCCTAGTCAGCCATAAAGAAAAAATTATGGGATTTCAAAATTAAAAATCTTATCGACTAGTCACTAGAGCATCTAATAAGTGTTATTACTAAGTACATAATACCAAATATTATTACGATACTTGTGCCCGGTGTGGAGGTACAATTTTTAAAATTAACAAAGGAAAATCCGATTTAATTCCTTGTCTGAATAAATACTATTGATAATCTTTTCACTTATCCCTTGTACCACACGGTGAAACTTCGTAAACTCTAACTTAATTATCTAACTCTGTACACGGAGAAACGTAGACGAGTCTAAGCTTCGGTATAATTATTATCTGTTTTGATTTGGATTTTACCCAACTAAATTAAGTCACAATACGAAACTATACTAACGTAAATGCGTTGGTTTGCAGTGTCATCTAAGTTACTATTACTATCTAAAATCCCCTTTTCTTCTGTCTTTATCTTTACTAAATCATGATCTTTTATCTATCTGTTACCTTTACACAGCCCGCCCCATGCCCGGGATACAATCTATCTGTGTACAAAATCTCATCAAAATTGGTTGAATACCTGATGTAAACAGACAGGCCGATACAAGTCACAATATCGCATTAAAAAAATATCATATTTTCAAACTGCTGATTCATTACAGAGGACTCTCAGACTGACAAAGGTTTTGCCAAAGTCCACCACGCTGACCAAGTGCAGATTGGCTCACACTTTTGAGAAGAGGAGCGTGCAGGTTAACTCATGGAATTTTCTGTCATATTCCAAAAAGTTAGAAGTGGTCTAAGCAATGCCCGGGTATTGAAGCCCCGACCTCCCGTGGAGGCTAGGCTAACCCACTAAGCATTCGCCGCTTCTCTAATATTAGTAGGTAAGTATGTAAAAAATATACTAAATGACATAAACACTTTACCAGTGTAGAAAATGGGCAAATTTATTTTGCGCAATATGCTATAAATTGCGCTAATTAAGAAATAATATTATGAAGGGTAGATTTTATCTCATCTGTGGGAAGTAAGGAAGATCTTGAGGTCCATAAAATATGGAATAAATATGATAATATTTCAGTTACTATTTTCATCGTGGCGTATTTATAGTGAAACAATCAAAACAAGCACACGCGTTCCCTAAATACGTATTATTAACGCAAGTTTAATTCCCAACCCGCTCCATTCCATTCTGTTCCGTTCAAATTATTTGAACATGTTCGTAGTTTTGTTCAAATGATACTTTGATAGTAACGTACTGGAGATATATTATGCAAGTTGGAACTTGTTATCTGTGATATCGTTTGTTTTAAATTAGGAACGGAATATGGAAACAATTTGTTTGAAGTTCCACAAACTTATCTGACCCGGTGGCCAAAATTGGAAATAATTTTTATACCCGTTTAGTTTGTTTTATTTTTCCTATATGCGCTGTCACCGGGTCAGATAAGTTTGTGGGACTTACATTGGAACATTATGTTGAAATTATAGTTTCCTGCTTTACTAGAGTGCCCATGTTTCATACTTCTTAATATTATTATGAGCAGCAATAGCATGAAAAAGACTAAAACAGTCTTACCTCTGAAATCATAAGCATTGAGCGCGTGTTTATTTTAAACTTGACAGATTTTTCTTACAAAAGCTGTTAAAAATACAATTAATTTTATTTTATTCCACCACAAGTTAGCTCTTGACTGTAATAGCACCTGCTTTTGAAGATGCATTCTAACATGATAGCGGGCTAATCTGCTAGGGCTATGACACGGAAACCTAATTGGTTTTTATCAGGCCAATGTACCGGAACACTTAATCGCTTGGCACGTCTGGGGTGGGGTAACTAGCCACGGCCAAGCTTCTCATCAGACCATACCAGAGAAAATTCCCAAATCGACCCTGCCGGGGATTGAATCCGGCAATTCCTGTTTATAAGACAACACCACTGCGTCAAAAATGTATTTCAATCAAGAGCGTTTCACTATATTAGTCACAATAAATATTATAAAAAGAAGAGAAAGTTTGAATTCATTTGTTTTTGATGACGAACAATACTAATGTGAAATGCCACAGAGAATTTCATACTCGAGATCACCGACAATATTACAAAAGGTTAAACATATTTGAGCACTCTTTTATTCAGTTTAAAAATTCGTTATGCAAAATATTCATGAGGCCTCATAAATACAAATTTCATACAAGAGAGACCTTTGATTGCACTTGACGCCCATTTTGCGGGGTCGAAAAGGTTAGAGAGCGCCAAAAAACGTTCCAGTGAATTAACCCCACAATTGCAGGCTTTTGAGAGATCCTTGAAGCGTTTCTTATGGAAAATTAAGGCTTTTCAGGTGAAAATTGCAAGGCACCGCGGCGAGCCAGATAGTGACTGAAACTTAATCACGGGTAATAGCAGGTGCTTTTGACGTCAACGAGGTCGTTGCGATATCGTTGGAAGTGCTATTTGAATAGCACCTCCTACGATAGGTTATATTTAATTAAATTTGAATTTGCTTAAATGCACAAGTGTGCTTGTTTACTGTAAGCTTGGTTTGTCCTTCAATCAAGTCGCAACAGAGCATCAGACCAAGGTCATTTGTACTGTGTTATTGTGTGTTTGTATGAGTATCTAGATGAGGAACTTCAGTATGGTATTATAAGCTTCTAATTACCCCAAAAATCAATGAGTTCCCACATGGTTTATAAAACTTAAATCTACCTAAAAAATAATAATTTATATTACGTAACAAACACTTCGTATGCCAATAATATTACCCAACCAATACGTGCAGGGTCAGGATCAAGTCATACCCAACTACACAAGCTTCGTTCAAAATTCAAAGCATTTTCAGGATATTTTCAAATATTCAATCAATCAAAAAAATCAATGTGCATTACATTGATTTTCCTGCAAGTGTAGAAATTGGAGAGCGAACAAAAAATAGCGCATAATTTCTTGTTTGTCTGTACTGTGTTTGACTTGTGCATAACCCTTTTATTATACATTTTTCAAGTGAATATTTAAAGTGAGACTCCTGTTCAAATAGGCACAACCAACTTATTATGTGCAATTTTCTTTAAAAAATGAGCACCAACGATTTTTGTAAAAATATCTCCGTTAATTCGTATCGCCGTCGTATCTTGTGAAGTGACCTCGGTTTCGCAGGTTGCCGACATTGGATATAATAACGTTCCGTCGCGTCAAGCGAGTCACGATCAAATTGATTTCGACCGAGCTCCTCAAATACCATTATATTACCCACTTGTAGAATGATCGAGATCTTTCTGTATATTATGTAAAGTAGGTATTACACTACACAAACACACACATACACTTGCTATCACCCTGCGTGCTACATGATTAAAATAAAAAAAAATTGAATCTGTACATTTTAATTTGAAAGTGCTACGCCTTCTGACTCTCAGGTATTAAGGCTTCAGCGATGACTTGATGACGTTTTTTGGAAATAAATCTTTTTTCAATTATTTTTTTTATTACACTTACGAGGGTTACATAAGATGTGTATGAAAACACGATATATGATTTGTGTACCACTTTTAAGGGATATATTAAATTGATGATATTATAAAAGTTTTTTATATCCTTCAAGCGAAATAATTAATATGAAAGCCATCCTTCATATTATATTTTATGTCAAAGTTTGGTGCTGTTCGTTAGTCTGTCTTTTTAGGATTCATCAGATTAAATCAAAGATTTGTCATGGGATTTAAGAAACACCCTACATTTGTGAGGATGGTCCGATGCTGGAGTGAAACGTTGAGAGCGCTTTGGAAGTTTTCTGTAGTATGGTGGCGTTGCGTTTTTTTTGTATTCCTGGTTGCTTGCTTTTCTTGCATGTTTAGAAGCAGGCTACATGTTATACCACATAGACCACCGGATCACTACATCAGACCAAGAATCTTGTTCCTTGGTTAACCTAACTTAACCCAGTTGAAGTCGCCGGCATCATTTAGTACATAATATTAATCGTCTTTCTCCAGAGAGTCATTAAAATAACATCAGCACTGAAATCAATATTCACATAATACCAAACAATATGTACTAGAAAACAGTCGTTTACGATGTAACTGAAAAAAAAATCTGATGTTAAATGGTTTGTGAAACAAAAGCAACTTTGCTTTCTCGTTATATTTTTAAAGTTTTGTAAGAGAAAAACAGTGGAGTGTGGAAAAAACTGAGCCGATTTTTGCTCTGATGGACGCGGTACAAAAATTTGAATACTATATTAATCGAAAAAAGACTTTTAATAAAAGTGGTTCTCATGAAAATATTTATTCAGGATATCTTAATTACTCGTTCATCATGCAATTTAAAAGGAGAAAAGATCAGCTTGACAACATATTCTACGTCATTTTTCTACAAAACCTATTCTGCATCAACCGAACTAATTGCTTAGAAAAAAAGCATTACAAAATCTTAAGCAAAATTATCTTCTGTATTTCCCTTACCACTGTAATTGTATTCAATATTTTGGAAATAGTCACCCACATTATACATCATACAAAATTGAAAGACCTTCAAGCACCCACCCTATTTGCATACTTTTATGAATTTATTCTTGTAACAGAACTGTTAGGATTAATAATTTTGGCGAAGCGAAATGACAGTTTTCATAAAAAAATTAAGGTTTTAGATGAAAAATGTGAAACAATACAAATCATAAGAAATGAAAAAACAGCAGAAGAAGACACGGCTAATAATAAGAGTAAAAAGATAATAACATTAAGTTTATTATCTATTTTCGTTGATATACTTGGATTAAATTATCTTGATTATCCTGCAAGTGTAATACTAACGCTTACAGTAGCGTTCGCGGCGCATGATACGGAATTGTTGTTTTACTCCGTAATCGTACAAGAATATAATGCCAAAATGACAACACTAATGGATGTGGGTGCAGAAGTGGGGACCAAAATGTATAGACATGTATTGATCGCATCGAAACATTTCACGGAAGACTTTAAATATTCGGTAAGTGCTTACTTTTCCTAACTTCGCTTCGCTAATGATGCGGATTTAGTATCTAAACTGGATGCTGTAGACTCACGCCTCTCCTTTTGTGCCTTCAGTTACTGTAGCTAGTTATCACTCTTATGGCAATAACGTGCCGCCAAGCGATTAAACATTCCGGTACGATGCCGTGTAGGAACCGATTAGGGGTATGGTCTTAATATTATAACTGCCATACCCCAATAGGTTAGCCTGCTACCATCTTAGACTGCATCATCACTTACTACCAGATGAGATTGCAGTGAAGGGCTTATATCTTAAAAATTATTTTAGTTTTCCTTTTTAAAATATCTTCTTATTTACTTTTTTAGTCTTTCAGAATTAAAACCTACTTTTATGCATCTGTTTTAGATAAGCCTCGCAGCGGTCATGACTTTTGCACAGGTTGTAATCTATATTGCTACCGCAATTGTTATAGAGGGCCCTAGAGTAAGTAACAGCTCATGGAAAACAGTACAAAAAGAAATAGGAACATTTTCAATCCAAAATAATATAAAATTTTACCAGACGCACTTCGAACGATACGGACAAGCACAAAAAAAATCGGTCTCCCTACTACAATGCACTGCTGTTGCAACACCCAAACCACAAACATAGCTTACCTTACCTATTATTGACTAAATGTTATATTTTAAGGAATAAGTGTACCTATGGAACTGCAATAAATAAAGAAATTGAAATAGAAATTGAATCGTAAAGTTTATCTGTCGCATCTATCTATTATTAAATAATGATTTCGAAGGTTATAACTGGTTCAAAACGCCCCTAAAGAAGAACAGCTAGTAAAAAAACTTGATAGTTGCTTTAAAAGTTTTGTCTGAAATAATATGCCATTTACACGCATTGCACGAGCGAATAAAGTGGACGCTTTTGTATAATCAAAATAAAATCTTCGAGTGTATTACATTGTTACTAGATAATTTAGTTTTTTTATCCCGCGGAAACTCCTTAATTTTTCGGGATAAAAATAGCTGTCCTTCCACGGGATGCAACTTATCATCAAAATTTCATCAAAATCGATTGTAAAGATGGACCGTTAAAGCGTAGCAGACAGACTCACAAACACACTTTTTTCTATAAAATTAGTATGTATAGTATGGATTGTTTTTTTTCATCTGCATAATTTTAACAGAGACAGTGATTATTAGATGCATAAAATAAAATAAAACCTAACTAATATTTTGTTATTTCAGAAACAACGCGTGTTATCTTATTTTGTTTGGCGCGAACTAAGATCCTTGTTCTCGCTGTGGTTGCTGTGTTCAGCCTGCTACCAAACTCGCATCCTGTGTGATGGCTTAGTCAAAAATTTATCTGAAAAACTGGTATTTGACTTGGACTCGAAAGGTAAGGCTCAAACTCAAACTCAAATTCAAAGTGTATTTATTCAAAATTGATACCTACACACAGTTCACCGTCAAAACGTCCCGTTCTGACGTGATCTGAGAAGAGCAAAGCACAGGGTTTTTTTATCATCACCATCCCACAAATATCGTTAATTAATTACATTATAATTATAACAATTTTTTTAATTTTTCTGTTATTCGTCGCCGCTGGTGGTGGTGTGGGAGAAAGTAATAGTATCTAAGACGGGTAGAGTTTCAACGTTATAAAATTGTTATTTTTAGAGTTCCGTATCTCAAAAAGAAAAAAGGAACCCTTACAGGATCACTTCCTTGTCCGTCTGTCTGTCTGTCAACCACTTTTTTCTTGGCAACGCGTGGAGTTGAAATTAGTATTAAATACTTATGTTTACGACTTCCTAGAGCTGTAAAAAAATCTGGTTTCTGATTCTGAAGCGCTCAATCAATTTCGATAAAATTTATATGGGACCATTTCAGGTGTATGATCTACCAAGCAAAAAAGATGGGTAGAGTTAAAGGTTTTCAAGGTTATTATTTTTTTTAAGATAAATCATCTCGGAAACTGACTAAGCGATGGCTGAAGTGCGTCAAATTATCACCAGTGCGATACTTAGACGACAGCTGTTACACGCTGAACCCGGCTCTGCCGCTGGCTTTGCTCGATTACAGCACCAATTACTTTCTCATCATTGTACAGGTAATAACCTCCCTAGGGCAGTGTTGAGCGCTGATTAACGTGCGGAGGTCCCGGGTTCGATCCCCGGCTGGATTAATTTGGGAATTTATGATTTCTGAATTCTCCCTAGTAGGAGGCTTCGACCGTGGCTAGTTACCACCCTACCGACAATGACGTGTCGCCAAGCGATTTAGCGTACCGGTACGATGCCGTATAGAAACCGATTAGGGGTAACTATGGGTTTAATATTATAACTGCCACGCCGTTGACATAATTTTAGGCCGCTGACATCTTAGACTGCATCATCAATTACTATCAGGTTAGATCGCAGTTAAGGGCTAACTTGTCGTGTAAAAAAAACGTATAGAGTCTACAAAAAACTATTATATTATATTTATATTATATAACTAAGACGGAGGACGGACGGAGACGGACGGATCTCTTTGATTTTTCAGGGTAAAAAGTAGAAAAAGTGTAAAAAGTAGAAATTTGGTAGAATTCCATCAAAGGGAAGGACAGGGGGTCCTTCCCTGGGATGGAATTCTTCCAAATTTCATTAAAATCGCTTGAACAGCTGATGATCCGTGAAAACGTAACAGACGTTGAGATGGACAGATGTACAGATAAATTTTCACATTTGTAATATTAGTTTCGACGGATGATTAATATATAAAATCATTCGAAAATGTTTTAACTTTATTGATTCTTTTAATAATTATAATTCTTCAAATATATATTTTTGTTTCAGATGTATCCAATTTTATTACGAAAGAATAGGAGGAGCCAAGCTATTGAAAGCACTTGAATATACTGTTGAAAAGTGGCGTTTGCATTTAAACGAACATATTATTTTGATATTGTCTTTTCACAATTTAATAATTGAGAGAAGAAATCCAACTAAAAGATCGAATTAACAATTCTCTCCACCCTAAACAAAGGATATTAAAAGATTCTGCTTAGATCCAAATGGAAATGGGCTAGATATATCTGCAAAGACTGAAGGATGATAGATGGACCTACTGGGAAAGAAAAAAAAACGGGGGCGACATTTTTGACGACCTCCCTGGCGCAGTGATGAGCGCTATTGCCTTAACGTGGGAATTGCTAGGTTCGATTCCCGGCAGGGTCAATTTGGGAATTTATAATTTCAGAATTTTCTCTAGTCTGGTCTTTTGAGAGGCTTCGGCTGCGACTAGTTACCACCCAATCGGCAAAGACGTACCGCCAAGCGTTCCAGTAAAATGTCGTGTAGAAACCGACTAGGGGCATGAGTTTAATATAACTGCAATACCCCTAACAGGTTAGCCCGCTACCATCTTAGACTGCATCATCACTTACCATTAGGTGAAATTGCAGTCAAGGACTAACTTGTAGTTGATAAAAAATGGGATAAGTAGTAGGGAGAGTGTGACAGAAAACGAAAAAAGAAAAACAATTTGTTCGACAATGGTGTCACAGACAAAAAATGGAATACAGATGTAACAATTTCGTCTGTGACACCACCCAGAATGGGTGTACAGCTCAGGGTTAATAGGCCTATTACACTGCACTTTTCACCGGGGCCCTTACACTTGAATCAGTGTAGTGTAATAAGATTTAGGAAGAAAGGGTCCCTAAAGTGGTCCTTATTGCTGTGTAATAAGTGACGCTCTAGCTAGCAGCCACGGCCACCCTTCCCACAGGGCCCTGTGGAAAGTGCAGTATAAAAAGCCTGTAAGACAGCATTAAGCGTGGAGACAAGATTGGCTAGAGACTGGGCTAGATGGAAAGTATTGGAGGAGGCTATTACCGCATAAACGACCCTTACATAAAATACATAGTTTGTCTCAATAACTGCAGCAGTTTAATAAGCACTGAGGCGACAGTAGTGGTGGTATGGATGCTTTATAGTCGAAACTTAAACATGCATAGTATATGAAATGTAAATGTAAAATGAAACGTAAAATGTAATTGTAAAATGCATTGTAAGATGCTTCATAGTTGACACCTAAACAAGCATATATGAAATGTAAATGTAAAATGTAATTGTAAAAAATACAATGTAGAATGTAAATGGTAAGTGAGGAATAATAAAGGCTTCTTTTTTTCTTTTTTTTCTGTGTAATAAATTATTTCTTGCTTCATTCCTTAACTTCTTTTCACTCCATTACTTTTGCCGCTTTCTATAAATAACACTGTATAATTATTTTGCATTATATTATCCATTATTACAATCTCAATCGTTCTGATTGACTGATTTTATGGTGGTCTTGTTGGGAAAAGTATTTTGACCAATAGCAGAAGAGCGTTCACCAATCAGATCTGATTGCAATTGTTATACTGTAGCAATCATAACATAGCCCCACATACTAATCTGATCCGGTGGTAAGATTAGTATGTGTTCTAGATGGGTTATTTCGTTAAAAAAAGTTGGGCATCGATTTGTGGTGCATGCCCCTCACCTGTATAAGCCTGTCCTTGTACCCGCCATAGCGCTGTCCCGCTTTTCAGACTAGATGGCGTTAGTAAAATAAGTCCCCATTCTTTGTTTGACAGGGCCCGTCTATGTGAATTGAGGTCGTTGCTGTTCAGTTTCTATTTTATTTTCATAGATACTAGCGACGCTGTCACTGGGTCAGATGAGTTTTTTAATTAAGTATTATTTTTATTTGTGTTAAGTATTTTTTTTTTACAAAATTTGTGTTTTTTTTAAATTAACTATTACTGTTATTAATTGTGAGTTGTGCTGTGTAATTTTTAATTAATTAGTGTAATTGGCCTGCCCGTACTAATTAAATTAAATTAATAAATAAAGTTTGTAGGAATATAAGGCCCTTGAAGATAATTTGCATAGCATTTGACGTACATTAGAAGCCCGCATCGTCATTTCGGAAGATATATTATTATCTAATGCACTGTCGTGATGGCGGACGCGTTCATTTGTCATTCGGTCCGAGGCGCGAGAATTTATGACTCAAGAGCACCGCTGCCTTTGAATTGTTCTAGAACATTACGATGCAGTTTACCCACTGCACAAAATAGAAACTATTACAAAGTTATTATAACAACATAAAAAATCTAAATACAAGTAGCTTTAAAAGAAATCTCTTTCGCTGGTTGTGTGCCAAGTCTTTTTATTCTTTATCTGATTTTTTTAACAATTAATTGACATATTATTTATTTAAATTGACATAATATGACTGTATATGTGAATTTTATTTTAATATGGACATTCTTTTCCTTTCTTTTTCTGTAATCATGATCATGTGTTCAGATTTCATAATCTCATTAGAATGATTTTAGATATCCTAATCCTCCTAATGAGTACTTACATTAAATATTTGCATGCTAATTTATAGTAGAATATGAAGAACGCCTTAAATTTGTAACATCTGTACATACTCTTATTCAGCAAATAAATTTCATTTCATTTCATGTCATAAACGAGCTGGACAACAAACTGAGTTCTGAGTGTAGAAGATTGAAGTAATGTGGGTTTTTTGGTTCGTATTAAATGATGGGGACTGTTGGTGAAGACGTCTTTATTCTGTGCAGGCTTACTATCTCGTAACTCTTTACTAACCAACAGAAAGAAAAACGAAACCTTACTTGCTATTGTTATAATATTGTTGAAGTACCCGCTTGCTGTTTACTAAATCCGATCGCGTAACTCTCTCAACTTTTCACTCAATAACACGCTTATTGTCACGCGTGTGTGACCATTTAATTTTTTTACTGTGAATTTGTGTTAGTTGTGTTAACTGTGCTACATCTGGTGTTAATTGTGTTAAAATTACACTTTGTTCCATATTTGTTCATTTTAGTTTTGATCTGGAAGCTTAATTTTTGTTAAAATTGAAATCCTATTAGTTGTAGGGTTCCTTTTTGGTTGAACTTTGTGTAATTTGTTTGAATTGTGTAATTAAAAAGTCTGGTTTTACTTAACTGCTTTTATTTTTAATTTTATCCACTTCTGGTTGCTTTTAATAGTATTTCTTATATAACTTAGTTACAATTTCAATGGACCTTTCTTCCAAATCGATGAGTATACAACCTACATCGATTTATTGAGGAGTTGCATATTTATGTTTAACTGAGTACTTATTACAAGATCTTTAATGTAGGACTAATCCAATTTCGTTTGGAAACGCAATTTTAAAAGCAATTTTTGTCCTACTTAGATCAAATTTTGATTGAAAATACAGGGATCGACGCACCTGGATCACGAAAACAATGTGTACAAATTATAATGGACTAATCAGGTACGAGGGACGAGTGGCCTACTTGTGACAAAGCATATAAATCTATTGCAATTGTTAAAAAACGTTGACCCAAGACAATAACTGGATGGGTGACCGAATTTGGAAGTCCGAATTTAGCCTTTTCGTTTCCTCTCTGTCTCGGACAGCACGTTAAGCGGTCGATTTCGGTTATTATCACTAGCATCTGATAATATTCGTTAACCTAAGATTTAGTAAGAGTACCTACTCATAGCCAAGTCATAAGCAGAAGGACGTGGTAACCTACCGCATTATTATCCTAAGAAAACTCTTACCATTATTTGATTATAAAAAAGCGGTCACAACCCTAATTGATGAGGAATTTAACAAGAGAGTCCTTCTCTAATATTTTGTCTTTACTACACCAAAGAACTCATAGGATGGACAAATAATGGGCTTTACTTTCTAAGGGTTGAATGTCATCAAATAGCATTTTCGATTTTCCAATACACTGCAAGTACAAGTTTCCGTGATTGGGGTGTAATTGGGGTGAAAACATCCCTTATGCATGCGCCCTCTGACGGTTAATTGCAGTCACGGCCCATTTCCTTGCTGAAATTGCGTCGCAGCTCGGGTTTGGATTTCGGTTGGAATTCCGTTATGGTTAAATATCGGTTTTGCATTATCCATACTAATATAATAAATGAAATGATTCATTTATTTCACGTAAGAAAACTGTACTGTCACCAGGTGGTGATGATTTAAGTACTCGGATGCGGGCAAACCTGTTAGAAATATGGCATTTATATTAAACCTATAACACCTAATCTGTGATAAGCTTATAAATAAATGCTATTACAAAATCTCTGAATTCCTTAGTGATAATCTCAAGTAACTTTTTATATATAATATAATATGTAAATTTTGATGATGACGATGTGATTATTAACTGAATGGTTTTAAAGTGCAATAATTGAGTATCCCCCCCTTATATGTAATTTGACATATGTAATTAAGTAGGAACTATTATCATATTATCTCTGATTATGTTATATTATTTTCTTTCGTTTCTAATTGTAATTTTGTATGACCTTTTATTAATTTAATTTTATCTAATTTTCTTTTTTTTTTTTAAATTGCCATACAACTTTGATGATCTATCTATACCAAATATTCATACACCATTAATTGGTAGAATGTATAAGGCTCGCAAACTGTAATCATGTCAACTTTATATCACCTACATTCTCATGAATAAATTAGTTATTTATAAATATTTTATTATTTAGATAAATGTATTTTGAGCAAATACCAAACCATCAGCTAGCGCAAACCCAAGGTTGACCACCAGGAATCATCACTATTATTGGAAGAGTCAAAACAAGACGTTTAAGTTATAACATGGGTTTAACAGGAAATGAAGTCTGAAGTCCCGTCGCACCTAATATAACCCATCACAGTAATATCGTGATACGCCTGAGGGGTTGTTACGGATGGAAATTAGCACTCGATTGCTGAAATGATAAACTTGAAAACACTAAAGCTTATAGAGAAAAAACTGACTTAACCATTATTTCAAGCGGAGATTCGAAAATTTTGTTAAATTGTTACTTACCCTGTACCTGTTCGTAAAGACTGAGATAGTAGCGGGCTAACCTGCTTAGGTTATGGTTGTTTTCCTTCATAACATGGGATATGGTATTAAGCTAGATTTAATTATTACTATTTTTTTTTGAGCAAACGAGCAAGCGGGTCACCTGATAGTAAGTGATTTCCGCCGCCCATAAACATTTGCAGCACCCGAGGAACCGCCAATGCGTTGCTGGCTTTTGAGATATTTGTTTATCCACCCTTTGAAGAGCCCCATGAGGCATAATCATGAGGGAACACAGAAGATGGAAGCTGGTTCCATCGTTTGCAGGAACGTGGCAAAAATGACCTGGAATATCGGGAGGTAGAAGAAGACCAGGCATCCAGGTGGTGAGGATGAAATTTTTTTCTGCAACGAAGGGTGCGACTGGAGAATACTTGTATTTTAGATTAAATAACTCTTCAGAGCCCTCCCCATTGCTTTCCTTAACTTGTAATTTTATTAATGGCAGAGATAGGTCATAGTCTAAAAAATAACAAAAAAGTACTTTTTATCCTGCAAAACCGCTGGACCCAAAAAACCTCAATCCACGTGGATGAAGTCTTAGTCATCAATTCAATTCAATTCAATATATTTAAAACATGTAGGACATACAGGTGTCTCTTATGTTACGTCATGTTTTGACCATCGGTTCGGAAAGCAGATAGAAATTCCCAAATTGCCCATGCTGGGGATAGAACTCCCGTTTATGAGATCACAGCGCTCACAACTGCGCCAGGGAGGTCAGTATTGTTACTTAACTTTCATCAAGTTAATTTATTAAAATATAAACAGGTTATTGATCCATGATCATACCTTTTGATCTCATAAAGCGGGGTTATTCTTTTTATATTTTTTTCGTAAACGAGCGCTTAATGACCGGCTTTTGTTATCGCCCCGGCCGTCTAGGGTCTCGACTGAACAATTAAATTGAGGAACTGAAGCATATGTATTTAACCAGAAAAGGATTAATTGATGTAGTCTATTATACTTACCTGCTATGAACGGTGTCCAACGTGTGACATACGTACATCGCGTCTCGATGGGACGTAACTTAACAGAATCAAACAAATTATTTTGGATTTGTAAGCCCACTTAACCAAAAAAAACCGGCCAAGTGCGAGTCAGATTCGCGCACCAAGGGTCCGTACAAACCTGTAGTAAGTTTAATTCAATTCAATTCAATCCAATTTATTTATTTCAGATAACAATAATCCATATTTATTACAATTTTATGTCAATATCATTATTCATTGTCAGAATTTAGAAATATATCGTTATCATATTTTAAAAATCAAAATCAAAGTTTAAATTAAAAAGTCAAATTGCATTTTTATTAAAATATGATTTAATTAACTAAAAATTTATGCTTCTCGCAATTTTTTCTTTATCTGTGCTATAAGACGTTGCGTATGCGTACCAAATTTCAAGATTTTGAGTTCACGGGAAGTACCCTGTAGGTTTTGATTCCCTTGCGAGTGTCGAAAATTTGCATTAAAATATTTTTATTATATGATGTAACTAAAAATGTATGCTTTTCGCATTTTTTCCTTTATCTGTGCTATAAGACGTTGCTTCGTACCAAATTTCAAGATTCTGAGTTCACGGGAAGTACCCTGTAGGTTTTGATTCCCTTGCGAGTGTCGAAGTTGCAGTATAATCTGCTGCATCTTTTGATTGCGTTGGTTTAGAAGTTTGATTTTTCCACAGCTCCAAGGGACAGTAGACCTGTGTACTTGATATGAATTTCAGCTTGACACCTTCGTGCGTTCCTAGAAGAAGAGTCTTGACAGACAGACAGACGAAAAACAAAATGATCCTATAAGGGTTCCGTTTTTTCTTTTGAGGTACGGAACCCTAAAAAAATTTGAATCGTAGTAGCAAAGGTTAGCTTTACAACGATATGATTGCTATGCTGTATTCTTACGGCTTACATTGTCTTGGCATGAGTGATAAGATTCAGACGACACCGCCATCTCGTAAAATACTAGCACACTAAGATGCAAAAGCTTCTTTTGCAGCGACGAAAGACTGTGGCGCTACCTGTACATGGAATAAAAATATTTATACAACCACCTATGTTTGCTCCGGTTCTATTTGATCATGCAAAATTGCGTGAAATTTTGAATATAACAGGTATATTGTAACATATTTTACCAAATAAATACTCACTTTATTTTACTTTGCACTGCGCCCGAAGCCTTATATTTTGACTGTTAATATTACATAACTAACATCCTTTCCCAGCTATAAAATTAAAATAAAAACCGCCCGCTAATCTCTCTAACCATCTGACTGCATCATTACTGACCACCCAATGAGATAACAGGCTAACTTAGGTATCGTGAAATAAAAAAACTGCTATCAGGAATTCCCGGGTTTGAATTCCAGGGTTGAGCTTTAATATGTACAACAACGGGAAGTGTTGGGAAGCCTTGTCTCGGAGAGCACGTAATCCATACTAATATTATTAATGTGAAAGTATGTCTGTCTGTCTGGTACGCTTTCCCCGCACATCTTTTCAAACGTTTTTGATGAAACTTGGTACAAATATGATAGGTAACTGCATCACGGGGAAGGACATAGGCCACGTTTTATCCCAGAAAATTAAAGAGTTCCCGCGGGAATCAATAAAATTTAATTCATGCGGACGAAGTCGCGGGCATCATCTAGTAATCTATGTTTAGCATTTTACTCATCATAATAATTAATCATTATCACAACCCATCGCCGGCTCACTACTGAGCACGGGCCTCACGAATTAAGAAGGTTTCGTCCTTAGTCCACCATACTAGCCAAGTTGGCAGACTTCTCACACTTTTGAGAACGTTCTAAAGAATTTTCTGGCGAGTTTGTTTTCTTCAGGGTGTTTTTCTTCATTTTTACCTAAAGCAAGTGATTAATTTACCTAACTCAGTCAAAAGTTAGAAGTGCATTCACGAGGATCGCACCTCCCAACACCCTAATAAGTCGAACCTCACAATACTCAATACTCAATATCATTTATTCAATATAGGTACACTGTAGGTACACTTATTGACGTTAAAAATTACTTACTTATAAAACATGATGGTGATAATCAGTTACGGTATCTTAAAACTAAAGCTACGAGGATTCCAAACGCGCCCTGATCTGAGAAGAGCCCACAACAAACACAGCCGGGTTTTTTTTAAATATTATCACCACAAATCATCTTAACTAAGGAACTATCAGAGTCATAGAGCAAATTATTGCCAAGCCTCCTTGTCGTTTAAGTAGTCCTTTACATGGTAATAAGATTTTTCAATGAGTTTACGTTTTACATTAACTTTGAACTTATTCAGAGACATCTTTAACATGTCTTCTGGGAGCTTATTGTAGAAGCGGACACTCTCAACCACTAGACTATCGCCGCTTCTACTCAGCATAGCGATGTTATTGATTTTCACCCTTTGAAACCTGGTTTCAATTGAAATGTAAATTTACCTAAGTGATTGACTCAATTCGTGAATTTGCGCATTAATAAACTGATTTCCACTAAATTTACTTTACGATGACGACTAGACTTCTTTAGATAGACGATTTTGACGACCTCAGTGGGGCAGTGTTGAGCGATATTGTGTTAACGTGCGGAGGTCCCGGGTTCGATCCCCGGCAGGGTCAATTTGGGAGTTTATAACTTCTGCATTTTCTCTGGTCCGGCCTGGTGGTAGGTAGACTTCGGCCATGGCTAGTTACCACCCTACTGGCCAAGCGATTTAGTGTTCCCAGATGCCGTGTAAAACTGAATAGAGGTATCAGTTTAAATAACTGCCACGCTCTAACAGGTTAGCCCGCTACCATCTTAGACTGCATCATCACTTACCGTCAGGTGTAATCGCAGTCAAGGGCTAACTTGTAGTGGTTAAAATAAAACCTAAACCATTCCTGTGACCTCGTCTGCATGGGCTTAGGTTATATTTAAAACTCTCGGAAACCAGTATATTTTCTGAGATAAAATTGATAATTTATGTCCATGGCTGGTGATAGCCTAATTTAGACACTCTGCCTCCTATTTGAGTATTCGTGGGTTTGATGACCAGAGGTGCGATTATGTAAGAATTGCCGATCCAATCGTCAAAGTTCGGCGTCAAAGTAAAATAAACCATAATCGCATTGAATTAGAGCTCAATTTCGTGTATCCATTCTCATACGTTTATGGTATCGTACATACCTAATTGAGCTCTAATTCAATGCTGTTATGGTTTATTTTACTTTGACGCTGAACTTTGACGATTGGACCGACAATTCTTACACAATCGGGGGGCACGTAACCTATCTCCAGGTACTCCTCTTTAGTTTTCGGAGTTATGTACGTTATAAACACTTCAACAAATCATTGAATTTGATTGATTATACGCTGAAGGAACATCGTGAGGAGACCATCAATCAATCAATCCATCAATCTTAACCATCAATCATTGGGCATGCGAACGAGTTATAATGTTATGTATTTGTGAAACTGCCAATCCGCCATGGACCGACGTGGACTATGGTTAAATTTTTCTCTATGCATTGGGTTTGTTACTTTTTAATCCATAGTTATTATAAATGCGAAAGTCTGTCCGTCTGTCTGTCGGCCGCGCTTTCACGACCAGCCTGTTTAACCGATTTTGATGAAATTTGGTTCAGGGATAGGTTGTATACCGGGGAAGGACATAGGCGACTTTTATCCCGGAAAATTGAGGACTTCCCGCGGGAATTGAAAAACTTAATCCACGCGGATGAAGTCCTGGGCATTATCTAGGAAATAATATTATTATTAAAGCACTGATTTCGACTAGATTAAACTATGTGTCTAATTTCAACATCAAATTTTTTAGTGAATAATTACAATTTGGATTAAAATTTTTCAAAGCACAATTGAATTGCACTTTAGAAAAGAAATTAGAAAATTCTTGAGCAACATTGCATAAGGGATGGGGTTCACTGACCGGTCTATTGTTCTACGTCCCCTGTACAAGCATTATGTTGTTCTTTTGTCGTCTGCTTTGTATTTACACGCTTTCCTTTATTTGCATTGAATTGTCTAAGTGCATTCTTAGTGTCTCGTATTTCACACGTTTTTCTCTTCTCTCTAAGCTATGTGTTAGTCTATTATTTTGCAACCCCATTGCAAGCTACTTAAATGGCTTTTCCAGACGTTTTTCTAAGTTCAATTAATGGAAAGTTTATTGGAAAATGCCTATCATTTTTTCTTCGAGTTGATTTTATAGCTTGTTAGCATTTGTTATCGCTATCAAATGGGTATATTATCCCAGAAAAAACAATATAATAATGTAAATTTATAACAAAGCCTATCAAAACATTGACGAAATTAAATTACTGAGATCAAAATTCTTTCCCAAGGTTTTGGTAGGCGTTTGTAGGCTAAGCATCATTCGCGGCTTATTATTTTTATACGACTGCCTGAAAAAAGGAGTATATTGTTTTTAGGGTTCATATATGTATGTATGTGAGTTTGTATATTCCACCATAACTTCTATACGCCTAAACCAATTTTGATAAATGAGGTATCGTTAGAATTTCTAGCTTATTCCGGGTGCCATAGGCTAGTAAAATAAAAAAAAAATTATGGGGTGACCATAGCCCCGCATTAAAGACTAAAGTTGAAAAAAAAATCAAAAATAAGATTAACTATATAATCATCATCTAGCAAATGATGAGTAGATTCCAAAAATATATAACAGCGGCGGTCTTTTACCGGTAAAAGACCGCCGCCAAGCGATTTAGCGTTCCGGTACGATGCCGTGTAGAAACCGAATAGGGGTATGGGTTTAATATAGCTGCCATGCCCCTAACAGGTTAGCCCGCTACCATCTTAGACTGCATCTTCACTTACCATCAGGTGAGATCGCAGTCAAGGGCTAACTTGTAATGGAACCTAGTTGTCCTACGTGAAATAAATAAAGCATTTCAGATAAGCAAATGGCTCGAGCAAGAACATTGTTAAACTTTAACCCTCAAGAATATAAGTAATAGAGTAAATTATAAGTATATATTTATGTAATACTAGCAGATGCCCGCGACTCCGTCTGCGTGAAATAATTTTTTTTTAACTAACACGGGAAATTTTTTGGTAACAAATATATATGACATTCACAAATAACGTTGCTTTATATTGGTACCAGAATTTTCAAAATCTGTTAAGTAGAGCCAGGGATTACCCCCTACAACGTCACAAACTCACAAACTTTACCCCTATATAATATTAAGTATAGATAAGTTATACAGTTAGAGATACACAAACTTTCGTGTTTTTAATATTAGTAAGCATGAATAGAGATAAATGAAAACACCACACAATTCCAATAGTTTATTTTATAATAAAACATTCACAATCATAGTTACGATATCACTAATAACCCTCAGTCGATTTGGCCTAAAATAAATTCATTCAACAATTTTATTTATTTCATATTTTTGTAACAACCAACTTGATTCAAATTTGTCCTAAATAAGGCTGAACGCACATTGGCTACTTGCCGTTAAAACATTTATTTTAGCGCTTGGATTTAGAAATAATGACAATTGGAATATATTTAATACGATTTAGAAAAAGTTAGATCATAGGTTTTTTAAAGAGAGTGGTTTAACCCGTTACCCTACGTGAGCGACAGCAGCGACGCGACGCGATACGACGCCATAAAAAATGACAAACTTATCTACGCGACAACGATAAGGTTCAGCTACTGCCAGACTCTGCTGCTGTGCTAATAATAAAATTAGAATCATAAACTTTTGAAATTATAAATATCCTGCCTATGGCAAGCCTAAGAAAGTATATGTATATTTTGATATATCTACCTGAACCATATAGGAATAACCCAAATATAAGACTATCTATAAACCTCAGATTAACTAGGTTCTAAGTGACCCCTAATGTTTGAGGCCTACCCTATCATGGACCTATTGGAAATTAAATTTTGCCTAAACAACTGCTTTCGTTTGTACCATCTCCATATTACTTTAGGGAAGTCGTTGGAAACAATCTTAGTTCTGTACTATAGATAGTTCTGTACTATAGGTAGATATTTTTCTTCTGTAACTTTGTAAAGTGGGCGATTGCTTCTGTGCCGGGTAATTTGCATTCTGCCCAATCAGCCGCCTTACAAAATATGGCTCTCGATACAACGCGACGGGACAATATATATCGCGGTGTCGCGTTTGTCGCTCACATAATACCATAGGTAAGTCAAAGTATGATCCGATCCGAGTCCCCTCCAAGGGTCTTGATTAATCACTTAGCTGGTAAAAATAAGCGATTGCTTGGACAAAAAATGCCGATGTGCGCCCAGCTTAAGCCTAGTCTATGTACATTTCTTATTGTATTGCAGTTATTTTAAAACTTAAACAATTTATTTACATTCTAAAAACACATAAATAATTACGTGTTTCATGGTTAACCTATAGTGCATAGTTTTTTATTGCGAAACAAAATTTCAGTCTGAGATTTGATTAATTCTTCCTAATAATTGTAAGGATAATTCCAGAAATGGGCACTAATTAAATGGCTTTTTAATATATTTGTACATACAGCAGCAGCTGCTTTGTAGAAAATATTCATTTGATCCGGCCACGATTGTCATCGTTAAGCTCTAAAACTAATTGCGATCTAAACACAAAAGTATTCAATAATCGCTGAGTCTGTCGGTAACAGACTAACTTTCATCAAAATATTCGTATTTATGCAAATTATCTTATAATATTATTAATTATATAATGTAAAACGTAAACTCATTGAAAAATCTTATTACCATGTAAAGGACTACTTAAACGACAAGGAAGCTTGGCAATCATTTGCTCTATGGCTCTGATAGTTCCTTAGTTAAGATGATTTGTGAGATGGTGATAATAAAAAAAAACCCGGCTGAGTTTGGTGTATCCCAATATGGCGTATCCCCACCATATTGAGTATCCCAATATGGCGTATCCCCACCATATTGAGTATCGCAATATGGCGTATCCCCACCATATTGAGTATCCCAATATGGCGTATCCCCACCATATTGAGTATCCCAATATGGCGTATCCCCACCATATTGAGTATCCCAATATGGCGTATCCCCACCATATTGAGTATCCCAATATGGCGTATCCCCACCATATTGAGTATCCCAATATGGCGTATCCCCACCATATTGAGTATTCCAATATGGCGTATCCCCACCATATTGAGTATCCCAATATGGCGTATCCCCGCCACAGAAAGAACCGAGTGAAATACATCGAATGAGTCGAATATCAATTTAATTTAACCTTCGTCAATAAATAAATTAACAATCTTTTATCTTTTCTAAAAATTCAATTCAAATTTAAAAGCAAATCTGATATAATATACCAATCAATAGCATGTTTACAATTAAAATAATATATTATAGGTCGGGATACCACAATAATATAATGCATTCAGGAATGGCTGGACACAGGCGTTAATATTCGTTTGTCAATATTGAAACAGGTAGTATTTATGCATAATTAACTAACATACATACTAATATTATAAATGCGAAAGTGTGTCTGTCTGTCTTCTAGGCTTTCATGGCTTCGTTCAACCGATTTTGATGAAATTTGGTACAGGGGTAGGTTGTATCCTGGGAAGCAAAAATCTTAATCTTAAGATTTTTGCTTCCCGAAGTCACGGGTAACATCTAGTAATTGTTAGGCTGAATTTCCAATGACACTGAGAAGAAAAAAGCAGAGAAGAGCGGATCTATGGGAATAGGTTTACCTGGTGTCTTCGGCCATGGCTAGTTACCATCCTACCGGCAAATACATACCACCAAGTCATTTAGTGTTCCGGCATAATGCCGTGTAGGGGTTTAATATAGCAGCCATACCCCTAACAGGTTAGCCCACTACCATCATAGACTGCATCAAAACTTACCATCAGGTGAGATTGCAGTCAATGACTTACATATAGTAGTATAAACAAGTCATAATTAAAAAAATTCAAACACACGACTGTCAAAAAACGAACTAAAAAATTTAAAATCTAAAATAATCTAGTTAAATCACTGGATATTGAATTATAGTGTTATATATTTTTGGAATCTACTCATAATTTTCTAGATGATGATTATATAGTTAATCTTATTTTCGAATATTTTTCGCGTCTTTAATGCGGGACCGTGGTCACCCCATTATTTATTTTTTTAATTTTACTAGCCTATGTCGCCCGGAATAAACTAGGGATTCTAACGATATCTTATTTATCAAAATCGGTTCAGGCGTATAGAAGTTATGGTGGAATATACAAACTCACATACAAACATACATACATACATACATGAACCCTGAAAACAAAATACTCCTTTTTTCAGGCAGTCGTATAAAAAAGGGTGAGTAATTGATGGCTCGATCATACTATTCTTATTGAATTATTTTCTTGCGCTTTTATGTGTTTTATTTCGGGTTAATAATGGTCTGTTCCGTTTTGCTTATTTTCTGATTATCAATCAATCAATATTATCACTACAGCCCAATAACGTCCCACTGCTAGGCACAGGCTTCCACTCTCATAGGAGAGAGAGGGAATTAGAACTTAGACCCACCACGCTGCTCCAATGCGGGCTGGCGGGCTTGAACGATTATTATCATGTTAGTGATAATAACTGGGACCGACGGCTTAAGTATTTTGTATTTACTAACATAGGTTAAGTAATTGTAACTAACAAAATATGGGACAGTTTCCTGAAATAAAGTTATTATTATTATTATTAACGTGCTCTCCGAGGCACGGGGGTGAAACACCGCCAACTTCCTAACTCCGGGCTAGTACTGAGAATTATCAGCGGACATCAGCTAGTTTGATCAAATTGTTCATGTTTGTCTCCATTCAGTAGATACGAACCCAATTAACAATGTGCAAATGCAGACGGGTGGTACGCCATCATGTCGTTAGCAGGATTTCGATCAAAGCGCAATGTATAGGACTTTGATAGCTGTGATAGGTATTATCATACCTGTCTTATTGGTCTGGTGGCAAGCCCGATCAAAGCGCAACGTATAGGGCTTTGATAGCTGTGATAGGTATTATCATACCTGCCTTATTGGTCTGGTGGCGAGCTCAATCAAAGCGCAATTTATAGGGCTTTGATAGCTGTGATAGGTATTATCATAGCTGCCTTATTGGTCTGGTGGCGACCTCGATCAAAGCGCAACGTATAGGGCTTTGATAGCTGTGATAGGTATTATCATAGCTGCCTTATTGGTCTGGTGGCGAGCTCGATCAAAGCGCAACGTATACGGCTTTGATAGCTGTGATAGGTATTATCATACCTACCTTATTGGTCTGGTGGCGAACTCGATCAAAGCGCAACGTATAGGACTTTGATAGCTGTGATAGTTATTATCATACCTGCCTTATTGGTCTGGTGGCGAGCTCGATCGTGTTCATGATACATACTAATATTATAAAAGCGAGAATATGTCTATCTGTCTGTCTGCTACGCTTTAACCCATCTTTTCAACCAATTTTGATGGTATTCGGTATTTAGGTGTCATGCCGGGGAGGACATAGGCTTTTTATCCCAGAAATTAGTTCCCCCGTGAATTAAAAAAACATACGTAATCCACGCGGACGAACTCCCAGGCATTATCTAGTTCTAAATAAATATTTTTTTAATCAGATTAATTTTTTAAAAGTGCTTTTGAATCGCCTAAATCTGAATCACTGAATCTACCGCTGGTTAAAAATGACATTTCTACTGAGATGTGTCAGTTCTAGAAAAAATTATTCGGCGGCAGTTGCCTTTTTGAAAAAAATAATTCAATAATAATGATAATAATAGAGATACATTCAGTAACCGCTATCCCAACCTTTGCTAGAGAGACAAATCCACGCTTTTTATACGACTGCCTGAAAAAAGGAGATATTGTTTTCAGGGTTCATGTATGTATGTATATAATATGTATGTGAGTTTGTATATTCCACCATAACTTCTATACGCCTGAACCGATTTTGATAAATGAGGTATCGATAGAATCCCTAGCTTATTCCGGGTGACATAGGTTAGTAAAATTAAAAAAAAATTGATGGGGTGACCATGGTCCCGCATTAAAGACTAAAGTTGAAAAAAATATTCGAAAATAAGATTAACTATATAATCATCATCTAGAAAATCCAGTGATTCACAAAAAAATATCATTAATAAAAATGTGAATATGATTTTAATTTAACTACATTAATTTAGATTTTTTCCTTTTTAGTTCCTTTTTATTTACCGTTTACATAATCTTGTACAGTAGGTAACAGCCAACCGACATTTTCTGGAGCATACTAATGGATTTCTTAACTTGAATTAAGACATGCCTAAAATGTGCTGTATTATGAAATAGTATGCTCATTCCAACGACCAACCTTCGGCCATAGCCACAGCCTCCCACCAGACCAGACGAGAGAAAATTCCCAAATTTACCCTGCCGGGGATGAACCCAGGACCTCCCGCTTATACACTGCATCGGGGGGTCCATTCTAATAATTTTTCCAAATACGTTGTCCAACAAATAATATTTTCTAGCCAAATTAGCTGCCACAAAACGGTTTACCTAAATTAAAATTTCATTTAGAACACACTATAAATTGCAAATACACAATATTGGAGCCTTTTCAATAAGCCTAGACTTTATTGAAAAACTATATTGGAAAATCTATTTTGGTAGTGGATTTGTGTAGCAAAATACAAGTTTTCGATTTCCAGTGGAAAAGTTTTAAACGGATGATGTAATTTAGTTCAAAATACAAATGTTTTCTATTCAAAAAAACTTTTACTGGTGCTTTTCTTCTACCACTGGTCCGGAATGCCATTCCTACCGAGAAGCAGCAAGAAGCTCAGCAAGCTAATAGAGACCCTTGGGCCGTGGAGTCTTAGTGCCAAAAATTTTTTGCGAGATATTTCACCGCGGTTAATTGCCTCACGTGGTGACAGAAGGGCTAGCTCATTTTTTGCGCAAAGGATCAGCCTGGCTGTCCACCGCGGAAATGCAGCCAGCATTCTTGCCACCATTCCACGTGGGCATGATTTATATAGTAATTAGGTTAGGCTAGCTAGCATTAAGTTCTATTGTATTATTTTCAATAAAAAAAAACAGCTAATATAGTTCTTACAATTGGGTATTTGACAACTAGTCAAATCAGCGACTTTTTTTTCAAACGTCAAAACGCGTGCTTAGTATGGATTTTGTATGAAATTTTGAGTTGTGACGTCATCAAAGTTCGACGCTTTTTTTTACTTTAATCGATAGTTTAAAATGGTTATTCAAAATAAAACTAGCAGGGGACGTGGATGTTACGACTTTTGGGAGATCCTTAATTTTTGACGACCTCCGTGGCGCAGTGTGTAGCGCTGTTGTCTTAACGTGCGGAAGTCCAGGATTCGATCCCCGGCAGGGTCAATTTGGGAATTTATAATTTCTGAATTATCTCTGGTCTGGCCTGGTGGGAGGCTTCGGCCGTGGCTAGTTACCACCCTACCGGTAAAAACGTGCCGCCAAGCGATTACGCGTTCCGGTACGATGCCGTGTAGAAACCGAATAGGGGTATGGGTTTAATATAACTGCCATGCCCCTAACAGGTTAGCCCGCTACCATCTTAGACTGCATCATCAGTTACCATCAGGTGAGATCGCAGTCAAGGGCTAACTTGTAGTGGATAAAAAAAAATAAACACTAAAAAATAATTTATTTCACTAGTACTCAAATACCCAATTCACGAGTGCCCGTGGCTCATGGTTGTGTTAAAATCCTATCTGTATACATTTGTAGACGTGTAAATGTGTGTGTGTAAGTGATAGCGCTAATAGGCCTATTACACCGCACTTTTCACAGGGACTCTTTCTTAGATTCAGTGTAGTGAATCTAACTCTATCGACTTGTTCCACGACTATCTAATTCTATCGACTTGTTCCACGACAAAATCAATAAATTTAAAGCGAAAGTTATCAACACTTTTAAAAGCACTACTTAATTTAAGGAACATTAGGTGCATATAGTGAGTTAACAACCTAGTTTAAAATTTTTTAGCAATAAGTATAGCTTATATAATTTAACTTAACAATTTGTATATGTATGTACGACCTTTGTAATATGCATGATGTGTCTGCCTATGAGTGAAATTATGTGTGTTCTGTTGCCCTAAGATTATTTATGTCTAAGTTTAATTTACATGTAATTTTGTTGGTAGTCCAAGTAATAAATAAATAAATAAATGAATAAATAAATAAATAAATAGTGTAGTAAGGTTCAGGGAGGAGTTCTCCCTGTATAGGGAGAACGGGTGGTCCCGGTCTGCCTAACTGCCTGATCGCTCTGCAGACCGGGTAGTGTAATAACATTCAGGGCGGTTAGGGACCTCATTCGTCGCAAGAACAGCTTAGAGAGTATTTGTCTCAATGGATCGCGCGTGCATTTTGTCAATATATTGTGTGCTAAAGAAAAAGAAGTTTTGTTGTTCTGAAAATAGCATAAAGAATATATGAACTATACTATAGAAGAGTATAATAATTTACTATACTATATGAACTACTGCCCTAGACTTCGCCCGCGTGTATTGAGGAATTTTGGTTCCCGCGGGAACTCTTTAATTTTCCGGAATAAAAAGTAGTCCTTCTCCGGGACGTAACCTACCGCTGTACCAAATTTCATCAAAATTGTTAGAATAGATGGAACTTGAAATCGTAGCAGATAGACAGACACACTTTCGCATCCATACTAATATTATAACCGCGATCCACGGGGACAAAGTCGCGGGAATCATCTAGTTTTATAATATTAGTATGGATACTACTTTTTTTGCATCGATAGCATGGGTGCCATAATCAGTGAACGATAATAAACACACTAAGACACACGTCCAACTCTCTTGACGTTCTCTTCAGACTGAGTTAGGGCCCGGTGGTAAGTGCAGTGTAATAGCGACGCCAAAACTAACGCCCACGCCCACCCTTTCCACAGGGCCCGGTGAAAAGTGCGGTGTGATAGGCCTATAATATGTTTGACGTACGCACACTTACGCAATGTGCATAACTACAAGTAAAGTTGTATGCTCGTGTGCACTATAAAATATTTGTGTGGATAACCAAAGCACAGAATATATATGTCCGTACCGTAAGATTGTAAAAACCGTTAGATTATAATCTAACTAGCGAAATTGCAAACTGTCGAAAGATTACAATTTAACGCATTATTTTTCAGTAGATTGTAATCTGTTAGGCATATTAACCCGATAGAACCTAACTACCTGATTATTTAAACCTAACCTACAAGAAAGAGACAAGAAAACGTAAATACAATGAATATTTCAAAAATTTACACTCAGAACATTGAACGGTTCACAATCTTTCAACAGTTTACAATTTCGCGAGTTAGATAATCTAACGGTTTTTAAAATCTTACGGTGACATATACATAACTAGGTAACATAAGTAGCAAGGTTACATAGCTAGATAAGATAGCATAGATAAGGTAAGGTAAGTCCAAAATAACTGCAATAGAAAAATCCCTTAAAACAATATCTTATCATTTTACAAAGTTTTCTAGAATCAATTATTTATCCTAGCCTAAAATTGACAGATGTCAAACTCAAGACACCTTGAAAATACAGATGCATTAGTTTTACATTAATTTACATACAAACAAACATAGTTCTTTGAGTTACAAGTGCAGCATGATGAAAATTATACTCGAGGTTAAAACTTTAACACCCGAACGCGGTTATTAATAAATAGCTTTGAGAGATTAATTTTTACGTTTTAAAGTACATTTTTGAATAAAAAAACAATAAAAAAAATCGTTTCGATACAAACATACTATGTATGGTGGCTTTTAGGTACGAGTATATTTTTTTTATCCACTAAAAGTTAGCCCTTGACTGCGATCTCACCCCATGTTATGTGATGATGCAGTCTGAGATGGTAGCGGGCTTACTTGTTAGGGGCATGGCAGTTATATTAAACCCATACCCCTAATTGGTTTCTACACGACATCGTACTGGAACGCGTAATCGCTTGGCGACTCGTCTAACGTCTAACTAGCCACGGCTGAAGCCTCCCAACAGGCAAAATCACCGCACTAGCACGAAAATGAATTATTATTATTACTTTTGAAGACTTATAACTGTGCGGTTATATTTTTCAAGCCCAAGGGTAGGAAAGACGGAAAATGAGACATTGGGGCTGATCTGTAGTGCAGAATCACTAAACTAAACCAAAGTGACAGCATTAATAATATTGCAAACCCTTTCATAATACTCCCTGCGGAAAGGGACGGAACTAGATTTAAAGCTGTCATTTTAGTTTAGTTTAGAGATGGTGTTATACAGAATTGGCCACCATGTTCGTAATTATTTACACAAAAAAATAGTTACAGTAATATTTATAACACTTAGGATCACATTAGAAAACTTTGTTCATTTTGACTATCTATATTTACAAGTGGGTGGAGGATTCACCCTATATGCAGCTCTCGCGGACTTTCCTTGAGGACGTGACCACTTCAAGCCTGGACGCCGATATGTCTACTCCCCTCGCTGTCACCCCTCGGTTCACGAACGATATGCTCTGCGAGAGTGAATAAAATTACTGTTAATATTCATTTTCATTAATTTACTTAACAATTTTACAATAATCTACACGTTTAAAAGGAAAAGGTGACTGACTGATTGATTGATTGAGTGACTGAGTGACTGACTGACTGATCAATGCACAGCTCAAACCACTGGCCGTGTCGGGCTGAAATTTTGTGTAAAGATACTCGTAGCTCTTATGAGGGAGGCATACGCTAAGAAAAGATTTTTGAAAATTCAAATCCTAAGGGGGTTAAAATTTGTATGAAAATCGAACTTAATGTGAGCGAAGCCGCTGGCAAAAGCTAGTTATTTTTATATGTAAAATTATGTAAAATTGCATAATGTCAATAGGTTGTAGTTCGTGTTAATATATTGCACTTCCAATAATAGTACATACATACGTGTCGAATGGAAATCCTCCTTTTTAAGTCAGTTTAAAAGGAAACAAGGGCGAAAAAGCAATACTTACACCACTATTTGGCAGTATAATACTGTGGTCGCTGTAAATTTTTATTGTGTCTCCCTCCATTCCTATTTTAGGCTTACTGAAGTCATCTAGCGGCTTTTTATCTGTTACAAAGAAAGCGTTTGGTAAAAAAATAATTCATACAACACTCCATCAAAATTTGAGACTAGATGATGCCCGTTTTGACTTTTTGATAAAAAGTTCCCTATGTCCTGCCCTGGAATGAAACATAGATATCTCCCAACCGAATTTCGTCAAAATCGGTTTAACAGATGGATCGTAAAAGCACAAACACAGACAGACAGGTACACTTTCGCATTTACAATGTTAGTATGCATTATACCCAAAAAGCATAAGCTGTAAAAAATCACGATTCCCTATTTTTTTCAAAGATCATTTGTATATTAAATGATGCCCACGACTTCGTCTGTCTGAATTAATGTTAAAAACTCCATGCATAAAAAGCGTCGAAACTTCACAGCGCATTGAAAGACAAACATAGATACCAATAGAAGCATGCATTTTAAACTATTAATTAATTTAATATTATACTGAAAACATCATGAGGAAACTTGAACGCTTGAGAGTTTTCCATGACTTCTCCATAGTTAATTAATTAAAATTTATCAGTATAGAAGAGTTTATATATGTTTCTATTTTCACTTCCCGTACATTAAAGATCTTGAATTGAATTTCTCGTGCAAGAGCTTTTTACAAAATTACAATTCATTTGAAAGTAAATGTTTGCAATAATAATGCTTATGAACATTTCCATTTGTAAAGCCTTTAAGTAAAAACTTATGTTAATATTACTTGGTATAATGCGTTTAAGTACGATACGGGTACACTTAATGTTAACTTCACATTCACGAAGTTCGGTGAGCTTTGTGAAGAAAACTTTTACTTTAACGCACTAGTGTCGTAATGTATTTTTGGAGAGTTTTAAAAACTTAACCTGGTAATTTCTTCGGTTTTTTGTAATTTTCTGTAGCAAGTTGTAACCTCATTAGGAGTAAAGGTGTTAATATATAACAATTCAAATTTTCATGTACCAGACTTATTTTTATCTCAAGCCCACTGCTGGGGACAAGTCAGCTCTTAGAGGGATCTTAATCCACTAACCTGGTAAAGT
Source organism: Erebia palarica (assembly GCA_964035005.1). Taxonomy (NCBI): domain Eukaryota; kingdom Metazoa; phylum Arthropoda; class Insecta; order Lepidoptera; family Nymphalidae; genus Erebia; species Erebia palarica. Next base: position 26,279,265 of record OZ035994.1, read on the forward strand.
GTGCAGACTTCCCACACCTTTGACAACATTATGGAAAACTCTCATGCAAGGTATACGATGTTTTCCTACACCATTATTGAAATATTTAAAAAAAGACAGATATGTATAAATACCTTGAACAGGAGGCCGAAGCACTATAGGCTAGTAAATAATATAGTCACTTTACTTTTTAACGCCACGTATGAAGCTAGAGGATCCACAAGTCAAGCTGTATCTATCAAATTTGCACACTTGTATCATAATTCACCACTTACCAAATTGTACAGGTATAATATCGGGATCATCTTCTTCTCCCTCCATTTTCAGTTCATATCGGCTGCTGTAGTCCATTTTTGGAGACGCCGTGTATGAAGGGAGGGTGTCCCTTTTTGGGAACGAATCGATACTGCCCTCTGAGTACAGAGCATTCCTGTTTTGAAAACATAAAGATTTGTTGTAATTTACGCTCCAAGTGTAGCATAATGTAAATTTCACTCGAGGTAAAAACTTTAATATTCGAGCATAGCAAGGGCACCGACAGTTTAATATTTAATGTGCACGTGTATTATGCAACATTTTCAATAAATGTAAGTAAAAATAGTAAAAAATAGAACTTGCCATTATCTTTACTATAACATACAAACATACAAAGAAGGCACTCGAGATTTTAATAAAATACCTCGATAAAGATGCCGAACATCGAAACATCTATGGTTTGTATGGTGGTCATTATAATACCGCACTGTAATGATGAATATAACCGTGCTTTTTGGTAGGCCTATAACTGTGCGGTAATATTTTTACCGTCCAAGGGTGGGAAAAGTCTACTTTATATTTTCAATAAAATGTTAAAGTTAAACAGTAACAGTTAAGTACGATTAACCGCCTGTCATACAACCAAGTCCCACAGAGGCGTGTTAAGTGCGTTGAAATATATTTTATTCATGGCTAGAAGGCGGATTTCTCTGTAAAAGCGTGGGCGGTACTACCTTTCTCATTTCCAAAGTGCCTACCAACAGTATTAATAGACTGTTTACATTGCGGTTTACCTTATCACAATAGCAAAGAAATTTATTTTTATCTTTTTAATCTCAAGATAGGTACTTTATTATTTTAGCGCTGAAGTATTTTGTCGCAGGTATAAAGAAATAGGTTAATTCTTTTTGGCAGGCTTATACGCTGGGATGAAAAAATCATACCAGCTTGAAGAGCCGCGACGTAAGAGATATAGCAGGTTAATTTTGATATATAATCTGCCACAATAAAGGTAAAGCTTTAGGCTTCCGTTTTTTAAAAAAATTTGGTACCTTCAAGAGAAGAGTGAATAAGCACCAAGAAAGAGCAACCACAGAGTTTCTTGCTGGCTCTTCTCGGTAGGAATGGCATTCCAAACCAGCGAAAGATTCACTTGCCAATTACAAAGCACTTATAAAAGTTTAATTTAACGAAAAACATTTGAATTTTAATCAACTTATCAACACTTTAGGCTGATTCATGACCTACTATTTCACGAACCAGCGAAAGGTTCACTCGACGATTCAAAAGCACTTATAAAAGTTTATTTTAACGAAAAACATTTAAATTTGAATCAACTTATTAACACTTTAGGCTGATTCATGACCTACTACAGTGTAAACTCTTTATAACGTTATCCTTTATAACAATAAACTCCCTGTAACGTTGAAGTGAGCCCAACTTGGTTGGTTTGCGTTAAAACCCACATATTGAAACACTCTTTATAGCGATACGCCATTCTCTATTACGAAGAAAAGTGTTCATATTTGTAGACAGTAAATATTATCGGTATTATTGTTTATGTTATGTTATCAGACTTTGAAGCTCCGAAACATCCGAGGTCGGTCTAGCTTTTGTTATCCTTAATTGCCTTACACGTGCAGTATGACGCATTGTTTTCTCGGAAGTGATGGTCTTCGCCCAAGCATACTGGGTACCTATCGTATTATCAGTCGTAAACCTACTTTGAAACTGTTAACATGGCCAGTAAACGAAAAGCGATTAGTGTAGACGAAAAAGTTTGTGTGATACGAGTACGTGCGATTGAAAAGGGAGAAAAGAAAAGTGACGTTGGAAAGCGTTTTGAACTAAGTCAATCTTGTTCACTCCATATAACGATAACTCTCTATAACGACAAAAAATGCTCAGTCCCTTGAGTTTCGTTATAAAGAGTTTACACTGTATTTCATGTGATTGCAATCATACCAAAAAATATTGTATACTTACGTAGAAGGGGGTTGTTTTCCATGGGTCCTCACGAAATGTCTTCGGTACACAGCTACAATGATGGCACACACTGCAGCGCTCAACAGCGCTACCATCGCTAGAAGGGACGCGATCATCGGCGATAGTGAGAAGGGACTGCTTGCACCTGGTAACAAGTGAACCTAATTTAACGAATTAAAAAATACGACTGCCCTGCCATATTATTTTTGGAGTTAACCTCCATAAGAAGCGAATTGCTTAGATAGCCTTTGGAATCTTATTCACATTTTTATTAAATGATATTTTTTTGTGAATCACTGGATATTGGACTATAGTGTTATATATTTTTGGAATCTACTCATTATTTTCTAGATGATGATTATATGATCTTATTTTCGAATATTTTTTTTTCAAATTTAGTCTTTAATGCGGTATCATGGTCACCCTATCAATTTTTTTTTAATTTTACTAGCCGGAATAAGCTAGGGATTCTAACGATACCTCATTTTTCAAAATCGGTTCAGGCTTATAGAAGTTATGGTGGAATATACAAACTCACATACATACATACATACATACATACATACATACATACATACATACATACATACATATATACATCTCTCTTTTATTTTTGTTCTGCTGGCTTTTGCTCGGCTAAGTTCACGGACACTAAAGTTCTTCATAATGTTCTTGAAGGTGTGTAAAGTTCTGTTAGTACTTGCTCTGCTAAGTACACCGACATAGAGCTTTCGGGCATGCAGGTTTCCTCACGATGTTTTCCTTCACCGTTCTTCACCTTCACTTCTATTTGCAGGTGCGTGCGGTATCTTAACCAATAGACTAACGCCGAATCGTTCAAATGAAACAATCATTTTGACTTAAATGCTTATCATAAAAACCTCAACGGAACGTATTTTCGAGAAAAATACAGATTAGTCTTAAAATAGACAAAGATGAAATATCCATCTCGGAGTAAAATAAAAAGTCCTCCTTCATCCATTTATCACTGTCGAGATGCGAGTTACACAAATACTCAGCAGCCGTAATGACCTGGGGGAGGCTATTGCGGAAAGCGCTTGCTATCCTTCAAACTCAAAACTCGAACTCAAAGCATAAATATTCAAAAAAGGTTTGACGACCTCCGTGGTGCAGTGTTGAGCGCTGTTGTCTTAACGTGACTAGGTCCCGGGTTAATTTGGGAATTAATAATTTCTGAATTTTCCCTGGTCTAGCAGTCTAACACAGCAGGTTAGCATTATTACTGTTTGTCATTATATCTCATGAAACAGGAAGTATAATATTTGGCAATTGGACTCGTTTCATGTCATTCTATTTAATGTGCGGATACGGACGCTATTTTGCCAATAGGCATGATGACAGTAACCAAGAATCAATGAAATTATGAGTTTATCTAATGAAATAGGATTCATGAATATAAAAAACGTATTTATTTTTCTATTTCGAGTGAGATTGCTACTTAGTTTGATAAAATAAAACTATAAAATACAGCAATCCGCCATAATGGATGAAACACCAAGAAGCGAATGACGTCACAATTGTTGGTTTCGAGCTTTGACAATCACATTATTGTTTACTGCACACTGCACAGAGTACATCGGTAAAAACAATAGTGACGTCACAAACGACGCCATGACACCGGCGAGCGTTTTGGCGTTGAATGAATTTTAAAATTTAAATTTCTAACGCCAATTTTATGTACCAAACTTTATTTTTGTGCTGAAATAATAATATATTTTTTCGAAATAGTAGATACTTCCGGACATGAACTGACCATTTCTCAAAATCAGTCATCATGCCTATTGTTAGTATGAATACGAGTGTTTTGACGGTAAGTCAGTCTCCTGCCGGCAGACTCAGCGATTATTTAATACTTTTGTGTTTAGATCGCAATATAGTTTAGAGCTTAACGATAGCAATCGTGGCCGGATCAAATGAATATTTTTTTTAAGTATAGTCAACTTTAATCTAATTACATTAAATCTCTCGTGGAACCGTTTAACCGTTTTACTCGAGCAAGTTTCAAATGAGAGGGCAAATATAATAAAAGTGTTTCATTAATACCTTTTTCTGAATTGTCGCTTACAGGTGGGAGGCTTCGGCCGTGGCTAGTTAACATCCTACCGGTAAAGTGCCGCCAAATGATTTAGCATCCCGGTACAAAAAAAAACGGCATGTTTACAAAGTATAAGTCATGTTGGTGATAATTAGTCTCGCTATCTTAACACTAAAGCTACGACCTTTTCTCTATAACCAGTGTGTTACAACCAGTGTGCTATAACCAGTGTGTCATAACCAGTGTGCTATAACCAGTGTGCTATAACCAGTGTGCTATAACCAGTGTGCTATTACCTATTCTGTGCTAGGTATAACATTTGATAACATCCCTGGTGCAGAAGTATGTCTTGGTAGGGTCAATTTTGGAATTTAGAATTTCCGAGTAACACCCTGGATATCCCTAACAGATTACCCTGCTAGCATCTTCGACTGCAACATCACTTACCATGAAATGAGATCGCAGTCAAGGTCGAACTTGTAGTGGAATAAAAAAAAAGCTGACTAGCCTCATTTTGATAGATGAGTTATATGAAGTTGTAGTTAATTTTTGTAATGCTGTCACTGTTTATCAAGAGCATACGACAAAGTATTGACGCCTTCGAAATGTAACTAAATCAGTTTAAAAGGCGTTGTGCAAGCAGCCCTTAGTAATTTATTCTCATTGCTATGCAACGCCATCATTCAAACAAGTCGTATTCAAGCACCTTTGACAAAGGTCATTGCGACTGTGATAGCGTTGCGCGATTAAACCTTTTCAATGGAAAGGTTTACCGAACAGTTTAGTGGTTAGAGCTCCAAGAACGAATTAACAAGTTGGCGTCGAGAAAATCTAATTAAGATATTATAATATTTAAATCATTTAATTTAGTTCAGTTCACAATCCATTTAAGCTAGTAAAAGATTCAATTATTATGAGATAAGCAATACCTTTTGGAAAACAATAATATCAGCTTTTATAAAAACACTAGATAATGCCCGTCGCGTGGATTAAGTAATTTTTATTCCCGCAGGAGCTCTTTAATTTTCCGGAATAAAAAGCTTATGTCCTTCCCTGGGATATAACCTATTCTTGTACCAAATTTCATCAAAATCGGTTGAACAGGTGGCCGTGAAAACGTAGCAGACAGATAAACAGACACACTTTCGCATTTATATATTAGTATGGATTAATTTAAAGGCTCAAATATCAAGTTCTTCGGACTTGTCTAATTCGTTATCGGAAGAGCTCCTCCTCCTTATTCACTGCTGAGGGTCGTGATCTTTGCCACGGAATATCTTTTCTTTTACGATGTTACACCATCTTGGTCTATCCGGGGTATTGTGCAGAGCAACGTGGACAGGTGTGCCGAGTGTGTGTGTGTGTGTGTGTGTGTGTGTGTGTGTGTGTGTGTGTGTCTGTGTGTGTGTGTGTGTATCTGTGTGTGTGTGTGTGTGTGTGTATTTGATCGGCCCAACGCATAGGGCTACGTCCTCTTGGCCTCTTTCCTCGGAAGAGATCGGTAGAGCTAGGTATCAAGAAAATTACTAACGCCTGTAACGTTCCGGACTATAATCTATCTCTATGCCAAATTTCATGCAGATCCGCTCAGCCGTTCTGGCGTGATACTCAATCAAACATCCGTTCCACCATACATCTATCTGTACGAAAATCTATAGCTACGAACATTGTACGCAGTCAATTTTGCGCTGTACCAACATTATTATAATATTGTAGGTTCAATGAACTAGTTAGACATGCGTACTACAAACTAACAAGACCTTTGTGCTCCCGTTTAATTAATAGAATAACAATATTACACGTGCCAGCTTTACCCGAGCTAACTACTAAATTAACTTGCTAATAACACTAAGCTTTCACCGTTAGTAACTCGATGAGTAATCTTGTAAAATGGAACAGAATATTAAACTAGTGGTGATCAATAATCCTTATCCTTACTCCTTACTATAATATTATATAAACGCGAAAGTTTGTAAGTATGGATGTATGGATGTTTGTTACTGTAGTATGCGGGAGGGTAGGCGATAAAGACATTCTGTACAAATACAGGCATCATTCTGTTGACAGCTCAGTCTTACAGCGGACACTGTTTGAGGTGCACGTCTGTCTAGTGTACATTTATATATCATCAGTGTTGTATTATACAATTGTATAATAAAGTGTACATAGTGAGACGCGGTACAGTTACTTTTTCACACCAGAACGGCTGTCTCCACACCACATCGTAACGAACGCTAAATTGTTTTTGCTGGTAACTAGCCATGGCAAAAGCCTCCCACCATACCAGACTTGAGGAAATTCAGAAATTATAATTGTAAAAATATTCCCCAATAAATCCTGTCGGGGATCAACCCCGGGACTCGGAGACCGCGAAAGTGTACAGACAGATAGACAGACATACTTTCGGATTAACAAAATTACCATGGATTTATTGAATACACGGAGATTACGCTGCTATAAGCAATACATGTAAGACTTGGATCTAAGAGAAGAAGTGACAATAGAAGAAAAGTAGAGAAAATGAGATTACCAGTATACTTATCCGGTGATCTGAGAGCGATGGTGTACAGGGTTGTCACTTCGCTCCTGCCCTTCGCGTTAGCCGCGTACAGATTGAGCAGGTAGCTCACACCTTTGTCGAGACCCTGGACTTCGAAGATTGGAGTGATATTCGCCGTTATATTTGCTCGAACCTAAGAACATCAATAACGATTTGATGAATTGATAGTAATGTCCCACAAACTTATCTGACCTGGTGACAGCGTCACTAGTATTTAAAATTAAAATAAACGGGCAAAAAAATTAGTTCCCGTAATCAGATAAGTTTGTGGGACTATACCTATTAATTAAACGCATAGGTACTAAGATTATCAGCTGTTTCTGAAACCCTTTCGTTTGACGGCACGTCTTTGCCAGCAGTGTGATCAGCTATGACCGAAATTCAGACCAGGCCAGAGACCATTCAGAAACAACAAGTCAGAATTAAAAAAAAAAAAAATTTAAAGAATTGCTAGTTTTACTAAGCCTAGAAGAAGGCATTACAAGTTTATTTTTAGTATTCTTCAACAAACCACTCACACTCAAAGAGGGCAACTCGAGCACTTCCATGAAGAACACTTGGGGCAGGCCTCCGTCGAAGCCTTCGTAGCACTCCACTTGTAAACTGTCGCTCTGGTTCAGCACCGAGCAGTTTTGCAACGACGTTGGCCGCCCTAAGGATTAAAACACACTATGATACTTCGACGACCTCCGTGGCGCAGTGTGTAGCGCTGTTGTCTTAAAGTGCGGAGGTCACGGGTTCGATCCCCGGCAGGGTTTCGAAATTTATAATTTCTGAATTTTCCCTGGTCTGGCCTGGTGGGAGGCCTCGGCCGTGGCTATTTACCACCCTACCGGCAAAGACGTGCCGCCAAGCGATTTAGCTTTCTGGTACGATGCCGTGTAGAAACCGAATAGGGGTATGGGTTTAATATAACTGCCATACCCCTAATAGGTTTTCCCCCTACTATCTTAGACTGCATCATCACATACCATCAGGTGAGATCGCAGTCAAGGGCTAACTTGTAGTGGACAAAAAATAAATTATAGGTACAACAACCAAATTATCTTATCTTTGTAGCAAATCCATACTTCCATAGGGGAGCAGGGCGCTGGTTGTAACCACCACCACTACAAACCATTAACGTCTGCTGGGCACAGGCCTCCACTCTCATAGAAGAGAGAGAATTAGAGCTTAGACCCACCACGCTGCTCCAATGCCGGTTGGCGGGCTTTAACGACTATTATCATGTTAGTGATAATAACCGGGACCGACGGCTTAACGTGCTCTCCGAGGCACGGGGGTGAAACACCGCCAACTTCCTAACTCCGGGATAGTACTGAGAATTTCTAGACTAAATTATGGCCCGACCCGAGACTCAAACCCGGGACCTCATCGGCCGCAGTTGAACATGCTGACCACTAGACCAACGAGACAGTCTGGCTGTAACGAGGCTGGTTTGTAACAATTTTCAGAAATATTTTTGTAATTTATAAAATACTGATGCTGATGCCCGCGACTTAGTCCGCATGGATTTTTTGGTTCCCTCCGGAACTCTTGGATAAAACGTAGCCTATGTTTTATTCAGGACTACAATCTATCTCTGTGCCAAATTTCAACCAAATCCGTTCAGTCGTTTCTGGTCATCGTTCCTCATCGGTGGACTATTGCCCGTGCTAAATCATTATTTGACAAAAGAAAGAGTTTGAGTTGGTATCAAAAACCTGGAAAATATAAGATCTGTCTTACAAATCTTGTGGAAAGTCGATTAAAAATTATTCATAAATAGGTAAAAGGTTGGAAATACTCAGGATTTTTTCCGATAAACCAGATTTTTCCATTTATTAAATAAAATTATTAAAGAGTATTATTTTTAGAAAGTTCTTTTTTTACACTTGGAAAGTTAAACAAAGAAGCTTCGCGAAATTTTATAATAAACATCTTTAAGATTTGCTCTTTAACTTAACTTTTGAGAATATCGGATACCACCCACAAAGGATACCTACTCTTAAATAAATAAATAGAATATTATAACCTTACTTAATCTTATGAACGCGAAAGTGTGACGTCTGTCTGTTTGCTATGCTTTCACGGCCCACTTTTTTAATAGTTTTTGATGAAATTTGGTAGGGGTAGGTTACATCCCGGGAAAGGATGTAATTCCCGTGAACCTTTCCCGGGATGTAACCTACCTCTACCAATTTTAATCGATTTTGATGAAATTTGGTAGGAGTAGGCTACATGCCAGGAAAGGATGTAATTCCCGTGAACCTTTCCCGGGATGTAACCTACCTATACCAATTTTAATCGATTTTGATGAAATTTGGTAGGGGTAGGCTACATCCCGGGAAAAGATGTAATTCCCGGGATCCTTTCCCGGGATGTAACCTACCTCTACCAATTTTAATCGATTTTGATGAAATTTGGTAGGGGTAGGCTACATCGCGGGAAAGGATGTAATTCCCGGGATCCTTTCCCGGGATGTAACCTACTCCTACCAAATTTCATCGAAATCGATTAAAAAGGTGGGCCGTGACAGATAGACTGAGAAAATAGGCTACTTTTTATCCCGGAAAATTAAGGAGTCCCCGGGAATAAAAAAAACCGTAATCCATGCATCGCAGGCATCATCTAGTTATTTTATTACTTATAAGTATTGGCAAAGCACGGAACGGCCGCGGGTCGGACCCATGACGGGTGACGCTGTGTGATGTCGTCCATATAAATACAAGTGGTCAGTTCGAAGCTGCAAAGCTTAGAACATCGGCGAAAAGTTACCTGTCTGTCGGTATTCTACAGGATATATTTCGGAGAGTGTGCTCAGGAACTATTCGATCTGGTTCCTCCGTCACCTTTTTATTATCGAACCGCAAGGCATCGACAAGGTCTGCACCCTTACGCAGTCGAAATTCCGCGGGCTCGTACGAAGCGATTTGCTTCCTCGTTTCTAGTTAGAACCGCTAGGATATGGAATGCCCTTCCGGCTTCCGTTTTCCCCTCCTCTTTTAATATAGGTACCTTCAAATCAAGGGTGAATAGGCATCTTCTAGGCAAGCGCGCTCCACCTTAGGCTGCATCACCACTTTAAGCAGGTCTGATTACAGCCAAGCGCTGGCCTATATAATTAAAAAAAAAAAGAACAAGGAACCTTCAAAAATTGCAATAATGGCTAACTTTTCGCGCCATCATCCGTCATCCCTCAAACAAATTTGACATTTATAATCCAAAAAAGAAGAAATACGACGATTTTTTTTTTATCGGTTCAGTTTTGTTGGAGCAAATAGAAAAATACGAAAGTAAATATTCGACTGTTTTATATATAATTAAAAAAAAAAGAAAAAAAAGTGTTCCGGCGCAGACGCCCGGCCAGTTCAGAATACTAGTTTATCATAGTATACAATAATAGGCATGATGACTGATTTTGAATATGGTCAGATTACGTTCGTAAGTATCTACAATTTCGAAAAAATATATTATATCAGCAGAAAATTAAGGTTTGGTAGATAAAATAGGCTTTTGAAATTTTAATTTTAAAATTCACGTCAAAACGCCCGCCGGTGTCATGGCGTCGTTTGTGACGTCACTATTGTTTTTACCAATGTACTCTGTGCAGTGTACAGTAAACAATAGTGCGACTGTCAAAGCTCGAAAACAAACATAAACAAACAATTGTGACGTCATTCGCTTCTTGGTGTTTAATCCAATATGGCGGATTGCTGTATTTTATAGTTTTATTTTATCAAAATAAATAGCAATCACATTCGAAATAGAACAATAAATACGTTTTTTATAATCCATGAATCCTATTTCATTAGATAAATTGATAATTTCATTGATTCTTTGTTACTGTCATCATGCCTATTGCTCTAAAATTTAACAGCCCTATGTCAACAATGTACTTAACGATATTATGGAATGTCATTCGTTTTACATCCATCGACGGATCCAGATTAAAACCACTTCAACCCACCGTGCACTCGACCCGGCCCGCGTCTATTTTACGCTCAAATACATTTAGTACTAGCGAATGCCCGCGACTTCGTCTACGTGGTTTGAGGTTTTTGGTTCACGCGGGAACTCTTTAATTTTCCGGGATAAAAAGCCTATGTGTTATTCCAGACTATAACCTATCTCTGTGCCAAATTTCAGCCAGATCCGTTCAGCCGTTAGGGCGTGATTGAGTAACAAACATCTGTACATCCATACGTCCATACATCCATACATCCATACATCCATACATCCATACATCCATACATCCATACATCCATACATCCATACACCCATACACCCATACACCCATACATCCATACACCCATACACCCATACATCCATACATCCATACATCCATACATCCATACACCCATACATCCATACATCCATACATCCATACATCCATACATCCATACATCCATACATCCATACATCCATACATCCATACATCCATCCAAACTTTCGCATTTATAATATTAGTATGACTTACCAGCAGCGACAATGTTGAACGTGCAAGGCACCTCCTGCTTGCCAACAGAGTTGACAGCGAGACACGACAGCGTACCGAAGTCTTTGTCTTCCATTGGAGAGTACCGCAGTACAGACTTGTGGTCCGCAGCTGTGTATAAACTGTTGACAAACAATTTTAGTCACATAATTGAATCATAATTTTAAAAAAAATACACGTCTGCCCTGCGAAAAAACGAACTAAATAGCTAAAAATCTAAATTAATCTAGTTAAATTAGAATCTTATTCACATTTTTATTTTTATTATATGATATTTTTATGTGAATCACTGGATATTGAACTACAGTGTTATATATATTTTTGGTATCTACTCATCATTTTATAGATGATGATTATATAGTTAATCTCATTTTAGATTTTCTTTTCAACTTTAGTGTTTAATGCGGGACCATGGTCACCCCATCACTTTTTTTTAAATTTTAGCCTATGTCACCCGGAATAAGCTAGGGATTCTAACGATACCTCATTCATAGAAATCGGTTCAAGCATATAGAAGTTATGGTGAGTTATAACCCTGAAAACAATATACTCCCTTTTTTCAGGCAGTCGTATAAAAATCGGCACATGCCCACATTGCAAACTTCAGTCACTAGGTACTACTTTAAAAGTGTAACTAGACGATTCCTGTACACTAAATAAAACATATTTTTATTGAAAATTTCACGTGGAGGAAGATGTTGGTTTTGTGATTTTGTGAAGCTCGTTCGTAGATGGAACTCCTCAGCAGGAAATAGCAAATAAATTGCAAACAGTATACAACAGCTTAATAATAAGTAGCTTTCAACGTTTATATAAGGTAGTAGATTGGGTAATCACGGTCCATCCGTTTTGATGATTTTGATGAAATCAAGTAGGTAGGTACTAGTAATCAGTTATATAAATATTATAATAATTATTTTTTTCACTGGATTTTTGTTAAACCTTTAATTCTATCAACCTAAATACTCCCGAAAACCAAAAAGGCAATCCTAACCGAATTTATAATCATATCAACCAACTGAGGACGATTCTATGTTTACAGGGCTTGTATATGTCACCGTAAGATTGTGAAAACCGTTAGATTGTAATCTATCTAGCGAGATTTTGAACTGTCGAAAGATTACAATTTAACGCATTATTTTTCGTTAGATTGTAATCTGTTATGTATATTAACCCGACAGAACCTAAGTGAATGATTACCTGATTATGTCGAACCCTAAACTAACCTACAAGAAACAGACAAGAAAACGTAAATACAATGAACATTTCATTTCAGAACATTGAACGGTTTACAATCTGTCGACAGTTTACAATGATGTAAAATGAATGAGATAAAAAGCGTTAGATTACAATCTGACGGCTTTGCAATTTTACGGTGAAATGAAAATGAAATTTTCAATGAAAATTTTCATTTTCGGGTTTTCATTTTCATTTTCATATACATGAAATTCTACTACATCCGAATATCTCAAATCTCAACTACAGAACTAAAAGTAGTTATGTGGGTTTACTAGCGACGCTAAAAGCAGTATTATTTTATAATGACAGTTTTATGTGATGTACCTTGACACCCCAGAAATAAGGATTACAGTTATAGTCAAACAAGGGCGGCAACTATATTAAAATAATACTGCTTTGCTGGTGTAAGTGTTATTTGGATTGTAATCAAACTAATTAGAGTCAAGTACATAAGTCAGACAAGTCACTGGATGCTTTAATTGCCAAAAGTTCTGCCTTAATTGGTTCAGTTGTCTTTACTTGAAGCACAAATAAATAAACCAACACCCATTTAACTTTATTGTTGCAAACTAAGGGTGTATATTTCTTCAGAGATCAGAGGTCTTGAAACATGGCACAGAAGTTTCGTTAATCTGCCAAAGCTTTGTACTATTAAGCCGGGTCACTTGTCACGCGATATATACCTACGGTGCCGTCGACGGCACTCGTATAAATCGAGTGTCACGCGAGCACTGTTAAATACGTTTGACTAAACCCAATAGTAAGCCCACATAACTACTTTTAGTTCTGTAGTTGAGATTTGAGATATTCGGATGTAGCAGAATCTCATGTATATTCTGCTCAACCTGAACTCGCGACGAGGGACGAAAACACACTACGGAAATAATTTTACTTACTGATAGGTCTATCTGGAATATCCAGGCCTAGCCAGGAATATATGTATGTATAATATGTTTTATGTATATGTCACCGTAAAATTGCTAGACCGTCAGATTGCAAATCTAACGCTTTTTATCTCGATAGATTATAAACTGTCGACAGATTGTGAACCGTTCAATGTTCTGAGTGTTAATTTTTTAAATATTCATTGTATTTACGTTTTCTTGTCTCTTTCTTGTAGGTTAGGTTAGAGTCCGACATAAATAATCAGGTAGTTAGGTTCTATCGGGTTAATATACCTAAATTTCATATAAATAAGAGTTAGATGCAAAAATTGCTGTGGATCGCTATAAAGTGTTCCATTTTGATAATTTGTTTAATATTAATAAAATATTTAAGTACTTACGCATAACACTAATACATAGTATATAACTACTAACTGTGTTTTATTTATTTTATTATTTGACAACATTTGCTCTTAAATTTGTTTTTGCTTTTTAAAAGCGGTGAATGGTTATAATACTTTAATTAAAGTTTCACCCGTGGGTGAAAAGTTACAACCTCACAGCAATTACTAGCCTTTGAAGCGGTACAGTAATATTCATTATGTATTTATTTTAAAGAACATTCAGGCAGCTGTCTCTTATGCTACGTCATGTTTAGATTCTACCACCTGTTCGGAAAAAAAATCTACGAAAAGTCGGCCAGAAAATCAGCAGTTGCTATTTCATAAAAAGAAGAGGTTTTTAATTTGCAAGCGACTGATACCTATATAGACGAGGCAGTCTTAGCGGCCTGAAAAATTAGTTTTTCATCCAACAGAGAGTACTTTTTATTTCTGGTCCAATCTCACAGTGTGGCTGGCAGCGAAGCTTACGAAATTCCATTAAAAGATCTCTAAAAACCTAAATCCAAGCGAATAATACCTACGTGATAAAGAACATATTGTGTTTCTAATACTAACAAATACTTGGTTATCGTTTCAAACCTTATCGATGTCGATAGTTATGAAGCACACTCCCTAATGGGCGGCCTTCTTTTGCGACATTTTTCTGTAGGTATGCAAATCAAATCAAATTAATTTATTTGTGAATACAGTAAGTAGGTAAGATGTTAGTATTACAGAAGGTATCATGTATTCTACCACAGTGTGGTGCACCCTAGTTTTGTAGTAGGGCGCCTCCATATATTTGTTACCTCCATGAGTAAGTGGGCCACTGATATGTCACAGATGCAGTTATCAGAGATATAGAATGTCACTTGGGTATTCTTTAGTCCACACATAAAACCATGGATTAAATAGTTTACCAGGAAAAGTGGAGCAGACTCAGCTGAGGCAGGCTACAATTTATTTATTATTGTTAGTGTTACGTTATGTTTAGGTAATAGTATTAATTATATATCAGCTTAGTAATAATTTTAGTGGGTAGATACGTCAAGTTAAGTTTGATGATCAGCCCGGACCGGTCTGAGACACCGAGGGTTTTCTATAGGGGTCAACTGAAAATCAGCGCTGTTAAAGTGCATCTACACCATAGCAGCATTACGCTGATTTTCATACCCTTTTTGGGATTTTCCACAAGACGGATTGTTAGTCTATAGGTTTTATTTTCCTTTTATTTTTATTTCTGTAATTTGTTTTTTCTGTGTTGTGTCTTCTTCTTCCTGCCCTTGTCCCACGCTACGTGGGGTCGGCATATTTTCAACAACATATTATTTCTATTATTTATATTTATTTTATATAAATAATAGAAATATGTTGTTGAAATATATTTCTATATTTTATATATTACAACATATTTTCTTCTTCCACTCACTTCTGTTATCCATCAATCTATCATTCACCCCATTTATACGCATATCCTCTTTCAAACAATCTATTCCAGATGCATATCTATCATTTTCCTCGTAATATGCCTGTCATCCCTCCGCATTACATGCCCATACCATGCTAGCCTATTACTCCTCATCTTTTCTATCACTACTTTCTTACTTTCACTACTTTCAAATTTCCCCTTATATATTCATTATTTTTTCTGTGTTGTGTGAAATCCTAAATAAATATTTATTTATTTATCCCGTTGCTCCGCACTTCGTGTTGACCTAGAATCAGGTGCGGTGAGACAAGGCGCGTCACGTATTGTTTGTACAATTATAATAAAAATAGTTATTTGTGTTATATGGGGTCAAAGAAAATTTTTGTTCCCCGAGGGCGCTATTTTGAATTCAGAGCGAAGTGAAGGATTCTAAAGTAGAATCCTGAGCGTAGCGAGGAATTCAATATACGCCGCCCGAGAGCAAGTAATTTGGGCCCGAGTGACACACACTATTTTTCATCATTACGTATGAGAAAAAGCTAGGAGTATCAACGTACTATGTATGGACATTACCTATACGTTTAAGCACCAATCAGAACAGAGAAATGAAAAGTCCCATGGACCTAAAAATTACATTTTGCTCCCGCTATCCTCTGAAGCTAATATTCGTTTTTCGAATAGGTATGATGAAAAATGATTTTTCTTTCTTTAATTATGTCGCAGTGCATGTCGCGTCGCTTGGTGGGTCCAGCTCCATACAAACTCCACATGGCGCGGTACAAAACATCGGGGAAATCCAGGTGAAAGTAAATAAATTGTAGCGGTCTTCGCAGTCCGCACATAATCCAATAGATGGCATCACTACTACGATCCACGCGACCACGAAGTGCCCAACTCACGATTACGATGCGTTCTCTGAATTACGCTATATATACGATCTCCAACTATGAACGGTAGGACCAGAGGTCCCCGAGCACAACACCAGCTCGGAGGATGATCATCCTTTGTTACGGTCGAGCCATATCACCTGCTATCAATTATACCTGTAGTGGGGCTAGACCTCAAAGCGGCATGCATATGTCGTGATATTTGCTCACCAAGACAAATATCTAATTTGCTCTGTTGCCAACTCCGCATAACTGGGAAACCCGAATAATTGTGTGTGAAACTTTGTAGTTCGCGCAATGTGATATGATGGATTGCTTTTGGATTTGCACTTGTGGCGTGTCACACTGGACTACTATTTTTTACTGTTCGACAAATGATGCCCTACATACAGTGCCTTTGAGCCACGGGGGGCATACTACCATTGCTTAAAGCAGTATTGATTTAATATTATAAGCGTTAATTTAGGGTCGTCAAGGTACGTCACATAAAACTGACATTTTGAAATAATACTGCTTTAAGCGATAGTAGTAATTACTAGTAATTCCCCAGGACTATAATATCTAGTATACTTATTTTAATGATGTAAACGACAACTAATCGCCTGAATTTTACTTAGCTACTACTAAACCAATTTAACATCGTCCTTTTAGTCAGGTAAATATAAAATATTTAATTGACATAATCCAGGTCTAACCTAGAATATGGCCTTAGATATTGAAGTTCTACAACAGCAAATTTTATATAACATCTTCATGTTATCTTATTCACCTTTTCTGTCATAATTATATAAACTAATAATATTATAAATTAAGGAGGAAAAAAAACTCCGACAGAATTAAAACGTGCTCATTCGAACAAAACCTAACAAAGAATAAACATTTTTGATAGTACCTACATCGTACGTAAGTCTGTCTAAAATGAATGAATACCGAGATCTTAAAGTAAGTGAATAAGAAACCAGAGGTGCGGGACTTTTTCGTAAAATTGACCGGAAAGGAAAGAGGAGTAAATCACACATTTAAATAAAAAAATAAAAAATTGTCGTTCATCAAATCAAAATTGTTCATCACGCGACTTAAACGAGCCATCCCGAGCGTAGCGAGGGTTTATATAGAATGTACAGTAGAATGGCTTTTTGTCCCGAGATAAACACTCTACTTTTCACTTGAAAATAGAATAAATACGATTTAAATTATTTCTTTGCCTGGACCAACGAAACAGTTACGAGCCCACAACAATATTTTTTTTCATTATTACCATTTCACAAATAATCATCTTAACTAAGCAATCAGAGGCATTAGATCAAATCATTGCCAAGCTTTCTTGTCATTGAAGTAATCCTTTACATGGTAATAGTTATAGGATTTTTTAATGAGTCGGATTTTTTTAAATTAGAATTATATCAGATTACCGATTAGGGATGTGTGCTTAATATTACTGCCATGCCCCTAACAGACTAGTCCGCTACCATCTTAGATTGCATCATCACTTACCATCACGTGAGATCGCAGTCAAGGGCAAACTTGTAGTGGATTGAAAAAGAAAACCTGCTCATAATTTTAGAAAGATTACATTACCAGAGAGATAGAGATTAGATTAATCAGATTACCGATTAGGGGTGTGTGCTTAATATTACTGCCATGCCCCTAACAAACTAGCCCGCTACCATCTTAGACTGCATCATCACTTACCATCAGGTGAGATCGCAGTCAAGGGCTAACTTGTAATGGATAAAAAAAAAAACACGAAGTGATACGCGTAATATAATAAGAAATCGTTACCTCGGAGGTAATTCGTTCTGGTCGCCGGATCTGTTGAGGGTCCACTCGAAGTGTGTTGGCTGCGGGGCGGAGTCTACGGAGCACACCAGCTCGATGGTCTCCTGCTTCAGCGCACCAACCACTTGGCCGTCCAGCGCCGTATTGCATAGCGGGGCGTCTGATTAACAAATGAACACCACCACTACAGCCCATTAACGTCCCACTGCTGGGCACAGGCCTCCACTCTCATAGGAGACAGAATAAGAGCTTAGACCCATCGATATGAATTGTCCGCTAATTCATATCGCTCTTAATCCTAACAGTAGAGCCGAAACTCACATACACTAATTATTATGAACATCCCCTGATATTTTGTTCCCAGATAATATTCATAATGTGATTCGATAAGGGCGAAAACACACTACGCACAGGGGTAAACTACAATCGTCTAAAGCCACCACTGCAGCCCATTAACGTCCCACTGCTGGGCACAGGCCTCCACTCTCTTATGAGAGAGAGAATTAGAGCTGCTCCAATGCGGGTTGGCGGGCTTTAACAACTATTATCATGTTAGCAATAATAACCGGGACCGACGGCTTAACGTGCTCTCCGAGGCACGGGGGTGAAACACCGCCAGCTTCCTTACTCCGGGCTAGTACTGGGAATTTCTAATCAGAAAAACCCGATACTTAATTATGGCCCAACTCGGGACTCGAACCCGGGATCTCGTCGGCCGCAGTCAAACATGCTAACCACTAAACCAACGAGCAAACGACCAACTTAATCAAAGGCCCAATTATCTAAGCAATCGTAATCATTTGACAGCTAAAAGCGTATTACTAGAACTGTTTAAGGAGTTCATACATGTTTTTTGACGTGCAGGCATCTATGAACTCCTAAAACAGATGGAATTATACGTTTGACAAACGATTACGATCTCCTTACACAATCGGGGGACAGTTCAGGCAGTGTTGTGCAAGTCGGCCTCAGTTATAAATTTGCATTTATTACACTAGTCGCATTAACAGGGATGATGACAATTCAATCTAATCAGCAATTTATCAAACTTAAAAACGCGCTTCTAGTATGGAATTTTGTATCAAATACATGGATAAGAGTTATGACGGTATCAAATTTTAACGCACTTTTATAAAAAATAAGAAATAATTATTTTTTACATAGGTGTCATTTACCCGTTGAAGATTTCCACTTGCCATCTCTGAACTATTCATGAGATATTTACGAAATTCACATGGGACCAACCTAATGGCAAAAATTTGGCAATTCAACTGGTTATAAATTACCAAATTGACCCTGATGGGGATCGAACTCGGGACCTCACAAAAAAACTGCGCTAGGGAGGTCGTCAAAAATGAATCATTACTCAAAACTAGCTTCAAAACACTTTGATATTATAAACACTTTAATAACACCACGCATAACTTTGGATTGGGAACTTAAGTACATCAACCTAAATTGGTCTTTAGGTAGGAATATTGGCTATTCGAAAACAATCAAACAACGTCAAACTTACGTTCAACTTATAACGAGACAGAGGTGGACCTCGGCATAGCTCGTAGGTATGAACGAGACAGGGGATGTCCCCTGAGGCCGTCCTGTTCACACTGCACTTCGGTACTAGGACTTTCAAACCGATCAGAAGTTAAGCATGCCGGAGCGGAGTTCATGACATGTAAGCGGAATAGATGATAGTCCCCCGATACCGTTTCTACAGCACTAAACGACCAGAAATTCATAAGCGAGCATTATTTCATTTTAATAGGGATGCTGTCCTATGTCAAAAATAAATTATTTTTTACTGATTTCTAATTAATGGATCTTTTAAAAGACCTAAAATTCACATCCTCGGTTAGTTTTAAGTTTGATAACCATTTTAAATTATAGACTAATGAAAAATAGTGCGTTGAGATTATTTTGATGACGTGAACGTTGACGACGTTTGAACTATGAATTTCATACGAACTTCCATACTAGAAGCGCGTTTTTAAGTTTGTTAGAGTTGCTGATTTGATTGAATTGTCATCATTCTTATTTACATTGAAGTTGTAACGAGGCGGATTATAGTCTCGCGGCTGTGCTGTTGGCGTCGAAACTATGGAAGTCTTCTGCTACTAACAGCATCAAATTTACTTCAACGTACGAGATTTTATGAGAGATCGTTTCATCTAAAATGAATGCACCTTCAAACGCAAATTCAACGTGGGACACACAAATTGGACGCCGCCATTGGTCGATCAATCGCCGGCTATTAAGATTTTAGACATATTTAATTCTATGGCCGGATCTGTTGGCCAATTAGAGCATAAATAAAAGACGTGATAACTTCTAAGCTTAGCAAGGCTTATCCGTAGGTGAACAATAAACGCCATAGAAATTGACAGACGTATCTACGCAACAACGTAAGCCACGTGAAGGTATTTGATACTTTCGCGTCACGTCGTACCGCGACAACGTGACTACGTTGTCGTGTTTGTCGTCACGTAGGACAACGGGTTAACGATAAACGCTTAGTTGAGGCGAGTTAATTTTTAGTTAGAAACGATATCTACCAGGACTTCATAAGCGGACAGGAAGTTGAACTAACATTGCACTTGTAACGAGACAGAGTTGCTGGACGCGCTACCCTCGCTGTTGTGAGCGAGACAGCTGTAGTCCCCCGACGCCGTCCTGTTCACATTCTGCAGCACTAGACTCTGGTCGCTCAGGATTACTCCGAAGCTGGCGTTGTGTTGAATTTCTACAGTCTGGAAAAAATATAAATTGTAAGAAAAGATAAAAAGTTAATTGTTCAAAAGTTATTTTTTTTGCGAGTGCCTACTTTGAATCTAGAAGTGAAGGATTTTAAGTTAGAATCGCGAGTGTACTGAAGGATTCAAAGGCACGAGAAACAAAAAGTTTGATATCATGTGATTACGTATAACTTTTCACGTCCCTAGCGAGAAAATTCAACAATTATAATATTGTACCTACTTTGATTGAACTGCATTACATGTTACTCATAATAATTGGTGTTAAAATAATACAGTGAGTTAACTAGTCACTTTTGCTCACTGGTTTTAAATTCAAAACACTTTCTCTTACTGAGCGAGCAAAAACTACAATTTGCCCACTGATTTAAAGCATCAAAGGTGAGCTAGTGACTTGAAAAGAGTTTTATCACAGAATAGGTTAAGTACATATAGATTTCTCATAATATTCTTATAATTTTGATCGATAAAAGCATTTATCCATTTCTCAATCTTGAGACATCACTTAAAATAATGAAGAACGTAGCTAAGCCATTAACATAATCGTCATTTCAATCCATTGCCGGCTCACTACTGGGCATAAGTCTCTTCTCGGAATGAGAGGTTTTGGCCATAGTTCACCATGCTGGCTAAGTGCGGATTGGCAGACTTCACCTCCGAGAACTTTATAAAGAAAGCTTGAGCATACAAGTTTGTTCACGATGTTTTTCTTTGCCGTTTGAAGCAAGTGATATTTAATTTCTTAAAACGCACATAGCTGCGTAAAGTTAGAGATGCATGCCCGGGGTTAAGCCCACGACCACCCAAATAGGAGTTCAGAATTTAGGGCCTATTTCTCCAATGCCAAAATTTTACAGGTTAAACGTTAACCTGTAAATAAATTTGATATTCTGACAGTGTGCAAAGAAATTCACTGTCTCAAAATTTATATTCTTAGATTCAACTTTACACAGAGTTGGAGGAATCGGCCCTCAGTCACTCACTTCCTTGTACCAAGCTAGCCTGCTAGCCCTCGGGTTTGCTTGCACGCTGCATTCAAAGTACACGTCGTCACCTTCCTTGATATGATTTGGGTTCAGGTTCGAGCCCATTTTCAGCGTTGCTATCGGCACATCTGCAAAAAACAACACTCTTACAATCATACTGTCTAATATTATGAATGCGAAAGTGTGTTTGTTTGTTGCTTTGTCCTTCAATCATGCTGCAACCATAGACTTATTATATTACTCCAGAGCAACAGATTGACCTGATTTTGTACTAAGGTGTTAGATGAGGACCTGGAGAGTGGCATATGCTATAGGCATAATTTTTTCCCCGGAAAGTTAAAGAGTTCCCGCGAGAATAAAAAATACTTAATCTACGCGGACAAATTCGTAGGCATTATCTAGTCCTATATAATTATTTCCCAAATTGAAAATGACAATTGCCAGTTTCAATTCATAAATACGACAAAGGTATTCCTTTAGTCTTTGGTTTTCTACATAGACTTAATGAAGGTTCCTTTATCTTTGTCTAGGATTGTGGGTGCTGAATATCGAAACTGAAAAATATGAAAAAACTGAATAATGCGAAAATAATTTATACACATTTTTTTATATATTATCTACCTAATATTTAAAGCGAGAAAACTAGCAGGCGGGTCACCTGATGAAAAGTGATTACCGCCATATATGTAGCTGTTAACGCCAATATTTGCGTTACGCTACGCCAACAATTCAGCCAAGTTGGTGATATAATAAAAGTAGACTATTCGGGAACAAATAACGTGTACCGTGCTTAAAGGGAATATAATCTGTGTTGTCTATGGCTCATCCCTTGTGTATATATACGAATTTCGAATTAAATAACTGTTACTCCGCTGCAAGATTTGACTTTGATTCAACCTTCTCCACTTACCTGCTAAATTTCGAGAACCTGCCAATCAGGCCCTCACGTGTCTGTTCAAATAACATACAGTAGTGTTGGGATATTTTAATTTATAAGAAAAATATCAGTAAAGAGAAAAACTTGGACGTCCTGTTTGAGATATATATTTGAAGTAAGAGAAAGTCATCAAACGTAAAAAAAACAATAGATTTAAAAAAAAAGAATAAGAATATATTTAAATATAAACAATTTAGTTTACGGCCAGTTCCAACATCCCCCTTTAAACTAAATTGTCTTACAAAAAAAATATTAACATAACGTATTAAGACACAGGAACAAAAAAAAAAAACCTAACTAAGACCTAAACTACCTATAATTCTACTAGTTGCGATAGGCCCAAGTGGTTTGGTAAGAATATCTGCGGGTGTATCACAACTTTTCATATAGTCTAAAATAATTGTATTATTACTAACTTTTTCTCGTATAAAATGAAAACGAGTGTCAATATGCTTCGTCCTGCTATGGTGCACAGGATTGTGAGCTAAGTTTAGAGCACTCTGACTATCTGACAATATCTTAATTGTATATATCTTACCAGTAATATCCTCTATAAATTTACGTAAGTAACAGGCTTCTTTAGTTGCTGCAGTAAGAGCCATGTACTCAGCTTCAGTGGATGACAGAGCAACAGTTGGTTGTTTCTTTGATTCCCAAGACACTGGTCCACCAGCTAACTTAAAGACATAGCCCGTGTAAGACTTTCTGTTAATTGGACAATTTGCCCAATCAGCATCTGCATACCCTGTTAACGGCTTTCCAGTTTTCCTGTATATTAAGGAATACTCTAGTGTACCCTTTAGGTATTGAAGAATCCTTTTTGCTGCTTTCCAATGTTCCGTTGAAAAACACGTATTAAATTGGCTTAAGTAGCTCGTTGCAAATGCTATATCAGGACGTGTATTGACTGCCAAGAACATAAGGCATCCTATTAGATTTCTGTAAGGCAGCAGCAATGACTCACCACTAAAGTTTCGTTCTAATTTGCTGTGAGCTAAAGGAGTACTAGCCGACTTACATTCACTCATATTAAATTCGTCCAATATGGACAATATATAATTCGATTGACTAATTTTTATGTAATCTTGATTTCTATCTATTTGTAAACCTAAATATGACTTCAAATTGCCAAGATCTTTCAAACTAAAATATTTTGACAAATCATTTTTAACAATGTCAAACGTCACGTCAGAATTATAATAGTTATTTATGCAACAGTTGTGTAATAAGGGGTATTAAAACACGAATGTGGGTTTATCACACGACGCGAAGCGGAGTGTGATAATAGTATCATATGAGTGTTTTAATACATAATTATCAACAGTTGCATACAAGACTTTATCTACTCCCATGCTATGAATCCTCTATAACAGATTCTGAAATAGTTAGCTTACTGCTAACATTAAAACATCCAGTCCTAGTAACCTAATATTATCCATTACTGAGTATATGCAAATAAACTAAGTATTAATGAAAGAATTATTTATTGTAATAGTAATTAACATTTTGTACAGTGCAATTATTAAAATTCACTTGATGTTCTTTAATGTTGGAAGGTCCTGATCCCGATGTACTCGGCGGAATATTTATATTTACCACTTCACTATTTTTATTTTCTATGGAATTCGAAATTACATTCGACACTTGGATATTGTTGGTTATCATTAATATAGCCCTCTGCAACATATGTAGACTTCCAACCGCCATGCCGTTTTAAACTTGTTATGTCTCCTCCGGCATCTACTAATATTGTGGCAGATGTTCTGCGAATGCAATGTCCTGTATACAACTCAGGATTAGGAAGTTGTAAATAGTTAGCAATTATTTTCCCCAAACTGCTAAAAACTTGAATCGCTCATTTTTTTGTTAACGAAACAATAAAAAAAAAGAAGAAAAATGGCGGGAAAAATTCTAATCTACTTTTATTTTACAGCGCGCGGCGTTCTGGTAGTGGAACGCGCGTGTATGACAATGTTCTTTTTTTGAAATTCGCATAGATGTTCTTTTTTTGTAATTCATACATCAGATACCACGCATCGAGTAGATGTGGCTGGCTGTTGAGTAAACCCTTTGCGCAGAGGGGATCGAAAAAAAAACAAAGGAGTGTTGTTATGAAATTCAGTACAACATTACATCACCCGTTTGGATGATGTTATGGTTATTAGGACATTGGGTGTTTTAATGTTGGCAATAAGCTAACTGTTTCAGAACCTGTTATAGAGGATTTATAGCATGGGAGTAGATAAAAGACAATTATGTCATCCACGTAGACACCCAGAATAACAAGTTCATCACCAAAAAGTTTTGTATATACACAAGGCTCAGAAGAAGTTCCTATAAAACCTATTTTTGAAAGGACTTCATTCAATTTTTTGTTCCAAGCACGAGGTGCCTGTTTGAGACCATATAGAGATTTTCGAAGTCTGCAAACCCTGTCTTCTTGGCCTTTCACTGAAAAACCAAGAGGTTGTTCCATAAATACTTCTTCTTCCAAATCTCCATAAAGAAATGCTGTGTCAACATCCAGATGTCTCATTTTGAGATCTTCTTCTGCTGCCAATGCAAACAAAGTACGCAGGGAAGAATGACGAATCACAGGCGCAAACGTCTCATGATAATCTATATCTCTTGTTTGATGAAAACCTTTGACCACTAGCCTTGCCTTATACTTGATTATATTACCATAAGCATCCTTCTTATGCTTATAAACCCATTTACAGGGAATAACTTTTTTATTTGATCTGTCTACTAACTCCCAGGTATTTAACTTCATTAGTGAATTGTATTCATCAGTCATTGCTAAAACCCATTTTTTACCATCTTCTGAATGTATAGCTTCAGAATAGTTTGTTGGTTCACCTGAATCAACATCAGTAGAGGCCTGATAAGTTAAATATTCAGGTGGCTTTCTATTTCTAGATGGGTATCTGGGTTCATTACTTACTTGCGTTTGTTCAGTACAAGAAGACTCTTTATCCATGTTCACAGGAACAGATGATTCTCCTTCTGGACTACAACAATCAACACAATCATAAAATTTATCATCACCAGTTTCAATATGTTCTTCGAATAGTAATACTGACTCCATATTTTGAACTATAGGCTCTGATGCATTTTCCTTTAAAGGTGTAAAACAATTCTCAAAAAAACTTGCATCTCTTGACTTAATAATGCGTCTTGGATTTGCCGGATCCCGAAAAACATAAGTATTAGGATCTTCTGAGTAACCTACGAAAATTGCTTCCTCTGCTTTTAAATCTAGTTTCCTTCTTTGACATGAAGGTACATGAACTAGAGCTCTACATCCAAATACCCTTAAGTGACTTAGATCACTTTTCCGACCACTCCACTTATCATAAGGTATTTTGCCATTCAAAGTTCGATGAGGGGACCTATTTTTCAAATAAACTGCGACTTGGAAAGCATCTTGCCAGTATGATTTAGGTAGTGAGCTTTCGGCCAACATTGATCTCGCCTTCTCTGTTATTGTACGATTAGTACGTTCAGCAACTCCATTTTGCTGTGGGCTATAAGGCGTTGTTACTTGGTGCTCAATTCCATTCGAAGAAAGATAATCAGAAAACTCTTTATTTACATATTCTTTTCCTCCATCGGTTCTAAGAGCCTTTATTTGAAAACCTACTTGTTTTTCAACTAGAGCTCGAAATAATAAAAATTTATTCTTTACCTCAGTTTTAGAAGATATAAAATAAGCAAAAATCTTGCGAGTATAATCATCTACAAAAGTTAAAACATAAACGTTTCCTTGAAAAGATGTCGTGGACATTGGTCCGCATAAATCACTATGGATTAGTTCTAAAGGTGATGACGCCTTATTATACGCTACATTTTTAAACGGTTTTCTAGCTTGTTTACCTTTTACACAAGCGATGCAACTATTTTTTATCAACCTTAGTAAAATGTACTCCTACCTGATGATTCTTCAATTGATTCATGCCTATGCGACATAAGTGTCCTAACCGTTTATGCCAGAGCTGATACTTGCTCAGACAGTCAGAGTGCACCTCGTACGCAATATTTTCACTATTTATCTTAGGTGGAATATTAACAGTACCATCAACTATGTACAGTCCACCACAGGGCGAAGCATGAAGAACAGAATCACCTGAAACACAAAAGGTATCATTTTTATAAAAACTACATCCGCTTTTGTCAAAAACACATACAAAACCTTTATCAATAACTTTCTGTACTGATAGTAAATTAGCCTTTAAATCTGGTACTAGGGCAACATCACTTATTGTTTTTACTACATCACCAGGTGTCTTAATAGATATATTTCCTATTCCACAACATTTAACGCTCTCACCATTTGCAACAGTTATATTTCCAGTATTTATTGACCTAAAGTCCCGAAACCAATCTTCTCTGAAAGTCATATGTTTTGTAGCCCCAGAATCTACGTACCAAACATCCTTATTGGAACAGTTAGCAGTAAGTGCTGTGACCGAAGCTGTGACCTCATTTGCTACATTTATTATGCCTTTATTACGTCGTTGAGGGCAATCCGGGCGTTTATGCCCTGGCACGTTACATTCATAGCAAATAATCATTTTATTTAATTTGGATTTCATTCCTTTGGCCTGGAAAACTGCATTTGTTGGTGTGATGTCATTTTTAGACATTTCATTTAATAGTTTTGTCTTAACCAAATCGGAAGTGATTTCTATATTGCAGTTTTCCAGTGCCATGATCAATGGCTCATATTTAGTTGTTAGCCCTCCCAGTAATATAGCTGCAATTGATTTATCTTCGATAACTTTTCCTATGTCAGCTAGGTCTTGTGACGTAGACAGAACTGCATCTATATATTGTTCAATATTTTCAAAGTCTGAAAGACTTAATCTATAAAGCTTTCGCTCCAAGGCTAGCCTTCGGCCCAAACCTTTATCTTCAAAAGCTGCCTTCAGGGCCTCCCAGGCTTCGGCTGCAGTTTTTGCACGTCTAACATGTGTAATTGCTACACCGTCTAGTGTTAAGCATATCTTTGCCAGAGCCTTAGCGTCATTCCTTACCTTAATAGATGCAGTGGTCGTATCTCCTTCTGGATATCCATCAATAGGAAACCATAGGTCCTCATGTTGCAAATAATTTCGCATTTTAAATTTCCAAGTAGGATATCCTTCTCTATTTTTGAGACTAAAAGGAGGAACTGACGACGAATGTAACATCTTATTACCACTTATATCTCCGCTTGCTTGCGACATTTTTGAAGGAAAAAAAAAAAAAAATATCAAAAGAAAATGAATTTTCTTATTCGCAACAAATAAAGCAACAACGGACAATTAACACCACTTTTCACTTATATTTTTCCCAAGATCCTTCGTGCTGATAACGTGTTGGGATATTTTAATTTATAAGAAAAATATCAGTAAAGAGAAAAACTTGGACGTCCTGTTTGAGATATATATTTGAAGTAAGAGAAAGTCATCAAACGTAAAAAAAACAATAGATTTAAAAAAAAAGAATAAGAATATATTTAAATATAAACAATTTAGTTTACGGCCAGTTCCAACAAGTAGCACCAAAGAAAAACGCCAATGCATTGCCGACTCTTGAGAAATTTGTTTATCCACCCTTTGGAGAACAACAATTATAATCATGAGGTAACACAGAAGATGGAAGCTGGTTCCATAATTTACAAGTACGTGGCAGAAATGACATGAAATAACGGGAGGTGGAAGAAGACCAGGCGTTCAGGTGGTGAAATATTGTCACATCCAAAATATTGTATGAATATTTCGCAAAATTTCTTGCATGTTACTTTAACATCACGTATGATCGTATTTGAGCGCTTTGTAATCAAAAAGGAAGCTTCACCCCCACGCCCGGCCAGGTAGAGCGAATCGCTTCATCGTTAGTTGCGAATAGGTAACACCCGCCTCCATGTCGTTATGTTGATTAATAAGTATTTGATCGGAGCAGACGGGGTTACTAAGCGTGAATTAGAACTATGTGCCCCGCCTATTGCCACTTCACTTGTTTTCGACGGATATTATATTAGATACATTTCGGATTTGATAATGTTTTAATGCCTGCCATTTTTTTTGTTTTTTTATTTTAAATATTTTAATTACAGTAAAATATATATCATGTTATGAGTATAGAGTTACACAAGGCTCACTTGCAGAAACGCTGGGTTATCCTTTTAAACCAGTCAGCTGCTACTTTGACAGAATTTGTACAAAACTTCTGTCAAAATTTAAGATTATTTCCTGGGTTGCATGTACCTGACTTGTGGAAAGTGGCAGAAGTCATCATGATCGCAAAACCTGGGAAGCCACCGAAAGAAACAACGTCATATAGGCGTCTTTTAGATTATTTGAAAAGCGGTTGAAACCCATCACAGAAGATAAAAGACTAATTCTTGATCATCAGTTAGGTATTAGAGAAAAACACTCGACCGTTGATCAAGTCCACAGAATTATCAATGTGATTGAGAAAACACTTGAGGAGAAAACGTTTGTTGTTCTTGAAAAAGGTTGTTTTTCTTGACCTGGCGCATGCTTTTGTTAAAGTTTGGCATAAAGGTCCTATTCACAAGCTTAGACTTATGCTGCCTAAGGCACTAGTAGACATTCTTGAATCGTATATTACAAACAGAATGGTCAGAGTTAGACAAGACAAAACTAATCTGAAAGAAATCAAAGCTGGTCTACCTCAAGGAAGTGTCCTAGGTCCGGTCCTGTACCTACTATATACATCCGATATACTAGAGCTAGACAACAGTACTATTGCCACCTTTGCTTTGATATTACGGCTGTTGGTGATTCTCTTATGGAAGCAGTAGAGAGATTTCAAAATGGAGTAAATATTACTAATATTGCTAAGAGATGGAAAATAAGACTCAACGAAACGAAATCAACTCATGAAGATTTTTCTAACCAAAAAATTACAGTACTGTCCTGTTTTTTTGAATAAACAAAAAATACCATATGCTGACACTGCAAAGTATCTTGGTATGTCGCTGGATGCTAAGCTACATTGGAAGACCCACGTTAAAAATAAAAGAGCTGAACTAGACCTTCGCTATAAAAGCCTGCATTGATTGCTAGGAAGACATCCCTCGCTATCAATTGATAGTAAAATTTTGCTTTATAAGCAACTTGTAATGACTATTTGGGCTTATGGCTGTCAGCTCTGGGGCTGCACCAAAAATAGTAACACGCAAATTATTTAAGGGTTTCAGAAGAATGTATTAAGGAACATTGCTATCGCACCTTGGTACATCCGAAACGACAATATTCACCGGGACCTTAAAGTTGATTATGTCGACAGAATACCTGCTAATTTTGCTGAAGCCCACGAATATCGGCTTCACCATCACGTCAATGTTGAGGCGATTCAGCTGCTCGACGTTACGCAGTTAGTGAGGAGACTTAAAAGAACCAAACCCTTTGAGCTAGTTCTCAATAGTGACTAGTGCTAAGTGATAAGTGAATAGTGAAAGTGTAGTGTAGAAGTGCTGCCTTAGAGAACACAAGAAAATAGTGCCTTTAAATTGATTAAAGAAAGACTAAGATACGTCAATGGACTACTTCTTAGTATATCAAATAATTTATAAGTTTAGGTTAAAGTAAAATTACTCATTAGTCTAGTAATAAGGCTAGATTGTAGTCTTAGTGAGTATAGGCTGTATAAACTATATACTCATATTATTGGAAAAAAACTGGGTTAAACGTTACCCATCCCTGCAAGCGGTCCTAAATAATATTATAGTGTAAAGCCTGCTATGTAACTCGAAGTTCGTGAGTTCAAAGAGCATTCGTTCTTTTCGAAGAACAAAAGACCTTACGTTACGTTGGGGTCTGGACGACTATCTGTAATAACGCATATCAATTCGCGTAGGTCTGAATTCGGCTTTCCGTGCCTTAGAATCCGTCTCGGTTATTGTCACTAAGCTGCTTATAAACGTTAAAAAATGTAAGTGTTGAGATGTCGTATGCTAAGTCGAATCGTATGCGAAGTAACTGGTATAGTTTTCTATGATGATTTCGGAGGCTTCAGCCTTGGGTAGTTGGGTAGACAAAAACGTATCATCAAGCATTTTAGCGTTCCGGTACGATACCATGTAGAAACCGATTAGGGGTATGGGGTATTTAATATAACTGCCGTTCTCCTACCATCTTTGCCTGCATCATCACTTACCATCAAGGGCTAACTTGTAGTAGAATTAAAAAAAAAAGATTAATTTGCAAATATTTAATTACTGCTCCTAAGAATAACATCCAGCTCCAATAATAACACTTGCTAATAATAAATATAATATCTAAAAAATGCCTCTGGGGTGTCAATCATGTCAGCTGAGGGGGCGTAATCCTAAATAATTGATACAGTGTGGGAGGCTGTGACGTTCGATATCTCGTCAGATTAATGGCGGACTAATTTGACGTCAATTGTCTGTTATCTAGCTGGGATAGGTTTTTGGGGACAAACCCAAGAAGACTATTGAAACTACGAGTATAGTTCGATAAACTTATCTGACCCGGTGACAGCACCGCTAGTATATCTATGAACAATAAAATAAAAACTAAACAGGCATAAAATTTCTTCCAATTTTGGCCAACGGGTCAGATACGTTTGTGGGACTATAGGCTGATGGTGTGATGTCCTAAAGAGCGGTGTTCGTCACTTTAACGTGGTGGAACCACTTTTTTTTAAATAGTTCTAGCGCTTGGCTGCAATTAGACCTGCTTCCAAGTAGTGATGTAGCCTAAGCTGGAAAGCTTGCCTAGAACATGCCCATACACTCTTGATTTGGTTGGTTTTACCACTTAACTTAAAACATAAAATTATTAGTTTGAATAATTTGTATAGTGAAGTAGGCTCTGACCTCATTAAATTAATATCAATTTAACACAGGCTTCGGAGATCTTGTAATTTTAATAATAATGCCGCGTTCAGAGACGCTGTATTAATTAATAAAGATTAGATCCGGCTGGATGGAGCGCCGGACACGATGGAATGTTTCCAATAATTACTACCTGAAATTATCTTCCGAGTCATTAGTATTTTGGAATTGGTATGGTACGCAGAAAAATTATTATTAATCGCCATTTTTCATGGAAAAATTATAATTAATTGAATCAAATTACGATGGCTACCTATATCAGGTTAGCTTCGCTCACTTTGTAATCAAAAGCTAACTTGCAGTAGTTTAGAAAATTAAAAAACCGGTCAAGTGCGAGTCACACTCACGTATAAAGGGTACGGTACCACACAAAGTATAATGCTATTAGTGAATAACCAGAAATATGTCATATCAACACATAATCAGCTGTGAAATAACTGGCTTACATAATCGTTAAACTGGTAGCGCCTGACATAAAATTTGACACACTGTGAGTCCGGAATCCTATTTAACGATTTTAGGATTTTTCCATATACTTGAGTTGTGAGACCTTACTTCTTGCCATATTTCATAACTAGGTGATTTTCCGGGACATGTCACCAGATCCTCAACTATACCCATGCAAAAAATCACGTCGATCCGTTGCTGTGTTGCAACGTGATTCAAAGACAAACCAGCAACACACTTTCGCATTTATAATATTAGTATGATTCTAGATCAACGGGAATTATAAAGGTATATAGGTATACATATAGCTATATACCTATGTACCTTTTTTGATTTATTGGAGTATCAAAATATGCAAAATATGCGGCATAAACGGTGGTATCTTTTGATTCCGTTGACTCCGAACTACGAGTAGAAACTTGATTCGGATACTATCATGGATTAAACCTTACACGCATTGGACTTTAAAGTATTTGATATATTAATTTTAACTTGATACCTCCACGCGTTCTCGAGAAAAAGGTGGTTGGCAGACAGAGACAACAAAGTTATCCTTTATGGGTTCATATGTTTCTCTTAAGGTACGAAACCCTAAAATATAAAATATATGGCAGTTCTGCGATCCACTTAGCAAAAACTGAAGTCATAAACGATTGGTCTCAGCCAAACATATTGAAGGAAGGATCTTGGAAGCAGTAATCATACGTCAGCCCTTGCGTTATCGGGAGTGATTGGTTATGGTTATATGCGGGGGTGTGGATGATCGCCGCTTTTATGACGCTACTTGGAATCTTGCCTCCATATTTATAAGCTTTATGTTGGGAATGGATATAGAGGACAGGGAAAGGGCAGAATTGATTCTTGTTATAAATAGTTTGGAACTGTCCATGCAAGGATTTGGCCGTAGTTTGCACAAGTCTGAGTTTGCTAACCAAACGTCCAGATTCTTTACTCATCATGGTTGAAATATTGATTCGGGCCATCCATATACATTAAGAAGAGAGACAGAAATTACTCACCATTACTCTTTACGATTACACTTTTAAGTTTTTACGTAAGCAGTGTACGTAAGTAACTTACCTAAATTACAATTAACTATAATAAAATTTTGCATGCTCTCAAGACTGTTTACATTTCATAAGTTACTCATAATATACGCAACTTATGTGAGTACATTTTACAAGTGTAACCGTGCCCTTAGAGGTGATACAAAACTTTATTAGAAAATAGAAACGGCGGTTGGCATGCCACATATTAAGAATTAGAATAAACAAGTCGACTAACGGATTGATACCCAAGAGAAAATAAGAAAAAAGCGACAGCATCTCTGATGGGCAGATAAAATTAAGTAGTCACTTACACGGCAGATCAATGCCAGGGATAGAAAGCTTTGGAAGGTGATGGAGGAGGCCGATGACAGTTGAAACAATGGGGTTAGTAATGGCCAACAGTTACTGGTGGTATTAAAAACAATTTTTGTAATGTAATAATTGTAGCTCAATAAATAAAGATGCCTATTCACTCTTGGTTATAAGAATGAAGAGTGAATAGGCATATTCTAGGCAAGCGCGCTCTTTAGGTTGGATAACCACTTTTCAGCAAGTCAAAGATAGCCAAGCCCTATACTATAGATTAAAAAAATCTTCGTCTATCAGTGGAGGTCTATTAATTGAGATGACGAAATAAAGGCGATATTAATTTTTATTTAAAAGAGTAACCGTAATGTAACTTTAACTGCGTGACATACAACTGGGCCTGAAAATAACTAACTGCACGTTAAAAAAGTTAAATTCTTGGGTACTTACAATGTACATTCAGTCTCCAAGTGTCCTCTATAGCGGAGTTGGCAACTCGAGGGTTCTCAGCTCGGCAGATCAGGTTGCTGTCATGATCCTCCGCTTCCGGAACGAACGTCAGGATGCTCGTTGTTGTGTTTGTATTCGAGAACTGCAATAAGAATGTACCTTTTAGATTATTTTTATCCTACAACAATTAGTCTGGTCTTAAACACGAAAGTCAACAATAATGAAACAATATGGCTTTAAGTGTTGGCAGTAGTTCAGGGATCAGGGATCTCACGTACAGGTACAAGCATGCAGTTCTGCATTGAAACTGAGTGTCTCTGAACGTTCTAATCCTAAAGTTTTTAGGAGATGCGGAAAAAAACCTACTAATCTGCTTAAGCGCTGAACTGAATTGACAAACAAAAAACAAACATACATCATCATCCCATAGGCCATGACATCTATCCAGACTATTAACAATGTTTGAAGGCATTTATCAGGTTGCAAGGATAAATATAGTATAGTTTAGTATAGCAATCTCATAAAAGAAACCTGGAAAGTACCTCGCAAAAAGGATACTAAAACGAGCAAACAAAATTCTAAATCAAGGAAGATAAATGTTTCAAATAAACTCTGTACAACATTCCACGTATACTCATGGTAAATTCTATTACCCTAATATAGGTATACTATGGAGATTCTTCGTGAGAAATCGTTGTGGGTTGCCCATAAAAATGAATTACTTGGCACATTCACACGATTCATGCATATGGCTGATGTATAGAGTACGACAATTTGGCGCACGTAAATCAAAACCTACTTTTATAGCTCTTATTGCCTCAATCCTAAAGTATGAATTGCATTGAAGAAATTTCGCTGACTCTTGTATTTTGCCCACCTATATAGTTTAGGTCGGTTTACAGCGCGACGACGGCAAAATTGTCTGACTTCATTTATCTAAAGTACAAAACAGTTAGAAAGCGTCAATTGCCGTAATTTCACAGCTTCAGTATGATGATTGCAATCACTTCTGAGAAGAATACTCTTTCGCATAAAGCTAAAATCCTCTACCACACCAAAAATAGCATAATCACATTCAACTAATCATTAAAAATTGAGATTGTAGGAAAGGCTAATCAAATCAACGATGTGCCAGAAGTCTATGTCACGGGTGTCATTTAAAACTGATAAGATGATGAATGAAGTGCGCACTGGAATTCTTCAGTCAACTTTAAAATCTGGACTGCAGGTGGCATACTATAAGGGCCTTTGTAGTGCGAAGGATGATCCATCCGCGATGACGTCTAACGTGTCGTTGGAGCGTTTCACTGACGTGTGGTCACTTCACGCAGACGTGACAGTGAAATGTTTCAATGACGCATCATTGCGGGAGCTCTACAGGGTCGATCCGCGTCGAAATGTGAGAGGCCTTATAAAATTACCTACGTAGTGTACTTAAAGTTTGTCGCAGTGTAAACGTACGATGGCATGTTACAGCGCCTAGTTCTGTAAATAATGTTGCCAAGTGTGTATGCGTATCTTGCACTGCTATATGCATAACATGGTGTATAAATTAACAGCTCCTATTGATTATTTGAAAACTTTATCTCTATAATATAAGCGAAGAGTTTCCGGCATTTGTGGATCAAGACACGCGGAAGCGTGTCCAGCCAAAGTTCAAAAAAACTGGCGAGCAGCACCGTGTGTAATATTACACGAACCATTTGGAGCCACTTTTGACCCCCTCATAACTCAAAAACTATTTCACATAAACATGTCAAATTTGGCGCATATATTGAGACCCGTGAGATACATATGTGCTCCAAATTTCATAAGCACACCTCAAATGGTTATTTAGATATAAACGTACAAAAATCGTCATTTTTATGATCAAAGGATAGATCAAAACTCTGACACGAGGCATGCTACCATTGCTTAAAGCCGTATTATTTTAATATTGTTGACGTTTATGTTGTAGTGTTATAATCATTATTTTAAGGACGTCAAAGTACGTGACATTCAACCGTTAGTTTGAAACAATACTGCTTTGAGCGGTGGTAGTAACTCCTTAACTATTGAAAATGACACATAATTATTATTTTAATGTAAATAATAATGAATAATAATATAGTTGCATTAAAACCTTACCTTCGTATTCATACATTTTGTGCAACGAAACGTCATTGACAGAAAAGAAGAAGAAACGTATTTGAAGTCGTCAGTTCAAGCTGTCAGTCATTGTGATTTGTATTCATTGTTTATAGTGGTTTTAGTGATATCGACTGTTTACCGTGCTTGTTTTCAATGTTTCACAAAAAACTTTTGATTTTGAACTTTTGCAATCAAAATTGATGAGATGTAGAAATGTGCTGTAGAGGTAGTCTGACCATAGATGTAATCTGTCAATGTCAGTGTAACTCTAGGTACACTATATATTTTTCTTGAGAATTCTCGTCTTTAATTATCTTGTACAATGAGTCGTACAATAGAATTACTGGTGGGTGACACACTGACCTTACACCAAATAATAAGTACCTACTAATGTAAAACGTAAACTAAACTAATAGAAAAGTCCTATTACAGTGTAAAGGATTATTTGAATGATAGCAAGGCATGGGTATGAATTGTTACAACGGCTGATTATGTAATGTTATTTTATAAGTACATATATATAATTTCAAATATTTGTGAGATGGTGATAATAAAAAAAAAGCAGAGTTTATTGCGGGCTCTTCTCAGACCAGGGCACGTTTGGAACCCTCGTAGCTTTAGTTTTAAGATATCGTAGTTAATTATCACCATCACGTCTTATGCTCTGTAAGCATGACGTTCAGAAGGTGTACTTTGTAGGTACATATTTTGAATAAATATGTTTTGAGTTTGAGATTGAGTTCAATAATTTCTGTACAAAAAGTAATGATATCCCATCAAAAACATAAATGTAAAATGAGAGCCAAGTTCAAAATTGTGATATATATGCCTTGGTTGTTGACTTCAGCGACAAAAGGAGTGAGATCTAAATGGGTGCCAAGTTCAATGGTCAGTCCTGCAATTTATATATCCCATCAAAAACATAAATGTGAAATGAGAGCCAAATTCAAAATTGTGATATATATGCCTTGGTTGTTGACTTCAGCGACAAAAGAAGTGAGATCTAAATGGGTGCCAAGTTCAATGGTCAGTCCTGAAATTTATTTATAACAACATATAATATTTTATAACAACTTAAAATATCATTTCTTCTTATAACTTAGTATAAAATGTTGAAGACTAAGGCTTTGGCTTGGCTAGTTTCCATATACGAATTATTATTAAGTAGGTACCTAAAAGTACAGTTTCTACCAGCAAGCCAAATTTTCGGAAGAATAAAATAAGAACTTACAGCTTTACAACTTGTGAACGCTATAATTCGTATATGAAAACTAGCCAAGCCAAAGCCTTAGTCTTCAACATTTTATACTACGTTATAAGAAGAAATGATATTTTAAGTTGTTATAAAATATTATATGTTGTTATAAATAAATTTCAGGACTGACCATTGAACTTGGCACCCATTTAGATCTCACTTCTTTTGTCGCTGAAGTCAACAACCAAGGCATATATATCACAATTTTGAATTTGGCTCTCATTTCACATTTATGTTTTTGATGGGATATATAAATTGCAGGACTGACCATTGAACTTGGCACCCATTTAGATCTCACTCCTTTTGTCGCTGAAGTCAACAACCAAGGCATATATATCACAATTTTGAACTTGGCTCTCATTTTACATTTATGTTTTTGATGGGATAAATTTCATACAAAATTAGGTCTCATTGTTAATTATATCACCTTCTACATTAACGAGGATAAGTCTAGCGTGTCTATAAATCTAGATATAAATTTTTAGAAATATGACCGGAAACGGGTCAACAATAGATCCAGAATGCAATAAGACTACAAAGGCTGATTTTAAAATTAAGTTTTTCTCTGTCTTCTCTATTTTGTATTAAGGCTTCAGGAGTTTATCGAGTACCTCCTCCAAATTTACGACCACCTCTTGCACCAATAGCACGACCGTGTTCCTCTGTAATTCTCACAACATTTCGCCAACATTTCGCTAGCATTTCGCTTCAGTAGGGCTTAGTTTACTTACAAAGTGACAGTGCTTTCTGACAAGCATTAATTAACAGCATTCAGTTAATATTCGAATCCACTATAATATGCTTTTGACTGAGATCTCTCCAAAATATGTTAGGTAATTATGCAGTCTTAGACGGTAGCGGGCTAACCTGTTAGTAGGAGGGTATTAAACCCATACTACTGATCGATTTCTATACGGCATCGTATCGGAACGCTAAATCGTTTGGCGGTACGTCTTTGCCGGTAGGGTGATAACTGCTTGTAGCCTCAGCCGAAGCCTCCCACCAGACAAAAAGCTACATTCGTCTCTCTGCGCCATACTCCTCATTGGTACTGTTTATGCCGTTTCTTCTATATTTGTAATAAAACTGTAACTGGACGATTCCAGAGGGGGCACTATCATTACTTAAATCACCTCGACGACCTTCAAATAAGGACTATAATTCTAAAACACGGACGTCAACTTATATTAAATAATACGGCTATAGGTGCAGGTATTATGCCGCCTGTAAATCAAATATTTTTTGGAAATTTTTAGACAGAAAGCTTTATTAACGAATCAGAGCCCAAAACAATTTTTACCATTGAAAATGGTTATCAGATGCAAATCGCCTGAGACGTATTTTTGGCCATAGCTCCGAGGATTTTGGGAGGATCGAGATGAGAATAGTACCAAGAGTTGAGGAATTTATCGAGACACGTGTGAGGGTTTGAATTTTGAAAATCGGCTGGTAACTGTTTTTTGGAATTTTGAAAATGTAATTTATTTGGGGGTGTTTGTTTATTAAATTGTAAATATTTCGGAAAAAAACCGTAATTTTTTAAGAAAAAATGAAAAAAGGGTCGCTGGGGTAGTATAGCTATAAAATGGCGATTTTTTTAAAACCGGTTAACGGTCATGGTTATGGTGTTAAAAAAAAATCAGTTAATACAATTTTGAACAAGAGATTTTTATTTTTTAAGAATCAACAAAAGCTGGAGTGATTATTGACCGATCGTCATGGTAATAGTCAATAAACGTCATAAAAAAATGTGGACGCAGACGAGAAGTGCATTCGAGTTGGAATTTTGAATTATTCAACTTTTTTTTCCGTAAATTTTTGAATTAATTTTGCTCCAACTCTTGCGGGGACTGCGAAATATGTGATTTTTTTTAACTTCTGTATGTAATAGGTAATATCTGTATTAGGCTAGAAAAGGGTTTTTGTAATGGTTTAAAATTTGTATGGCAATCAAATATACGTTATATTCGATTCAGCGAAGCCGTGGGCTATAGCAAGTTTGGTAATAAAAACAACACTGTTTTTTATATTTTCATGTCCAGATCAAACGGACCTATTATTTTATGTAAGGCGGCTTGGCATTGGGGATTTTTGCGAATAAAGATTAAGGACAAAGGGACGAAGGCCGCTCCTAATGTCAGTAAATAAAGGATCCGAACTTTCGCGACCAAATAAAGTATTAAAATTCCGCACTAAATTTATTAGACCGGCCCATAAAACTCTTCTGAAAAAATAAAGCTTTATTTTTTTGTATTACGGAGTATTTTACTGATTCAGAAATGCTCTGAGTATCTATGTATCTATACTAATATTATAAATGCGAAAGTGTATCTGACTGTCTGCTACGCTTTAACGCCCCATCTTTTCAACCGATTTCGATGATATTTGGCACAGGAATAGGTTGTATTACGGGGAAAGACGCAAAACAAAGGGCTATTTTTTATCATGACATATCAAAAGTAAGGAATTCGCACGTATTTTGGGAATACAAAATCATTATCTACGCGAAGTCATGGGCATCATCTAGAAGGTGTATTTTGATTATAATATACGCAACTTTGTCACGCGTGGATTAATTTTTCACTAGCTGATGCCCGCGACTTCGTCTGCGTGGAATAAGTTTTTTTGATTCCCACGAGACCTTGATTTTCCGGGATAAAAAGTAGCCTATGTCACTCAACTATACACTGTCGATCCGTTGCTCTGTTGCAGCGTGATTGAACAACAAAACAAACACACCTTCGCGTTTATAATAATATGATGATAAAATTCACATGGAAATGCTTTGTTTTTCTGAGATAACAAGTAATAATTAAAAAGCACGACCGCCCTGCCAAAAAACGAACTAAAAAGTTAAAAATCTAAATTAATCTAGTTACATTAGAATTTTATTCACATTTTTATTATATGATATTTTTTGTGAATCACTGTATATTGAACTATATTTTTCGAATCTACTCTTGATTTTCTAGATGATGATTATATTGTTAATCTATTTTAGTTTTTTTTTCAACTTTAGTCTTTAATGCGGGACCATGGTCACCCCATCAATATTTTTTAAATTTTACTAACCTATGTCACCCGGAATAATCTATCAATTCTAACGATACATACATACATACATACATACATGAACCCTGAAAACAATATACTCCTTTTTTCAGGCAGTCGTATAAAAAGTAGACTACGTCCGTTTACTGGCATGCAATCTGTCTTCGTACCTTTCATCACAATCTGTTGAACTGATGCGTCGCAAAAGCCAAGCAGATAGACATAATTTCGCATTTATGTTATTAATATGGATACAGTTCAAGTTGTTTAATAATTCATAATTAGATAAAGGAGGCTGTGAGGTAAACAATAATGTTTACTTCCACATTTTGCGATTTATTGCATCCCTGAGGGTTTGTTGTTTCATATCGTTTCGCTGTTCGCATATTGTTGACAGAATGAATAATTTAGCAGGCACATTGTTTTAATATTTACATAATATCGGGTACATAGCGGTCGGGCACTGATTTCAAGACAGAAGGATTTAAGGCTAAGAGATTAAGGGGCAAATGAAATTCAGAAATTCGTAGACTAGCTCAAATTTGTTGGATGGACTAAATTTATTGTTACTAATTGCTGGAATCCATGCAAATTTTGTGGAATATTATTTGCTCAGACCATTTTCAAGTAAAATGATAAATAGTTTTAGGAATATATTTGAACTGGAGAAAACATTATGGCTTATCTCTAAACTACTCAACCTAAAATAAATAAGAACAACTCTTAATCTAGTGCAGCTGTAGGTACTGTCATTTTGTATAGTTTAGAGTAGGGTTGTAACGGAACCACGCCTCCGCCTCCGTAAGTGCGGAACTTTCTCAAGAAATCGTATCTCCGCTTCCGCATCCGCCTCCGTCGTTTTTTTGGCGGAGTTGTAACGGAGTATTATTTACAATGAGAGAGGTACAAATCGAAGCAGGAGACGTCAGTTACACCAAGCAAAAAGGCCAATGTCCTCAGAAGAATCCTCAAACAAAAAATTTTGTGGGATTTATCGCATCCTAGAACACAGAAAATGGATGATGTGACGGGAGAAATCCACCTCCGCCTCCGTTAACCTCCGAATCCACGGAAGCAAAGCCCCTTCACCTCCGCATCCGCCTCTGCTTCCGCTAAGAACGCCTCCGTTAAAACCCTAGTTTAGAGACCTGCGTGTGATTGGATAGAAGCAGACGTTATTATGCGGAAGTTTTAATTCGCTATAAACCGCCACAATAGGTAAATCTGTGTAGTACAGTGTGTATCTTGCACATATAGTTTGCGATATTCATCACACCACAGAAATCTTCCAAATTATTCTCAACGTACGTTTCACTCTGATACCGGAGCATCTCAGCAGGAGATGTTGACTCGACAATGCACGATTGTAAAGGGATGATCACATATAACATAGAACTAAATTATAAACAAAAAATAAGCTAGCTTCAGTTCCAAACTTACGTTCCTCGCCTTCTTCCTCAGAGGCTTCATCCCCTTCCACCAGGTGACCTGAGCTTCAGGCCTGGAGCCGGTGGTCTTACACTCCACCTCGTAGCTCCTGTCTGCTGACAGCTGCCGGTTTTTGCTCAGGATCTGCACCGTCAGTGGCCTTACTGCAACAAACTGGCTTCAGTTTTATACGAAATCACTCATTATGAAAGAGTAAATAAATAAAGCTGCTGTAGTTCTGAAAGTTTTGCTCAAATAATCTTTGAAAAAATTTAAAAGCAAAACCTTTTCAATGTAGGAACTAGAAGTTCAATTCGCTATAATCCGCCTAAACAGAGAAATCTATGTGGTACAGTGTGATAGCTTGCACATATAGCTTACTTCAGCAATATCACAGCCCAGTCAAGGAAGCCACAATATAGGTTTGTCTATTTTGGTGGCTTATAGCGAATTAACCTTCTAGTTCCTTCATTATCATGAACCACGCCCGCTTCTATCCGATATTCGAAACCTTTTGAAAATTCTTATTTTGTTGGCGTCATCAACATAAGGTCACAAAGGTGCTACATTATCAATAGTAGCAGAAAAGCAGAAAACACAATAAAAAAACGATACCTCATTTATCAAAATCGGTTCAGGCGTATAGAAGTCATGGCGGAATATACAAACTCACATACATACATGAACCCTGAAAACAATATACTCCTTTTTTCAGGCAGTCTTATAAAAAAGCAGTTGGCCTACTCACGATTAATATCCAGGATCAGCAGCTTAGTCTGCGGCTGTGCCAGGTTGGTGTTGGATGCTTGACAGATGAGTCTCGCGTTGAGATGCTGCCTTCCTATGCTCGGGAACGTGAGGCTGTTCACGGTTACACCGTCAGATTTTTGCTCGAACGAATCGTCTATTATCGTGTTCTCAAGGTACCACACCAGGGCTGGTCGGGGATCGCCTGTGAAAGATTACTTATATTAACCCTTCTCCGGTCCACTGCACAGCTAAGCTGGGTCTTCTCTCAGAATGAGAAGGGTTTAGGGCATTGTCCATCACTATCACACCAGTGGCCATGGTATTGGGTTGGGGCCATGTTATTGCACCAAACTAGCCCAGTGCGGATCGGCAGGCTTCATACACCTTTGCGAACTCTCATTATGAAGAACTCTCGGCAATACAGGTATTTAGTGATGATGATGGAAGGGTGAAAAAATTCTCATGAAAAAAGCCCTGACGACTGATTTTGTAATCTGAAATCTGATTTGCGCAGGGGAACCTTACCTCTATTAATATTATAAATGACAATATTTGGACGGATAGATGGATATTTGTTACTCAATCACCGTAGAACGGCTGAACGGATCGATTAAATTTGGCACGGAGATAGATTATAGTCTAGAATAATACATATAGCTCTGCATTCAACTCACACGCGAACTAACTTACTTTTTATCCCGGAAACCAAAAATCCTAGATCCACGAGGAAGTCGCGGGTGTAAAAGCAAGGATAGAAATGGATTTTTCAAACTTTCCACAGTCAGTTGCTAAGACACGGCAAGATCTCTAAAAACATTGAAATACTGATTTGGAATTTTGTGCAAAGCGGTGTAATAACCGAGACAGACCCACTTCCGCATTTATAATATTAGTATGGATAGTATGGTTTTAGCATAAGTCCTCGTAGCTAAATGCAAACGTATAGCAGCGCCAGCGGTGCATACGATATGTAGTCGTTCACGCCCCTGAGCTTTGCATGCTTCGATCAACACACAGCTAAGCCCGGTCCAACCGGCGTTGCTAGTGCTACACGAATTTACTCCACGATTAATCTGTGGTGAGAGTACAAGCCTTTACCAAGTTATAGTTAGTATTCTGTGGCTTTACGAAACAAAATCTCTATCTTACTTGTTACTAATCCATACTTATATTACTAGTGGTTCGCCCCGAACTGAGACCTCGCGGTATCCATAAGATAGTTTTAACTATATTATATTGTAATAGTTAACTTTAACATTAGACGCAGAGCTAAAAAGTTATTGGAAAAACGAATACACTCTTACAGAGCGCCATCTATTGACGTCATTGTGAAATTCTGATAAAAATACTGAAGCTCATTAAAAATTAAATAATTTCGTTACCTTAAAATATTTATCTTATTTTAGTATTTTTGTTCTTCAAGTACAGGACATAATTCAAATAATTTACCAAGTTTCAGGCTCAGCCTTTCAGAAAATTGAGAGTTGTTAAGACTTAGCTACCTTAGGCATAAAAAGTTGATTAACGAAGGTCACAGTGTGTATTTGAACTGTCTTTTCTTAAGTCGTTACAAAATTGTCACTGTCACTGTCACTTTGATCAAGATTGTCTGTGATGAGAATATTGTCTATGATAAAATATGCGGTTTTTAGACTGTTGTCA
Organism: Erebia palarica; assembly: GCA_964035005.1. Classification (NCBI taxonomy): domain Eukaryota; kingdom Metazoa; phylum Arthropoda; class Insecta; order Lepidoptera; family Nymphalidae; genus Erebia; species Erebia palarica. The sequence goes on from OZ035994.1 coordinate 26,323,252, forward strand.
ACTGTGTTTATAACAGAGTTTTAGGGTCAACATTTGACGTTAGAAAATCTCCACTTTGAAAGCCCCCATTTCGTACTCTATTCCTAATTATCTTTAAAACAGAATAACAGCGTTGTGGTTACATTTTGTTCCCACAACATCAAGCTGAGTTAGGACCCTTTTGTTGGCACGACACATTATAGACGTTGAGTGATTAAGTTTAGTTAGATTTTAAGTACTTTTTGTATTTTATGTTAACTATGTGTTGCATGCACTTATCAGCAAATAAAACATATTCTATTCTATTCTATTCTATTCTATTCTAAAATAATATTCCGCAACCCTATGTAACGCTACAAAAAATATTTTACTTCGCATTCGCTTCTATGAGACCCTCCCTGAAATAAAGATTTTTATAACTTTTTAAGCCTTATTCGGCTGGTGGTCATTGATTTACATATTATATTTAAATTTAAAGTAATTACGTTCAGTAATTCAGAAGTTATAAGGCTCTGACAGATGGACGGACGGACAAGTGCAAATTCACTCAAGTAGACTCAGAGGACTTCGCTTCGCTCGGTCAATAAATGCGGAAGTGTGTCAGTCTATTTGTCCGTCAGTCTGTCTGTCCGCGTAACTGTCTGTCTGCTACGCTTTAACGGCCCATCTACTCAACCAATTTTGTTAAAATTTCGTATAGAGATAGGTTACATCCCCGAAAGGGGCATATAATTATCACGGAAAATAAAAGAGTTCCTGCAGGAATTAAAAAAAAAAAACTTAATTACGCGGACGCAGTTGCGGTCCTCATAAATGCGGAAGTCCGAAAACCGATTTGGCTGAAATTTGGAACGGAGACTGAACTAAAATAGGCTATCATTTTATCAAAAGGGAAAATCAAACAAGTCCCGCGGGAATCAGTAAACTTTGATCACCTGGATGAAATTGTAGGCATCATTTAGTTTTATATTTATCTTACGACTGCCTCGTTGGCAGTGGCTAATGATTAGCATGTTCGACTGCAGTGTGGATGACGAGGCACTGGGATTGATTCCCGAGTGGCTTCATAATTATTAGGTAACTAGCGAATGCCCGCGACTTCGTCTGCGTGGTTTGACGTTTTTGGTTCCTGCGGGAACACTTTAATTTTCACATAGGATACTTTTTATCCCGGAAAATTAAAGAGCATTCCAGACTATAATCTATCTCTGTGCCAAATTTCAGACAGATCCGTTCAGCCGTTGGAGCGTGATTGGGTAGAAAACATCCATACATCCATACATACATACATCCATACATCCATACATCCATACATGCATACATCCATACATCCATACATCCATACATACATACAACTTTCACATTTATAATAATTATTATAGTAAGTTTGGTAATAGTCATAAGAGAAAATTCAGAAATTATAAATTCCCAAATTGACCCTGCCAGGAATCGAGCCCGGGGTCTCTCACAATAGGACCACAGCGCTCACCATTGCGCCAAGGAGATCAAAGCAAATGCACAAACCAAAGCGATAACACGACATTGATTCGTGAATACAGAAATTGCCTGTCTCTACGTTTGGTACACAATATTAGACACAATATTAGACACAATATTAGACACAATATTAGACACAATATTAGACACAATATTACGATGCAATACCAACATCCTACAAGGGTATAACTGCGTCTATCCGTAATAATCTGAGCAAATGTAATTATGAACGTCCAGTGTTTACAGTAACAGACATCTTGATTGTTGATAGGTAAACTACAAATTATACTACTGAGGGCATTTGCTGACATGTTCAACTGACTGACTGGACCACTGTTGTATGATTCACGTGCTGGCAAATCAATCCTGTCCTAGTTTAAGTAGGTGTAGGTTTACCAATAGATAGTTTTTAAGTTACATGTACTAACACTAATAATATGATCTTTTGGTTAATTTATTTATTTTTAGCGTACCTAAGATTCAAACTGAAAATTTGATCATTTTTATTGATGCTTTCTTACATTTCAAGAAATTTTCTTCTTGTGATGCGTATTAAAAATTCGAAACCGGCTGGATTAGAACCTTGGGTCTCCCTGTGTTTAGCATTTTACATTGAAAAATATTGTTTACAAAATGTATTTGTTTTTACTGCGTTGTATTTTGTAAGTTTTTTGCCAAATAGTACAGTTTGTAATAGTATAGGGTCTAAATCAAACCATGATTAGATGACAACTGACTTATTTATTGGAAATGCACTCAGACCTACCCACAAATTACAAATATATTAAAATTACCTATTACACAGTCGGAGATAGGATAGATATACATTCTTTCCTATCGTTCATCCAACGGAGAAGTCTAGACAGAGCAACTCTGCGGGTGTGCACGAGTGCAGAGCAAAGCATATTTAAGCACTGCTTACCCTGGTTAAAAAAGCTTAATGCTATTTGTTTCATTATTTCCTATCTATAAATAAGTATCTACCTAACCAATGCCTATCCTGCCTTCGAAACCTGAGCACACCACTGTGTGGATTGACATTTCATAAGCGTTTTTTTATAAGTCTAATCGAATAATTAAATCTTCTATATTATAAATCAATTGCTGTTCGTTTGTCTCGCTAAAACTCGAGAACGGCTGGGTCGATTGAGCTGATTTTGGTTTTGAAATGTTTGTCGTAGTCCAGGGAAGGTTTAAACGGTGAGAAAATAAGGAAAAATTGCGAGGAAGATAGGGCAGGCAACGTCTGCCGGGCCCACTAGTACAAATTTACAGATGCATGACCGTGGCACTTTTATCTCCAAACTAACAGAATCTGGAGTTCAAAAGTTGTAGGTACAGAACCTGGTCTGCAATTTGTATGGACGTTGATCCACTGCAACAATACTTACGCTGTGTTAATTGCATAACAAGTCGTAATTAATAAAATTAAAAAACACGACTGCCCTGCCAATAAACGAACTAAAAACGAACGTTAAATAGAATCTTCACATTTTTATCAAGTGATATTTTTTTGTAAATCACAGGATATCGAACTATAGTGTTATATATTTTTGAAATCTACTCATTATTTTCTAGATGATGATTAAATAGTTAATCTTATTTATGAGTTTTTTTTTTGTCTTTAATGCGGAACCATGGTCACCCCATCAATTTTTTAAACATTTTACTAGCATATGTTACCCGGAATAAGCTAGGGATTCTAACGATACCTCATTTATCACGATCGGTTCAGGCGTATAGAAGTTATGGTGGAATATACAAACTCACATACATACATACATACATGAACCCTGAAAACAATAAACTCCTTTTTTCAGGCAGTCGTATAAAAAGGACATTATTACTACTTATATGGCAGATGCCTTTGAGTACATTACCGAATAAAAGCGTTCAGGCCTGTTACATAACACAGAGCACTGAGTCTGACAGGGTAATGTAATTCACTGGTGTCCATAGCCCATACTCATCAGATAGGTGTACATTTCGGACATAAAATAGGGTAATACAATTTTCACGGAACTGTAATAAAGCCTCTGCTGCCTCTGTGTACCACGTACCCGATATTTTAACCATCTTATACTAGTTGGGGTCAGATGGTCCCAATATATTATTAAACACACGTGAAATACAAGCCAGCGTGGTATCATATTGGTATCATGGCTCTCCCACATCGACCAAAAATCTTTAAATCCAAAAATTATAATATTATTATCATGATCAAAACCTAACCTACTGCCTCGTTGGTCTAGTGGTTAGCATGTTTGACTGCGGCTGACGAGGTCCCGGGTTCGAGTCCCGGGTCGGGCCATAATAAGTGTTGGGTTTCTCTGACTAGAAATTCTCAGTACTAGCCCGGAGTTAGAAAGTTGGTGGTGTTTTACCCCCGTGCCTCGGAGAGCACGTTAAGCCGTCGGTCCCGGTTATTATCACTAACATGATAATAGTCGTTAAAGCCCGCCAATCCGCATTGGAGCAGCGTGGTGGGTCTAAGCTCTAATTCCTTCTCTTCTATGAGAGTGGAGGCCTGTGCCCAGCAGTGGGATGTTAATGGGCTGTAGTGGTGGTGGTGGATCAAAACCTGTCATAAAGGTAATTAATAAACTTGTGTTTTATAGGCTTACGGATCCAACGCTTAAATTTTCTATACTATTATTATAAATGCGAAAGTTTGGATGGATGTATGGATGAATGCATGTATGGATGTCTGGATGTATGGATGTATGGATGTATGGATGTATGGATGTATGGATGTATGGATGTCTGGATGTATGGATGTCTGGATGTACGGATGTATGGATGTTTGTTACTCAATCACGCCCCAACGGCTGAAAGGATCTGGCTGAAATTTGGCACAGAGATAGCTTACGGTCTGGAATAGCACATAGGCTACTTTTTATCTCGGAAAATTGAAGAGTTCCCGCGGGAACCACAAAACCTCAAACCACGCGTACGAAGTCACGGGCATTCGCTAGTGAGTAATATTTTAGTTTAGTTGTGATTTATTTTTGTCTTATGGTCTGTTCTACCCCACGTAGTACTGGTAGAGTCAAATCGTTAATTCCTCTCAGTGAACAGTGGCTTTATTACCTGTGATATTTCTCCTGTTAACGGAGTAATACATCGTATAGTTAACATCAAGTATGTTTTATCACAGCAGAAAATACAATTTATACTTATTTTCATACAAAAATCTCGTTCATTGAAGCGAATACTATCATTTTTATACGACTGCCTAAAAAAAGGAGTATATTGTTTTCAGGGTTCATGTATGTATGTATGTATGTATGTATGTGAGTTTGTATATTCCGCCATAACTTCTGTACGCCTGAACCGACTTTTATTTTTTATTTAAATGAGGTATTGTTAGAATCCCTAGCTTATTCCGGGTGACATAGGCCAGTATTTTTTTTTAAAAATTGGGGTGACCCTGGTCCCGCATTAAAGACCAAAATTTAAAAAACGAAAACGAGATTAACTATATAATCATCATCTAGAAAATGATGAGTAGATTCAATATTTAGTGATTCACAAAAAAATATCATTTAATAAAAACTGTGAATAAGATTCCAAAGGCTATATATGCAAATCGCTTCTTATTGAGGTAAACTCCAAAAATAATATGGCAGGGCATTTTTTAATTCGTTAAATTAATTTATTGTAATATTCTTTAATAATTTAATTCATGAATAATAAGTAATCATTAGATTACCATACAAATACTATTGTAAATAAGAAAGTGAGTTTGCTTGTATCACACTTTCACACTTTTTCGACCTATTTTGATGAAATTTAGCACAGTTATAGGTTACGTCAGAATTTTTTAGAAAATCAGATAGTGTAGTCAATATAATTGGTTAACTGTTACATTTTTTTTTTCTTTTTTTTTACATCGCAGATTTATGGATTTGTGAGGATTAATGTTAAAAGTAGTTGATGTTGTTGTGAAAGGTTTACGGGTCTTGTTGATAATTGACGCATTTGACGACCTCCGTGGCACAGTGTTGAGTGATGTTGCCTTAACATGCAGAGGTCACGGGTTCGATCCCCGGCAGGGTCAATTTGGGAATTTATAATTTCTGAATTCTCCCTGGTCTGGCCTGGTGGGACGCTTCGGCCGTGGCTAGTTACCACCTCATCGCCAAAGATGTGCAGCCAAGTGATTTAGTGTTCCGGTACGATGCCGTGTATAAACCAAGTAGGGGTATGGGTTTATAATTTTTTTTTAATTTATATAGACTAGCGTTTGGCTGCAATCAGACTTGGTATAATAATATATTAATATAACTGTCATGCCCCTAACAAGTTAGCCCGCTACCATCTTTGACTGCATCATCACTCACCATCATGTGAGATTACAATCAAGGGCTCAGTTGTAGTGGATAAAAACTAACCTTAATATCATCTTTTTTTTTATCCACTACAAGTTAGCCCTTGACTGCGATCTCACCTGATGGTAAGCGATGATGCAGTCAAAGATGGCAACGGGCTAACCTGTTAGGAGCATGGCAGTTATATTTCATACCCCTATTTGGTTTCTACACAGCATCGTACCGGAACGCGTAATCGCTTGGCGGCACGTCTTTGCCGGTAGGGTGGTAACTAGCCACGGCCGAAGTTCTCCCACCAGGCAAAAACCTCTCTCTCAAAAATCTCTTACCTCCGTGTACCTCACACAGCAGTTCCAGGGTGTCTCCCTCGTCATAGGGCTCCAGCAGTCTGGTGATGTCTCTGGTCTTGGAGTCCATTATCACGGGCCGGTTGGGCGGAGCTGCAGGCAACAACACAGGCGTAAATAACTTATTTAAATTGGGTATTTGGCAACTAGTCAAATCAGCAATTTTTTTTCAAACGTCAAAACGCTTGTATGGATAGTATGGATGCTTAGTATGGATTTTGTATGAAATTTTGAGTTGTGACGTCATCAAAGTTCGACGCACTTTTTTTATACGACTGCCTGAAAAAGGAGTATATGTTTTCAGGATTCATGTATGTATGTATGTATGTATGTATGTGAGTTTGTATATTCCACGATAACTTCTATATGCCTGAACCGATTTTAATAAATGAGGTATCGTTAAAATTCCTAGCTTATTTCGGTTGACATAGGCTAGTAAAATTTTAAAAAAAATTGATGGGGTGACCATGACCCCGTGTTAAATTTTAAATTTGAAAAAAAAATTCGAAAATAAGATTAACCATATAATCATCATCTAGAAAATGATGAGTAGATTCCAAAAATATATAACACTATACTTCAATATCCAGCGATACACAGAAAAATATCGTTTAATGAAAATGTGAATAAAATTCTAATTTAACTAGATTAATTTAGATTTTGTACTTTTTAGTTCGTTTTTTGGCAGGGCAGTCGTGTTTTTTAATTATTTTAATTAGATATGACTTGTTTACTTTAATCGATAGATTAAAACGGTTATCCAAAATAAAACTAGCAAGGGACGTGGATATTACGACTTTTGGGAGATCCTTTGTTTAATAATCACTAAAAAATAATTTATTTCACTAGTTGTCAAATACCCAATTATAGCGAACAACTTTTTAAACTAGCAGGTTGCCAAATTTCATCCAGATCTGTTCAGCCGTTCTGGCGTGATTGAGTAACATGCATCCATCCATCCATCCAAACTTTCGAATTTATAATATTAAAATAGACGATGCTGCGACTTCGTCCACGTGGATTGATGTTTTTTTAATTCCCGCGGGAACTCTTAAATTTTCCGGGATAAAAAGTAGCCTCTATCCTTCCCCTGGATGTAAACTATCTCTGTACCAAATTTCATCCAAACCGGTTGAGTATTCGTGCCGTGAAAGCGTAGCAGACAGACACTTTTGCATATATAATATTAGTATGGATTGAGCAGAGTGGCTTATAAAATGGGTGGAAGAACCACTCTTCCTCGAACATAAAAGGGATAAGTATATTATGAGAGAAATAGGAAACCGCAAAACCAACAAAATTAATTATTCCTTGATTACTCTAACTTTATCTTGTTAATGTGTATTAAGATCTCGTAACCTTTTATGTTATCATGGAAAATTTTAAAACAATAGCTACGACATTATCCTCGTAGTTAAAATATTAATGAGCTCTTAAAAACCTACCTACTCATTCAGCTGATTAGCACCCAACAGTAGCCCTACTTTAATTTCAGTCCATTGAAATTTCCAGACAATACACAATACATTTTGTCTTTTATATCCCGAGGTTGATAATAATTGCGAATCGAAAAGTCAATGAATGGTGAAAATTAAAACGCAAACAAGTGAACATGATTTAAAAAATTTAAAAAACATGGCTGCGTAGCCATATTGAATTTGATTTTCAAAAAATTTATAGTCAGTATCATTCAGGAGCGGTAAGGATTCTAAAGACATCACCAACATCCAAATCTGTTCAGGTTTTTAGAAGTAATTGTGGAATAAAGAAACTCGCATACAATATATTTGTTGTAATAAGATAGTGATAAAAAAGAAAAATATGTATTTTGACTTCTATACTTAAAAAAAAATAAACAATTCACGCAACACGTCTTTCTTATGAATTTTTACAAATTATTAGATTTACAACAATATTTAATGGCGATGGGTTCCCAGGTCCTTCCGCATAACTCCTAACTACTATTTTTTTATCCACTACAAGTTAGCCCTTGACTGCGATCTCACCTGATGGTAAGTGAATATGCAGTCTAAGATGGTAGCGGGCTAACCTGTTAGGGGCATGGCAGTTATATTAAACCCATACCCCTATTACGACGCTAAATCGCTTGGCGATTTTACCGATACGATTTTACCGGTAGGATGGTAACTAGCCACGGCCGAAGCCTCCCACCAGGCCAGACCAGGGAAAATTCTGAAATTATAAATTTCCAAACCCTGCCGGGGATCGAACCTGGGACCTCCGCACGTTAACAGCGCTTAACACTGCGCCACGGAGGTCGTCAAAACTACTATTTCAACTCTTAGGCTACTAACGATTACTATCAGATGTTAGCGATAATAACTGGGACCGACGGCTCAACGCACTATCAGAGGCCAAATTCGGACTTCCGAATTCGGTCACCCATCCAGCTACTGACCTGGGTCAATGTTGCTTAACAATCGCAATCGACAATATGCGTTGTTGCAACTAGGCCACTAGTCCCTCAACTCCTAATTATATCCGAACTTTTCATCAGATCTTCTTCAAATTTACGTGAAACCTTTGACTTTTCTCATCTTGTAATACTTCAATCCGCTGTGTGATGTTAACCTTGGCACCTAATCTTTGTATTCTGATTTATGTGTGACCTTTGTCTCGGTTGAGCCTCCAAAATATTTATTTATGAGATGATTCTAACGTTAATTACATTCTCGTAGGCGTTCTCGCTTTTATAGTCCAAGATCTGGTAAAAAATAGTACAAGGAAAGAAGACTTTTTGTGCCACAAGTTAGCCCTTGACTGCGATATAACCTGATGTTAAGATATGATGCAGTTTAAGATGCAGCGTTTCCCTTAAAAATTTGCGGGCTAACCAGCAAGGGAAATAGCAATTATAATAAAATCATCCATGTCCCTAATCGGTTTTTAAACGCATTTGCACCGGAACGCTAGTACCTAGCCACAGCCGAAGCCTCCCACCAGGCCAGCCCAGAGAAAATTCAGAAATTATGTGCCTTTATGAAATAAAATCCGGGACCTCCCGCTTATTTGGGTATAGAGAAGAAAAACGACTTAAAATGATTTTTTTGTGTCAAATTCAACGTAAACCATAACCACCGAAGGTTCAATCGACCCTTAATGTTTTCCATCAGCCTTTCAGCTATTATCTAAACAAAATAAAGTAGACAAGAACAAGGTGCCACATCTGACTAAAATCCAATTAGTACGAAATTAATTCTCTTTCACCGAGAGCAAATATTTATTAAATGCTTTCAAAGTCAACTTCAAGTTTGAAGATTACGACCGTCAACTTGAGAGGTCAAAAAGTAAAGTGAAGGGACCCCCCACTAACAATTGAAACCCAGATTGAAACACGAACATTTGTATGAAAAAATACGTTTTAAATGGTATAAAACAAGATTAATATGGCGTTTGCTTCGCCGCTATTCAAAAATAAATCCACGCGGACGAAATCAGGGGTATCTTTCTGTAGTAAGTAAACAAGAATCCATACTAATATTATAAATGCGAAAGTGTCTGTTTGTCTGTCTGCTACGCTTTCACGGCACTTCTATTCAACCGACCTTCATGAAATTTGGTATAGGGATAGCTAGTATTCGGGGAAGGACATAGGCTACTTTTTATTCCGGAAAATTAAAGTTTCCGCGGGAACCAATAAACTTAAATCCACGCGGGCATATTCGCGGGCAGGATTGTAGTAGTACCCTAAATCATAATTAAAAAAATTAAAAAACACGACTGCCCTGCCAAAAAACGGACTTAAAAGTTGAATCTAGTCATCATTTTCTAGATTATGATTATATAGTTAATCTTATATCCAAAATTTTTTTTTCATCTTTAGTCTTTAATGCGAGACCATGGTCACCCCATTTAAATAAAATTAACTATAAATTTAATTAAACCTAATAATCTAAGGCTAAGATTTAGTAAAAAATATAAATATAAGTATTTTTCAGGTTGCATTAATATTTGGAATCCAAGGCGCATGTCGGCGACAAGAGCTTAATAATATTACAACAAACGACATCAAGAATCACGGGGAAATGCTTCTTGTGAAAATCCCAAACACCAAGAACAAAATCCCACGATCGTTCACTATTGACGGTCAATTTTATGATATCGTAAAGAAATATCAAGCTTTGCGTACAAATAAAGCTAAAAGTGACCGTTTTTTTCAAAACTTCCAAAAAGGAAAATGTACATGTCAACCTATAGGTGTTAATAAATTTGGTTCCATGCCAAAAGAAATCGCAAAGTTTCTGGGATTACCGGATGCTGAATGTTACACCGGACACAGTTTTAGAAGAACCTCAGCTACATTGCTAGCTGATGCAGGGGCTGATATATTAACATTAAAGCGCCATGGCGGGTGGCGGTCTAATACAGTCGCAGAATCTTATGTTGAGGACTCAATTCAAAACAAAGTTAACATAAGTGCCAAGATAACACAAGCCATCAATTTGGAGCCACCTTCTAAGAAGTTTTGTCCCGAACCGCAACCTTCTACCTCATATGCCAGTGATTTTTGTGTGCCGCCTACTCTGACTAAAGGAGAATTAGAACGCCCATCCACCTCCTATGGGAATGTTTCACTATCTCCAACATTTACAGTTACTCAAGAACACCACAGTAAAAGTTTTAATAATACTATAACACATACTGTGCAACATCCAACAAAAACTGTTGCGTATCATTTTAATAATTGTACTTTCAATAATTGCTTTAATAATTAAAATGTATTTTATACCTACCTAATTGTTTTTTTCCTCGCAAGTGTGTTGAAAAACGTCGTATGATACGCGTGTGCTTTGTTCATTACAGTCTTGGCTCTATTACAGCCCTCGCCTTGCGGCTCGGGTTGTGCAATACCGCCTCGACTGTAATGACCAACTTCGCGCACTTGTATCATAATGTACTATTATTTCACTAGTTGTCAAATACCCAATTATAGCGAACAACTTTTTAAACAAGCAGGTTGCCTAATTTCATCCAGATCTGTTCAGCCGTTCTGGCGTGATTTAGTTACATGCATCCATCCATCCATCCAAACTTTCGCATTTATAACATTACTAGATGATGCTAGCGACTTCCTTCACGTGGATTGTTTTTTTTTAATTCCCGCGGGAACTCTTAAATTTTCCGGGATAAAAAGTAGCCTCTGTCCTTTCCCTGGATGTAACTATCTCTGTACCAAATTTCATCCAAACCGGTTGAATATTCGTGCCGTGAAAGCGTAGCAGACAGACACTTTTGCATATATAATATTAGTATGGATTGAGCAGAGTGGCTTACAAAATGGGTGGAAGAACCACTCTTCCTCAAACATAAAAGGGATAAGTATATTATGAGAGAAATAGGAAACCGCAAAACCAACAAAATTAATTATTTCTTGATTACTCTAACTTTATCTTGTTAATGTGTATTAAGATCTCGTAACCTTTTATGTTATCATGGAAAATTTTAAAACAATAGCTACGACATTATCCTCGTAGTTAAAATATTAATGAGCTCTTAAAAACCTACCTACTCATTCAGCTGATTAGCACCCAACAGTAGCCCTACTTTAATTTCAGTCCATTGAAATTTCCAGACAATACACAATACATTTTGTCTTTTATATCCCGAGGTTGATAATAATTGTGAAATCGAAAAGTCAATGAATGGTGAAAATTAAAACGCAAACAAGTGAACATGATTTAAAAAATTTAAAAAACATGGCTGCGTTGCCATATTGAATTTGATTTTCAAAAAATTTATAGTCAATATCATTCAGGAGCGGTAAGGATTCTAAAGACATCACCAACATCCAAATCTGTTCAGGTATTTAGAAGTAATTGTGGAATAAAGAAACTCGCATACAATATATTTGTTGTAATAAGATACTGATAAAAAAGAAAAATATGTATTTTGACTTTTATACTTCAAAAAAAATAAACAATTCACGCAACACGTCTTTCTTATTAATTTTTACAAATTATTAGATTTACAACAATATTTAATGGCGATGGGTTCCCAGGTCCTTCCGCATAACTCCTAACTACTATTTTTTTTATCCACTACAAGTTAGCCCTTGACTGCGATTTCACTGATGATAAGTGAATATGCAGTCTAAGATGGTAGCGGGCTAACCTGTTAGGAGCATGTCAGTTATATTAAACCCATACCCCTATTCGGTTTCCACACGGCATCGTACCTCCGGTACGACGGCACGTCTTTTACCGGTAGGATGGTAACTAACCACGGCCGAAGCCTCCCACCAGGCCAGACCAGGGAAAATTCTGAAATTATAAATTTCCAAACCCTGCCGGGGATCGAACCCGGGACCTCCGCACGTTAAGGCAACAGCGCTTAACACTGCGCCACGGAGGTCGTCAAAACTACTATTTCAACTCTTAGGTTACTAACGATTACTATTCGATTTTAGCGATAATAACTGGGACCGACGGCTTAACGCAGTATCCGAGGCCAAATTCGGACTTCCAAATTCGGTCACCCATCCAGTTACTGACCTGGGTCAACGTTGCTTTACAATCGCAATCGACAATATGCGTTGTTGCAACTAGGCCACTAGTCCCTCAACTCCTAATTATATCCGAACTTTTCATCAGATCTTCTTCAAATTTACGTGAAACCTTTGACTTTTCTCATCTTGTATTACTTCAATCCACTGTGTGATGTTAACCTTGGCACCTAATCTTTGTATTCTGATTTATGTGTGACCTTTGTCTCGGTTGAGTCTCCAAAATATTTATTTATGAGCTGATTTTAACGTTAATTACATTCTCGTTGGCGTTGTAGCTTTTATAGTCGAAGATCTGGTAAAAAATAGTACAAGGAAAGAAGACTTTTTGTTCCACAAGTTAGCCCTTGACTGCGATATCACCTGATGTTAAGATATGATGCAGTTTAAGATGCAGCGTTTCCCTTAAAAATTTGCGGGCTAACCAGCAAGGGAAATAGCAATTATAATAAAATCATCCATGTCCCTAATCGGTTTTTAAACGCATTTGCACCGGAACGCTAGTACCTAGCCACAGCCGAAGCCTCCCACCAGGCCAGCCCAGAGAAAATTCAGAAATTATGTGCCTTTATGAAATAAAATCCGGGACCTCCCGCTTATTTGGGTATAGAGAAGAAAAACGACTTAAAATGATTTTTTTGTGTCAAATTCAACGTAAACCATAACCACCGAAGGTTCAATCGACCCTTAATGTTTTCCATCAGCCTTTCAGCTATTATCTAAACAAAATAAAGTAGACAAGAACAAGGTGCCACATCTGACTAAAATCCAATTAGTACGAAATTAATTCTCTTTCACCGAGAGCAAATATTTATTAAATGCTTTCAAAGTCAACTTCAAGTTTGAAGATTACGACCGTCAACTTGAGAGGTCAAAAAGTAAAGTGAAGGGACCCCCCACTAACAATTGAAACCCAGATTGAAACACGAACATTTGTATGAAAAAATACGTTTTAAATGGTATAAAACAAGATTAATATGGCGTTTGCTTCGCCGCTATTCAAAAATAAATCCACGCGGACGAAATCAGGGGTATCTTTCTGTAGTAAGTAAACAAGAATCCATACTAATATTATAAATGCGAAAGTGTCTGTTTGTCTGTCTGCTACGCTTTCACGGCACTTCTATTCAACCGACCTGCATGAAATTTGGTATAGGGATAGCTAGTATTCGGGGAAGGACATAGGCTACTTTTTATTCCGGAAAATTAAAGTTTCCGCGGGAACCAATAAACTTAAATCCACGCGGGCATATTCGCGGGCAGGATTGTAGTAGTACCCTAAATCATAATTAAAAAAATTAAAAAACACGACTGCCCTGCCAAAAAACGGACTTAAAAGTTGAATCTAGTCATAATTTTCTAGATTATGATTATATAGTTAATCTTATATCCAAAATTTTTTTTTCATCTTTAGTCTTTAATGCGAGACCATGGTCACCCCATTAATTTTTTTTTAAATTTTACTAGCCTATATCACCCGGATTAAGGTAGGGATTCTAACGATACCCCTTTTATCAAAATCGGTTCAGGCGTATAGAAGTTATGGTGGAATATACAAACTCACATACATACAAACATACATACATGAACCCTGAAAACAATATACTCCTTTTTTCAGGCAGTCGTATAAAAACAGTAAAGTAATAAACAGAACTTACTGATGACAGTAAAGTTGATCCTCAAGTTCCTCGTAGGGGAGTTCTTGAAGTCGACCCTGCAGCGGTAGACGCCAGTGTCGGTGGTACTGACGTTGTCGATGAGGAGGGTTGCCGGGGCGGCGGTGGCGCGGAAGTAGGCCCGGGTACCGAAGCCCGTGGGGGAGGACCAGAGCTTAGGCTGACTGGGGGTGCGGCCTCGGACGTCGTAACTGGACAGTTAACAGATAACGATAAATGATAATTTGTTTTTTTTTTATTTATATATTTCTAAAAGATACAAAAACAATTAACAAAATTTTTTTTTTTTTTTTCTAAACATATTTTTTTTTTACAAAATATAAATCTCGCTAAACTGGTGCCCCAGTTTGTTGACGAGTTGGCGCTCTAAACATTTTAATTTAAGTTAAATCTAAAATTAGCACTAGTACCTATACCTCATAACCCAACACTAACAATCAACAAAAACAAAAGAAAATACAAATAAACAATATAAATAAAGAGCAAATAAACAATATAAATAAAAGAGAAGAGAAAAATAATTAATCAATTAATTAATTAGTCAGTATAGGAGCACTTAGGTGACTGATTTATTTATTTCATGTAGGACAGTTTGTGTCACTTATGAAACGTTAAGACTCTACCACCGGTTCGAAAAGGTGATTCTACTGAGAAGAGCCAGCAAGGAACTCAGCAGTTGCTGTTTTCATAGAAAAGAAACGGTTACAATATGTAGACAATACAAGCCCGTTGTTGCATCAACACATTTTGACGGAAACGCTTTAAATATGGCGCTCACGAACGCTATTCAAAGAAAGCGTTTGTTCACCATTTGTACTTTGAAGCAACACTAGTGAAATAATGGAATTTAAAGGTCTTACATGTGTTAAATTCTAATGAACGCAAGTAACAATAACCGGTCCTGAGTCGCCCTCCAGGGCATACTACCATTGCTTGAATCCGTATTTTTTTGATATCACAGTTTAATATTGTTGGCGTTCGTGCTTAAGAGTTATAATCCGTATTTTAGGAACGTCAAGGTTCGTGACATAAAACTGTTATTTTGAAATAATACTGCATGCAAAAATTCCCATCGTCACGTCTGTTGCGTCGTGATTGATCGACAAAAAAACCACATTCGCATTCATAAAATTTGCATGATTAAATTGAAAAGAAATTTAGGTAGGTATCATACCTGTACAGAGGTTCCCAGTCTGCTTCTTTGAACCACAGTACCATAGCAACCCTATCGTCAGCTGATAAGGGCTGTGTGTCGCATGGCAACGCCGCTTTCTTGCCAACCACGCCCGCCACGTGCGCCGTTGGTACTGAGGACAAAAGAAAACTTGTTAAACCCACAAAAAACTAAATAAGCCGTGTGGTGTCGTTGGATAGGCCGTAAGTATTATTATTATCATTATTACTCTTTATTTTGTACACCACAACACACATAAAAAGGACGCAAAAAATATATAGAAAACAAAGAACGAAGTAGAATACAAAAAGGCGGCCTTATCGCTTAGTAGCGATCTCTGCCAGGCAACCTTAGGAATAGGAGAAGTTAGGAGATTAAGTCGCGGCTGGTGTATTATTATAAACATGCAAATAAATACCTACATACTAATACATAAACAGTTACACAAATAATATAATACTTATAATAAATATATGGAAATAAACTAATATATATTATGTATTTTTAGTTTAAGTAATATCATACTAAATAAAAGTTAAAACTAGTTGTCTGTATTATGGTGATAAATAGAAATTCTTAACTGATTTTTTAAATATTTCCAGTGACTTTGATTGTCGTATGTTTAATGGGAGAGCATTCCATAATAAAACAGCTTGCACTGTGAAAGACTGCGTATAAAACTTTGTCTAATGCGATGGTATGCATAAAATTAATTTTCGGGTTATTCGTATTTCGGAAGTATGTAAGTTCTATTCGCTCAAGTTTTCGATATTTTATAAAAAAAAATACAAAGGAGACGGTCCAGACTTTTATGGAGCGTGGGACTGGTCTTGTAACAGTAGCGAAAAGAAAGAAAATAAAATATTAAACCAGCTTTGACGAAAATTCACGATTTTGTCAAAATTTCAGTGGTAAAATTGAAATTGAATTGATTGCTGGTGTCACGATTAGCAACACTAAACATGAGTACTGTGACACTGTCAAAATCATATTTTTGACACTTTCTGTCCAGTCACTGTTGCGGAATGAAAGAAAAATAACTCGGTATTATGACGGTCGCTCACGTCACTTGTCAGAAATGACATTTGACACATTTCACGCCTACTGTCTTCTCTATGGCTGAAGGGTGCTATCATAGAAAAATATCGAAAAACTTGAAATAGATTTTCATTTTTAATCAATTATTAGTTCTGTTATTCTAATTTTTTTTTTTTTAAATCTAATTATTTTCCTCTTTTCATGGTATAGTGACTGCACTTGAAGGCTGATATAAACCTTCTTCTTTAAAAAATTTATGAGTGGGACTCGAACCTGCAACATCATGCTTACGACGCGACTAATAAATAGGTATTCTATGTCTCTTCAACATTACTAGAGGAAAAGGTCGAATGCATTTCTGTCATGTATGGTTTTTTCAGCAGAACACACGTTCTAACAACAAGATGACAAAAACAACTTCGTTCGCGTGGGTAAAAAGTTTTGGATTCCTTGAGGTAATCTTTAATTTTCCGGAATAAAAGGTAGCGTATATCCTTCCCCACTAAAGGGAGTAGGTACTTATTGCTAAATCAATAATACAATGTACAAAAAACAAAGATCACGTGAAATATACCCAACGAAACCTGAAACCCACTGTATATTGAACAGATAATAATATTACAATGAATCTCATTCGCCTGTCGACACAGCGTACCTGCTTATATATTCCTACAGTGAGTCGACAAAATTACAAATAACAGACTCTGATAATAAATAAATAATATCATATTTAAAAAAATAAAAAACACGACTTCCCTGCCAAAAAACGAACTAAAAAGTTAAAAATCTAAATTAATCTAGTAAAATTAAAATCTTATTCACATTTTTATTAATGATATTTTTTTGTGAATCACTGGATATTGAACTATAGTGTTACATATATTTGTAATCTACTCATCATTTTCCAGATGATGATTATATACTTAATCTTATTTATCGAATTTTTTGTTCAACTTTATTCTTTAATGCGGGACCATGGTCACACGATCAATAATGTTTTTTAATTTTACTAGCCCATGTCACCCGGAATAAGCGAGGGATTCTAACGATACCTCATTTATCAAAATCGGTTCAGGCGTATAGAAGTTATGGTGGAATATACAAACTCACATACATACATACATGAAAACAATATACTCATTTTTTCAGGCAGTCGTATAAAAAAACGTAAGTATTTCCTTATACTGTGGTATCGGTGAACGCCCTCGTCAGCGAAGTGTGACGCGCACTGGTGCGAGCGGTCACACGCTGTAACGTGTCCAGTTGCCATGGTAAATGATACCTCTCAGATCGTCTTACATCTCCCGTTTGATTGAAGTGCTCTTATATCCTATAAGTGGGTCCGTAATCCGTCGGTGAGAAGAAAATAACAAGATAAGTATTATGTTGGATGGAAGCTGGGCGTTACTTTGCGGAAGTCCGTGATAACAATGGAACTGAGAGCTTATACTCAATATCATTTATTCAATATAGGTACACTGTAGGTACACTTATTGACGTTAAAAATTACTTACTTAAACATGATGGTGATTGGTGCATGTGCTTTGAGGAAGTTCATGATAACAATGGAACTGAGAGCTTATACTCAATACTCGATATCATTTGTTCAATAGTTACACTGTAGGTACACTTATTGACGTTAAAAATTACTTACTTAAACATGATGGTGATTGGTGCATGTGCTTTGCGGAAGTTCATGATAACAATGGAACTGAGAGCTTATACTCAATACTCGATATCATTTATTCAATAGTTACACTGTAGGTACACTTATTGACGTTAAAAATTACTTACTTAAACATGATGGTGATAATCGGTTACGGTATCTTAAAACTAAAGCTACTTAATTCGCTATAATCCGTTAACGCAGGCTTCTGGAACTCCTACTAATATTATAGTAAACTAGGTGATGTCTGCGACTAAGTTTTTTATATCCCACCCGAACTTCTTAATTTTCCGGGATGAGCAGTAGTATATGACGTCCTCCGTGGCGCAGTGTGTAGCGCTGTTGTCTTAACGTGCGGAGGTCCCGGGTTCGATCCCCGGCAGGGTTTGGGAATTTATAATTTCTGAATTTTCCCTGGTCTGGCCTGGTGGGAGGCTTCGGCCATGGCTAGTTACCACCCTACCGGCAAAGATGTGCCGCCAAGAGATTTAGCGTTCGGGTACGATGCCGTGTAGAAACCGAATAGGGGTATGGGTTTAATATAACTGCCATGCCCCTAACAGGTTACCCGTTACCATCTTAGACTGCATCATCACTTACCATCAGGTGGGATCGCAGTCAAGGGCTAACTTGTAGAGGATAAAAAAAAATCATAGTAATAGTGTCACTCCCCAGGTCCTCAACTATACCCCATGTAAAAAAATCAAGTCGATCATTGCTCTTTTGCGGCGTGATTAAAGGACAAACCAACAAACAAACACACTTTCGCATTTATAATATTAGTATTGTAGTTTGCATGTGTGTAATTTTGTAAGTTTGGATATTTGTTACTATTCCACGCTGCAACGATTGCACCGATTTGGCTGAAATTTGTAATGGAGACAGCTAATAATCTGACTTAACACATTTCATCCTAGAAAATAAAATTCCCACGGAAACCAAGAACCTCAATCCACGCAGACAAAGCCGCGGGTACTCATTATACTCAATACTCAATATCATTTATTCAATATAGGTACACTGTAGGTACACTTATTGACTTTAAAAATTACTTACTTATAAAACATGATGGTGATAATTGGTTACGGTATCTTAAAAGTAAAGCTACGAGGGTTCCAAACGCGCCCTGGTCTGAGAAGAGTCCACAACAAACTCAGCCGGGTATCATCCAATAATTTATATTGTAGGTAATAAGTATAAAATTATTTGAAAAAAACATTTAATTTTATATATATTGGTCTAATAAGATCTAAAATTTGTCATGGTTTTCAATTATTAATAAGAAATTGTTTGGATTTTTAAATTTGGGATGTGTGATTGGACTTCAACGGTTTATCTTTTTTCATACGACTGCCTGAAAAAAGGAGTATATTGTTTTCAGGGTTCATGTATATATGTATGTATATATGTATGTATGTACCTATGTGAGTTTGTACATTCCACCATAACTTCTATACGCCTGAACCGATTTTGATAAATGAGGTATCGTTAGAATCCCTAGCTTAATCCGGGTGACATAGGCTAGTAAATTTTTTTTAAAAATTGATGGGGTGACCATGGTCCCGCATTAAAGACCAAAATTTAAAAAAAAAACAAAAATAAGATTAACTATATAATCATCATCTAGAAAATGATGAGTAGATTCCAAAAATATATAACACTATAGTTCAATATTTAGTGATTCACAAAAAATTATCATTTAATAAGTGTGAATAAGATTCCAAAGGCTATATATGCAAATCGCTTCTTATGGAGGTAAACTCCAAAAATAATATGGCAGGGCAGTCGTATTTTTAATTCGTTAAATTAATTTCACTTGTTCACAGATTGGTAAGTAACTTAGTATTAGATGATTAACCGATAAAGGTAAAATTTTTAGAGTTCTCGAGTGTGTGTGACTATGGCCAAACCCTTCTCATTCCGAGAGAAGACTCGCGTTTAGTGGTAAGCCGGCAAATGGGTTAAAGTGCTTAGGTGAAGGACCAACAATATAATTAGCCATGGTCTAAACGCAAGCCAAGCAACGATAAAAATAAACCTCTAATTTCACTGGGACAAATTGTATCAATTAACTTTGTCGTTTTCCTTATCTAATTTAAACATTTTCCAGAACCTTTCAGAATAATTAGGCGTCAGCAGTCTTAGCACGATAGTGGCATCACTTTCTCGCGGGTTCTTTAAAGACAAAGCGTGAGAGTGACAAAAGCTGCTGTTAGAGCAACTTGTGATCCGCACTGTATTTGCTATTTTACCGTTGTAATTATTAAGTTAACATAAATCTAACTAACTTAGCAAAAAGTCTACGTTTTAAATTAATCGGTAGCTTGGAAGAATGAATCTCAGTATTGTCACGTTTTTTTATATATTACTAGCTTAGGTCCGCGACTTCGTCCGGGGGGACTTCACGAATTTAAAACCCCCTTTACCCCCTTTGACCCCTTTTACCCCCTGAGGGGTTGAATTTACAAAAATCCTTTCTTAGCGTCTGTCTATGTCATAGTGGCTAGCTGTATGCAAAATTTCTGATGGATTTAGTTAGAAGTTAAAATGTTATCTTTGTTTTGTAAACATTTAAGCTATTTAATATAAATACATAATCGGCAAAGTGCGAGTCGGACTGGCAGATGAAGGGTACCGTACACGTTTTAATACTTCACATCTTCACAGGGTACACAATTAATTAAACACAGGTTCAGGTTAAACTTCCTTACCATCTTAACTAATTGAGACCTATTACCAATATAACTCTGGGCCTAATTATAACATTTTAGAACTAATTTGACTACTAGAGAAATTCTTTAAAAAAAAACTTAACAGAAAGACTTTTAGAACTATTTTTTAGAGGTTTAGAATTATTGCTTTTCTAATCGTAAATTTTGTTTGTTTGATTTTGAGTTTACGACATAAACCTTAGAAGTTAAAATCTACGCAGACGTTCCCGTTCTAAATAAATAATATCTGGATCACTTAGAGCTTTCAATTGTTTGATAAACAAACTTAAAATTTACGAGTGTCTTTGTGAACTTCTGTTTAACTGTCCTAAAATATACTCCTCCTGTTTGAAATATTCAGAAATTGGAATACAAATGCAAACTTACGTGTACATAAATGAAAATGATTGAAGTGTGTAGACACTAAAATTCTACATCAATGTGAATAGGAGATAAAACTTTCACTATATTAGAGCAAAAATACACTAAAGACCAGACAGAGCAAAGTTTTGTCTTGTTGCCCAGTGTGCGCGCTCTAGGTATAATATGAAATTGAATGTCATTATCTGACTTGACGTTTGACGTTGACTATCTATCCGCCCGACAATTTTTTTTTCGTCTCAAATTTTTTTTCACTCTGGTGTCTATAAAATGTTCTATTTATGAGAAACTTAGCCAATCGCCACTCATTAAGAATATATTTTTTTTCCATGCATTTCCCAAAATTTCATTCTCTATTTAAGCCCCTTCGGGCTGCGGAATGAAATTTTGGATGAAAGTGAGTCATTTTTAAAGCTATTCTATTAGAAATAGATATAGGATTTTGGTTCTAATTAAGAATTTACTTTTTTCAAAAATTCCACAACGTGTTTCAAAATTGTACGTTGGCCAAGCCGGAGCGACTCAGCTAGTAGATAAAATGAGAGTTACTTTGTAAGTCGTAACCCAAACTATCGATCGTTCTTAGAAATCGAGTCAGTCCACTATACATTGACTTGAAACATTATTTTCTTTACAAAGATTTACGATTTACAGTTCAGTTCAACTCACCGATCCCCTTATTTGGAATCATTGGAATCCAGCCTTAAACTTGTCAATCAATCAGGGTATTTCGGGGATTGGAAATAAGACAGCTGGTTAAAATCAGTGCCGGGTTGAAGTCTCACAACAAATAATATGACCGATTGCATCCAACTGGTTTCTTAAGAATTAGGAAGGATTATTTACACAAATGTCGATTCATGTTTAGTTTAATTTAGAAGCTAAAGATTTTTGATGCGTACCTCATGAAAGCTATCTCTACCCATCCGTCTTGTGTATTGAACTATGCATTAATAGATCCACCACAACCACTTCAGTCCATTAACGTCCCACTGCTGGGCACAGGCCTCCACTCTGTCAAAGTCAATTTTAATTTATACTTTTAAACGTTTTATCTACGTAGGTTTTTAAATAAAAAAACCGGAAAATAAAGTTTCCAGGGAATCCACCACTACAACCCATTAACGTCCCACTGCTGGGCACAAGCCTCCACTCTCATAGGAGAGAGGGAATTAGAGCTTACACCCACTACGCTGCTCCAATGCGGGTTGACAGGCTTTAACGACTATTATCATGTTAGTGATAATAACCGGAACCGAGGGTTTAACGTGCTCTCCGAAGCACGGGGATGAAACACCGCCAAATTCCTAATTCCGGGCTAGGACTGGAAATTTCTAGTCAGAAAACCCAACACTTAATTATGGCCCGACCCGGAACTCGAACCCGGGACCTCGTCGTCAACCTCCTAACTACTAGATAGCTAGGCACTGATATCTCAGTCAGATTTTAGCTAGGCGTTGGTAGATCAGTCAGACCTTTTCCTTTTTTTAGGAAAACTTACAGTATGCGAAATTTCAGGTTTCCTGCAGCTGTTGTATTATATTTTGTAAGTTAATAATTATTACGACACTCATTTACTTTATCTTTTTATATAAAAATGTGGAAAGTTTACCTAAATGTACCGCAATTGTTTACTATTACGTATGTTATTATTTTCATTTACCTATTTAATTTAACAAAATAGCTTTTACATATCATAATTAACTTCACGTCCTGAAACTCGAAAGAGTTTATGTGGACGTTGCACATTCCTCCTATGAAATGATTTATTTATTTTATTATATGTAGGACAACTTGTGTCACTTATGAAACGTTAAGACTCTACCACCGGTTCGGAAAGCTATTCTACTGGCAAGAAACTCAGTAGTTGCTCTTTTCTTAGAAAAGAAAAGATTACAATACGTAGACAACACAACACATACGTTACAAGTATTACACTGACTTGTGACACGTAAACAACTTAAGTATACATGAATTAAACTATACAGGATAAAAACATACGAAACAAAGAGTAAAATAAGCGGTAAAACAGTTCCCGCTATCGCTTATGAACTTAAGCCCTGCACATTGTTTACACTTGCGACCCTACGCGTTGCATGAATACATTACTGGTCTTGAATACACGAGTTCAATATTAGTTCTAGTTTTTAATACCATTTATTTCATGGCAGCCATTTAATTAAACACTTCAATAAATTTTTATATTTTTATATTTTTTAAAGTAATTTTTCAATAAGTAAATAAGTAATAATTAGTCATATGTAATTTAATATTTATGTATATAATATGTGTTATATTTAAATATATATTTATTATATGTATAATTTTTTATCTGTTATAGTATGTAACTATTAGAATGTACGTTTATGTATTTATGTTTTATTTCATGCGATTTCCCGTCTCACAGCAAGTACGGTCCATTCATGTGGGTTGCCTGGCAGAGATCACTTTAGTGATAAGGTCGCCTTTTGTTTATAATGTTGTAATAATGTCCTTTGTGTATTCCTTTTGTTTAAGCAATAAAGAATTTTAATAATAATAATAATAATAAATTTTCACTATTGAAAATTTAAATTTATTTTATTAATTTTAAAAAACATTTGCTAAGTTTTCTAAAACTCACTTGACTAATGAAAGGACCTCATAGGTTGGTCGACCATTAGCTGCTATCTTAAAACATTCATTTATTTCCCACTGCTAAGTGACTAATTTAAGCTGACATCAAGGGATTGAAAGATGGCTTAAACTGTCTTCGAGAAGCTCGGGCATTGGAACAGTAGCATTAAAGCGGTCTAGCCCCAATTCAGATGGATGGTAAGTGACTAGTTAAAGCTGCCATTAAAGGATTGAAACATGGCTTAAACTGTCTTCGAGAAGCTCGGGCATTGGAACAGTAGCATTAAAGCGGTCTGGCCCCACTTCAGATGGACGGTAAGTGACTAATTAAAGCTGCCAATAAAGGATTGAAACATGGCTTAAACTGTCTTCGAGAAGCTCGGGCATTAGAACAGTAGCATTAAAGCGGTCTAGCCCCAATTCAGATGGATGGTAAGTGACTAGTTAAAGCTGCCATTAAAGGATTGAAACATGGCTTAAACTGTCTTCGAGAAGCTCGGGCATTGGAACAGTAGCATTAAAGCGGTCTAGCCCCACTTCAGATGGACGGTAAGTGACTAATTAAAGCTGCCTCAAAGGATTGAAAGATGGCTTAAACTGTCTTCGAGAAGCTCGGGCATTGGAACAGTAGCATTAAAGCGGTCTAGCCCCACTTCAGATGGATGGTAAGTGACTAGTTAAAGCTGCCATTAAAGGATTGAAACATGGCTTAAACTGCCTTCGAGAAGCTCGGGCATTGGAACAGTAGCAGTAGAGCGGTCTAGCCCCACTTCAGATGGACGGTAAGTGACTAGTTAAAGCTGCCATTAAAGGATTGAAAAATGGCTTAAACTGTCTTCGAGAAGCTCGGGCATTGGAACAGTAGCATTAAAGCGGTCTAGCCCCACTTCAGATGGACGGTAAGTGACTAGTTAAAGCTGCCATTAAAGGATTGAAACATGGCTTAAGCTGCCTTCGAGAAGCTCGAGCATTGGAACAGTAGCATTAAAGCGGTCTAGCCCCTCTTCAGATTGACGGTAAGTGACTAGTTAAAGCTGCCATTAAAGGATTGAAACATGGCTTAAACTGTCTTCGAGAAGCTCGGGCATTAGAACAGTAGCATTAAAGCGGTCTAGCCCCAATTCAGATGGATGGTAAGTGACTAGTTAAAGCTGCCATTAAAGGATTGAAACATAGCTTAAACTGTCTTCGAGAAGCTCGGGCATTGGAACAGTAGCATTAAAGCGGTCTGGCCCCACTTCAGATGGACGGTAAGTGACTAATTAAAGCTGCCTCAAAGGATTGAAAGATGGCTTAAACTGTCTTCGAGAAGCTCGGGCATTAGAACAGTAGCATTAAAGCGGTCTAGCCCCACTTCAGATGGATGGTAAGTGACTAGTTAAAGCTGCCATTAAAGGATTGAAACATGGTTTAAACTGCCTT
This sequence comes from Erebia palarica, assembly GCA_964035005.1. NCBI lineage: Eukaryota > Metazoa > Arthropoda > Insecta > Lepidoptera > Nymphalidae > Erebia > Erebia palarica. The sequence goes on from OZ035994.1 coordinate 26,348,613, forward strand.
CGAGAAGCTCGGGCATTGGAACAGTAGCATTAATGCGGTCTAGCCCCACTTCAGATGGACGGTAAGTGACTAGTTAAAGCTGCCATTAAAGGATTGAAAAATGGCTTAAACTGTCTTCGAGAAGCTCGGGCATTGGAACAGTAGCATTAAAGCGGTCTGGCCCCACTTCAGATGGACGGTAAGTGACTAGTTAAAGCTGCCATTAAAGGATTGAAACATGGCTTAAGCTGCCTTCGAGAAGCTCGAGCATTGGAACAGTAGCATTAAAGCGGTCTAGCCCCACTTCAGATTGACGGTAAGTGACTAGTTAAAGCTGCCATTAAAGGATTAAAAGATGGCTTAAACTGCCTTCGAGAAGCTCGGGCATTGGAACAGTAAGTAGCATTAAAGCGGTCTACAAGGTCCACTTCAGATGCACGGAATGGCGTGACACATAGTGGCAAATATTATTTTTATGACTTGTACGGGGCGTTGGTCTAGTGATTGGGATGTTCCACTGCGGCTGTCGAAGTCCCGGGCTCGAGTCCCGGGTCGGGTACTAATTAAGTATCGGGTTTTTCTGATTAGAAATTTCCAGTACTAGCCCGGAGTTAGGAAGTTGGCGGTGTTTCACCCCCGTGGCTCGGAGAGCACGTTAAGCCGTCGGTCCCGGTTATTATCACTAACATGATAATAGTCGTTAAAGCCCGCCAACCCGCATTGGAGCAGCGTTCCCTCTGTCCTATGAAAGTGGACGCCTGTGCCCAGTAGTGGGACGTTAATGGGCTGTAGTGGTGGTGGTAGACTTTAGTATAGTTGTTTAGATTAAGTGGCATTCTGAACTCTATAAATTGAGCGCGACAACTAAAAGTGTCTTGTTTGGCTATAAATGTTAAACGCCCAACCTGTACCCTCGTAAAACTGTTTATGATACAGATATCTAAACATTATGTCGAAGACAGACCGCCCAACATATTAAAATGCATAATGTATGTAACATTCAAACATATGTAATTGTTTCCCGCCACAGATACCTTATGTATCTTCCAGGCCAATCCATTTGTATTTTTTTTATAGATTGAGTAATAATAATAATGTCCTCCCGACCGAATTTCGGCCACGGCGGCCAATCTCCGGAGAGATTAGCCATCTGCGCGAGAGATATTATAATGCACAAGTGTGTGCGCGTATACAGGTGCACTCTCCGTTCCTTTACTCTCATAGCCCGATGGGACGGAAATCCGACACGACCGGAGAGAGATCAGGCGCAGGACTGACGGCTTTACGTGCTCTCCGAGGCACGGGGGTGAAACACCGCCAACTTCCTAACTCCGGGCTAGTACTGAGAATTTCTTGCCAGAACTTTTTATGGCCCGACCCGGGATAGATTGAGTACGAATATACTGAAGCATACAAATTAATAGATCGTATTTAAATCTCTCATATGGGAGAATGTAATGGGATAGAAGAGTACAGTCCTCACATTATTAATACTGAGCAACTGTATATAACTAACCGAGTAAATATAGAGCAACTGTGTATTAATAATGTGAGGATGTAACTATGCAAACTATAAGGAATAATAAAAGATATTTAATTTTTTATTATTTTATACTAGCCGATGCCCGCGACTTCGTCCGCGTGGACTGAGGTTATTCAGTTCCCGCAGGAAATTTATAATTTTCCGGGATGAAAAGTGTTATTCCAGACTACAATCTATCTATGTACTAATTTCAGCTGTTCAGTTTAGCTGTTACGGCATGATTGAGTATGTTGGATAAATTGAACGCATCCGAAACTTCATAGACTTTTCTCAATCTGTCATCTATGGTTCACACTTCTTTCCTTTTTAGTGTAAAATTAATTAAAATAAGAGTCAAGCAAATCCGCGTTTTATTTCACGAGGTTATGGGCCCAGCACGCTTCCACTCCGCATCCATACATCCAAACTTTGGCATCTATAATATTAGTATATTTTTTTATCCACTACAAGTTAGCCCTTGTCTGCGATCTCACCTGATGGTAAGTGATGATGCAGTCTAGATGGTAGCGGGCTAACCTGTTGGGGGCATGGCAGTTATATTAAACCCATACCCCTATACGGTTTCTACACGGCATCGTACCGGAACCGCGAAATCGCGGTACGCGAAGCGTAATCGCTTGGCGGCACGTCTTTACCGGTAGGGTGGTAACTAGCCACGGCCGAAGCCTCCCACCAGGCCAGACCAGGGAAAATTCAGAAATTATAAACTCCCAAATTACCCTATACGGTTTGTACACGGCATCGTACCGTATCTTATAGATGAAAATCTCCCAATAGCCGCTCTAGCTTTTAAGTAAATCCCCTAGGTGTGTGACAGCGTAAATATAACCGTTTTATTTTAAACAATAAAATACAAACGGGGAGTCTGGTTCGTGTAGTCGCTTATAAGGTGAGTTCAAAAATAGACGGGCAAAGCTGGAGGATGCAACGTTCTAAGATGGATTTTATGTACTTGCATGAACTGGTAAAAGTAGCTGTATTTACCAGACTTCAGAAAAATAATAAAACCGAATAGGGGTATGGATTTAATATAACTGCCGTGCCCCTAACAGGTTAGCCCGTTACCATCTTAGACTGCATCCACCTTCGCATCTGCATCGATCTTACCATCAGGTGAGATCGCAGTCAAGGGCTAACTTATAGTGAATAAAAAAAAAATCTTATCAATTTCACACGTATGTATGTAATACTACTAGCTAATGCCCGCGACTTCGTCTGCGTGGATCGAGGTTTTTTGGTTCCCGCGGGAACTCCTTAATTTTCCGGGATAAAAAGTAGCCTATGTGCTAATCCAGACTATAATCTATCTCTGTGCCAAATTTCAGCCAGATCCGTTCAGCGTTTGGGGCGTGATTGAGTAACAAACATCCATACATCCACACATCCATACATCCATACATCCATCCAAACTTTCGCATTTATAATATTGTATAGTAAGATTGGAACTGCAAAATATTCACACATGATAGTCTTTATGGGCTTAGGTTTAAAGATATGATATATATTTCTCAAATAAGAACAAATGTTCACTTAAACGATAACTTAAAATAATCTATGTTTAAACTATATTTAGAGAGTAAAAGCTGACATTATACAGAAATTTCTAACTACACACTAAACTTATCAGTAACGTTTAACGTTAACGGTTAACGAGACTACTCATTTTCTAGATGACAATTATTTAGTTAATCTTATTTTCGAATTTTTTTAGTTTTTAATGCGGGACCATGGTCACCCCATCAAAATTTAACTAGGCTATGTCACCCGGAATAAGCTAGGGATTCTCACGATACCTCATTTATCAAAATCGTTTCAGGCGTATAGAAGTTATATAGTGGAATATACAAACTCACATACATACATACAAACATACATACATGAACCCTGAAAACAATATAGGCTCCTTTTTTCAGGCAGTCGTATTAAAACTTCATTTGGTAAGCCAATGTACAGTAGTGCTCCCTCAAACTGTATAGTTTTAGTCCTAGCTTTTGATCATTGTAATTCATATTTGTTACGTGTACAAAGCTAAAGTAATTTGTGTGTGAATTGAATTTGAAAGAATTTCTCACAAACATGCATGTTGTGTATTTGTATAGATAATGTATTAGTTTTTTTGAGTCTAAAAATACAAAATTTCTAAGGTATGTTTGACAACGGATTTCTCCAAAACTTTTTATCGGATTGTGAGGATTTTTTATTCAAAATTCAAATGTTTTTTATTTATTCAAATAAACTTTTACAAGTACTTTTGAATCGTCAAGTGATTCTACCACTGGCTCAGATTGACATTCCTACCGAGAAAACCAGCAAGAAACTCGGTGGTTGCTCTTTTTAATACTGTATTGGCTTACTACTACTTCAACTCAGGGAACAGTGTAAGTTACATCAAAATCGGTTACTAGTTTTCAAGATATAGACTGTTAAGTGAGTGGTGAAGTCGGTTAAACTCAACCTTTTAGATTATCACTTGTTTTTATAATCTGTGTAGTGAAAGCTGACTGCAAAATGGCAGCAATTTGTAACAAAATTAGGCTAGGACCTAGCTAGGTAACCCCGGATGGACTAGAAATAAACCAGTGAATAAGCGTACTTGATCGTTTTGCATTGCCCCAGTTTCCGCTTTCAATAGACGGACTATAATGTAACTTCCTAAATCCCAAAACTGACTAGGACTATTATCGTGATAGTGATAATAACTGGGACCGACGGCTTAACGTGCTCTCCGAGGCACGTGGGTGAAACACCACCAACTTCCTAACTCCGGGCTAGTACTGAGATATTCTAGTCAGAAAAAACCCAATACTCAATTATGGCCCGACCCCAACCCAAAATATGGGACTCGAACCCGGGATCTCGTCAGCCGCAGTCGATCATACCAATCACTAGACCAACGAGGCAGACATAACATTATACATAATCTTATCTTATCTTTCTAATATTATAAATACGAAAGCTTGGATGGATGTATAGATTGTTACTCAATCACGCCCCAACGGCTGAACGGATCTGGCTGAAATTTGGCACAGAGATAGATTATAGTCTGGCATAACTCGTAGGCTACTTTTTATCCCGGAAAATTAAGAAGTTCCCGGGGAAACAAAAAATCTCACTCCACGAAGATGAAGTCGCGGGCATTAACTAGTATAATATATTAAAACATTGTGATATTAACCATTAGATCCATTAATAACTATGCAGGATTAAAATGTTATTGCAGGTGCTTAAATAGCACGAGCTTGGCAAATTTTGGTAAAAAGTGGAAGAACCCTGACTTATGTAAATCTAAGTGGTTCTTTTATGGTAGTCTTTAACGATAACCATTATCATCGATGGCGCAATCAAACATTAATAGATTTCTTCAAACTTTTGAAAGAAGCGAGTCTGAAGCTGACTGTGGAATTTTATTTAAACTATGGGGTTAAAAACTCTTTGCAGTCAATGAAGGATACCTGTTAAGGCTATACCTAGCTCAACGAAAGCATACCAGTGGCCTTGTCCCGGGGTCCATAGCGGTGGAGGGACGAGTCTTTGAGGTAGGGCAAGTATAGTTGCACAAGTTTCTATTCGGTGAATCTTAAGCTATAACTCACCTCGTCAACTGGTGGCGACAAGGAGAGTCCTGAGGTAAGTAGTGGGTGTGTTTTATTTGTAAGTGTTGTGAAAGGGACGTGTGGTCTGTGGTGTGATGACTCCCTCCACGGATGGTATACCTCTTGGGATCCAATGCAAACAGGCTACTCGGCTGCTACTACTTGTCTTCACTTAGTCTATCAAGCACGTGGCCGCAAGCGGTTAGAAGTTAGGTACGGGGCCTCAGCGGCGAGGCGTCAAAACCCGTCGAGTAGTCTGGGCCAAAACGGGTTATAAAAACCTGACTATCCACTCGAATAGAACCTAATTTTAACCGTGGGAAAACCTAGGCCACGTAATTAATTTACGTCCATTCAAACGTCACACATGCCATCAAAAGACGTCAGTTGTCAAAGTCAAAAGACGACCACAGAACATTGACAGCTACTCCGCGACCATAGAATACGGCGCGAACAATACCTTTTACTAGCGAGCCTTAGATCAAATAGATGAGACTGAAAGCTAGGTAGCTAAAATCTAATAACAGGAATTTTCCGTTTCACCAACTTAACTCTAAACGCTCATGTTTTTATATCAAACTAGTATTTGCCCGCACCTTCATCCGGTTGTACTACACAAATTTCAAAATACTACGATAAAGGTAGAATTTTCCAAAATCATTTCCTAGCGGATGTATGAGTCATCATAGCTAACGGCATGCCAAATTTCAGCCCGATCCGTCAACTGGTTTGAGCTGTGCGTTGATAGGTCAGTCAGTCAGTCACCTTTTCCTTTTATAATTATGGAAAACGTGACTGACTGACTGATCTAATTATGGAATTACTCGACACTGGCGAAGTGAATAGTGCTGGCTTGGCACTACTCAAAGCCATAAACCAAGAGAAGAAGAAGATAATTATGTAAAAATATTGAAATATTTCCGACAATACTACGAAATTGTATGATATTATTATTGTATACAAAGTTATAAAGCAAAATTTTATACACAAAGTTTCACTATGCGTTTAGAATTTACTTCGCAGTTTACTGTCGTGGCACTAACTTTAACTGTCCGCTGGAGTTTAACTTTTTAATTAAACATTTCACTGCAACGGTTGCCTTACCAACTTGGTATTTGTTACTACAATGATAATTATTAAAGTTATGAAATAGAGATTTACTATACCTATTGTATGCTTTAGTTTCGGGTTTTCTCTCTCTTTGCATCGTATTCCTCTATGCTGAGGGTCGGCACCCCTTTCCATTTATCAAATAATGGCAGGGGTTTTCTTGGGATAATAATACGGTGGGTTCCAAGTCCTTCAAAATACGACTCAACCTTTGGACTCAACTAAGAGTACTATTTGAACTCTTAGGTTTCTAACGATTATTATCAGATGTTACTGATAATAACCGGGACAGACGACTTAACGTGCTAGTCACGGAGGAAACGAAAAGGCCAAATTCGGTCACCCATCCAGTTACTGACCTGGGTCAATGTTGCTTAACAATCGCAATCGACTGCGTTGTCGCAACTAGGCCACTCGTCCCTCAAGTTTTGGGTCATACGTATGTAATTAATTAAATTTATATAAGTAGTAACTGTGCCCGTAATTTCTTCCACGTGGATTAACGTATTTGGCGTTAAAATTTGGCCTACACGTAAACTAAAAGTCGATCGAACAGATGGGCCGTAAAAAGCATACAGATAGACAGTCCCACTCTCGCATTTAAAATTAACGAGATGATCCGCGTGAATTTTTGATTCCCGCAGGTACTCTTTAATTTTCTGGGATAAAAAATAGCCTTTGTCCTTCTCTCTGTACTTTTCATCAGAATCTTGAAAGACACGAAAATTAAAAAAAATATCGATTTTGGCTGTGTATCGATAATAAAGTATACAAACCAAATCATATTTTCAAAAAATATTCTATGAAGTATATAATTCTCTGAAGAACAATAATTAAAATGATTACCCAAAAATAAATTAGATCCCCTGAAATCAAATAGACAATATTATTTTGTTGAGACCGAAGTGAACGCAGATAAAAGGGATAATTTCCCGAAGGGACTGCGAAATACTTAGTCCTATCTTATACTTCCTTATCTTAAGTCATTCTTCAACGTGAACGAGCATTTCGAAATATCAATAAAAGAGTCAAAAATATACAAAATATAGTCCAGGATCCATGTCCATGATTAATATCAAGCTAATTATCCGTCAGTAGCTTCATTTTGATGAGACGCCCAACAATTTCCTGTACGAAAACTCTCGATTGTGGTAGGTAATAGGGGTAACAAGGATAAAATATGTTGATTTGATGCTTCTCAAAAATTTATTACTAACTGGGTTTTTTTTGTTAAATCTGATAATTCAATCAATATTTGTCCTACAAAATGTATGGTTTGATCAGAGTCCCCTTCTTCCAACATGTATTGATAACGAGGTCATCAAAAATGATTACTAACCAGCTGTTTTTTTTACTTAGATAATATTTATATAATTTAACAGGCATATTGTGCTACAAATTGCGTTGTACGTTATCGCGGTGCTCCAATTGAATACATAAAAGAATTGAATGCATCTCATTAAAATGAAGTTACTCACGGAAAATTAGCTTGATAGTAATCAAGTGCAAAAATGGACCCTGGATCCTGGACTAATACCAAAGTTGACGTATGTAATTCGTAATTTTTATAAATATTTAAACGGAATAAACTAACTTATTATCTGACATATACTTTATATGTCAGATTATAAGTTAGTAACATCCATACTTATAATATTAATGCGAAAGTGTGTCTGTCTGTCTGTCTGCTACGCTTTCACGGCGCATCTGTTCAACCAATTTTGACGAAATTTGGCACAGGAACAGGTTATGTCCCGGAAGGGCATAAGCCTCTTTTAATCCCGGAAAAGTCAAGAGTTTCCGCGGGAATCAAAAAACCTTATTCCACACGGACGAGGTCGCGGACATCATCTAGTACTAAATAAATACCTATTTTAAATGTCATAAAAAACTTAAATGACCAACTTAGCATAATTGTCGTCAAGCACAACCGTATTTTGCGATAAAAAAATAAAAAATGCTCCCCTGCTTAATCTTATTTGCAAGTAATCATTTATCTCGTACAAAATGGTTAAGCATCGTTTTTAATTTTTATTACTTCAAATTTAAAAAAAGTAAGTGGACACAGGATCGTTCACGCTATCTATTTATAAAAAAAAGTCCCATATTTTTATACGACTGCCTAAAAAAAAGGAGTATATTGTTTTCAGGGCTCATGTATGTACGTATGTATGTATGTGAGTTTGTTTATTCCACCATAATAACTTCTATACACCCGAACCGATTTTGATAAATGCAGGGTATCGTTAGAATCCCTAGCTTATTCCGGGTGACATAGGCTAGTAAAATTTAAAAAAAATTGTTGGGATGACCATGGTCCCGCATTAAAGACTAAATTAGAAAAAAAATTATCAAAAATAAGATTATCTATATAATCATCATCTAGAAAATGATCAGTAGATTCCAAAAATACATAACACTATAGTTCAATATCCAGGGATTCACGAAAAATTATCATTTAATAAAAATGTGATTAAGATTCTAATTTAACTAGATTAATTTAGATTTTTAACTTTTTAGTTCGTTTTTTTAGCTGTCGTGTTTTTTATTTTTTTTTAACTATGACTTGTTAATTACGTAAGTTACGTATTATGTTTAAGAATAAAAACTAGATTAATTTAGATTTTTAACTTTTTAGTTCGTTTTTTTAGCTGTCGTGTTTTTTAATTTTATAAATTATGACTTAATAATCACGTAAGTTACGTAGTATGTTTGTTAATTACTTGAGAACTTCCACCTTTTTGTATTCAGTAAAAAAAACTACATCACATGCAGTCCATATTTTTAATCATTAAGTCTCTTGAACTACATTTCTTTCTTTCTTTCCGCTCCACTTATGTTGTAAATCAGCTCGTGCGCCCTTAATTAAACGGAACGTATGCATCTTTATAAAATACATTCGCATGAAAGAACCCCCGTGCTCATAATGCAGAGCTACAGGGGTTGAATGAAAAATGAAAATACAAACGAAACTGGATCAAGAAAGCAGCTTTTTATTTTAATAAAACCTCTATTCACTGCTTGATTCTTAATTATCTTACTAATAATATTGTAAATGCGAAAGTTTGGATATATGTATAGATGTATGGATGTTTGTTACTCAATCACGCCCCAACAGCTGCACGGATCTGGCTGAAATTTGGCACAGAGATAGATTATAGTCCGGAATAGCACATAGGCTATCCCGGAAAATTAAGGAGTTCCCGCGGGAACCAAAATACCACGATCCACGCTGACGAAATCACGGGCACTAGCTAGTAGTGCATATTCTTCAACCGAATACGGAATTGCAATTGTCAAGCAAGTTTTATCCAATTCAGTAACTGGAACTGGATGGATGGCCGAATTTGGTAGTCTTGACGACCTCCGTGGCGCAGTGTGTAGCGCTGTAACGTGCGGAGGTCCCGGGTTCGATCCCCGGCAAGGTCAATTTGGGAATTTATAATTTCTGAATTTTCCCTAGTCTGGCCTGGTGGGAGGCTTCAGCCGTGGGTAGTTACCACCCTACCGGCAAAAACGTGCCGCCAAGTGATTTAGCGTTCCGGTACGATGCCGTGTAGAAACCGAATAGGGTTATGGGTTTAATATAACTGCCATGCCCCTAACAGGTTAGCCCGCTACCATCTTAGACAGCATCATCACTTATAATCAGGTGAGATGGCAGTCAAGGGCTAACTTGTAGTGGATAAAAAAAGAAAAAAAAGTCCGAATTTGGCCTCTTCGTTTCCTCCGTGCCTCGGAGAGCACGTTAAGCCATCGGTTAAGGTTATTACCACTAACATCTGATAAAAATCGTTAGAAACCTAAAAGTTGAAATAGTACACTTAGTCGAGTCGTATGTGGAAAGACCTGAGAACCAACCGCATTATTATCTCAAGGAAACTCATGCCTTATGTGATTAATGGAAAGGGGTTACGACCCTTGCAATGAGGAAAATGACGCAAAGAGAGACAGTTTGATTCAAAGTCAGTACCACAGAAATCGAAGAGCCGAAGCACGTTGGGTCCTAAGGTGCTGGAATGGCGACCCTGCACTGGAAAGATAGGGCAGTTAGAACCCCCACTAGGTAGACCGACTACATGAAGCGAATCGCAGGCAGCCACTGGATCCAGACCAGACTGGAAGTATCTACCACAGATTTATTATTATTATTATTCATTTATTTCAGGGAACAAAGCCCATATTATAAAATACAAAATACTTAAAAATAAAAACAATATAAAATAAAATAGAAACTTAAAGACCATACGAAGGTAAATACAAAATAATAAGACTACTTCGGTAGGGATTTATCATTTTCTAGGCCTGGACTACTTTTGGTTGATGAATATAATTGAGTAAGTATAGGGGCTGATTCTGTAATGCACATTATCTATACCCCTTCCCGCATGTATTATGAGAGGGATGATAATATAAATAGAGCCGTAATTTTAGTTTAGAGATTCGACCTATTGGTTCTCCCATTTACAGAGAATACTATGTTTCGGCTCTAAATGAGGGAACCAAATGACAATAATATCTGGTCGACGAAAACTCGAAGTTTTTCACTTTTATATTACGGAGCGTGCACACTAGCGTGAGAGGGCAAAGTTTCATCAAAATCGTTTCCCTCCGGCGCAGACGTAACATACGGACTTTCCTTCCTGTCCGCTCTACATTACTAAACTTCTGATAAATATAGTGTTAAAACCATAAAGTTCTCGGGAAAACCAATGAACTTTCAAAGTTTCCAGTTAAACTCGACATTTTGTGGTATTCAGTGCGGATGGATTCCATTTAAATTAATTAGAACGGAAACACATTATAGACAACTGATCGGGTTATTCACTGTTATAATAGGCTGGTGGACAAATTGTCGTTCGATTTGAAATCGATGAAATTTGGCTCAAGACAACTGTTCGGGTTATTCACTGTTATAATAGGCTGGTGGACAAATTGTCGTTTGATTTGAAATCGATGAAATTTGGCTCAAGACAACTGTTCGGGTTATTCACAGTTATAATAGGCTGGTGGACAAATTGTCGTTTGATTTGAAATCGATGAAATTTGGCTTAAGACAACTGTTCGGATTATTCACTGTTATAATAGGCTGGTGGACAAATTGTCGTTTGATTTGAAATCGATGAAATTTGGCTCAAAACGACTGTTCGGGTTATTCACTTTTAAATATTTAGAAGCCCACATCTTTATTGAAAGAAAGAAAGAAAAACAGTTTATTCAACAGTGATGTCACAGACAAAACTAGATACAAATGTAACACTTTCGTCTGTGACACCACCCAGAAAGGGTGTACAGCTCAGCGTTTGCCCTGCGTTATATGCCCATAAATGCATACAAAGCAAGGCGCTGATTTTCAGCTGTGACCCCGGGTGACGTCACAGTTACAACCAAAATTTTAAAGGAAAGCAGTAAATAAAGAAATAATAATAATAATAATAATAATAATAATCACTATACCTACTAGATTTAACATGAAGAAAAACATGTTAAATATCTTTATAAATATACGATACATTTATAATATACAAGTAAATATGATACTTTTATATAACATATACATAATATTAAAGCACTGAAATATCGGCCGCTTTATTTTCGAATTCAATCTGTTTAGACAGCAAAAATCTTTTTAACTTTTTAATAAATGTAATTTTACTCCGGGAATCGCGTATTATTATAATTGTTATAACAACCTTGTGGACAAATTATCGTTTGATTTGAAATTGATGAAATTGTGGGGTCTGGAATAACACATAGGTTTTTATCCCGGAAAATTAGAGAGTTCCCGCGGGAACTAAAAAACCGCAATCCACGCGGACGAAGTCGCATCTTAGGGCAGACAAATACATTAAACACACAATAATAGGTAATTCATATATAAATACTAGCTGATGCCCGCGACTCCGTCCGCGAGGATTGAGGTGTTTTAGGGGTATGAAAAATAGATAGTAACCGATTCTCAGACCTACTGAATATGCATATAAAATTTCATAAAAATCGGTCAAGCTGTTTCAGAGGAATAAGGTTACTAACATTCTTGCCACCATTCCACGTGGGCATGATTTATATAGTAATTAGGTTATGCTAGCTAGCATTAAGTTCTATTGTATTATTTTCAATAAAAAAAAAAATTAAAAAATAAAAAAAAACTAACATTGTGACGCGAGAATTGAGAATTTTATGTATAAATTTGTGTAATTTTGGATCTAAAATTATTACTCTATATATAAAATACCCACAGAACGTAGGTAGAACGTAGGCCTTTGAAAGAGACACGTTAATGTTCAGGTGGCCACATCAATGAGCTTCGCATCTCATAAAAATATGGATTAACACGTCAAAGGGAAGCGTGGAAGGCGGAAACTCTACAGGAATCCACGTTAACCTCGTTTATATGAAACACGCGTGAAGTTGTACTTTAATGACGCTACGAAGGATTACACAAAATATCCATGGGAATTCGCTGATGGGTTTTTATGGGCTCAGTAAAACAATAATGCTCGATGGACTTGGATTGATTTATTCTTAAAAGGATGACTAACTAGACAATGCAAGACGGCTGAAATTACATTTTTAAAGAGGAGTTCATTTCATGGCTCTGCGTACAAGGATTTTCGCATACTGTCATAGATAATAAATAAGGTTTAGTTTACACGTTACATTAATATTACGTTAACAACAATTGTGTTAAGTTTTAATCCAACATTCGCTTACTAGACTGCTGCATATTATGGCGCCGGAGTCAGAATCTGTCTCTTTTTATACGATTGCCTGAAAAAAGGAGTATATTGTTTTCAGGGTTCATGTATGTATGTATGTGAGTTTGTATATTCCACCATGACTTCTATACGCCTGAACCTATTTTGATAAATGAGGTATCGTCAGAATTCCTAGCTTATTTCGGGTGACATAGGCTAGTGAAATTTAAAAAAAATTATCGGGTGACCATGGTCCCTAATTAAAGACTAAAGTTGAAAAAAAAAATTCCAAAAATATATTACACTATTGTTCAATATCCAGTGATTCACAAAAAAATATCATGAATAAAAATGTGAATAAGATTTTAATTTTACTACATTGATTTAGATTTTTACTTTATTATTAGTATTTTTTTTTTAATTATTATTTACTAGCTTTTGCCCGCGACTTTACTCTGGTTAGGTTCGATTTTCATACAAATTTCAAAGTCCTGTCATTTGAGCTGCAGGGGCTTAGGTCATTATTTAGGTTTTTTGCCCCCTGATTTATTTTATTATTCACTGCATTAACTCAAAATTTATCCATACCAAATTGTAGGAAATTCTCTGATCTACCACATTATCGGACAAAATTTTGAAATTAATTAATAGATTGCTCAATTTTCAAAAATCTTTTCTTAGCGAACGCCTACGTCATTATAGCTATCTGTATGCCAAATTTCAGCCCAATTCGTCCAGCGGTTTGACCTTTACCTTTTATATATTCAGATTTAGATAAATGCGAAAGTGTGTTTGTCTGCCTATTATGCTTTCACGGCCCATTTGTTCAACCGATTTTGATGAAATTTAGTACACAGGCTCCTTTTTGTTCCGGAAACTCAAAGTCGCGGGCATCATCTCTTATTGTTATAAAAAGTTATAACACAAAAAGGTTCGAGTATGATATTACCTACGCTAAAGGATCAAATGGCCTTCTCGGCTAAAATCCGAGTTGAATTTCATGAAAACGACATCCATTCGAGCTAATCGCGGTAATATTGCCTCACATAGGACCTCGTCGCCTCCGGGTGGGTAACTTTAAACGTACCTACACGACGTCTTAGAGCGCAGTTACCTTAAAAACTTAAGCTAAGAGTTTACATTTCACAATTTTGCACTGGCTTCAACTTTGCCTTCATTTACACGCAGACAGGTTTAAAAATTACTTGCTCTAAGATTACTTTTTACTTACTTCCATCTTAAAGTATAAATAGTTCTGTGAATATCCATATCCATACTTCCATACTAAACCATACTAATATTATAAATGCGAAAGTGTGTCTGTCTGTCTGCTACGCTTTCACGGCTTATCTGTTCAACAAATTTTAAACATACAAAACATACAAAAACCTACATACCCTTACTACCCAAGTAAGGGTATGTAAGTTGGTTATAAATCTCACATTTACCCCAATCCGATATTTTTCCACAGACATCAGTGTACATACTGCGCTTAAAGCCATATTGTTTCATTAATGTTGACTTTTGTGTTTTAGAATTATAACCCTTATTTTAGAAATGTCAAGGTACGTGATATAAAACTGGATTTTGAGTAAAATTGCTTAAATATTACTTTAAGCGCTTGTCTATTACTCTTTCACTGCCCATTTGTTCAACCGATTTTGATGAAAGGACATTGTTCCGTCCCCATACAAAGTTTGCCTAAGAACCAACAGTCATAAAACATTGATTACTGGGTTCAAATAAATACCTGTTTATACTTGAGAGAAGATTAAAACAACGGATACTTACTAAGAAAAGACTTATTACCAAAAATATTTTCAATTTTGAGGTTATTTCAACTTTAACAATCAATCTGCTTGAACAAATAAATACCATCTTTATCCAATTGTAATAGAGCTGTAAACAGTATGTAGATAAAAAAGGTTCGCCGTAGTTCATCAAAAATATTACAGATAGCGTTAGCTAAATTAAATTATTGTTTCAATAAATGGCGTTGCGAGATTCAGAATACTAGCCTCTTTATCTGAGATACTAGGGCACTTAGCACTTTCAGCTGCTTTTATCTTGTTTCTTACGATACGGATCTAGCGGTGGTATTGTGGTTGGTATTGGTTTATTTATTTTAACCTATAATTTATTGATCTGTGGTTAATAATCGAGAGATGGAAACGTATAGCAATCAATTTAATACCCATTTATTTATTTTGTAATTAATTTGAAGTGTCCGTTGAATCCTAATATTTGAAATAAAGGTTATAAAATAAGCTAAGAATTACTGTATATTTGAAACACATGTTGATTCTTAGGCGTATTTGGTCAATGTCCTTTGGTACACAGGCTCATTTTTGTTCCGGAAAATCAAAGTCGCGGGCATCATCTTTTATTGTTATAAAAAGTTATAACACAAAATGGTTCGAGTATGATATTACCTACGTTAAAGGATCAAATGGCCTTCTCGGCTAAAATTCGAGTTTAATTTCATGAAAACGACATCCATTCGAGCTAATCGCAGTAAAATTGCCTCGCAGATCTCTTAGAATTATAACCCTTATTTTAGAAATGTCAACGTCATATAAAACTGGCATTTTGAGTAAAATGGCTTAAGTATTACTTTAAGCGTTGGCCCCAGGCACCTCAGATAGATGGTAGGATAGTAAATTTTAATTATCCTTTAGATTATATAATTATGCATAAAATAAAACAGGATTTCGTATCAGTTATTTTATAATATTATTGTTCTCTAATGAGTTGCCGACGGGCTTAATTTATATTTTAATTGGTGCCACACGAGTATAGACAAATAAGTTTAATTATTTATTCATTCCAACGAGAAGCCGGCCGAGAACACGCTTTTGTTCGTGGATCTTATTTATCTTAATATGAAAAATAATTATATTTTTTAAAGCGTCCTTTTCAAATTTTATTATTAAAATACTTTTTTAGTATGTGCAGCTCCCTACAACGGGCGGACTTTTAATCAACTTAGCCCAGTTTTTTTATACGACTGCCTGAAAAAAGGAGCATATTGTTTTCAGGGTTCATGTATGTATTTTGTATATTCCACCATAAATTCTATACGCCTCAATCGATTTTGATAAATAAGGTATCGTTAGAATCCCTAGGTTACTTCGGGTGACATAGGTAAGTAAAATAAAAAAAAAATTAATAATTTAAATTGATGGGGTGACCATGGCATTAAAGAATCAAGTTGAAAAACATATTCGAATATAAGATTAACTGTGATTCACAAAAAAAAATATTTAATAAAAATTTGAATAAGATTCTAATTTAACTAGATTAATTTAGATTTTTAACTTTTTAGTTCAGTTTTGGGCAGGGCAGTCGTGTTTTTTGATTTTTTTTAATTCTGACTTGTTTCGAATTGTGTTTTCGCGTTAAAAACCGTCGAATATAAAACTTTTATCGTCTGTCACGCAACATGATCAGTGAGCCTAGTGGGAGATTTTCTTCCCATTCGATTGCGACAACCTAACTACGATTTGTATTGAATTGTCAAGTGGTTGACAGTTATCGCTCGAACAATTCCTTATTTAGATTATTAATATTATAAATGAGAAAGTTTGGATGGAAGTATGGATGAATGGATGGATGTTTGTTACTCAATCACGCCAGAACGGCTGAACGGATCTGGATGAAATTTGGCACAAAGATAAATTATACAGTCTGAAATACTTTTATCCTGGAAAATTAAAGAGTTCCCGCAGGAACCAAAAACCCTCAATCCACGTAGACAAAGTCGCCGACATGAGCTAATCTATACTTCAATACCTATACCTAATATTATAAATGCGAAAGTTTGGATGGATGCATGGATGTTTGTTACTCAATCACGCCCCAACGGCTGAAAGGGTCTGGCTGAAATTTGGCACAGAGATTGATTATAGTCTGGAATAACTCATAGGCTACTTTTTATCTATGAAAATTGAAGCGTTCCTGCGGGAAGTATAAAAATCGAAGTATAACAATCGATCGAATACGTAAAAATGCCCCCACTTTGCCTGCTGAGTACCTAGTGGGAGATTTCGTACCCATTCGATCGCGACAACGGAACTACGATTTGAATGGAACTGTCGAGTGCTTGACATCTGCAGTGCGATTGCGTAACTTCTGCATCAATCATTGAATGAATGAATGAATGAATATACTTTTATTGTACACCAAAAAACAATAATAACAGTAAACTTAGCTAATAACAAAGGAAGTATACAATTTGGCGGCCTTATCGCTTCACAGCGATCTCTTCCAGGCAACCAATGGTTTAAAAGGACATAGCTACAGAAACAACCGGTAGATGGTGCAGAAATAATAAAATAAATAAAAATATTTCTATAAAGCTACCAATTATAATACATATACTTAGATAATATAATAAATATAACATAAAAACCATAAATACTACACATATAATATATAAATAAACATACATACTAATATATACTCACAAATAAATAAAAATATAAATAAATAAACGTAAACCTCAAAAAAAAAGAAACAATAGGTATCAAAATATATAAAAATAAACTACTAGGTAAATAATATTATTGTGACAAATAGTATTTCAATCATTGTTACAGTATCAATTGTTGTGATTGGCTGAATTTATGGTATTCTTGCTGCGTCAATGGATTTTGTCCAATAGTGGAAGAGTGTTATCCAATCAGAGGTGATTACGATTGTTACACTGTAGCTGTCATTTTTAGCCGGTAGGGCTGCTGATGCTCGATCAACTCCGTTTTAAGTTACTAACCAAGTTAACGTAGTCGCAATCGAATACGTAAAACTCCTACTCAGCCTTCAGAGCAAGGCCAAAATTACACATTATGTTCAATAGTGTAAGAAATCGCACTAATTTCCCCCGAGACCTCCTAATACTTTGCACACATAAGTTTGTGTGTTTTTCTATCGTTGCCAGGTTTTATTATGGCTGTAATCGCATATGACGGTAAAGTAGGTTTAGGATTGGGTTATTTTAGCACTCCAAAACACTATTATAGGCGCTATTTTGCAAAAAAATTGCTATTTTGCAATTAAATACCTACGTATTGCTAGTAGATTATAGCTAACTAGATGATTCTCGCGACTTAGTCTGCTTGGATTAAGATTTTTTTCATTCCCGCGAAAACTCTTTAATTTTCCAGAATAAAAAGTAGTCTGTCCTTCCCCGGGATACAACCGATCCCTGTACCAAATTTCATCAAAATCGATTGAACAGATGGGCTGTGAAAGCGTAGCAGACAGACAGATATAGAGACGAGTAGACAGACAGACGCACTTTCGCATTTATCATATTAGTATGGATTAGGTAAGCTTGTTGTTTTTCGAATAAAATTTGTATTCTTTGCCACTTCAGGAGAGAAGCGGATATAGGTTTATGTTGCAGAGAAAATAACGTTTGTTTCTATGGCTTTAGATGATTCGCTGATTTCCCGAGAGGAAAAATACTTTGTACCTACTTTATATCTTATTCCATTCATCCAGTCTTGACTATCTCTAATAACAACAAGTTGTTTGATATATTGTGATGGTGGTGTAATAAACGGTGTTAGACTAGCTTTTTTCTCTATGGCTCTGATAGTTCCTTAGTTAAGATGATTTGTGAATGATAATAAAAAAAATCCCCGGCTGAGTTTTTTGTGGGCTCTTCTCAGACCAGGGCGCGTTTGGAACCCTCGTAGCTTTAGTTTTAAGACACCGTAACCAATTATCACCATCATGTTTTATAAGTAAGTAATTTTTAACGTCAGTAAGTGTACCTACAGTGTACCTATATTGAATAAATGATATTGAGTATTGAGTATAGTGGTTTTGACGTCGGCCTTTTATTCCGGTAATACTGTCTCGTTGGTCTAGTGGTTAGCAAGTTCGACTGCGGTTGACGAGGTCTCAGGTGCGAGTCTCGATTCGAATTTCAGGTTCATCCCCGTGCCTGTCCTGCCCCTGATCTCTCTCTCGTGTCAGATTTTCCGTCCCATCGGGCTATGAGAGTATATGAACAGTAAGTGCACCTGTGTATGCGCACACACTTGTGCACTATACTATCTCGCACAGATGGCTTTAGTCTCTCTGGAGTTAGGTCACTATGACCGAAATTCGGTCGTGAGGACATTATTTCGAGTAATACGGGATGGGATGAGAATAGCGATCACCGAGAATAAGTAGCTCATAAAGTGTAACGTAAAGACCACACCTTACGTTACACTGGGTCGACTATTATCCTAATAATGTACAGCCGCCCGTTTTAAGGGTTGTGTGATACAAACATGGACCCTAAAACAGTCTAATACACCATGTCACACCTACGGTTGCAACAACTAACAAGTTTGATCTCAAAAAATCATTACTTTCTATGGTACTTGGTACTGGTATGGTATTAAAAAACTGTAACCTCGCGAAAGAAGACGCGAGAACTATTTAGTTACATTAATATTATATATTTTTTTATAAATGATAAAGTGTGTTTGTTTTTTGGTTTGCCCTTCAAACACGCCACAACGGATCGACGTGATTTTGGGCATGAATAACGATATATTTGAGGACCTGTAGAGTGACATAGGCTACTTTTTATCCCGGAAAATTAAGGAGTTCCTGTGGAAATAAAAAAAAACTTAAACTACGCGGACGAAGTCGCATGCATCAGCTAGTAATTAGAACCAAATAAAACAAAGCTGACCCAGATAAGATGGATGGTTTAATAAAAAGCCAATTTACTCTGAGTATCAAACTCCAATAGTTTTCTTTCTATGCGGTAAAGCACTTGCAATAAAAGAAAAGAGGCCAAAAAAAGGTTAATTATTCACAAGTGAAATAGGTCAAGAGTCCCCCAAATGACATTTAGCAAAACTTGAACGGGAACCGTCTCTTGTCCTAAATAATTATACGAGTGATAAAACAAATTATACTATCATGACTTTCTGTACAAATTACTCTCTTTTACGGCTTGTTATATGACCGTAGTGCCATAGCGTAAGAATTATATTCATACAGTGTGTCCATACAATAGGCATGATGACAGTAACCAAAAATCAATGAAATTATGAATTTATCTAATGAAATAGGATTCATGGATTAAAAGAACGTATGTATTTTTCTATTTCGAGTGAGATTGCTATTTATTTTTATAAAATAAAACTATAAAATACAGCAATCCGCTATAATGAATTAAACACCAAGAGGCGAATTACGTCACAATTGTTTGTTTTCGAGCTTTGACAATCACACTATTGTTTACTGCACACTGCACAGAGTACATTGGTAATAACAATAGTGACGTCACAAAGGACGCCATGACACCGGCGAGCGTTTTGGCGCGAATTTTAAAATGTAAATTTCAAATGCCAATTTTATCTACCAAACCTTATTTTTCTGCTGAAATAATATATTTTTTCGAAATAGCAGATACTTCCGAACATAATCTGACCATTTCTCAAAATCAGTCAGTCATCATGCCTATTAACAATTGTTTTCTTTTTTTATCCACTACAAGTAAGCCCTTGACTGCGATCTCACCTGATGGTAAGTGATGATCCAGTCTAAGTTGGTAGCGAGCTAACCTGTTAGGGGCATGGCATGGGCATATTAAACCCATACCCCTATTCGATTTCTACACATCGTATCGGAGCGCTAAATCGCTTGGCGGCACGTCTTTGCCGGTGGTAACTAGCCACGGCCGAAGCCTCCCACCAGGCCAGACCAGGGAAAATTCAGAAATTATAAATTCCCAAATTGACCCTGCCGGGGATCGAAATCGGGACCTCCGCAAGTGAAGACAACAGCGCTACACACTGCGCCACGGAGGTCGTCAAGTGCAGCATCAGGTACGCTACTCTCACCTATGTTTGCGACTTGAGAGAGGGAGGGAACTGCACACTTTGACATTAGAGTGAAACAGTGGCATAGTTATTGTGTAGTGGCATATATATTAGTTAGGCATAACTGCCTCGTTGGTCTAGTGGTTAGCATGTTTGACTGCGGCCGACGAGGTCCCGGGTTCGAGTCCCGGGTCGGGCCATAATTATCGGGTTTTTCGGATTATAAATTCCCAGTACTAGCCCGGAGTCAGGAAGTTGGCGGTGTTTCACCCCCGTGCCTCGGAGAGCACGTTAAGCCGTCGGTCCCGGTTATTATCACTAACATGATAATAGTCGTTAAAGCCCGCCAACCCGCATTGGAGCAGCGTGGTGGGTCTAAGCTCTAATTCCCTCTCTCCTATGAGAGTGGAGGCCTGTGCCCAGCAGTGGGACGTTAATGGGCTGTAGTGTGTGAGTGGCATAGTGGGGTCGAGTGTATAGTCCTACAAACTTATCTGACCCGGTGGTCAAAACTGGAACTAATATGCTTTTAAGGCTGTAAAGTTTTTGTTTTTATTTTATTTTTCATAGATACTAGCGACGCTGTCACCGGGTCATATAAGTTTGTCGGTTTTTTATCATGGCTCCAAAAGAATTTCTGGATTTGCCATTGCATTAATTTAATGACTGTGTTAAACAGCATTTGTCAAATCAAGGTTATTATGCAATTGATGATTTTCTTAATGACAAAGTTGTATTGAAACAACCGGTTTTACATCCAGTAGCCCACAAGTTAGTTTAATACTTGTTACGTAACGTATGTGTTGTGTATTGTTTATGTCACCGTAAGATTGTAAAAACCGTTAGATTATAATCTAACTCGTGTAATTCTAAACTGTCGAAAGATTGTAAACTGTTCAATGTTCTGAGTGTAAATTTTTGAAATATTCATTTTATTTACGTTTTCTTGTCTCTTTCTTGTAGGTTAGATTAGGGTTCGACATAAATAATCAAGTAGGCCGGGCACTTAGGTTTTGTCGGGTTTAAATACCTATCAGATTACAATATACCGGAAAATAATGCGTTGTATTGTAATCTTTCGACAGTTTAGAATTTCGCGATTTAATTTTCTTTTTATGAAAAGAGCAAGTTGAGTTTCATGGTTTCTTCTCAGTAGATCTTTCCGAACAGGTCGTAGAGTCTTGAGTCTTGACGCATCATAAGTGACACAAGTTGTCCTACGTGAAATAAATAAATCAAATCAAAATCACACTAAATCAAAAAATAATCTAGTATTGAAATTTCTGCCAGTATCCTTCGTCACGTCTGTCAACACGCCTCCGTTGAACGACTGGTAGGAGAGAACGTATCTCCTTAGACTGTGGTAGTACGACGAAGTCTAAATATTGTTATTGTGGTATTGTGTAATAAAGTGCTTCTTTGCGCAGGTTTTTGTGTAAACATAAACTTGAGACAATTTTTTTTAATATTTATGTGAATCATAAAAGGGCCTCCAGCGGGCTATCTCACAATGTTATTTCGCAATATATTTTAAAATTTTTTTGAGGTGCAGTGTTCTAGAAAAACCGGTCAAGTGAGAGTTAGACTCGCGCACAACAGGTTCCGTACCATACATCATACATTTTTTAGTAGGTAAATAACAAGGAAAATGTCATAACAATGTCAGCTGGGAAATAATTGGCTACACTGTTAGCCTGACAAACAATACGGTAACTTTGAGTACGGAACTCTAATTATGGATTTTCAGAAGTTTTTCTATATTTGTGCTGTAAGACCTTGTTTGTTGCCAAATTTCATGATTCTAGGCCAATAGGAAGTACTCTATAGGTTTTGATTTGTTGGCGAGTGTTAAAATATGCGGCGGCATAAACGGCTGCATCTTTTGATTGCGTTGGCTTAGTAGCTTGATTTTTTTACAGCTCCAACAGACCGTAGACCTCAGTATTTAATTTGAATATCTACTAGATACTTAGCTAGTACCTATTCAGCTTTATCTATTTTTTACCATTCTCACATTCTAGGGCTGCTGGAAGAAATCTCTTCAAGAGATAAGTTGTCCTTGTACATGTCCTTTAAATTTTTATGTTTAGTTTTTAAGTTTGGTACTAAATATATAGTATTGAAGATATTTACTAACATAAGATACTTGTTTCAGGATAAAGAAATGAATTTCAAGAATGGAATACATTCCCTGCGATTAAGAAAAGTAACGATGGTGTCAGAGACGAGGTTATAAAAGGATGCGTGCGCATCTGCTGCAAACTACATTGTCACCCGTCGTTGCGTATCGTTCTTGTGTGATTTTATTTTCTCGCTGTAATATTTTTATTGTTCATGTTAATAAATGAGTCAGGAGAGCTTTTACGTCTTTCTTCTTCAAGTATCCTCTAGAAATTTGCAAGATCAGAAGTGGGATTCGGTATCAACGTGATGCCTAATCCTACCGGCTATTCTGATTCTATAATTCTATACTTGAGGAAGGAAGGCAAGAATGCATTGTGATCGCGTGAATGTCTTAGAACTCGTCATAATGGTTGTTTGAAGCATGAGGTGGACGCGATAATAGCTCGCGTCAGGTGCTTTGAAAAGTCAGACAGCTACGCCTAATATCACCATCGCCTGATAGGCCTGCGTTGTTGAAAAAAACCTCCGTCATGTTCTATGAGCCGGCGGTCATGTTGCAGCCGGTGGGTGCACCCATACAGGGGTCAAATGTTGGGTGTTGAATCGGAATGTGTTGTAAGTGACGTGAATGCGGATATGCAGTCATTTTGTTTGAAGTAACGAGTAAGAGTTCAGATAGTTACAGCACATATGTTGACTATGCTTGTTGCTCACTTCTTCGCTTACGAATAGTGAGAGGACTCAGTGTTGGGTAATTGATGTTTTGAAAAACTGGATTGCAGTCTAATTGTCATCGTTGCCGTGTAACCTGAAGATGTAAACATTGGGTGTTCAGGTTCTTATTCTGTTCTGCGCATATCAGCCATGACATATTGTCATGTCATGTCAATTATTTGTCTACTTGTGTTTATTTACTTTCGTGTAACATTATTTGAAGTTTGACCTGTTAATTTTTGGTCGTTTTGTTATCTTGTTAAAGTTGTGTACGTAGAATAAAGTCTGGTTTGTTTGTTCGTATTTCTTTCACAGATAAAGGACCGCTGGTATGCTCACATTTATAGAGAGCACCAAAAAGGAACATTTCTACTTGTTCACATTTAGAGAATGTTGTTCAAGTTAGTTTCGTTCGATGGATATGTTACGAAGTTATTACTCGAAATGTGGTTCATGTGATATGGCTTGTAAAGGTATTCAGAACCTGTGGCAAACGTGTGTGGTGTGGTCATTATCTGTTGTCTCTTTCATATTCGGCGCTCAACACGGTGTGAGGCGTTCTGGACGCGCCAGGCAGCGCGCTCGCCTGCTGAGCCGAGCTGCGCGTCTGCTGGTCGCGCAGGGCTACGCGCTTGCCTGCTGCTGCGCGTCTGCTGGTCGCGCAGGGCTACGCGCTTGCCTGCTGCTGCGCGTCTGCTGGTCGCGCAGGGCTACGCGCTTGCCTGCTGCTGCGCGTCTGCTGGTCGCGCAGGGCTACGCGCTTGCCTGCTGCTGCGCGTCTGCTGGTCGCGCAGGGCTACGCGCTTGCCTGCTGCTGCGCGTCTGCTGGTCGCGCAGGGCTACGCGCTTGCCTGCTGCTGCGCGTCTGCTGGTCGCGCAGGGCTGCGCGCTCGCCTGCTGCTGCGCGTCTACATGTCGCGCAGGGCTGCGCGCTCGCTTGCTGAGCCGAGCTGCGCGTCTACATGTTGCGCAGGGCTGCGCGCTCGCCTGCTGAGCCGAGCTGCGCGTCTGCTGGTCGCGCAGGGCTACGCGCTTGCCTGCTGCTGCGCGTCTGCTGGTCGCGCAGGGCTACGCGCTTGCCTGCTGCTGCGCGTCTGCTGGTCGCGCAGGGCTACGCGCTTGCCTGCTGCTGCGCGTCTGCTGGTCGCGCAGGGCTACGCGCTTGCCTGCTGCTGCGCGTCTGCTGGTCGCGCAGGGCTACGCGCTTGCCTGTTGCTGCGCGTCTGCTGGTCGCGCAGGGCTACGCGCTTGCCTGCTGCTGCGCGTCTGCTGGTCGCGCAGGGCTACGCGCTTGCCTGCTGCTGCGCGTCTGCTGGTCGCGCAGGGCTACGCGCTTGCCTGCTGCTGCGCGTCTGCTGGTCGCGCAGGGCTACGCGCTTGCCTGCTGCTGCGCGTCTGCTGGTCGCGCAGGGCTGCGCGCTCGCCTGCTGCTGCGCGTCTACATGTCGCGCAGGGCTGCGCGCTCGCTTGCTGAGCCGAGCTGCGCGTCTACATGTTGCGCAGGGCTGCGCGCTCGCCTGCTGAGCCGAGCTGCGCGTCTGCTGGTCGCGCAGGGCTGTGCGCTCGCCTGCTGCTGCGCGTCTACATGTCGCGCAGGGCTACGCGCTTGCCTGCTGCTGCGCGTCTGCTGGTCGCGCAGGGCTACGCGCTTGCCTGCAGCTGCGCGTCTGCTGGTCGCGCAGGGCTACGCGCTTGCCTGCTGCTGCGCGTCTGCTGGTCGCAAAGGGCTACGCGCTTGCCTGCAGCTGCGCGTCTGCTGGTCGCGCAGGGCTACGCGCTTGCCTGCAGCTGCGCGTCTGCTGGTCGCGCAGGGCTACGCGCTTGCCTGCAGCTGCGCGTCTGCTGGTCGCGCAGGGCTACGCGCTTGCCTGCAGCTGCGCGTCTGCTGGTCGCGCAGGGCTACGCGCTTGCCTGCAGCTGCGCGTCTGCTGGTCGCGCAGGGCTACGCGCTTGCCTGCAGCTGCGCGTCTGCTGGTCGCGCAGGGCTACGCGCTTGCCTGCAGCTGCGCGTCTGCTGGTCGCGCAGGGCTACGCGCTTGCCTGCAGCTGCGCGTCTGCTGGTCGCGCAGGGCTACGCGCTTGCCTGCTGCTGCGCGTCTGCTGGTCGCGCAGGGCTACGCGCTTGCCTGCAGCTGCGCGTCTGCTGGTCGCGCAGGGCTACGCGCTTGCCTGCAGCTGCGCGTCTGCTGGTCGCGCAGGGCTACGCGCTTGCCTGCAGCTGCGCGTCTGCTGGTCGCGCAGGGCTACGCGCTTGCCTGCAGCTGCGCGTCTGCTGGTCGCGCAGGGCTACGCGCTTGCCTGCAGCTGCGCGTCTGCTGGTCGCGCAGGGCTACGCGCTTGCCTGCAGCTGCGCGTCTGCTGGTCGCGCAGGGCTACGCGCTTGCCTGCAGCTGCGCGTCTGCTGGTCGCGCAGGGCTACGCGCTTGCCTGCTGCTGCGCGTCTGCTGGTCGCGCAGGGCTACGCGCTTGCCTGCTGCTGCGCGTCTGCTGGTCGCGCAGGGCTACGCGCTTGCCTGCTGCTGCGCGTCTGCTGGTCGCGCAGGGCTGCGCGCTTGCCTAGTGCGCGACACTTCACGCTCGCCTGCCGCGCTGCGAGGCGTGACACTGCGTGTTCGCTAGTCACACTGGGAGGTGTGACGCTACGCGACTAACTGCGTGCAGGGATGCGGTGACTGATGTGGTTTCAGGTTTGGCCGAGCGCACTATTTGTTTGGGCTAAGTTATGCTAACGTCGCGCCTATGTCTTATGCCATGCAGTTGCTCTTTATACTTTTCTCAACGATACCGCAACGAGACAAGCTAACGTCGCGCCTCTGTCTAACCAGGCTAAGTCATGCTATCGTCGGGCTTAATGACTTAGGCCTGTGCTGTCTGTACACTCTGGGCAGAAAAGCTAACGTCGGGCCTCTATCTTGCCGTACTAAGTTATTGCGAACGTCGTGCCTATGACTTAGATGTGTACTCTTCATCGTATCGGGCAGACAAGCTAACGTCGTGCGACTGTCTTGCCGGGCTAAGTCATGCTAACGTCGTGCTTAATGACTTAGGCCCAAGTTGTTCTAACACTGCTTACCAGATAGGGTATAACGTTGTGCCACTGTCTTGTCGTGGTAGGTCATGCTAACGTCGCGCTTAATGACTTAACCAGTGGCCGTGACGTTTCGAATTTTATTTATACGTCTAAAGTGTCTTCTGAAATTTGAGGCGTTGTATTCGGTAATGGCCGTAAAAAAGATATGTGAAGTTTGTTGTTTTATGTCGCAGGTGCAGACAAGGACATGAGATGATCTTCCGGGTTGCCAGCAACCAACAACGTTCTGTGGTGCCGAGGCCTGCAGGTGCTTCTGTTGCGCCTGCCATTTAAGAGCTTCAAGATCCTGGTCTGTGTCCAACGGAGTCTAAGCAATGCCACTGCTGGACTAGAGGAGCTGAAATGAAGGAGCCCGGGGACGGTCTCGGGTCAGTCTGGCCGTATTGAAGATATTTACTAACATAAGATACTTGTTTCAGGATAAAGAAATGAATTTCAAGAATGGAATACATTCCCTGCGATTAAGAAAAGTAACGATGGTGTCAGAGACGAGGTTATAAAAGGATGCGTGCGCATCTGCTGCAAACTACATTGTCACCCGTCGTTGCGTATCGTTCTTGTGTGATTTTATTTTCTCGCTGTAATATTTTTATTGTTCATGTTAATAAATGAGTCAGGAGAGCTTTTACGTCTTTCTTCTTCAAGTATCCTCTAGAAATTTGCAAGAATAGTATAATAAATAGGACGTGTTCCAGAGAAAAAGGTAGTTGACAGACTGACAAACAAATAGACTGACAAAGAAGTTATCGTTTAAAGGGTTCCTTTTTCAGATTGAGTAACGAAACCCTAAAAAGCTAAAAAAATACTACGCATTACTATCCATTATGATGAAAGCCGAAGTAATTGTTTGTTGATTTACATAACGAGACCAGAGAAAATTCAGATAATATTAAAAAATCTCCAAATTACAACTCCCATTTATTTAAGATAGTCCAAACAGCCGCCAGGGCTTGTGGATCAATTATTTAATGATTGTTTAGTTAATAAAAATAGGCACTAGATAGTAGTAGTCAGTTTATTATTTGGTGTTATTTTAAACTATTCATTATTTCTTTGTGCTTAGTAGATATTAATTTTTTTTTTAAATGGCAGTCATAGGGACTGCCAATAGAAATGAAAAGTTATTACTTAGAATTGTAGTATTAAAATTTGAAGAAAATATAAAATTTTCAAATGCCAATATAAATACGAATATTTAAAATAATTAAAAAAATAAAATATGAACCTTAAAACTAAGGCATTAAAGTTTAATTACGAATATAGTATATTTATATTTAAGACCTTTTGTCTACGTAAATTGTAACAATGCGAGCATGTCGGTGACGCGAAACCACAAGTTTACCCCATACCAAAAATTACTCAACGCGGCTAAAGAAGTATTCACATCAAAAAACTCTCAAAGGTGCTACAAAATAAATAATAGGTATCATATAGTAAAGAAAAGAAAAACTCCCATTCGTACTTGAGACCTCGCATTTTAAGACCACAGAACTCACCACTACGTCAGGGAGGTCGTGATGACATTAAAGCATTCGAAGCGAATATTTCGTGTTTGTAGGCATATCCGACCTGGATTTCTAGTGTCATCTTTTTGTGGAACACACACTACACTACACTAACACGTCCCATATGCAACGGTGTTCTAACACACGGAGGTCTTGTGTCTATTTTTCTCTTGTTTATCCATATTGTAAGACACACTAAGCTTGACACAGCTTTGATCGGGTGGAATTGCTAGAAATCCTGCCTACGTCACATCTTACTTCTTAATAATATTATAAATGCGAAAGTTTGGATGGATATATGGGTGTATGGATGTATAGGTGTGTGGATGTATGGATGTATGGATGTTTGTTACTCAATCACGCCCCAACGGCGGAACGGATCTGGCTGGAATTTGGCACAGAGATAGATTATAGTCTGGAATAGCACATAGGCTACTTTTTATCTCGGAAAATTAAAGAGTTCTCGCGGGAACCAATAAACCTCAAACCACGCAGACGAAGTCGCGGGCATTCGCTAGTAACAAAATAGTTTATACGTACCTACTTCTTAAATATATAAAAGGAAAAGGTGACTGACAGATTGATTGACTGACTGATTGACTGACTGATTGACTGACTGATATATCAACTTACAGGTCAAATCACTGAACTGGACGGATGGGTTGATAGGGTGGTAACTTATAGCATATTCTGTGCTTATAGTCACGGCCTTCCACTAGACTTAGCCATAGGTGAGATTATGTAAGGATTGCCGATCCAATCGTCAAATTTCGGCGTCAAAGTAAAATAAACCATAACAGCATTGAATTAGAGCTCAATTTCGTGTATTCAATGTCATACTTTCATGGTATCGTACATACCTAAACGTATGAGAATGAATACACGAAATTGAGCTCTAATTCAATGCTGTTATGGTTTATTTTACTTTGACGCCGAACTTTGACGACTTGATCGACAATTCTTACACAATCGGGGGGCAGACCAAAGAAAATTCAGAAATTACAAATTCCCAAATTGATTTCCCGAAATGACTGAAATCGAACCCGGGATTTCCCACGTTAAGACAACAGCGCTCAACACTGCGCCAGAGAGGTCGTCAAAAGAACGTTTTGAAGAACACTTTCTTAAATTTCTTCACGGTGTTTTCCTTCACAGTAAAACACACACTTAAATATCTCGAGTCTTTCGAAATTTTTACTTTACATTTAAAATTGCATTCTAAAACTAGTTTATCGTGCGACTGATGCAAAGCAAATTAAAAAAAAAACACACAAAAAGCAACGATGCTTTAAAAGTCGTATATTATGAAGCAGTCTTTTATCCAACTCTTTCTGTCTGTATATACATTTTTTACACAGAGTGCCATTTCAAAATGTATGAGAAAGCCCTTTGTTTGCGACTCTTAATTATTTTCTAAATTGCTAAGTTTTAGACTTTCAGAGTGCTTTGTTTAAGGTTAATGTAAAATAACACGTTCTTGTATTAATTATTATAGTCAACTTTTTCAGTCTTATTTAAAAATTAATTAAACCAAAAGTCACAACATTAAAAAGCAATGGAACGAGTTAATATTTCATGAAAACAGCTCTGATTTTTTTTTATTGAAAATAATACAATAGAACTTAATGCTAACTCCCTAAACTATATAAATCATGCCCGCGTGGAATGGTGGTAAGAATGCTAGCTGCATTTCCACACTGGACAGCCAGGCTGATCCTTTGCGCAAAAAATGAGCCAGTCCTTCTGTCACCAGATGAGGCAGTTAACCGCGGTGAAATATCTCGCAAAAAATTTTTAGCACTAAGACTCCATGGCCCAAAGGTCTCCAAGGCAAACGGATTAAATAGAATTAGAAAATGTTTGATTCACAAAAAATAAGCATTTTCTTTGTAATGTAATTTACCAGTTTTTAGAATTTTGAAACCTATCTTGTAAAGAACTGCTTTTTTTGTCTTTAAAAAAAAATTCTAACTACTGTTTCTCTCGTGTTTGCCATCCAAATCCTTTTGAGTTTCTCAATTAATAGATCTTCTTCGCAATTTTATTTAAATAGTAAGTAATTAAATAAATATTTTATTATTGTAAAACTATTCACCTTTATTACCCTTGATTATTTCGACCCCACCACCACCACTACAGCCCATTAACGTCCCACTGCTGGGCATCCTCCACTCTAATAGGAGAGAGGGAATTAGAGCTTAGACCCACCACGCTGCTCCAATGCGGGTTGGCGAGCTTTAACGACTATTACTTATCATAATAGTGATAATAACCGGGGCCGACGAGGCAGTATTTCGACCCAGTTTCAAGTAACTGAAAAAACATTAGGTACAAGGTCTATTCGTGTTTATCAAATAAGTTTTCAACAGTTTCTCTTTTATCTGGACTTCTTTACTCTTACTTCACAAAGCTACTCGTTTGCTTCAAAATTATATAACGTAAATAACATTTTCCATATAGCCGTTTATCTACATTTGTTTAGAGAGAAACTACGCTCTAAAAAGAACATAATATTATTAATGTTTTGCTTGTTTGCATTTTAAGCAATTTAATACTTAATTAATTTGTCTTACCCAGATTTTTACTCTATATACCTAACTTTATTTACTACATAATGTATTTCTATACTAATATTATAAATGCGAAAGTTTGAATGAATGGAAGGGTGTTTGTCACTCAATCACGTCAGAACGGCTTAACGGTTCTGGATGAAATTTGGCACAGCGATAGATTATAGTCTGGAATAGCACATAGGCTACTTTATATCCCGGAAAATTAAAGAGTTCCCGCGGGAACTATAAAATCTCAACCCACGCGGACGGAGGCGCGCATCAGTTAGTTTAATTCATAATTATTAATAATGATTTATAATTTCTCTTTCAAGTTAGAGTTTCTGCTGCTATCTCATTTAGTTTTACTGTATATTAAACCTATACAATATAAGTATAATGCACTTAAATAAAAAAAAATATAAAGTAAGTATTCAAAATGTATTTAAAACACAATGTTTTAACTTTTATCTTACTTCTGTGTCTTTGTTTTAAAAGCAAAAGCTTAAGACAGGTGAATTCGGATATTTTTATATTCATCTTGCTCCTTCAATGCTTTCTTTAAAACTACATTAAAAATTAAATCTACATTATTTGTTTGAAGTGTACACAATATACCCACGTTTCCGTTAATTAAGGGGAGACGGGAACGCTTATTTTATTCCATATCACGGCGAGAGTGTAAAAATACCTACGAGTCGGACTCGGACACGAAGGGTTCCGTACCATCGTACAAGATTTAACAAGATGTACTTTTTCGATTGGTAAGATGGAGCAAAAAAACGAAAAAAGTTCGTTGACTCCAGTATTTCCCATAATTTTTTACTTAATTCTATTTTTATTATTTGTTTTTAAACAGCATTAAAAAAATACCCACTATTACGATTCATGAATATATTTTTTTGTCGGTTCTTTTAAAATCTCTCTGGGCGCTAATTTGATTAGATTGTTATTTGTGATGTCTTTAACGGTGTTTAATAATTGATACTAATTAACTGCCTCGTTGATCTAGTGGTTAGCATGTTTCACTGCGGCTGACGAGGTCCCTGGTTCGAGTCCCGGGTCGGGCCAAAACTAAGTATCGGGTTTTTCTGATTAGAAATTCTCAGTACTAGCCCGGAGTTAGAAAAAGACGGTGTTTCACCCCCGTGCCTCGGAGAGCACGTTAAGCCGTCGGTCCTGGTTATTATCACTAACTGATAATAGTCGTTAAAGCCAACCTGCATTGGAGCAGCGTGGTGGGTGTAAGCTCTAATTCCCGCTCTCCTATGAGAGTGGAGGCCTGTGCCCAGCAGCGGGACGTTAATGGGCTGTAGTGGTGGTGGTTTAGTAACAGTAACAGACCGCTGACAGACAGACAGACGTCTGTCTGTCAGCGGACGGACGGACAGCAGAGGCTTACTAATAGGGCCTTGATCGAGGGTATCAAAGGTGAAGAGTTTCCAATAATAAAATACTTATTTAATTACTATTTAAAAATAAAATTGCGAAGAAGATACCAATAACAGACCGCTGACAGACAGGACGGACGGACGGGCGGACGGACAGCGGAGGCTTACTAATAGGGCCTTGTTGGCACCCTTTGGGTACGGAACCCTAGAACTCAAAACGCGACGGTGTTGCCAGCACGGTATAAAAGATGGCTGCATATTTTATGCAGACACTACGTCCAATTTAAAAAGTGCGAGGAAGCCTTTTGTTGGCACCTCTTAATTATTTTTTAAAAATTGTTTCGCGACAGCTGGACGGGGTGTTTTTGTTTACCCTAAGTGGAAAAGGAGTTTCAAATTATAAATAGAGCTTTTCAAAAATATATTTTTTTTTAAATCTTTTTTTTTTTTTTTATGTCGCATCTTCCAGTTTTCATTTTATTGCAAGTTAGTCCTTAACTGCGAACTAACTTGGTGGCAATGGCGTGCACAGGTTTTGAAGCTAGGGTAGGCATTAGTTAACCAGAATACCTATTTACTAGCTGTTTTGATGAAAAATTAGCATTGACGTATTTCCATTTGGGTAAGCAGTGCTTTTATGCCTCTATCTTTTTTTTCCACTACAAGTTAGCCCTTGACTGCGATCTCCCCTGATGGTGAGTGATGATGCAGTCTAAGATGGTAGCGGGCTAACCTGTTAGGGGCATGGCAGTTATATTAAACCCATACCCCTATTCGGTTTCTACACGGCATGGTACCGGAACGCTAAATCGCTTGGCGGCACGTCTTTGCCGGTAGGGTGGTAGGGTGGCGGCCGAA
This sequence comes from Erebia palarica, assembly GCA_964035005.1. Lineage (NCBI taxonomy): Eukaryota > Metazoa > Arthropoda > Insecta > Lepidoptera > Nymphalidae > Erebia > Erebia palarica. The sequence continues at coordinate 26,381,600 of OZ035994.1, forward strand.
GCCTCCCACCAGGCCAGACCAGGGAAAATTCAGAAATTATAAATTTCCAAACCCTGCCGGGGATCGAACCCGAGACCTCCGCACGTTACGGCAACAGCGCTCAACACTGCGCCACGGAGGTCGTCAGAAAAGGTCGTCTATGAACTGCACGCCACTGCTTGGTGGTAAGTAATACAGTCTAAGATTGTAGCAGGGTAACCTTTTAGGGGTTACCCTGCTACAATCAATACAATACTCCTGCTACAATAGGGGTGTATTTGCCGGCAGGGTGGTAACGAGCCACGGCCGAAGCCTCCCACCAGACAAGACCGGAGAAAATTCAGAACTTCGGTGAATGCTCAACTCTGAGCTTCGACTGAAAATTTCTTTAATCCATTGTCTTTAATAAGCGGGGGGCATACTTCCATCGCTTAAAACCGTATTGTTTTAATATTGTTGACGTTCGTGTTTAGGAATTATAATCCTTATTTTAGTGATGTCAAGGTACTTGACACCAAACTGTCATTTTGAAGTCAATATTACTTTTCATACTGACTATAACTTTTTAAGCAATGGTAGTATCTCCCCAGTATGCTGATTTGTTATACTAGGGATGATGACAACTCAATCAAATCAGCAACTATTTATCAAACTTAAAAACGCTCTTCTAGTATGGAATTTGTATGAAATTTGCAATTGTGACGTCATCAAATTCCTACGCACTTTATTTCTTTAATCTATATTTTAAAATGGTTATCTAACTTAAAACTAACCGAGGATGTGAATTTTAGGTCTTTTTGAAGACCCTCTATTTAATAATCAGTTACAAATAATTTATTTTTGATATAAGCATCATCCCAATTACGAACACCGTCTCAATTCCGCTATACCTTTCTACAATACTGCCTTTTTGTTTTATAATATGCATTTATTATTCTGATTAATTATGGCTACGCTTAGTTGGTAAACAATAATTTGTGTAGAGCTTTAGAATATAAAAACGGCTGCATTATAATTTATAGAAACGTCCAATTAAATATTACGAGCGGCTTTAGTACTAGAGGTCACCCGCGACTTCGTCCGCGTACAATTTCTGATTGCCTATGAGATTATGAAATTTTCCCGCTGCAAAAAGGCTTATGTAGGTTTTTATTATTAAAAACTTATAATCTAAATTCTGATTTTCATATCTATACTTCAAAATCATAGAACTCCTATGTACTAATAACCTAAATCCCGATTTTCAAGTTTCTAGCTACAAAAACATAGGACTTTCATACAAATTTTTGATCCCTTTGGGGTGGATGATCGTAAAATTTCATAAGCAGTTAAATATTACTTAAAACTAATAATTTAAATGCTGATTTTCAAGTCTCTAAGTTAAAAAACTTTAAACCCTCGTGTATGTTTCCGACCCCTATTTACCCCGATAGGGATAGATTTTCATAAAATTGCTAATGCAGGTTATAAATATTTTCTAGTCTCTAACTACAAAAACATAAGACTTGCATACAAATTTTTAACCCTCATATGAGCCTCTGTGGGGTAGATTTTCGTAAAATTGCTTATGCAAACTTCCAACCCCCATTTCAACCCCTTAGGAGTGATTTTTCTCAAAACCGTTTCTTAGCTGATGTGTACATCATAGAAGAAACTTACCTTCCTTTTAACTCTGTATGCTTAATAGGTTCTGAGATATCGTGATTAGTCAACCAGTGAGTGAGTGAGTCAGTGAGTGGTATTTCGCTTTTATATGTATAGATAGATAATAATTAAAATAAAATATTCTATTCGCAGTGGAAACGCCTTGTTCAGTCTACTAGATATTAAGCTAGATTTTAAAGACTGGGTGCCTGCAGGGTCAATCGGTACCCAGGGTGGCTTGAACCTTGGTTGGCTCCCTAGATTTTCAGGGGCTACGGTGCACAATTTTTATGTAATTTGTGTATTTCTTTGTCTGAATCCCTACTAATATTATAAATGCGAACGTGTCTGTGTGTCGATTTTCGTCTACGCTGCAACATCATTCAGTGGGCAGAATATCATCAATTTCTTCCCTCGGGCAGGTTTCTGCCCGGAAACAATTGCATTCGTCTGAAATTGACTAGTTTCGGGTTGCTCAACAGGCATTCAAACTTGACTTTCAATGCAGGTAATAATAATATGGAAAATAAATTAGTATTAGTACTCGGTTGGTTTTTGTAAAAAGAGACTTAGGTGTACCCTTTCAGGTGATAAAAAGATTGTACAAATATGTTTATGATCAAATAAAAAAGCGATATAATTACTTCGCGAAACATACTCAAACGATATAGCTAGTTAGGAAGTTTGGCTTCCACGTCAACATTATTAACACATAAAAAAGTTTTCTCAGTCGAATTGCGGGAAAAGTGTACCTAACGTACCCTACGTTATACGTTTTACGCACTTACATAAAAAGTTATAGGTACGTTGCGTAATAATAATAATATATTGAGCTAATGTGTTAGCTTAAAAACCCGGCTGAATTTATTAGGGCTCTTCTCAGTATGGCTAGCATGCACACAACGAGTAAAATTATGTCTACCCGCTATCTATTTGTCTACCGTGGCTAAGATGGTTACTTGTCTCGTCAAAAGTAGAGATAAAAGTAATATTTCTTATCTGTTGTATTTTTCTCTACGAACCCTTACACGCCGGATATTTTTTTCTTGTATTATACGTCGTCACCTCCATGGCAAACTTACGAATCTGCAATTTTTGTGAAAACAATTTTTCGATGAAAAATCGTAACCGTAACCAAATGTAGTACTGCACACCGTCGTAAAGTTACGTATTTCTGGCACTGATAGTTAAAGAATTCAAATTCAGTGACAGAAATACGTAACCACAGTGCTAAATTTGGTACGGTTTTTCACTCAATTCAAAATCAATATTGCTTTCACCAAAACTGCAGATTCGTAAGTTTGCCATGGAGGTGACGACGTACTGTTACTTATTCAGTGGTAATATACCACATTTTGTGGATGTTAGGGTAAACGAAAAAGGTGCCGGCAACCACAATATCTGTCTTCTTCTTCGCGAGATAATATTTACCGAGAGATATTTATTTATCACCATCAAATTTTATATAAATTTGTTGATTTTCAAATAGTACAGTGTACTAAATTAACATAAAATAATATTAAACAAATATCTGTGAGCATTTCAGACCTATTGCAAAGGATTATAACGTACTTGTTATATTTCTGTGACACAGATGCATAGACGGACAGACAGACACACTTTATGGATGTGGAATTTATTCTAAGTAGGCGTAGAAATTTTGTCTACGGTATCAAAATGAGACCAAGAACCTATAAATTCTCTACAAAAAGATAATATCCAATAGGAATCATCGCTTTTCATAATATTTAGTTATCAGATTTATCCCCCGTGCTCGCAATGATAAGAGATAAGAGGATAATTTCCCGGAGGGATGCTGCGGAAGTACATGCCCTATCTTTTATCTCATCCCGGCTATTTCTCAACTCAAATAGGCTTTAGGATGAAACTTCAAGGACGTCCGTTATAATCGTCGATAATTTTCTGTATAAATCAGATCGAAAACACTATACGGTCTATGGATAAAGATTTTGTTTGGAGTTTACCTCCTTTAGAATCGATTTTCATATATAATGGGTATGAAAATTTATGGGGAGTAAAATCAAACTTTCTCCGTTACATTATGTACATGTTTCTATGGTCACACTTGTTTATGTTTCCATGGCTATGTAATGTATTTTGATGAATATTAATTATATAATTAATATAAATAAATGGATTAATAAGCATGCTTTCAGTAATTATATAACAAATGCGTTAATTTACTCTCATTTACTAATCTATATATTTTATAATCGTTCGTAAAGAGTAAACTTACAAGAGTAACACACACAATTTTTTTTTAATTTTAACTACATACAAGTAAGTTACTTTGACATAAGTCGGTAACTGGATGGGTGACCGAATTTGGAATTCCGAATTTGACCTTTTCGTTCCCGCCTTTTAAATTCCCAAATTGACCCTGCTGGGGATCGAACCCGGGATCTCCCACGTTAAGACCGCGGCACTAACCACTGCACCAGGAGTAAGTAACGTTGACCCAAATCGGTAACTGGATGGGTGACCGAATTTGACCTTTTCGTTTCCTCCATTTAAATTCCCAAATTGACCCTGCTGGGGATCCAACCCGGGATCTCTCACGTTAAGGCCACGGCACTAACCACTGCACCAGGAGTAAGTAACGTTGACCCAAGTCGGTAACTGGATGGGTGACCGAATTTGGAATTCCGAATTTGACCTTTTCGTTTCCGCCTTTTAAATTCCCAAATTGACCCTGCTGGGGATAGAACCCGGGATCTCCCACGTTAAGACCGCGGCACTTACCACTGCGCCAAGAGTAAGTAACGTTGACCCAAATCGGTAACTGGATGGGTGACCGAATTTGACCTTTTCGTTTCCTCCATTTAAATTCCCAAATTGACCCTGTCGGGGACCGGACCCGAGACCTCCCACTTTAAGACCGCGGCATTTACTACTACGCCAGAAGTAAGTAACGTTGATCCAAGTCGGTAACGGCACGGATGACCTAATTTGACCTTTTCGTTTCTGCCTTTTAGATTCCCAAATTGACCCTGCCGGGGATCGAACCCGAGACCTCCCACGTTAAGACCGCCGCACGTACCACTGCGCCAGGGGTCTCGTAAAACTACAAGCATATTTTTTCACATCTTAGATTATTTTCCCTATATTTACTGAGCCCAAGGGATTTTCCCGATATCCTATTTCAAGGGACGCTTAAGAAATGCGTATAGAAGGAAGCTGTCGGATTATGGTTTCTTGCTGAGAGATTCATTGATATTTCCCAGATTTCGGTATTAATATTAAAGCTGATATTTATTGTAAATTCCTTGTTTGATCTTTATTACAATAATATCTTACTAGATTATGCCCGCGTCTTTGTCCGCGTGGATTAAGGAATTTCGAAGTTCACGTTTATTTCAGGAATGTAACGCAGCCGTCCTCTGTGTACAACAGGGTACTAAAATTCTACATCAATGACATGAAACAATAATAGCTGTAAATGTTTTACTATGTCTTTCTCAATATTCCCTGTGGAGATTACTGAGTAATGTTTCGTGATCAACACAATCAAACGCCTTGGATAAATCACAAAAAACGTCAAGTGCATCACGTTAATCCTCCCAGGCTTCGAATATATGTTGAATTAACTCAACACCAGCATCGATTGTTGGGCGACCCCGTGTAAATCCAAACTGTTTACTATGTAACAAGTCATTATTACAACAAGTGAAATTAATTTAACGAATGAAAAAATACGACTGCCCTGCCATATTCTTTTTGGAGTTTACCTCCTTATGAAGCGATTTTCATATATGGCCTTTGGAATCTTATTCACATTTTTATTAAATGATATTTTTTTGTGAATCACTTGATATTGAACTATAGTGTTATATATATTTTTATTATATTTTTGGAATCATTGTTATCATTTTCTAGATGATGATTATATAGTTAATCTTATTTTCGATTTTTTTTTTCAATTTTGGTCTTTAATGCGAGGCCATGGTCACCTCATCAATTTTCTTAAAAATTTTACTAGCCTATGTCACCCAGTATAAACTAGGGATTCTAACGATACCTCATTTATCAAAATCGAATCAGGCGTAGGTATAGAAGTTATGGTGGAATATACAAACTCACATACATACACGAACCCTGAAAACAATATACTCCTTTTTTCAGGCAGTCGTATAAAAATGATTAAGCTATTGAATAAATATTAATTTTTCAAATATTTTACTGAAAGTGGGTAGTACAGATATAGGTCTAAAGTAAGTGGGGTCATTTGTACTACCTGATTTGAACATTGGGTTGATACACCTGTAACTGATTATTTTTTTCTATAACATAGTAAAAATACTAATATCAGCAAATACTCAAATATAAATAAAATAAAAACACTTATCCTTCGCAGAATTTTCGTTTTGTCAATAGATTGTCAATAGATGACAGAATTAGATTTTAGGCCGCTTGTACCGAGGACATTTAAATTGATTTAGTTAAATTTTGCAATGCTGTCCCTTTTTGGCAAATGCGTATCGTTAGTTGCCAAAAAGGGACAGCATTTATATATTTGACTAAATAAATTTAAGAGTCCTTGTTCAAGTGTTGAAAATTTAGTTTGTTTTTGAGATTTCGAGACTGAGAGACTGTTTCGACTTGAGCCGGTACGAAGAAAACGCGGCAAAACACCAAAACTACAACCTTCTTTATATAAATAAACTTTTGCAAGTGCTTTTGAACCGTCGAGTGAATCTACCGCTGGTTCGGAATGACGTTCCGAGAACAGCTAGCAAGAAACTCAGTGGTTGCCCTTTCTATCTTAATAGGAAACCGGAGGGCCGTTTCCCCATACAACCGTATTTATCTATATTCTCCGTTGATAATAACTACAATAGAGAAAATATTTTTGCACCATAAAATTGGTTTTTTTCAATAAATTAATAATTTTAAGAACATTGGTAACAAAGCGCTGGTCAGTTCGAAGCTGCAAAGCTTAGAACATCGGCGAAAAGTTACCTGTCTGTCGGTATTCTACAGGATATATTTCGGAGAGTGTGCTCAGGAACTATTCGATCTGGTTCCTCCGTCACCTTTTTATTATCGAACCACAAGGCATCGACAAGGTCTGCACCCTTACGCAGTCGAAATTCCGCGTTTCTAATTAGAACCGCTAGGATATGGAATGCCCTTCCGGCTTCCGTTTTCCCCTCCTCTTTTAATATAGGTACCTTCAAATCAAGAGTGAATAGGTATCTTCTAGGCAAGCGCGCTCCACCTTAGGCTGCATCACCACTTTAAGCAAGTCTGATTGCAGCCAAGCGCTGGCCTATATAATTAAAAAAAAAAAAGAACAAGGAACCTTCAAAAATGGCAATAATGGCTAAGTTTTCGCGCCATCATCCGACATCCCACAAACAAATTTGACATATATAATCCAAAAAAGAAAAACATAAGACGAATTTTTTTTAATCGGTTCAGTTTTGGAGGAGCAAATAGAAAAATACGAGAGTACGTATTCGACTGTTTTTCATAGGTATTATCGGTCTAAGCTGCAGTTGTCCCTCTCGGGTGTTATGGAACTCAATTCGAGAAGCAGCGCGACGGCAATATAATTGTACAATACCTATTCTCAAAGTTTCCCGTTCATGCTATATCCTCTTAATACCGTATAGTGTATAGGTATAGCTTTATCTGACCGGCTCGAACCAGTCCCGCATCTATAGATGGAGGGAAACTCTAAGAATTAGACCACGCCGAATGATCCTGATCATGATCGAGTATTGGAGCAGAGATAAAGTTGCGGATGCTGGGTCTTTGTCAGGCTTTATCTCAGAGAGGAAGACGCTTATTGGTTTCTGCCTCATGAATATGAAAGATGAACAAAAGACCGTGACGCGTCTAATACTATTCATTTAATAGTATTCACTGGGTATTTAAATTTAAGCTATAAATAATGAATTTTCACGTAATATTATGAAATGTGAAAGTGTGTCTGCAACGGCCAATCTGTTCTACCAATTTGACTACAATTGAGGTTTTTTAGTACCTACAAGTTAATTAACTGCGATCTCACCTGATGGTAAGTGATAATGCAGTTTAAGTTGGTAGCGAGTTTGTTAAGGGGAATGTCAGTAATATTAAAACCATACCCCATACATGGCATCGTATTATTTATTTATTAATTTATTATTTATTTTGCTGGTAAGGCCGTAACTAGCCATGAAGAATCCCACCAGAAAACATTCCAAGGAGACATACAAGACATCAAAGGACCACTTTAATCCCGGATAAGCAGAGTTCATGGAATTACAAAAATCTAAATTCACACGGATGAAATGGCGGGCCTCAATTTAACCCATATAAATACTCGTAAAATAAGTAAGTAACAATAATAATAAAATGAATAATGAAATGAAAGGAAATATTTAAAGAATCTTTTAAGAATTTCTATTTATCACCATTATATTCATTAATACAGACGACTAGTTTTAACTTTTATTTAGTATAATATTACTTAAACTTAAAAATACATAATATATATTAGTTTATTTTCATATATTTATTATAAGTATTAAATTATTTGTGTAACTGTTTATATATAAGTATGTAGGTATTTGTTTGTATGTTTATATTAATACACTACCCGCGAGTTAATCTCCTAACTTCTCCTATTCCTAAGGTTGCCTGGCAGAGATCGCTACTAAGCGATAAGGCCGCCTTTTTATATACTACTTTGTTCTTTGTTTTCCATGTATTTTTTGTGTCCTTTTTATGTGTGTTGTCGTGTACAAAATAAAGAGTAATAATAATAATAATAATAATGTTGAATGGGCGTATACCGTCATATCTAAAAGTCCTAACTGCTCGAGGATTTGAACCCCGCAACGGTCTGCTACGTGCTAACGAGTTTCTCAGTTATTTATCCGACCATAACAATATTGCTCTGCGCTATTTATTCACTTCGCGCCGGATGTCAGCCTTCTTTTCTTACTTTATTAATAGCATATTGAACAATAATGTTGGTAAAAGAATACAGTAAAACCTATAACATAAACAATAAACGGTATATACCATAAAAAAGAGGGAGTTTTTTTTTTTTTAATTTATTTAGTACCAATAAGTTATAAAATAAGAAGAAAAACATACGTAGTGGACAAGGAAGCACTTATCTCTATAAGAGATCTCTACCAGTGACCCTTGGCAGTGAGAAAGGTTTTGGAGGAAGAATAGGTACAACAAGATATGAGATAGAATGAAACAAGATATTATATCATAAACTTACATAAACACACAAAATATACATACTAAATAGTACATAAAAATAAATACATACCAACATACATAGGATATATTATATAATACATAATAACAGATACATAATATTACTTATAATTACGATAGAGAAGATAGATAGTGCTGTTTCAGTCGAAGTTTAAATGTGTGAATAGATGAGTTATTCATAAAAATACTATCAGGTAGTGAGTTCCAAAGGTCGCAGCTACCGTGAAAGATTTACCATAGTAAATAGTGTTGTAACCTGGCACTGCAAGTGATTTTAATTTGACACACGATCGCTCTGGCATTACACGAGGAGGAGCCTCGTGAAAGCGCTCACGTAAGTATGAAGGAAGTAGATTCTTCTTAGTAGAATCTGTTTTCTGAACCGGTTGCAGAGTGATAACCAGACATATCATAAATAGAAAGAAGAAAGAAAGAAAGAAAAGAAATTTATTTCCAAATTGTGCCATACATAACAAGCATACCTAAAGAGGTAGATCACCTCTGCACCTCAACGATCTATAATCTAAACAACAATCGATGAGGCGCAGGGATGAACCATATCACGCATGGCACAACCCAAAAAATGGCCCAGGCTCAGCATAATGCTGTATGTTCAGTGCAAGCACTAACCATACAGCGCTGATTTTCAGCCCAAACCCTGTTTCAGGTGACACCACGGAAAAAAAAGCTACGTAGCTGCAAGCTAGTAGGATACTTAAAAAACTACTTAAAGTTATACATAAAGTAATAGCAAATCTATCTAACTAATTACCTATCTATCAAATTAAAGTGCTACACATCCACAAAAAACGACCACAAATGTTCATCAGTACTACATACAATTCTCATATTATCTATGCAATAAAATTTACAATTATACTACTAATAGGTACTATACTACTATATCCTTTATTATAATAATTATAATTAAATATATTAACTACATAAATAATTAATACAGAAATAAGTATATATTTATATACATTTACATACATATAAGTGTAAATTAATGATTAAACGGATAAAATATTTAACTTATTAAGCATTATATATTAAAAAGCTAAAGAATAGAGTACTCCGCCACATGATCTTGAAATTCTACCTGTTTCTCCAGAAGGACTTTTTTCAATTTGAATTTAAACGAAACTTTGCTTTTTAAATTCCTTATTGGAGGGGGGATATTGTTCCAACATTTTGTGGCAGAGTAAGTAAAAGAGCCTCTAAAGGCGGCCGTGCGATGAAGTGGAATACGGAGCCGATTACGACAGCTACGAAGACGGTCTGTCTCTCCATCACCCACCCACTTAAGTTTATGGGCTAGATAAAAAGGCTTACCCAGTTTAATGACTCCAAAAAGCAACCCAGCGAGATGCAACTTCCTCCGTGATCTCATTTTTAACAAATTATGATTGTTCAAATAGGGGGTGACGTGACTTCGTGGAGGAATAGGAAAACAAAAACGAGCACAAGCGTTCTGCACGCGTTGAATAAGACGTTTAGTTCTACAAAGCAGCCGTGGCCCATACACAACATCTGCATAATTTAGCTTAGAGAGTACTAAAGCCTCCACCAACTGAATACGAAGTTCTTGAGAGAGATACTTACGAACTTTGTAAAGAATCTTTAGTCGATAAAAGCAATTTCGCACCCGCTCCGCAATATGGTCTTCAAATCTTAGATTAGAGTCCATGAGTAGACCCAAATTACGCGCCAGGAACACTCGCTCTAAGTCATCACCTCTTATACTAACTGCTTGACCCTGCATATTAACTTTACCTGTTTGATTTGGAGTTCCAAACAAAATGTATTTAGATTTAGTAGGATTCAGAACAAGAGAATTGCGATCTGACCACTCGGCAATACGATTAAGATCATCGTTAACTTGACTAACAGCAGTTTGGAACTCCTGAGGCTTAAAAGAATATTACAACTGCAAGTCATCTGCATAAAGATGATACTTGCAGTTTTTAATTTGCTGAACCACATCAGCAGCATACAGTATAAAGAGCAGCGGTCCCAACACTGAGCCCTGTGGAACACCTCTGGACACTACAGCAGTAGCTGAAACGAATTTCCTTCCATCTTCATGTACTACTTCCACAAACTGAGTTCTGCCAGATAGATAACTCTCGAACCATTTAACAGCATCAATACCAAATCCATAGTAGGATAACTTAGACAATAAGAGCGTAACATTGATGCTGTCAAATGCTCTAGAAAAATCAAGAAGAACCAACAAGGTACACAGTCCAGAATCTTGTGCCACAAGAATATTATCAGTGACGTCTAAAAGGGCCGTCACAGTGCTACGTCCTGCCCTAAAACCCGACTGTAAATCCGGCAAAATCGAGTTCTTCTCAAGGTATATCGACACCTGCGAGAATACAATTTTCTCTAATATTTTAGAACAACACGGCAAAATACTTATTGGTCTTAGATCTTTAGGCGTGACGGGTTCAGGAATTTTCGGAATCGGGCGAACTAAAGCAACCTTCCAGTCACTTGGAAAAACAGAGGTTGCTATAGAGGTGTTAATAATGCCCTTTATAGTGGCCAGGCTTTGAGGAAGCGTCATCAAGAGCATATCTAAGGTAATTTTATCTGTCCCCTCGGCATTCGAGTGCAACTGTCTGAGTGTTTTTAATATCTCGGCATCAGTAATAGTACAGAGGGAGAAGTCACTGTTATACAGTTTATTAAACTCGAAATAGGTTAATTGTGAAAAAGAAACCTGGCTTGAACCAGGAACGCTAAGAAAATGTGCATTTATCGCCTCTGCGTCTGTGAAGTGCCCTGGTAACTGATCGGATTTTTTCGGGAGAACAGTATGCTTCAAATTTTGCCACAGCACTTTAGGGTATTTAATTTTACAATTGATGTCATATTCAAAATATGCACGCTTCTCATTATGAATAGCCTCAATTACTAAGAGCTTGTACTGTTTATAATAAAGTTTGTTTGAAAGAGACTTATCATTACGCCACTGAGTATGCGCGTCGTCTCTTAATCGCATCATAAACTTTACATTACACGTTATCCATGGAGTGAGACGCTCTTTAATAACCTTGGTAGCTTTAGGAGCATATTTATCAAACAATTCCGTCACATGCTTATTAAAAAACGACACCATATCGTTAACACACCCCGAAGTAGAATGATCGTCCCATGGAATCGCGCAAAGATCTTCGTTGAATTTATTTAAGCAAATGTTCTTTAGTGGCCTATACACGATAGATTTGGACGGGACTTTTCCTTTCCTGACATTTAGTACGCAATCAAGGAAGGCATGGTTACTTAAGGAAGCAATCAGTGTCACGCTAACACTTTTAACTGGGAGATTTGTACAAATTATATCGATTAAACTTTCTGAATTATCTGTGAAATGCGTAGGAGAAGTGATTACTTGAGTTAATTGTAAATAGTTAAAAAAGGCTTTAAGTTTAATTGTTTTTGAATCACTCTGATTTAGCAAATTGACATTAAAATCCCCTAGCAAAACGATGTGATCATAGTTCGATAGCGCCTGCACGCTATCAGTCAGTACATCCAAAAAAAGATCAATATTCAGCCATGGGGGCCTGTAAGCAGTACCTATGGCAATCCTGAGCGAGTTGACAGTCAAACTAATCCAGATTTGTTCCACTGATTCGTGCTTAGGAAAAGCGCACGCCCTAGTTTTAAGTCCTTTTTTGATATAAAAAGCCACACCTCCACCACGTCCACGGAGTACAGTGTCTGGGCGAGGAATATGCTGAAGTCTATAACCAGAAACAGAGGGCGCTCGACCTTCCTCCCCAGCACGCAGCCAAGTTTCATTGATTGCCATTATATCAACCTGAAATCGATCCATGGCCGCCAAGAATTCATTCAAGAAGAAATCATTACAACGTATTATTACCTATTCTGTGGTATTATCACAGAATAATAATACGTGGGTATTATGTCCTACAATCACAAAATTATAATTAAAAAAATATCACAAAGTGGAGCAGTGGATCGACGTAATTGTTTGCATGGATACCTATAGTTGGAGGCCCGGAGAATATAACATTGGTTAATTTTATCCTAAAAAATTAAAGAATTCTCACGCAAAATTCAAAATCCACACGGATGAAATCGCGATCCTTAAACTAACCCATGTAAATAAAATAAGTAAGTAACAATAATAATAAAATACACCCAACAAGCCGTACACCGTAATATCTAAGAGTCTTAAGCTCAAGGATTTGAACCCCGCAACGGTCTGCTACGTGCTAACGAGTTTCTCAGTTATTTATCCGACCATAACAATATTGCTCTGCGCTATTTATTTACTTCGCACCAGATGTCGGCCTTCTTTTCTTACTCTATTAATAGCATATTGAACAATAATTTTGGGGAAAAAACCGGACAAGTACCAATCAGACTCGTGCACAAAGGGTTCCGTACTACCAAACAATATATAATTTAGTAAATAACAAGATGTCATTACAACACGTAATCAGCTGTGAAATAACTGGCTTACATTTGGCGCTATATTGGTAGCGCCTGACAAACAATTCAACACCTTATGAGTAAGGAACCCTAATTACCGATTTTCGGATTTTTTCCTATACTTGTGCTATGAGGCCTTACTTCTTGCCAAATTTCATGATTCTAGGTAAACGGGAAGTACCCTACAAGTTTGGATTTATAGGCGAGTATCAAAACATGTGGCATAAACGGCCGTATCTCTTGATTGCGATGACTTAGAAGCTTGATTTTTTTTCCTATCATTGAATTCATATACAATTAATCGAATTTAAACTTAAACTAAGCGTACTGCTCCCCATTCCACCATTTTTTCCACCTGTGGACACCCAATTGTGAGTATGACTTCGACCAAACATAATAAGGTTAGGCGTCCATGCGAAGTTATTATAACCTTCTATAAGGCGACCTTCTTTAATCGATATTATGTAAGCATAATTCCAGAAGTGGGCAATAATTAAATTGCTTTTAAATATGTTTGTACTCTCTTTAAAACTTGCACGAGAGAATGGTCAAAACGTGTAGTGATTTCACGAGAGATTTAATGTAAACAGTTAATTATAAAAACTTGGTTAAACATAAAATAAAATATTCATTTGATCCAGCCACGATCGCCATCGTTAAACTCAAAATCAAATTGCGATCCAAAAACAAAAGTATTCAATAATCGCTGAGTCTGTCGGTAACGAACTAACTTTCAATCGTCAAAATACTTGTATGTATGTAAAAAATTCCAATATGGTGATCCCGCCAACGAACTCATGGGAGTTTCAGGACGTGAAGTAATTTTTTTTTTTTCATTGAAAATAATACAATAGAACTTAATGTTAGCTAGCCTAACCTAATTACTATATAAATCATGCCCACGTGGAATGGTGGCAAGAATGCTGGCTGCATTTCCGCGCTTGACAGCCAGGCTGATCCTTTGCGCAAAAAATGAGCCAACTCATCTGTCACCAGATGAGGCAATTAACCGCGGTGAAATATCTCGCAAAAAAAATTTGAAGTAAATTATGATATGTAAAAGTTATTTTGTTAAATTAAATTAAAAAAAAAAAACCTGAGCGAGTGGAGTACACCGAATGAGTCAAATATCTGTTTAATTAAACCTTCATCAATATATAAAATAACAATCTTTTATGTTTTCTAAAAATTCAATTCGAATTTTTCAAATTCAAAAAGAAAAGCTGATAATTAGGTGGAGAAGACCGCACTTCGACAGCTCAAACGCTGTGACGACATTGTGGCGACAGCGGTTCCACAGTGGGCCAAGAAGGCATTACACCGAAAGCTCTGGGAGAGCTTGGGGGAGGCCTACACCCTCTTGGGGCGATAATTTTCTTTAACCATATTTTTATACGACTGCCTGAAAAAAGGAGTATATTGTTTTCAGTATGTATGTATGTGAGTTTGTATATTCCACCATAACTTCTATACGCCTGAACCGATTTTGATAAATGAGGTATCGTTAGAATCCCTAGCTTATTCCGGGTGACATAGGCTAGTAAAATTCAAAAAAAAAAATATTGGGTGACCATAAAGACAAAAGTTGAAAAAAATAATTCGAAAATAAGATTAATCATCAGATTATATAATTAATCTTATTTTGATACTAGAAAATGATGAGTAGATTCCAAAAATATTTAACACTATAGTTCAATATCCAGTGATTCACAAAAAAATATCATTAAATAAAAATGTGAATAAGATTCTAATTTAACTAGATTAATTTAGATTTTTAACTTTTTAGTTAGTTTTTTGGCAGTCGTGTTTTTTATTTTTTTTTATTAAGACTTGTTATTGATATGTTTTTAATCTAACTAAGGTACTTATGGTAAAAATCTTATTACCATGTGAAGGACTACTTAAACGACAAGGAAGCTTGGCAATAATTTGCTCTATGTCTCTGATAGTTCCTTAGTTAAGATGATTTGTGAGATTGTGATATTAATTTTAAAAAACCGGCTGAGTTTGTTGTGGGCTCCTCTCAGACCAGGGCGCGTTTGTAACCCTCGTGGCTTTAGTTTTAAGATACCGTAACCGATTATCAGCATCATGTTTTCTAAGTAAGTAATTTTTAACGTCAATAAGTGTACCTACAGTGCACCTATATTGAATAAATGATATTGAGTATTGAGTATCATTAGCAATAAAGGCTTTATAATAACAAGGCGACCATCTGTAGCCAAGCCAGGTCACCTAGAAGAAAATTTATTTTCTAGTCCAAATACACGAGACCGTAGAACTAATTCGCTCACAAAGTTAATCAGTTTTCAACTCAATGAGCATGATTTTATTCATTAAGTTAGACGTAACAAGCTCATAGTTTCCAGACCTAAATAATATTATGATAAATCTCAGAAACTTATCGATCCAGCGGCCATTCGGTAGAACTAACGAGCCTTTCGATTGTTTATCTAATACTACTAATATTACTAATATTATAAATGCGAATGTTTGTATGGAGGTATGGATGGATGGATGGATGTTTGTTACTCAGTCACGCCAGAACGGCTGAACGGATCTGGATGAAAATCGACACAGAGATAGAATATAGTCTGGAATTACTCATAGGTTACTTCTTATCCCGGAAAATTAAGAGTTCCCCTAAAAAACCTCAATCCACGAGGACGAAGTGCGGACACTAGCTAGTTTAATTGTAAAATGTATAATTTTATTACATTGTTAAACTTTATCGAGGCCTAATGGTTTGAATTTTAATGCTTTTCAAATATATGAGAGGGTTAACCGGCTTTTAACCTCAAAGCATCTAAAGTTAAGTTTGCTGGCGGATTTTGATTTTTATTTCTTTTTATACGACTGCCTGAAAAAAGGAGTATATTGTTTTCAGGGTTCATGTATGTATGTGAGTTTGTATATTCCACCATAACTTCTATACGCCTGAACCGATTTTAATAAATGAGGTATCGTTAGAATCCCTAGCTTATTACGGGTGATATAGGCTAGTAAAATTAAAAAAAATTGTGATGGGGTGACCATGGTAACGCATTAAAGACTAAATTGGAAAAAAAATATTCGAAAATAAGATTAACTATATAATCATTATCTAGAAAATAATGAGTAGATTCCAAAAATATATAAAACTATAGTTCAATATTCAGTGATTCACAAAAAAATATCATCAATTCAATTTAGATTTTTACCTTTTTAGTTCGTTTTTTGGCAGGGCAGTCGTGTTTTTTAATTTTTTTAATTATGACTTGTGGCAAAGTATTGTCTAGTTTATGTAAGTTTTTTTTAACGAACTCCCTGGCATAGTTATGTGCGATGTATTCTTGTGAGTGGAAATCCCGGGTTTGATCTCCAGCAAAGTAAATTTAGGAATTTATATTGTCTGAATTTTCTCTAGTCTATTCTTTTTTGTCTTGTCTGGCTGGGAGGCTATGGCCGTGACTACTTAACTGCCTCGTTGGTCTAGTGGTTAGAATGTTCGTCTGCAGCCGACGAGGTTCCGAGTTCGAATCCCGGTACAGGCCATAGTTAAAAGTTGAGTTTTTCTGAATAAAAGTTGGCGGTGTATCACGCCCGTGCCTCGGAGAGCAAGTTAAGCCGTCGGTCCCGGTTATTATCACTAACATGATAATAGTCGTTAAAGCCCGCCAACCCGCATTGGAGCAGCGTGGTGGGTCTAAGCTCTAATTCCATCTCTCCTATGAAGGCGGAGGCGTGTGTCCAGCCATGGGATGTTAATGGGCTGTAATGGAGTGGTGGTGGAGTTATCACCCAACCTGCAAAGATGTGACACACGGCGGTTTATTAAAGTTGTTAGTTGACGACCTCCGTGGCTCAGTGTGTAGCGCTGTTGTCTTAACGTGCGGAGGTCCCGGGTTCGATCCCCGGCAGGGTCGATTTGGGAATTTATAATTTCTGAATTTTCCCTGGTCTGGCCTGGTGGGAGGCTTCGGCCGTGGCTAGTTACCTCACCGGCAAAGACGTGCCGCCAAGCGATTACGCGTTCCGGTACGATGCCGTGTAGAAACCGAATAGGGGTATGGGTTTAATATAACTGCCATGCCCCTAACAGGTTAGCCCGCTACCATCGTAGACTGCATCATCACATACTGTCAGGTGAGGTTGTAGTCAAGGGCTAGCAAGTAGGAAAAAAAAAGAAAAAAAAAAAGTTGTGATACTTACCCATAACAGGTTTGCCCATTTCAAACTACCCCTTTAAATTGAACCCGAGACCTGACATCGCTCAGCACTGCCCCATATAGGTCGTCAAAAACGCTTTAGTGCTTACAAGTGATTTTTCAGGTCTCGTACCGTATAACGAGCGAATCGATTTAGCGCTTGACGTCATGATTATGTCGTACGTTTGTACTTTGTACCTTAGTAACAAACTGTAGCTAACGCCTAATACTAGACAACACCTGTGGACCTAAATAGAATTCACAGAACTTAGATAATACCTTTGTTATTTGTATTTATAGACAACTAGGTGTTTATCGGACAAAGACGCTTGGACGCTCTTATATTCTGAAAATATATACAAGCAATAATAAAAATAATAAAAAACACGACTGCCCTGCTAAAAAACGAAATAAAGAGTTAAAAACAATGATATTTTTTTGTGAATCACTGGATATTGAACTATAGTGTTATATGTTTTTGGAATTTTCTCATCATTTTCTAGATGATGATTATATAGTTAATCTTATTTTCGATTTTTTTTCAACTTTAGTCTTCAATGCGGGACCATGGTCACCCCATAAATTTTTTTAAAATTTTACTAGCCTATGTCATCCGGAATAAGCTAGGGATTCTAACGATACCTCATTTATAAAAATCGGTTCAGGCGTATAGAAGTTATGATGGAATATACAAACTCACATATTATATACATACATACATACAAACATGAACCCTGAAAACAATATACTCCTTCTTTCAAGCAGTCGTATAAAAAGGAAAATGTGACTGTCTGACTAATCTATCAACGCACAGATCAAACCACTGGACAGATAAGGCTGAAATTGGGCATTCAGATAGATATTATAACGTAGACATCCGTTAGGAGTTTTGAAAATTCAACCCCCAAGAGAGTAAAATAAGGGCTTTAAATTTGTGTTTTCCTTTTTTTCCCGCTGCAAAAAGCCTAGGTACATATAACGGCTAAAAGTAATAAACTTAATGTCAATTTTAAAAACTTATAACCTACATGCAAGCTTCCAACCACAATTTCACACCCTTTAGGGTGGATTTTCGTAAAATTGCTTGATTTAAAACTAATAACCTACATCCCGATTTTCAAGCCTCTGACGTCAAACACAAAGGACTTTCATACAAACTAACATCCCCCATTTCACCCTCTTTGGGGTGAATTTTCGTAAAATTGATTATACAGGTTATTATAATTTAAAACTATTTACCTAAATCCCGATTTTCAAGTCGTAAAATTGCTTTTATGGGTTTTTATTACTTAATTGCCAATTTTCATGTCTCTAACTTCAAAAACAAAGGACTTTCATATAAACTTCCAACCCCCATTTCAACCTCTTAGGGGTGAATTTTTTCAAAACCGTTTCTTAGCGGCCATCTACACCATAGAAGGAACCTACCTTCCAAATTTCAAGTCTGTATGCTTTATAGTTCTTGAGATTTCGTGATGAATCAGTGACCTTTCGCTTTTTATATATATAGAAGATTATTAAGTTAATGCCATTATTAATAATTAACTTTTTCGTTGTTATTTTTATAGCGTTATTATTATTATTTTTTACAATTTAATGTAACAATGTAAGTAAATAGTAATATTAATCATTTTATACCTTAACCATTATGATTTGTATGAATTAAATTCATAATTTAATGTTGTATGAATATCAAAAAGTGTACAATTTGGTACCTACTTTGAATAAAATATTTGATTTTGATTTTGTTGATCTTAGCGAGTAACAGTGCTGGTATGGACGAAAGTAAATAATATTATATAGTTACTTAACTATACTAAATTTAATAAAATTATAAATGCAAAAGTGTATCTTTTTGTCTGTCCGTCTGCCTGTCTATCTGTCTACTACCCTTTTACAGCCCATCTGTTCAGCTAATTCTGATTAAATATTACATGCCGAGGAAGTTTAAAGGATACTTATACCAGAAAATTAAAAATTTCCCGTAGAATATTCAAAAACCTAAATCATTAAAATTAAAATTAAGTCGCTGGCCTCATATAGTTTTAACTTCTATAAATGTAAATTTTATTTGAGGTAAATAAAATCTGATCCAGTTTATATAATGTTTGTTGATACATCCAAAAATAAGTTCAAAAGTAAATTAATTTAATCCGCTTATGGAAAATTTTCTAAACGAACCGTCTGGTTGGCTTATTATCTTCCTGATCAAAACTGATTAGGAAGAAAATTATTATCTTTTCGTAACTGTCTTAGCTATGATTTTAATCTCAAATAAGACAGTTAAAGCTGAAGGTCTCAAATTCCAATTAATTAATTAAATTATCCAAATTTCGAGACCACGGAATTTAAAATTAATACAGAAATGGTAAAATAGCGTGAGCTTATTGTAGGTGACTAATGAAACATTGCACGATATTGTAATAACCACGACTTTGGTCAGCGTTAAGTACGGATTTATTTACATTGCTTTGAATAATAGGTAAAAATTATATTTTAAAAAAATTAAATTAATCAAGGCATTTAATTTTAACTTTTTTATAGGATTATTTTGTTGTTAATTAATGCTCGTGCGAGCTCTCTGGCTTTTCGGGATAAAAAGTGGCCTTTGCCCTTCCCTGTTGGCGAATCCCGTCAAAATTATAACAACTCATCAACAGATGGGTCGTGAAAAAGTAACAAACATACAGACAGGCATATTTTTGCATTAATTATATGCAATTAGATTTTTTTTTTTTTATCCACTACAAGTACAACTACCCTTGACTGCGATCTCACTTGATGGTAAGTGATGATGCAGTCTAAGATGGTAGCGGGCTAACCTGTTAGGGGCATGGCAGTTACATTAAACCCATACCCCTATTCGGTTTCTACACGGCATCGTACCGGAACGCGTCATCGCTTGGCGGCAAGTCTTTGCCGGTAGGGTGGTAACTAGCCACGGCCGAAGCCTCCCACCAGTCAAAAAACAATTCAGCTATTCAGCTACAGGCAAAAAACACAACAAAAATATTTTTTGGTTGTTGTTTTTTTGCGACAAAATATAAATTGAAAATGAATGTAAGGAAAAATTGTGAAGATAAGGAAAATAAAAGGCTTATTTATTTACTTTATTTAGTATAAATATTATATAAGTAGTTAATTAAGTCTGTACAAATAAAAAATCAGCGACACTACAAATAACTGTAATAACTTAGTAGGTATTAAGTAATCTTTATCAGAAATCTGGGTGTGACATTGGTGCGAGGCCATTAGCTTACTCGGCAAAAAGTAAATCACGTCTTTGTGTCAAAAAGGTCGTCAAACTTTTACTATACCTTAACCTAATTTACTGTACTTTATAAAACACTAGCGAATGCTTGCGTGGTTTGAGGTTTTTTGGTTCCCGCGGGAACTCCTTAATTTTTCAGATTCGTTATTCCAGACTATAATCTATCTCTGTGCCAAATTTCAGCCATACCCGTTCAGCCGTTGGGGCGTGATTGAGTAACAAACATCCATACATCCATCCAAACTTTCACATTTTTAGTATTAAGTATTAGTAAGATATATTTTAATATCTCTAAAAAAGTCTGCGAGGAACATTTGTCATCTCACGGTTTCCCGAATTCTCAGATGTATAATAATAATAATAGGAAGGGACGGAAGAATAATGGACGAATGTTATACGAAAAACGTTTTATTACCATCTCATTCAGTATGGTAAGTATGAGATTTTTCCCTCACGATAAAGGTCTGAGTAGAAAAACGTCTAACTACGCGAAAAGTCTTATGAGCATGGGACATACTACCATTAACTACATATAGCTGAATTGTTTTAAGTAATGTACAGTTACGTGACATAAAAATTACATTTTGAAATAATACTAGGCTAGGCTTTAATAGGCTTTTTTTAGCCTTCACAATTGTAGTCAGTTTTGAGGACTAATTTTAAAAAAAAATACTGTTTTAAGCGCTAGTAGTGACTCCCCAGTATGTTTATGTAGCGAAACGTCCATGTTGCAAAAATGCCATTTATCAAAAGGTCTATTATAAAATATATAATATAGAAAATAATTATAAAATATATGCATTATAAAAAGTATACGATTTTTCGAAATCGTAATTTTTTTATATATGTACACAGAACATATTTACTATATTTTCATACTTTTCACGTAGTTGGACGTTTTGCTAGTTAAAAATTGTGATAGTAAAGCTGAGATTTTACATTCTCCAACAATAATAGAGTTCGAACGTCGAAATGGAATAAGCTCAGAATGACATGGACCTAAACTTCCTCGATTTAAAGTTAAAAAAAAAGTGTTATGTCATTAAGTTTTAAGTTATTGACATAATTATCGATTAAGTTTTTTTTAAGTAATTTATTAAACCAAAGTATTTTTCGACTTTCGCTTTTCATGTTTACAAGTAACCTCATTATTATTTTTATTTTTGTCTCTCTGGTTTTAGGTTTCACAGGTTTCTCCTTAACCTGTACTTAATTATTGCAACCGAACAGCTGTTATAGTTTATTTTCAAATAGTTCGTTCAAAAAAAACAACATTATCAAACTTATCGCCAAATACCCGGATCCTTCTATCCTACTTAATTGTTTGAAGTTTTCGGTAGACGGGTGGCTGACCTTTTTATGTTTTCTCCAAAAAAAATTATTGTTTGTGTCAGCAGTAAGAACTAGAAAAGTTTTTTTAAACATTTTTATGATGACCTCAGACTTCAGAGGTCTGTAGAACAGTGGTTAGTATTTAGTAATGTTCCACAAATATTTGCAAAGTTCACCGGCTTCAATAGTCAAAATATTTTATTCAACACTGTACCTATATCATACACGCGGAATGAAATCTATACTAATATTATAAATGCGAAAGTTTGGATGGATGTATGGATGGAAAGACGATTTGTTACTAAACCATGCCAGACCGGCTAAACGGATCCGGATGAAATTCGGCACCGAGACAGACTAAGTCTGGAATAAAAAATTTGGAAAATTAAAGAGTTCCCGCGAAAAGCGAAAAACCTTTATCGCGGGCATTAGCTAGTAGGATATAGTATAGGGTAGGAATTTCGGAGAATCATAAAGTTGCAACGAGATTTTAGAAAAACCTATTATTTTAACAGAGAATAAGTATAATAGTAGTAGTATAGTATATATTTACATCTATTTATTGGTCTAAAATTTATGTACTTTATTATGTTTGCATTTCTTATCTATTTTTTTTTTAATACAGAACCATCCCGCGCTCCCGTTTATTTATCCTTTCACCAAAGGTTGTCTGTAAGAGATTGCTTTAGCAATAAGACCGCCTTTGCACATTTCTATCTAGTTTTACTAGTAATTACTGCTTTAAAACTGTATTCTATTTGACGACCCCCGTGGCGCAGTGTGTAGCGCTGTTGTGCGGAGGTCCCGGGTTCGATCCCCGGCGGGGTCGATTTGGGAATTTATAATTTTCTGAATTTTCCCTGGTCTGGCCTGGTGGAAAGCTTCGGCCGTGGCTAGTTACCACCCTACCGGCAAAGACGTGCCGCCAAGTGATTTAGCGTTCCGGTACGATGCCGTGTAGAAACCGACTAGGGGTTACATGGGTTTAATATAACTGCCATGCCCCTAACAGGTTAGCCCGCTACCATCGTAGACTGCATCATCCCTTACCATCAGGTGAGATCGCAGTCAAGGGCTAACTTGTAGTGGATAAAAAATAAAAAAAACTGTATATTTTGTGTGTGCAATAAAGATGTCTAAATAAATAAATCAACTCAATCGTAAGTGTTAATAAATGCTAAGTATTGTTTGAATGGAGTTGTTTCATCTTTTGTTTTATAACAGTTGGTAAAGTGGAGTTGGCCCAAATCTCGGCCGAGGGTGACGTGACTTTCGAGGAGGCAAAAATTGAGATTAAAATTTCAGCAGCGAGAGGGAATGAGCTCGAAACTTGTTGTGTTCTTACGCCGATTACGTATATTTTATAAAGTAGCGAAAGCGCAATTTCTCTCAAATAACTTTTAGAATTAATTTTGTTTGATAAATAACAAAACGCCGTTCGTCTCAACACTCAATACTGAGTCCATCCTGAGTAGCGAATCCCACTACAGCCTATTAACGTCCCACTGCTGGGCACAGGCCTTCACTCTCATAGGAGAGAGGGAATTAAGCTGAGCGAATCAATAAATGATAAATGATAAATGATTTATTTGACATGAATGACAACTTGTGTCACTTATGGTGGTTACCGGTGGTAGAGTCTTAACGTTTCATAAGTGACACAAGTTGTCCTACATGAAATAAATAAATCATTTATCATTTATGAAACGTTAAGACTCTACCACCGGTTCTGAAAGCTGATTCTACTGAGAGCCGGCAAGAAACTCAGCAATTGCTCTTTTCATAGAAAAGAAAAGGTTACAATATGTAGACAACACAACACATACGTTACAAGTATTACACTGACTTGTGGGTCACTGGATGCGAGGCCGGTTGCTTCCATGCAACTGTGTCAATAAAATAATACTGAAGCCTCATGCCACAGCCCAGATCAAACCAAAATCAAATAACGAGGTTTACTAAAACCCTGAAACCCCTCTACGGAAAAAACCCAGAGGCACCCACTTTTTTGGATGTAAAATCCTTCACATTGATTCTGCTCGTGCAAAAAGTAGCAGCTATGTATAATAACAATAGCAGTTATGTATAATAACAGATCGATTGCCACCTCATTCATTAAAATCAGCTTAGTAGTTTAGGCGCTACAGTGGAACATAGATAAATGTAATATATAACATACATATATAGGCATCTTCTGCATCACCACTTGCAAGTAAGTCTGATGGCAGCCACGCGCTGGCCTATATAATAAAAAAAAAATGTAATCATACATATATAGACTGCTAATTAATCATAACCCTTTTAGCTTTGCCTTAATCAGGTAAAAATTATACATTGTCCCAGCCACAGTGCTTATATCACTGCACCAGGAAGGTAGGTAGTCAATTCAGGGCGCGTTTGGAACCCTCGTAGCTTTAGTTTTAAGATACCGTAACCAATTATCACCATCATGTTTTAAAAGTAAGTAATTTTTAACGTCAATAAGTGTATCTACAGTGTACCTATATTGAATAAATGATATTGAGTATTGAGTATTCCCGGGGCCGGATTCAATGCCGAAAAAGTTGGCAGTCGAGTACGATCTTACCTGAAACTAATTGACCATAAAATCCGATGAAAATGCGCTGGCATTGAAATGAGTTTGGCAGTTTTAAAAACCATTAACTAAAAATTGTTTGGCGAAAGAGCTTTTACAGGAAAGCTTAGATTTAATTCATTTGCCACCATTTTCTCGCGTCTTTGTCGATGTAACACGTAAGCCCGCTACCATCTTGACTGCATCTTCACTTCCAGATCGCAGCCAAGGGCTAACTTATGGATAAAAAAAAGATGGTAGAGGGTTAGCCTAACCTGTTTATGTATAGCAGTTATATTGACACCATACACCCTTATCACTGTTTACACGGGATCGTACCAGAATTCTTAACAGCTTCGCGGTACGTCTTTGCTAGTAGGGTGGTAACTAGCCACGGTTAAAGCCTCCCATCAGATCAGAGAAATTGTGTTTGTTTGTTGGTTTGTCCTTCAATCACGCTGCAACTAAGCAATGGATCAACGTGATCTTTTGCATGGGTATAGTTGAGGACCTGGAGAGTGACATAGGCTGCTTTTTAGTAAGCAGTTCCCGTGAAAATTTAAAAAAATATTCCACGCGGACGAAGTCGCGGGCATCACTTCCACCACCACTACAGCCCATTAACGTCCCACTGCTGGGCACAGGCCTCCACCATAGGAGAGAGGGAATTAGAGCTTACACCCACCACGCTGCTCTAGTGCGGGTTGACGGGCTTTAACGACTACTATCATGTTACTGATAATAACCGGTACCGACGGCTTAACGTGCTCTCCGAGGCACGGGGGTGAAACACCGCCAACTTCCCAACTCCGGGCTAGTACTAAGAATTTCTAGTCAGAAAACCCCAACACTTATTATGGCCCGACCCGGGACTCGAACCCGGGACCTCGTCAGCCGCAACAAACATGCTAATTACTAGTACACCAACGGGGCAGTTCGCGGGCAACAGCTGGTTAATGAAAGTACGAGAAGCATATGAGCGAGAACTAGTATGACCGAGTCGAAAACTTAGAGACCAAACACAGTCTCTAATCATGTTAGAGGGATAAATTAAAAAAAAAAAAAACAGCTGGTTCAGAAGTGAGAATTTCCCAAATTACCGCCAGGGATCGAAACTGGAACCTTCAACAAGACAACAGCGCTCCCCACTGCGCCAGGGTGGTACAGTTAATAAAACAGAAATGTAACAAAGGATCAAACGCTCCTCGCATCAGATCGCTGACGTCTCTAATCATGTTAGAGGGATAGTAAAAAAAAAAAAAACAGATGGTTTAGAAGTGAGAATTTCCCAAATTACCGCCAGGGATCGAAACTGGAACCTTCCGCTTAAAGACAACAGCGCTCCCCACTGCGCCAGGGCGGTACAGTTAATAAAACAGAAATGTAACAAAGGATCAAACGCTCCTCGCATCAGATCGCTGACGTCTCCAATCATGTTAGAGGGATAGTAAAAAAAAAAAAACAGATGGTTTAGAAGTGAGAATTTCCCAAATTACCGCCAGGGATCGAAACTGGAACCTTCCGCTTAAAGACAACAGCACTCCCCACTGCGCCAGGGCGGTACAGTTAATAAAACAGAAATGTAACAAAGGATCAAACGCTCCTCACATCTCGCGGATCGCTGACGAAGGCCGCCTGATCCGTAACCTCAATAATATTCGATCACAATAGAGATTATTCGGTTTCGGTTGATGCTCAAACTTTTGCAATTTATCCTTCTATTGCTAAGCAGTGGTGTCGATATTATGAGAGTACTAGCGGATGCCTGCGACTTCGTCTGCTTTGAGGTTTTTTCGTTAATTAAATGAAATGAAATGATTTATTTATCTCATGTAGGACAACTTGTGTCACTTCTTGTTGACAGTCACAAGTTGTCCTACATGAAATAAATAAATCATTTATCATTTATGAAACGGTAACACTCTACCACCGGTTCGGAACAGCTTTCAGCTTCGAGGTTCGGTTCCCGCGGTGGCTGCGGTCGGATGGAAGCCATAGTGGATAAATCAATGTGTTTTGTGAGCCAGGTTAGCTTACTGGTTGTATAATAGCAGAACAACATAGGTATCATGTAACTAGCATACGATATCTAAAAATGCGAAAGTTAAGTGTAAATGATAAATCATAAATGATTTATTTATTTCATTTAAGACAACTTGTGTCACTTATGAAACGTTAAGACTCTACCACTGGTTCGTAAACCTGATTCTACTGAGAAGAACCGGCAAGAAACTCAACAGTTGCTCTTTTCATAGAAAAGAAAAGGTTACAATATGTAGTCAACACGGGAACCCACGGGAACTCTTTAACTTCCGGGGTAAAAAGTCGTCAAATAAGGTTACTTGACGATTGTGAAACAGGCCCTTAGATATTCTAAGGGCCTTATTATGAGACGTCTAGAATTCATACGATTTTATAAACTAAAGTTAAGTGCACATTTCAGTATAACAATAATTTATAAAGAGACTAGCTAATGCCCGCGACTTCGTCTGCGTGGATGGAGGTTTTTTGGTTCCCGCGGGAACTCTTTAATTTTCCGGGGTAAAAAGTTTCCAATTTGCTATTCCAGACTATAATCTATCTCTGTGCCAAATTTCAGCCAGATCCGTTCAGCCGTTGGGGCGTGATTGAGTAACAAACATCCGTACATCCATTCATCCATTTATCCATACATCCATCCAAACTTTCGCGTTTATTAATATTAGTAAGTTTAGTAAGATATGCATCAGTTTTATGAGATAAAAGCCTGAAATATTTGATATTCATAATTTTCTAAATAAAATTCTATAAAATTTATTTTGTCGAGTTATATTTAATAATAAAATTTAACAAAATTAGAAATATAATATATTGTTTCCGTATAAATTTAATAATAAAATTTAACAAAATTAAAAATAAATATTGTTTCCGATCAATACCGGTTTTTGTACGTGTAACGGAACGCATAGGCAATGTTGGAGAATACTCAGTGACGATTAGAGAAATACTTAGTTAATTACAAATTCGAGAAATCCCAATTTTATCGTGTGAAACATAAAAAAATTAAGGCTTAATCAAATATTTAAGCAAACCTTAGCTAATTTTTGCTTGAATGCTTAATTCAGAAACCAGCTCTAAGTAAGAATTACGTTTCAATGTTCTGATAGAAACTTATCCATTGGAGTACACACTACTTCTATACATAGATCTATACTAATATTATAAATACTAATAAATATAAAAACCTCAATCCACGCAGATGAAATCACGAAATCGCTAGTCAGCTACTAGTATTATAAATGCGAAAGTTTGGATGGATGGATCTTATGGATGTTACTTAATTACGCCAAAACGGCTGAAAGGATCTGGATGAAATTTGGCACAGACACAGATTACAGTCTGGGGTAACACATAGGCCACTTTTTATCCCGGAAAATTAAAGAGTTCCCGCGGGAATCAAAAAAAACTCGATCCACGCGGAACAAGTCGCGGGCATCAGGTATTATTTTTGTTTAAAAATTGTCTTCTTGTCACTCACGCAGCTCGCAGTATTAGGCCGCGTCACATGCCCATAGAAGATAAACCCCGGACAAGTTCCAACCAGTTGGACATATCCCGAAAAGAAACGTGCTTATTTATTATACGACTGCCTGAAAAGAGGAGTATATTGTTTTCAGGTTTTCCACCATACTTATCATCTACAAAATGATGAGTAGATTCCAAAAATATATAACACTATAGTTTTATATCCAGTGATTCACAAAAAAATATCATTTAATAAAAACGTGAATTAGATTATAATTTAACTAGATTAATTTGGATTTTTAACTTTTTAGTTCGTTTTTTGGCAGAGCAGTCGTGTTTTTTATTTTTTTTTAAATTCTGACTTGTTGTTTTGAGGGTTCATGTATGTATGTATGTATGTGAGATTGTATATTCCACCATAACTTATATACGCCTGAACCGATTTCGAAAAATGAGGTATCATTAGAATCCCTAGCTTATTCCAAGTGACATAGGCTAGTAAAATTAAAAAAAAAATTGATGTGGTGACCATAGTCCTCATTAAAAACTAAAGTTGAAAAAAAAAACGAAAATAATAACTTTTTAGATCATGTTTTTGGCAGGACAGTCGTGTTTTTTAATTTTTTTAAATGACTTGTGTAAAAGATAAATTGATTAGAGAGATCAGATAACTGGAGAATATTGAAGATACTCGTAAAGCGGTCAGCCCGGTCATGGCAGATTTCGCACTAACAGTCTCTTATCTTATCTTTAACCCCAACAATATTCTATTACACTTGGGATTATACGGTTTCGGTTCTTCATCAAACTTTTGTAATCCATCCATCTGTATTTGTTGGTGTAATCGGAGTAGCGTGGCAAGAACAACTCAGTTGAAACTTTGTTGCCAAGTTCTGAGAGCTTCTTGGCCTTCACCCATTTTAGAACCAGGTACCACTGTTTAGTAACTAAACGAGTTGATTTTCTCGACTTCACTTGCCATAAATGTTTGTAAGGCCCGTGGCCATAAACGGACATCAGCTAAGAAAACGTTCTCAAATATCTTATACAGATTTTTGAAACCTGTTATTAGCTGATGTCCGTTTATTAACAAGGGCCTCAGAAACCCGTTCTATCTATTTTGTTTGCATACCTCGTTACGAGATGATTCCCGCGATTCCAAAACCCAATTCTTTAAAAAAAAAAAAAAAGTGTTTAAATTAAATGATTTTTTGAAGAAAAATAAGGCAGCCGTCTCTCTACTACCACTGATTTTGGCTGTGGCCTACCGGGGTTCCAATATTGTATTTAAGAACTATTGACATGTAAATTACTATAAGAATTTTTTTGGAATACAAAATAAATGAAAATGATTTTTATTAAAATAAACTTTTAAAAGGTTTTCTGAATCGTCGAGTGAATCTACTATTGGTTCGGAATGACATTCCTACCGAGAAGAACCAGTACGAAACTCGGTGGTTGCTCTTATGTTATATAATTATTGATAGTTATTTTCATTAATTTTTTATAGTCTTGTATCAGTAATCTTAATTATTTATTAATAATTCCCCAATGTATACTTGTGTCAGCTATGTACGACTTTTCCTATGTGCATGATGTAACTACCTATAAATTGAATTGCTTGTTACCTATTGCCTAAGACATTCAACATTTTGTATGCCTACTACTTGTAATTCTGCCTACTACTTGTAGTTCAAATAAATTAAATTAAATTTGAAAAAAATAGACAAAACTTACTAATAATAACGTACCTGTCTTTTTATCCACTACACGTAAGCCCTTGACTACGATTTCGCCTGATGGCAAGTGATGATGCAGTCTAAGATGGTAGCAAGCTAACCTGCATGGCAGCTTTAAACTCATACCCCTAATCGGTTTCTATACGGCATCGTACCAGAACGCTTAATCGCTTTGCGGCACGTCTTTTCTACCATTATCACTACAGCCCATTAAACGTCCCCCTGCTGGGCACAGGCCTCCACTCTCATGAGCGAGGGACTTAGAGCTTAGACCCACCACGCTGTTCCAATGCGGGTTGGCGGGCTTTAATGACTATTATCATGTTAGTGATGTTAGGCACCGGCGGCTTAACGTGCTCTCCGAGGCACGGGGGTGAACCACCGCCAACTTCCTAACTCTGGAGCTAGCACTGAGAATTTCTAGTCAGAAAACCCAATACTTAATTATCACCCGACCCGAGACTCGAACGGTCTCGTCGCAGTCGGACATGCTAACTACTAGACCAACGAGGCAGTTAGTCTAGTGGTTGGACCGTCTTTTCCAGTAGGGTGGTAACTAGCCACGGCCGAAACTTCCCACGAGGCCAGACCAGGGAAAGTTCAGATATTATAAATTCCCAAATTGACCCTGCCGAGAATATAACCCGGGACCTCCTCACTTTAAGACAACGCAACACTGCACCACGGAGGTCGTCAACCTTTTCTTAAGTTGGCTAAATGGGGATGATGACAACTCAATCAAATCAGCAACTCTTTATCAAACATAGAAACGCTCTTCTAGTATGGAAGTTGTATGAAATTTGCAATTGTGACGTCATCAAATTTCAACGCACTTTTCTTCTTTAATCTATATTTTAAAATGGTTATCAAACTTAAAACTAACCGAGGATGTGAATATTAGGGCTTTTTGAAGGCCCTCTATTTAATAATCAGTTGGAAATAATTTATTTTTGATATAGGCATCATCCCTATTGAGTGCATAATTCATGTTGTTTTCTTGAAAGGCATCTGAGGAAGATAAAATTTCAAGAATAGCATGGAAGACATTAGCTATGTAGTAATTTGACGACCTCCGTGGCGCAGTGTGTAGCGCTGTTGTCTTAACATGCGGAGGTCCCGGGTTCGATCCCCTGCAGGGTCAATTTGGGAATTTATGATTTCTGAATTTTCTCTGGTCTGGCCTGGTTATGGCTAGTTACCACCCTACCGGCAAAGACGTGCCGCCAAGCGATTTAGCGTTCCGGTACGATGCCGTGTAGAAACCGAACAGGGGTATGGCTTTAATATGATTGCCATACCCCTAACAGGTTAGCCCACTACCATCTTAGTCTGCGTCATCACTTAACATCAGGTGAGATCGCAGTCAAGGGCTAACTTGTAGTGGATAAAGAAAAAAAAACTCAGTGAGTTGGTTAAATATGCAGGTAATTTAATCACCAGAAGCAATTGGCTTTACAGCATCGCATGAAGCTGAGAAAATAAACACAACCAGCGGCTTTACTTGTATTAGGCTTTTGAGGAAAGGTTGTAGCTTTAGACTTTTGAGGACAGGAAAAAGAACATCTAGTTCTTTAACTTTAAAGAATACTTCACATATAATACTACAATGAAAAGAAAGAAAGTTCCTTACTAGAATCTATACTAAAATTATAAATGCGAAAGTGTATCTGTCTGCTACGCTTTCGCGGCCCATGTTTTCAACCAAATTTGATGTTATTTGGTATAGAGTTAGGTTACATCCCGGGAAAGGACATAGGCTACTTTTTATCTCGGAAAATTGAAGAGTTCATCCGGGAACCAAACCACCTTAATCCATGTGAAAGAAGTCGTGTTCTAGTCTTTTTATAAGCCATTAAATTATGAGAGGAGTTAGGGATCTCCGTACCAAATTTAATCAAATTCGTTAGAACAGATAAGACGAGAAAGCGTTGGAGACTGATATGCAGACAGACACACGTTCACATTTATAATATTAGTATGGAAGTATGGAAATCGGTTGAACATAATATGGACCGTGAGTGCGTGACAGACAAACAGATGCACTTTCGCATTTATAATATGGATCATGAAAATCGTTAAAATGCTTATTTTTAAAAATAGGCATCATAATACCAATACCATAGAAGCCAATTTTAGCCCAAAAGTTTTAAAAATTCTAAAATATCATCTACCGTCAATGGATATGGAAATTACGACTTTTGGAAGATCCTCTATTTAATATTCACTGATAAAAAGTTTTTTTGAATAGTGGTCAAATATCCAATTATAATTCTATATCCAACTAGGTGATGCCCGCGACTCCGTCCGCGTGGATTGAGGTGTTTTAGGGGAATGAAAATTAGTTATAAACCTATTCTCATACCTACTGAATATACATATGAAATTTCATCAAAATCGGTCAAGCCGTTTCGGAGGAGTATAAACACTAAAACTGTGACACAAGAATTTTATATATTATATAATAAAATACCAATAAAAAATATCCTAGTATCATCTAAATATAAAATACGAAGAAGCCTTTTTTAATATATTACGCATACGATGTGAGTATAATATTAGCCCAATAAATTTGATGAAAAAACGTTTAGAGTTTGCGGTACGACCCAGTTGAGACAGCGTTTTCTATTACCCTTTTTATACCGCTGCCCGAAGTCACCGAGCATA
Source organism: Erebia palarica (assembly GCA_964035005.1). NCBI lineage: Eukaryota > Metazoa > Arthropoda > Insecta > Lepidoptera > Nymphalidae > Erebia > Erebia palarica. The sequence continues at coordinate 26,414,213 of OZ035994.1, forward strand.
ATAACGTGTGACCGAAATTTGGCAGTCCCATTTTGACTGTTGACTTTACCTTCGTATCTTGGATAGAAAAACCTATAATTGAAAAGGATTGTGTAATCTGCCCCCCGATTATGTAAGGAAATCGTAATCGTAATCATATGTCAAACGTATATTTCGACCTGTTTAAGAAGATCATAGATGCCTGCACGTCAAAAAGCATGTGTCAACTCCTTAAAAAGCTCGAGTTGCACGTTATGAACTGTCAAAAGATTAAGATTGGCTTACATAATTGGGCCTCTGTTCATGTTAAAAAATAGCAACTCATCTATGGCAGGCTAAGCCACGTCTCCCAACCAATCAAATTGCAACAAATCAAAAAGATTTCTTCTTTCTTGCAACTTCACTGATCTGGTTTGGCATAGCAGTCTGCAAACTGTGATGAGTCAATATAATAGGGGCATAAGCGCGGCAGATTAATATAATTCTTTGGACCCTGTAGAGTACCTTCACCATATATCCCTGTATATTGGTGGGTGGGTGGAATTTTTTAAAGTTTATAACTGTCCAACTCCTTTAGGTCTCGCTCAAAGATCAGATTATTTGACTGTACACTTTTCAGCATGTAATTAACTCACTCTACCTTAATTTGACGCACTCGAGTATTTTTGATGATCGATTTTATTTATTTACTATTCTCATCTGCTGTCCTAGATAGATCCACCAATATACAGGGGTCATATATTATGATGAAGGTACTCTACAGGGTCCAAAGAATCCCCCTTTATATTAAAATCCCCTTTTGGGCTCCCCTACTACTATTTTCTTAGCGCGGAACGACTATAAACGTCGTTTCGCTGGTCGCTTCAACCATCTTAAACTTCATCATCACTAACCAAGAGGTGAGACCGCACTCAAGGGATGACCGTTTACCTAGCAGAATCAAAAAAACGTGTGATTTATTTTTATTGAAGTGAAACTTCCTTAGAATCGTTGTGATTTGAAAATGACAATAGGATTAGGACATAAAAGGAATTAGCCGGCGAGAGAATGAGTAGAATACAAGTTATATTTTTCTCATTCTCTCGTAGGCTACTTTTCTGAAGTCTCACTTCTGTCATGTGTGAAACACACATACTTTTTATTATTAAACAGCCAACTTAAATCTATCCTAGGCTACTTTTCTGAAGTTTCACTTGTGCCATGTGTGAAACACACATACTTTTTTTTACAACAGCCAACTTAAATGGATCCTAATGCGATAGACCAAGGCTACAAAAAATATTTACAATAATAATCAAACAGGTTGCGAAATAAAATGAAAATGTGAGGAAAACCTCCAAACCGCACCGTCTTCCAGTCTAGACAAAATCTACGATATAAAAACAGCGTTCTTCCCAACGTAGCCTTAAATCATCGAGTGGAAAGATAGGAACTACAGAGAATATAGGAAACCCCGGCTTTAACTTTTTATGTAACCACCTAAAAGTACTAAAACTATGTAACTACTTGAGGTCTAGACCCACTACAGAAGTGCAGCATGTTACAGGCAAGTATTCTTTGCACAATTATGTCGCAGTGCATCTCCCTTGCCGAGAGCTTAATAGTGAGCTCAGCTCCATACAAACTCATACAACAAGTCATAATTAAAATAATTAATTTTTGTGTAAAATGTAAATATGCCTTTGAAATAAATATATACTATATACTTGGATATAGAAGAAGCAAAAAAAAAAAATAATAATAATTAAACTTTAATTTGGCACAGAGATAGATTATAGTCAGGAATAATACACAGGCTATTTTTATCCCAGAAAATTAAAGATTTCCTGCGAGAAGCAAAAATCACAATCCATACAGGCGAAGTCGCGGGCATAATCTAGCAATAGACTATTTAAGTCATAATTAAAAAAAAAACAAAACACGACTGCCTTGCCAGAAAACGAACTAAAAAGCTAAAAATCTAAATTGATCTAGTTACATAGATCTTCACATTTTTACTAATGATATTTTTTTGTGAATCACTGGATATTGAATTATAGTGTTATATATTTTTGGAATCTACCCATCATTGTCTAGAATCTAGATGATGATTATATAGTTAATCTTATTTTCGAAAAATTTTTTTCAACTTTATTCTTTAATGTGGGACCATGGTCACCACATCAATTTTTTTGATGTTACTAGCCTATGTCACCCAGAATAAGCTAGTAATTCTAACGATACTTTATTTATCAAAATCGGTTCAGGCGTATAGAAGTTATGGTGGAATATACCAAATCACATACATACATACATACATACATAGACACGTACATACATACATGAACCCTGAAAACAATATAATTCGTTTTCAGGCAGTCGTATTTAAGGGTTAGACTTTTTCGTTGTGCTTTTATTTTGAATGTGGGCGAAAATAGGCATGATGACAGCAACCAAGAATCAATGAAATTATGTATTAATCTAATAAAGTAGGATTCATGGATTATAAAAAACGTATTTATTTTTCTTTTTCGAGTGAGATTGTTGTTTATTTTGATAAAATAAAACTATAAAATACAGCAATCCGCCATAATGGATTAAACACCAAGAAGCGAATGACGTCACAATTGTTTGTTTTCGAGCTTTGACAATCACACTATTCTTTACTGCACACTGCACAGAGTACATTGGTAAAAACAATAGTGACGTCACAAACGACGCCATGACACCGGCTAGCGTTTTGGCGTGAATTTTAAAATTTAAATTTCAAATGCCAATTTTATCTACCAAACCTTATTTTTTTGGTGAAATAATATATTTTTCGAAATAGTAGATACTTCCGAACATAATCTGACCATTTTTCAAAATCAGTCATCATGCCTATTGAAAGTAGCTATTCGGGCTGTCAGACCTCTTTCTAACGTTACCTTTTTCAAGAATCTAGGTACATTATGAAAAGCGATTACGAACCTTTGGAAGTGCTGGTAGAATGCTAATGAACGAATATTCCATTTCTGAGTAGACAGTAAGAAATAGCAAGCTTTGCAAAAGGTTTTAATAAAACCTGATGGATGGCAGTTGAAGGCTGAACGAAGGAATTAAATAGTTCTTTTATTCGATGAGAAGCAATCAGAGCCCCAATCGTCCATACAAATCGTAATCATTTGACAGCTCAAACCCTATTACTCTAGCCGTTTAGGGAGTTCATACATACTTTTGGACGTGAAGGCATCTAGTATGAACTCCATGAACAGAGGTGCGATTGTGTAAGAATTGCCGATCAAATCGTCAAAGTAAAATAAACTATAAAATCATTGAATTAGAGCTCAATTTCGTGTATCCATTCTCATACGTTTATGTGTGTACGATACCCTAAAATCGGTTCAGGCGTATAGAAGTTATGGTGATAATTAACTACGGTATCTTAAAACTAAAGCTACGAGGGTTCCAAACGTGCCCTGGTCTGAGAAGAGCCCGCAATAAACTCCGCTTTTTTTTTATTATCACCATCTCACAAATATTTGAAATTATATATATGTACTTATAATATAACATTACATAATCAGCCGCTGTAACAATTCATACCAATGCCTTGCTATCATTCAAATAATCCTTTGCACTGTAATAGGACTTTTCTATTAGTTTAGTTTACGTTTTACATTAGTAGGTACTTATTATTCGGTTTAAGGTCAGTGTGTCACCCACCAGTAATTCTATTGTACGACTCATTGTACAAGATAATTAAAGACGAGAATTCTCAAGAAAAATATATACAGCCGGTTTCTGAATTGAGAATTTCATGTTGAGTCGGTCTCAAAGACTTCTTAAGTGTGTCTTAAGAACGACTTAGGCAAATTATTGTTTCTGAATTGATATTGCGTAAGGTTTGAGAATTGGAGCTTGCAAATTTTCAAATTTGACAGTTTCGAAACTTAAATCTCTGCTTAACAGCAAAATTGCGTTTCAGAGCGCATTTGACAGTGCTCAAAGCTCTCCTTTCTCAGAGTTGACAACGTAATAGATGAGTGACGGATTTCAGCTACTTAAACTTTACTCTCGTTTGAACCTTTGTAAAAAAATCCATTTTTTGCACAATGTCCAGTGAAGATTCTTGCCTGTACAAAGACAACCACACAGGAGACAAGTTATTAGAAATCGCCCATTGTTTCTTTCAACAACAAACAATTTAACGACCGATTCCGCTTTTCGAAGGAATCTGTATCATTTGTTTTTGGCAAAATAAAGACCAAATTACCCGCAAGAATCCAAAGGTGCGACTGCATTCCGCCAATGTTACAACTTCTAATAGCATTGCGGTATTACGCAACTGGCAGTTTCCAGGCCGTCGTAGGAGACACGGCGAACGTAAGCAAAGCAACTGTGTGTCGGGTAACCGATAGAGTATCCAGTGCTATAGCGATGCTAAGGGCACAATACGTGCAAATGCCTTCTGCTCAAGAACGATCAACAGTGGCTGCAGGATTTTATGCGATAGCAGGATTCCCTAGAGTAATTGGTGGTGGTCTCGGTGGCAACAGGGCAGAATTGTTTAGAAATAGAAAAGATAACTTTTCAATAAATATCCAAGCCATATGTGACGCTAATTTGAAAATAAGAAGTATCATCGCCCGTTGGCCATGTTTTGTCCATGATACAACAATTTGGAATGATTCTCCACTTGCTGCTCAGTTTGAAGATGGAAGATTTGGGTCATATCTAATTTTAGGAGACAGTGGATACCCATGTCTAAGGTACATCATGACGCCATTTTTAAATCCTACCACTTCAGCACAAGAAGCATATAACAGAGCACAGATTACTACTAGAAATACAATTGAGAGATGCTTTGGAGTTCTGAAGAGGCGTTTCCCCTGTCTTCATTCCGGGATGCAGCTTAAATTAGGCAAGGTGTACAAGGTTATTGTAGCATGTGTAGTTTTACATAACATGGCCCCAGATCTTGATGATTTTGTTGTAAAGATGTACTTGTTGAAGAGCAAAATGATGTTCTACCTTTGTCCCAAGCTCAACAAGCACAAAATTTAGCTGTAAGATCAGCATTAGTAGAAACTTATTTTACTAATGCATACGGTTAATACCCTTCAGGTAATTATATTTTGTAGTGGAAAATATAATAAAATTAGTAATTTATTTGTGAGAATAAAAAAACCCGGCTGAGTGTGTTTTGGGCTCTTTCAGATCAGGGTGCGTTTGGAACCCTCTTTAGTTTTAAGATACCGTGATTGATTTTATACTATTACTGATGATGCCCGTGACTTCGTCTGCGTGGATTAAAGTTCCTTGATTCCCGCGGGAACTCTTAAATTTTCCAGGATAAAAAGTAACCTATGTCCTTACCCCGGATACAACCTATGCCTGTACCAAATTTCATCAAAATCGGTTGAACATATGGGCCGTGAAAGCATAGCAGACGGACAGACAGACACACTTTCGCATTTATAATATTAAGTTTGGATATTAGTATTTGTATATATGGTTTATAAATATGAAAGATGGATGTATGGATGGAAGGATGCTTGTTTGTTACTCTATCACGCCAAGAAAGTTGAATGGATCTGGATGAAATTTTCTGGATGAAACTGCCTCGTTGGTCTAGCGGTTAGCGTAGTGGACTGCAGATCACGAGGTCCTGGGTTCGATTCCCGGTTGGGCATAAAAATTGTTAGGTATTGGGTTTTCAATTATGAAATTCTCAGTGCCAGCCCGGAGTTGGAAGTTGGCGGTGTTTCACCCCCGTGCCTCGGAGAGTCAACATGATAATAGTCGTTAAAGCCCGCCAACCCGCATTGGAGCAGCGTGGTGGGTCTAAGCTCCTAATTCCCTCTCTCCTATGAGAGTGGAGACCTGTGCCCAGCAGTGGGACGTTAATAGGCTGAAGTGGTGGATGAAATTTGGTAAAGAGATTATTGTCTATAATAACAGATAGGCTTAAAATTTCGGACAGTAATATGAGTACGTGTGCCTAATTTAATAAAGAAATATTGAATAGAAATAAAAGTTTTGTTTTTGAAATGTTTTTTTATTAAAAAAATAACAAATTTAAAAATTTCTTTAGAGGGTCATTAAAACTTATAAATAATAGGATCACGAAATTAAATTTCAAGTATCTAATGCATCCAAAATTAGGATTAGAATATCGAAATAAATGTACTTCACATTAATTTTCTCTCCACCTTTCTTAACTGCATTTTTAATATTTGCATCTGAATTTCATGCCTTTTCTGCTCATTTCTAAATTTTAAAATTTCATTCTTTTTTTTAAGCATCTCTGCAGATTTTTTATGCATACATTGCCTTCATTCTTCTTTGTTTTTTTTTTGCCTTCAGTCTGGAACGCAGCTCATTTGAAAAGTAACTTTTTGGTTCTGGCACTGTATTCGTTTGTGAATGCACTGGATCTTCCACGATTCTTTCTTATGTCTTCTATAAAAAAATGTTACATTACACAATAAATACCAAATTTAAAATTAAGGTTTAAATGTTAATTAAATGGCCAGAGCTAATTCCAAGTAAGTGCCATCCTATACTATGGAGTATGTACAAAATTTTAGATTTGTATGCATAAACGTTTTGCAGATTAGTTCATATAGCACTGAAAATTGAAACTGACAGACAGATAAACTACTGAGGCTGAGCAATTGGGTCTTGTTGGCAACCTTTGGGTACAGAGTCCTAAAAAAACTAATAATGTGGCTTATTTTTCATCACACAATATAAATTTAGGTAGGTGGTTTTCAAGTCAGAATATATGCTAAACAGTACCTACAAGTAAGAAGTGCTTACTAAATTATTCAGCTGCTTCATCGAAAGGATTCTCATCAGGAAATCTTTAATCGAATTTTCATCAAAAATAAATGCCTGAAAAGATTTTTTTTACTTAATACTATTGTACACAGAATATAATATAGTATAATACTAGATACAAGATGATGCCCGCGACTCCGTCCGCGTGGATAAGGTTCTTTGATTCCCACGGAAATTCTTAAATTTTCCGGGATAAAAAGTAGCCTATGACCTTCCCCGGGATATAACCTATCCCTGTACAAAATTTTATCAAAATCGGTTGAACAAATGGGCCGTGAAAGCGTAGCAGACAGACAGACAGACACTTTACTAGTATGGATATTAGTATGGATTACTAAGTAGAAATTAAAAAATGACATTATCACATTATCACCAGATGTTGTGGCGATAAGTGAAGATTCACTTATCAGCTCATCTTCGCTTTGGTCCTGAAATAATAAATTATGTAAATGACTAATTAATACTAAAAAAACACGCGGGGACACGAAATACCTCAATCCACGCGGACAAAGCCGCGGGCATCAGCTAGTATAATATAAAACACATAAATATGCCTGTTATTCAAAGAAAACATTGACATTATTCTAAGTTTGATGGTTGGATTTTATGGAATTTGTAAGTAGTCAGGTAAGTATGTCTTGTGACTAGGTGAATAGAATACTCGACGAATTTTTATGCACTCTCTATTTTTAGAGTTACATGTACGAGTACGTACCTACTAACTACGAATTATGGCCAAAGAAATCCACAAGATATTATACTGAACCAAAACGGAGTAAAGCTGGCCTACGAGCAATACAAGGGAATCCTTACTAATATTATAAACGGGGAAGTTTGTATGTATGGATGTATGGACGTTTGTTATTCTTTCACGCCAGAACGGCTAAACGGATCTGGATGAAATTTGGCACAGGGATAGATGGTCTGGAATATCACATCTAGGTTACTTTATACCAGAAAACCTTAATCCACGCAGACAAAGTCACGGGCATAAGCTAGTTGATATATTAAAAAATATTAGGTACTACTTACTTTTATACGAATGCGAGAAGATTTGCTTTCTCCTCGTAACTGAAATAGGGAGATCTTTTTTTCTTGTTTCTTTCCATTTTATACATTTTAACGAGAATATTAGCCAAAAGAAAACAAATTCGACATAATATACAAAACCGACGTTTGTCAAACTGGCATAATTTGATACGCTTCATTCTATAAAGCGATGATTTAAAATCGACGACAAAAACAACGATTTTTATGATATAAAAGCTTGAAAAATTTGAAATGGATTATTCTTTATATAAAATTGAACAAAATCTATTTTTTTGAGCTATATTTAATAATAAAATTTAACAAAATTAGAAAACAATTTTATTTTCGGTTAATACCGGTTTTCGTACGTGTAACGAAACGCATACGTAATGTTGGAGAATACTCAGGGACCATTGAAGAAATACTTAGCTAATTACAATTTGGGAAATCCCAATTTTATCTTGTGAAACATAAAAAACTTAAGTCTTAACATAAGTCTAGAGCAAAGCTTAGCTGATTTTTGCTTGAATGCCTAATTCAGAAACCGGCCGATAGTGTACCTACAGTTACACTGACATTGACAGATTACATCTATGGTCAGACTACCTCTACAGCACATTTCTACATCTCATCAATTATGATTGCAAAAGTTCAAAATCAAAAGTTTTTAGTGAAACATTGAAAACAAGCACGGTAAACAGTCGATATCACTAAAACCACTCTATACAAATCACAATGACTGACAGCTTGAACTGACGACTTCAAATACGTTTCTTCTTTTCTGTCAATGACGTTTCGTTGCACAAAATGCATGAATACGAAGGTAAGGTTTTAATGCAACTATATTATTATTCATTATTATTTACATTAAAATAATAATTATGTGTCATTTTCAATAGTTAAGGAGTTACTACCACCGCTTAAAGCAGTATTGTTTCAAAATAACGGTTGAATGTCACGTACTCTGACGTCCTTAAAATAATGATTATAACACTACAACATAAACGTCAACAGTATTAAAATAATACGGCTTTAAGCAATGGTAGTATGCCCCGTGTCAGAGTTTTGATCTATACTTAGGTAGATCAGAAAAATGACGATTTTTGTACGTTTATATCTAAATAACCATTTGAGGTGTGCTTATGAAATTTGGAGCACATATCTATCTCACGGGTCTCAATATATGCGCCAAATTTGACATGTTTATGTGAAATAGTTTTTGAGTTATGAGGGGGTCAAAAGTGGCTCCAAATGGTTCGTGTAATATTACACACGGTGCTGCTTGCCAGTTTTTTTGAACTTTGGCTGGACACGCTTCCGCGTGTCTTGATATCTATACTATTATTATTAATTTGCGAAAGTATTGATGGATAGATGTTTGTGACTCAATCACGCCAGTACCGCAGAACGGATTTGAATATAATTTGGCACAGAGATAGATTTTAGTCTGGAATAATACGCTACTTTTTATTCCAGAAAATTTAAGATTTCCCGCGAGAACCAAAAACCATAATCCATACAGACGAAGTCGCGGGCAACATTTAGCAATAGACTAGAAAGAGTTAAAGTATAAACGTAGTGAAAATCCCAACAGAAGACTGATAGTATAAAAGTAGTGAAAAACCAAATCCCAACACACACATAGACCTCCAATTTAATAATATTCGTACAGACTTTACAACCCGGCCTTTCCATAAAATACATTACAAATAATAAACAGTGTTAAATATTAATAACATCTATAACGTAATCTCCGCCCGCTAATTCATATCGCTCTTAATCCTAACAGCAGAGCCGAAACTCACATACACTAATTATTATGAACAACCCCTGATATTTTGTTCCCAGATAATATTCAGAACGTGATCCGATAAGGGCGAAAATACACTACGTACAGGGGGCAAACAAAAATCGTCTAAAGCCACCACTGCAGCCCATTAACGTCCCACTGCTGGGCACAGGCCTCCACTCTCATAGGACAGAGGGAATTAGAGCTTACACCCACCACGCTTCTCCAATGCGGGTTGGCGGTATAAACGACTATTATCATGTTAGTTATAATAGCCGGGACCGACAGTTTAATGTGCTCTCCGAGGCACGGGGGTAAGCACTACTCGAACCCGGGACCTCGTCGGCCGCAGTCAAACATGCTACTAGACCAACGAGGCAGACAGTTATTTTAAATAATACCTACTGCTTTTATTGATGGTAGTATGCCCCTTTTAGACAGGACAAAACTGCCGTACTGCTACGAATCGCCTGCATCGTATAGGAACCGTGTTTCGTCCTGTCGTGGTAGTCTGTGCAGCTCCATATAAAAGTCAGAACATGGGCGTTTATTTTTGGGCGAAAATTATTGTCCATAGTGTGTTATTGCCCTTCGGTCTACCACAGCCGAGCGATTGATAAAAAGCAGGGAAATGCAACATAGGTAACAAAACTATTTGTTGTAATAGAAACAATAGCGACGTTCATTTGACTAATTATTGTTAATTAATTAACAAATAATACCTTTATGGTGTTACTTTGTTACACTCAAACATTTAAATTAGACTTCAGAAAAGAAACTGTGACTAAAAATAGCACAAAATGGTCACAAATTCTGTACTGTGCTGGGCATTGTCTGCAATACCCAGCGCTAATTCAAATAGTTACGCGACAACAAAATGGGGGCCCGATTAAAATCGTTCGTCTGTTAAAGACCTTACACATATACGCATAAATATATAGACGTACCGTACCATACATAATATTATCCAACGTATAATTATTATTATAATGTTAATTAACATCTACCTGCCAGTTATTACCCGCAGAGCCTTCAAGTCATAATCCCTGTACTTACCCTTAAGTAAGGTTCAATGCATAGTCAACCTCTCAGGGCTGGCCCTTAAATTAACATCACAATGAAACCAACCGACCACGATTTTTTTGCAATTAATTTCATATCAAATGAACGGTTTCATTGTGTAGATTTCGGTAGTCGAGTTTTGAATTTAAATATTTTTTCTTCATAGCCTTAGTTTTAAGACATGATCATTACAGCCCTATACTATAAGTACCTACCTACTTGCTTTTACATAAGTATACTCCTGGAAAAAGGTTATTTTACTGTTGAAGATATGTAAATGATAAAAGGGCATGGATTTTACTCGCTCCAGCAATGCCTAGTACTGTGGTGCTTAAGTGTTGAATAATATGGAATTGTAAATGTTTTATTTAAAGGGCTACCACCGAGTTTCTTGTTGGTTCTTCTAAGTAGAAATATTATTCCGAACCAGTGGTAGATTCAATCAAATTCAAAAGCACTTTTAATAAGTTTATTTGAATAAAAAATTACGAGCTTGAGTTTATGAGTACTTATGTAGTTGTTTAATAAATTCAACTAAATTTGCCAGGATGAAAAGCATACCTAATATTATGTCTTTCCTCGGGATGCAACCTATCTCAGTAAGTACCATAATTTCGTCATAGTGGGTTAAGCATTATAATCAGAATTAGTATGGATTTCATTTAAGCCACTTTTGATAAAAAATCTTTTGATTAATGACTTTTGGCTTTGACTATATTCTTTCTTCTGCAATGGTTTTTTAACAAAAATAAAAAGTGATTGACACCATTCTTCTTAAGACAAAAGGTCTTAAGTATAATAATATAGTCCATTCGTAATTAAACTTTAATGCCTTAGTTTTAAGGTTTATATTTGAAATATTTTTATTATTGTTTTTTTCTTTTTTTAATTAGAAAATAATATATTTAACTGCTGACTGACTGCCAATTTATTATTTTTAAGAAAAGAGCAACTAATGTGTGTCTTGCCGACTCTTCTCAGTAGACTCAGTATTCCGAATCGGTGGTAGAGTCTCGTCATATGACACAAGTTGTCCTACATGAAATAAATAAATAAACAATAATATATAGGTGTACCTACTCTAAGATAGTATTCTCAATGAATGAAACCCAGCATATGGCACTTTATCATTGCAGTTCATCTTGGACCTCACATAATATTCCGGGTACGGACCGGCAATCCGATTATTATTCCGCCCCGGACCTGCCGGGAACATATCGCGGTCGAATCGCCAATTCAGACGACAGTTCCGAAAGCTGCCATAGAAAAATACAATGTCTTATATTTATCTCGAGATCATCCTCACTCAGAAAATGCATCGTATCGGCTAGCAGTCTAAAGGTAGAAATACATTATTCTGACGCGTCAGAGGCATATTATCTCTATTCAACAATTCTTTTTACAAGTGCTTTTTTCTGTTATTTTTTAATTGTCTTACTATTTTATATTATTTTTACTTTTATTATTTTTGTTTAATTTTAATATTTCAGTCACCTGAACTTCCCTCGTTTGGGCCCTAGCAGAATAACAGCGTTGTGGTTACAATTTGTACCCACAACACCAAGTTGAGTTAGGACCCTTTTGTTGGCACGACACATTCTAGATGATGAGTAATTAAGTTAAGTTAGATTTTAAGTACTTTTTATTTTATGTTTACTAAGTGTTGTATCAGCAAATAAAACATATTCTATTCTATTCTTCAAAGACCGTAACCCTCGAATCATACTAATATTATTAATGCGAAAGTGTTGTTGGTTAATAGGTTTGTCCTTCAATCACTCCGCAACGGAGCAACGGATCGACGTGATTTTTGGCATAGGTATAGTTGAGGACCTGGAGAGTGACATAGACTACTTTTTTATCCTAGAAAATCGGATACAATCGGAAAAAAATCGGAACAAGGAACAAGGAGTTCCTGCGGGAACTCCTTGTTCCCGCAGGAACTCCAAACAACCAACACAAACAAATCCAAAAAACTTAAAACACGCGGATGGAGTCGCTGGCACCAGCTAATCTTAATCACAAATGTAAAACATTGCCTCTTAATTGCTCTTAACAATTCATTCAACTGAATCTTGACCGCACAGCGTTTGTGTTTTTCAGAAAAGTCAGCGATACGTCAACACACGTCAACAACTCTGTGACGTCAACGCATCGCTAATGTGCATTGACCCTTAGACCTAAGACTTACTTGATACTACTCAGAGTCAGCAACTCTTGAATCCTAATGAATGTAAAGCATTGCCTCTTTACATATCATTAGAAATAAACATCGTCCGCGCAGCTTTTTCAGTTTCCAGTGTTTTTAGGGTTCCATAGTGAACAAGGAGCCCTCACATTTTCGCCATGTTTTCCATCTGTCTGTTGGTCTGTCTGTCCGTACTGCTTAGCTCTAAAAGCAATTTTTAAAATTTATTTGAATAAAAAAAACATGACTGCGATAAACAAACAAACTGCAATAACAGCCCGCCAACCTGCATTGGAGCAGCGTGGTAGGTCTAAGCTCCTAATTCCCTCTCTCCTATTAGAGTGGAGGCCTGTGCCCAGCAGTGGGACGTCAATAGGATGTAGTGGTGGACTGCGATAAACCTGTAAATTGACAGATACTAAAATTCTACGTCAATAGATAAAGTGGTCCAACACTTAAAATTTTGAAAATAATAATTTTTAGGATATACCCTGCACGTAAAGTGGAAATATTTTCCTTTCGTTTCGGAAATTCTTTCGTCAAAGGATTTTGGCCAATAGTGGAAGAGTTTTAACCAATCAGAGGTGATTGCGATCTTTGCACTGTAGCTATCATTTCTACGTAATAAAGCTCCTGGTTCATATAACGATGGCAACTCTTGAGTCCCCATGAACGCAAAGCGTGGCTTGTTTATATCACCGTAAGATTGTAAAAACCATTAGGTTATAATCTAACTCGCGAAATTGCGAACTGTCGAAAGATTACAATTTAACGCATTATTTTTCGGTAGATTGTAATCTGTTAGATATATTAACCCGATAGAACTTAAGTGCGGCCGGGCTACCTACCTACCTGCCCCCCTATTGTGTAAGAAATCGATCAAATCGTCTTAGTTCGGTGTCAAAGTAAAATAAACCATATCATTATTGGGTTAGAGCTCAATTTCGTGTATCCATTCTTATACTTTTAGGTATGTCCGATACCATAAACGTATGAGAATGGATACACGAAATTGAGCTCTATTTCAATACTATTATGGTTTACTTTACTTTGCAATTCTTACATAATCACATATTATATATTTATGTCGAATCCTAACCTAACCTATAAGAAACAGACAAGAAAACGTAAATACAATGAATATTTCAAAAATTGACACTCAGAACATTGAACAGTTTACAATTTCGCGAGTTAGATTAGAAAACCTAAGTGCGGCCGGGCACAACGTGATTATTTATGTCGAATCCTAACCTAACCTTTATGAAACAGACAAGAAAACGTAAATACAATGAATATTTCAAAAATTGACACTCAGAACATTGAACGGTTCACAATCTTTCGACATTTTACAATTTCGCGAGTTAGATTATAATCTAACGGTTTTTATAATCTTACGGTGACATTTACATTTCATTAGTCGCAACTTCACACGTACAGCGTTTAGCGCTGAATGACTTTTTCACTTATTCCCACTTCACAACTGTTTACGTTGAGAAATAAATTTTATTTACATTGAGCTTTTCGCAGCGAAGCTTATGTATGACCTACGGGCGTGCGGGACTAAGATTAGTGTAAAATTACGTTGTGTGGTGTAAATTTCATTAGAAGCGAGATATAATCCGCACAGCTTTTTCAGTGTAAGCGACTAACCCGAAGTAGGTATTATTAAAACACTTTGTTCAATATATATGCAACCTTTTCCAGCAGACCAGCGGCAAAATATTACTATTAATAATTGACACACTTTTAATATATTAATTGTCCTCTCATTGGAAACTTGCACGAGTAAATGGTTAAACGTGAGAGATTTAATGTAATTAGATAACAGTTGGCTAAACTTAAAGTCGATATTCATTTGATCCGGCCACGATTGCTATCGTTAAGCTCTAAATTGCGATCTAAACACAAAAATATTCAATAATCGCTGAGTCTGCCTGCAGGAGACTGATTAATCATTGTCAAAAGACTCGTATTTATTCGTTTATTTATTATTGCTTTCATGTACAGTATTCTTATTGCAAATACAGAGACATGAGGCCCCATCAAGGCATTGCAATATCGAATATTCTAAATTAAAGATAGTCTATATAATCAATATTTATACTAGCTATTTTCAATATGGCATCCGTATCCGCCGATTTAATCGAATGACATGAAACGAGTCAAACTGACAGACATTATACCTCCTGTTTCATGAGATATAATGACAAACAGCAATAATGCTAACATCAGGGGGCTTACTACCATCGCTTAAAGCAATATTATTTCAAAATGACAGTTTTATGTCTAGTACCTTGACATCCCTAAAATAAGGGTGATGATTCTAAAACATGAAAGTCAACAACATTAAAACAATACTGCTTTAAGCGATGGTAGTATGTCCCCAGGTATTAACGGTTACGGATCGCACGGAACAAAACTTCCATGGTGTAAAACAAACGCGTCGAAGGAGATGTTTTGTCCGGTCGGCAGTGCGTTCTGCCCTCATGCCTCTCACGTTGAGTCCCCATGAACCCAAAGCGCGGCTTGTTTACATTTCACTAGTCACAACTACACACGTACGGCGTTTAGCGCTGAGTGGTGTGCGTTTTTTACTTATTCCCACTTCACAACAGTTTACGTCGAAAAATAAATTTTATTTAAACAGCGAAGTTTATTTATGACCTACGGGCGTGCGGGACTTAGATTAGTGTAAAATTACGTTGTGTGGTAAACATTTCATTAGAAGCGAGATATACTTAGTCCGCGCAGCTTTTTCAGTGTAAGCGACGATCCAGAAGTAGGTATTATTAAAACACTTTTATTATATTAATTGTCCTCTCATTTGAAACTTGCACGAGTAAATGGTTAAGCGTATAGAGGTTCCACGAGAGATTTAATGTAATTAAACAAAAGTTGGCTAAACTTAAAGTCGATATTCATTTGATCCGGCCACGATTGCTATCATTAAGCTCTAAACAACTTCACACGTACGGCGTTTAGCGCTGAGTGGTGTGCGTTTTTTACTTATTCCCACTTCACAGCTGTTTACGTCGAGAAATAAATTTTATTTACACCGAGCCTTTTTTTATGCTTATATTTTCTGGAATTGCATACATCGTGTGGCGTAGCGTGACGTCATGTGGCGTAGCGTGACGTCATGTGGCGTAGCGTGACGTCATGTGGCGTAGCGTGACGTCATGTGGCGTAGCGTGACGTCATGTGGCGTAGCGTGACGTCGTGTGGCGTAGCGTGACGTCATGTGGCGTAGCGTGACGTCATGTGGCGTAGCGTGACGTCATGTGGCGTAGCGTGACGTCATGTGGCGTAGCGTGACGTCATGTGGCGTAGCGTGACGTCGTGTGGCGTAGCGTGACGTCATGTGGCGTAGCGTGACGTCGTGTGGCGTAGCGTGACGTCATGTGGCGTAGCGTGACGTCGTGTGGCGTAGCGTGGCTGTGTAGAGTTTCTGAATGAGTAGAATGTTCACCTGATGATTTGTATAGTATGCTTTTTGTAGACAGACTCAAATTTGAGGTTTTATACGTTTTAAATCTTACTAATATTATAAATGCGAAAGTTTGGATGGATGTATGGATACATGGATGTGTGGATGTGTGGATGTTTGTTACTCAATCACGCCCCAACGGCTGGACGGATCTGGCTGAAATTTGGCACAGAGATAGATTATAGCCTGGAATAGCGCATAGGCTACTTTTTATCCCGGAAAAATAAAGAGTTCCCGCGGAAACCAAAAAACCTCAAACCACGCAGATGAAGTCGCGGGCATTCTCTCGCGGCTAGTGTCTTTATAAATTATTATTATACTGAAATGTGCACTTAACTTTAGTATATTAAATCGTATGAATTCTAGACGTCTCATAATAAGGCCCTTAGAATATCTAAGGGTCTATTTGACAATCGCCAAGTAAACCTTATTTGAACGAATAAGGCCAATTTTGTGTTTTGACAGATGTTGTATAGGAATCCTGTGAAAATTTCAAATTTATTCAGTAATTTATTAAATCAATTACTTGCCTTGTTGACAATTGAGTGCCTCATTGATCTAGTGGTAAACATGGTCGACTGCGGCCGACGAGGTCCCGGGTTCAAGTCCCGGGTCGGGCCACAACAAGTATTGGGTTTTTCTGACTAGAAATTCTCAGTACTAGCCTAGAGTTAGTGGGGGTTCACCCCCGTGCCTCGGAGAGCATGTTAAGCCGTCAAGCCTGCACCCAACTTCTCACCGGTTGTGTCGGATTTTCCGTCCCATCTGGCTATGAGAGTAAAGGAACAGAGAGTGCACCTGTGTTTGCGCACACACTTGTGCACTATAATATCTCTCGCGGAGGACATTGCTATTAAATCAATTACTTAAACGATTGTGAAACATGTCCTATTTGAAATACAAACACTCTAGTATACGATGCAGTAGTTGTATCCTACCTAGTGTTTCTTTTTATCCACTACAAGTTAGCCCTTGACTGCGATCTCACTTGATGGTAAGTGATGATGCAGTCTAAGATGGTAGCGGACTAACCTGTTAGGGGCATAGCAGTTATATAAAACCCATACCCATATACCCCTATTTGGTGTAAAATATTATGAAACTAAAAAAAGAAGTTAATTGCTCATTTTTATTTAATTTCGATCGCATTCGCGAAACGCTAAAGGCAATAAGTATATTTCAACTTTCAAGAGCTTTTGAAAAATAAAAGTTACTGTAAATCATGCTGTGCAAACAAAATTATACTTTGCTTACTCGCTACTAATCCATACTAATATTACAAATGCGAAAGTGTCTCTGTCTGTTCGTCTGTCTGTCTGTCTGCTACGCTTTATCGGTTGTGTGTTAGGTTTTACATGGGGAAGGACATAATGCTACTTTTAATCCCATAAAATTAAGGAACTCTTGCTGGAACGAAGTTGCGGGCATTATTTAGTGCCAATTTTATTATTATTATTATTATTAAGCCTTAATTTTCCTTATCAGTTATTAACTTATTCTTACAAAAAAAATCAAATGCTATCATATTATTATGTATTCTAAATGTTAGTTTGTTAGTATCTTTTTAATTTACGTATGTGTGTGCTTGTGTGTCTGTGTGTGTGTGTGTGAATGTGTGTGTGTGTGTGTGTGTGTGTGTGTGTGTGTGTGTGTGTGGGTGGGTGGGTGTGTGTGTGTGTGTGTGTGTGTGTGTCTGTATGTGTGAGTGTGTGGTGTGAGTGTTTGTGTATGTGTGTTCAATTCAAAACACAAAGTTCTTTATTTGCAACGCAAAGGATCGACGTGATTGTTTGCATGGGTATATTCCAGAACCTGAAGAGTGACATAAGCTACATTTTATCCCGGAAAATTAAGGAAAAGCTTACCAATAATCCATGCAGACGAAGACGCGGGTGTCATCTAGTTATAATATAAATAATTTACAATAAACACAACAAACAGATAAAAACATTGTGAACAAAAACCAGTTTTCTCGTCATATTTATTTTCTTTATTCCGTTCAATCTTAACAAAAGCCATACAATATGCTCTATTATGTGTTAGAGTAGATACTCGTACGAAATGACAAAAGTATATTTTAATAAAGATAACAAGAGATTAACTTTTTAGGGTTCCATATCCAAATGGTGCTAATGGGACCCTATTACTTAGCCTCCGTAGTCCGTCCGTCCGTTTGTTTGTCTGTAAGTGGGCTGTATCTCATGGACCGCAATAGCAACATTTCAATTATTAGGGTTATAGAAACAAATAATAATCAATATAAAATAAAGCTGGACACGCTTTTTAAGTTTTTGAGCGACTCTCTTTTTTTATGAAAGAACTTATTTATTTATTTAATAATCAGTACATGAGGCCCCGTCAGGGCATAGTAATGCTGCAAATGCAATGACAGGTTACATTTAATTTTAATTTTTAATTTTAATTTTAATTTTGATTTTTAATTTAAAACATATTAGCATTAAGCATACAATACAACTAACAATACGATAATGAAAATTAAATATAATTAACAACACAATACAACTAACAATACAATAATGAAATTAAATATAATTAAATAATAAAGCCCATTATGGATATAGTCTCCCTTGATAATTAGTTCTATCTTTCTACTTCTATTGATTAGTTCGTACTTCGATGGTCTAATTGAATCCCTTTATAAAGATGAAATAGAGAAAGATATATTCTCCATCTATCTTCATTCGCGCTCATTTTTCAGCATCTTCAACCAATCCGTTAATTAAAAGTACCTAGTGTTACGGAACCCATCGTGTGCAAGTCCGACTCACAATTGGCCGGTTTATTTAGCAGGTATTATAGTGAAAATAAAAATAATAATTCACGGAGCTGATAAAACGCAAGATTAGGTGAGCTTTGACAAAAAACAAAATCTAATATTCTAAAATTATGATGAAGTGAATGGATGTCCATCAGTCAGCTTTCATCTAATTTTTTTCGCAGATGTTTCACCTGCGGTTAAGTGATTACTGCTACCCATATTATGAACATTTGTAGCACCAGTGGAATCGACAATGCGTTGTGGGTTGTTGTGTATTCAACCTCAAACAATTTTTTTTTGGTTAATTTATTTAAAGAGTTGACATATGCAATAAATAATATTAACTTTAATTTAGATTATTTTAAGTATTGCACGCCAAATGGTAATAGGTACACTTGACATTTTATCTTTTATACCACTTTTATAATATTATGTGTATAATGCAATAAATAATTTCTGATTCAGCTTTTCAGAAATTTGTTTATCCGCTCTTTGTAGAGCCCCATATTGTATTCATGAGGGAATACACAAGATGGAAGCTGATTCCATAATTTGCAGGTGGCAGAAAATACCTGGAATAACGCTCGATTTTGACGCTGATTCGCTCTACTTACATAGTACTTGCTGGTAAAAATAGGTTAAAAAAAGCTTTTATCCCGGGGATGCCGGATAATTTTTATCCCGGTAAATTAAAGTTCCCACGGGATTAATGAAATTTTTAATATAATGAAATGTTCATCAGCTATAAAAGCCATGAGCTTGATCGTAAATTTTTGGTTTTTTTTGTCAAAAAGGCAAGTTTCTATTGACTAGAAGCCCTATTACCTATCCTGAAGTTGTAACATTCTGCTGGGAAACGAAAGTGCTCATGGCTTCCCTATTGCCTACATTGAAGTTGTAAGATTCTGCTGGGAAAAGAAAGTACTCAAGGCTTTGTAGTAATAAATTTTACCTATGTAATAAATATATAAATATATTTTGCGAATAAAAATAAGAATTGGTATCAAAAGTAAGCAGAATAATAACTTGCAAGTTACAACAACTTGAAATGGTATCCCAGTTATGGTACTCTTCTAAGTTTAAACACAGAGTAAGAAACAATGACAACATACTTGGCATATCCAGGTCGCTTATGAACTCGGCAGTCTCCACAAAACCTCTTCCCATAGCCGCGGTTGTCATGGCAACCAGGATCCACATCCAAACCCCCATGCACCCCCGCACCAAACAATCCGGAAACCCCATCACCACTAGCTACACAAAACACCAAAAACACATTCCAAAATTCCACTTCAAACACACACTCCTTCACATATAAATCCCGTTTACAACCTAATCTATTACATTAATGCTATTTACAGTTGCATTACAACTATTATGTTCTATTAAAGCTGTATTACAGCTGTATAGTTAAAGATAGAATACACAGTCCACGTTTTAATATAAACAAATGATCGTTACACGGATGCTATTTCACAGTTGCATTACAACTATTATGTTCTATTAAAGCTGTATTACAGCTGTATAGTTATAGAATACCCAGTCCACGTTTTAATATACACAAATGATCGATACACGTACAGTTGCATTACAACTATTATGTTCTATTAAAGCTGTATTACAGCTGTATAGTTATAGAATACACAGTCCACGTTTTAACATAAACAAATGATCATTACACAGATGCTATTTCACAGTTGCATTACAACTATTATGTTCTATTAAAGCTGTATTACAGCTGTATAGTTATAGAATACACAGTCCACGTTTTAATATAAACAAATGATCGTTACACGGATGCTATTTCACAGTTGCATTACAACTATTATGTTCTATTAAAGCCGTATTATAGCTGTATAGTTATAGAATACACAGTCCACGTTTTAACATAAACAAATGATCATTACACAGTTACACGAATGCTATTTCACAGTTGCATTACAACTATTATGTTCTATTGAAGCTGTATTACAGCTGTATAGTTGTAGAATAGATAGTCCACGTGTTAATATAAACAAATGATCGCAAGGATAGACGTACGTCGAGCATGCGTGCGTACGACGGAACGACCCGACGGCGACTGATGGCTGAAGTAAACGCCCGAAAGTTAAAACCGATCAGGCTTCGGTGGGAGCGAACTATGATAATTTGCAAATGCGGATATTTAAAATCAATGATATTGTACAGAAAACCGAGACACGCTTCAATTAAAAGTCACAATAAAAAATAAAAAAACACGACTGCCCTGCTAAAAAGCGAACTAAAAAGTTAATAATCTAAATTAATCTAGTTCAATTAGAATCTTATTCACATTTTTATTAAATCATATTTTTTTATGAATCACTGGATATTGAACTATAGTGTTATATATTTTTGGAATCTACTCATCATTTTCTAGATGATGATTATATAGTTAATCTTATTTTCGATTTTTTTTTTCATCAAATTTAGTCTTTAATGCGGGACCATGGTAACACCATCAATTTTTTTTAATTTTACTAGCCTATGTCACCCGGAATAAACTAGAAATTCTAACCATACCTCCTTTATCAAAATCGGTTCAGGCGTATAGAAGTTATGGTGGAATATACAAATACATGTGTACATTCATGCATACATACATACAAACTCACATACATATATATTCATGCATGAACATGAACCCTGAAAACAATATACTCCTTTTTTCAGGCAGTCGTATAAAAATCAATGATATTGTACAGAAAACCGAGACATGCTTCAATTAAAGCTGTCGGATTGACAGCTAACAGTTATTTCCACTCAAAGCTTTTATTTTGAGCTGCTTTTCAGACTAGATATTCAATTTTATGCTTTTACTACCTGATTCTCGCGACTTCGTTCGCCTGGATTTTTGGTTCCCACAGGAACTCTTCAATTTTCCGAAATCAAATGTCGCCTATGTCCTTCCCCAGTACGAAAAAACCCCGCGCGTTATACCAAGAGCTGCTCATACTTCCGCGACAAGATGCAACGCGTTCTTCGCAGGCATTCCCTGACCTTTTCGAAGTGTGTTCTAACTCTTAGTTTCTTTTTTTTTACCATTTTGGTAGCCTACCGTTTAAAGCTTTGTCCATCTACATTTTCTGCCAACCCGCATTGGAGCAGCATGGTGGGTGTGAGATCCCCTCGCCGCCTAATTCCCTCTCGCCTTTAGAGTGGAGGCCTATGCCCAGCAGTGGGACGTTAATGGGCTGTTGTGGTGGTGGTGGTGGCATCTTCATTTAATACGAATCATTGATCATGAAAGTAAAAACGTATAAAGCGGGCGGGCATGTGAGTAATTTCAAAATCGGTCATTTAAAACAGCATTAATTGGTAGTTAATTGAACGGCTTTGTATGCAACGGGCGATCAACGCGCCATGAATGCGGCCTCTATTTACACAACTCTGCACACGGATAAATGAAATAAATATAGACAATTATTGCAGTTTGTGAAATTTTCGGCTAATCCATATTGATTTTATAGAATAAATTTGAAATTTTGACGGGAGTTTTATCGAATTCTATCAAAGTAGCAGCTAACTTTGGGTTAAAAAGACAACCAAGCGATTCTGCAAGCATACCTATCAAAACAAAAAATCACAGATTTTGCAGTCCCAGCAAGAATCGGAGCATTGAAAATGAATACAAATATTTACGAAACAAAAATTCTGAAATACAAATCTCTTCAAAAATTTACTAACCGATTTTCAAAATTTCAACTTGACTGCACATCTCGCCTGCATCCGCATCTTTTAATACCATTATCATGACGATCGGTCAATAATCATGGAAGCTACATCACCTTTTATATACGGAAATAACTGTTTTTCTACAATTCCAAATCTAAAGGACCACCTATATATAGGTCACAATTATTAACAGATTTTCAAAAAAATCTCTATTTTGTAGCTTAACTAGGATTTTTTTTTTTATTTTTTCCTGAGTCGGTTTTTCCGAAATATTTACCAAATTTAGTAAACAATCCCCCAAAAAAACCCGACATTATCTACATTTTTTTAAATTCCAAAAAAAATGTGTGTCGTGTGTCACATGCCTCGATAAATTCCTCAACTCTTGGTACTATTCCCATCTCGATCCTCCCAAAATCCTCGGAGCTATGGCCAAAAATACGTCTCAGGCGATTTGCATCTGATAACCATCTTCAATGGTAAAACGTAGAAAAAAACTCAGGCATCATCCCTATTGTATAATAGCCTCGACTGAACAAGTCCGGAGCGTATCCCAGGAAATCAAAGAACTTCCAAGGAATCTTAAAAATCGTATTAGTTTGATCCGCCCCGCTCACTATGTAATTTTGCATTGCGAGTTCAACGGAGTCCGCAATGACTCCGCTCCGTTCCCTAGAA
Organism: Erebia palarica; assembly: GCA_964035005.1. Classification (NCBI taxonomy): domain Eukaryota; kingdom Metazoa; phylum Arthropoda; class Insecta; order Lepidoptera; family Nymphalidae; genus Erebia; species Erebia palarica. Next base: position 26,437,701 of record OZ035994.1, read on the forward strand.
GTGGGCGAGCTAATGGCTCGTTTGGCTCGCTCAGTCCTTTCCGTTAGACTCCTTGTGGTGAAAATGCTTGTATGAAGTTTTCTCCTGCGAGTTGAACGGAGTCCGTACGGAGCTCTTTTTTATACGACTGCCTGAAAAAAGGAGTATATTGTTTTCAGGGTTCATGTATGTATGTATGTGAGATTGTATATTCCACCATAACTTCTGTACGCCTGAACCGATTTTCATAAATGAGGTATCGTTAGAATTCCTAGCTTATTTCAGGTGACATAGGCTAGTAAAATTTAAAATAAATTTGATATGGTGGCCATGGTCCCGCATTAAAGACAAAAGTTGAAAAAAAATATTCGAAAATAAGATTAACTATATAATCATCATCTATAAAATGATGAGTAGATTCCAAAAATATATAACACTATAGCTCAATATCCAGTGATTCACAAAAAAATATCATTTAATAAAAATGTGAATAAGATTCTAATTTATCTAGATTAATTTAGATTTTTAACTCTTTCGTTCGTTTTTTGGCAGGGCGGACGTGTTTTTAATTTGTTTTAATTATGACTTGTTATTTTTTATTTTATTTTATTTATTAAATACAATAACAATTTACATATATGACAAACACAAGAACGTTGACATTATTACTATTTCTTATACGTAAATAGATTACAAGTGCACATATTATTAAGGTTTTATATGTCATGCAAACAAGATAACAAGATTTTGAAATACAGTAGGGTAAAAAATCTTACATACTAGGTATTAAAAACTTACAAACTTACTTCATTTATTATTATAATTATAATTTATTATTATGACTTGTTATATCCATGTAGCCGTTGACTGCGATCTCACCACCTCTCACGGTAAGCGATGATGCATTTCGAGATAAGTGGGCTAACATGTTAGGATTGTGGCAGTCATATTATACCCATACCCCCTATTCGGTTCCTACACGGCATCGTACCGGAACGCTAAATCACTTGGAGGCACTTCTTTGCCATTAGGGTGGTAACTACAGCCGAAGCCTCCCACAAAATCAGAGCAGAGAAAATTCCAAATTGTTCCAAATTGATCCTGCCGGGGATCTAACTCGGGACCTCCCACGTTGATACAACAGCACTCAACACTGCACCAATTCCCATATTATACAATTTGAATACAAAATTCAAAATTATTTATTTGCAGAATGTGGAAACTTAGAGTGAATAATTTCTTTTCATTACGAATAATAAATAACGAAAGCATTTCAAACGTTGACATTCCCGAGGGAGGCAAACTGTTTTCCCGAGCAGATATATTCATTTGACCACTTAAAACTATTTAAATACGTTGCTTCGTCTTACTCGTACATTATTCTGTTTAAATATATTCCCCCACTCTCATCGTCTGATTTCATGGAAATCTAAGAAAGGCATTTCAGACACGAAGATTTGAAAGCACTTTTCTAAAGTTTGACACGATAAAAACTATTCTATTCTTTAAAAGTAAATACCCTTTTTTCTTGTAATTCAATTACCATCCAAGGGCAGACAGTGCTACGAGGCAAAAGGTCATTTATTTTTATTATAAACGTTAATAGTGACGTATATAAATGGTCAAGAGATAGATTTAGCCAAGGATTTGCTCAAATATATATTGGTCAGCAGCAGGGGTATTATCATCGGCCATTGCCGGACTAGTACATTGGGTATCCACCATAGTCCACCATGCTAGCCAAGTAGGTAGGCCATACTTTTTTTTTATCCACTACAAGTTAGCCCTTGACTGCGATCTCACCTATGATGATGCAGTCTATGATGGTAGCGGGCTAACCTGTTAGGGGCATGGCAGTTATATTAAACCCATACCCCTATTCGGTTTCTACACGGCATCGTACCGGAACACTAAATCGCTTGGCGGCACGTCTTTGCCGGTAGGGTGGTAACTAGCCACGGCCGAAGTCTCCCACCAGGCCAGACCAAGGAAAATTCAGAAATTATAAATTCCCAAATTAACCCTGCCGGGGATCGAACCCGGGACCTCCGCACGTTAAGACAACTGCGCTACACACTGCGCCTTAACGTGCTCTCCGAGACACGGGAGTGTAACACCCAACTTAAAACCCGATACTACTTATTATGGCCCGGTCCGGGACTCGAACCCGGGACCTCGTCAGCCGCAGTCAAACATGCTAACCACTAGACCAACGAGGCAGTCACCAGTGGCCCAAAAAGTGGGCCCAACTCGATACAAACTCATGCAAATAATATTTGCCGCTACGTTACGAGTAAAGGAATGGCATTCTGAACCAGTGGTAGATCCACTCGAGAATTCAAAGCACTTTTAATAAGTATTATTTAAAAAAAAAATTAGTTTGAGTCTCAGTTTAGAAAATAGAATTCACCTGTGTTTGCGCACACTTTTACAGTATAATATTATTTTGTAAGCACATGGCTAATCTCCGTGGATGTTTTGTACTATGGCGGAAATTTTCTCGGTAGGATATTAATTATTTCTCGCTAGCTTGTGAGCCTGGAGATCCTAAGTACAGGTAATTACTTAAAATAAGATGATGTCTGCGGCTTCCTCCGCTTAGATTTGAGTTCAAATCTCATGGGAATTACTTATTTTTAGCCTATGTCACTCTCCAGGTCATCAAATATATCCCATAGATTTAGAATTGGTCTCCAATTCCAACCGACTCCAAGACCAATTGTAAATCTATGATATATCAATGCAAAAAAACACGTCAATCCATTACTCTAATGCGGTGTGATTGAAGGACAAACCAACAAACAAACAAACTTTCGCACTTATAATATTAGTATGATATACCACCACATCCAAGAAAAAATACTAAGCAGGTACGTCACACCGTTGCTCCGTTGTGGTGTGATTGAAGAAAAACCAACAAACAATAGTATATTGTAAGCTTAGGGGTGAAAAAAGACGATTTCAGACCAGGGCGAAGTAAGAAGCGAGGGATGACATCACCCGAAATCTTACACACTATTTTTCATACAGTTAATCTACGTTAAAAGTGCGAGTTTTATTTAAATTGTATTTGTTTATTTATTTTAGTTGATAGGTAAAATAACAATTAATAAAAAGGTTTGAAATAAACAAAATATACTGTGACAGGATTGAAAGGAGGGCTGCTACGTCATTCAGCGGGTAGAAAACATTTGATAATATATATTAGAAAACCATGATGGCTTTCCACCCGCTGCGTGACATATTCGTGTGAAATTGACTAGTTTCAGGCAGGCTCGACAGGCATTGAAGCTCGCATTTTCAATGCAGGTTATATGAAAACACATTTTCGTATTAATAACAATATCGTCAGGAAAATATAGTACTATGTTGTTTTATACGGGTAAAACCATGACAGTGTCAAAATTACTAAATGCTTTACTTAATCCTAATTATATTAGTATACCTGGGTATCTAAGCACAAAGTTCAAAATTAAATATTTTTCCACGGAAAATGGTAAACAATTTTAAAACTCTTAATCTGCTTACGGAGCTTTTCTAGACGCTAAGTCCTCCTAAACAGCAAAAGCCTCTTACAGCGACTCCCTAATATTTGGAGATATACCTTTATAGAATAAAGCTGGACAAGGTGTGCAAGCTAATCTTGCCTCTCCATTTATAATTATTATATTCTAAAAATGTTTGTCGCCAATGACGTTCTCACCTATTGAACATTTCTAAATTATAATAATTAGTTTTATAATTACCTTTTTAATAAGAATAGTATATTTTGTGCCTAGGGGTGGAACAAGAAGATTTCAGAGTTCTGACGAGGGTGAATTTCATCACAAGAAGTCAAATGAAGGGCATCATCCGAAGTCTGAAATAGTGTTTCATCCCGCGTCACACACTATATTAATATGTTTCATATAATCCGCAATAAAATTCTTATTAGAATTGTATTTCTTATTTTTATTTTAGTTGCAAAAATATGATATCTGTCAGTTTAGTTGATGGTTAAAATGACAATTCTAAAGGTTTGAAATAAACAAAAGATACTCTGACAGGAGGGCTGCTACGTCATTAAATGCAGGTTATATAAAAAATACCGATACCTTTTGCCCCCAGCTTCTCTCACGTAATGTTCGATTTTCAAGCGAATTTCTAACCATCGGGTTTAGAAATTATTTGGGGTTGAATTTGCAAAAATCCTTTCGTGGCGGAGGTACTGTTCGCACGTTCGTTTACCATTTTTTATGTTCAACTTACGAAAGCGTATGGAAAATCCCAACAAGTAGGGATATGGGTTAAATATTACTGCCACAACGTTTACGTTTCTTCCTGTCAGGTCCGTAGTGATCGCTCTAAATAAACGTCCCCCTTAAGATTGTTCATATCTTTGTAAAATGTTGATTAAAGGAGCTATCAGAATATTACACTAATTAAAATTACTTCCTGTCATAATCCCTGTAAATGAATGATAGCTTCCTTTTCTGAGCGTTTTTAATATTTTATCAGTTTTTAGAGTTCCGTAATTAACAAGGAACCCTTATAGTTCCACTATGTCCACCTGTCTGTCTGTCTGTCCACGGCTTAGCACAGAGGCCCTTAGTGCTGTAATTTAGCATTGATATACATAACATCACGCCCACAAAGTGGTAAAATTTAAAAAAAAAATTGCCAGGAATACTTTTGCGAAATATTAAGCTTGAAAGTGCTAATCTAGTCAACCTTTATTCTGAAATGATACCCATACCTAACGATGGGATCGACTTACATATAGACGGGCCCTGTCAAAAAAAGAAAGTGTACTTATTTTACTATCGCCATCTAGTCTGAAAAGCGGGACAGCGCTATGGCGGGGACAAGGACAGTCGTACACAGGTGAGGGGCACGCCCTACAAGTTGGACGCCCAATTTTTTTTCTATTAAAGCGCCCATCTAGTACCTACATATATATTATTGATGTCCATACCTAATCAGAAAAAGGCTGGCATTAGCCAGCTCCACAACTTACCCTTCGTATGCACAACAAAACATACTTTTGTCCTACAATTACTGAATTATGTCATGAAAATTTTCCCATATTTTGTTAGTTACAATTACTTAACCTATGTTAGTAAATACAAAATACTTAGCCTGTCTTGATCTCTGTCGAACGACTGGTAGGAAAGAAATTGTATTCTTATAAACAGTGGTATTCATGACGATGTCTCATGTGTTGAATCGTCGTAGTAAAGTGTGAACCGTCGGAATTATGTCATGAAAATTTTCCCAACTTAGAAATGTCATTACCTTCTTGTCACCCCGCTGCTTTGCTCTGTCTTGATCTCTCCATTGAACGACTGGTAGGAAAGAAATTGTATCCCTATAAACAGTGGTATTCATAATATAATTATTGTTATTAATATTAGTTTGCAACGCTGTTGATTACTTACAAATAAATTAAATAAATAAATAAATAACGATGTCCCATGTGTTGAATCGTCATAGTAAAGTCTGAATCGTCAGAATTATGTCATGAAAATTTTCCTAGCTTAGAAATGTCATTACCTCCTTGTCACCCCGCTGCTTTGCTCTGTCTTGATCTCTCCATTGAACCACTGGTAGGTAAGAAATTGTATCCCTATAAACAGTGGTATTCATGATGATGTCCCATGTGTTGAATCGTTATAGTAAAGTATGAATTCGCCGTTACCTCTCGCTGCTCATTAAATACAGTATCAATAAATTATGAACCGATATTACTAAAGCATAGTAGCGCGTTAAATTTTGACGTGAGACCACAATTTTGTTGCATTATTTTGTTTTCCCCGGCTGACTTACTTATTATGTTGAACAAGATAAAAAGGTTTAAAAAACTACGGAAATAATATTGAACTATTGATTAGTATAATTTAAAATTGTAATCAATTCATATGTATGAACTGAAATATTTCTCCTCTTTCATTTGACATTCCACTCGATACCGTTAGCAAAAGAAAATTAGAGACCCACCATTTTTGGATGTAACTCATTTATCCATACTAATATTATAAATGCGTAAGTGTGTCTGTCTGTATGTCCGCCTGTCTGTGTGCTACGCTTTCACGGCCCAACTACTCAACCAATTTTGATGAAATTTGGTACAGAGATAGTTTACATCTTCTTAGGATAATAATTAACTCAAACTCAAACTCAAATAATGTTTATTCAATTTAGGTAGGTATACTACACTTATTGACGTCCAGTTATTTATAAAATATAATGGTGATAATCAGTAACGGTATCTTAAAACTAAAGCTACGAGGGTTCCAAACGCGCCCTTGTCTGAGAAGAGCACACAACAAACTCAGCCGAGGTTTTTTTTTCATTATCACCATTTCACAAATCATCTTAACTAAGGAACTATCAGAGCCATAGATACATTGCCAAGCTTCCTTGTCAATTAAGTAATCCTTTACATGGTATAATAATAATATGGTGGGTTCGCAGGCCTAGTCTGCAAATTGCAATAGCACATAGGCTACTTTTTATCCCGGAAAATTAAAGAGTTCCTGCGGGAACCAAAACCTCAAAGCACGCAGACGAAGTCGCGGGCATTCGCTAGTAATATAAAAGTTTTAAAAGCCAAAACTAACTCAGGTGAAATAAAACAGACGATACTAAGTAACTAGTGTAATAAATAGTTTCTGCTCGAATGAAGTTAGCGAACAAGTATACAAGTTAGCCAAGAGGTCAAACAAAGACACCGACAACTAACGAAACTGAGCAACTATTTCAAATAAGTGAAATTTGAAATGCGTTCAAGTGTATATGTATGTCACCGTAAGATTGTAAAAACCGTTAGATTATAATCTAACTCGCGAAATTGCAATCTGTCGACAGATTGTGAACCGTTCAATGTTCCGCTGGGCGGCCGCATATCTCTGACAGCTACAGTGTAACGATCGCAATCACCTCTGATTGGATAACACTCTTCCACTATTGGACAAAATCCATTGACGCAGCAACAATACCATAAATTCAGCCAATCACAGCAATAATTGATACTGTAACAATGATTGGTGCAGAAGATACGCGGTCACCCTGCTGGGTGTAAATTTTTGAAATATTCATTGTCTTTACGTTTTCTTGTCTGTTTCTTGTAGGTTAAGTTAGGTTAGGGTTCGACATAAATAATCAAGTAATCAGGCACTTAGGTTCTGTCGGGTTAATATACCCAACAGATTACAATTTACCGAAAAATAATGCGTTAAATTGTAACATGTAGTGGATAAAACAAAATCTTAGAATGCATCATCACTCAGTGATCATATAGCATAGAATTTCACTTAAGGTAATATTTTGTTTGTTATTATCTTTTTCTCTTATTGTTTTCTACTAAATTATAATAATGAATTAAGTAAGTTTTGTTTTTATACCTCATTGTATTGTCAAAATCTTATCTCGTTTACATGCCTTATTTTAAAATGTGTTCATTTTTCCTCCGACATGGTGATCGGAAACTATTATATAACCTTAAATGCTATGTGCACTTGTAATCGCTTTACGTATAAGAAATAGTAATAATGTGAACGTTCTTGTGTTTGTCATATATATAAACTGTTAGTGTACTTAATAAATAAAATAAAAATCAGTTCCCATCAGGTGAGATCGCTGTCATGGGCTAACTTTTTGTAGAATAAAAAAAAAATCAAGCTTAAAACAGTCTTACCTTTGAAAAGCAAAAAAAAACATTAATGGAATTTGTATCACATCCATGTATCAATGATTTTCTTTCTCTCTCCGCAGTCTCGTTTCTTAACAGAACGAGATAAACCAAACGCAAGAAACAAAGTCAATACTGAGGAAGCAGGTTAAGCCAACTTCGTTTACATTCTTTCTACCTTATTGCATTCCTTTCCACGCTACGTTAACTTTGATACCTTATACCTTGGTACCCTTGTTATATGTGTACTGCTTTTTATTGAAAAAGTAATTCATCTATGTACCTAGTAAATAAAAAAATATAAGTTTTTGTTCTTTATAGTAAATGAATAAAAAAATATAACTTGTTCTCTGAAGCGGTGGTTAATAGAACAATTGATATTTTCCAAATGTATGTTAAGAAGATCATTTAAATTTGTTAAGGTAAGATAGAATAATATGATTATGTTGATAGGTGTAACTAATTTAAGTAATATTTTTTATTAATTAATCTTTGATTAACGTGGTGGTTTAGCAAAATATAACTTTTATAAATAATTTAATGTCTGTTAATGCATTTAGTACCACAGTTTTTTGACTTAAATGAATAAAATAAACAAATAAAATTGTCTAGTTGTATGGACACCCGGTTCAGGTGGTCGCGGGTTCGATATCCGGGCACGCACCTTTAACTTTTCGGAGCTGTTTTTAAAATAATGATGATGATGGTGGCCTTTCAGTATTTCTAAAACAAATCGATAAATTTCAAAAATGGCCATCTAAAAATTTTGTGAGGCGGCCATTTTCTGTGGAAGTGACATTATAAACGTTACATCCGTCCGAAAAAGTCCGTTCGAAATACTCCCAACTTAGGCACGTAAGAAGATTTGTGTGTATCAAAAATTTCAATTAATCATAGGCTTTTGAATCGAAGCATTGCAGTAAATGAAATACTTCGGTTAATAACTGAAGCTGTTTTAGTTCCATTCGTCGTGGTGGGTGTATTTTTTATCGGTCCGGACCGATTTTTTCTCGACGTTAGGTATGCCTAAAGAAGATTTGTGTGTATCAAAAATTTCAATTAATCATAGGCTTTTGAATCGAAGCATTGCAGTAAATGAAATACTTCGGTTAATAACTGAAGCTGTTTTAGTTCCATTCGTCGTAGTGGGTGTATTTTTTATCGGTCCGGACCGATTTTTTCTCGAAGTTTTTCTCGACTTCCAATTCCATTAAGCGAGCATTTTCCCCAAGTAGCGAGTTTCAGTATAATTAAGTGGTTCATTCACTATGCTACTCGCCTCGACAAAGGTGTATGCAGGTCTTTGTAGTGCAGATCGCGATAAGCTCGGCCGGTGGATGAAGCTCGCTTGACCTGCTTTGTTCTCGGCTTTGATACCTGCTATTTCCTTACGCCTGATATCGGACTTATTAGAAACCTCGAGTAACCGAAAGGTCTCAGAAAATACCTTTTACTTAATACCTTTTTTTTGTTGGCAAACTTGAAAACTTGCCAAATATTTTTTTTAAAAACCGAATTCAATAACCACAAACACTAAAAAAAAAATTTTTAATTTATTACCGAATATAATATATTTAGAAAATTGAATATTTAGTGGTCACTGTTTTAAATAATATGCTACTAGATGATGCCCGTGACTTCGTCCGCGTGGATTAAGGTTTTTGATTCTCGCGAGAATTTTCCGGCATAAAAAGTGGCCTAAGTCCTTCCCCGGGATAAAACGTATCCCTTTACTAAATTTCATTAAAATCGGTTGAACAATCATATAATACCTTTTCTTTACCTTGTAAACTAGACAAATATAAAAAAAAACAAAAAAAAACCGACTGCAATAACCACAAACACAAAAATTTTTTTTTAATTTATTACCGAATATATTACATTTACAAAAGTAAATGTAGTTGTACTAATATTTTTTGGAGCCAGTGCCAATTATTAGCCGCACGAATTGTTTATTCTTAATATTGTTTTGGGTCTCCACATTGGCACCGACTCCAAAAAATATTATTATAGAACTACATTGACTTTTTATATAAAATATGAAAACTTTTCATATTAATATAAAAAACATTAATTTATATATTCGGTAATTAAATTATTTTTTTTAGTGTTTGTGGTTACTGTAGTCGGTTTTTATTTGTTTTAGATTTTTTTATTTCACATTATTTAGTGGTCACGTTTTTAAATAATATGCTACTAGATGATGTCCGCGACTTCATCCGCGTGGATTAACGTTTCTCGCGGGAACTCATGAATTTTCCGGGATAAAAAGTGGCCTAAGTCCTTCCCCGGGATAAAACGTATCCCTTTACTTAATTTCATTAAAATCGGTTGAACAGATAAATGTTTTGATTCCCGCGGGATCCTTTGACTTTTCTGGGATAAAAAAGTTGTAAGGATCCTTCCCCGGGATTCAACCTATCCCTGTACCAAATAAAAAAAATCGGTTGCACGATGGGCCGTGAAAACATAGCGGACAGACAGGCAGACAGGCACACTTTCGCATCTATCATATTAGTATGGATATCTGGTTAATATCCTACTGTTTACTAAGCTATTACACTGATTGCGAGCAATTTACTCTTATCCATTGAGAAGGAGGACAGGAGTCCCGTTCTCCATGTCCGAAGAAGATATGAACTGAGACACGTTTTAAATCACTTGCTAAGACTGCGAAGAAAAACATCACGAGGAAACCTCCGCAAAACGAGAGTTCTTTTCAAAGGTGTTTTACACATTTTTATGAATCGCACTTGGCCAGCGAGATGGACAATGGCCAAACTCCTCTCATCCTAAGAGGACACTCGTGTTACTTCGTGTGCTTTTTCAATAAGTATGCAATTTCGTCGTAGTTCCATTGTTATCTATTTTGGTACTTATTATAATAACCCCAAAAACCTTGTATGTATATAAAAATCAATTGCTGTCCGTTTGTCTCGCTAAAACTCGGGAACGGCTGGGCGGATTTAGCTGATTTTGGTTTTGAAATGTTTGTCGTAGTCCAGGGAAGGTTTAAACGGTGAGAAAATATGTAAAAATTGCGAGTAAGATAGGGCAGGACAACGTCTGCCGGGCCCACTAGTATAAAATAATATTTTAAGGTGATTCAGCGTGAAGTAAACTGTTACTAGCGCAGGCAATTACAGTAACTGCCTACGACGTCGCTACGAGTTGTCGGAATTAAACCCGTTTTCACGCCGTCCACATTTTATTCTTGTTTCTTTTTCAATGCATAAACACTCGTAAAATGAGGATAAAATAAATAAATCTGTGAAATGAGTGCAGTGACATACGACTGCCTGAAAAAAGGAGTATATTGTTATCTTACCTGTTTAATATTTTAGAGTGAAAATTAAGTACCTACGTACATAAAAAAAATCTTTCCAAAAAATTTACTTCTAAAGCCACTGTAAAGTAAAAAAATAATTTTGATTTCTTCACACTATGTTGAAAGGTCTACTATAATTCAACGAAAAACGAAATTTCCATCGAAATTTCGCGTATTTTCTACCACGGTTCGTTTTCGTTCCGAAGTTTCGTTCGAACGAAAATGTTCCGACGTTTAGATTTTCTAAACCTACTATAATTCGTAAATGTTGCGAACGAAAATTTGAATTTGACAGATGATTGTTCAGAATTTTAACCTCCACTTTGCTTATCTTTGTTATACCCGCCCAAAATCGGTTCAAAAACCACGGATATGCACCGACATACATTTAAAAAAAAACGTGCCAAATTGAGAACCTCCTCCTTTTTTGGAAATCTGTTAAAAATAAACATGGAATTAACATATTATATTTTAGTGGTTTGTACTCAAACGGCAAAGGGCTGGAGAGAGGCCTCGGTAGTGGCCAGTCCCTAGCTACAAAGACGTGCCGGTAAGTGATGTGAGAAAAGCGTTCCGGTACGATGCTGTGTAGACTCTGATTAGTTACTCTAGTATGGGTTTAACTGCCTCGTTGGTCTAGTGTTTGGCATGTTCAACTGCGGCCGACGGTGTCCCGGGTGCGAGTCCCGGGTCGGGCCATAACAAGTATTGGGTTTTTCTGGCTAGAAATTCTCAGTACTAGCCCGGTGTTAGGAAGTTGGCGGTGTTTCACCCCCGTGCCTCGGAGAGCACGTTAAGCTGTCGGTCTCGGCTATCACTAACATGATAATAGTTAAAGTCCGTCAACCCACATTGGAGCAGTGTGGTGGGTCTAAGCTCTAACTCCCTCTCTCTCATGAGAGTGGAGGCCTGTGCCCAGCAGTGGGACGTTAATGGGCTGTAGTGGTGGTGGTGGGTTTAATATAACTGCCATACCCTTAACAGATTAATAAAAAAGTCAATAGCAATAAAAAGAAATACTACAAAACGTAATCTCTCGTAAGGCCAATATAGTTCTATTGCCTTTTACAAAGCCTAAAGACATAATACAAAACTGTTATAAAGCCATTCCGACCTAGCAATTACTCTAATTCGTTACGACAAGGTTCAAACTAACAAGGTTTTTATTCGCTATGACATCCAAAACTTAACCAAGCAGAAAACGCAATTACTGTGACACTCTACGAGCTGTTAGTAAGCGTTTCATGCAATAAAATAAGTAAATTGATTAGATGAATAAATCAAGAAATAATTAAAAAACACGACTGCCTTCCAAAAAACGAACTAAAAAGTTCAAAATCTAAATTAATCTAGTTAAATTAGAATCTTATTCACATTTTTATTAATGATATTTTTATGTGAATCACTGTTTATTGAACTATAGTGTTATATATTTTTGGAATCTACTCATCATTTTCTAGATGACGATTATATAGTTAATCTTATTTTCGTTTTTTTTCGAGTTTTTTTTAAACTTTAGTCTTTAATGCGGGACCATGGTTACCCCATCAATTTTTTTTTAAATTGTACTAGCCTGTGTCACCTGGAATAAGCTAAGGATTCTAACGATACCTCATTTACCAAAATCTGTTCAGGCGTATAGAAGTTATGGTGGAATATACAAACTCAACACACATACATACATGCATACATAAACCCTGAAAAAAACAACAAGTCAGAATTTAAAAAAAAATTTAAAACACGACTGCTCTGCCAAAAAACGAACTAAAAAGTTAAAAATCTAAATTAATCTAGTTAAATTCGAATCTTATTCACGTTTTTAATAAATGATATTTTTTGTGAATCACTGGATATTGAACTATAGTGTTATATATTTTTGGAATCTACTCATCATTTTGTAGACGATAAGTATGGTGGAATATACAAACTCACATACATACATACATGAACCCTGAAAACAAAAAACAAACAATATATTCCATTTTTCAGGCAGTCGTATAAAAAGAAGGCTAATTCGCTATAATCCGCCAAAGCAGACAAATTTACGTGTTACAGCGTGTAGCTTGCACGTGTAGCTTGCGATAATCGTATGTTTTTCTTCTTATTTTATCACATTTTGGTACTAAATAAATTAAAAAAAAAAAAAAAAAAACACCACCCAATTACCCAGCTTTTCGCACCGGCATAACACCACACTACATACAGATTATTAAAATTTAATGGACGGTGAACTCTTCTACACCGCTTGGTTTTATCTGTTTGGCCGATTATAGCGAATTAAACTTCTTGTTCCTTGATTATCGTGGATATTCACAAAGTTACACCTGCTAAAATCCAATCCAATAGATGAATAAATGTTTTTATGCGACTGTCTGAAAAAAGGAGTATATTGTTTTCAGGTTTCATGTATGTATGTATGTCCGTATGTACGTATGTATGTATGTATGTCATGTATATATTCTACCATATATAACTTCTATACGCCTGAACCGATTTTGATAAATAAGGTATCGCTAGAAACCCAAGCTTATTCCGGGTGACATAGGCTAGTAAAATAGTTAAAGCAACAAATTGATTGTGTGACCAAATGTAGGTCCCGCATTAAAGACTAAAGTTGAAAAAAAAAGTAGAATATAAGATTAACTATATAATCATCATCTGGGAAATGATGAGTAGATTCCAAAAAATATACAACACTATCAATATCCAATAAAATAAATAATGATAAAAAAAAAGAAGAACATTATATTAAAAAAAAAATAATAAAAAAAAATATATATATATTAAAAAAATATTAAAATTATTATTATTATATTTAAAAATTAAATATTAAGAACATTATATTATTAATTGTATTGAACATTATTATTAGTACATAATAATAATATTCAATATCCAGTGATTTACAAAAAAATATCATTTAATAAAAATGTGAATAAGATTCTAATTTAACTTGTTTTTTGGCAGGGCAGTCGTGTTTTTAATTTTTTAATTATGATTATTAGACGCCATTTTTAAAAGCCATTAGTAGTGCGCTTTCGTCCTTCGTATAGACCGACCTTTGTTTCATTCCGAAAATTGTGTGAAATTCCTGAATAAGGAATCTCCCACCTGTTTGCGAGAGCCTTTATTCCAATGCCCGACGCTAAGTCTGCGGTTTGCCAGGTATTAAGCTGAGCCAATAGAACGTCTGAGTTCCACCAATCTTTACTTAACCGCCATTTAAAGTAAGTGGAAGGTAAAAATTTGCATTTATGTATCGTAATTAGGGTAGTCTTTCCTAGTTTTATTCCTATCCATACGCTATACTATATATAATATTATAAATGCGAACGTTTGGATGGATGTATGGATGTATGGATGTATTCAAATTTAAATGCTTTTTTATTCAAATAAACTTTTACAAGTACTTTTGAATCGTCAAGTGAATCTACCACTGGTTCGGAATGCCATTCCTACAGAGAAGAACCAGCAAGAAACTCGGTAATGTATGGATGTTTGCTACTCAATCACGCCCCAACGGCTGAACGGATCTGGCTGAAAGGACTTGACCGGTGGAACTATGGCAGCTTGCCTAGGTGTCAAAAATCAATGTTCTACAATGATTTCTTTATTATTGTAATTGTAATATTTCACTGTTTTCAGATAAAAAAGTTTCAGGAGTCTGAAGGCTCGGAAAACTGCGAAAATGAACAAAAAAAGTTTCACCAAAAGACTTTCCCACACTAGATGGCGCTATTTATTGAGTTGAGCAAGTCTAAAAAAATATTTTCAAGTATTATTTCTTTATTATTGTAATTGTTATATTTTATAGTTTTAAAATAAAAAAGTTTCAGGAGTCTGAAGGCTCTGAAAACTGAGAAAATAAATAAAAAAAGTTTCACCAAAAACTGCTCTCCCACACTAGATGGCGCTAGTTATTGTGGTGAGTCTAGAAAATATTTTTAAGTATTGCTCACTACTTTTGGTTAATAAGTTCAACTATTCGACCACAGATGGCAGCATATGCAATGTGAAAGGGCGTTCCTTTAAACGCAGTATTTCAAAATGCTTTGTTCGATCTATTAGTTTGAGACTTGTCAAAAAATAAAAATAATTATACACAAAACATACAATATTTCCTTTTCATTACTATTTAATTGATCAAAAATAAATCATTCATAATATAATGACTAAGGTACTTAAATGGTATTCATGTAGGGTTACAAGATTATTATTAGGCATGGATATAATGGAACGTCAAAATGGAGTAGTGCTTAAAGAGGAAAGCGGACGCTCAAGATTTAAACAATAAACGTACTGTTTTCTTTGTCATTTGAACCCTGACCTTATTTGGAATAATAAATCCCATCAAAAACATAAATGTAAAATGAGAGCCAAGTTCAAAATTGTGATATATATGCCTTGGTTGTTGACTTCAGCGACAAAAGAAGTGAGATCTAAATGGGTGCCAAGTTCAATGGTCAGTCCTGCAATTTATAAATCCCATCAAAAACATAAATGTGAAATGAGAGCCAAATTCAAAATGGTGATATATATGCCTTGGTTGTTAACTTCAGCGACAAAAGAAGTGAGATCTAAATGGGTGCCAAGTTCAATGGTCAGTCCTGAAATTTATTTATAACAACATATAATATTTTATAACAACTTAAAATATCATTTCTTCTTATAACGTAGTATAAAATGTTGAAGACTAAGGCTTTGGCTTGGCTAGTTTTCATATATGAATTATAGCGTTCACAAGTTGTAAAGCTGTAAGTTCTTATTTTATTCTTCCGAAAATTTGGCTTGCTGGTAGAAACTGTACTTTTAGGTACCTACTTAATAATAATTCGTATATGGAAACTAGCCAAGCCAAAGCCTTAGTCTTCAACATTTTATACTACGTTATAAGAAGAAATGATATTTTAAGTTGTTATAAAATATTATATGTTGTTATAAATAAATTTCAGGACTGACCATTGAACTTGGCACCCATTTAGATCTCACTTCTTTTGTCGCTGAAGTCAACAACCAAGGCATATATATCACCATTTTGAATTTGGCTCTCATTTCACATTTATGTTTTTGATGGGATATATAAATTGCAGGACTGACCATTGAACTTGGCACCCATTTAGATCTCACTTCTTTTGTCGCTGAAGTCAACAACCAAGGCATATATATCACAATTTTGAACTTGGCTCTCATTTTACATTTATGTTTTTGATGGGATATCATTACTTTTTGTACAGAAATTATTGAACTCAATCTCAAACTCAAAACATATTTATTCAAAATATGTACCTACAAAGTACACCTTCTGAACGTCATGCTTACAGAGCATAAGACGTGATGGTGATAATTAACTACGATATCTTAAAACTAAAGCTACGAGGGTTCCAAACGTGCCCTGGTCTGAGAAGAGCCCGCAATAAACTCCGCTTTTTTTTTATTATCACCATCTCACAAATATTTGAAATTATATATATGTTGTAGTAACTGATGTATAAATATCGGCTCGATAATCTTACTTATCCACGTCTTCACTGTGCGGGAGCCGGAGCTCGACTCACTGCCCTCAGTCGTTCACCCCCCTCCCCGCACTTTTCGTGGGGTGTAGATCCGAGACGACAAGTGTCTTGAATGTGTGTGTTAGTATGAATGTAAGCTTGTATGTATTATTTGCCTATATGCTACATCCCTCCTTTATTAAATATGTATTTTTCTATTTAACATACCTTAGATAATATTAAACACGCGTTTAGTTGTTCGATCAATTTTAATTATACTTGTGCAACTCATTAGGCATTAACAATTAAGAATAAACAAATAAATAAATCAATTTTCATTAAAAATCAATTGTATCTTGCTGATTGAGAATCTTATTAATAATCACTTAAATAATTAGTTTCCATTACTCAGAATCAGTTTCGGTAGTGTCCGTTTTATCCGTGTCACCTGTCCCAACTGCCTTCCACTGTCCTTCCACTCGTTTTAAATGCAAAATATTTCGCCTTACTACTTGGCCCGTTGTATCATTACGAACTTCCACGTCTCCATTTTTTTTCGACTCGACAGTATGACTTGTTGGCTCGTAATTTAAACTCAATTTGTTACTTTTACTCATATTCTTTAGATAGACCTTTTCGCCTATGTCCAAATCACAATTCACTGCTCGTCTCTTCCTATCCGCGTACTCCTTCCCTTTTTCTTTTTGCTCTTTATCTCTATCTTTCATTTCTAAATCTTCCGAGTTGTAGGTCGTGTCTTGTAGCATTGGTAGTTTATCTCTAAACTGTCGCCGAAAGAATAATTCCGAAGGAGTTTTGCCCGTCACTGTGTGAGGTGTGCTGTTGTACATGACCATATACTCCCGCAAAGCTTCCTTCCAATTCTTCTTCTCAACCTGACAGATTTTGAGGCGTTTCAAAATATCTCTATTCTGCCGCTCTACTTCCCCATTCTGTTGGGGCCAGTAGGGTATGGTATTGTATAACCTTATGTTTCTTTCTAAACAAAATTGTTTGAACTCTTCGCTATTGAATTGACGACCGTTGTCTGCCGTGATTGATACCGGGTTGCCTAGTCTACTGAAAATATCTTTCAGTTGGCTGATTATTTCTGAGCTTGTTATCGTCCGGCATATTTTTACTTCTTTGTATCTGGAGTAGTAATCTACTATTACCAGAATATAATCATTACTAGGTAATGGTCCCATCAGGTCAATAGCAGTATCAACCCAAGATTCCGAAGGCAACTCTCTTCTCTTTAGAGGATTAGGGGGATTAGGAGCGGAAACCAAAACACAACCTTTGCATGCCTTACAAAAGTTCTCCGCGTCCTTGTCACATTTTGGCCACCAGACTTTAGTTCTCAGTCTTGTTTTCATTGCTGATACCCCCGGGTGTCCCTCGTGAGTCAAACGTAAAATTTGGTCTCTCAGTTTCTTCGGGATTACAATTTTAGTTCCCCTTAGCAAAATATCCTCATAGAAACATAACTCATCCTGAAACAACTTAAAAGACTTAGTTGAATCGTCCCATTGATTATCGTAAAGACCCTTTTTGACTGCTTGTATTTCCGCGTCCTGACGAGAGCATTCGATAATTTCTGGTAATGGAATAGCTACAGGTTTTATTTGGTCTATCACATTTTGAACATAGTCTACACCCAATAATGGTGGATCTGCGGATAACTTGCAAAGTCGCGATAGTGGGTCGGCTATATTATTCTTGCCAGGGCTGTATTTGATGTTAAAGCTATAAGACTGCAGTCTCAGTACCCATCTTTCAATACGGGCACAAGGCTTGGACTTGGGGTCAAATATTGTTTCTAAGGGTTTGTGATCCGTCACCAGGTCAAAGTCTTTTCCGTAAAGGAACATATTAAAGTGTTCGATGGCCCAGACCAGCGCAAGTGCCTCTTTTTCGGTTTGACAATACCGACGTTCGCATTCAGTTAGTGTCTTATTCCCATAGGCTATAATCCTGGAGCCTCCATCATTGGTTTGAATTAGTACTGCCCCCAGTGCAACAGGGCTCGCATCTGCAATAACTGTGGTTTTATCTTTAGGATTATAATAACCCAGACATGATATGTCAACAAGAGAAGCTTTTAATTTATTAAAAGCAGCTTGTCGAGCTTCATTCCAGGACCCTGTAATGTCGGAATTTCTTCCTGCTTTCAGCCGAAGTAACTCTTTAAGAGGCTCTGTGGTCGTTGCTAAGTGAGGTATCCATTTTCCGACAAAATTTACTAACCCCAGAAAGCTTTGTAATTCAGACATAGTCGCAGGTGCTCTAAAGTTTTTTATAGCAGATAAGTATTTGTCTAGAGGTCTAACCCCATTTCCTGAAAGTTCGTGTCCTAAGAATTTGACTACTTTAGCTCGGTAAATGCATTTTTCTTTTCTTAAAACGACATTATAGCTCTCCAACACTTTTAAAACTTTTTCTAACCTGTCGTCGTGTTCCGTCTGATCCTTCCCGAACACTAGAATGTCATCTATGAAGTTGATCACCCCGTCACATCCTAAAAGTATCCTCTCCAACGTCTTTTGGAATATTTCTGGTGCACAGGTGATGCCAAACATCATTCTTTTAAAGCGGAACAATCCTTTGCCCGTTATGAACGTAGTTATAGGTCTCTAGTCGGGGTGAAGCTCAATGTGATGGAAAACGTCTCGTATATCCAGCTTGGTGAATAATTTTGCTTCTCCCATCTTGGGCAACAGTTGATCCATAGTTGGAAGAGGGTGGTTTTCTCGTTTAATAGCCACATTTGCGCGACGCATGTCCACACATAATCGGACTTCACCGTTGTCCTTCAGTACGGGTACGATCGGTGAAACCCAATTCGAAGGACCTTTGACCTCCTCAATTATGTCCATCTGCAGCAATTCCTTAATCTTGTCCTCGACCTTGGCTTCAAGAGGAATGGGTATTCGGCGGTAAGGTTGTGCAACTGGTTTTATTGATTTGTTAATCGGAATCTCCACCAGCACGTCTTTAAATTTAGGAAAGGCTTTCCATTCTACGTTATTAACATCTGTTGGTATATTGATCTGTAGGACTCCTAATAAGGTTGCTGTTATTTTGCCAAGCAAATTACGGGTACCCCCAGAGATCACATAAAAAGTAGCATGGTCCACTCTTTTTCCTAGTTGTATATCCGCATCAAAAGCTCCCAGTAACTTCAACGGAGTCCCACTACCATAAGCAACAAACTTCTTTTGCGGGTTCTTGTTTTGGTTAGTAACCTTTGAGTTGTTCAATTTCATAAATTGCCATGTCCTGTCCGTGATTAAATTATGGTTGCAGCCAGAGTCTATCAACATTTTTACTTCTGTCCCGCCTATTGCACACGATACTGTAGGACCAGTGTTCACATTGAAGATGTAGTCCAACTGTTTGCTAGTAGAAGCTACATTAGCAGTTTCTTCAATATTGTTAGTACGTTTGAATCTTTTTGAGTCCTTATTATGAGTTTCTACCTCTCGATCCGATTTCCTCTTATGTCCGTCCCTTGTTCTGCACTGTCTTTGAAAATGGCCTATAATTCCGCATTTGTGGCAACTCCTAGTCTTGGCAGGGCATTTTGAATCGCGGGCAAAATGGTTCATGCTCCCACATCGACTACAAGCTGCACGTTTTCCTATATCCTTGTTCTTCTCTGTCCTTGTAATAATCTTGTTTACTTCCTGACATTCTAATTTCTTGCTTCCAAAATTTCCTAATTGTCTTTCTATAACTTCTAATGCATTAGCCTCGGAAATAATATCATCCAAAGTCATTTTGTCGCCATTCTTCAAGATTTTTTTCCTAAGGTCATCCGACGAACATTTTTCTGTTATTTGTTGCATTATGTGTTCTTCTACATTTGTAAACTGACATTTTGTTGCCTGCTGTCTTAATCTTATTAGAAATTTTTCAAATTTCTCCTGTGGTTCTTGCTTAATAAGTCGAAATAGGTGCCGCTCGAATCCTTTGCTTTGTTTAGGAGCAAAGTACTCGTCTAGTTTTTGAATTGCAATTTCGAATACCTTTCCGTCGTTAGTATTGTCTGGCGTTACATTCGCTCCGGGTATATTAAAGAAAACCTCTTGTAATTCCACGCCCCCGAAATGAAGTAAGCATGCTCTTTTCTTTTCTTCTGTGTCAATGTCAGCTGCTACCAAATATATGTATAAACTGCGTTTCCATCGCTCCCACCTAACTGCAACAGACCCTATTTCGCCTTCAAATTCGAATTTGTCAAGTGTAAACATAGCCATTTTGTTTACCTGTAACAATGGAACATCTACTGTAACGCAATTTAATGCAATAAGTTCTCGTTACGAATATATTACCGGTCCACAAAAGTTTAATTAGGTTATTATCGCTTTCAAAGCTAGATTAACTTTTCCGTCTCGCAATTTAATGACACCCAGCTTCGCAATTTAATGCTACCTAAAATCGCAATTTAATGCCACCCAACTTCGCAATTTAATGCGTAACATATCGCAATTTAATGCTAGACTGCTCACAATTAAATATCAAATCACAGTCACATTTTGCGTAACTTAACTCCTCGTACCTGAATATGTTTTAGTCGATGTAAAATCACTATACCAAATAACAAAGGTAACCTGTGCTACAGGGTTTAATACCTAATTAAGATGTAACTGTTATCAATAAAATAGTTAATGATTTAAACATTTACCCACTGAATGGACAAAAGTTGCAATCTGTTTATTTTCTATACATATTTCTCGATATTGAATGCCAATTGTAAAAGAATAATCCTATGTCAACTTGTATAATGAAATTACACTGGCAATAAACAAGTAACATTCCTCAGCAGTCGTAATAAACAAGGTACGAAAGCTAATTTCACCTTTGCTATACTATTCAATACAAATACAATTTATTTAGAATAAAAATGACTCTGTATCTAGATGTTTCTAGGTACTTCCGGTTAAGCTCTCTTTTATTTTATAGTTATGTAACTAATTATTATGGAGACTCCTGATCTTGCAGATAAACTTTAGTGATATTATGCAATTTATTAATCGTATGTAATATTATTTGATAAAATGCTTAGACTTTAGTGATCACGGTATTGTAATCTAATAATGTAATATCTTACAGCCGAGTGAATGCAACCTGATTCTCCCTTTTTTTCCTTTAAAAAAATCAAAAGTACTTACCGTTTTTTTTCCTCGTCGCCAAAAATGTAGTAACTGATGTATAAATATCGGCTCGATAATCTTACTTATCACACAATCTGTCTTCACTGTGCGGGAGCCGGAGCTCAACTCACTGCCCTCAGTCGTTCACCCCCCTCCCCGCACTTTGCGTGGGGTGTAGATCCGAGACGACAAGTGTCTTGAATGTGTGTGTTAGTATGAATGTAAGCTTGTATGTATTATTTGCCTATATGCTACATATGTACTTATAATATAACATTACATAATCAGCCGTTGTAACAATTCATACCCATGCCTTGCTATCATTCAAATAATCCTTTACACTGTAATAGGACTTTTCTATTAGTTTAGTTTACGTTTTACATTAGTAGGTACTTATTATTTGGTGTAAGGTCAGTGTGTCACCCATCAGTAATTCTATTGTACGACTCATTGTACAAGATAATTAAAGACGAGAATTCTCAAGAAAAATATATAGTGTACCTAGAGTTACACTGACATTGACAGATTACATCTATGGTCAGACTACCTCTACAGCACATTTCTACATCTCATCAATTTTGATTGCAAAAGTTCAAAATCAAAAGTTTTTTGTGAAACATTGAAAACAAGCACGGTAAACAGTCGATATCACTAAAACCACTATAAACAATGAATACAAATCACAATAACTGACAGCTTGAACTGACGACTTCAAATACGTTTCTTCTTCTTTTCTGTCAATGACGTTTCGTTGCACAAAATGTATGAATACGAAGGTAAGGTTTTAATGCAACTATATTATTATTCATTATTATTTACATTAAAATAATAATTAAGTGTCATTTTCAATAGTTAAGGAGTTACTACCACCGCTTAAAGCAGTATTGTTTCAAACTAACGGTTGAATGTCACGTACTTTGACGTCCTTAAAATAATGATTATAACACTACAACATAAACGTCAACAATATTAAAATAATACGGCTTTAAGCAATGGTAGCATGCCTCGTGTCAGAGTTTTGATCTATACCTTTGATCATAAAAATGACGATTTTTGTACGTTTATATCTAAATAACCATTTGAGGTGTGCTTATGAAATTTGGAGCACATATGTATCTCACGGGTCTCAATATATGCGCCAAATTTGACATGTTTATGTGAAATAGTTTTTGAGTTATGAGGGGGTCAAAAGTGGCTCCAAATGGTTCGTGTAATATTACACACGGTGCTGCTCGCCAGTTTTTTTTAACTTTGGCTGGACACGCTTCCGCGTGTCTTGATCCATAATAATTTCGTTTTGAATTTTTAAACCTTACTGTAAAAACGGAAATCCTGTGCATTGTCCCGAATCGGAGGGCAATTACTGGTCATGTCCTTTGGCACAGAGATAGATATAGTCTGGAATGGCACATAGGCATTAGGTGAAGCCCACAGAATATTACGTACCATATTCGTATAGATAATATTCGAAAGGATAAAACGAAAAAAAAAAAAAACTTTATTGATGAATGTATGAACTTATCTGTCCGTCTGTCTATGTATATGTCTGTCTATATGATTTTACGGGACATCTTTATATTTTTAAAGAAAATTGAGACAAAGATAGGAAGAACATAGATTATTTTTAAGTCAGGTTTCCACGAGATTTTTCGAAAACCATTATCCGCTCGGACGAAATCGCTTATCTGATATTAAACATCATCAACTTAACCAAAATCTAATCAACTTCTATACGCTTAACCTCGCTTCTGCATAAAGTAATGAATAAATCACAATTCAATTACACGGAGCCGGTTGATCGCCGCAGTTCAGAATTCAAAAGTCGAAATGGAAACCGGTCAAGTTTAATTTCTTTTGCAAACAAACGTCTTGTAATCTAAACTTGGGTTCGAGTTGTGCACGAAATTGAGATTAATCGTGCTAATATTATAAATGCGAATGTGTCCCTGTCTGTCTGTCTATTTGTCTGCTACGCTTTCACGCTATATCTGTTTTTGATGAGATTTGATACAGGGATAGGTTGTATCCTGGGGAAGGACATAGGCTACTTTTTATTCCGGAAAATCCAAAAGTTCTCGCGGGAATCAAAAAATTAATTCCACGCGGACTAAGTCGCTGGCATCAGTTATTAAGATATAATTTTTTTTTTGTTCCGTTTGCCGTGGAGACCCTTGGGCCGTGGAGTCTTAGTGCCAAAATTTTTTTGCGAGATATTTCACCGCGGTTAATTGCCTCATCAGTGACAGAAGGGCTGGCTCATTTTTTGCGCAAAGGATCAGCCTGGCTGTCCAGCGCAGAAATGCAGCCAGCATTCTTGCCACCATTCCACGTGGTCATGATTTATATAGTAATTAGGATAGGCTAGCTAGCATTAAGTTCTATTGTATTATTTTTACATTATTTTGTTAGGTTCAAATCACATTGGTAGGAAATCGTAAAATGTTGCGCCATTTGCGAACTTCAGAATAGAAAGAGAGACTGCTCAAATAACTTTAGAACTAATAAATAAATTATATTATAGAAATCTTAACCACACAACTTTCAGGTATGAATGAATGAAAAATTATTTACTGTACACCAAGAAAGACATACATTTACACAATAACAATAAAACTAAACTATGGTAGAAGTGGCGGCCTTTACTTCGAAGCGATCTCTTCCAGGCAACCACGGACACAAAGGATTAAGCACGTGAGAAAACTTGAAGGATGTACGTACACTATCTATAAATATATAAAAATCAATTGCTGTTTGTTTGTCTCGCTAAAACTTGAGAACGGCTGGGCCAATTTAGCTGATTTTGGTTTTGAAATGTTTGTCGTAGTCCAGGGAAGGTTTAAACGGTGAGAAAATATGGAAAAATAGCGAGGAAGATAGGGCAGGACAACGTCTGCCGGGCCCACTAGTATAAAATATAATGTATTCCAGCAAACATAATCCTGATTTTCAAAAAGCTATTGAGAGATGTATGCTGCTTAGTGTTTGTACACAGTAATTATTAGTTCCGTCTCCAACGCCATTTGGTGTTTTACAGCCGCCATATTGCTTTTTATAGAAACAAAACCTAGTCTACCTATAACTGTCGCACAGTTCAGACAAATTGATGGACACTTCATAACCTATTGGCAGTTTGGAAGATTTGAGGGTTATTCCAGATACATAAACCTTTATTTGCTGTAAAAAATATAGTAAGTAGGTCAGTCACGGGGTCAATCGTTCGCCCCGGTCGACACAGTTGTTTCATATTTTCATTGCCGTCATTTATCTCCATTATAAAGTTTTTCGATCGTGACGCTAACGGATTTATCGAGTTACACACGCAGGAGGATTAATAAAATAAAATAATAATAAATAATCAAATATGTCGCTCTATAGTGGTCAGTGGTCAGTGACGCTGACCGCTTTTCAGTCACTATTTAAATAGGAGTTCGCCTTTAAATTGCTGAATAGTTTAACACAGTGGTTTTAATTTAAACAATGGAAAATCTAGAAACTCTTTCAGTGCTGTATTATTATAAATGGGAATTGACTGCTTTGTTGATCTAGTGGTTAGCATGTTCGACTGCGGCTGACGAGGTACCGTGTTGGAATCCCGGGTCGGGCCATTATAATTAAGTATTGATTTTTTCTGACAAGAAATTCTCAGTTACTAACTAGGAGTTAGTAACTGAGACCTCCGTGCCGCAGTGTTGAGCACTGTTGAGCCTTAACGTGCGGAGGTCCCGGGTTCGATCCCCGGCAGGGTTTGGAAATTTATAATTTCTGAATTTTCCCTGGTCTGGCCTGGTGGGAGGCTTCGGCCGTGGCTAGTTACCACCCTACCGGCAAAGACGTGCCGCCAAGCGATTTAGCGTTCCGGTACGATGCCGTGTAGAAGCCGAATAGGGGTATGGGTTTAATATAACTGCCATGCCCCTAACAGGTTAGCCCGCCACCATCTCAGACTGCATCATCACTTACGCAGTGAGATCGCAGTCAAGGGCTAACTTGTAGTGGATAAAAAAAAAATAGTTAGAAAGTTGGCGGTGTTCCACCCCCGTGCCTCGGAGAGCACATAAAGCCGTCGGTTCTGCGTCTGATCTCTCTTCGTTCATGTCGGATTTACCATCCCATCGGGCTATGAGAGTAAATCCGTGTTCGCGTACACACTATTGTGCACTATAATATCGCCAGCGCAGATGGCTAACCTCTCTGAAGATTGGCCGCCGTGACCAAGATTCGGTCGGGCGGACATTATAAATGAGAATACAAAAGATCTGTCGAAAGATTTCTCCTAAAAATAACTACTTAAAACTAATATTATTTAAGAGAATATTGCCCATGGCAGGCTTATCTTTGTAATTAATTTGAATGATATCCTCCGAAAGAATTACATAACTTTATTTTGACGTGATAAGAATAAAAACAATTACCTGCGAGTAATTCAAATTAAAGGAATTTATTTAATTTGAAAACAAAGCTACAGGATTCAGGGCAAGGAATTTTGTTTTTGACACAATTTAATCTTGCCACGAAATTAATTTCTACTAAGAAATGAAAATTCACTAAGTAATTATTATAAACGTTACCGGTGTTTGCTGCCTCGTAGAGCGTTTATTAATTTGATTAAACGTTAACTCGTTTGTCGTGGGGAAATCCTCATGGGTACCACGTCACGTGGGGGGAGGGGAGCACGGAGGTTATGTCAGACTCCTGCTGACCAAAACCCAACGGTATCTCTCGCAACGCCTTGGCTGGATAGGGACCTTGGACATTTCGCGCGACCCAGTTAGCGTCGTCCGACACGCCAGACACAATCCTCATGGTTACCAAGGCGCGTGGGGGGGGGGGGGGGGGTCACGGAGGCTATGTCAGACTCCTGCTGACTAAAACCCCATGGTGTCCCTCGCAACGCCTTGTCTGGATAGGGACCTTGGATACCTTGCGTGACCCAGCTAGCGTCATCTGATACGCCAGACTCTCCTCATACATAATCCCTGCACACCGTCTGAGACCAGGAAGAACGTGTGCCTCCCATGGATCTCGAGGACCATGTTCCTAATGAGCGACAAAATCCCTATGTCTGTCGGCCGGAAGCCCTTTTATTTATCCACTACAATTTAGCGCTTGACTGCGATCTCACCTGATGATAAGTGATGAGTCCTTCTCAAGGAGGCAGGTGACGATCAAGGGACCCGCCTTTTACGGCGGATGGTATAAGAGCCCACATCGTCCTCTCTTATCTCCTTCTGTGACATGATGTCCTCGCAGAAGGATTCCATTCCTAAGACCTCTCGCTGCCCACCATGGCTTTCACCACCGCTGGAAAGGAGAGGTCCTGCCACACTATTTCTATGAGTGCCCCACGTCTTTGATGACCTCCGTGCCGCAGTGTTGAGCGCTGTTGTCTTAAACTGCGGTTCGATCGCCGGCAGGGTCAAGGTAGGAATTTATAATTTCTGAATTTCCCCTGATCTGGCCTGGTAGGAAGCTTCGGCCGTGGCTAGTTACCACTCTACCGGCAAAGACGTGCCGCCAAGCGATTTAGCGTTCCGGTACGATGCCGTGTAGAAACCGAATAGGGGTATGGGATTAATATAACTGCCATACTGCCATGCCCCTAAAAGGTTAGCCCGCTACCATCTTAGACTGCATCGTCACTTACCATCAGGTGAGATCGCAGTCACTGCCCTCGTTAATATCATCATCATTACTGAACTCGGGTTTCCTTTCGGAATGAGAAGCGTTCAGGCCATCCTTTCTTTTTAATTCCATTACTTGACTACCCACATACACTACCCTTGACTACGATCTCACCTGGTGGTAAGTGATGATGCAGTCTAAGATGGTAGCGGGTATCCCTAATCGGTATCTACACGGCATCATAGCGGAACGGTTAATCACTTGGCAGTACGTATTTCCTGGTAGGATGGTAATTGTACGGCCGAATCCTACCACCAGCCTAGACCAGAAAAAATCCAGTACAAATAAGCTACTTCATATTATCCTGGAAAATCACAGAATTCCTTTGGGATTTTTAAAATCTAAAAGTTGTGGGCATCATCTATTAATTAATTATTGACACCAAAATATATGCCTTACGTTAAATTTGAGTTTAATTAAACCTAAGTTATCTGGAAAAACAATTTTAAGGCCGGAAATTAGATTTCTCAATCTCAGGATCAAGATTATAATGACTTATTTTAATTAAGTACTTATTAAAATGTCATCAAGTACCAGCCTATAGTCTAGCTTATAATAGCTTTGTATAAAATAGTTTAACGAAAATGTTTATACGAAATTTGATATTTAGAAAAAATCGTATTTGCCGATAATTCATAAATGGTAACCCACAGCCTTCTACCAGACCAAACCAAGGAAAAGACGTAATAATATTATCGAAGTTCTGATTTATTAGAATAAATAAAATGAAATGAAGTAGGTACCTACTTATTTCAGGATGACTTGCTACGAAAAGACTCTACCATCGTTTCGGAAAACAGTTTATACTCAGAAGAGCTGGTAAGAAACTTAGGTGTGTGACAGGTATATTTACATGTACTTATTGACATCAATATTGTTTCACAGTTTCAAATTTCACGATTTAAATTGTAGTTATATAAAAACATTATTGATTCCAAGTGGTAGAACAGTCTCTTATCTTATGTAAAGCAATAACATACGATATTTACCTAGTACTGTTTTTACCCATTTGTGTTTTATATCCGAATAAACATTTTTTTATTCTTTTTCACGTTGACAATAAAAAGTGATTGTAAAACGGGATGATACGCTTTTACGAATCACGTACAATATTATGCTTCGACTTTTTTTTTAAAAGACGCTAATTACTTTCAATCTGAAATTAACGTATATTTTTTATTAAAAAAAAATGATTCAGAACGTGACTTGTATGCAAATCAAAGCACCATAGAGATGTTAATGAGAGTTATAAAAGGTAGAACGGATATCATATGGTACTTATAAGTAAAAAAGGAGAACGGTCATCTGTGACCCAGACCCGACAGAAACGTGACATATCTCATTTTTTTTGTTATTTTTTATATAGGTAAATTATATATCTTTTATATTTGAAATCAATGGCTAACATCAAAATATTGCCTTATGTTTTTGTTCAGGCGTTACACAAAAAAAAATACAAAAATGCCTATTTATCTACAAAATCCGTAAATGTATGTAACTAAATGAC
This sequence comes from Erebia palarica, assembly GCA_964035005.1. Lineage (NCBI taxonomy): Eukaryota > Metazoa > Arthropoda > Insecta > Lepidoptera > Nymphalidae > Erebia > Erebia palarica. Next base: position 26,466,517 of record OZ035994.1, read on the forward strand.
GATAAAATAGCTGTGGGATGTATCTAGGTGACCTGGAGATGCAGCTGGATTATGTAATTTTTGAACTCTTAGTACTAAAATCAACGTGGGTTACGTGAGCGAAAAAACATTTTAGTGTCAGTAGACTAAAATGCAAAACGACTTAACCTCGTCACGTTTAAAGTGAAAGAAAAAGCTAACTGTCAAGCCAATGCGTCGATGAACAGACACACCTGTCGACACTTCCCACTTGGCATTACTAGATAAATAGATGAATTGCTCAACTTATCCTAGGGTAGATCACTTACAAACGACTGTAAGTGAGTTTAATTTATCTCTTAAGTGAACCTTTTGACGACAAAAGGTTCACTTTAGAGATAAATTAGTATACAAAGTGAATTATTACGAGTATTTGCATTACAAGCGTCGATTTGCTAGAGCTGACTGCAAATAATTAATGGGCTCAATTCTGTCACAGAAAGGTAAGTATCCTTATTTGGTCAACCAAATAAGTGTCCTTTCTGTGACAGATTATTTTTTTAAATTGTCAATGGAACAAATAAAAAGTTTCAATAGCAATTTAATGCAAAATAACGAAAACAGGGTGGGTGCAAATTGCAAACTAGATTTACTTTATTAATTTTGTATCCTCATTATATAGGTGTTGAAATGCTAGTTTTATTTCCAAATTAACAGTTTTTATTGCTCGTTGATTGTAATAATATCTGCAACGTATATAATGGAGTAGGGACAACCAGATACAAATAATAAAAAACTTAAACAAGAAAGGATATACGTATATTTACTCGAGTTACACTACAAGTTAGCCTTTGACTACGATCTGACCTGATGGTAAGGGACGATGCAGTCTAAGATGGTAGCGGGCTAACCTGTTAGGGGTATGGCAGTTATATTAAGCCCATACTATAATGCCAATGCCAATTTTAAAAACTTATAACCTACATGCAAGCTTTCAACCTCAATTTCACGCCCCCATTTTTAGTGTGGATTTTCGTAAAATTACTTACACAGGTTATTATTATTTAAAACTAATAACCTACATCCCGATTTTCAAGCCTCTCACTTTAAACACAAAGGACTTTCATACAAACTTCCAACCCCCGTTTCAACCCCTAGGGGTGAATTTTCTCAAAACCGTTTCTTAGCGGCCGTCTACGCCATAGAAGGAACCTATCTTATAAATTTTAAGTCTGTATGCTTCATAGTTCCTAAGATATCGTGATGAATCAGTGACCTTTCGCTTTTATATACTATATAGATTCCCTACAAGTCTGTATGCTTCATAGTTCCTGAGATATCGTGATGAATCAGTGACCTTTCGCTTTTATATATTATATAGATTCCCTACAAGTCTGTATGTTTCATAGTTCCTGAGATATCGTGATGAATCAGTGACCTTTCGCTTTTATATATTATATAGATTCCCTACAAGTCTCAATGCTTAATAGTTCCTGAGATATCGTGATGAATCAGTGACCTTTCGCTTTTATATGTTATATAGATTCCCTACAAGTCTGTATGTTTCATAGTTCCTGAGATATCGTGATGAATCAGTGACCTTTCGCTTTTATATATTATATAGATTCCCTACAAGTCTGTATGCTTCATAGTTCCTGAGATATCGTGATGAATCAGTGACCTTTCGCTTTTATATATTATATAGATTCCCTACAAGTCTGTATGTTTCATAGTTCCTGAGATATCGTGATGAATCAGTGACCTTTCGCTTTTATATATTATATAGATTCCCTACAAGTCTGTATGCTTCATAGTTCCTGAGATATCGTGATGAATCAGTGACCTTTCGCTTTTATATATTATATAGATTCCCTACAAGTCTGTATGTTTCATAGTTCCTGAGATATCGTGATGAATCAGTGACCTTTCGCTTTTATATATTATATAGATTCCCTACAAGTCTGTATGCTTCATAGTTCCTGAGATATCGTGATGAATTAGTGACCTTTCGCTTTTATATATTATATAGATTCCCTACAAGTCTGTATGTTTCATAGTTCCTAAGATATCGTGATGAATCAGTGACCTTTCGCTTTTATTTATATATATAAAAATCAATTGCTGTTTCGTTTGTCCCGCTAAAACTCGAGAACGGCTGGGCCGATTTAGCTAATTTTGGTTTTGAAATGTTCGTCGTAGTCCAGGAAAGGTTTAAACGGTGAGAAAATATGCAAAAATTACGAGGAAGATACGGCAGGACAACGTCTGCCGGGCCCACTAGTATATTATATAGATTCCCTACAAGTCTGTATGCTTCATTGTTCCCGAGATATCATGATGAATCAGTGACGTTTGTGAGTTTCGTTTTTATATATATAGATTCCCAATTGGCCACATAGTCCAAGCAAGCTACAAAACGACGAACAAAGAAACAGAAGAGGACTTCAGAACACTCAGTTTGTCGGGAAAGAGTAAAAAGTATCTGCCAAAAATGAAGGCTGCAGAAAATGTCACATCTTTATTATATTATCCGTGAGCCAGTTTCGCGTGTGTAATAATTCGCGTGCCGCGTCCCGGGACCCATTATCATAATCGGCGGCATCACTTCACCCCGGATATGCCCCTCTTACGTGAAATAACCTTTTGCCATCCGTGTTATGAGTGTGAGTGGATGACAGAAGTTATGTTTAGTATTTTTTTTTTACCCATTACAAGTTAGCCCTTGACTGCGATCTCACCTGATGGTAAGTGATGATGCAGTCTAAGGTAGTAGCGGGCTAACATGTTAGAGGCATGGCATTCGATTTCTACACGGCATCGTACCGGAACGCTAAATCGCTTGGCGGCAGGAAAATCTATGTGGTACAGTGGTTCTCACCAAGTGTAAAGAGAAGGCTCTTCACAATCGTGCATTGTGGCAACATCTCCTGAAGATGCTCCAGTATCGGAGTGAAACGTACATTGATTAAAAAAAAAATGATTTCAGTCCTTAGAGGAAGCTCGATGTGGTCCCATATTCTGACTCCAAATCCTCAATTCTGACACTAAAAAGTTAAAAATAAAAATTCTTTCCAAAAAACCGACTTCCAAAGCCACTGTAAAGTAAAAAGTTTCTTTTTTTTATCCACTACAAGTTAGCCCTTGACTGCGATCACACCTGATGGTAAGTGATGATGCAGTCTAAGATGGTAGCGGGCTAACCTGTAGGGGCATGGCAGTTATATTAAACCCATACCCCCAAATAATAATTCGTAATTTTGATTTCTACACACTATCGTGAAGTCGGGCGGGTATAAGCAAAGTTGACGCATCAGGCTCGCCCGACTTCAACATAGTGTGTAGAAATCAAAATTATTTTTAACCGACTTCAAAAAAATGAGGAGGTTCTCAATTCGGCGCGTATTTTTTACTTTATAGTGGCTTTGGAAGTCGGTTTTTTTTATTTTATTTTATTATAGAAATCTTACACCCTAAATGACCGCAACTTTAACAAACTTTATTTAAATTTAATGTTTAACATAATCAAGTGTAACAAAAAAACACATGCTACGACTTGTCTGTCCATAATTCCTAGATTTTACTAAGCGGTCGTTCTTTGTAGGGGAAATTTATTCCGAGCACGTAAAGGGTCGCCAAGTGGTTTAAAATACACAGATAAAATGCAAAAACGGAGAGAACAGCTTTTTTTTGTACGCGGGAAGCTGCTGAATTAATTTTAAAAAGCTAGAGCCCTGCAAATTTAATATAATTACGGTTTTTAGGTGAAATTCATGTTTTAATTCTATTGGTCCTAAGGCTGAAAATCATAGAGTATAATGCTGAAAATAAACACGACTCTAAAAGAGCGGGACCTCCCGCCTATAATATCTTACTAATATCATAAATGCGAAAGTTTGGATGGATGTATGGATGTATGGATGTATGGATGTCTGGATGTATGGATGTATGGATGTTTTTTACTCAATCACGCCCCAACGGGTGAATTCATCTGGCTGAAATTTGGCACAGAGATAGATTATAGTCTACAATAGCACATAGGCTACTTTTTATCCCGGAAAATCAAAGAGTTCCCGCGGGAACCAAAAAACCTCAAACCACGCAGACAAAGTCATGGGCATTCGCTAGTAACATTATACTAGTGGTCGCCCGCGACTTCGGTAGCTTACAATTTCTGATTTCCTATGAGATTTTGAGATTTTCCCGCTGCAAAAAACCTACTTATAGAGGCTATTTTATTATTTAAAACTAATAACTTATATTCCGATTTTCATGTTCTGAAGTTAGAGCTTCAAAACATAGGACTTAGATACAACCTTCTAACCCCCATTTCAACCCCTTAGGGGTGAATTTCCTTAAAAACGTTTCTTAACTGATGTCTACGCCATAGAAAGAACCTACCTTCAAAATTTTAAGTCTGTACGCTTTTTAGTTTCTGAGATATCATGATTAGTCAGTCAGTGAGTGAATGAGTGGTATTTCGCTTTTATTTAAATAGATTAACTTTTTTATTTAATTTGGTTTACAAGGACCGATTTCAATTTGATATACTTACCGTGTGAATTGCTTGAAATGTCTCTTTCAAACAAACAACCTTCATCATCGTCATCTTTTGATTTCAAGAGAATATCTTGAAAAATATGATTCATGTCGTCACTGCATTATTATCACTATTACTACTACTACTACTACTTCCTTATTACTATCATTATTATGCATTATTATCATAGATTCATCTCAGAAGTAGGCACCAGTTAATCTCCCCTTAATCATTTTGTACTCTAATTGAAACCCACAGGAGTAATTTGCTACAACTCGAAAGACCTAGAGTAAATGAATGCCAGGGCCCAATCGCTGTCGCGACCACAAAATTAAATTACGACCCAAACACCAAAGTATTTAACAATCGTTTGACATTTGACATTTTAATTATGAATTTGACATCTTTTGCTTGACATGTTTACTACTTTTTAACATTTTATTTGACACAATATTAAAAAGGTACATACAATAGATATTATTTTAATATTCATAGTATTTTTGCTGAATTTGACGTAAAGGCCTCATTAAGTCTTTTTCTCATCTGTAATAATCAAGACCTATACTTTGTGGTATTACTTAATACAAAGTTTAGGCCACAGTTTAGGCACTCCCCTCAGAGTCCAAAGTGGCAATTTAAAAGGTATAATACGGTGTGTTATAATTAACCAATAAGGTTGTTATAAAATTGTGTCTCATTGTTTAATATTGTCATCATCAAGATTAAGAATCATCATTTATCATGATTTAATTGGACAGTATGTAATAATTTTAATTTTATAAAATAAGATATATAGTATAATATTTGTACACCACACTGTGGTAGAATAGGAGCACTTTTATACTGATTTCCACCTCAAATGTACCTACACTATTCACAAATAAATAAATTGGAATTAAAATCGTTGTCCACTGCCGCGACTCGTACCAGACTGCCTAACAAATATCAAAACGTTTGTATTTAAAGAGATTACTTCCATACAAATTGATTGAAACTTTATGAATCGAGTCAAATTGATAGCTATCGAGATAATAAAACAAGAATGAGAATGGTTTTTTATTTAGGCCACAGTCCAACGCGCTGGCTTGCCAAAAATTGGCATTTTTTCATACCTATAAGAACACTATGGAGATTTTCTTGTTAAAGCCAGGTATAAATTGTTAGATGCCATCAGTAGTAATCTGTGTTTTGTGAGTAAAGGAATGAAACGGATATTGAATAGAAGCAGGCGTTACTTTGCGGAAGTCCATGATAGTGAATGAACTAGAAGTGTAATTCGCTATAATCCGCTACAGTAGACAAATCTAACAACAAGTAGAATGAAACGGAGTGTGAACCACAGATTTGTACTTAAATCTTAATCTACGAAGGTTGTCTATGTTCATATCGTACATTTTGAGTCTTAATCTATGGTTCAATAAATCGATTCATAACCATTCTGCTTTACCAACCGCCAAAGCATTAACAATATTTGAAAAAAATATATCTTTTCGTTTACCTAAAACCACGCTTTTATTATTATTTTATTATACAGCCTACCCATTTCTACAAATTAATTTATTTTGATTAACTCAAAAAAGTTATAGGTATGCCCCTGGGATATTGAAAACTACGTCAGTTTCTCTATATACCTACGTCTACCTTCCGAGAGAACCGTAAAGCTCGGACGGAATTCAAAAACAAAATGCAATTGAATTCTGCAACTGAAACGCTGGAAAATGTCTGAAAACTGCATTTGCCTGCGCTAAAGTTTCGTCTCTAATTGGTATCTACGAGGAATCATATGCGAAGGTTAATTTTTTTTCAAAGAATATTTAAAGAATATTTCCTTAACCTAGTCATGCCATAATAAATAAATCATACTTTTATCTTAAATCGTTATTATGCGTATTTAATTTTTTATATTTAAATGTGTAATTTGTGTATGTTTATGCATAATATTTTTATTGTTATATTTATGTATTTTATTTACATGTAATGTATATATTATACAATACGTTTATTATGTTTTATATTTTGTACTTACTTACTTAATAATAACGTGTATTCTATTGTGCCACACTACCCTACACATCTTATTCGATCCTCTCACCAAAGGTTGCCTGGTAGAGATTGCTCAGTAAGCAATAAGGCCGCCTTTGCATACCTAGTTTATAATTAACTTTACCTTGTATTTTTCATGTGTGCAATAAAGTATTTATCTATCTATCTATCTATCTTTTTTTTAAAGATTTATCTGTTGAAAAGTTTTAGTTGTGGCTTAACCACTTTACTGTGAAAGACGTGCCGCCAAACGATTTTGTAGTCTGAAACGAGTTTACGAGGCAATAACAAAACCTTAACTACGCGAACGAAGTCACGGGCAACATCTGTACTTGCGTGGTGTTCCTCATTGCTGAGGGTCGTAGCCCCTTTCCATTAATCACATAATTTCAGAAGTTTTAAGCGACGCGGAACGGAGATGTACTGCGTGACGTGACCCCGTGCAAACTAATACAAATGGTATCTCAGGTGGGGCTAGATCTTCATGGTCGTTTTTTAGGCCTAGATACTTTCTAATAATAGTTATTAAACCAATAATCTAATATCCCAATTTATATATTACTATCTGATGCCAAATTCCAAATTCCCACGGTATATGTCACCAGTATGGCTAGCATGTGCACAACGAGTAAATTTATATCTACCCGTTATCTCTATTTGTCCACTGATGCTAACATGGTTACTTAAGTCGTTACGTCATAAATAGAGATAAATATATCTTATCAGTGGTATTTTTCTCTACGAATCTTTACATGCCGACTATTTTTTTCTTGTAATATACAGCATTTATGTAGGGTAAACGAAAAATTAGCCGGCAACGACAACATCTCTCTCTCCGTCGCGAGATAATCTCGTGCTTAGCTAAGCACACAGGTCCTCAACTATACTCATATACTCATGCCAAAAATCACTTAGATCCATTGCTCCGTTGCGGCGTGACAAACCCTCAAAGAAACACATTTTCGCATATAGCAACCAACTCACATAATATTACAATTCATAATTAAAAAAATTAAAAAACACGACTGCCCTGCCAAAAAACGAACTAAAAAGTTCAAAATCTAAATTAATCTAGTTAAATAGAATCTCTTTCACTTTTTTATTAAATGTTTTTTTTTTGTGTATCACTGGATATTGAACTATAGTGTTATATATTTTTGGAATCTACTCATCATTTTCTAGATGATGATTATATAGTTAATCTTATTTTCGAAAAATTTTTTTCAACTTTAGTCTTAAATACGGGACCATGGTCACCCCATCAATTTATTTTAAAATTTTACAAGCATATGTCACTGTCATAAGCTAGAGATTCTAATGATACCTCATTCATCAAAATCGGTTCAGGTGTATAGAAGTTATGGTGGAACATACAAACTCACACACATACATGAACCCTGAAAACAATATGCTCCTTTTTTCAGGCAGTCGTATAAAATGTTCATAATCTGTGGCCTCCGGCTTGCTCATTGATCAATGATGCATTTCGGCGCTCGACACACGTCGCATAATCAACGTGATGCGATGACGTGACAGATTATTGAGCCCTGATGAACGCGACAGTGATGTGCACTGCTATGTCGATAGGATATTTAAATAAATAAATATATCGTTTATTATACGACTGCCTGAAAAAAGGAGTATATTGTTTTCAGGATTCAGGTATTTATGTATGTATGTATGTATGTGAGTTTGTATATTCCACCATAACTTCTACACGCCTGAACCGATTTTGATAAATGAGGTATTGTTAGAATCCCTAGCTTATTCCGGGTGACATAGGCTAGTAAATTTTTTAAAAAAATGATGGTATGACCATGGTCACGCATTAAAGAATAATATTTATGTATGTATGTATGTATGTGAGTTTGTATATTTCACCATAACTTCTGCACGCCTGAACCGATTTTGATAAATGAGGTATTGTTAGAATCCCTAGCTTATTCCGGGTGACATAGGCTAGTAAAATTTTTAAAAGAAATGATAGGATGACCATGATCACGCATTAAAGACAAAAGGGGAAAAAAATCGAAACTAAGATTAACTATATAATCATCATTTATAAAATTATGAGTAGATTCCAAAAATATATAACCCTATAGTTCAATATCCAGTGATTCACAAAAAAATATCTTGTAATAAAAATGTGAATAAGATTCTAATTCAACTAGATTGATTTAGATTTTTAACTTTTTAGTTAGTTTTTTGGCAGGGCAGTTGTATTTTTTAATTTTTTAAATTATGACTTGTTTTCAATCGTTTTGTGTTACATTGTAATTGATCTAGGAACTATTTGACGTTAAAAACTTTTGTGCATAAATTATTAAAAAATAATTACATTAAATGTTGCAAGATCAAGAAGTGGCTATCCTAGCTAGATTTTTTAAAACCTGTGTTAAGGGTAGCCACCATAATTTACATCAAACGCACCGCATCTTAACGCACCGCAACGCATAAGTATTAATGACCATATATTTGCATGGACATGCGGCAGCATACGATATCAGCCGAACGTAGCCAAACGTGTTTCTTGGGCGTTACATGGAGATATGGACTTTAATACGTAGGTATGTGTATATAGTAAAGGAAAGTAATTTATATATGTCACCGTAAGATTGTAAAAACCGTTAGATTATAATGTAACTCGCGAAATTGTTAGCTGTCGAAAGATTGTGAACCATTCAATGTGCTGAGTGTCAATTTTTTGAAATATGCATTGTTTGTTTGAAATATTTGTTGTTTTCTTGTCTGTTTCTTGTAGGTTAGGTTAGGGTTCGACATAAATAATCAGGTAGTTAGGTTCTATTGGGTTAATATACCTAACAGATTACAATCTACCGAAAAATAATGCGTTAAATCTTTCTCTCTAAGTCTAAGTCTAAATCTCTAATTAAATCTTTCGACAGTTTGCAATTTCGCGAGTTAGATTATAATCTACCTCGCGAATCGGTTTTTACAATCTTACGGAGTATATACTGTATACTGTAATATGTGTATTAATTAATTTCCTTTACAAAACTAGCCTATACCACACTTCAAGTGCTCATCTATACCTACCCATGCAAAAGTTTACGTTGATCCATTGCTCTGTTGCGGCGTGATTGAAAAACAAACAAACACACTTCTGCATTTATAATATTAGCGAGATATGATAATATTATGTAGTATGTAGTAATATACCTATTATGGTAAAGCTATAAATCGAGTAGCTCATCTAATATCTTCGAGGAAATAGTAAACGATATGTTTTCTGGAACACCTCATCTGGGATTCAAGGGAGGCAGTACATTTTATTGAAAACATAAACATGCGTCATATTGGAAAACATTTTTCGTACAGGGTAAACTAACTTATACTGGAAAACATGGTACGTTCACTGTATAATTCAAGCAAATACATAATGTAACAAAGGATAAACTGTCTGAAAGGTATATCAAATCCCAGGGCCGTCACTCAACAGTATTATCTATTATGTATGACTAGCTTTTGCCCGCGGCTTTGCTTGCGTTCGGTTCGATTTTCATACAAATTTCAAAGCCCTAATTTAAACTCTAGTGGTTGAATTTTCAAAAACACTTTCTTAGCGTATAAAAAGCTATATGCTTTCTGCAGTGGTTTGAGTTGGGCGTTGATAAATCAGTCATTTTTCTTTTATATATTTAGATATGTTTATACTACACACTACACAATATACACTATGTTTATACAATATACATGTTCTATGTTATATAATTAATAGTATATCAATTTTTTTTTAATGTCAATATTGTACTTTTTTTTAAATTATATTTTTGTACCTATATCACTTAACAATTTCACCTAATTCACTTTCAAGGAAAGCTGGAAGAAATTTCTTTTTAGAGATAAGCTTTACCTTTGTCCACTTTTTAAATATTTGTTTTAGGACAGTATTTCGTACAAAAATAATAAAAATAAAAATAAAATAAAATTGTTTGGTCAAACATAATTTTATCGACATAATCTATAGCGTTACATCCCTATTCGTTAGCAACGACTGCAGGGCTGTCACTCGTCAGTGTTGTCAGCTCTCTGTCCAGTGCAGGGACGACTGAATGTGATCGCGAAGCTATTAATGAGTCATTAATGAACGTGCTCAGGTTACATAATAAACCTTTGTACTGGCGGTACTTACAGCTGTAATATTCCCATTCATTCTTATACACAACCACAACTTCCCACTGCTGGGCACAGGTCTCCACTCTCATAAGAGAGTGGGAATTAGAGCTTAGACCCACCACGCTGCTCCAGTGCGTGTTGGCGGGCTTTAACGACTATTATCATGTGTGTGATAATAACCGGGACCGACGGCTTAACGTGCTCTCCGAGGCACGGGGGTGAAACACCACAAACTTCCTAACTCCGGGCTAGTACTGAGAATTTTTAGTGAGAAAAACCCAATACTTAATTATGACCCGACCCGGGACTGGAACCCGGGACCTCGTCGGCCGCAGTCGAACATGCCAACCACTAGTCCAACGAGGCAGTCTACTACTACTAGTCCTTTTCATTACAACCATTGAATCCTCAACTGCATCATTGCTTTTTAAGTGTGCTTAATTTCGGCCACGGCAGCCAATCTCCAAAGAGATTAGCCATCTGCGCGGGAGATATTAGGTAAAGGGCATCAAATGCAAAACACAGGTGTCTCCGTTCCTTTCCTCTCATAGCCCGATGGGATGGAAAAGTTGACAAGACCGGCGAGAGATCATTCGCAGAACCGTTGGCTTTACGTGCTCTCCAAGGTACGAGGGTGAAACCCCGCCAACTTCTTAACTCTAGGCTAGTTACTACTAACTAAAAATTCCTTATCAGAAAAACCCATTACAATATACTCAGTTCTGACGCGACCGGGGACTCGAACCCGCTCAATCCGTAAGCCATAGTCGAACATACGAACCACTAGACTAACAGTGTAGTACATAATATCAGTATTGTACAATCATTTTTCCGAACCAGTGGTAGAGTCAACGTTTGATAAGTGGCACAAGTTGTCCTACATGAAATAAATAAATCATTTATCATTTATTTATCATAAAGGTAGGTACTAACTAGTAGTACCTACTAAAAATTCCTTATCAGAAAAACCCATTACAATATACTCAGTTCTGGCGCGACCGCGGACTGGAACCCGCTTACCTCGTAAGCCATAGTCGAACATGCAAACCCCTAGACTAACAGTTAGTGTAGTACATAAAGGTCGATGCTTTTAAAAACGTGATAGAGTGTGTTTGTCACACGCTATCCATAAGTGCCCCTTGACACGGCGAACGACGAATTAAATTATACCGTCGCGACGCAAACATTGACTCCTCAGGAACGAGTCTATCGAGGTGTTTGTGCCTCTGAGAGCCTACAGTGTGCTAGGTAGGTTTTTTTTCATTTCATTTCATTTATTCAAGGCACACGTCCACGTGGTCGTTCCCCCACTAGGTGGACGGATTCAATCCGTTCCGCCACAAATTTATCCGTCCCCCAGTGTTCCCGAGATGCCGCCAACAGAAGTCGATGGAAGGAGATCGCAAGAGCTGCTGTGAAGGCCCAATCATAACCACGACCACTCTGCCAAGAGTGAACGAATGAGAAGAGAAGATTCATTGCATTCATGTACATACAATATAATATAATTAATTAATTATAATGACATGAGGCCCCGCCCCCCATTGCAATTTGTATATTAGTACAATTAAACAATCATAATATACCTATTAACAATTTCAGTAAGTCTAACACACTACATTTTAATTTATCTACCTAAGTGTACTAATTACAATAAAGGTCAAGTCTGACAACCTACGGTGTAGGTAATGCTAGATAATCTATATCTATACTAGTTTTATAAACGAATGCCCGCAATTTCGTCCGCGTGGATTGAGATTTTTCGATTCCCGCAGGAACTCTTTAATTTCTGTGATAATCATAATTAATAAAATTAAAAAATTAATATAACGAATTAAAAAATACGACTGCTCTGCCATATTATTTTTGGAGTTTACCTCCATAAGAAGCGATTTGCATATTATATAGCCTTTGGAATCTTATTCACATTTTTTATTAAATGATATTTTTTTGTGAATCACTAAATATTGAACCATAGTGTTATATATTTTTGGAATCTACTCATCATTTTCTAGATGATGATTATATAGGTAATCTTATTTTCGAATATTTTTTTTCAAATTTAGTCTTTAATGCGGCTCCATGGTCACCCCATCAATTATTTTTGAAATTTTACTAGCCTTTATCACCCGGAATAAGCTAGGGATTCTAAGGATACCTCATTTATCAAAATCGGTTCAGGCGTATAGAAGTTATGGTGGAATATACAAACTCACATACATACATGAACCATGAAATCAATTTACTCCTTTTTTCAGGCAGTCGTATAAAAAGGCCTTAAAGAAATTTTCATACAGTGAAAATCGAACTCGTGAAAAGTGAACAAAGGCTTGTATTTGGATAAAACCAAAATGTGAACTCAAAAATTTCAAGTCTGGGAGCAATTTATTTCTATAAATCCAACTTTATACAACCTACCAGCTAAACCTACTTTACAATCAAGCCTGCTAAACGGCCGTCTTTCCCAGCGGGAAGCTCTGACAGGTAAACATAGGATATACGAGTATAGATCAAATATACTTGTTACGCTCGGCCTGCAAATGTTTGCTCTAACGTTCTATCGGCATTGATTTTAATCCACCTTAGCAACGTGACAGGGGGTACACTAAATGAACTGGTGCCATGCCAACGCTTAAAGCAATACTTAAGCAATATTACTCAAAATGACACTTTGATGTCATGTTACCACCCTATCGGCAAAGACGTCCCGCAAAGCGATATGGCGTTTTAGTACGATGCTGTGTAGAAACCGATTAGGGGTTTAATATAGCTGCCATAACTATACCATAATTTGGGCCGGATGCCTATGCTAGCTATCTGTGTGCCAAACAGTTCGATCCATTCAGTGGTTTGACAAGTGCATTGAATATAGATCAGTAAGTATAACCTTGTCCTTTATATTTTGACTAGCTTTTGCTCGCAGCTTCACTCACGTTAAAATTCAATTTCCATACAAATTTCAAACCCCCTTTTTACCCCCTTAGGAAATTAATTTTAATAAAATATCTTTCTCTGTTTGCCCAGCCCGATCCGTCAAGTGGTTTGAGTTGATCGTCGATACATCAGTCAATCAATCATCCTTTCCTTTTATATATATCAGAATAGCGAATGCCCGCGACTTCGTCTGCGTGGATCGAGGTTTCTTGATTCCCGCGGGAATTCCTAAATTTTCCGGGATAAAAAGATTTTCCTATGTGCTATTCCAGACTATAATCTATTTCTGTGCCAAATTTGAGCCAGATCCGTTCAGCCGTTGGGGCGTGATTGAGTAACAAACGTCCACACATCCATACATCCAGACATCCAAACATCCATACATCCATCCATCCAAACTTTCGCATTTATAATATTATATCAGATATTAAATATCAGATATCAGATTTATTGTATATTGGACGTTGGAAGGGGTTATATTAAGGCGGCAGTCATACTCCTTATTGGTTGCTATGCAGCATCGTACAGGAACGCTTAATTGCTTTCTTGGGAAAGTAGCAGCCACGTGGCATCAGATTAGAGGTTTAGCGTTCCGGTACGGTAGAAACCGATTAGGGCCAATAATATAACTGCCATACCTCTAAACAGGTTAGCCCGCTAGTATCAAAGGTCAAAAGTAGTCAAAGGTTACTTGAAATAGATAAAAACATGAAACAAAATAATGTCGACAATGATCTTTTATGTATAGATGTAGACGTAGATGATGACTTTTATAGCTTTAGCGGTATGGCTTGACATGTTTTATTCAGTAACTAGATGATGTCCGCAACTTCGTCCGCGTGAATTAACTGTTTTTCATTGCTGCAGGAACTCTTTAATTTTCCGGGACACACTTTCGCATTTATAATAATTAGTATGGATTATGTTAATAGCTAGCTTAGAATTCTTTTGTATTGTTTTCAATAAAGGTTTAAAAGAAAAAATACTTGAACTTTTCTATTCAATGAAATTAAACAATTAAAGAAAACACTTACCTAGTGTGCAATAAAGATCTTCTCTACTCAGCTTGGCGGGTAGTTTTTCAATTAGTAGATGCAGTAATGACTAGAAATAAAGAACCAATCCCACTGAGTGCAAATTATACAATTTAATTACCTACCAAAGCCTTTGTAATGTTGAATTGTGGCATTATGGCGAATGGGTACATTAGTGTAGCGACACTAAATTTTTAATTAGCTCAGGTTAATACGTGTTATCTTAAACATTATCTTTCTCTTTGTATTACATGCTTCATATGTGAGGGTCATGACCCCTTATTATAGAAATATGTTTTCAACCCCCTTAATTCCAGTAACCTATACATTATAGTTAATTGTTGTAGAATTCGCATTCAAGGGCTAACTTGTAGTATGTAAAAAAAAATTGTCTTGGGATAATAATGCAGCTCTATGTCTTGTCCATGTGTGGTCAGTATGATCTTTTTGAATAGGACTCAACTAAGAATATTCTAGTCATCAGTTAGTGAAAATACACGAACATTTAACTTGCGTTCTTGCAAATAGAAACTGACTTGGGGTATGTATTTAATATTACTGTCATACCCCTAACAGGTTAGTCCGCTACCATTTAAGACTGCATCATCACTTACCATCAAGTGAGATCAATAAAATAACGGACGCGATGGAGATCATTGAATGAGGATTCCAAACGCGCCCTGATATGAAAAACATGCCACACTAACATGCCCGCGACTTCGTCCACGTGGATTGAGATTCCTTGGTTCCCGCGGGAACTCTTTCATTTTCCGGGATACAAAGTAGCCTACGTGTTATTCTACACTATAATCTATCTCTATGCCAAATTTCTTCCAGATCGTTTCAGCCTATGTGGCATAATTGAGTAACAAACATCCGTCCACCTAAACTTTCGCATTTATAATAATTAGTATAGATTATGTTACGCTAGCTAGTTTCGAATTCTTTTGTATTGTTTTCATTAAAGGTGTAAAAGAAAAAATACTTGAACTTTTCTATTCAATGAAATTAAACAATTAAAGAAAACACTTACCTAGTGTGTCGTTCATAGAAGGATTATTGGTGGAAGCGGCCATGACCCTCAGTAATTGCGGAATACGACGCAAGGAGGACTATAGACAATATCCGTGTACAATCAATACAGCTAGAAGGATTTGTATTTAATAAAAGTCATAATAAAAAAAATAAAAAAACACGACTGCCTTAATCTAATGTAGACAAATTAGAATCTCATTCACATTTTTATTAAATGATATTTTTTGTGAATCACTGAATATTGAACTATAGTGTTATATATTTTTGGAATCTACTCATCATTTTCTAGATGATGATCATATAGCTAATCTTGTTTTCGATTTTTTTTCAACTTTAGCCTTTAATGCGGGACCATAGTCACCCCATCACCCGGAATAAGCTAGGAATTCTAACGATACCTCATTTATCAAAATCGGTTCAGGCGTATAGAAGTTATGGTGGAATATACAAACTCACATACATACATACGTGAACCCTGAAAACACTATACTCCTTCTTTCAGGCAGTCGTATAAAAAGTAGCCTGTGTCCTTCCCCGATACATACATGCATACATACATGCATGAACCCTGAAAACAATAAACTCCTTTTTTCAGGTAGTCGTATAAAAATTCAATCCAATTAAGTGCAAATTGTACAAACATAGCAACCAATTCCTTTTTAATGTCAAATTGCGAGTCGGAATAGGTACATTAGTAGCAAAACTCAATTTTCCATCGGTGGCCAGCTCGATAACACGCTATCTAAAACAGTTTAGCTCCGTCAGCGCGACCGACCGACAAATTGTGTGTAGGGAATAATGACACAGGTTCACATTAGTAGCTGTAAGGGCAGTTTACAAATGGGCGGAAGAAACGGCGGCTGTGTTGGATTGCTCTGGAACTTCACAACCTTGTTCCTCCTTCTCCGTTCTACCACAGAACAGCGAGAAACCGTGAGCGTTGGCACCCTTACGTGGTTGACGTTCAACGTTTTTGCTCGACGTTTCTGATACGAACCGCTACGGTGTGGAACACCCTCCCAGCGCACGTGTTTCCTGCCACTTATAACTTAAGTACCTCCAAGGCAAGAGTGAATAGGCATCTTCTAGGCAAGCGTGTTCCAACCTAGACCTCATCATTGCTTTGCACTAAGCATGATTGTCGTCAAGCGCAAGCCTATCTTGCAATACAAAAAAAATAGCGTTTTTTGTGATAAACAAAAACTATTTTTTTTATCCACTACAAGTTAGCCCTTGACTGCGATCTCACCTGAAGTGATGATGCAGTTTAAGATGGTAGCGGACTAACCTGATGGAGGCATGGCGGTTATATTAAACCCATACCCCTATTCGGTTTCTACACGGCATCGTACCGGAACGCGTATGGTGGTAACTAGCCACGGCCGGAGCCTCCCACCAGGCCAGACCAGGGAATACGCAGAAATTATAAATTCCCAAATTGACCCTGCCGGGGAGCGAACCCGGGAACCTCCGCACGTTAAGACAGCAGCGGTACACACTGCGCCACAGAGGTCGTCAAAATAAAAACGAGATGATGCCCGCGACTTGCCCGCGTGGATTACGTTTTTTTGATTCCCGGGGGAACTTCTTAATTTTCCAGGATATTAAAAAAATAAAAAAACGACTGCCCTGTCCAAAAAGGAAATAAAAAGATAAAAACCTATATTAATCTAGTTAAATTAGAATCTTATTCACATTTATATTAAATGATATTTTTTTGTGAATCACTGGGTATAGAACTATAGTGTTATATATTTTTGGAATCTACTAATTATTTTCTAGATGATGATTATATAGTTAATCTTATTTTCGAACTATTTTTTTCAACTTTAGTCTTTAATGCGGAACCATGGTCACCCCATCAATTTTGTTTTAATTTTACTAGCCTATGTCACCCGGAATAAGCTAGGAATTCTAACGATTCCTCATTTATCAAAATCGGTTCAGGCGTATAGAAGTTATGGTGGAATATACAAATTCACATACAAACATGAACCCTGAAAACAATATACTCATTTTTTCAGGCAGTCGTATAAAAAGTAGCCTGTGTCCTTTCCCGATACGCCAAGCCTACCGCTTCACCAAATTGCATCAAAAACGGTCGAATAGATGCGCCGTGAAAGCGTAGCAGACATACAAACAGACATACTTTCGCATTTACAATATTAGAATGGTTGTATGCCAAACTTTTAGAAAAAACCTTCAACCACGCGGTTCCAAGCGGACGTCAGCCATTTGTAAATATGTTTCATTTCATTTCATAGCACGTACAATACCTTTTGCTCTCATTCAATACAGAAGTACTCAGTTCGTTGGAGGCCTAATTGTCGAGGTAATTAATTCGAATGATGCGGCACTACATAAAACAATGATAATATTTCATTCTAGCGAATAATACGAACCGTACAACCGCCCACCATTACCGGCGGATGGGAATTTTCATTTGGATTGAATGAAAGAATCGATTTCAAATTAAGCACTTAATTAGGGCCAAGCTATTTGTATGGATATTTTATATTTCTCCTATTTGTATGGATTAATTGTTTCCATGTTGAGTTGCAGAGACGATTAATTTACCTGGTGTTTTTTTGCTGTTAACCCAGGATGCTATTGTATTTAATATGAATAAAATATAGTATGTACGATCCACTATTTTATATTAAAAAGTTTTTGCTTCGTTTAATCAATTTTATTATGCTATTCGAACTCTTAAAAATTATGATATCTTAGTGTAGATACCCCACTTCTTACTCAGGTGGTCGGGGGTTCAATTCCCGGGCATGTTCATCTTACTTTTCGGAATTATGTGCGTGTTAAGAAATTAAATATGCCTTAACTGTGAAAGAAAAACCCGAGAGTTCTTCATAATGTTCTCAAAGGTGTCTAAAGTAATTTTTCAAGTCCAATCCGCACTTGGCCAACGTGGTGGAATATTACCTAGCCCTCTTCGTTCTAAAAAGCGACTCGTGCTCAAGTTTAAGCAGTAGTTAGTAATGATTCACAATTATTCTTTCATGCTTAAACAGTTTCACCGATTTTGATGGAACTTGGCAGCCATAACCTACTTTTTATCCCGGGTAATCAAAGAGTTCCAACGAGATAAATAAAGGAATTATGTCAAAAACCACGGCATCATCTATTAAAGTCAAAGTTAAAGAATATTTATTCAGAACTTCGTCCGCGTGGGATAAGTTTTTAATTCCCACGGGAACTTCTTAATTTTCCGGAATAGCCTATGGTACTCTCCAGTTCCTCAAATATACCGATGCAAAAAAATCGCGTCGATCTATGGTGTCCAACAAATAAACATTATAGTATGATTGGTACCTTCACAGTACAATTTTCGAATGTCAACCTAATATGAGAAATATTAAGAAATAAAGTTCAATTTAGTCGCCATTTCAAGCGCATACGTTCCAGAATATTCCTTATTTAGGTGACAAATGAATGTAATAACGCGGCATACGCCATTTTCAACAATTAATGAGTGTCCGGGGAAATTAGACGGCTCCTTGCAATAAAAGTTTTTGGCCCAAGGCTGTTGGCGAGTTGACATTAAAAGTTTACTCAATTTAAACTGTAGTAGGGAAGAGATTTTTTGCCAGCGTCGGTCGTGGCTAAGAAGGAAATACACTACGGATAAATATATAAACCCTGAAAGCAATATACTCCTTTTTTCAGGCAGTCGTATAAAAAGACGGCGTGCGATTTTTAAGGGCCTGTGCAGACGACTGTGCAGGGCCAAGGTAGAACTGTCCGGACATAATTCAAAGTAAGTTTATTCAAAATTTGTTTTTGATGAAACATCGGTTATGTCCCGGGGAAGGACAAAGGCTTTTTATCCCGGAATATTAAGGAGTTCCTGCGGGACTTTAAAAAAAAGTTAAAACACGTGGTTGACGTCGTATACCTCTTTTATATAAACTCTAGTCTACATATGTAAACATAATTCCAAAAGTGGGTGAACAATTAAATTGCTTTTAAATATGTTTTCACTCTCTGTAAAATATGCATGAGCGAATGGTCACAACGTGTAGCGATTCCACGAGAGATTTAACGTAAAAACTTGATTAAACTTTAAAGAAAATATTCATTTGGTTCAGCCATGATTGCTATCGTTAAGCTCAAATCAAATTGCGATCTAAACACAAAAGTATTCAATAATCGCTGGGTCTGCCCGCAGGAGACTAACTTTCAAATATCAAAATACTAGTATTTATGCAAATTATTCCAATATGGCGTCCCCGCCAAAGAACGAACCGAATGAAATACATCGAATGAGTCAAATATCAATTTCATTAAACCTTCGTCAATAAATAAATTAACAATATTTTATCTTTTCTAAAAATTCAAGTCAAATTTAAAAGAAAAGCTGACACATAAGAGGTATACGAAGGCTGTTACGTCCATTTCTGCTAATACCCAGTGCAGACTTCTAGACCGGGGGGTAATTACAGAAACACAATATCTACTGCGTTCCCGGGGCGCCTCGCTATAATTGGAGACGCCTTTGTACCGCTAAGATACGCTTTGTGTAATTCCAGGAAATCGAATTATTAGCAGAGCTCTATTGACAGGGAATACCTCTATTTCAAATGGATTCTGCATAAATAATGATGATCTCCTTGTGCTCCTAAGCTTTGTCGTTTCATTGTTTTGTAGAAAAATTAATCATTTCACATTTCTTCAAACGGATATTTTGATAAGTAACTAGATGATGTCCGCAAGTTTGTCCATGTGGATTAAGTGTCCGTGTGGAAATTACTTTTCGATTCCCGCTGGAACTCCTGATTGAAAAACAATTGTAACAGTTCATTTGAATAAAAAACATTTGAATTTTGTGTTTAGAATTTTGAATTCAATAAGGCTGCTATGTATACTTCTTTAACGTCAATAAAATTGAGGGTCCCAAACGCGACCTAGTCTGAGAAGAAGTATTTTTCTTCTTTTTGCTCTTGAAGAAATCTTTCAAGTACACACGTATATAGCAATCATCATCTAGGTTTAGTCACCCATTCACATAATATAGACCTTATTAAACTCCACACATAACGCGATATGACCATGACACTCGTTGTTTTTATTCCTTAAAAGCTTACTGAGTAATAATAATAATTGTCTTTCATAAACGTTTCGTAGATATGAGGCAATTACGCGTAATGGCAACTCGCGTATAGCACAAGTATAATATAGGTAATTGCCTTAATACGACTAAGTACGTAATAGATTGCCCTTATCTTATAGATTGCCCTTTGCCTCTAAGTATATAATTGTACGACAATTTTATTATGGAGTGGTGATACGCAGTAAAGAGGATCTTTGCTGACGAAGTCGCGGGTATAACTTAGTTTATCGTATTTTCTTAATAATGAAGTATTTAAAACGCTCTTGGCTTGCGTGGTGCACTAAGGCCGGTATTATTAAACCGACATCAACTAAAAACGCGTTCTCAAGTATTGATTAATGTACGCTTGTGACCGGTCTTAAGCATAGATTGACCGAGACTTGAGTGAGTACCTTAGTTTATAGTATATTTTTCAACATTACTCTGTCAAATATCAACCGATTTTCATGATTCTTTGAACAAACAAACGATGCCTTAATGTTGCCATTGAAAATGGTTATCAGATGCAAATCGCCTGAGACGCCTTTTTGGCCATAGCTCCAAAGATTTTGGGAGGATCGAGATGGAAATAGTACCAAAAGTTGCGGAATTTATCGAGGCACGTGTAAGCGTTTGAATTTTGAAAATCGGTTCGTAACTTTCTTTGGAATTTTGAAAAATGTAAAAAAGTCGATTTTTGGGGGGTGTTTGTTAACTAAATTGTAACTTCTTCTATTTCGAAAAAAAAATGACTTACGAAAAAATTAAAAAAGGGTCCTAGGCCTAGGGTATTAGTTTAGCTACAAAATGGTGCAAAGAATTTGAAAATCGGTTAATAATTGTGACCTGGTAGGTGGTCCCTTTAGATTTGGAATTGTAGAAAAACTGGTATTTCCGTATATAAAAAGTTATGTAGCCTCTATGATTAGTGACCGATTGTCATGGTAATGGTGTTATAAGATGCGGACGCAGACGAGAAGTGTATTCGAGTTGGAATTTCGAATTATTCAACTTGTAATGTGTTATTCAAAATGAATTTTTTTTTCGTAATATTTTGTATTCATTTTCAATGCTCCAATCCTTGCGGGGACTGCGAAATCTCTGTTTTTTTTCCATATTGTATAACAAGTCAGAATTAAAAAATTTAAACACGACTGCCCTGCCAAAAACCGAACTAAAAAGTTAAAAATCTAAAATACTCTAGTTAAATTAGAATCTTATTCACATTTTTAGTAAATGATATTTTTTTGTGAATCACTGGATATTGAACTATAGTGTTATATATTTTTGGAATCTACTCATCATTTTCTAGATGATGATTATATAGTTAATCTTATTATCGTTTTTTTTTAAAATTTAGTCTTTAATGCGGGACTATGGTCATCCCATAATTTTTTTTTTTTAATTTACTACCCTATGTCACCCGGAATAAGCTAGGGATTCTAACGATACCACATTTATCAAAATCGGTTCAGTTATGGTGGAATATACAAACTCACATACATACATGAACCCTGAAAACAATATGCTCCTTTTTTCAGGCAGTCGTATAATAATAAATAGGTAGCTCTAGTATGTAAGTTAAGTCCAGACGGGTAAAGCCGAGACCGCGGTCAGCTAGTCAACCTCTGGCGCAGTGGTGAGCGCTGTGATCTTCAAAGAGGGAGGTTCCAGGTTCGATCAAGATTAATTCGCGCATTCACAAATTCTGAATTTTCTCTGGTCTGGCCTGGTTTGAGGCTAAGTGATGATGCAATCTACGGTGGTAACCTGTTGGGGATTGGGTACGTCTGTGACGGTAGGAAGCTTTGGTCGTGGCAGTCGGACATACTAACCACTAGACCAACGAGGCAGTCAGTAGTGGCATAAAAAATAATAATAGCACTAAATAAAATTGAAATAGTGTGATCTTGAGCACAGGAACTAACCAGGTGGACCGTTGTAGTGAAGTTTATAGCGATATTACCTTTTATGCCAGATATTAGGCTCTTTCCGCACGAAAAAGAAAATTCGAAAATAAGATTTACTTTATAATCATCATCTAGAAAATGATGAGTAGATTCCAAAAATGTATAACACTATAGTGCAATATCCAGTGGTTCACAAAAAAATATAATTTAAGAAAAATGTGTATAACTTTTTAGTTAGTTTTTTGCCAAGGCAGTCGTGTTTTTTTATTTGTTTTAGTTATGACTTGTTTACGTTTTGGGTCACGTTAAAGTTAACTATCATTGGTTACATTTTCGATCAAGTTAACTATCATCTATGTAAATGGAATTTATCCAACGCCAATTGTCATTCTGTCAAGCGCTTGACAATTCCAATACAAATCGAAATTAATTCTAACGCGATCTAATAGTAAAAAAAGTAAAAATTCGGAATGTAGCCTACGAGAGAATAAGAAAATTTAACTTGTACTCTATCTCGTTCTCTCGCAGGCTAAATCGTATTTATGAATATGTTTGTCTCTTTTTGGTGTCGCTTTTTCGTTTCTTTTTTTAAGTTTCGTTGAATTTTCAAATCACGACGATTTTAAAAAAGTTTCACTTCATAAACTCCCACTAGGCCCCCGAATACGAGAATTCTCGATCCAAAGTAGAAATAGCACTATTTGTATAAAGTAAGTTGTGCACTAGATCCAGATTTCTTTTTCGTAATCCGAATCCGAAAATCCAGATGTAGCGCTCAACCCTCCATATGTTTGTATGCAGTATATAACTGCCTCGTTGGTCTAGTGGTTGGCATATTCGACTGCGGCCGATGGGGTCCCGGATTCGAGTCCCGGCCCATAACAATTATTGGGTTTTTCTGACTAGAAATTCTCAGTACTAGCCCGGAGTTAGGAAGTTGGCGGTGTTTCACCCCCGTGCCTCGGAGAGCACGTTAAACCGTCGGTCCCGGTTATTATCACTAACATGATAATAGTCGTTAAAGCATTGGAGCAGCATGGTGGGTCTAAGCTCTAACTCCCTCTCTTTCATGAGAGTGGAGGCCTGTGCCCAGCAGTGGGACGTTAATAGGCTGTAGTGGTGGTGGTTGTATGCAGTGCGAAAAGAGCCTAAGTACCCATCGATACAGCTTCATATAAATTGAATTGTATCTCTATTGATTTGTGCCATACCGTAATACAATTGGCTATAAACACAGCCTAGACTAGTTTGCCGATCCGAGGCAACAAATTGGAGTATCACAATAGCTGTATAGCGTATAGATAACATATGATATACAACCTTTGTCTTGCGGCGTTCTATAATAGCAAGGATACACATATAAATTGAGACATTGTCGCATGATATATGAGTTTGTGTGAAGCCTACGCTTGATTTATAATTTTCACCTATTTGCCCATTTGTTTCGGCTTAGGAGTCTTACATGGTCATGAGTTCTCTTTAAATAGCAATAAGATAGGAAAAATAGTGATTATAGGGGTAAGAATCCCAGAATAACATATTAGTAATGGAAAGACGTGATAAGCAGTTTAGAGTTCCGGTACGATGCCGTATAGAAATCGACTAGGGATATATAACTGTTTTACCCCTAACAGGTTAGCCCGCTAACATTTTAGACTGCATCATCACTTAACATCAGGTGAGATCGCAGTAAAGGGCTAACTTGTTGTGGATTTAAAAAAATATATAGTTTATTGTCCCGCTCTACAAAAAAACTTACCTCACAAGATATGAATGGAACTAGCATGTAGTGAACGTAAGTACTTAATGACACTGAACCCCAAAATCATCATTTATACTAATATTCTTCTTCTTCTTGCCCTTTTTCCACGTTATGTGAGGTCAGCACAACATGTTTTCTTCTTCCACTCACTTCTGTTATCCATCAACCTTGTATACGCATATCCTCTTTCACACAATCCATCCATCTTTTCTTTGGTCTCCCTCTAATCTTTTTTCTTTCCACTTGCATATCTATCATTCTTCTCGTAATATGCCTTTCTTCCCTCCGCATTACATGCCCATACCATGCTAACCTTTTACTCCTCATCTTTTCTATCACTGGCGCTACTTTCAAACTTCCCCTTATATATTAATTTCTAATCTTATCCATTCTAGTCACACCGCACATCCATCTCAACATTCGCATTTCGGTCGCATGTACTTTTCTTTCATCCATCCCTTTCACCGCCCAACATTCTGAACCATATAATGCGACAGGTCTAATGACTGTCTTGTATATCTTCCCTTTTAGTTTAAGGGGCATTCGTGGGTCATTTAGTACTCAGGCAAAATTTTAAATGAATGAGTAAACAGCTGGTTCTTAAATAAGCAACCTACGTTCACAATATTCTTCGTATTTTCGTGTCATACCTAAAATTGAATGGGTACCTACAAGGGTCGACACTAAACCTCATGTGTCACCAACTAAGCCGCACCGTAAACAGCGGGATGTATCTGCGTTCATCGTAACATATTCCCAGTTTTATTACCTAAGATTACCTGCATTATGTTGAAACATACACGCATATACCACATACTATCACACATCTCCATTTTCAAAGGTTAAATTTACGTACATACTGTTTAATATATAGATTATTTTATTAGATATTAATTAGTTTTTTTTTGTTCTGTTTTGTACTTGATCTGTGATCTTGATAGTTCCAAATAAAGATTTATTTATTTTATCTATTTATTTAAATATTAAAATTAAATTGAATCAATGATATAAAGCATAAACAATTGTTGAATGTTGTATGTTTCCGAACGCAGCGCTTAACAATTAAAAAAACTATCTGTCAAATGTCACCGCGGTCTCTTCCCTTCCTTTTCTGGACATCCGTACAGGCAACGGCCACACATTTTTGTTATACATAAAATATTTTAAATATAATATTATAAATGCGAAAGTGTGTCTGTCTGCCTGTCTGCTACGCTTTCACGGCCCATCTGTTCAACCGATATTGATGAAATTTGGTACAGGGATAGGTTGTATCCCGGGACAGGACAAATGCTACTTTTTATCTCGGAAAATTAAAGAAATCCCGCGGGAATCGAAAATATTAATCCACGCAGTCACAGGAATCATCTTGTTTAAAATACTTATTAAAATAAAATAATACAGTGTGCAAGCTTAGTTTTCAATATATATTTCACACCAACCACATACACATATTAGAAGCTAGATCTATAATAGCCAGTGATTTTGTGAACACTCAATTTTAGAATGTGAACGGTGTACCGGTCAGTACTATTTTATCATCCTAACTCCTCCGTATTTCAACATTCTATGGAAATGAGTTTCCATAGTGTTCTTAACGGTGTAATTATAGTCTGCCAATGCACACTTGGGTAGCGTGGTGAAGTAAGGCTTAAACTCTTCAAATACTGCGAAGAGACCATGGTCTCATCAATATCTCATCAACGGCCTATTACTTAACTGCTATTTATAAATAGTGGGCTGGTGATGAGTATTTTTTTATCCACTACAAGTTAGCCCTTGACTGCGATCTCACATGGTAAGTGACGACGCAGTCCAAGATGGTAGCGGGCTAACCTGTTAGGGGCATGGCAGTTATATTAAGCCCATACCCCTTTTCGGTTTCTACACAACATCGTACCGGAACGCTAAATCGCTTGGCGGCACGTTTTTGCCGGTAGGGTAGTGACAAGTCACGGGCGAAGCCTCCCAGGTCAGACCAGAAAATTCAGAAATTATAAATTCCAAAATTGAGGGTCAATTTGGGAATTTATTGATCTGGTACCCGGACCTCCGCACGTTAAGACAACAGCGCTACACACTGCGCCACGAGGGTATTCAATTCAAATTTAAAAGCAAAGCTGACACAAGGAAGAATCGCGTTTATCGCATCAATTACCCATCATCTATTCACACCTTATAACTATACAGAAGCCTCAGACCAGCTGTCGCTGATTTATGCACCGCTTGATTCCTATAGACGAGTGTTCCTGACTGAGAGACCGTTCATCTTTCGCTTTGAGTGGAAAAAGATTTCTCACGCCTCTTCAGAAGCAATTTAATACTGCTTAGATGATAGAGTATATTTTTATTGCCATTTTGATGGATATTTTAGCTTTGTTTTTTTATACGACTGCCTGAAAAAAGGAGTATATTTTTTTCAGGGTTCATGTATGTATGTATGTGAGTTTGTATATTCCACCATAACTTCTATACGCCTGAACCGATTTTGATAAATGAGGTATCGTTAGAATTCCTAGCTTATTCCGGATGACTTAAGCTAGTAAAATTTAAAAAAAAATTGATGGGGTGACCATGGTCCCGCATTAAAGACCAAAATTGAAAAAAAATATTCGAAAATAAGATTAACTATATAATCATCATCTAGAAAATGATGAGTACATTCCAAAAATATATAACACTATAGTTCAATATTAAGTGATTCACAAAAAAATATCATTTAATCAAAAATGTGAATAAGATTCCAAAGGCTATATATATGCAAATCGCTTCTTATGGAGGTAAACTCCAAAAATAATATGGCAGGGCAGTCGTATTTTTTAATTCGTTAAATTAATTTCACTTGTTAGCTGACTTCAAATGTAGAGGAGTTCTCTACTCTTATCGGTCGTATGTTTTTTATGGAATTTCTTGGCAAAGCAGTGGCAAAGAAGTCGTTAATATTACAAATTTTGATAGAATTCAATCTTTGAAAAAGTTAGCGTTACAGTTAAATGGACTCTGCGACCTTTATTTTAAAGTTCAAGTTTGTTCCTTTATATATATAGCCTGCGCTCCAAGCAGACACCTTGCAAAATTAAATACTTTATTTTTACAGAGAATTGAAGGTAACCGTAACCGCTTTTATAAGTCTAAATCGAAGAATAAATATAAATAATAAAAATTTGGGTAAATATAATTTAACAAGTGCTTTTAAATCGTCTATTGATTCTACTACTGATTTATTTGAATGCCATTCCTACCGCGAAGAACCGGCAAGATTGTGAAGTGTCCGCTTCTACAATAAGCTTCCAGAAGATATGTTGAAGATGTCTCTGAATAAGTTCAAAGTTAATGTAAAACGTAAACTCATTGAAAAATCTTATTACCATGTAAAGGATTACTTAAATGACAAGGAAGCTTGGCAATTATTTGATCTAATGGCTCTGATAGTTTCTTAGTGATGATTTGTGAAATGGTGGTAATGAAAAAAAACCCGGCTGAGTTTGTTGGGTTGAGAGTTCCAAACCAGGACGCGTTTGGAACCCTCGTAGCTTTAGTTTTAAGATACCGTTACTGATTATCACCATTATATTTTGTGAATAACTGGACGTCAATAAGTGTAGTATACCTAAATTGAATAAACATTATTTGACTTTGACTTTTGATTTTTTTGTTTCCAATTTCGAATTCTTTAAATGTAAAATGTCATAATAACCACATTGTTTATAAGAATGGATATTTTTAGCGCCGCGTTGATGGATGTTGTTTTTATGAAGCAATATTAACATTGCCTCATAATTGACGGTCATAAATCTCTGAATGTTTGTAACTTGTCTTGTTTGTATTTATTATTATGTAATACTAGATGATGCCCGCGACTTTATGGTTTATTTTACTTTTTTTTACGCCGAATTTTGACGATTTGATTTTCAATTCTTACACAATCGTACCTCTGATATAAATCGGTCAGTCAGTCAATCAGTTGGTCAGGACGAACATTTTTATAAAATCCTTATATCTAGGTATGTCCTCGCTTAGTTAATTAAAATAAAATTATGTAACACGAATCTTCGTGATCCATTCTACTTTAGTATAATAGTGTAATAATTAATCAATCGCTGCTTACAATCATCCGGCCTTTTGTTCAACTCTTGTGATGCCTACCAAAGAGTATAATAAATTATGTAAAATATGCTACGTTGTTAGTTCTTGTATATAGTTAATTGTGTAAATATTTATAACAAGTTTCTGCTTCCATTTTCGCTCGATTTTACTCTTCGTGCAACTTATTATACCAATAGTTTTTTGCCAATAAATTACATTAAATATTTAAAAGTTGTTAGGTCTTTTTTCATTATTATTGAACGCTATATTAAGGTGAGTGATCAAGTTTTTCACGATTTAGATATCCCGTGGCATTTTCAAAAACCTAAATCCACGTGCATTAGCTAGTAATAAATAAGAAGATTAAAGCAGCCCCCATTGTTTACATAGAGGAAGGGGCGGTATCGAGGTTCGGTTCCCGCGGTGGCTGCGGTCGGATGCAAGCCATAGTGGATAAATCAATGTGTTTTGTGAGCCAGGTTAGCTTACTGGTTGTATAATAGCAGAACAACATAGGTATCATGTAACTAGCATACGATATCTATAAATGCGAAAGTTAAGTGTAAATGATAAATGATTTATTTATTTCATGTAAGACAACTTGTGTCACTTATGAAACGTTAAGACTCTACCACCGGTTCGGAAAGCTGATTCCAGTGAGAAGAACCGGCAAAAAACTCAGCAGTTGCTCTTTTCATAGAAAAGAAAAGGTTACAATATGTAGACAACACAACACATACGTTACAAGTATTACACTGACTTGTGGGTCACTGGATGCGAGGCCGGTTGCTTCCATGACACTTTGTCATTAATAAATACGATATATATGTCACCGTAAGATTGTAAAAACCGCTAGATTATAATCTAACTCGCGAAATTGTAAACTGTCGACAGATTGTGAACCGTTCAATGTTCTGAGTGTCAATTTTTGAAATATTCATTGTACTTGCGTTTTCTTGTCTGTTTCTTGTAGGTTAGGTTAGGTTAATAACTGCTTAGGTTCTATCGGGTTAATATACCTAACAGATTACAATCTACCGAAAAATAATGCGTTAAATTGTAAGCTTTCGACAATTTGCAATTTTTTGGTTGTTACAATCTTACAGTGACATCTATAAATGCGAAAGTTAAGTGTACGGTATAATATTATATATAAATGACTAATATTATAAATGCGAAAGTTTGGATGGATAGATGTTTGTTACTCATTCACGCCAGAACGGCTGGATCTGGAAAAAACGACTGCATCAGCATTGTGCCATTTTGAAAATACACACACAGACGCCATATTGAATTTAAAAAAAAACACAAAATAAATATTAATAGAAATCTATTTACCACTACAGCCCATTAACATCCCATTAACGTCACAGGCCTCCACGCTCATAGGAGAGAGAGGATTAGAACTTAGACCCACCACGCTGCTCCAATACGTGTTGGCGGGCTATAACGACTATAATCATGTTAGTGATAATAACCGGGACCGACGGCTTAACGTGCTCTCCGAGGCACGGGGGTGAAACACCGCCAACTTCCTAACTCCGGGCTAGTACTGAGAATTACTAGTCAGAAAAACCTAAAACTTAATTACGGCCCGACCCGGGACTCGAACCCGGGACCTCGTCGGCCGCAGTCGAACAAGCGAACCACTAGACCAACGAGGCAGTTAGAAATCTATTTAGTTGCTGAAAATTACACAAACGGCTAGCTTTCAGGAAGACATAATATTTTATAGAGCTATTCATTGGCTCAAACGTTGAGGCAGTGGCCTAGTTGTGGCCACGCTTAATGCAAGTCTGAGACCGGTAGGTTTAGTATTAACTAGTTTGCTTAATCGATAACGTTAATCGATTTCGAGTATCGAAACATCGTGACGTCACTGATGAAATGGGGATATGATGAATCTTTTCTCTTTATTTGTCTCAAGGTTGACCATACATCTGCAGCTGTCATTTCTAGTGACAATGCAGCGAAATAAAAATAGGTACTTATTGCTACATGTTAACATATTATCTTATTAGTATGACCATAACTTCAGCGGTTTCGACGCTTTCTTAATTGGAAATGTCCCACAAACTTATCGGACCCGGTGGCCAAAAGTAGAACTAATTTTTATGCTTGTGTAGTTTTCATTTTTATTTTATTTTTCATATATACTAGCGAAGCTGTCACCGGATCAATAGCTCACACAAATATTGGATGCGAATAGATCATACTATTGCGTGATCATGAATATAATCGTATAATATATAGTATAATATAATCGTCTCGCCTTTTGAACACTGTCTACAATGAACCTAACATAGACTTATTTTGTGGCAATATGTGAAGTGTACGTCAAAATCTAACTAATGTATTTATGCAGTCAAGGGAAACTAATTAAGTAACAACTAGAATTGTCCTCATTAACCAATTTTTTATATTGTTTATCATCAGGTACCCTTGTTTGAAACCTGAAAACCTGTCATTAGCTTTAAGTTACCTAATTTTAAGACTGTCTAGAATTATCTAAGCTGTTGGTTTTCCTTAACAAATAAAATAAAATAATATTTTCTTTCAAGTTACCTATGTCCACAATGATTATCAGATGACAACAGCTTTAAAGACACTAAGATTAGTAGCTATGTAATATTTGATCGTGAATTCGTACGAATTATCTTTACGTGTTTAAGCAAGTTCATACCAATAAACAGAGTGTTTACCTACCTTAGTGTTTTAATATTAGAAACTAGCGAATGCCCGCGACTTCGTCTGCGTGGTTTGAGGTTTTTTAGTTCCCGCGGGAACTCTTTAATTTTCCGGGATCAAATGTAGCCTATGTGCTATTCCAAACTATAATCTATCTCTGTGCCAAATTTCAGCCAGATCCGTTCAGCCGTTGGGGCGTGATTGAGTAACAAACATCCATACATATATTTATATATTTGATGTGTAGTATTTATGGTTTTTATGTTATATTTATTATATTATATATGTATATGTATTATAATTGGTAGCTTTATATAAATATTTTTATTTATTTTGTTATTTCTGCACCATCTACCGGTTGTTTCTCTGGCTATGTCCTAACCATTGGTTGCCTGGAAGAGATCGCTGTGAAGCGATAAGGCCGCCAAATTGTATGCTTCCTTTGTTATTAGCTAAGTAAACTGTTATTATTGTTTTTTGGTGTACATTAAAAGTATATTCATTCATTCATACATCCACACATCCATGCATACATCCATACATCCATCCAAACTTTCGCATTTATAATAATATTAGAAGTAAGATCTATAGATTTGGTCTAAGTGTGCCAACTCGAGCTAATGGGACGGATGTGTACAACCCGTATAATGTGGTTGCACAGTGGACTGTATGTTATTCCAACACTTGCTTGCGCATGGCTGCCCTTATTCTTTGAAACAAGTTAAACGAAAAGTAACAGTGCCATTACTTAACTACCTTTTATAGTAATTACTTTTATAATAAGTTGGCTGTATACACATAGCATTTGTTAAATTGAGGTTGTTACACTATCGATGAGCAACCAACGAGTTTCTTGCTGGTTCTTCTCGGTAGGAATGGCATTCCGAACCAGTGGTAGATTCAGTTGACGATTCAAAAGTACTTGTAAAAGTGAATTTTGAATTTTTGATGATTTTATTGATGACAAAGTGTCATGGAAGCAACCGGCCTCGCATGCAGTGACCCACAAGTCAGTGTAACACTTGTAACGTATGTGTTGTGTTGTCTACATATTGTAACCTTTTCTTTTCTATGAAAGAGCAACTGCTGAGTTCCTTGCCGGCTCTTCTCAGTAGAATCAGTTTTCCGAACCGGTGGTAGAGTCTTAACGTTTCATAAGTGACACAAGTTGTCCTATATGAAATAAATAAATCATTTATCATTTACCATTAGCTGACTCGTTGGTCTAGTGGTTAGCATGTTCGCCTGTAGCCGACGAGTTCCCGGGTTTGAGTCCCAGGTCGGACCACATTAATAAGTATTGGGTTTTTCTGACTAGAAATTCTCGGTTGGCGGTGTTTCACCCCCGTGCCTCGCAGAGCACGTTAAGCCGTCAGTCCCAGTCATTATCACTAACAAGATTATAGGCTTTAAGCGGAGGCCTGTGCCCAGCAGTGGGACGTTAATGGGCTACACATAACTTGAGGCTATCAGATCACTTGAAGCATCATTGCAGCACCGAATCCATCATTACTGGCATCGCCATCATCATCAAAGTCAAAGCCAAAATAATTTTTATTCAAACAAGCATATACAAGGGTTTTTGTCAATTGAATCTACCACTCTAGTTCGAAAAGATCTCTATAATATATTATATGTATTTCATTGATTTGCATTAATGTATACATACGAGTACATTGGCATGAGGCCCTGTCAGGGCATTGCAAATTTTAAATTAATTACACAAAATTCATTAAATCTATTACAAATATTAGATAATTAAATAGTGTCGTCAAGTAATTAAATCTAGAAATCGTAGTCAATGACTCAAATAATAGTAAATAAGTTATTACAATAAAATTAAAATATTTGAATAATTATAAGTTTTAATACACAATTTATTTTAAATACATCTATCGTGCTATTGAGGAGAATTTCTGACTACATAAGTCAGAAATTCTTTTTTCAATTATAAAAACATTTTTGTATTAACCAATGTCTCAATATTCTTTTAAAGGTAGTCTCTTTGTTTTCTTCTTTTATAGTATTAGGGAGTTTGTTGTAAATAATAATTGATCTAAAGTACGGGCTACGATGGCTTGATAATTGAACATTCTACCGAGAAGAGCCAGCAAGAAAAAAAAACCCCGGCTGAGTTTGTTGTGGGCTCTTCTCAGACCAGGGAGCGTTTGGAACCCTCGTAGCTTTACTTTTAAGATACCTACCGTAACCAATTATCACCATCATGTTTTATAAGTAAGTAATTTTTAACGTCAATAAGTGTACCTACAGTGTACCTATATTGAATAAATGATATTGAGATGAATTTGACGTTTCATAACGAAAGACCATAGACAAAAGTTACTTTTTATCGAACAGCCGAATGGAATAGGCGTTCGTTAATCGCAGGTAACTTTGTCTAGCAGACGAAGTTCGCTTACGGTAAAGCGTTAGCGATAGAAGAAATGGAATCGCTGCGAATCGAATGCCGTTTGTCTAGGCCCTCTGTTGCGGCGTAATTGAAAGACAAACCACCAAACAAACACACTTTCGCATTTATAATATTAGTATGATATAGTATATCTATGAAATATGATATGATACAAACTTCTATTCGAAGCTAGTGTAGAATTCAGTTCGGCGAAGGAAAACACCTCAAGATAACCTGTATGTTTGAGATTTCTGTATAATATTGTTTTTAAAGGTGTGTGAAGTATGTATTTGTCGAACTCACTGGCACAATGTTGAGTGCTGTCGTCTTAATGCGGGAGGTCCCGGGTTCGATCTTTACATTAAAGTTAAAGTTTACATGATTCAATACTCAATACTCAATATCATTTATTCAATATAGGTACACTGTAGGTACACTTATTGACGTTAAAAATTAAGGAGTTCCCGTGGGATTTATAAAAACTTATATCACGCGGATGAAATCGCGGGGATTAGCTAGAACAACAGCTAAAGCTAGGGCTTCGAACAGAAGTTTGTATGTTACTTAATATTATAAATGCGAAAGTTTGGATGGATGTATGGATGTATGGATGTATGGATGTATGGATGTATGGCTGTATGGATGTATGTATGTATGGATGTATGGATGTATGGATGTATGGATGCATGGATGTAT
Organism: Erebia palarica; assembly: GCA_964035005.1. Lineage (NCBI taxonomy): Eukaryota > Metazoa > Arthropoda > Insecta > Lepidoptera > Nymphalidae > Erebia > Erebia palarica. The sequence goes on from OZ035994.1 coordinate 26,500,851, forward strand.
GTATGTATGGATGTATGGATGTATGGATGTATGGATGTATGGATGTTTGTTACTCAATCACGCCCCAACGGCTGGACGGATCTGGCTGAAATTTGGCACAGAGATAGATAAAAAGGGTCACTGGTAGAGATCTCTTATAGAGATAAGTGCTTCCTTGTCCACTACGTATGTTTTTCTTCTTATTTTATAACATTTTGGTACAAAAAAAATAAAAAAATAATAATTATAGTCTGGAATACATAGGCTACTTTTTATCCCGGAAAATTAAGGAGTTCCCGCGGGAACCAAAACACCTCGATCCACGCAGAGGAAGTCGTGGGAATTAGCTAGTAATTAATATGGATAGGTAAATAACACTTGATATTGTAATGTAGTTAATGCGAGACTACGGGTATACTGTTACCTGGCAGTTAGCCTACGTCTTGACCTCTCGCCTCCGGCTCGGGTGATGGAGATGTATCCAGTTATCCACAAAGGATGTTACGGATCGTATGAACATTTATGTTGATGAGGGCTAACGTTACGTGTTTGCTCGGAGAGCACGTTAAGCCGTCGGTCCCGGTTATTATCACTAACATGTTTTAATAGTCCTTAAAGCCCGCCAGCCTGCATTGGAGCAGCGTGGTGGGTCTAAGCTCTAATTCCCGCTCTCCTATGAGAGTGGAGGCCTGTGCCCAGCCGTGGGACGTTAATGGGCTGTAATGGGCTAACGTTATCACTCGAAATAATAACTATGTTCCTAGGACAGGTGGAATAACATTCATAAACACGAAAGTATGTTTTACTAGATTATACTCTTTAATTTTCCGGGATAAAATATGCCTATGTGCTATTCCAGACTATAGTCTATCTCTGTGCCAAATTTTAGCCAGATCCGCTCAGCCGTTGGGGCGTGATTGAGTAACAAACATCCTTACACCCATACATCCATCCAAACTTTCGCATTTATAATATTAGTATGGAATATGGATAAACTATGATAAATAAGTTTCTTTATTGAGGCAACAGTGGCCTATGTGTTTTAGTACAATACAATGCTAATAAAACTATGTTAGTATTAATAATTAATTTCTAGTATTTAATTTTTTTCTAGTTATGGATCCTGGAATCCTTATCTAGAAATGACAAAGATAAATTCGACCACAGCTAGTTACCACCTAACCAGAAACTACGACCTACGCCTCCTTACAGACTAGATTCAACAAGCAAAAATTAAAAAAATAAAAACACGACTGCCCTGCCAAAAAACGATTAAAAATCTAAATTAATCTAGTTAAATTAGAATCTTATTCACATTTTTATTAAATGGTTTTTTTTTGAATCACTGGATATTGAACTATAGTGTTATATATTTTTGTTTTGGAATCTACTCATCATTTTCTAGACGATGATTATATAGTTAATCTTATTTTCAATTTTTTTTTTCAACTTTAGTGTTTAATGCGGGACCATGGTCACCCATCAAATTTTTTTAAAATTTTACTAGCCTATGTCACCCGGAATAAGCTAGGGATTCTAACGATACCTCATTTATCAAAATCGGTTCTGGCGTATAGAAGATAAGGTGGAATATACAAATTCACATACATACATACATGAACCCTAAAACAATATACTCCTTTTTCAGGCAGTCGTCTAAAAATTATCAATCCCCTGCCGGGGATCGAACCCTCTCTTTCTTGAATTTGTAGAACACTGCAACAGAACTGTATTTTTTGAGGACTATCGTAGTTAGGTGGATTTATATCCTTGTACCCAATTCCTATTCTGTAAAGTGTGACAGAGTATGCTTTAGTTGTGATAGCTGATCAATAAAACACCAAGAATATCTAGAAATCTCTTGATCTGGATCTATATTCGTTTAGTCTAAGCTCACCCTTGTGAAGCACAGGAGTATTCCTAGTATTTTTTTTTATCCACTACAAGTGAGCCCTTCACTGTGCTCTCACCTGATGGTGAGTGATGATGCAGTCTAAGATTGGAGCGGGCTAACCTTTTAGGGGCATGGCAGTTATATTAAACCCATACCCCTATTCGGTTTCTATAATATAATAAATAAATAATAATTTATTCATGAGAATGTAGGTGATATAAAGTTGACATGATTACAGTTTGAGAGCCTTATACATTCTACCAAATAATGGTGTGTGAATATTCATCATCATCATCATCAAAGTTCATACAAAATTACAATTAGAAACGAAAGAAAATAATATAACATAATCAGAGATAATATGATAATAGTTCCTACATAATTACATATGTCATATAAGGGGGGGATACTCAATTATTGCACTTTAAAACCATTCAGTTAATAATCACATCGTCATCATCAAAATTTACATATTATATTATTTAAGATAAGTTACTTGAGATTATCACTAAGGAATTCAGAGATTTTGTAATAGCATTTATTTATAAGCATTTATTATGTTTTATTATTATAATATATTATTATTATCATGAACCTTTCTTTTGACGCGGCATCGTACCGGAACGCTAAATCGCTTGGCGGCACGTCTTTGCCGGTAGGGCGGTAACTAGCCACGGCCAAAGCCTCCCACCAGGAAATTCAGAAATTATAAATTTCCAACCCCTGCCGGGCATCGAACCCGGGACCTCCGCACGTTAAGGCAACAGCGCTCAACACTGCGCCACGGAGGACGTGCAAAGTATTTTTTTGCATAAAAAAGTAATATCATTTTTTAAAAACCTTACATCTTTCTAGCTGTGGAGAAAATACGTGACTATTTTCTATCCAGGCCCAAACAAAAGACTGTGCTCCTTTCACAATAGACCTCCACGTAGCCGCTGGACAATGGTGTGGTGGGTCACGAGATTATAGCCTCTATTGGTATAACAATACGGGCTTTGTATTATCTGCAAATTATAGCATACAGTGTTGAATACAGAATGGGACACCACGAAATAATCAGAGGTGAATACATTAGGTGATGCTTTGTTATATAAAGTCAGGCCTAAATTAGAGCTTTCATACTTAATATAAATAAAAAAATATGCACCTATATAGAACCTACGAAAGCACAAAATTACAGAGGGTTACACGCAGGCAAAAAAAACTGGTTGTACCCCACTACAACCTCATAACGTTAGCGCAAATTAGTCCACATTTTAGGTCCGTAACCATTTATAATAAACTCCCAAATTTCATAACTGACGAGATCAAAATGACAATATTTAAAAGAAAATTAAAAGAATGGCTTTTACTAAAATGTTTCTACAGTGTTAAAGATTTTTTAAATGAATAGACTCCTTTAACGTGATATATTAAATTAAATTAAATATAAAAATATGTATTATCACATAATACACTCGTAAGAAGATAATTATAATTATATTGTATATTACATGTATTATGTACTGAATAAATTAATAATAATAATTGATTATATATAATTAGGTAATAATAATGTTAACATTTAGCAACGCCCTGACAGGGCCTCATGTCCATGCATGCTAACTGCTAATTATATTAAGAACCTTGTATTAGTATGTAAGACATGACAGCTATAAATAAATAAATAAATAAATGCGAAAGTATGTTTGTTTGTTGGTTTATTGGTACTACTACTACTACTACAGCCCATTATCGTCCATCTGCTGGGCACAGGCCTACACTCTCATAGGAGAAGGAATAAAAGCTTAGACCCACCACGCTGCTGCAATGCGGGTTGGCGTGCTTTAACGACTATTATCATGTCAGTGATAATAACCGGGACCGACGGCTTAACGTGCTCTCCGAGGCACGGGGGTGAAACACCGCCAACTGCCTAACTCCGGGCTAGTACTGAGAATTTCTAGTCAGAAAAACCCAACACTTATTATGGTATTGGTACCTACTATATTTTAACTCAATGTTAGTTGGTTTGTCATTCAAGCACGCCGCAACAGAGCAAGGGATCGCCATGACTTTTTGAAATTTGTTTTTAGCTAAGTTTACTGTATTTTATCTCACTTCCACTCACTCACTTTATCGACTGCCTCGTTGGTCCAGTGGTTGGCATGTTCGACTGCGGCCGACGAGGTCCCGGGTTCGATTCCCGGGTCGGGCCATAATTGTGTATTGGATTTATCTGATTAGAAATTCCCAGTACTATCCCGGAGTTAGGCAGTTGGCGGTGTTTCACCCCCGTGCCTCGGAGAGCACGTTAAGCCGTCGGTCCCGGTTATTATCACTAACATGATAATAGTCGTTAAAGCGCGCCAACCCGCATTGGAGCAGCGTGGTGGGTCTAAGCTCTAATTTCCTCTCTCCTATAAGAGTGGAGGCCTGTACCCAGCAGTGGGACGTTAATGGGCTGTAGTGGTATGGGGGGGGGGGGGGACTGTATTTCAATGATGTATAATTTCCTTCGTGGTGCACAGTAAAAGTGTGTTGGTTCATTCATCCATTGATGCGAAAGTGTGTTTTTTTATTGGTTTGTCGTTCAATCACGCCGCAACAGAGCAACGGATCGACGTGATTATTTTATGGATATAGTTGAGGACCTGGAGAGTGACACAGGCTACTTTTAATCCCGGAAAATTGAGGAGTCCTCCTGGGAATTAAAATAAAGTATTCCACGCGGACGAAGTCGCGGGCATCAGCTAGTAAAAAATATTATGAAAAACCTTTTAGTTTATTCTTATACGACTGCCTGAAAAAAGGAGTATATTGTTTTCAAGTTTCATGTATGTATGTATGGATGTGAGTTGTATATTCCACCAAAACTTCTAAACGCCTGAACCGATTTTGATAAATGAGGTATCGTTAGAATCCTTAGCTTATTCCGGGTGACATAGGCTAGTAAAATTTAAAAAAATTGATGGAGTGACCATGGTCCCGCATTAAAGACTAAAATTGACAAAAAATATTCGAAAATAAGATTAACTATGTAATCATCATCTAGAAAATGATGAGTAGATTCCTAAAATATATAACACTACAGTTCAATATCCAGTGATTCACAAAAAAATATCATTTAATAAAAATGTGAATAAGATTCTAATTTAACTAGATTAATTTAGATTTTTAACTTTTTAGTTGGTTTTTTGGCAGGGCAGTCGTGTTTTTTAAATTTTTTTAATTATGCCTTGTAAACTGTTAGATTTTTTGTTTGGTTGAGAGTACCAAGAACAATGTTCTTGTTCAGTAAAAAAGGCAACTGATTAGGGGTGATTCAGATGACTGCCGACGCTATGATTCCTGCGAGGGCACATGCGGTTTAGTGCCAGCCCTAAAATTGAATTTTATGTCTATGGAGATTATGCCGCGTGAAGATAATACACCGAGAATATAAACATGTGGGTATATTCTTATTACTCTGTCCTCAAGCGTTTACTTTGAGTTTTGACACTGTAACAAAGCTTAACGTCAGCCATGTTTGTAAATACAATGCGTATACTATCACTTCTCTTTATTCATTACAGGCTAACGCTTTGTCAACAATCACACCTGATGGGAAGTGATGATGCGACGCGCTTGTCTAGAAGATGCCTATTGTAACACTTTATTTAAATGTATACCAGACTATGGCTATATGTCGCGTACTATTCGAGTTATTGTGTATTCTGTGGTTATCTAATCATGAAGTCTATGGTTATTGTGCTATTAACTATTTTTTTTTAATTTAGATTATAACGAGGCCTGCTGTAAAATTGTGTGTGATACTATTGTATATTTTTAAAACTGAGATGTATTTGATTTATTGAGATATTATTGTTATGCTTAACTATTAGATAGATAGGTTAAAAAAGTGATACCATGTGAAGTGATACAATGTGGTTACATAAATATTGATTATCGAGAGTGACTTGTAAAAAAACCCTACCAGCTATTAATAATAATGTCAGAATAAACAGTTTGATTTTGTAATTGTAACCTTATGATTTCATTTTAATTGACCCTATCTGAGATGCCTTATCACTACGTACTCTTTACTTAAAGATACCTAGATTGTAATTGGTGGGAAACACAGTTTTTGGTAGAGTATTCTAAACCCTAGCCATGCGAATGAGGAATGAAGACGCATGGCATTTCGTGGATGGAACGTCGAAGACATAGGTGTGGAACTACGCGTTGGTGTAAAAAAACGAATTGAAAAATTTGTCTGGTGGTAGGCTTCAGACGTGGCTAGTTACCACCCAACTGACAAAGACGTATCAACAAGTGATTTTCCATGTTATAACTGCTATACTTCTAACAGATTAGCCCGTTACCATCTTAGATTAAATCGTCACTTACACGGTTGTCTCTACACGGCATCATTCCAGAACGCTAAATCACTTGGAGGCACGGCTTTGATGTTAGGGTAGTAATTAGTAGGGTTGTAACGGAGGCGTTCTTAGCGGAAGCAGAGGTGGATGCGGAGGTGAAGAGGCTTTGCCTCCGCGTTTGCGGAGGTTAATGGAGGCGGAGGCGGAGGTGGATTTCTCCGATCACATCGTCCAGTATCTGTGCTTTAGGATGCGATGAATCCCACATTTGTTTTTTTTTTTGGATTCTTATCAGAACAGTTGCTTTTTAGCTTGTGGTTATGCCGTAACTGACGTCAACTGCTTTGATTTATATCTCTCGCATTGAAAGTCAAAATAAATACCTAAACATCCGTTACAACTCCGCAAAAGTACGGCGGAGGCGGATGCGGAATCAGAGGTACGATTTCTTACGAAAGTTCCGCACTTACGGAGGTGGAGGCGAGGTTCCGTTACAACCCTAATAACTAGCATCGATCGAAGCCTACCACCAGACTAGACCAGAGAAATTAGAAATTATAAGATTCCAAATTTACCTTGCCGGGGATCGAACCTGGGACTATACTACGCTGGGAATGTCACAGTCTTGCATCGCTTATATCCAGCGGCTCTCCGTGACTGCAGTGCTAATACCTTTTTTTCTTTCGAAGGAGGAAAAATTCCCTACGGACTTCTGCCTAATGGCAGGGCATTTGCTAGTACCTAGATTCAGATGCAGATTCACTTATTTTCATTTAACATGAACAACACAATAATTGACATATCACCCCGTTAGGGCATATGCAATTTGAGTGGCAGGGATGCTTTGAAATTATTATTTTTATTTCTACAATACAAGCTGATGCCCGCGACTCCATCCGCGTGGATTGAGGTATTTTAGGGGTATGAAAAATAGATAGTAGCCGATTCCCAGACCTACTGAATATGCATATAAAATTTCATAAAAATCGGTCAAGCCGTTTCGGAGGAGTATGTTAACTAACATTGCGACACGAGAACTTTATATATAAATTATTTCTCTGTACGTACTTAATAATTTCTTATGTCGAATAAATTAAATTACGTATCGTCTGTTTATCTAGAATCTAGCCCATAAAGTCAGGAATGTCTTAGTGCTTAGTGACGTAAGATCTTACCAGTAGCCATATTAATCCAATTTGCAATTCTGTCCTTTGTTTCAGATCAAGAATTACTTAATGGACATTGGAGACTGAATAATAATTAATGGACATTAGTCAGTACCTATCCTGTCACGAATTATCGATTTGTTTATCTGAACATGTATTGCTATCCCTAGTACACTAATAGAACTTTAATGTGCCCAAAATATATTCAATGTACTTATTACAATCTCAATTTATCTGAACTTATGAAAATACACTGAACTAACTATTAACTGAACTTGTTAAACTGATAGGTCCAAATTTCCACAGGCAGTATATTTTAAAGGGAAATCAATATAATATTTTATATATGTTACAAGTTTTGAGCACCTTTTGAATATCATCAAAATTTACCCTTCAATAGATCTAAAATATTCAAATGACACTTATAATGCCAAAGTGTGTTTGTCCTTCAATCACGCTGCAACCGAGCAACGGATCGACGTGATTTATGGCATGGTTTTAGTTGAGGACCTAGAGAGTGACATAGTACTAAGTAATTTTAATTCAAAAAAGTATTTGAATAGGCTATTTTTTATCACGAAAATTTAAGGAGTTCCCGCGGGAATTAAAAAAACTTAAACTAAGCGGACGAAGTCGTGGGCATCTACTAGTATTCTATATTACAAGATTAACACATTTAGCAACTAAAATTATCTTAAAATATAACTGAATATCCGTGGATTTATTTGACTGCCCGAGTAATCGAATCTCTAGTTTGTAATAATGAATGAATGAATATACTTTTATTGTACACCAAAAAACAATAATAACAGTAAACTTAGCTAATAACAAAGGAAGTATACAATTTGGCGGCCTTATCGCTTCACAGCGATCTCTTCCAGGCAACCAACGGTTTAAATCCTTTTAAACCATTGGTTGCCATAGCCACAGAAACAACCGATAGATGGTGCAGAAATAACATAATAAATAAAAGTATTTATATAAAGCTACAAATTATAATAAATATACATAATAAATAGAACATAAAAACCATAAATACTACACATATAATATATATACTAACATACATACTTATACATACTCACAAATAAATAAAAATACAATTAATAAACAAAAGTAAACCTCAAAAAAAAAAAAAAGAACAGTAGGTATCAAAATATATATAAAATAAACTACTAGGTAAATAATGTTATAATGACAAATAGTAATTATACGACTGCATGAAAAAAGGAGTATATTGTTTTCAGGGTTCATGTATGTATGTATGTATGTATGTATGTACTTATGTGAGTTTGTATATTCCACCATAACTTCTATATGCCTGAACCGATTTTGATAAATGAGGTATCATTAGAATCCCTAGCATATTCCGGGTGACATGGGCTAGTAAAATATTTTAAAAAAAATCATGGGCTGACCATGGTCCCACATTAAAGACTAAAGTTGAAAAAAAAATCGAAAATAAGATTAACTATATAAATCATCATCTAGAAAATGATGAGTAGATTCAAAAAATATATAACACTATTATTAAATAAAAATGTGAATAAGATTCTATTTATCTAGATTAATTTAGATTTTTAACTTTTTAGTTCGATTTTTGGATGGGCGGTCGTGTTTTTTAATTTTTTAAATTATGACTTGTTTGTAATAATACGGAGTATGGAGTGAGGTGAGGTGTTTGACTACGAGTACATCAACAACAAAGCCCTTACGCGTCGTTCATTATTTGAGCCACAAAGCTCTCCCAAGCAGCGCTCTCGGCGATAAACGAGGAATATAAAACTGTCTCACACCCGCAGCGACCACGTACGTCACTGCTATGGTAAAGGCGCTGTTCTACTGATACGTTACGCACGTTACTTATAGTCTAGGCAAAAAACTAGTTGACCCCAACAATAATTCCTCAGACGACGAAACTTTACAGTATGATAAAGTTTCATGAGGTGAACGTATATTATAAATATCCAATAAAAAATCATAAAGGAAGTAAGGTTTTTTATGTTATACTCAATTGTCAAAACGGGAAGGCCCTGCATCATCGTTATTTGAGCCACAAAGCGCTCTCAAGCAGCACTCACGGCGATAAACGAGGAATATAAAAATGCCTCACACCCGCAGCGACCACGTACGTCACTGCTATGGTAAAGGCGCTGCTCTACTGATACATTACGCACATTTCTTAAAGTCTAGGCATAAAGCTAGTTGACCCCAACAATAATTCCTCAGACGACGAAACTTTACAGTATCATAAAGTATCATGAGTTAAACGTATATTATAAATATCCAATAAAAAATCATAAAAGAAGTAAGGTTTTTTATGTTATACCCAATTGTCAAAACGGGAAGGCCCTTACGCGTCTATCATTATTTGAGCCACAAAGCGCTCCTAAGCAGCGCTCACGGGATAAACGAGGAATATAAAAATGCCTCGCACCCGCAGCGACCACGTACGTCACTGCTGTAACGGTAAAGGCGCTGTTCTACTGATACGTTACGCACATTACTTAAAGTCTAGGCATAAAGCTAGTTGACCCCAACAATAATTCCTCAGACCACGAAACTTTAAAAACGGGAAGGCCCTGCATCATCGTTATTTGAGCTCCCAAGCAGCGCTCTCGGCGATAAACGAGGAATATAAAACTGTCTCGCACCCGCAGCGACCACGTACGTCACTGCTGTAACGGTAAAGGCGCTGTTCTACTGATACGTTACGCACATTACTTAAAGTCTAGGCATAAAGTTAGTTGACCCCAACAATAATTCCTCAGACGACGAAACTTTACAGTATCATAAAGTATCATGAGTTAAACGTATATTATAAATATCCAATAAAAAATCATAAAAGAAGTAAGGTTTTTTTATGTTATACTCAATTGTCAAAACGGGAAGGCCCTGCATCATCATTATTTGAGCCACAAAGCGCTCCCAAGCAGCGCTCACGGGATAAACGAGGAATATAAAACTGTCTCACACCCGCAGCGACCACGTACGTCACTGCTGTAACGGAAAAGGCGCTGTTCTACTGATACGTTACGCACATTACTTAAAGTCTAGGCATAAAGCTAGTTGACCCCAACAATAATTCCTCAGACGACGAAACTTTACAGTATGATAAAGTATCATGAGGTGAACGTATATTATAAATATCCAATAAAAAATCATAAAGGAAGTAAGGTTTTTTATGTTATACTCAATTGTCAAAACGGGAAGGCCCTGCATCATCATTATTTGAGCCACAAAGCGCTCTCAAGCAGCACTCACGGCGATAAACGAGGAATATAAAACTGTCTCACACCCGCAGCGACCACGTACGTCACTGCTGTAACGGTAAAGGCGCTGTTGTACTGATACGTTACTCACATTACTTAAAGTCTAGGCATAAAGCTAGTTGACCCCAACAATAATTCCTCAGACGACGAAACTTTACAGTATGATAAGGTATCATGAGTTAAACGTATATTATAAATATCCAATAAAAAATCATAAAGGAAGTAAGGTTTTTTATGTTATACCCAATTGTCAAAACGGGAAGGCCCGTAAGCGTCTATCATTATTTGAGCCACAAAGCGCTCTCAAGCAGCACTCTCGGCGATAAACGAGGAATATAAAAATGCCTCGCACCCGCAGCGACCACGTACGTCACTGCTGTAATGTTAAAGGCGCTGTTCTACTGATACGTTACGCACGTTACTTCTAGTCTAGGCAATAAAGCTAGTTGACCCCAACAATAATTCCTCAGACGACGAAACTTTACAGTATGATAAAGTATCATGAGTTAAACGTATATTATAAATATCCAATAAAAAATCATAGAGGAAGTAAGGGTTTTTATGTTATACCCAATTGTCAAAACGGGAAGGCACATTATCACGTAAACGCAGATTAGGTTTGATAATAAAATCGGTTTAAATATCGATGTTCTGCATGATTATTTCATTTAATATTTCGGTTTTGAGTGTAAATGTACTACCTACCATTGTTTTAAAAAGAAATCGAGAAAATATTCAGTCGTAAAAATTAAGTTTTAAGTATAACTTCCGCATGGATATTTTTTTGGATATTTTTGTATATGTTTTGGTTCATACCAAACTTTAACCCTGCCAAGTTTCAACGACTGAGGATTTTATGGGGGGGGTCTTCATACAACGAACTGCCCCGTTGCCGAGACTATTAAGCATAATTCTACGTGAGCGATCGTGACCGTTCGAAGTTATCGCGTAGTTAAGTTTGTCATATTGTGCCACTCACCGGGTAAGACAACGGGTTAGCTTTGCTGTTGACTGAAATGTAAGTAGGTGATTTTTATGCTAAGTTACAAGTTAGCCCACTGCGGATTCGCTTGGTGGTAAGTGATGATGCAGCCTAAATAGCATCATAAAATGCAGCATAAATTTTAACGGGCTAAATTGGGCGAGTATTGCGTATATTTAATCCATCCACAGTTTCACTTTATCTTTATTATGTTTTCATTATGATCCTAATGTGTGATTCTCATGAAATTGTAATTTGGAGGTGGGCGTTAGCAACTGAAACACAGTTTCAAAGTAACGCAGTTGTTATCTTTCTATAGTTTTTAAGGCTCTGATGTAATTTTGAGAAATAAATAACTAAAAAAAAATTAAAAAAAATACCCTTTATCTACGGGTGCTACAGCATATTTTTTAGATAAAACAAGCCGTGTAGCGTGCGCTACGCAGCGGCTTTCTACTGTAGCGCGTGCTACGACACGAATAGACAACAAAGTAAATTTTACAGCGTACGCGGCAATGGAACAGAGCCTTAGCACGTTACGTAACGACGTTTTCACACTAATTACACATTGCACCAATGACTGACAACGCTCACAATCCCACGTAATGTCGCGGAACGTGTTTTGTGCCCTCACAATATTATGTTTTCGCCCACTCGTTATATTTTTTTGCAAACTCATTTACAGTAATATTATGTAGTCAATAGTTACTTTATTTAACAGCCAACATATTGTATTAATAATGTATTTTATTCGTTGCAATGACTGACGATGATATGAGAAGTACTTTGTGTTCTGAAATAACCACTGCTGTCCGAAATATTATTTTTATCGAAATAATATTTTTTTCCTGCCTCATTTTATATTATTTGTCGTTACTCGCACTAACAATCTAGGATAACTACAGTTCATCTCCATTAAGGCTATCTGCGTTGCGGCGTGAAGGCGGTTGAAAAGCCAAACTTATAAACATCTAAACTTTCACATTTATTATACCTATTAGTAGGATTATTATAAGTCTGTGATTAGTTTAGGCAATGGGGCAGTTTCTTGTATGGAGACCCCCGCAATAAATCCTCAGTCGTTGAATCTTGGCAAGATTGTAGTATGGTACCTACTTATACAAAAATATCCAACAAAAAATCCATCCGGAAGTTAGGTATTTATACTTAAAACTTAGTATTTATGACTGAATATTTTTTCGATTTCTTTTCAAAATAATAAAAGTAGTATATTTAAACTCAAAAACAATGACTTGGTCCTGTATGATGTCGATTTTTAAAAATTCACTGATTAATAAAATAAACATTATTTTCCAGAATATAAATTAGTCTAATAAGTCCGTCCCCGAGATACAAACTCACTCTTTTTTAAATATATTTAAAATCAGTCAGTAAAATGGAATATTCCATGAAAAGTAAACAGGTAAAACCAAATCATTTTTGAAAATTATTATATTCATCTATTCTGAGGCTGTGAGAAAGTTCGCAAAATGAGTAAGATATCTATTGATTTTCTAAAGATTTTGTGTTCAGGTCTATTATACTTAGTTTAAAACGATGTGCACCAAGAGTAAATTGACAACTAACTTTATCTATAAAGCCTTTAGAAAAAGTACTAAAAACGCGCGCTAGTTTTTCAGTTCACAACTTGATACCGATATCAATCACCAATACCCAACAATCCAGCGAACTGTGTCGACCATTACAGTAATTGAATTGCAACCGCTTTGTTACCTAAAGAAATTGTTCATATTTACAACTGTACAACTTCTATCAACTTCTCAGAAACAGAACTTTACTGTCTTAAAATAGAGTCGAAATTAGAACGATATGCGAATAGTTGAGGTAGTTTTGCAAATAGGCGAGTTTTCAGGAGAACTACCATGGACTTCGATAGAATATTATTAGGTATATGCGTTTTCGTACTGACTTTTGCTGCACTTACTGGTATGTCAGTGTCATAGCCAGATTTAATTTATATAGCCCCAGCATCAATGGGCATCTAGAGCTCAGAATCCAGATATACTTAATATAAAAGCCTAATACCTAAGAATTGAAATTCCACCTGGGCAGCTGCATGGAGTAGGACAGGGGTATTTTAATACCCATCTCTAATAACACTGGCCTGTGTTGGCTGCGTGGAAAATCTGGCAGAACTCTGCGAGCTACAGGAAAAGATTGTTCCAGAGAGTCTTTGAAGACAAAGGTTAGATCTGTATTGTAGTCTTTATTCCACCGGAAAGAAGAGTGGAAAATGCTCTTATCTTTGGCGTCAAATACCAAGTTTAGGTCGGCCCAATGAGACAGTGTTGCTCCATTTTGGTCTGTGATCTCGTATTTTCAGTCAATGTGGTGGCTATTGAAATCCCCAGTATAAAGGCTAGGATGATCGTATGTTGGTAAGACCCCTGGTGACCATGAAGTACTTGGTGTCTTATAAACATTTACTATGACCTGGAATACGATTATGGAAATGATGTTTACATCACTCGAGTAAATTGGCTGGACTGGTCTAAGAGAAGACCTGGCATATGTGGCTATGTCATATTTGGGGTGATGTAAGGATTTAACCAGTGTGTATCCCGGAATATTCCCTCGGTCTTTAAGGACTGTGTCATCTTAAGTTTGGCTTTCCTGAACATTTAATATGCCAAAATTATTATCGCGTAAGAGTTTTTGCAGGCAGTCAGATTTAGCGGCACTTCTGCCTTCAATATTAAGTTGCATGTTGCGGACTGAAGGTCCAACACCCTTGGTCAATGGACTCTTAGAAGAGCATTTAGGTTTGGCTTGTGTAGCCATTTCGGTCGGAAAGTTATGAAGCTAAAATTTAAAGGAATGCTTATTTCGCCTGCAAGTTCATCGCTTGTCACCTTCGGTAGAAGGTAGTTCCTGCGGACGTGAGCGACGGGGCATTCCCGAAGTGGACGTGAGCGACGGGGCATTCCCCAAGTGGACGTGAGCGACGAGGCATTCCCCAAGTGGACGTGAGAGACGGGACATCCCCCGTCTCAGTCTCCACCTTATCTTATTCTTATATATATATAGGTATAAACCAATTGCTGTACGTTAGTCTCGCTAAAACTCGAGAACGGCTTGACCGGTTTTTATGAAATTTTTTGTGCATGATTGGGTGGGTCCAGGGATGGTTTATATTCATAATTGGACCCAGTAGGGGGCGTTGCAATCCGGTTCTAGGTTAGGCAGGACAACGTCTGCCTGGCCCACTAGTCATTTAAGAAAACCAAAAGCCACATTACTTCAATGGCTTTAAGCGTTGGCAGTATGTCTGCACAGAGCTACGTATTTTCGTGAGTTCCTAGTAGGACTGCGCAGTAGGATTTGATTTTGATTTATCGCCGATACAGAAGGCTCGGAATTCGCTTATTGCGATGAATATATAACATGAAAGATGTCGGCTCGTTCGCGAAATGTATTCTAACGCCTCCGCTTGATTGTTTCCCAGCACTTTACCTATATATCTTGTAGGGAAATGGGCTGAAGTAATGCTTTCAATATTCTGTTATTGCTTATCTATCTTTCTATCTATATGTCACCGTAAGATTGTAAAAACCGTTAGATTATAATCGCTCGCGAAATTACTGTCGAAAGATTACAATTTAACGCATTATTATTCGGTAATTTGTAATCTGTTCGGTATATTAACTCAATAGAACCTGATTATTTATGTCGAACCCTGACCTAAACTACAAGAAAGAGACAAGAAAACGTAAATACAAGGAATATTTCAAAAACTGACACCAAAACATTGAACGGTTCACAATCTGTCGACAGTTTACAATTTCGCTAGTTAGATTACAATCTAACGGTTATTGCAATCTTACGGTGACATATATATTTATCTATTATAATAGCGAAAGTTTGAATGGATGGATGTTATTCAGTCAATCACGCCAGAACTACTGAACGGATCTGGATGTAATTTGAAACAGAGATAGATTATAGTCTAGAATAACACATAAATAAGCTATTCTGTGTCCCGGGAAATTAAAGACTTCCGGCGGAAACAAAAAAACTTTAATATAGGCGGACGAAGGGTGTGAGCTAGTGTTCTTATAGTTTAATGGATTGTAATTTTTATACGACTGCCTGAAAAAAGGAGTATATTGTTTTCAGGGTTCATGTATGTATGTATGTATGTATGTGAGTTTGTATATTCCAACGTAACTTCTAAACGCCTAAACCGATTTTGAGAAATGAGGTATCGTTAGAATCCTTAGCTTATTCCGGGTGACATAGGCTAGTAAAATAAAAATAAATTATGGAGTGACCATGGTCCCGCATTAAAGACTAAAATTGACAAAATATATTTGAAAATAAGATTAGCTATAAAATCATCATCTAGAAATTGATGAGTAGATTCCAAAAATATATAACACTATAGTTCATTATCCAGTGATTCACAAAAAAATATCAATTATTAAAATGTGAATAAGATTCTATTTAACTGGATTAATTTAGATTTTTTACTTTTTAGCTCATTTTTTGGCAGGGCAGTCGTGTTTTAATTTTTTTAATTATGACTTGTATTCCTGTCAATTTTATGACTTATCTTGATTATGACTCTATATATTGATAGCGACTACGTACGCGTGGTTTAAAGGTATTTTGATTCCCGTGGGAACTCTTTAATTTAAATAAAATCTAGCTATATAATATTAATTCAGAGTTTATGCTACCTCTATTACAAATTTCAGCCAAAACAGTTCAGTTTGTGAGATTTTACGCAAGTTTCTCAACTAAAGTTTATTCAATTTAGGTAGGTATACTACACATATTTACGTCCAGTTATTTATAAAATATAATGGTGATAATCAGCAACGGTATCTTAAAACTCTACTCTACTCTACGAGGGTTCCAAACGCGCCCTGGTCTGAGAAGAGCTCGTCCCTAAAACTAAGTACAATTATTTTAAACTTCTATACAGTTCTACTCACTGTCTGTACAGCACAGTACGACCCGTATGGGTTTAATATAACTGCCATGCCCCTAACAGGTTAGCCCGCTACCATCTTAGACTGCATCTTCACTTACCATCAGGTGAGATCGCAGTCAAGGGCTAACTTGTAGTGGATGAAAGAAAAAGTGTACCAGACCCCGGGCCGCGGTCAAATAGTAATTAGTTTTTAGGTAATTGGATTAACTTCTTGAGTACGGTTGTTTTATGAGATCTATAATAATACTCAGCGTTAGCAGGATCAACAATACCATCCATCTATACTCATATACTTTAATATTAAATATTATAAATGCGAAAGTTTGGACGGTTAGTTGGTTGGATGGATGGATGAATTTTTGTTACTCCATCACTCCAGAACGGCTGAACGGATCCTTTTTTTATATACATATATCTATTATATTAGTATGTAGGTACTTCGAAAAACAAGCGTACGGCGGTCTGCGCGCCGCCCGATCAGTGAGAATACAGCTTGCGAAGTGTACACTGTGTTTCCATTGAAAACCACCCCAAAAGAACGAAATAACAGTTGGCGACGAGTTACCTAACGCGTGTGATCATGGATAAAGTGTCGGTGGGGTTATTAACCGTATTTAATCACGAAACACAAGAATGGGAGTTATATAAAGGTCGCATTGAACAATGGTTCCTTGCGAACGAGATTAACGATGACGTCGATAAGTCGGGAACAAAACGGCGGGCAATTTTATTGAGCAGTTTTGCCGAAACCACTTATAAACTCATAAGGGATTTAGCACTACCTAATGAGGTTTCTTCCCTTTCGTACGTGCAGGTTGTATCCTTACTCGATGGGCATTTTAAAGCGAAGAAATGTGGATTTGCAGAGCGTTATAAATTCCACAGTGCCCATCAAGGGAACAGTGAGTCCTTGAGCGAGTGGGCCGCCCGAGTTCGTGGATTAGCAAAGGATTGCAGTTTTCCGGCCGCGATTCTAAATGAGATGCTGCGCGATCGGTTTGTCCTTGGTATGGTGAATGGAAAAGTTCGCGAGCGACTCTTCGAGAAGTCTCTGGAAGGGCTTACAATGGAGAAAACCTTGCAACTGGCGGAAAGTGTGCATTGTGCAAGCGAGGGAGCACGGCAATCAGCCGTACCGACGCAACCAACTCAAGATTTAGCCTTATCGCCTTTCGTCGAGGTTCACAAGGTAACGGCCCAACCGGGGCCGTCACAAGGACGACAAGTGAATAGTGCTAAAAAAGGAAGCGCGTCTCGTTCATTGTTGGTTAATAAAACAAAGTGCGTTGTGTGTAGCTCTTCCGCTCACGACAGTGAAATCTGTAGATATAGGTCATATACTTGTAGAATCTGCGGGGTCAAAGGTCACATTCAGCGCGCTTGTGTGGCTAAGAAAGGACGTGACAACCAGCATTTTCTACAGTATCGTTTGGATGACCAGGTTGATGGCGATGATGGTAAGCGACTAATTTTTAACCTTCGTAGCTATCACGGGGAACCGATGCGGGAGACGATTGTGGTGGATAGTGTGTCATTGAGTTTTGAGTTAGATACAGGGTCAGCTGTAACGGCTATTTCGGATTCTACTTATTATAGGTATTTTTCCAAACATGAACTGTTGGAAAATAAACGAATACTACAAAGTTACAATGGCAGTGCAATTCCGACAATAGGGTTTTTACCTTTAGAGTTTAAATATAGAGATAAAACGGAAACTATAGATGTGTATGTGGTAAAAGGGGGCGGGCCCCCGCTGCTAGGCCGGGATTTTATACATAAGTTTAATCTAGAGATATGCCCCATAAATGTGTGCACATCAAAAGAAGACTATGTTGAAATGTTGACTAATAAATATCCAAAACTTTTTTCTGATTCTTTAGGTTGTTGTAAAGACATTGAAGTGACATTGAATTTAAAACCAGATTCAAAGCCTATTTTCTTTAAAGCTCGGTCTGTGCCATTCGCCCTGCGTAGCAAGCTAGAAGCTGAGTTGAATAGGTTAACTTCTTTAGGTGTTATTGAACCCGTAAAGTTTTCGGAGTATGCTAGCCCTATAGTTCCAGTTTTAAAAGGTAACGGTGACATAAGAGTGTGCGCAGACTACTCAGCGACGCTTAATAAACAACTATTAGTTGAAAAATATCCGCTACCTCGTATTGAGGAATTATTTTCTAAGCTTCATGGTGGTAAAAAATTTTCTAAATTAGATTTATCTAATGCATACAATCAGCTAAAGTTAAAAGAAGACTCACAATTGTTGACGTGTATAAATACACATAAGGGCCTATTTAAATACACGAGATTGGTATTTGGGTTGTCAAGTGCGCCGGCAATATTTCAAAGAACGCTAGAGATTATATTAACAGGGATAGATGGCGTCCTTCAGTTCTTAGACGATATTTTGATAACAGGGAAGTCCGAGCAAGAGCATTTGGATAGATTAAATCAGGTTTTCAAGAGGCTAGAAAATGCGGGGCTAGTATTGCAAAAAGATAAATGCCATTTTTTTCAAGAGTCCGTATCATATTTAGGTTACACTATCGATAAAAATGGTTTACATAAGTCACCTGAGAAAGTAAGGGCTATTATTGATGCTAGTGTTCCTACCAATGTCACTGAATTAAAATCATTTTTGGGTTTAGTAAACTATTACAGGGGTTTTATAAAGAACGCGTCTAGTATTTTGTGTCCATTACATTCCTTGTTAAGGAAAAATACGAAATGGAAATGGGAACGGCACCATTCGGAGGCTTTTGAATTAATTAAGAAACAGTTAGCTTCCGAAAATACTTTAGCACATTTTAACCCTGATGCAAAAATAATTTTAACCGTGGATGCGTCCCCTTACGGCCTCGGTGCAGTGTTATCGCAGATAGAAGACAGTGGCGAGGAACGACCCGTGTCGTATGTGTCTAGGTCATTAAGCGCGGCCGAGAAAAACTACAGTCAAATACAAAAAGAAGCTACGGCAATTATATTCGGTGTGCGGCGGTTCCATCAATATTTATATGGCAGAGCAGAGCCGTTCATATTGAGGACCGATCATAAGCCGTTATTGTCTATTTTTCAGCCGGGCCGGGGCATACCTGAAATTACAGCAAACCGGTTACAAAGGTACGCGTTGTTTTTAGCAGCCTACAATTATAATATTGAGTACGTTACTAGTGCAAATAACTCGGCTGATTATCTGAGCCGCTCCACTGTCAGCGGTGACGGTGAGTCACCGCCGCCGTCGGGCCTAGGTACAAAATACTATACGAAACAAAGTAAACAGATTCGAAGTGAAAGTAATGCAGTCGATCATAGCTCTTATTCCTATTTTATTTGGGATGCGAATTCAATGCCGGCAATTTTTAAAGATGTGCAAAGGTATACGCAATTAGATAAAACATTAGACCAGGTTATTAATTATGTTTTAAATGGTTGGCCTAGGAATGTAATGGACAGCAATCTTAAGCCTTATTTTAACTGTCGGTATGAATTGTCGGTCGAAAGCGGGTGTTTAATGAGAGGGGCTAAACTGGTAATACCCGAGGCAGTTCAGGGTGCAGTAGTTAGGGAGTTGCACGCGGGTCATTTGGGTGTAGCTAAAATGAAGGCCTCGGCAAGAATGCGTTTTTGGTGGCCGAAGATGTCCGCTAGTTTAGAGGGCGCAGTAGCGGCATGTGAGGTGTGTATGCAGCTTCGTGCCGCCCCGCCGCGCGCCCCCCTCACTCCGTGGCCGTACCCGCCGGAACCTTGGTTTCGAGTACATGTGGACTTTTTGGGCCCGTTTAATAATAGGGTATATTTTATAGTGGTTGATGCTTACTCGAAATGGGTGGAAGTTTTTGATGTGAGTAATGGGTATAGTTCTAGAGTAGTTATAGAAAAGTTAAGCGAAGTAATGTCTAGATTTGGATTATTTAACACGATTTGCAGTGACAACGGTAGTTCTTTTACATCGTCCGATTTTAAGAATTTCTGTAGTTATAATGGTATTTCGCATTTAACTTCACCTACTTACCACCCTGCAAGCAATGGCCAAGCAGAAAGTTTTGTTAAAATTATTAAAAAGGCCTTGAAGGGTATTATTTTATCAGGGACGTCAAAGAAAGATATTAATAATAAGTTGAATGAATTTGTGTTTCATTACCGTAATTCTACACATTCCACCACAAATCGGTCACCTGCCGAGATGTTATTTGGTAAAAAATTACGTTGTAGATTAGACTTGCTGAACCCTCCCGTGCGGCCATCATCGCCACACGACCGTGAGTTATCAGAAATTGTAAAAGGCAATCAGTGTTCACAAATTAGGAACTACGGTGGCAAAAGGAACATAGACTTTTTGGAGGGTGAGCTTGTATTGGTAAAGACATACCAGAAACAGCACGATGCTTGGGCTAAGGGAAATATTGTGAAAAAAATTGGTCGATCCCTATATTTAGTTTGTTTAGTGGACAATAAGGTTCAGATAAAGAGACACAAAAATCAAATTTGCAAATTTGGTGGGGGGAAAGGAATGTTGTTGGTAGACCGGAGAGATGAAGCGAATAATTCTGAGCGAGATAACAGTGCCCCAACTCCGTGCACTGTTTTACCGCCCGTGGTCCTGAAATCGCACGCCTCAGGCCGACAACTGCAGACTTCGGTTGGTGCACCGGCGCCTACACGGGCAGACGCTGAGACCTGGACAGACTGTCCAGGGGTACCGGATGAAATAACGACGCCGGCCGCAGAACCCGTTCCGGGCCCGTCGCGCTCTCCACCCCTTCCAGCCCAGTCTATGCCAGATAAGACTCAAACGCCTCGAGCTCAGAGGCCTCGTAAACATTTTGACTATAGGAAATATTTTTAGTGGTGTTCCAATTACTTGTATGGGGCCTTATTGTCAAAATATTGGTGGAGGGATATTATATTAGTATGTAGGTACTTCGAAAAACAAGCGTACGGCGGTCTGCGCGCCGCCCGATCAGTGAGAATACAGCTTGCGAAGTGTACACTGTGTTTCCATTGAAAACCACCCCAAAAGAACGAAATAACATAAAGTACTAACAACAGTTAATAACTTACTAAAATCTATGAGTAAATAAAGCTAATGAGTAACATTATTTTAACTTCAACTTATACTATAAAATTATATCTAAGAATTGGTCCATTGACATATCTTAGTTTCCGCTAGATTTTATTATGAGACACTGTGTTGTGAAATTTAGCACAAGATAGATTTTAGTCTGGAATAGCACATAGGCTTTCTATCCCGGAAAATTAAAGAGTTCCCGCGGGAACCAAAAAAACCTCAATACACGCGGAAGAAGTCTCGAGCATCAGCTAGTAAACTATACAACTACTTCAACTTATACTATAAAATTATATCTAAGAATTGGTCCATTGACATATCTTAGTTTCCGCTAGATTTTATTATGAGACACTGTGTTGTGAAATTTAGCACAAGATAGATTCTAGTCTGGAATAGCACATAGGCTTTCTATCCCGGAAAATTAAAGAGTTCCCGCGGGAACCAAAAAAACCTCAATACACGCGGAAGAAGTCGCGAGCATCAGCTAGTAAACTATAACATTGTATTAATACAAACCCATAGGTACCCAATAACGGAATATTGAAAGCATTATTTCAGCCATTACCCAACAAGATATATAGGTAAAGTGCGGGGAACCAATCAATCGTATACCAAAGCCTATCGCCTGAGGCAAAGTTGCGGCTACGAAAATGCTAGCCTAACTAAATACAAATAAAACACAAGTAAAACCTTTTTATTTCTTTACGCAGCTTTGCGGCTTTGTCAGTTAGAGCCCTTTTACACCGGCAATAGGCATGATGACAGTAACCAAGAATCAATGAAATTATGAATTTATCTAATGAAATACGATTCATGGATTTTAAAAAACGTATTTATTTTTCTATTTCGAGTAAGATTGCTATTTATTTTAATAAAATAAAACTATAAAATACAGCAATCCGCCATAATGGATTAAACACCTAGAAGCGAATGACGTCACAATTGTTTGTTTTCGAGCTTTGACAATCACACTATTGTTTACTGCACACTGCACAGAGTACATTGGTAATAACAATAGTGACGTCACAAACGACGCCATGACACAGGCGAGCGTTTTGGTGTGAATTTTAAAATTTAAATTTCAAATGCCAATTTTATCTACCAAACCTAATTTTTCTGCTGAAATAATATATTTTTTCGAAATAGTAGATACTTCTGAACATAATCTGTCCATTTTTCAAAATCAGTCATCATGCCTATTCTCCCGCGTAGGCGTTCATCCAACACGTATTGTTGGATCACAAACGCACCCGCGTGCTAGCCTAACTAAATACAAATAAAACACAAGTAAAACCTTTTTATTTCTTTACCCCCTAGACTGCGGTGGCGCTAGTTGGCGCTGAGGGACATCCGCGACGGAGTTTTGCACGGTGTCAAATTTCGCGAAATTTCGCGGCCCGCGCGAATATAAAAAATCATATCTCTTATTACATGTACGAACTACGTAAACACAGTACCTCATTCAAATCGTTACGAAATACAGCAATAGATCAAAGTTATTATGGTTATCGCTCTTGTTTATGCTTTACACAGAAAAATAACAAAAAAAACAACAAAAAATGACCCCCTTTTTAAAAATAAAATCTAAGAAAAAAAAAATATATAATCAGTATCTTTGTTTTAAAAAGATACGTAACTCTATGGTTAGTCATTTCAGAGTAAAACAATAAGAAACAAAGACTCTTTTCAAAGATTCTCATTCAAGAACAAAAACCATGAATAAAAAATAAAGGTGTCAAATTACGGTTTCATGTTTCACTCGCACGAAATTTCTACCCATAAATTCATCTCATAGAGTAGGGCCTCCAAAAAATTCCTACTGTGTCCTTGTCTATCCTATTCGTTTCAGCCAAAGTTAGAGAGGAATCGAGTTAGTAGTTTACTCTGTAGAAAATCATTCTACGGCGTCGGCGATGACGCATTCCGCCATTTCGCCGCGCGGCCATTTACTGGCCGCGCGCCAGTTAACCCCAAAACCACCAAAAGCCTTTTACGCAGCTTTGTGGCTTTGTCAGTTAGAGCCCCTTTACACCTGCGATTCTCCCGCGTAGGCGTTCATCCAACACATATTGTTGGACGCAGCACGCATCACAAACGCACCCGCCACGTTAAATTCTGTAAAGTTACGTTACTTTTATATCGTTTTTTGTTAAAAAATTTAAAATACAACATGACTAGAACATGATGATCGCGACTTCGTCCGCGTGGATTAAGTTTTTTCGATTACCTTAATTTTTCGGCATAAAAAGCCTAGCCTATGTCCTTCCCGGGGATGTAACCCACCTCTTTACCAAATTTCATCAAAATCGGTGGAAAAAATGGGCCGTTAAGGCGTAGTACTTCCCGGGGATGTAACCCCCCCAACTCTTTACCAAATTTCATCGAAATCGGTAGAAAAAATGGCCTGTTAAAGCGTAGTAAACCGACACACTTTCGCATTTATTATATTAGTAAATATGGATTAGTGTGGATGTTTCGCGATTGTATGTAACGTCACGGCTACGCGACATCAAAGCCCCACGTGTATAGGGATGATGACAACTCTTTATCAAACTTAAAAACGCACTTCTAGTACGGAAGTTGTATGAAAATCACAATAGTGACGTCATCAAATTTCAACGCACTTTTTTTATTTAATCTATATTTTAAAATGGTTATCTAACTTAAAACTAACCGAGGATGTGAATTCTAGGTCTCTTGGAAGACCCTCTGTTTAATAATCAGTTAGAAATAACTTATTTTTAATACAGGCATCATCCCTATTGTCACATACTTCCAACGAACGCGTACGCTAGAGAAACGCTAGAGTGAGGGGTCTCTGAGTTCTCCTCCGAAACTAGGACTAGAAAGAAAGAAAAAAAAATTATTTCCAAAATTGTGCCATATACAACAAGCATACCTAAAGAGGTAGATCATAGATCATCATCATCGTCATCATCATCAAACTACAGGGAACAATTTATTTATGACGGCGTCCGTTTGGATCTACGTTTTAAATCCCGTGGATTTTTTTTGAATATCCAGCGAAAAGACATAGGTAGAATTGGGCATTTGACTTAGTAGTCAAATGCCCAAGTAAAGTAGTGAAATAAATTATTTTTAGTGATTATTAAATAAATGATCTCCCAAAAGTAATATCCATGTCCCCTGCTAGTTTTATTTGGAATAACCATTTTAAACTATCGATTAAAGTAAAAAAAGTGATGACGTCACAACTTAAAATTTCATAGAAAATCCATACTAAGCACGCGTTTCAATAAAAAGTTGCTGATTTGACTAATTGTCAAATACCCAATTGTAAGTAGGTAATCTCTTACACTTTCTTAGTTCCATGAGTAGGGAGTACCTAGCTGTAAATAGTATTTACCCACAATTGGGCAAAGGCCTCCCTCCGACTTTTCGACATCTCCCTATTTTGTGCCTCTATGGGCCCCTCAACTTTTTGTTTGTCAATTCATCCATCGTAGTCTCGTCCTACCACGCTGGCGTTGATGAATTACTTTTTGATTCTGTAAATAATATGCTGTAAATAAAATTTCGATCCCCGAAATGCAAGCTGTCTTTGTACTAGTAGCTCCTAAGTTTAAGTGTGTCCTTTGTAATTCCAAATAAAGATTTACTTATTTTATTTTTAGTCAAATTTGACACAATAACCTACCATTTTAGACTGCATCATCACTTACCACCATAATGACAATCTTTTTTTTAATACGACTGCCTGAAAAAAAGATATTGTTTTCAGGGTTCATGTATGTATGTATGTGCGTTTGTATATTCCACCTTAACTTCTATACGCCTAAACCAATTTTAATAAATGAGGTATCGTTAAAATCCCTAGCTTATTCCGGGTGAGATAGGCTAGTAAAATTTAAAAAAAATTTATCATCATCGCATTAAAGACTAAATTTGAAAATCAAGTCATAATTAAAAAATTAAAAGACACGACTGCCCCGCCAAAAACCGAACTAAAAAATTAAAAATCTAAATTAATCTTGTTAAATTAGAATCTTATTCACATTTTTATTAAACGATATTTTTTTGTGAATCACTGGATATTGAACTATAGTGTTATATATTTTTGGAATCTACTCATCATTTTCTAGATGATGATTATATAGTTAATCTTATTTTCAACTTTAGACATTAATGCGGGACCATGGTCACCCCATCAAATTTTTTTTAAATTTGACTAGTTTATGTCACCCGGAATAAGCTAGGGATTCTAGCGATATTTTATCAAAATCGATTTTAAAAAATCGGTTCAGGCGTATAGTAGCTATGGTGGAATATACAAACTCACATACATACATACATGAACCCTGAAAAAAATATCCTTTTTTCAGGCAGTCGTATAAAAAAACCGTCCTTTCTATATTAAATGACAGTAACACTAGATCCTCCGTTTATTTCATCGGGATAAACCACTGAGCAAACAATATCACTTCGGCGATGACATTTGATAAATAATGGCCATCAGAGTATTGTATTATCCATTTCAGAAGCGGACAGCCATGACAGTTTGCGGCACTCAAATTAATTTTGTCACTTCGTGGCCATTGCGGCTAGAGAATAGAAGTACAACTGAGTGTTGAAGACGAAAGAGACTCATTGAAAATTTAACTATAATAATAACAAGTCATAATTAAATTAATTTAACGAATTAAAAAATACGACTGCCCTGCCATATTATTTTTAGAGTTAACCTCCCTAAGAAGCGATTTGCTAATTATAGCCTTTGGAATCTTATTCACATTTTTATTAAATGATATTTTTTTGTGAATCACTGGATATTGGACTATAGTGTTATATATTTTTGGAATCTACTCATCATTTTCTAGATGATGATTATATAGTTGATCTTATTTTCGAATTTGTTTTTTCAACTTTAGCCTTTAATGCGGTATCATGGTCACCCCATCATTTTTTTTTATTTTACTAGCCTATGTCACCCTGAATAAGCTAGGTATTCTAACGATACCTCATTTATGAAAATCGGTTCAGGCTTATAGAAGTTATGGTGGAATATATAAACTCACATACATACATACATACATACGTGAACCCTGAAAACAATATAACAATATACTCCTTTTTTCAGGCAGTCGTATAAAAATAAATTTAACTACTTAATAAAATTTTACTAATATAATTTAGACTTAAATAGTATTTACTAGCTACCTCGGTGACGACCTCC
Source organism: Erebia palarica (assembly GCA_964035005.1). Classification (NCBI taxonomy): domain Eukaryota; kingdom Metazoa; phylum Arthropoda; class Insecta; order Lepidoptera; family Nymphalidae; genus Erebia; species Erebia palarica. The sequence continues at coordinate 26,527,700 of OZ035994.1, forward strand.
GTGGCGCAGTGTGTAGCGCTGTTGTCTTAACGTACGGAGGTCCCGGGTTTGATCCCCGGCAGGGTCAATTTGGGAATTTATAATTTCCGAATTTTCCCTGGTCTGGCCTGGTGGGGAGGCTTCGGCCGTGGCTAGTTACCACCCTACCGGCAAAGACGTGCCGCCAAGCGATTTAGCGTTCCGGTACAATGCCGTGTAGAAACCGAATAGGGGTATAGGTTTAATATAACTGCCATGCCCCTAACAGGTTAGGCCGCTACCATCTTAGATTGCATCATCACCTACCATCAGGTGAGAGCGCAGTCAAGGGCTAACTTGCAGTGGATAAAAAAAAAATATAAAAAACCCTCGACTTCGTCCGCGTGGTTTGGTTTTTTGGTTTTAGGAACACTTTAATTTTCCGGGATACACAGTAGCCCTTGCGTTATTCCAGACTATAATCTATCTCTGTGCCAAAATTCATCCATCCGTTAAGCCGTTCTGACGTGATTGAGTAACAAACATCCATGCTTACATCCATCCATACGAAGTATCGCATTTATAATTTTATAATATTAAATAATAAAGAAGAATATATATTAGATATTCGTGCAGGTATTTGGCCGCCATGAATACTGTTCGCATCCCATTATATTATAATCTTACCAATGGATGAAACCATAAATTAATTATTATTAATATCGAAATAAATTTAGCCCTCACGCCCGCATACAAAATAAATACATATATGCCCCAAAGAGTTATAATAAACTTACGTAAATAAATATAAATTCATAAACTTACATTAATACATAAATTATTATTATTATTATTACACTTTATTTGTACACCACAACACAAAAAAAGTAAAAAAATACAATTAAGGAACACAAATAAACAGAAGGAAGTACAAAAAGGCTTCGCTTAGCAGCGATCTCTGCCAGGCAACCTTAGGATTAGGAGAAGTTAAGGAGATGAATGTTCATTATCTTACTAATCTTACTAATATTATAAATGCGAAAGTTTGGATGGATGTATGGATGTTTGTAACTCAATCACGCCCCAACGGCTGAACGGATCTGGCAGATTTTTTTTTTTTTTTTGTCCCGTAAAATTAAGGAGTTCCCGCGGGAACCAAAAAATCCTCGAACCACGCAGACGAAGTCGCGGGCATTAGCTAGTAATTTTTTTTTTTTTTTTAAAGCGTGAATATTCCCATGAATTTCATACCTTCCGTGCACCTGAAATCGTAAAAGTAAAATGATTTGTATTCGAAATATTCGGTGAATATTCGTATATTCGGGTACCTACGGGCATGAATATTGGGCGCACCGCATTATCCTGACAAATGCGCCGCCATAACGGCGATTTATTCCCGGCCCCGATACACCCAGTGTTTATCTATAAAACATTGAGCGGGAAAATGGCCCATGATCCCCCGCCAATTGAATTCGGTGACCTAGTATTCTTTCTATCGCTTTATGATCAATAATAATGCTCATAAATAATGCATCAGCAAAGTAAATGGGATTGTATAGCAAAAATAACGTTAAAATTTATATTTCAATTGAAATTAAGATCAATAATAATGCTCATAAATAATGCATCAGCAAAGTAAATGGAATTGTATAGCAAAAATAAAGTTAAAATTTATATTTCAATTGAAATTAAGATCAATAATAATGCTCATAAATAATGCATCAGCAAAGTAAATGGAATTGTATAGCAAAAATAAAGTTAAAATTTATATTTCAATTGAAATTAAGATCAATAATAATGCTCATAAATAATGCATCAGCAAAGTAAATGGAATTGTATAGCAAAAATAAAGTTAAAATTTATATTTCAATTGAAATTAAGATCAATAATAATGCTCATAAATAATGCATCAGCAAAGTAAATGGAATTGTATAGCAAAAATAACGTTAAAATTTATATTTCAATTGAAATTAAGATCAATAATAATGCTCATAAAGCGATAGAAATAATGCAATAGCAAAATAAATGTAATTATCTACCAAAAACAATGTTAAAATTTCAATTTAAATGAAAATTTACCAAAACCGTTAGTTCGTATTATGTTAATTTAGTTTTTATGTTAAAAGTGAACGTCTAATATGTACCTATAAAGCGGTTGTTTCATCTTGGGCCAGGTATTTGTACAGTATTCCCAAAAATAGTATAAAATCATACAAAATAAAACAAAATAAAATATTCCTTTTTGCAGTTTTACAGTGATTAAGAGGTACAAAAATAAAATGTTTCCGTCAACTTGTTAAAAAAAATCTTTCGATCGACTCGCTGACTGCTGTTGTATATTTTAAGGTTAATTCTCATTTCTCAGGTTATTTTTATGTCAAATGTAATACCGTCAATAATGTCAAAATGGACGCATGTTGTCGCGCTTTTATTTTGCAAAATAATTTCGCATTGTACCTCGTAAATTGAAATTTTTAGTAAGAAATTAAAAAAATTACCCTGAAAATCTTAAAATACCGTACAAATACCTGGCCCAGGCACCATATAAATTTGAAACAACCCCTTTATGGAATTAATTTTCGATTTAAAATTTTGATAAATTAATTTGAAATTGTTTATATTATTTAAGTTCAATTGATTGTATGGTATCCTTATATTTAAATATTTAATATTGCAATGCCCTAACGGGGCCTCATGTCTCTGTAATTGTATTATGAATATTGTACATGAAAGCAATAATTAATGACATGTGATGAAAAAAAGCTTTATCCAAACAAAGCAAAGGACATGCTCTGAAGAGTTATTCAATCTAACATCGCCTTCCGTGTTCTCCAGTCAAACACTCCTCGTCGCAGAAACAAATCCCATCCTCACCACCTGGATGCCTGGTCTTCTTCCACCTCCCGTTATTCCAGGTCATTTCTGCCACGTACCTGCAAATTATGGAACCAGCTTCCATCTTGTGTGTTCCCTCATGATAATAATATGGGGCTCTACATCAGGTGACCCGCCTGCTCATCTGCTCGCTGTAAAACACAAACAGATACAAAACGACATAGCACGGGAATGTTTGAATTTAACAGTGTATATTATTATGCAAAAAGTACCCACCGTATTATTAACCCAAGATAACATCTACCATTATGACGTAATTAATGGAAAGGGGTCACAACTCTCAGTAATGAGGTGAACGCTGCAGAGAGAGTATGCGGGTTTAGTGTTTATTATAATGTTATATGTTTCTGAAAATATTTTCTAAAAGCGCAAATAAAATATGGACAAAAAAAATGTCCATACAAACTTTGTATGTAGCTGCACACAGAAGTGCGGCAGGACAGATCGTCCCTGTGATGTGGACAGTGAGGCCAATATATTTTGTACACCATCTCTAAACTCATTTTAGTTTAGAGATTGTGTTGAACAGAATTGGCCACTTTCTCTCTTATGTTTAGTGAATATATATTCTTGACTTGAATAAAATATTAAAGTTGATCTAAAACTTTGCTGGTCATCTGTAAGATGAATCTCATGTATTATTATGCATGTTTATATTAAGATTCAGATTCAGATAATTTATTTGCATAATATGTGTACAATAATACTATACAGGTGAAGTTTTAAATATTTTATTTAAAGAATAGAATAAGTTATTCTAAGCTTTTGCATTATATCATATTTGACAAAAAGAAAACAAAAATGCTTTAAGTCTCCCACAGACTACAGGTAAGTAGGTGATAAAGAAAGCTTGTTAGCTGCTAGGTTACAAACACTGCGGTTCGTGTCGGCTTACGCGGGATAACTTAGCTCTCCTATAAGCCCTAGTCTAAACAATGAGATTCACTATTCAGTTTTATTTCAAATACAGGTTTAAATTCAAAGAATAAACAGAAAAAGAATACCACAAACACATTTTATCTACTTTTGATTTTGGAGCTTTAGGTTCCAGGGTGGTCAACACATTAAAAAATCGATATTTTATTTTCCATTCAAAAACCCAATTATAAATCTAGAGACGATAGGCGAGGTGTAACAATAACTATATAGAAAACACGTTAGTATATTAGCGTCAATAGTCAATACAGCCGGGATAGGTTCCCGGGTGTTCAACAGATTAAAAAATCTAGAGACGATAGGCGAGGTGTAACAATAACTATATAGAAAACACGTTAGTATATTAGCGTCAATAGTCAATACAGCCGGGATATGTTCCCGGGTGTTCAACAGATTAAAAAACCTCTATTTAATTTTCAATTCTGAAACCCAATTATAAATCTAGAGACGATGGGCGAGGTGTAACAATAACTATATAGAAAACACGTAAGTATATTAGCGTCAATACAGCCGAGATCGGTTCCAGGGTGGTCAACACATTAAAAAATCGATATTTTTTTTAAATTCAAAAACCCAATTATAAATCTAGAGACGATGGGCGAAGTGTAACAATAACTATATAGAAAACACGTAAGTATATTAGCGTCAATACAGCCGAGATCGGTTCCAGGGTGGTCAACACATTAAAAAATCGATATTTTTTTTAAATTCAAAAACCCAATTATAAATCTAGAGATGATGGGCGAGGTGTAACAATAACTATATAGAAAACACGTTAGTATATTAGCGTCAATAGTCAATACAGCCGGGATCGGTTCCCGGGTGGTCAACACATTAAAAAATCGATATTTAATTTTCAATTCGAAAACCCAATTATAAATCTAGAGACGATAGGCGAGGTGTAACAATCACTATATAAAAAACACGTAAGTATATTAGTGTCAATACAGCCGAGATCGGTTCCAGGGTGGTCAACACATTAAAAAATCGATATTTTATTTTCCATTCAAAAACCCAATTATAAATCTAGAGACGATGTGCGAGGTGCAACAATAACTATCTAGACAACACGTAAGTAATAAAAATACGTATATTAGCGTCAATAGTCAATACAGCCGGGATAGGTTCCCGGGGTCGCGGCGGCCCGAGCGCCCTCAGCGCATTACCCTGACAAATGTGTCGCCATAACGGGGATTTATGCGCGACACTCGATACCACCACTATTTATTCGCACCACATTTGTCGCGCGCACTCTATGCTCACATCGCATAAATCTTGCATAGAGTTTTAAGTTTTTTCTGAGGTCTTTCATCGATTTATTGATTCAACTTCTAATCTAATCTAATCTAATCTAATCTAATCTAGCCTATGCTGTCCCACGACTGGGCAAAGGCCTCCCTCCGATTCTTCCGTGTCTCCCTATCTTGTGCTTCTATGGACCACTGAACTTGAAATTTATGTCGTTCATCACGCCAACGTAGCCTCGGCCTACCACGCTGGCGTTGATTAGTTTGGGGGGTCCAAAAGGAAGTAGATTTAGCCCACAAGTCTTCTGGCATACGACTCACATGACCAGCCCAGTTCCATTTGAGTGAAGCTGCTGCAAGGCCAACGTTGGCTACTAGCGTTTTGGATCGTATGTCTGAGTTCTTTACACGATCTGCTAGTTTTAAACCTAGTATGCTGCGTTCCATGGCTCTTTGGCAAACCCTCAGTTTGGACTTTTGAGATTTCGTCAGGGACCAAGTCTGAGCACCATATGTGAGAGTCGGTAGAATGCACATGTCCATGAGCTTTCGTTTTAGACACAATGGAAGGTCACCTTCAATTGGTCTTTCAATGACCAAAAGCTTCTCCAGGCGTTTTCTATGCGCCTATTATTAAACTATTTGGCCAAGATAAATATACTCCTGGACATGTTCAATTCTACCAACTCCCACTTCTATCCCCCTCTTTGTGCTATTAGTCATAAACTTGGTTTTCGACATGTTCATCTTCTTGAAGTCTAACTCGCCACAATCCGCTACAGTAGACAAATCTGTGTGGTACAGTGCGTGTCTCTCACCTGCAACATGCGACACCCACCACCCAGCAATTCGCACAGGCACAACACCACACCACACAAATCCTCCAAATCACTCTCAACGTACGTTTCACTCCGACACCGGAGCATCTTCAGGAGATGTTGACTCGACTCGTGAAATTAAGTGTGTAATTGAGTGAAGGTTTCACCTTTACTCAATTTATACAGTAATAGGGGAGGGGGCGGGGCTTCAGTATGAGCCATGCCAAAAAGGTATATAAGCCGGAACTTGCGATACGATAGTCACTTCACAATCGTGCATTGTCGAGTCAACATCTCCTGAGGATGCTCCGGTGTCGGAGTGAAACGTACGTTGAGAGTGATTTGGAGGATTTGTGTGGTGTGGTGTTGTGCCTGTGCGTTTGCTGGGTGGTGGGTGTCGCATGTTGCAGGTGAAAGACACGCACTGTACCACACAGATTTGTCTACTGTAGCGGATTGTGGCGAGTTAGACTTCTAGTTCATTCACTATCATGGACTTCCGCAAAGTAACGCCTGCTTCTATTCAATGTTCATCTTCTGTTCAACTTCGTCATATAATATTACGATCGCAACGGAATAATTCCAACTTAGCGCATTGATCTGAGTGACGTCTTTCTCAACCCAAAGATGAAGGTCCCCTGCATAGATCTACAGAGAACAGGGCCATGTTCAGCTTTCTTCCAGTGGCTCCCAGCTACACGCTTGAGATCGCTGAAAATATTTTTTTCAAGATGAAAGAATTATCTTAGCAACTAAATTATTTTAAAACTTTTATCCCACAGCTGATAGTCACAGTGAATAAACCTTTTTCTTAAATGAGGAATAGTTAAAAACCAGAATACATTCAAATTAAAACAAGTAACAATGAACTAAGGGCTCCTAGTTCTTTGGATCTGATATTGAAATCTGTACCGCCAAAGAATGAGGAATTTTAATGATAAATCTAGTACTTATCTATTTGGATGAAGCTGGATGTAAGCTTGTTTAGACGACCCTTATTACTCATCAGTATTTTATCAACTATAATTTACTTAACTGATGGCCACGACTTCGTCCGCATGGATTGAGGATTTTTGGTTTCCACTCTTTAATTTTCCGATAAAAAGTAGCCTATTCGTTATTCCAAACTATAATCGCCATGGCCTTTTTAAATTTCAGCTAAATCTGTACAGTAGTTTTGCGTGAAAGAGTAACAAACATATGTTCACACACATACAACTTTTCGCCCTTATAATATTAGTTTGACAAAGAAAAAAATACTCTTTAGAAATGAGCATAATATTTACAGAATATTATCACAATAAATTCATATTTTCATTAAATCTTGTTCGCTGAATTTGAATGATTTCCGAGTGATTAACCGGCAATGAGTTCGAAATGAACAAAAGCTCAACGAGTGCAGCCACGAGGCCCGGTGAATGGGGAACTTGTTGAGAACTCGCCGCGAGAACTTTTGCGCTTTAACAGTTGAGTTGACGCGGGCGATCTTTGTCGATTTTATAGGTAAAGTATAATACCTATTCAATCTTTTAAGCGACTGCGACAAGGCAAGAGGAACTCCCAATAAAATGTGTTTTTTTTATTTACAGCTATAACAGTTTCTGATGAAATGAACAAAAGCTCAACGAGTGCAGCCACGAGGCCCAGTGAATGGGGAACTTGTTGAGAACTCGCCGCGAGAATTCTGCGCTTTAACAGTTGAGTTGACGCGGGCGATCTTTGTCAACTTTATAGGTAAAGTTTAATACCTATTCAAGCTTTTAAGCGACTGCGACAAGGCAAGAGGAACACCCAATAAAATGTGTTTTTTCTATTTACAGCTATAACAGTTTCTGAAGAAATGAACAAAAGCTCAACGAACGCAGCTACGACGCCCAGTGAATGGGGAACTTGTTGAGAACTCGCCGCGAGAACTTTTGCGCTTTAACAGTTGAGTTGACGCGGGCGATCCTTGTCAACTTTATAGGTAAAGTTTAATACCTATTCAAGCTTTTATGCGACTGCGACAAGGCAAGAGGAACACCCAATAAAATGTGTTTTTTGTAAATTTACAGCTATAACAGTTTCTGAAGAAATGAACAAAAGCTCAACGGCCACTACCACCGGTGAATGTGAATGAGTTGATAGATCAGTCAGTCAGTCACCTAATTTTCTTATTATATTCCAGATTTCCATAAAACCATTGACGACCTTCGTGGCGCAGTGTGTAGCGCTGTTGTCTTAACGTGCGGAGGTCCCGGGTTCGATCCCCGGCGGGGTCATTTTTGGGAATTTATAATTTCTGAATTCTCCCTAGTCTGGCCTGGTGGGAGGCTTCGGACGTGGCTAGTTACGACCCTACCTGCAAAGACGTGCCGCCAAGCGATTACGCGTTCCGGCACGAAGCCGTGTAGAAACCAAATAGGGGTATGGGTTTAATATAACTGCCATGCCCCTAACAGGAGGTTAGCCTGCTCCCATCTTAGACTGCATCATCACTTACCATCAGGTGAGATCGCAGTCAAGGGCAAACTTGTAGTGGATTAAAAAAAAAGCATGTACACAGTACAGTTTTAATCAAAATCATACGATCGATCGAAGACATTCCGCCGGATTCCTTCCGCAATGGAATTATTCAAATAATTTAATACAGTCAATTTGTTACCTTCCTCCCTTCCTGCCTTTTATCTTTGTAATGTCGCGTAATTAGTGTTACGAGTTACGGCGAAACTCAAATTGGCCTAAATTAACTTGAAATCCAATATTTTGCAATCTGCTTTGAATTTTCAAATGACTGTACCCGCAGAACAATGCTAATATTATAAATACGAAAGTGGTTTATTGGATTGTTGGTTTGTCCTTCAATCACGTCGCAACGGAGCAACGGATCGACGTGGTTTTTGGTATGGGTATAGTTGAGGACCTGGAGAATGACATAGGCTACTTTTTATCCCGAAAAATTAAATGGTTCCTCGAACCCTTCGGGGAACTCGTCTTAATTTTCCTATGTCCATCTCCAATCGCTTTACCAAATTTCAGCATCGGTAGAATAGTTGGGTCGTGAAAGCGTAGCAGACAGACAGACACACTTTCACATTTATAATATAACATATAAATAGCTGGCACTTATTTAGCCCAACGACTTAGCCTTGCCATACAACGAGGTAATAGCTCCAGTGTTTTGGGCACAATGCCCATTAACGATCACTTGGACGGCGTGTATTTTTTGTAAATATAATTAGTTTATAACTTAGATTTTAATTTATTTCTTAGTTTTAATTGAAATAAATGTATTTAATGTAAAAAAAAGAGTGTGGATAGTATGGATTCAAGCTCTCTCTACTTCAAGACATGCAGAGCTTATATTTCTTTCTTTATAAGACGCCAGATGAATACAAAGCATAGGTAAATACAATAAAGAGCTTCCGATGGCTGGGTAATATCGAAATCCGTTGAAATCCAAAGAAATCCAGCTCACCGCATTATTCGCGACCGTGCGATTTTCCGGCTTATGTAAAGTGACTTTGCTTCGAGTTAAATAAACAAATCCACTTTTGCATTCAAAATGTATGTAACTTCGGTAAAAGGAGTGCACAAATATCAGTGTACCTATACTGTTTTATTTAAAACTATATAGTTACACGGATATTTGTTTTTAATATTTTTCTGAATTGTTGCTTTTTCGTTATCAGTCCTGCCCTATCTTCCTCGCAATTTTTCCATATTTTCTCACCGTTTAAACCTTCCCTGGACTACGACAAACATTTCTATACCAAAAACAGCTAAATCGGCCCAGCCGTTCTCCAATTTTAGCGAGACAAACGAACAGCAATTGATTTTTATATATTTAAGATTAGCTGATGGATTGAGGATTGAGGAGGTCCGCGTGGATTGAGGTTTTTTAATTCCCGCGGGAGCTCTTTAATTTTCCGGGATATAAAGTAGCCTATTTGCTATTCCAGACTATAATCTGTCTCTGTGCCAAATTTCAGCCAGATCCGTTCAGCCGTTGGGTCGTGATTGAGTAACAAACATCCATACATCCACACATCCATACATCCATCCAAACTTTCACATTTATAATAATTATTTAAAATTAGCTGATGCCCGCGACTTCGTCCGCGTGGATTGAGGATTTCTAGTTCCCGCGGGAGCTCTTTAATTTTCCGGCCTTTGTGCTATTCCAGTCTATAATCTGTCTCTGTGCCAATTTCATCCAGATGCGTCTAACCGTTGAAGTGAAGATAAGTGTTCGAAAAAACCCGACTTTGTTTTATATATTAAGACTAGTGTATGCCCGCGACTTCATCCGCGTGGATTACACAAACTTCAAACTCATATTTTACCCGCTTAGGAGTTGACTTTTGAAAAATCCTTTCTTATCGGATATCTACGTCATAATAGCTAACTGTATGCCAAATTTCAGCCCGATTTGTTCAGTGGTTTGAGCTGTGCGTTGATAGATCAGTCGGTCACCTTTTTCTTCTACATATTTAGAATATTATATTCAAATTCCCGGCCCCGGTTCTTCTTTCTATATAATATAACTAGCAGTTGCCCGCGACTTCGTTCGCGTGGCATAAGTTTTTAAATTCCCACAGGCACTCCTTAATTTTCCAGGACAAAAAGTAGTCTATATCATTCTCAAGATCTTCAACTATACCCATGAAAAAAATCACGTTGATCCGTTGCTCTGTTGCGGCATGCTTGAAGGACAAACTCTCTATTTAACGTCCTTGGGGGTAAGAAAATTTCAAAAGCTGTGAATCACTAATTTCTTCAATATTCCAAATATTAAGTTTCATGGCTATAACTTGAAAAATGAAGGACTTTCGTACAAACTTTCATCCTCTATTTTACCGCTTTAAGGGTAAAATTTTCAAAAACTGTGAAGCACGTATTTCTTCGTTTTAAACCTGTAGCTCAAAATATACCAATTTCATTACTATAACTTGAAAAAATTAAGGACTTTCATACAAACTTTCAACCCCTTTTTTACCCCCTTAGGGGTTGAATTTGGAAAAACTGTGTCACACGTACTTTTTTATTTTTTTACCGAAAGCCAATATTGGTATAGTTTCGTTAATATAACTTGAAAAATATCTTGAGAAATGAAGGACTCTCATACAAACTTTCATCCTATTTCACCCATTTGGGGGTTCAATTTTCAAAAATGGTGAAAGACGTACTTATTCATATTTAACCGAAAGCTCAAATACCAAGTTTTATGGCTATAACTTGAAAAACGACGGACTTTCATACAAACTTTCAATTATTTTACCCCTTTGGGGGTGGAATTTCGAAAAACCCTTTCTTAGTGGATACCTACTTTTCACAAAGACCACATCCTCCAAATTTTATGTCTCTAGGATCAGCGGTTTAGGCTGTGCGTTGGTATATAAATCAGTCAGTCAGCCAGTCAGGACTTTGAATTTTAAATATATAGATTTCTGAGTTTGATAAAAAACTTCTACCGTAGCTAGTTACCACCGTAGACTACAGTATTAAGAATTACTTGCCAGAGAACACCATTACTGGTCCGATCCGGGATTCGAACCCGGGACCTCGTCAAGGCATAACTTACTTAGTACTTCGTCAGGTACTTTAGTTTAAAAACGTTTCTTGCTTTGACACAGAATCATTTTTCGATAATTAAATATTGAATACATTTCATACGTCGCCAAACCAGTGAAGGCGATTCATCACAAAAAGTGCTACTTTCATTAATAAATCAGTGGATTTCATACAACAAAATATAAATTCAGAGAAATATTTAAAACAAAAGTTGCTTTTTCGTCATAAATCCATATATTTGTAATGAATAGAGCAGGTAGGTGTGTACTAAAGTCAATTTTAATTTATACTTTTACACGTTTTATCTACGTAGGTTTTTAAATAAAAAAACCGGAAAATAAAGTTTCCAGGGAATCCACTACTACAGCCCATTAACGTCCCACTGCTGGGCACAAGCCTCTCAAACTCACTCAAACTCTCATAGGAGAGGAGAAATTAGAGCTTAGACCCACCACACAGCTCCAATGTGGGTTGGCGGGCTTTAACGATTATTATCATGTTAGTGATAATAACCGAAACCGACGGCTCAACGTGCTCTCCGAGGCACGGGGGTGAAACACCGCCGACTTCCCAACTCCGGGCTAGTGGGAATTTCTAATCAGAAAACCCCGATACTTTTAATGGCCCGACCCGGGACTCGAACCCGGGAGCTCGTCGGCCGCATTCAAAAATGCTAACCACTAGACCAACGAGGCGGTTAATCCAGGGAATCATTAAAAATCTATAGGGACGGACTTTACGGGCATCATCTACACATTATATCCCAGGGGGGTTTATACCATCGCTTAAAGCAGTATTATTTCAAAATGACAGCTTAGTCCCTACATTTTAAAGGACTTTCGTGGGTATATCAGTACGTTAACAATATTAAAATTATACGGATTTAAGCGATGGTAGTATGCCCCTTGAAAATATAATATTGTTCAACCAGGTATTTTACTTTTGACATAAGCACACCTATGAATCGTCATAATTATTGACATGCAACTATGGATAAAAATGCAAAACTTCATAGACGCATATCGTTTTTTACAATAGTGAAGCGAATAGCCCTTTTATCATATATTTCGTAACTCGTATACTCATCTGGTAATTAAAAGTACGGCTTTCCTTTTCAAAATAGTCCTTTAAACACCATACATCTTTGGCGATGGATGGTGATGACCTGATGGATTCATGTACATTTACTGTATTGTGTATCCACCACTACAGCCCATTAACGTCCCACTGCTGGGCATAGGGCTCCACTCTCATAGCAGAGGGGAAATTAGAACTTAGACCCACCACGCTGCTCCAATGCGGGTTGGCGGGCTTTGACGACTATTATCATGTTAGTGATAATAACCGGGACCGACGGCTTAACGTGCTCTCCGGGCTAGTACTGAGAATTTCTAGTCGAAAAAACCCAACACCTAATATTGTGGCCCGACCCGGGACTCGAAACCGGGACCTCGTCGGGCGCAGTCGAACATGTGAACCACTAGACCAACCAGGCAGGTATTGTGTATAGAAACTATTTATTTTAATACATACATTAATATACTTAGTCATATGAACGATTGGGTATGTTTTTAAAAAAAATTTTGAGCAAAGATAAATATCAATGTGTCAAATCGACTAAAAGTTCTTCATAAAGAAAGTCGATTGTTATCAAAAAATCGAATCAGTAACGCATTGGAACATCATTGAATCGAGTTGTCAAAAGTAAAATAAATGGTTGGACAAAATATAACCAATATACGCGATGCCTCTGGTGGGAGGCTTCGGCCGCGGCTAGTTACCACCCTACCGGCAAAGACGTGCCGCCAAGCGATTTAGCGTTCCAGTACGATGCCGTGTAGAAACCGAATAGGGGTTTGGGTTAAATATAACTGCCATGCCCCTAACAGGTTAGCCCGCTACCATCTTAGACTGCATCTTCACTTGCCATCAGGTGAGATCGCAGCCAAGGGCTAACTTGTAGTGGATAAAAAAAAATCATAATTAACAAAATTAAAAAATACGACTGCCCTGCCAAACAAAAAATTAATCTAGTTAAATAGAATCTTATTCACATTTTTATTAAATGTTTTTTTTTGTGAATCACTGGATATTGAACTATAGTGTTATATATTTTTGGAATCTACTCATCATTTTCTAGATGATGATTATATAGTTAATCTTATTTTCGAATTTTTTTTTTCAAATTTAACCTTTAATGCGGGACCATGGTCACCCCATCAATTTTTTTTTAATTTTACTAGCCTATGTCACCCGGAATAAGCTAGGGATTCTAACGATACCTCATTTATCAAAATCGGTTCAGGCGTATAGAAGTTATGGTGGAATATACAAACTCACATACATACATACATACATACATACATACATACATGAACCCTGAAAACAATATACTCCTTTTTTCAGGCAGTCGTATAAAAAATTGCCGGAGATGCAACAAGGCGTGAATCAAGTGGCTAATACGTCACGTCAAGCGTCTCTCGTAATTCAATGATAGAACTCCTCGCGCGGCACAAACGTGACAGCCCTACACACAGAAGTGTAATTACACTATTTATTACACTAATTGTAATTACACTACACAATAAGTGTAGTTACACTAGAAGTGTAATTACACAATAATATCACAATAGGCATGACGACAGTAGCCAAGAATCAATAAAATTATGAATTTTCCTAATGGAATAGGATTCATGGATTATAAAAAACGTATTTATTTTTCTATTTCGAGTGAGATTGCTATTTATTTTGATAAAATAAAACTATAAAATACAGATATCCGCCATAATGGATTAAACACCAAGAAGCGAATGACGTCACAATTGTTTGTTTTCGAGCTTTGACAATCACACTATTGTTTACTGCACACTGGACAGAGTACGTTGGTAAAAACAATAGTGACGTCACAAACGACGCCATGACACCGGCGAGCGTTTTGGCCCGAATTTTAAAATTTAAATTTCAAACGCCAATTTTATCTACCAAACCTTATTTTTCTGCTGAAATAATATATTTTTCAAAATAGTACATAGTTCCGAACAAAATCTGGCCATTTTTCAAAATCAGTCATCATGCCTATTGTGATATTTTGTGGAGACGTAATATCACATAGCAGAAACTAAACGGTAGCAACATTGGAGAAAGACGAGGGTTTACAAGGGCTCGTAGTCGGCAATATACGTGCGATGTTATTTGATATTTACCTGTCACTGATTGTTAACCGAACTTAAATCGTTTTCAAAGTTATTATCACTTGGTAATTTGAAGTGATTCGTATAAAAAAATACTCTGTGGTGGCCATTCCTATAAATTTTTGGTAAATGAATTCTCAAAGCCATAAAATATCATCATAATGATCGAAGTAATCGCATTGAGTAATTAATTTCACACAAACGTTTCAAACTTTATAGTTGCCACAGAATGCACAACTTGATCATTGACCATACCCAAGAATCAGTGTCTCAAGACACATTTAAGTCGTCTTATTGAGACTAAAGATTAGTATAATTATGGAACAACGTCATCTCAGTCGAAAACCGCGTCTCGAACACCATCTTAATATTTGCTTATTTAAATAAGCTAACATCTTAAGGCCGATATTAATACATAGATATTCGTTTTTTTTAATTCCACTGCAAGTTAACCATTGACTGCCATCTCACATGATGATGATGCAGTCAGCATTTACATTACACCATACCCCTAATTGGTTTTTACATGGCATCGTACCGGAACGCTACATCGCTTGGCGGCACGTCTTTGCCGGTAGGGTGGTAACTAGGCACGACTGAAGCCTCTCACCAAGCCAGACCATGGGAAGCGAACCCGGGACCTCCGCACGTTAAGACAACAGCGCTCAACACTGCGCCAGGGAGATCGTCCTTCTTTTCTCAACAACTGATGCCTGCTAAATACTGACCTGAATAGTGTCTAGAGAAATCACAATCACAAGTTTGTTTTTGGTGACCAAAAAAGGTTTTGAAAAAATGAGCAAGCTATTTTTATTATTATATACATAATAGCTTCTGTAAGTGTACCAAGACAAGCAAACAAACGATACGAGTACGGCTGTATCATCTATTTCTTAATTAACCCTGTATTTAACCGTGCGGTGTGATACACGGTCCAAGGCTGGAATAATTAACGACGCAGGAATTAGCAGAGCTGTGTCACATGTCTTTTTTCCGCCAATTATCTCAAGCAGACATCTGTACATCTTACACCTTTGACGGTTAATGTTAATTAAATCTTTCATTGTCATTGTACGCCGATTGAGTTTTAATTATAATTTAGAGTGGAAATTTTCATGCTCTCAGTACTTAGTTGACCTTGTGAGTTGTGTAGAAAATTTTATGGAGTACTTTTTTTATTCGACGTCAAATCTTGGCTGCAATCTTCCCTGGTGGTAAAAGATGTGTTGATGATGCAGGATAAAATTGAAACAGTTCGATTTAGACTGGCTGACGTAATGAATCGATCAAACAAGTATAAGCGGATACTTATTACTTTGTTTAGATTTTTATTTATTTAGGAGCTAAGGTCCCAACTATGTGTATAGTTGGGACCTGCTGGGAATCGAACCCAAGACTCCCCAAATGATTATAAGGTCTGAAAGCTCTCACAACTCACGCACTTTAAACATGGAATACTAGTATCTACTAGTACCAAGAACTATATCCAAAAAAAGGTACATATAATAGTAGGTACGTATGTATAATGGAACTCATAAATGATAAATGATTTATTTATTTCACGTAGGACATTTTGTGACACTTATGAAATATCAAGACCACATCATCAGTATTATAAAGCAGAGACAGAGGCATTGGTAAATTACTCATTTTAACACTCTGTCCTCGATTAATAATAATATAATAATAATAATAAATTCATTTATTCCAAAAATTTATAGTACAATTACCAATTTTAAATACATAATATTCCTAAAATAAGCATTATACAAGGCATTATTTAAATGGTCCTCAGTAGTACATATGATGTATAAAAATGGATTGAGCCAGCAGCTTATCTAGATCTAGATCTTGCGATTCTGTATTAAAGCTGCCGGATCTTCTCTGCGCGGCTGAAGATTCAGCTACTAATTTGGAATATTAAATTTTGATTGACTAGTTTGTACTTTAAACTTAAGATCAAACAGAGAAGAGAAGTTACAAGTTCGTCCAAAAACTTAACCGTAGACTTACGTATCCTATAATATTACTTTTCGATAATTCACGCGAGAACTTTGGTCCTTGCACCTCAAGTTTATGCAAAGTAACTTCCTGCAAGTTCCCAGTCTCGGAGACGGAATCATACTTCGACGCCATAAAACAAAAACAAGGCAACTATGCTTTGCAATTCGCCAGCGTCTCTCCAACTATTTCCCTGCTTAGAGCTGTACCACACTGGCAGGTTTCAACCGCAGCAGACATGCAGCAGATAAAAAATATTCATTGTATTTTTATACGACTGCCTGAAAAAAGGAGTATATTGTTTTCAGGGTTCATGTATGTATGTATGTATGTATGTTTGTATGTATGTATGTATGTATGTATGTATGTATGTATGTATGTATGTATGTATGTATGTATGTATATGAGTTAGTAACTTCTATACGCCTGAACCGGTTTTGATAAATGAGGTATCGTTAGAATCCCTAGCTTATTCCAGGTGACATAAGCTAATATTTTTTTTTTAAAAATTGATGGTGTGACCATGGTCACGTATTAAAGACCAAAATTGAAAACAAAAATTCGAAAATAAGATTAACTGTATAATCATCATCTAGAAAATGATGAGTATATTCCAAAAATATGTAACACTATAGTTCAAAATTTAGTGATTCACAAAAAAATATCATTTAATAAAAAATGTGAATAAGATTCCAAAGGCTATATATGCAAATCGCTTCTTAAGGAGGTAAACTCCAAGAATAATATGGCAGGGCAGTCGCATTGTTTAATTCGTTAAATTAATTTCACTTGTTAACAAAAGTTTCTAATTGTGAAACCGCTATTTATTGCAATGTTATAAATGCGAAAGTGCATTACCTATGTCTATGCGTCTGTTATTTTATTATTACTAGACCAAAACCGGTATTGTGGAAATCTTAATACTTGAATTTAAGGCACAGATTTCTCTCGTGAGAAAAAAATATTGCGAGATATTTCACCGCGGGTAATTGCCTCATCTGGTGACATTTTTTATGCACAGGATCAGCCTAGCTGTCCAGCGCGGAAATGCAGCCAGCAGTCTTGCCACCATCCCACGCAGGCATGACTTATATAGTAATACTATAATAAGGTTGGGCTAGTTAGCTTTAAATTCTATTATATTGTGTTTAAATAAAAATAAAGAAATTTGGTCACGAGCAAATACGTTTACTTAAACCAATAATTTTATAAATAAATGATTTATTATTCTTTCCCACCGTTTAAAACCTAGACATATTTAATTAAATATTGATCAAGTTAATGGTAGAACTGCTCAACTATTTACCATAATAAAGTATTTTTAATATGAAAAAAATAATCACATATACGGCCATTTACTTTTGGAAGGACAAAAAGCTCAGCTGCGCTCAGAAATCGCGTGTGTTAGAGCCCTTAAGGAGATATTTCTCGAGTTTTCTCTCGCCAAGTTTGCTCATTTCACAGACTTCGTCAATTAATCGGATGAATTTATCAGTAACTAGCGAATGCCCGCGACTTCGTCTGCGTGGTTTGAGGTTTTTTGGTTCCCGCGGGAACTCTTTAATTTTCCGGGATAAAAACCAAGTAGCCTATGTGCTATTCCAGACTATAATCTGTCTCTGTGCCAAATTTCAGCCAGATCCGTTCAGCCGTTGGAGCGTGATTGAGTAACAAACATCCACACATCCGGACATCCATACATTTATCCAAACTTTCGCATTTATAATATTAGTATAGATAAGTTATTTTCAGCAGCGCATTCGGTATAGTCAATAATGCATTATACAGTTCCCTAGAATTTAAATGAATCCATCCATACTATTCATACTAATATTGGAAATGCGAAGGTGTGTCTTTCTGTCTGCTATGCTGCCTTTAACGGCCCATTTTTCAACCAATTTTGATGAAATTCTGAATGGGGGTATATAAAGAAAGAAAGAAAATGCGTTTATTTGGAACCACAATACAATATATTAGTTGTAGTAGAAAGATATGAGACATAAATATGAGTTGTGTGATCCCAAAATGGACTCCACTCAGCATTCAACATTCCGGAGAAGGACATTGGGTTTTTTATCCCGGAAAATTATCGAGTTCCCCCCGGATGAAGTCGCGGGCATCATCTATTTACTTTTAAAATTAAACTAAACTCAGTAATAGCTGGACAGCTATTGGTATTAGTTGTCGTTATCTTCCTCAGCCGATACCCAGCCTGGATCTAGACGTCCACAGCTGGTCATAGGGCTCTTGTATGGGTCATAGGCTTCTTGTATGGTTAGACATAGGCTTTTCACCCCGGAAAATTATCGAGTTCCCCCCGGATGAAGTCGCGGGCATCATCTATTTACTTTTAAAATTAAACTAAACTCAGTAATAGCTGGACAGCTATTGGTATTAGTTGTCGTTATCTTCCTCAGCCGATACCCAGCCTGGATCTAGACGTCCACAGCTGGTCATAGGGCTCTTGTATGGGTCATAGGCTTCTTGTATGGTTAGACATAGGCTTTTCACCCCGGAAAATTATCGAGTTCCCCCCGGATGAAGTCGCGGGCATCATCTATTTATTTTTAAAATTTAACCAAACTCCGTAATAGCTGGACAACTATTGGTATTAGTTGTCGTTATCATCCTCAGCCGATACCCAGCCTGGACCTAGACGTCCACAGCTGGTCATAGGGCTCTTGTATGGTCCTCCACGTGTTTTTTACCCGACTGCGGAACGCAAAGGGTTATGGGTTCATCAGTCTATACATGTTTGTTTGTTCCTTGCAGGACAGCTACAGCCTAAACGCGTGGACCGATTTTGATGATTCTTATCTCTTTTTCTTACTTTAAGCCCTAGAGAGTAAATGCTAACTTTAATCCGGTTACGCTAAGCGTAGCGTTAAGCTATGCGTAATATAAAACGAAGTTTAATAATTATACACCATAGATAAAAAAGATATCACGGGTAATATCATGGATATACGGAATAGATAAATAATACAATTCTGAATCAATCAATCAATCATTTATTCAATTTAGGTACACTATAGGTACACAGCGTTCCAAACGCGCCCTGGTCTGAGCAGAGCCCACAACAAACTCAGCCGTGTTATTTTTTTTTCATTATCACCATCTTACAATCACATAATGTTTACGCGCCGCTTACTGACCGCTCCATTAGTGGATATAGGCACACAAATAATTTGATATTTTGGTTATAATTGGAGTTTTTGTGGGTTATTGTAATTAAACGAGTTACTTATTAGAAAAATTGTGTTGTTTGTGTTTCTGTGAACACAAACCTAACAGGTTGAACTTTATAAGCCTTAAGCTCGGCGGGAACTTGGAATGATATCCTAAATACTGGAAACTAGTTAAGAGTCTACCATCCACGAAAATGGCCAAATTATGACGTGAGTTCTACTTGTTATTTTGTTTATTTTATGTTCATATTATTTGTGTTTCGTAGGTTTTTGTTATCTTTATTCTATCTATATTGAAATAGAAATTGAATGCATTGGACCAATGATTATGTAGGTATTTTCGTCGACCTTCTGGTGCAGTATTAAGCAATGTGAACTGTTAAGTCGCATTAAATAATTATCATGACTGCAGCTTTTGATTGGATTTTGATTTTTTAAATCAATAGATTTCATACCAGATTTTTTAAATCAATAGATTAATAGAGCACCAACAATGCCCATGCAAAAACTTTCACTGTTCGAGTCCACCATCGAATGAAAAAAATATCTTCGTAATGTTTTCAAACACACATCTAAATTTTGACAAAAAAGGTGTAATTTATGTTAATTTAACACTTTTTTTTATAAAATAATCCATGTGGCGTTAGAATATAATTACTTTCGCTATTCAAAAAAAACTTGATTCAGATTTGAACCTGCCACATCTTGCTAACGATGCAGCTCCAACATGAGTTACAACGCGGTTCTTATCCGACTGAACAACAATGATTTTCAAAATATTCAACACCAAAGAAAATCTATACGAGATACGTATCGCTTCCCGGTTTAATGAGCGGCAGCAAAATATAATTACTTTCGCTATTCAAAAAAAACTTGATTCAGATTTGAACCTGCGACATCTTGCTAACGATGCGGCTCCGATACGAGTTACAACGCGGTTCACCGACTGAGCAACTATAATTTTCAAAATATTCAACACCAAAGAAAATGTATACGAGATACGTATCGCTTCCCGGTCTAATGAGCGACAGTAACAGGAAGGGTCGGATATTGGTAGCATGTCCACGGAATGCTAATGCACTGAATCACGAGAGGGCGCTGAGTGAGCTGATAAAGGGCACGCGTGGCATTAGCCCACTGCCATACAAAGCCGCGAATAATACCCAATGACCACATTACCGCGGATGGCCTTTGTTCTTTGATCGCCGGAAGTTTCTCAAACGCTATTGTTAAGGGTCAAGGATTTGTGGAGGGATACGCTCATAAATGGTATACTTATCTGGAGAATTATGGGCCAAAATTAGGTACTTTTTATACGACTGCCTGAAAAAAGGAGTATATTTTTTTCAGGGTTCATGTATGCATGTATGTGAGTTTGTATATTCCACCATAACTTCTATACGCCTGAACCGATTTTGATAAATGAGATATCGTTAGAATCCCTAGCTTATTCCGGGTGATATAGGATAGTAAAATTTTTAAAAAAATTGATCGGGTGACCATGGTCCCGCATTAAAGACCAAAATTGAAAAAAAAAATTCGAAAATAAGATTAACTATAAAATCATCATCTAGAAAATGATGAGTAGATTCCAAAAACATATAACACTATAGCTCAATATTTAGTGATTCACAAAAAAATATCATTTAATAAAAAATGTGAATAAGATTCCAAAGGTTATTTATGCAAATCGCTTCTTATGGAGGTAAACTCCAAAAATAATATCGTCGTAGGGCAGTCGTATTTTTTAATTCGTTAAATTAATTTTCCGTGGTGTCACCTGAAACAGGGTTTGGGCTGAAAATCAGCGCTGTATGGTTAGTGCTTGCACTGAAGATACAGCATTATGCTGAGTCTGGGTCATTTTTTGGGTTGTGCCATGCGGGATATTATGGTTCATCCTGCGCCTCATCGATTTTTGTTTAGATTATAGATCTTGTTTAGATCGTTGAGGTGCAGGGGTGATCTACCTCTTTAGGTATGTTTGTTATGTGTGGCACAATTTGGAAATAAATTTCTTTTCTTTCTTTCTTTCTTAGTTCCATAGAAAAAACTCGGCTGAGTTTGTTGTGGGCTCTTCTCAGACCAGGGCGCGTTTGGAACCCTCGTAGCTTTAGTTTTAAGATACCGTTACTGATTATCACCATTATATTTTATAAATAACTAGACGTCAATAAGTATAGTATACCTACTTAAATTGAATAAACATTATTTGACTTTGACTTTGGATAATAGGCATGATGACTGATTTTGAGAAATGGTCAGATTATGTTCGGAAGTATCTACTATTTCGAAAAAATATATTATTTCTACAGAAAAATAAGGTTTGGTAGATAAAATTGGCATTTAAAATTTAAATTTTTTAATTCGCGCCAAAACGCCCGCCGGTGTCATGGCGTCGTTTGTGACGTCACTATTGTTATTACCGATGTACTCTGTGCAGTGTGCAGTAAGTAATAGTGTGATTGTCAAAGCTCGAAAACAAACAATTGTGACGTCATTCGCTTCTTGGTGTTTAATCCAATATGGCGGATTGCTGTATTTTATAGTTTCATTTTATCTAAATAAATAGCAATCTTACTCGAAATAGAAAAATAAATACATTTTTTATAATCCATGAATCCTATTTCATTAAATAAATTCATAATTTCATTGATTCTTGGTCACTGTCATCATGCCTATTGCTTCGTTGGTCTAGTGGATAGCATGTTAGACTGAGGCCGACGAGGTCCCGAGTTCGAGTCCCGGGTCGGGCCATAATCAAGTATTGGAGTTTTCTGACTAGAATTCTCAGTACTAACCCGGAGTTAGGAAGTTGGCGGTGTTTCACCCCTGTGCCTTGGAGAGCACGTTAAGCCGTTGTTCCCGGGTATTATCACTATCATAATAAAGCCCGCCAAGCCGCATTGTAGCAGCTTGGTGAGTCCTAAGCTCTAATTCTTAAGCTTAATTTTATATTTTGATTTTATGTACGAGGCACAGGATGAATAAATGATTTTTCTTTCCTTCTTCTTCTAATTCCCTCTCTTCTTTGACGTGAATGGGCTGTAATGATGGTGGGAATGACTTCGTTTCGGACTTTATCCCTCAAAGAAGTCCTATGAAGACATTCGATAAAACGCTTCGGCGATTACATTTTTTCTGAACTTGTGAAAGTTTCTTGGTATTTTTCCAAATAATCCCGAAGCATCGGATAGTTTCAGCAGAGTTCCCGGATGCCGAGAATTGGCACAATGAGATGGTATTATAGCGCCAAAACTATAAAACGTTTTTTTTTTCGAGATGGAGCGAAAACCTTTTAACTTTTACACCAAATGCTCAAACATTCCACTATCCATACGAATTATTTAAATGCGAAAGTGTATATGTCTGTCTGTAATCATCATCTAGAAAATGATGAGTAGATTCCAAAAACATATAACACTATAGCTCAATATTTAGTGATTCACAAAAAAATATCATTTAATAAAAAATGTGAATAAGATTCCAAAGGTTATATATGCAAATCGCTTCTTATGGAGGTAAACTCCAAAAATAATATCGTCGTAGGGCAGTCGTATTTTTTAATTCGTTAAATTAATTTTCCGTGGTGTCACCTGAAACAGGGTTTGGGCTGAAAATCAGCGCTGTATGGTTAGTGCTTGCACTGAAGATACAGCATTTTGCTGAGTCTGGGTCATTTTTTGGGTTGTGCCATGCGGGATATTATGGTTCATCCTGCGCCTCATCGATTTTTGTTTAGATTATAGATCTTGTTTAGATCGTTGAGGTGCAGGGGTGATCTACCTCTTTAGGTATGTTTGTTATGTGTGGCACAATTTGGAAATAAATTTCTTTTCTTTCTTTCTTTCTTAGTTCCATAGAAAAAACTCGGCTGAGTTTGTTGTGGGCTCTTCTCAGACCAGGGCGCGTTTGGAACCCTCGTAGCTTTAGTTTTAAGATACCGTTACTGATTATCACCATTATATTTTATAAATAACTAGACGTCAATAAGTATAGTATACCTACTTAAATTGAATAAACATTATTTGACTTTGACTTTGGATAATAGGCATGATGACTGATTTTGAGAAATTGTCAGATTATGTTCGGAAGTATCTACTATTTCGAAAAAATATATTATTTCTACAGAAAAATAAGGTTTGGTAGATAAAATTGGCATTTAAAATTTAAATTTTTTAATTCGCGCCAAAACGCCCGCCGGTGTCATGGCGTCGTTTGTGACGTCACTATTGTTATTACCGATGTACTCTGTGCAGTGTGCAGTAAGTAATAGTGTGATTGTCAAAGCTCGAAAACAAACAATTGTGACGTCATTCGCTTCTTGGTGTTTAATCCAATATGGCGGATTGCTGTATTTTATAGTTTCATTTTATCTAAATAAATAGCAATCTTACTCGAAATAGAAAAATAAATACATTTTTTATAATCCATGAATCCTATTTCATTAAATAAATTCATAATTTCATTGATTCTTGGTCACTGTCATCATGCCTATTGCTTCGTTGGTCTAGTGGATAGCATGTTAGACTGAGGCCGACGAGGTCCCGAGTTCGAGTCCCGGGTCGGGCCATAATCAAGTATTGGAGTTTTCTGACTAGAATTCTCAGTACTAACCCGGAGTTAGGAAGTTGGCGGTGTTTCACCCCTGTGCCTTGGAGAGCACGTTAAGCCGTTGTTTCCGGGTATTATCACTATCATAATAAAGCCCGCCAAGCCGCATTGTAGCAGCTTGGTGAGTCCTAAGCTCTAATTCTTAAGCTTAATTTTATATTTTGATTTTATGTACGAGGCACAGGATGAATAAATGATTTTTCTTTCCTTCTTCTTCTAATTCCCTCTCTTCTTTGACGTGAATGGGCTGTAATGATGGTGGGAATGACTTCGTTTCGGACTTTATCCCTCAAAGAAGTCCTATGAAGACATTCGATAAAACGCTTCGGCGATTACATTTTTTCTGAACTTGTTTAAGTTTCTTGGTATTTTTCCAAATAATCCCGAAGCATCGGATAGTTTCAGCAGAGTTCCCGGATGCCGAGAATTGGCACAATGAGATGGTATTATAGCGCCAAAACTATAAAACGTTTTTTTTTTCGAGATGGAGCGAAAACCTTTTAACTTTTACACCAAATGCTCAAACATTCCACTATCCATACGAATTATTTAAATGCGAAAGTGTATATGTCTGTCTGTAATCATCATCTAGAAAATGATGAGTAGATTCCAAAAACATATAACACTATAGCTCAATATTTAGTGATTCACAAAAAAATATCATTTAATAAAAAATGTGAATAAGATTCCAAAGGTTATATATGCAAATCGCTTCTTATGGAGGTAAACTCCAAAAATAATATCGTCGTAGGGCAGTCGTATTTTTTAATTCGTTAAATTAATTTTCCGTGGTGTCACCTGAAACAGGGTTTGGGCTGAAAATCAGCGCTGTATGGTTAGTGCTTGCACTGAAGATCTTCTTCATGTTGATGCGGCTTTGCAGGGCTCTGTAGCGAGGCCCAGTATCACTTTGACCGTTGCCGATCTATTGTGATCGCCACTATCTAAAGTTCCTGGCCAATACTGCTTGCTGCTAGAAACAGCAGCAGCTTTTTGGCCGGGATATTCTTTGCCTCCTCAGGGTCTACGGAGTGTTTCCCTAAGAGGAGGTTACGTTTGTGCATTAGAGCGGGGCAGTAGCAGATAAGGTGCAAAGGCGTTTCCTCAGCCCCAGAGCAGAGCCTGCACACATCTGTTTCTCGGAGCTTTAGGTTGAACATGTGTCTGTTCAGCCCACAATGCCCCGTCAGTGCCCGCGCTAGTATGCACAAGTTTTTCCTACTAAGCGCTAGTGCCTCTGCGGCGGCCTTCTTATTGAAGGATTTCACTAGCGCTTTGGAGTGTTTCATTCCTGGAAGATCTCGCCAGCGAATGAGTGTTTCATAATAGCAGTAGGTCAACAGGGTGAGGTTGGCTAGGCTCCTAGGTATGCCGCACACAGGCTCAGGTCCAGTTTGCCGCTCCCTAGCTCCTAGCTTTGCGAGTTCGTCGGCACTTTCGTTGCCGTCAATACCCGCATGCCCCGGGACCCAACGAAGAATCACCTTATTTGTGTTAGCTAAGGTGTTCAGTAGTTGCCAACAGTTTTCAACCAGCCTCGAGTTGAAGATCACTGAGGATAGGGCTGAAAGAGCTGCTTGGCTATCCGAGTGGATATAAATAGTTTTGTTGACAGTGTTGCTGTCCAGTAGGGTTTCCACACATTCAATTATGGCATACACCTCTGCTTGGAATATTGAGGCATATTTCCCAAGGTTCCGGTGCAATCGCACCTTGGGTCGCTCTCCATAAATTCCACAGCCCACTTCACTGCCTGACTTGGATCCATCGGTATACCATTTTTGGCTGCCCTGTCTCCAAGTCATTTGGTTTTTCAACCATTTATCCCTTTCAGGAATTTCCACAGAGTAGTTCCTCTGGAAGTGATATTTTGGGATCATGCTATCTGTTGGCATCCCCAAAATTGGTATCTCAAGCACTGAGTCATGGAGAGATCTCATTGCTTGTGATAGCCAGTTCACCTCCCTCTGGCTGACGATCCTGTACATGCTAACCTTCGCCTCCTTTTCCAAATAAATGTGAAGAGGAGGCAGGTTCAGTAATGCATCCAGGGCAGCTCCCGGAGAGGTGCTCATGGCTCCTGTGATAAGCAGACCAGCAGTTCTTTGTATGCTGCTTAGCTTGCTTTGTGTGGTCTTCTGGGTCGCTTTTCTACTCCAAACCACGGAGGCATACGATAGCGTCGGCCTCACTATGGCGGTGTAGAGCCAGAGGGCTATTTTGGGTTTGATTCCCCATCTAGTCCCCGCCAGCCGACTACAGATACCTAGGGCTTGTTTAGCCTTACTGGTAATACCCTTCACATGAGGGTTCCATGTTAGTTTTTGGTCTAGAGTTACCCCTAGATATTTAACCTCAGATGAGAAGGGTATTTCAATACCATTCAACCGGGGCGGCACGAGCTTGTCGAGTTTGCGCTTTTTGGTGAATGGAATCAATACGGTCTTACCCGCATTAACGTTCAACTCGTTGTCTTTGCACCATTTTTCAATGGTGCAGAGTGCTTTCTGCATGAGGTACGAAATGGTACCTTGGCAGCTACCTCTCACAGTGATTACCAGGTCATCTGCGTAGCCCTGGGCATCAAAGTGAAGGTCAGCCAGCCTGCTAAGAAGTTCATCGACTGCGAGGGTCCACAAGAGAGGCGAAAGAACTCCCCCCTGAGGACACCCCCTAGTCGTGAGCACTTCTGACGAGGAATTGTTTAGCTCAATTATGGCTATGCGGTTCGAGAGCATCGCTTCTACCCATCTTACAGTGGTATGGTCTGCCATTTTCCTGGCTAGGCCTTCCACTATTGTACGGATGGGAGTATTATCAAAAGCGCCCTCAATATCAAGGAATGCCGAGAGGGCAATTTCCTTGTCTTCCAGTGCCTTTTCAACCTTATCGACAAGGTTTAGCAGGGCAGTTTCTGTAGAGCGACCTCTGCAGTAGGCATGCTGGGTACTATGGATGGGTCTCTGAATGAGAAGCACATCCCTGATATACCTGTCCAGCACTTTTTCCATCGTCTTTAGCAAGAACGAGGAAAGGCTGATGGGTCTGAAGGCTTTTGGCAATGCATAGTCCTTCTTCCCTGCTTTAGGTATGAAAATGACTTTTACTTTTGTCCAAAGTTCTGGTATGTATCCCCAGGCATAGCTTGTCCTGAAGATTTTTACCAGATGCGGAGTTAACAGCGCTGCTCCTCTCTGTAACAGGAGAGGACCAACACCGTCAGCTCCGCACGCTTTATTCGGCTTGAAGGAGCTTATTGCCCAGTTTACAGCCCCGGGTCTGAAGATTATGGCGGCTCTCCTCCAATCCTCTGGATGAGGCTTATGAGGTGTGCACACCGGGGATTCGTTTGCATTGCAGACTACCCCGCCGGGAAAGTGTGTTAGCGCTAATAGCTCCAGCGTCTCCCTCTCATTAGTAGTAAAGGAACCATCTGGCTTTTTGAGAAGCCCGAGTTGATTAGGTTTGGCTTTAGCGAGCACCCTGTGGAGTCTCGCGCTTTGAGGAAGATTATTTATTTCCTCGCAGAACCTCCTCCACGATGCCCTTTTCGCCTTCCTAATTTCTTTACTATATTCAGTAAGGGCCCTTCTATACACCTCCCATTCCTGGGTCTTTTTGGCCCTATTGAATAGTTTCCGCGTTTTATCTCTCAAGCGTTTAAGCTTAGAGCTCCACCACGGTACTTTATGCTTCGAAGTCCTGGTTTTGGGGGCACAACTCTCTTCAAAGGCTTGCACAATGCCACCTGATAGAGCCTCCACCGCTAAGTCCAGGCTTTCGGGCGTTCTTATACTTTTAGGGATTTGTTCCAAGTATCTCTCCAGGTTACATTGAAAATCCCCCCAAGAGGTGCACTTAGGATCCCTAAAAGTGACTGTTTCACTGATGGAAGTAGTTGTTAGATTAAAGCAGATGTGCCTGTGATCCGACAATGAGCTTTCGTCACTTACCCTCCAATTCTCGATAAATCTTGCCAGTTTGGTAGTGGCGAAAGTGATGTCCAGAACTTCTTGTCTTGCACTCGTTACGAAGGTTGGAGTGCAGCCTTTGTTCAGTAATTGGAGGCAGTTAGCTAGGAGGAAGTCATAAAGGTACTCACCCCGTTCATTCGTGTCGCTGCTGCCCCATTCTTCATGGTGGGCGTTTGCATCGCAACCCACCAGCAGTTCCGCGTTGTGTTTCCGGGCGAAGTCCACCACTGGATAGAGGTCCACAACGGGATTTTTAACCTCACCAGGCAGGTAGGCTGAGCATACGAGTATCCTCGACCCCTCCCACCCTTTGAGGTTAATAAATGCCGTCGCCAGATCATCAGTACAGAGTTCTGGAACAGGAAAAAAATTTATATGCTTGTCAAAGACAATGCAGGCTCTGGGTCTGAAACTACCGGTATGATACAGTAACTTACCCCCGGCGTTCAGCCCCCGAATAACTGAGTTGGTCACCCAAGGTTCTTGTATTAAGGCGAGGTTGCTTTTTCCTTCAACAAGACAGCACTCCACCACCGCGGCAGCAGCTGCTGCGTGGTGGAGGTTCGCTTGGAGGAACCTCACCGAAGTACCTTGGGTAGCCATTATTTCGCCCTTTTGGCGAAGGACTGGGGCGAAGGCTTACCCGTCCCCGGCCCAGGCGCTGAGTTACCTGGGGCGGAGTGGGTTTCCTTCGCTCGCCTGCCCTTTCTCCTTTTCCCTCGAGGGCCTTGACCCCGCGTGGCTTGCGCGTGACCAGACGCACCCCGCCCACGCCCGCTGGGTCCGGGTATGCCGGCACGGCTGTTGGGAAACCCGCCAGCCTGCCTGCTTCCCGTACCAGCCGGCGTTCGCCCTGGTCCGGTAGGTCGAGGGGCAGAGGTGCTCGTCGATGGACGGGCATCCCCACCACCAAGTCCGCTCGGGCCTGGGACGTTAGGCACGGTACCGGTGCTGGCACTCGCCTCTGCACCACCAGCCGTCGGAGGGTTTGGTTCCCCCTTCAGCTTGAAGTGCAAATTGCGGAAGCCAATGCCCACTTGGAAATTATTTGCCCGGAGGGTCTCCACGGAAGGCTCGTCCAGGGAGAATGTGACATAACTGCCATTCCCTTCCTCCTTCACGTGAAGTACCTTCCAGTACTCTGGGTTAAGACCGGCGTTCTGATACCAGATCATATTCAGGACCCGAGGAATTGAAGACGCCTCCACTGGCGGGATGAAGGTCACCGCTGTCCATGGCTTTGGCAGTTCACTCTCCAACATTATGGAGAGTTTTGCCTCAGGCCACGGTTTCAGCCTTGGGACCTCCCTTCTCAGCCAGTCCTGTCCTGCCTGATTTTTGCAGGTGATCAGTATCCACCCGGCCTTCTTTGTCAGTCCTAGATATAATGGACCGCTCCCTTTGTTGTCAGTGCAACTCCGTTTGCTGCTCATTATATCTAGGAGAGCATGATGGAGTATATCCATCTTGCACTGAAGATACAGCATTTTGCTGAGTCTGGGTCATTTTTTGGGTTGTGCCATGCGGGATATTATGGTTCATCCTGCGCCTCATCGATTTTTGTTTAGATTATAGATCTTGTTTAGATCGTTGAGGTGCAGGGGTGATCTACCTCTTTAGGTATGTTTGTTATGTGTGGCACAATTTGGAAATAAATTTCTTTTCTTTCTTTCTTTCTTAGTTCCATAGAAAAAACTCGGCTGAGTTTGTTGTGGGCTCTTCTCAGACCAGGGCGCGTTTGGAACCCTCGTAGCTTTAGTTTTAAGATACCGTTACTGATTATCACCATTATATTTTATAAATAACTAGACGTCAATAAGTATAGTATACCTACTTAAATTGAATAAACATTATTTGACTTTGACTTTGGATAATAGGCATGATGACTGATTTTGAGAAATTGTCAGATTATGTTCGGAAGTATCTACTATTTCGAAAAAATATATTATTTCTACAGAAAAATAAGGTTTGGTAGATAAAATTGGCATTTAAAATTTAAATTTTTTAATTCGCGCCAAAACGCCCGCCGGTGTCATGGCGTCGTTTGTGACGTCACTATTGTTATTACCGATGTACTCTGTGCAGTGTGCAGTAAGTAATAGTGTGATTGTCAAAGCTCGAAAACAAACAATTGTGACGTCATTCGCTTCTTGGTGTTTAATCCAATATGGCGGATTGCTGTATTTTATAGTTTCATTTTATCTAAATAAATAGCAATCTTACTCGAAATAGAAAAATAAATACATTTTTTATAATCCATGAATCCTATTTCAT
This sequence comes from Erebia palarica, assembly GCA_964035005.1. Taxonomy (NCBI): domain Eukaryota; kingdom Metazoa; phylum Arthropoda; class Insecta; order Lepidoptera; family Nymphalidae; genus Erebia; species Erebia palarica. Next base: position 26,558,349 of record OZ035994.1, read on the forward strand.
TAAATAAATTCATAATTTCATTGATTCTTGGTCACTGTCATCATGCCTATTGCTTCGTTGGTCTAGTGGATAGCATGTTAGACTGAGGCCGACGAGGTCCCGAGTTCGAGTCCCGGGTCGGGCCATAATCAAGTATTGGAGTTTTCTGACTAGAATTCTCAGTACTAACCCGGAGTTAGGAAGTTGGCGGTGTTTCACCCCTGTGCCTTGGAGAGCACGTTAAGCCGTTGTTTCCGGGTATTATCACTATCATAATAAAGCCCGCCAAGCCGCATTGTAGCAGCTTGGTGAGTCCTAAGCTCTAATTCTTAAGCTTAATTTTATATTTTGATTTTATGTACGAGGCACAGGATGAATAAATGATTTTTCTTTCCTTCTTCTTCTAATTCCCTCTCTTCTTTGACGTGAATGGGCTGTAATGATGGTGGGAATGACTTCGTTTCGGACTTTATCCCTCAAAGAAGTCCTATGAAGACATTCGATAAAACGCTTCGGCGATTACATTTTTTCTGAACTTGTGAAAGTTTCTTGGTATTTTTCCAAATAATCCCGAAGCATCGGATAGTTTCAGCAGAGTTCCCGGATGCCGAGAATTGGCACAATGAGATGGTATTATAGCGCCAAAACTATAAAACGTTTTTTTTTTCGAGATGGAGCGAAAACCTTTTAACTTTTACACCAAATGCTCAAACATTCCACTATCCATACGAATTATTTAAATGCGAAAGTGTATATGTCTGTCTGTAATCATCATCTAGAAAATGATGAGTAGATTCCAAAAACATATAACACTATAGCTCAATATTTAGTGATTCACAAAAAAATATCATTTAATAAAAAATGTGAATAAGATTCCAAAGGTTATATATGCAAATCGCTTCTTATGGAGGTAAACTCCAAAAATAATATCGTCGTAGGGCAGTCGTATTTTTTAATTCGTTAAATTAATTTTCCGTGGTGTCACCTGAAACAGGGTTTGGGCTGAAAATCAGCGCTGTATGGTTAGTGCTTGCACTGAAGATACAGCATTATGCTGAGTCTGGGTCATTTTTTGGGTTGTGCCATGCGGGATATTATGGTTCATCCTGCGCCTCATCGATTTTTGTTTAGATTATAGATCTTGTTTAGATCGTTGAGGTGCAGGGGTGATCTACCTCTTTAGGTATGTTTGTTATGTGTGGCACAATTTGGAAATAAATTTCTTTTCTTTCTTTCTTTCTTAGTTCCATAGAAAAAACTCGGCTGAGTTTGTTGTGGGCTCTTCTCAGACCAGGGCGCGTTTGGAACCCTCGTAGCTTTAGTTTTAAGATACCGTTACTGATTATCACCATTATATTTTATAAATAACTAGACGTCAATAAGTATAGTATACCTACTTAAATTGAATAAACATTATTTGACTTTGACTTTGGATAATAGGCATGATGACTGATTTTGAGAAATGGTCAGATTATGTTCGGAAGTATCTACTATTTCGAAAAAATATATTATTTCTACAGAAAAATAAGGTTTGGTAGATAAAATTGGCATTTAAAATTTAAATTTTTTAATTCGCGCCAAAACGCCCGCCGGTGTCATGGCGTCGTTTGTGACGTCACTATTGTTATTACCGATGTACTCTGTGCAGTGTGCAGTAAGTAATAGTGTGATTGTCAAAGCTCGAAAACAAACAATTGTGACGTCATTCGCTTCTTGGTGTTTAATCCAATATGGCGGATTGCTGTATTTTATAGTTTCATTTTATCTAAATAAATAGCAATCTTACTCGAAATAGAAAAATAAATACATTTTTTATAATCCATGAATCCTATTTCATTAAATAAATTCATAATTTCATTGATTCTTGGTCACTGTCATCATGCCTATTGCTTCGTTGGTCTAGTGGATAGCATGTTAGACTGAGGCCGACGAGGTCCCGAGTTCGAGTCCCGGGTCGGGCCATAATCAAGTATTGGAGTTTTCTGACTAGAATTCTCAGTACTAACCCGGAGTTAGGAAGTTGGCGGTGTTTCACCCCTGTGCCTTGGAGAGCACGTTAAGCCGTTGTTCCCGGGTATTATCACTATCATAATAAAGCCCGCCAAGCCGCATTGTAGCAGCTTGGTGAGTCCTAAGCTCTAATTCTTAAGCTTAATTTTATATTTTGATTTTATGTACGAGGCACAGGATGAATAAATGATTTTTCTTTCCTTCTTCTTCTAATTCCCTCTCTTCTTTGACGTGAATGGGCTGTAATGATGGTGGGAATGACTTCGTTTCGGACTTTATCCCTCAAAGAAGTCCTATGAAGACATTCGATAAAACGCTTCGGCGATTACATTTTTTCTGAACTTGTGAAAGTTTCTTGGTATTTTTCCAAATAATCCCGAAGCATCGGATAGTTTCAGCAGAGTTCCCGGATGCCGAGAATTGGCACAATGAGATGGTATTATAGCGCCAAAACTATAAAACGTTTTTTTTTTCGAGATGGAGCGAAAACCTTTTAACTTTTACACCAAATGCTCAAACATTCCACTATCCATACGAATTATTTAAATGCGAAAGTGTATATGTCTGTCGGTCTTTCTGGTTGTCTGTCTAGACAACCTTTTCATGGCCCACCAGCTATGAACCGATTTTGACGAAATTGTGGACGAAAATGGTAAGGAGATAGACCTTGTCCATAATATACGAGATGCAACCTGTGTACAAAATTTCTTTATCATTGGATGATTATTGAAAAGGCACACTTTTTCATAGTTTATAATTACAATTATATGGATTCATCTTCAAAGTTTTTATAAATCGCAAACTAATTGAAAAATCCTATTACTGTGTAAAGGATTATTTAAATGATAAAAATGCATGGGAATTATTTTTTCCAGCGGCTAATTAATCTAATTGTTCATTAAAGTCCGAATAAATTCACGATGTTTGTGAGATGGTTATAATAAAAAAGCCCGGCCGAGTTTGTTGTGGGCTCTTTTCAGACAAGGGCGCGTTTGAAACCCTCGTAGCTTATCACGTCTTATACTTTGTATACCTACTTGACGTTGATAAAGTGTATTTTTGTGTATTTTGAATAAACATATTTTGACTTTTGATTTTGACATTTTTTTATCCCTAGGGGTTGCTACTCCATCAGCGATAGAAATAGGATTCAGAAAGGTTATATTTATCAGCAACTTATCGAGTGGATTATTATTATCCAATACATAAACTTAGGGCTAAAGGATAGGTACTAAAATTATACATCAATGGCTAAAGGTCATAATATTAATAAGCATAATAAATGTACCTAAACGTGCGTCATAGCTCCATATAAAGTAAACATGACATTTATGTTTATTTGTGGTTTTCTGCATGAACTCTGTAGAAAATACACTGGAAATTTACCTCTACCCACTGTCACAGGGAAATGTAGTAAAGACGGTAAATGCCTCGGGGCTAGAAAATGTGTATTGTTATCATAGTCATGGTTGGCCTACATTCAGCGGCCGACTACTCGGTATCCTGTCAGAGTGAGAATGGTTCGGCCATAGTCCACCTCGATGGTTATGTGCGGACTGGCTTCAACTTTCACACACTTTTCCTTCACCGTTACAGCAAGTGATATGCGTATTTTTGCACGTTACTCCTAGAATTGAAAACCGGGTCTAAGGGCGAAAGCACACTTAGAGTAGTACAAAACATCCGCGGTTTCAGGAAAACACGTTTTGTCGTGTCGCGCAAGTCTGTAAAATCACTACAATAGCTTAGGCATAATGCGTATTGAGTACCACAAGGTAGCGTATTGGGGCCTTTACTTTTTCTGATTTACATCAATGATATGCCAGAAGCAATCAAACATGAATGCATTCTATTCGCGGATGATACAACAATATGAAAACAAACGTGACATTGAAAAAGAAACGATCGATTCTTTGACTAAAATAATAGACTGGTTAAACACAAATAATTTGCAAATTAACATAGAAAAACCAAATTTCATACAATTCGTAAAGCACAACTGTCGTGGTTTTGATTATAATATAAAATATAATGAAACTGATATTAATAATGTCGAATCAGTAAATTTTTTAGGTGTAACTATTGACAAGTTTTGTAACTGGAAATCTCACTTATGGAGTATATAGTAGATTAGATAAATTCGTATATTTCATAAAGCGTCTTAAACAGACAACAACACATGAAACCGCATCATGGCATAGGTACCATGAATATGTGTCTTCCAATTTAAGATACGGCATTATATTGTGGGGTAACTCAAAAGAATAGGAAAGGGCATTTAAAGTACAAAATAAATGCATTAGGGCATTGTATGGCGTAGATATCCTTCATAGCTGTAGACCACTGTTTAAATCCCTTAAAGTGTTACCGTTGCCAAGCTTATACATTTACGAAATGTGTACATTTATAAAGAAAAATCGACACCTGTTCAAAATTGAAAGTGCAATAACAGATGTTAGAAATAAACATTTAAACCACAGGTTATGCAGAAGCTGGCTGTTACCAGTAAAAATGCTTGCTGTATGGCAGCCCGCATTTTTAACCACTTGCCCAACTCAATGAAAAGTTTTCCTTTAACAAGGTTTAAGGAAGCCATATTTGACTTGCTCTTAGATAAGCTATAATATTTCAAAACTAATGACTACTTAATTGAAAAATTTAACTGAATTTCCGAAGTTCTGGTTATTTATTATTGTTCGACATTAAATTTACTGTAATTTCTTAATTTTAACGTATTAATTTGGTTTTTGTTATTATTATAGGTATTCATTTATTTGTGACATATATTATTATGAATCTGAATGATGTTACAATGAACCTGAGTATTTGTATACTACCATCGGGGTTTAATTGACAAATATTAATTTATTTTTAAGATTAAGCATAAAAATGATTTTGCACGCCAAACTTGGCAGGCTATGGACTCTGTATATTTATTAACATCTATGTCAAAATGTTGCATGTACCATATTCTGGCAAAAAATAAATGATTATGATTATGTGTGTTTTTCCCCAAGCCATTTTGAGCTATAATTGTGATATTATAAATGCAAAAGTTGATTTGAAGTTGAAGTTGAGTTGATTTTGAGAAGTTGTTACTCAATCACGCCAGAACGCCTGAACGGTTATAGATGAAATTTGGCACAGAGATAGATTATAGACTGGAATAACGCATAGGCTACTTTTTATCCCGAAAAATTAAAGAGTTCCCGTGGGAAACCACCTCAATCCACGCGGACGAAGTCTCGGGCATCAGCTGGTAGACAATAATATAATCCGCTGAGGCGTTGTGTCGAGACGCGGCCGATGTTCGCACCAGTCCGTTTGCTACAGGTTAGGGCTGCCACTTAGTTTAGTAAAAAGAAATGCCAGTTATAGGGACTGTCAATAGAAGTGAAAACGAATTTATTTATTTTTTGTATATTTTTTTTTATTATTTTACTAAAAATTATTAAAATATAATAAGGCATTAAAGTTTAATTTCGAATGTAGTATATTTATATGTTCGCGAGCATGTCGGTCACGGTCACGCGAATCTACATTTTTACCCCCTACCAAAAAGTACACAACGCGCCTACAAATTTTTACACTTCAATATAAATTACCAAAATGTGCTCAACGCGCTTTTAAAGAAGTTTTCACTTGAAAATCGATTCCAAAGGAGGTAAACTTCAATAAGTTTTTGATGAGATAACTGCCTTCCACCTAACAAGTAAGTTTGCTACCATCTAAGATTGCTTCATTGCTCACCACAACCTGGTAAGATCACTGTTAAGGGCTATGGGCGAGTGGAATAAAAAAAATTGGCAGGCAATTAGCATTTTTTTTAATAAAAAATAAAATTTAATAATTACAATATTAACCATAACACTAAGGCATTAAAGTTTAATTACGGATGTAGTATATTTATATATAAGACATTTTGTCTTCGTAATAAGCATGTCGCTTCGCGGGCATGTCGGTCACGTGAGCATGTCGTCACAAGTTTACCCCCTACCAAAAAGTGCTTAACGTGACTAAAGAATTTTTCACTCCAATTTCCAGAGATGTTAGCCATCTGCGCGTGAGATATGTGAGATATTATAGTGCACAAGTAGTATGTGTACATACACAGGTGCACTATCTGCTCCTTTACTCTCATAGCGCTCTCATTTACGTGCTCTCCCAAGCACGGTATGTGACATACCGCTAACTTCCTAACTCCGGACTAGTACTGAGAATTTCTTGCCCAGAAAAATCCAATTTATTTTATGGCCCAACTCGGAACTCAGACCCGGGACCTAGAACAACGAGACAGTTAGTACAAGTCCGCGTTGATTATGTTTTTTATTCTCGCGAGAATTTGATTTTCCGGTATAAACAAGACGCAACCTACTCTATACCAAATTTCATCAAAATCGGTTGGATATATGGGGCGTTAAAGACAGTATCAAACGGAAGCTGACCCTTCACGTGGCCTACATTGGATATGCGTCAACCCTACTGAAAAAATGAAACGGAATGCTCGAACACTGGCCGTACAGCGTTCAAAACGTTACAACTCCTGTACATCGCTGTTAGAAATATCAGCTTAATGCTTGAGGGTTAAAGACCATTATAGAATACTAACCTATACCACGTTATAGTCTCAAAAACTGTAACAGAATTTGAGTCTTAAAACTATTGAACTAGAGTAGAATTTTGAAGGATTGGTAGAGGTGATAGGGATGTTCAGTGTTGCAGTGAAGGAGTCAGACGCCGTGAAATGCCTCGTCGCTCGACACAAAGGCATGTTCAGTGGGTTCTCGCTTTCCCTTTGAGGAGTTATATAGGATTAATATTATACGCGTGGCATGATTGATATTACATATTTTGAAGGTATTATTTTAGAATTATTAGCTGTTACACGTGGTTTTGACCCCTTTTATGCAGTACTATTGTTTGTCTATAAAAGGAAATAATAATGGAAATATTAATTAATTTAACGAATTAAAAAATACGACTGCCCTGCCATATTATTTTTGGAGTTTACTTCCATATGAAGCGATTTGCTTATATAGCCTTTGGAATCTTATTCACCTTTTTTATTAAATGATATGTTTTGTGAATCACTAAATATTGAACTATAGTGTTATATATTTTTGGAATCTACTCAACATTTTCTAGATGATGATTATATAGTTAATCTTATTTTCGATTTTTTTTTCAATTTTGGTCTTCAATGCGGGAATTTTTTTTATAAATTTTACTAGCCTATGTCATCTGGAATAAGCTAGGGATTCTAACGATACCTCATTTATCAAAATCGGTTCAGGCGTATAGAAGTTATGGTGGAATATACAAACTCACATACATACATACATGAAGCCTGAAAACAATATACTCCTTTTTTCAGGCAGTCATATAAAAATATGTCTGAACTGATTAATCTATCAACGTACAGCTCAAATCACTTAACGGATCGGGCTGAAATTTGGCATACAGAGCTTTAATGTCGTAGATATCCGCTAAGAAACGGTTTTTGAAAATTCAAGCCCTAGTTAAGTTGGTAAAATAAGGGTTTAAAATTTGTGTAGTCCACGCGGAAGGAGCTTATAAATAATTTTTTTTATTCTACTACAAGTTTGCTAACCTGTTAGAGGTATGGCAGTTATTTTAATTCCATACCCCTAATCAATTTCTACACTGCATCGAACCGGAACGCTAAATTGCTTGACGGTACGTCTTTGCCAGCAGGGCGGTAACTAGCCACGACCGAAGCTTCTCACCTGACCAGACCAGAGAAAATTCAGAAATAATAAATTCCAAATTTACCCTGCCGGAAATCGAAATGTATTCCTTGTGTTATTGACTTAAATGAAACCTACAGAATTTTTGAACGTACTAAATATTTTATTTGTTTTTATTATATAACTTATCGTTCGTTTGTTGTTATTAAATAACTTATCGGCTAGGTCGCAGACCTTTTATCTATATGTCGCATGCTATTACATAGGAACATAGTAAGATGGGTGTCTGTCTGTGTTCAAACAAAACGACAAAAAAACGTGGATTTCACTCGTCGATGCGACGGGACGATGAAACTTCAAATATCAAACCACAAATTATGATTGTAATTTATTTACTTTTTTTAATCATTCCGAACCAGTAGTAGATACACTCGACGATTCAAAATATCTTTTAAAAGCTTAGATAAGATAAGCCTTTATTGACAATTTTACACAATCTTAACTTATAACTAGAATTACTAGTTAACTATATTATAAAAGTTTATAAATTACTTAAGCTATATAGTAAAAAAAGACACCGATAGTGATAATTTTAATTGTCTTGCTTCTTAGCAAAAGCCTCCCCCAGGCGCTTCCATATTTCACGGTCGTGAGTTTTTCTTTTCCACTGTGTTCCACTTGTTATTCTCAGGTCATCTTCCCACCTTTGGAATGCTTATTTTTAATAAAATATATATGACTTGTAATTTGACTAACGTTGCTTTTTTCAACAGCTGACCTGCGGCCTTATTATGCAAAAATATGTAACTACAATGTGACGATCGCAATCGCTTTTCGTAGCAAGAATACCATAACTTCAGCCAATCACAAAGATAGGAACAAGACAGACAGCACCAGTTCCGATAGCTTCATATTTTTATACGATTGCCTGAAAAATTAGTATATTGTTTTCAGGGTTCATGTATGTATGTGAGTTTGTATATTCCACCATAACTTCTATACGCCTGAACCGATTTTGATAGATGAGGTATCGTTAGAAATCCTAGCTCATTCCGGGTGACATAGGCTAGTAAAATTTAAAAAAAAATATGGGTTGACCATGGTCCCGCATTAAAGACTAAAATTGAAAAAAAAAACAAAAATAAGAATAACTATATTCTAATCATCATCTAGAAAATTATGAGTAGATTCCAAAAATAAATAACACTAAAGTTCAATATCCAATGATTCACAAAATATATCATTTAATAAAAATGTGAATAAGATTCTAATTTAACTACCTAGATTAATTTAGATTTTTAACTTTTTAGTTCGTTTTTTGGCAGAGCAGTCGTGTTTTTTAAATTTTTTGAATTCTGACTTATTATAGTCAATTCCATGTAAAAGTTCTGCACCAACTTTTGGATGATTGGAGCGTAGAAATAAAAACAGCAACTTAAATATAAATACTTCGTCACAGGCAAAGTTCGAATATACACTAGTTTAACTTTGAGCCTTACTAACCAACTTAATTCAGTTTGTACTATACTTGCCTACATTATGGTTCGCCTCACTAAAGAGCAGATCCAATTCTACAAAGACAACGGTTTCATTCATCTCAGGAAGCTGATAAAAGGGAGGGAGTTCCAGAGGGTCTCTGAGGAGTACGACGATCTGTTCAGGAGGAAAAATGCGGAGAAAACGGAGAGCTCTTGGGTCGGCAGTGATGATACGCATAGAGAAAGTGACAGCCCTTATACTGTGAGTTACAATAAAATGAAATACAACAGTAGCTTACGCCTGAGACTTCGCGTAGGTTAAGGTTTTTTCAAGTTCCCGCGGGAAATCTTCAATTTTCCGAGATTACAAGTAGCCTATGCCTATATATGTAGCCAATAGCCTTATTCCAGACTATAATCTATCTCTGTGTCAAATTTCATCCAGATCCGTTCAGCCGTTCTGGCGTGAATGAGTAACAATCACCCATCCAAACTTCGCATTTACAATATTAGTGTTAGCATTATTACTATTTGTCATTATATCTCATGAAGCAGGAAGTTTAATATCTGTCAATTTGACTCGTTTCATGTCATTCGATTTAATCTGCGGATACCGATGCCATATTGAAAATAGTTAGTATAAGTACGAGTGTTTTGGTGATGGTATTCAGTCTCCTGCCGGCAGACTCAGCGATTATTGAATACTTTTGTGTTTAGATCGCCATTTGGTTTAGAGCTTAACGATAGCAATCGTGGCCGGATCAAATGAATATTGTTTTAAATATAGCCAACTTTTATCTAATTACATTAAATCTCTCGTGGAACCTCTACAAGTTTAACCATTTACTGGTGCAATTTCAAATGAGAGGACAATTATATTAAAAGTGAAAGAACCCTATTATGGGATCACTTTGTTGTCCGTCTGTCTGTCAAGAACCTTCTTCTCAGAAACGCATGGAGGTATCAAGTTGAAATTCATATAAAATATTCAGGTCTACTGTCCCTTGGAGCTGTGAAAAACTTCTAAGCCAACGCAATCAAATATACAGCCGTTTATGCTGCAAATTTTCGACACTCGCGAGGGAATCAAAACCTACAGGGTACTTAAACTTGAACTTGAACTCAGAATCTTGAAATTTGGTACGAAGCAATTTCTAGCACAGATAAAGGAAAAATTGCGAAAAGCATAAATTTTTAGTAACATCATATTATAATAAAAATATTTTTATACGACTGCCTGAAAAAAGGGGTATATTGTTTTCAGGGTTCATGTATGTATGTATGTATGTATGTGAATTTGTATATTCCACCATAACTTCTATACGTCTGAGCCGATTTCGATAAATGAGGTATCGTTAGAATCCCTAGCTTATTCCGGGTGACATAGGCTAGTAAAATTTAAACAAAAACTGATGGAGTGACCATGGTCCCGGAATAAAGACTAAATTTGAAGAAAAAAATCGAAAATAAGATTATCTACATACTCGTAATCATCATCTAGAAAATAATGAGTTGATTCCAAAAATATATAACATTATAGTTCAATATCCAGGGATTCACAAAAAAATATCATTTAATAAAAATGTGAATAGGATTCTAATATAACTAGATTAATTTAGATTTTTAACTTCTTAGCTCGTTTTATGGAAGGGCAGTCGTGTTTTAATTATTTTAAACTTACTACAGGTTTATACGGAATCCTCGGTGCGCGAGTCCGACTCGCACTTGGCCGGTATTTTTCAATGTAATTTTTGTCTCGAAAAATTGTAACTTAAGTACTGGAATGCACTTTTGATATCTGAAGTGTATATCCGTCGTCAGGTGAAAGGCATCCACAACCTGCAGATGCATCACGCAGTGTTCGGCCGGCTGCTGTACAACGAGGAGCTGTTGGACGCGCTGCAGGACGTGATGGGAACCGGGAATATTATGCTGCACCACACAAAGGCTCACTACAAGCCGCCGGAGACAGGAGCCGCCTACCCTATGCACCAGGTCGACATATTATACCATGCGTTACCATTATTACTGTTTGTCATTATATCTCATGAAACAGGAAGTATAATATCAGTCAATCTGACTCGTTTCATGTCATTCGATTTAATCTGGGGATATAAAATAGTTGATCGAGCGACAACGAGGGGCTGTTGGACGCGCTGCAGGACGTGATGGGAACCGGGAACATTATGCTGCACCACACAAAGGCTCACTACAAGCCGCCGGAGACAGGAGCCGCCTACCCTATGCACCAGGTCGACATAATATTATACCATGCGTTACCATTATTACTGTTTGTCATTATATCTCATGAAACAGGAAGTATAATATCAGTCAATCTGACTCGTTTCATGTCATTCGATTTAATCTGGGGATATAAAATAGTTGACCGAGCGACAACGAGGAGCTGTTGGACGCGCTGCAGGACGTGATGGGAACCGGGAACATTATGCTGCACCACACAAAGGCTCACTACAAGCCGCCGGAGACAGGAGCCGCCTACCCTATGCACCAGGTCGACATATTATACCATGCGTTACCATTATTACTGTTTGTCATTATATCTCATGAAACAGGAAGTATAATATCAGTCAATCTGACTCGTTTCATGTCATTCGATTTAATCTGGGGATATAAAATAGTTGACCGAGCGACAACGAGGGGCTGTTGGACGCGCTGCAGGACGTGATGGGAACCGGGAACATTATGCTGCACCACACAAAGGCTCACTACAAGCCGCCGGGGACAGGAGCCGCCTACCCTATGCACCAGGTCAACATATTATATGAATGAATGAATTTACTTTTATTGTACACCAAAAAACAATAATAACAGTAAACTTAGCTAATAACAAAGGAAGCATACAATTTGGCGGCCTTATCGCTTCACAGCGATCTCTTCCAGACAACCAATGGTTTAAAAGGACATAGCCACAGAAACAACCGATAGATGGTGCAGAAATAACAAAAAAAAAAAAAAAATATATAAAGCTACCAATTATAATACATATACATATTATATAATATAATAAATATAACATAAAAACCATAAATACTACACATCAAATATATAAATAAACATACATACTTACATATACTCACAAATAAATAAACGTAAACCTCAAAACAAAACAGTAGTTATCAAAATATATAAAAATAAACTACTAGGCAAATAATATTATTGTGACAAATAATAATTTTTTACAAGTCTTTTATAGATATTTATCGGTTGAGCCCCTCTGATGTCAAGAGGCAGTGCATTCCACAACTTAACAGCTTGTACAGAAAAGGATTTATGGAAGAAAGAGGAATCATGAGTAGGCGTCCTTAAAACAAGCTTCCTTGCAGTACGTAGATGTTCTCCATATGTTAGCATTATTACTGTTATACCATGTGTTAGCATTATTACTGTTTGTCATTATATCTCATGATGAAACAGGAAGTATGATATCAGTCTTTTTTTCTTATGCACTACAAGTTAGCCCTTGACTGCGATCTCACCTGATGGTAAGTAATGTTGCAGTCTAAGATGGTCGGACTAACCTGTTAGGGACATGGCAGTTATATTAAACCCGTACCCCTATTCGGTTTCTCCACGGCATCGTACCGGAACGCTAAATCGCTTGGCAGCACATCTTTACCTGTAGGGTGGTAACTAGCCACGGCCGAAGCCTCCCACCAGGCCAGACCAGGGAAAATTCAAAAATTATAAATTTCCAAACCCTGCCGGGGATCGAACCCGGGACCTCCGCACAAGTTAGTTAAGGCAACAGCGCTAAACACTGCGCAACGGAGGTCGTCAATTTGACTCGTTTCATGTCATTCAATTTAATCTGCGGATACCGACGCCATATTGAAAATAGTTAGTATAAATACGAGTGTTTTGACGATGGTAATTCAGTCTGCTGCAGGCAGACTCAGCGATTATTGAATACTTTTGTGTTTAGATTGCAATTTGGTTTAGAGCTTAACAATAGCAATCGTGGCCAGGTCAATTCATAATTCATAATTTTTATTTTGCCAAATGTTGGGTAACAACAAACACACACAACAACAACAAACACAACAACAAATGAATATTGTTTTTAAATATGGCCAACTTTTATCTAATTACATTAAATCACTCGTGAAACCTCTACACGTTTAACCATTTACTCGTGCACGTTTCAAATGAGAAGACAAATATATTAAATGTGTTTATTAATACCTACTGCTGGATTGTTTCTTACACATGTGTGCGCGCTTAGCTTTAGCGCTAAATATGATTAAATAGAAGGAATTATATGGAACAAAGAAGAAACAAGTTAAGCTTTTTATCATTACTAGCTTTTGCCCACGGCTTCACTCACTTTGGTTTCTATATCTATATTCATATAAAATTCAAACACCCTCTGGGATTGAATTTCCAACAACCCTTTTTTAGCTGATGTCTACATCATAGTATTTATTCAATATGCCAATCAGCCCGATCCGTCCAGTGGTTTGATCTGTGCGTTGATAGATCCGTCAGTCAGTTTTCCTTTTATTTAATTAGACTAGAAGAAGCCTTCAAAAAAGTAACCTATGTCCTCCCCCGTGATGCAACCATGCCAAATTTCATCAAAATCTGCTGGAAAGATCTATGCAGCGAACAGAACGAAACACACTTCAAGCACTTGTAAAAGATTATTTGAATAAAACACACTTTCGCATTTATAATATTAAACATGTTTTACATACTAATATATAAAAATAATACACAAAACATGTCCACTTGCTACAGAGAAAGACTGAAACAGCCGGTGGTCAGGGCTCCAGAGAGAGGAACCTCCTCACTATATTAGTTGTTTCTGTTTACTGAGATATTAGTCAGCTTATAGTGATTTATTTAGATGTCAGAGATAATATTATTACCTATACGTGCTCAAACACAAAAACTTTTCAAAAATGGTACTAATATGATAATATGGCATTCATACTTACACACTTAATATTATTATAAATATACGAAAGAGTTTTTCTGTGTACTACGCTTTTACGGTCCATCTTTTCAACTGCTTTTGATCAAATTTGTTATAGAGACAGATTGTATATTGGGAAAAGCTCCTTATATTCCGGAAAATTAATGAGTTCCTCATGGGACTAAAGTACCATCATGTATTTATAGCAGGTATTATTCAATTTATTGTAATTGAATTTCCATTTTCAGGATTACCCTTACTTCCCTTACGAAAACGACTCTATGGTGGCAGCTTTCATCCACCTGGATGCTGCCACACCCGAGAACGGAGGGCTGTTCGTGTATCCTGGATCACACAAACTGGGACCGCTCGAGGACTTCGGACCCAAAGAGGGGAGTCATTTCCATTACGTGGACCAGGTACAAGTGAATTTAATATTTCTATTCCGCTACAATTTAGCCATTGACTGCAATTTCACCTGCAGGCTAACCTGGGGGTACGTCAGTCATATTAAACCTAATTAGTTTTGTCACGGCATCGTACCGGAACGTGTAATCGCTTGGTGGCATGTCTTTGCCGATAGGGTAGTTACGAGCTACGGCCAAAGCCTCACACCAGGCCAAACCAGAGAAATTCAGTAATTATAAATTCTTAAATTAATCTTGCCGGGGATCATCCCACGTTAAGACCACGGTGCTCACTTCAGCGCCAGGAAGGTGGTCAAAATCGGTTGAAAAGATGAGCCGTTAAAGGGATGCAGACAGACAGACAAGCACACTTTCGCATTTATAATATTAGTATGGAAGTATGGATTATATAAAAGTCCTAGTCATTGAATATAAAAGACTTTATAGAGCGCCTATTGACCGAAGAAATTTTCAAATTTCGATATCAAAGGTTTGCGGGATTAGATCATAGATCAGCACTTTAGCCTCGGGCTTACAACCATCGCTTAAAGCAGTATTATTTTGATATTGATGACGCTCCTGTTTCGGAAATATAATCCTTATTCTAGGAACATCAAGCTACGTGATATAAATCTAATATTTTAAAACGACACTGTGTTAAGCGATGGTAGTACGGCGTCAGACTAGTAGTGTAAAAAGGTCGGGGATTACACTTATGAAAACCCTTTTTTGTCAGTTTTAGGTGTTTTGAAGCTGGGGTCGACGTTTCGCGCCACGCTATTTAATGTTTGGGACCTTTTTCTTTGAAAAAGGACGGCTTAGAGCCTAAGCTCGAAAATAAGTATTCACATACACTGGTCCGTTTAGTGAATATCGCAGCTACATTTTTCTTTCCCGCAGTAATCAAATCTAATGGGCACAAAATGGTTTTTTTTGGGATGAAAACAACTGTTTAAATTTTTAGGCTACGATCGGTCCATAGAAAATGCACAGTACTGGAATATTTATTGATTATATCGCAGATATAGTCCCACCAACTTATCTTACCCCGTGGCCAAGATTGCAACTAATCTTTGTCCGTTTAGTTTTGTAATGAAGGAACCAGAAATGTGATAGACCAGATATCTTCATTGTGATGGACTTCCGCAGGGTAACGC
The DNA here is from genome assembly GCA_964035005.1 of Erebia palarica. Lineage (NCBI taxonomy): Eukaryota > Metazoa > Arthropoda > Insecta > Lepidoptera > Nymphalidae > Erebia > Erebia palarica. The sequence goes on from OZ035994.1 coordinate 26,574,024, forward strand.
CTGCTTCTATCCAATACGTTTAGTTTTGTTTTTATATGACTGCCTGAAAAAAGGAGTATATTGTTTTCAGGGTTCATGTATGTATATATGTATGTGAGTTTGTATATTCCACCATAACTTCGATACGCCTGAACCGATTTTGATAAATGAGGTATCTTTAGAATGGAGCTTATTCTGGGTGACATAGGCTAGTAAAATTTTAAAAAAAATTGATGGGGTGACCATGATCTCGCATTAAAGACTAAAGATTTAAAAAAATAATCTAAAATAAGATTAACTATATAATTCTAAGGTCTATTCAAGATTTACTAGTATAACATTTGAACTAGTAATAATCGCATCAACATCGAATGGGTTTTAATAATGTCCTCCTCCCGACCGAATTTCGGCCACGGCGGCCAAGAGAGATTAGCCATCTGCGCGGGAGATATTATAGTGCACAAGTGTGTGCGCATACACAGGTGCACTCTCTGTTCCTTTACTCTCATAGCCTGACGGGACGGAAATCCGACACGACCGGAGAGAGATCAGGCGCAGGATCGACGACTTTACGTGCTCTCCGAGGCACGGGGGTGAAACACCGCCAACTTCCTAACTCCGGGCTAGTACTGAGAATTTCTTGCCAGACAAACCCAATACTTGTTATGGCCCGACACGGGAAACCCGGAACCTCGTCAGTCGCAGTCGAACATGCTAACCAATAGCCCAACGAGGCAGTTAAATGAATGAATGAGTTGAATAGGTTATACGAAGTAAACCGTAACTACACAAAAATCACAACTGAAACCAATAAACACAATCAAGACCAATCAACGAAATATGAATTACAATTACTATCGACTTAAATATGTAAAATTTCTGCCTCATTCATTATTTAGAAGCCACGTAGCGCTGTGCAAGGCGCGAAACTCGGCAACTTTAATCTTTTATTAATAAGTTATGTTATTAATTATAAGCCGATCTCTGCCTTATTTATTCGTATAATTTTATAGGAGCCCGCGGCGAGGACGGCATGCCGGCACAACAATAAAATATATGTGTCCAATGAATAAATTCGATCCATAACGAGAATTATTACGTGTGGCATTCCTTTTTTGATATCGACGTTCGAATTAATCGACTCATCTTGTGGCTAAAGATCCTGATACACAATGCAGTTTTCCATAATATTATTATGATTACCAGATCGTTCTAAATTATCTTTTGGTAACAATTAATATTCGAATTCATCGTTTGGTATCGCCAACAATAAGGACGCTGATTATAATATGATCAGCGTCCTTATTATTGGCGTTGCTTGGTCATTAGAATTTTTATTTCTGATGCTATAATTCACTATGCTTATTATTTAACCAAGTATATATAATATCACCAAATCACTAGCTAAATTTGATACTGTTTCAATCAAGTGCATTGTGTGTATTTGCAGTATAAATGATGTAATACCTACACAAACAAATTTATAGCTCCTTTCCATCAACAAACAAAAAAAAAACAAAAAAACGTTCATAACAAATCAATGTTTTTTTTTAATTTGATTATGGGAGTGTCTTTTAGCTTCACTTGACTGCCAGTAGCATGCATCATCTGTCGCCACATATTCGTAAGATTAAGATAACAAAATTTTTTCAAATCATGTGACGAATCGAAATATAACGTGACGCCATTGTGTCAAGAACTGAGGGCCAAGAATATCTAGCCAACATCCATGTTGAATCCACAAAAATATATAACACAATAGTTAAATATCCAGTGATTCACAAAAAAATATAATTTAATAAAAATGTGAATAAGATTCTAATTTAACTAGATTAATTTAGATTTTTAACTTTTTAGTTCGTTTTTCGGCAGGGCAGTCGTGTTTTTAATTATTATTTAATTTTTGAGAAAAAGTTCCCGATCGAGGGTGCGACGCCCGTCATCGCGGAGGCTGGGGATGTGGTCATCTTCTCGTATCTGCTCGTCCACGGCAGCACAGCCAACCAGTCCGCCCGCCCTCGGCGGATGTTGCTGGTCCAATTGGCGGATGCCCACGACAGGCCCAAGGGCGGGGAGCCGGGCCAGCCCGGGAGAGGATGGATGCTGCGCGGAGTCAACCTCTACAGAGACGCCACTGTCGCCAACAGAACTCGCGATTGACTTTTTTGACAAAGCTTTTTTTAACAGTCGACTTCATCTGTGCTTGTTTTTTAGCGATTAAATCAATATCAATATAAAATCAAGCTTAGTATAAGTTTTTATATAGCCAATTCGATTGATTCTATTCGAGCGTTCGGTCATTTTAACATCAAAATCAGGTTTAGCATCAAAGAAGCATTGCCTGTTTTGGCGGATTATAGCGAATTAAGCTTATTCTTCCTTGGTTATCAAGGACTTCCGCAAAGTAACGCCTGCTTCTATCTAACATTCAGGGGTATTTGACAACTAGGTATTCAAATACATTATTTTTTTGTGATTATTAAATAGAGGATCTTCCAAAAGTCGTTATATCCACGTCCCTCCCTGGACCTTATCCAAATTAAGTTTTTTTTTAGAGTGAAACTAATAATAATAATTATTATTATTATTTTAACTAACTACTAAGCACGCGTTTTGACGTTTGAAAAAAAGTTGCTGATTTGACTAGTTGTCAAATATAACACGTTCACACTTTTCGTCACGCATTCACCAGCTTACTCCCCAAGTCAAGCGTGCGTAAAGACTTCTCACTTTACTTCAAAAAGTATGTGTGTGCAATTCACACACGGCTGAAGTGAAACTTCAGAAAAGAAGCCTACGAGATATTGAGTTAAATGCAACTTGTTTTCTCTCATTCTCTCGTAGGCTAAATCCTATATATGTTTGTCTCTTTTTGGTGTCGCTTTTTAGTTTCATTGAATTTTCAAATCACAACGATTCTAAAGAAGTTTCACTTCAATAAAAAAATTGCCAAAATCTGCCTTGCCAGAAAAATTGTTTTACAAAAAATATATAACTGAAGTCAAGAACTCTGCTCAGGATCTGGCGCCCCATCAGATAGATAAATACTTTACTGCCACACAAAACATTAAAAAAGAAACAAATTAGTGAACAAGCAAACATAAATAAGTGCGCAAAGGCATTATTATCAATGAAAGTGAAATCTCCTCCAGACAGCCTTTAAATAAAGAAACAAATGCAACGAAGCGGGAAAGTGCAACAACAATACATCATCAGCAGGGCGACCGCGTATCTCTAACAGCTACAGTATAACGATCGCGATCGCCTCTGATTGGATAACACTCTTCCACTACTGGACACAATCCATTGACGCAGCAACAATACCATAAATTCAGCAAATCACAACAATTGATACTGTAACAATAATTGATGCAGAAGATACGCGGTCGCCCGGCTGATTAGCTTCAATGGAGTAGTGCGAATTTATGTGAAGTTAATGGGTGGTAGGCTATGGCTGGCACGCGCTTTGGCCAGCTCGGTGTAGTATTGAGGTACTCGGTCGAGGAGTTGATGTCCTTTCTTGATGTACTTCAGGTAGTCGCCCATCAGCGTAACGCATTTGCCGCTGTGTATGAATACCCACTCTGCGGGTCAGTACACATCGATCATTAGTCGGTACACAGCGCGTCGGACTTACTTGATGTTTCTTTTGACAGACTACTATAGTATCTAATCTAAGAGTTTCTGGATTTGCCATTACATAGATTTAAAAACTGTGTTAAACAGCATTTGTTAAGTCGACTATCGATGATTTTATTGATGACAACGTTGCATGGAAGCAACCGACCTCGCATCCAGTGACACAAAAGTCAGTGTAATACTTGCAACGTATGTGTTGTGTTGTCTACATATTGTAACTTTTCTTTTCTATGAAAAGAGCAACTACTGAGTTTTTTGCCGGCTCTTCTCAGTAGAATCATTTTTCCGAACCGGTGGTAGAGTCTTAACGTTTCTTAAGTGACAGAAGTTGTCCTACATGAAATAAATAAATCATTTATCATTTATCCATCCACTACAGCCCATTACCGTCCCACTGCTGTGCACAGGCCTCCACTCTCATAGGAGAGAGGGAATTAGAGCTTAGAACCACCACGCTGGTCCAATGCGGGTTGGCGGGCTTTAACATGATAACGAATATTATCATGTCAGTGATAATAACCGGGGACCGATGGCTTAACGTGCTCTCCGAGATACGGGGGTGAAACACCGCCAACTCCCTAACTCCGGGCTAGTACTGGGAATTTTTAATCAGAAAAACTCGGAACTCGAACCCGGGACCTCGTCGGCCGCAGTCAAACATGCTAACTAGACCAATGAGGCTCTCACTATGGTGAAATGTCGAGCGGCACTGTTCGTTCAGAAAGTCGCAGTAAGTGTCGAACGTCCTAAAGCCTCCTGTGATGTCATCTATAACGTCGCCTTTGCAGTGGCCTCCGGTACAGCCTCGGAATGCTAACTCGCTAAGCTTTCGGCCGCAGACATGCTTCACGCTGTGCAGACAAAAAAGAAACATATTTAACATTTTGAGAGCGAATATGTCACACGAATAATGAGGTTCTCCGAACAATGTGTGACCACTTGGATGTCGCCATCTTCCGGGATATTAACAAAAAAACGACTCTTAGGAAAGAAAAATACGCAATCTCGTTTACTTGGATGACATATTTTACAGTAATTTAAAGGTTTAGTAGTTTGGTTTAATACATTACAAAAAAAAAGACTTTCAAATCGGTTTATAGATGACGGAGATCTGAAGTATTAAAGAATAAAAAACTGGTCAAGTGCAAGTGTGGTAAAGAACCCTTTGTGCGCAAGTCTGACTCTCACTTTAATTTTATTTTAATTTATAGGCTAGCGGTTGGCTGCAATCAGCCCTAGAAGATGCTTTTTCACTCTTGATTTGAAGTTTGAAAGAGCAGGGGAAAACGGAAGCCAGGGGAGGGCATCTTTAGTGCCTTGATTTACAGGTTAGCCCGCTACCATTGTAGACTGCATCATCACCAACAGGTGAGATCCCCGTCAAGTGATAACTTACAGTGAACGAACAGAATTAGGAACTAGGAAGCGAATCGGTTTGTAGGTGTGTCGGCAAAATTTCAACTACTATTAATTATTCACTTCAAAATATTAAGCTTTTTGTACTTTTAGGTATAAAAACCTAACTTCCGGATGTTTTTTTTGTTGGATATTTTTGGATCATCCAATACTCAAACCCTGCCAAGTTTCATCGACTGAGGATTTAATGTGAGGGTTTCCAGACAACAAACCGCCGCGTTTTCTAGGCTATACGTAAGGCTGCAGACCATGCCGTGTGGAAACTGTCATGTAAAATGGCTGTCATTTTCTTAGCGGCCCAAGTATCATAAAGCTATTTAACGAATCATGAGATATTCCCGCAGCTTCGCTTACGTTAAGTTAGATTTTTATACAAATTTCAAGCCCCTATACCCCTTAGGGGTAACCCTTTAGGGGTTGAATTTTCAAAATTCCTTTCTTACCGGATACGTTACAAAAGCTAACTGTATGCCAAATTTCAACCCGATCCGTCCAGTGGTTTGAGCTGTGCGTTGACAGATCAGTCAGTCAGTCACCTTTGAAGTTATGAGTACATTAAATCATAGTACATTGCTTTGGTTCGTACTTAAGAAACGATCCTTACTCCACAAATTTAAAGTTTCTCAGCGGGCTATGGAGCGGGCTTTGTTGGGTGTTTCTCTGAGGGATAGAAACCGTAACGAGGAAACCCGCCGGAGAACTAAGGTAACCAACACAGCCCAGAGAATCAGCAAGCTGAAGTGGCAGTTTTGTAGTGGTAAAATGTTTTTTTTTATCCACTACAAGTTAGCCCTAGACTGCGATCTCACCTGATGGTAAGTGAAGATGCTATCTAAGATGGTAGCGAGCTAACCTGTTAGGGGCATGTCAGTTACATTAAGCCCATTGCATACCCTTATTCGGTTTCTACACGGCATCGAACAGGAACGCTAGATCGCTTGGCGGCACGTCTCTGCCGGTAGAGTGGTAACTAGCCTCAGCTGAAGCCTCCCACCAGGCACCTGTTAGGGGTATGGCAGATACGATATATTAAACCCATCTCCTAATCGGTTTCTACACGGCATCGTACAGGAACGCTAGATCGCTTGGCGGCACGTCTCTGGCGGTAGGGTAACTAGCCTCAGCCGAAGCCTCCCACCAGGCAAAATATTTGTGCAAGAACGCCATCAGAGCAGTGAGTAAACACTTATACGGGCACTCACTTCCTGTAGATGTGAGGGCAGTCGTTTCCACAGACCAGCGTTGGCTGACGCGTGGTGGTGGCGTTGGGCTTCAACTTCTTCTCCATGAACACCCAGTCACCTTCCACCCAGTAGGGTTCGAACCCGAACGTCTCCCACCAGGCAAAATCTTTGTGCAAGAATGCCATCAGAGCAGTGAGTAGACACTTATACGGCACTCACTTCCTGTAGATGTGAGGGCAGTCGTCTCCACAGACCAGCGTTGGCTGGGGTGTGGTGGTGGCGTTGGGCTTCAACTTCTTCTCCATGAACACCCAGTCACCGTCCACCCAGTAGGGCTCGAACCCGAACGTCGGGTCGAAATCCTTTCCCTGCTCTTTCGCGTGCTGATCGAAGTAATCTTGTATGTGCCTGTGAATAGAAAAAGTGCATATGTTGTACGGAAGTTGCAATGCCTTGATCTGCTGGTCTGTCTCTGTGTCGTATTCTTCATTGCTGGGGGTCGTGACCCCTTTCCATTAATCACATAATGGCAGGGTTTTCTTTTGACAATAAGGCGGTGGGTTACCAGGTCCTTCCGCATACGACTCTATACAAAGAGTTCTATTTCAACAGTTAGATTTCTAACGATTATTATCAGATGTTAGTGATAATAACCGAGACCGATGGCTTAACGTTCTCTCCGAGGCACCAAGGGAACGAAAAGACCTTTGAACCTACAACTTCGGTCAACCATCCATTTTACAGAACAGGCATCAGCTTGTTATGTATATTTAAAAGAAATCAAACCTATTAAGCTTAGGACAGACACAGAATCTTCTAAAGCTTCATGATTGTAAGCAGCTATTTTAAATGTTATAACACAAAAAATAAATTTAAAAAATACTCCACTGTGGTCTGGTAGGGCGCGGCTGATGTTCGCTGAGACGCCAGAGGGCAGCCCCTTGTACTGTGGAATAATGATTTTAAAGAATGTGCTCCCGACCGAATCACGGCCACGGCGGCCTATCTCCAGAGAGATTAGCCATCTGCGAGGGAGATATTATAGTCCTTTACTCCCATAGCGACGGCTTTACGTGATCTCCGAGGTACGGGGGTGACACACCTCCAGCTTCCTAGCTCCGGGCTAGCGGCTAACTGAGAATTTCTTATGCTAACCGCTAGACCAACGAAGCAGGAAAAGGAAGTTTCTATAAAAATAATCTATGCCCAGAAACGGTGTGACTATAATAATATAGGTACCACTAGACTTCATCAGATCTCATCGGATCCGGATGGCTTCAACAAACACACTTCTGCACCATCAAGACGATAATTATTGATTCCTGCGGTAAGTAACTGAAAAGTAACTGTCCTTCCGGGGTTACAATTTGGTACAGACCAAATTTCATCAAAATCGGCTGAGTAGTTGGGCCGTGCAGGCGTAGCAGACAGACAGATAGACAGACACACTTTCGCATTTATAATATTAAATATGGAAAATTTGGAATTGAATTGAAATAAATCATTTTAGTCTAATATAAAAATATTATTATATATAAAAAGAAAATTTTGCTAAAATGCATCAAAGAATTCCTCCCTTGAAATAATATTTTGAAAAGTACTAACCTGCAATTATTATGAAGAACATTGTTTTTCCGACGTTTCATGTAAGTACTTGAAAGTTAATAAATATCAAAGTGGCATGAAATTGAAAATCTCAAAATCTAGGTATATATTATACCCTAGCACAATCAAATAATGTCAATGTGTCAACCTTCAGAGTTCAGCCTAGATCGAATAGCGGCGGGCATACTACCATCGATTAAAGCAGTATTATTTTAATATTTTATTTTTATTCTTGTGTTACAAAACTACAATCCTTACTTTAGTGACGTCAAGGTACGTCATATCTAAGTGACATTTTTAATGTAATACTGCTTTTAGCGATGGTAGTATGCCTCCTGGAAGGCGACAACGTTCGTGATAGATTTTCTAATGGCACAATAAAACATTCGCTTACGTACCTGGCTTCAACTCAATTTTAGTCAAAAATAACAGCATCCATCATCTTCTGGGAATTGGGATCGGTTCATTTACAAGATTATTAACAGTTATTATTACACTCAATAGACACAAAATATGTTTATACTTCTACCATACCTTTACTACTGTTTTAATCATACTTTTGCGGGTCTAAAGTCAGTCTTCATGCCCTAGGGCCGTAATCTAGTCGATCGATCGCCCAACTAGTTGACCAACCCCATACTGTAAATATGCACAACAGAGTCTAGGCTCCAGACTGGTCGACCAAACGATCGTACCATTTGACATAAAAGTTTTTAAACCAAGGAGTATGTGTACCTGCATAAACACTGGCAGCATGAAAAGCAAAAAGTTTGAATATCAAAGCAGCAGCTTAATTTGTCTTTTCTTTTTATTATTTACTAGACCTATGTATCCTACTTACTATGATTTGCAATAAATATCTAACCGTTACAGTTTATTTTACTGTTATGGTAGAAGTATAAAGTAGAGTATACACCACCGGGATAAAGCAGTTTTTTTCTTGGGCGCTTGAATCCCTCACTGCACTCAGGACTCAATCTTAATTCCCTCCCTTTGGTCGGGAATTAACTTATAACACCCTCGCTGCGTATTGCAAACAGTGCTTTATCCCCTTGGTGTATAATCTAACTATTATGTCATATTCTGGATTGTAGTTTTAAGTATGTGTTACTGTATTAGCTTTCTATCATTTCCTGTCTACGATGAGTCAAAATTATTGTATAAATAAGTCCGAAAATATTTTTAAGTTAGTAAGTTAGTTAATATTTATAATATCATCTTGACATATTTTAACTTTGATATGCTCTTCCAGCCTTGTCACCAGGTGCAGATGTGTGGATGATGATGATGATAAGATGAATTTTTATTTATTATTTCCTTTAAAAAAATTACCAAATTACAGTACTTTTTTAACATAACACACAGGCTGGCGTTTGTTTGCAGCACACGTAGACCGTAGTGTACGTTAGGGCTGACAAAAATGATGATCGAATGTATGTACTCGTAGTTATTTGAATGTAAGTATATTAAAGAACCACCTGCAGTCTATTCTCCTTATTTTCTCCATTCCCTAAGGTTGCCTGGTAGAGATCGCTACCTAAGCGACAAGGCCGCCTTTTGTATCTTATTTCTGTGTTAATTTTATTTCCTATTTTTGTTATTTTTACTTTTTGTGGTGGCACAAATAAAGTATGTAATAATAATAATTGGGACCGGTCCATCATCACGGACAGGACTATTCTAGCGAATAAGCCTGACATCGTGCTGTTGGACCGAGCACAGTCGCGGGTGTTTTTGGTGGACATCACCATTCCATATGACGAGAACCTTGTAAGAGCTGAGAAGGAACGTAAGTTTATTGATCTGGCTCACGAGGTTTCCGCCATGTGGCATATGGGGTCCATCGAAACCATCCCAATCGTCATATCTGCGAATGGGTTAATCCCAGCCAGCCTCGCTCACCATCTGAGGCGACTGGGGTTCCGTGGCAGTTCGCTCGCAGCCAGGATGGAGAAAGCGGTGTTGCTAGACTCGGCTAGGATAGTCCGCCGGTTTCTCAACCTGTCCCCCTGACCCCCGGCCGTCTGGTCTCCCCTGCCGGGGTGTAATCCTCCACCCGCTACAACTATTTATTTGTGTATGTAAGTTTATTAATTTATATTTATTTACGTAAGATAATTATAACTCTTTAGGCCATATATGTATTTATTTTGTATGCGGGCGTGAGAGCAAAATTTATGTCGATAATAATAATAATAATTGGCCCGGAGTCTCAAAAGCAAGCGCAGCAAAAACGTTGTATTACTTTTATTTAAAAAAAAATAATTAAACTATTTATTTTATAATTTATGTTTTACATAGCCATGATCCTTATTATATGAAAGATGATGTCTTCCATGCTATTTTCCCCCGGGTCCGGGTGTGGGTGTCGTAGACACGTTCAACGTTGACCTGGTTGACCGGCTATCGTTGAACTTGTTGATGTACTCTTCCGCGCGGGTCACCATGAGCGCATGTTTGGTCGGGAACGTTTTCAGATCGCTGCATTTACCCCGGTACGCTATCCACCATTCTGTTGACGTGATTAAACAAACTTTTATGATGGTTTAGTTAATTCAATTCAACATTTAATTTGTTAGCATTATTGCTGTTTGTCATTATATCTCATGAAACAGGAAGTATAATATCTGTCAATTTGACTCGTTTCATGTCATTCGATTTAATCTGCAGATACCGACGCCATATTGAAAATATTTAGTATAAATCCGAGTGTTTTGACGATGGTAATTCAGTCACCTGCAGGCAGACTCAGCGATTATTGAATAATTTTGTGTTTAGATCGCAATTTGGTTTAGAGCTTAACGGTAGCAATCGTGGCCAGACCAAATGAATATATTGTCTTTAATTTTAGCTAACTTTTATCTTATTACATTAAATCTCTCGTGGAACCGCTACACGTTGTGACCATTCGCTCGTGCAAGTTCCAAATGAGAGTACAAATATATTAAAAGTGATTATTAATACCTACTTCTGGATTGTCCCTTACAATTTTATGCAAATTAGGCCTTTACAAAGCGCCTCCACACACGGTCCTATGCTTTCCTCATCCACCCACTTCCCGCTACCTATTTAAGTTAAGATAGATAAGATAGCCTTTTGGTGAAGAGCGCTCTCCAAAAGGCCTATGTCCAGCAGTGGACGAATACAAGCTGATGGATGGATGATGATGATTATTCAAATTACACTGTACTCTTACTGCGCTAAACAGTATTTGTTAAGTCGAGGTTATTATACTATCGATGACAAAGTTGCATGGAAGCAACCGGCCTCGCATCCAGTGACCCACAAGTAATGTAACATATAATATGTGTTAAAGAAGCAGCTGCTGAGTTTCTTGCCGGCTCTTCTCAGTAGAACAGCTTTCCAAACCGGTGGTAGATAGATAGGTCTTAACGTATCTTATGTGACACAAGTTGTCCTACGTGAAATAAATAATTCATTTATTTAACTTATCATTGACGTCCAATAAACGAACCCGGGACCTCCTACTTATTAAACAACAACCTTGGTTGTTGGACAATCCTACAATTACACCATCCCTGCCGAGGTATCGGATTCGAGTCCCGGGTCGGGCTGTGAAAGTTTTTCAGACAAGAAATTCTCAGCACTAGCCCGTAGTTAAGTTGGCGGTGTTTGACCCCCATGCTTCGGAGAGCACGTAAAGCCGTGGGTCCTACGCCTGATAGCTCTCCGGTCCTGTCGGATTTCCCGTCCCATCGAGAGTAAAGAAACAGAGATTTTTTTTATCCACTACAAGTTAGCCCTTGACTGCGATCTCACCTGATGATAAGTGAAGATGCTGTCTAAGATGGTAGCAGGCTAACCTGTTAGGGGCATGGCAGTTATATTAAACCCATGCCCCTATTTGGTTTCAACACGGCATCGTACCGGAACGCTAAATGGCACGTCTTTGCGGGTAGGGTGGTAACTAGCCACGGCCGAAGTCTCCCACCAGGCCAGACCAGGGAAAATTCAGAAATCGTAAATTCCCAAATTGACCTTGCCGGGGATCGAACCCGGGACCTCCGCACGTTAAGACAACAGCGCTACACACTGCGCCACGGAGGTCGTCAAAAGATAGGCTGCCGTGGGCAACTTCGGTCGGGAGGACACTCTTAAGATTGACGACCTCCGTGGCGCAGTGTTGAGCGCTGTTGCCTTAACGTGCGGAGGTCCCGGGTTCGATCCCCGGCAGGGTTTGGAAATTTATAATTTCAGAATTTTTCTTGGTCTGGCCTGGTGGGAGGCTTCGGCCGTGGCTAGTTACCACCCTACCGGTAAAAGACGTGCCGCCAAGCGATTTAGCGTTCCGGTACGATACCGTGTAGAAACCGAATAGGGGTATGGGTTTAATGTAACTGCCATGCCCCTAAACAGGTTAGCCCGCTACCATCTTAGACTGCATCTTCACTTACCATCAGGTGAGATCGTAGTCAAGGGCTAACTTGTAGGGGATAAAAAAAAAAAAAAAACAGTTGTTACTCAAGTTCTTCTCCTCAGTGCAGTCCGCGTTCTGCATCTCACAGTAGTTGGGGAAAGTCTTGTAAGTGAAGTTTTTGTTCCTGGCGCACACTTCACCGTATCTGCAAACATTAGGCTTCGGATACTTGAAGCAGTCATAAGACTGCTTGCATAGTGAACTTTACACACGTCTTCTGCGTACACACATACATGGAACCGCTCGAGCAGTTGTGACTGCTTCGGACAGTGGGCAGCAGTCATCAATGGTAGCTTCAAGCTGTTGACTATGACTTCAAGAACGATCCGTGTATATTGTACCTGGCCTTAGCATTTACCAGCGACCGACCGATTGCAGCGATGCCTCAGAATTTAAGAATTTAAGTTTTTTTTTTTTTCACAAAAACTCACAAATGTGGCTTAGTAACTAAGGGCACAACAAAGTTGAGATGCAATGGCTTGTATAAATATACACACAGATTGATGCGCAGACTCTGCACTGAGATAAAACTTGTATTGCAGAAGCCTGCATACCCTTCGGAGGATCAAATGTAGCCAAAAATTTACAAAGAGAAAATAAATTATTCTATTTATGTATCTGTCACCTCAGATGGCCAGCTTAACATTCGGGTTGTCGAGGGTTCGAACCGCGCTTTAAACGGTTAAGGAAAACATCGAGAGGAAACCCGCACGCAGGCAGAGTGGATCAGAGAAACCGAATAAGGGTATGGGTTTAATATAACTGCCATGCCCCTAACAGGTTAGCCCGCTACCATCTTGGACTGCATCATTACTTCATCAGGTGAAATTGCAGTCAAAGGCTAACTTGTAGTGGACCAAAAATTAAAAATGTGTGGTTGTCGTGTCTTATGTCTTCTTCTCGCGCTGATCGCTCATACCGCGGAGGCCCAAGTCCTAACACCCAGCTAAGACCACGATACCTTAAGCTAAGAGTGTTTCTTAGCCGACACAAGGCTAAAAAGACAAGGAAAAATTGGCTAATTGGTTATAAAATCGAGCGTAGAGCGCTGAACTATGTGTACGTGCTGCGTACGAACGTGTATGCATGAAATATGCTGTAGTGTGACGAGTTTCATACCTACAGCTAATAGTATTTAGACCCCTAGACATTACTTGTGAATTGCTCTTCCCCGTACCATACTGGTATTCTATAGCCCACACATAAAACCATAGATTGGATAGTTTACCAGGAATAGTGGTGCAGGCTACAATTTATTTATTATTGTTAGTGTAACTTTATGTTTAGGTAATAGTTTTAATCATATTTATGCTTAGTTATAATTTTAGTGGGTAGATTAAGTTAAGTTTGATGATCAGCCCGGACCGGTCGAAACGCCGAGGATTTTCTATAGGGGTCAACTGAAAATCAGCGCTGTTAAGGTGGATCACACCATAGCAGCATTACGCTGAGTTTGATACCCTTTTTGGGATTTTCTACAACACACATGGTTAGTGTATAAGTTTTATTTTCCTTTTATTTTTATTTTTGTAATTTGATTTTTCGGTGTTATGTGATTATTTTTTTTTAATCTACTACAAGTTAGCCTGCGATCTCACCTGATGGTAAGTAATGATGCAGTCTAAGATGGTAGCGGGCTAACCTGTTAGGGGCATGGCAGTTATATTAAACCCATACCCCTATTCGGTTTCTACACGGCATCGTACCGGAACCTAAGTCGCTTAGCGGCACGTCTTTGCCGGTAGGGTGGTAACTAGCCACGGCCGAAGCCTCCCACCAGGCCAGACCAGGGAAATTCAGAAATTATAAATTTCCAAACCCTGCCGGGGATAGAACACGGGGCCTCCACAAGTTAAGACAACAACGCTACACACTGCGCCACGGAGGTCGTCGAAAAATCCTAAATAAAGATTTATTTCTACCACACCCGGGCAAGGAGGCTACTGGAGGTCTGTACCCCCGTTTTGACCTGGGCCAAACGGAGAAGAGCCTGCTGTATATTACCGTGAGTACATCTTGTGGCAGAGCATTGTCGTGCACCTAACGGTCTGTCCACTAGCGGTTGTGACGTGACTCGAGAACACCCACTCGTTGTCAGACCAGTACGGCTCATAGCCATAGTTCGGTTTAGCACCGTCTTTCTTTCTGCAAAACCGAGGTGCGATTATGTGAGAATTGCCGATCCAATCGTCAAAGTTCGGCGTCAAAGTAAAATAAACCATCCTCCTTGCGTCGTATTCCCCAATTACTGAGGGTCGTGACCCCTTCCATCAATAATTCGTCTATGAACGATGAACGAACGATTTTCTGCGACATGCAGGGCTTCGTGGACCCTGCTATCGAGAGCGGTGCGGATTTGATCTGACCAACGCATCGGGCTACGTCCCCGAGGTCTCTTTCCGTCCACTTTGCCATAATAATACAATAAAATAAACCATAACTGCATTGATTTAGAGCTCAGTTTTCATTCTCATACGTTTAGGTATACGATACCTTAAGTGGATGAGAATGGATTCACGAAAGTGAGCTCTAATTCAATGCTGTTTTGGTTTATTTTACTTTGACGCCGAACTTTGACGATTGGATCGGCAGTTCTTACATAATCGTACCTCAGGTGTAGGTGTGTAGGTGTTATCTAATACTTGTGTCATGATTTTCTGGTTTTATATTCTGTGGAACGACATTCGCAATAAATATAAGGCCATAAGGCGTTCTTCCCCCTTAAGTTCCCCGTCCCTTGAATGTTGAGTGTGTCCTAATGTTAGCCTATAGCCCTTATGTTATGTATCTTTGTAAATATTTTAAAATTATCAAACTTAAATTGTAATTTGTACATATAGTAGATCCTTATTTTTATTTTTATTTGTGTTTGTCTCTTTATGGTAAGTCTATTGTTAAGTAGAGTAGTTTACTAACAAATATATAAATATGCCTTCTATTACATAATATTTTTAGTAATTTTGGCACTCTATAACCGGCCAATCTCCTTCATGCCTCCCTCAAGTTACTCGACACTGGCGAAGTGCATTGTGCTGGCTTGGCACTTCTCAAAGCCATAAACCAAGAGAAGAAGAAGAAGGCCATAAAGGACTTGAATCCAGGGCCGTAAAATAAAATAATTAAAAAAGGGGGAATTCTGAGGGCCAATGGGGACGCTTCCCGCCAATTGAGCGCGAAGGACGAAAAGAAAATGAGAGGGAAAAAGGATTGTACAAAATAATTAAATTAGGTACCTACTCTAAAATATGATATTATCGAAAGGAATAAAGTATATTAGTGAACATTGGGTTTTAATTCACAAAACTTGTTACGTAACGTACATGTGTTGACCTCAGAACTCTCAATTTTCTGATAGGCCTGAAACTTGATCGATTGTTCGAATTATATCCTGTACTTGAACAACAAATAATAAAATAAGATAACTATTATAAGGAAACGAAATTATTTAATTTTTAATGAGCTTCAGTATTTTTAACAGAACTTCACAATGATGCCAATAGATAGCGCTCTCTTTTGCGTCTAATGTTTTATGTTAACTATTACAATTATATAGTTAAAACTATCTTATGGATACCGTGAGGTCTCAGTTTGGGGCGAACCACTAGTTTACTTATTGTAACATTTTTTTTTAATGAAAAGATCAAGAGTTTCTTGCCGGCTCTTCTCAGAGAATCAGTTTTCCGAACCGGTGGTAGAGCGTTAACGATAACATAAGTGACACAAGATGTCTTACGTGATATAAATAAATCAATTATCATTTAAAAAATTGAGACATTTTGGGATTCTGAGTATAACATATTTATGTAGTAATGCCATCCATACTAATATTATAAATGCGAAAGTTTGGATGTTTGTCACTCAATCATATCAGAACGGCTGAACGGATCTCAGATATAATCTCGGCTTGAGAGGGGAAAATCCATAGTGCGCTGGCCAAGTGGGGTTTGGCAGACTTCACCTCAACAGTTCACACTTCTCCTTTCAGAACATATAGGAAAATTGTCAGGCATGTTGGCCTCTGTTGGGTTCATCCACTGTTAAAGCAAATAATATTAATCCTTATAGCTTTACACGGACCTGAACTTCGAAAAGTTAGTCTTTTGTTAACTGCCTCGTTGCTTGTTGGTCTAGTAATACTTAATTATGGCCGAGGAGTCGGGTCATAATTAAGTTTTGGGTTTTTCTGACTTGAAATTCTCAGTACTAGGCCGGAGTTAGGAAGTTTGCTGTGTTTCACCCTCGTGCCTCGGAAAGAACGTAAATCTGCACCTAATCTCTCGCCGGTCGTGTCGGATTTTCTGTCCCATCTGACTATGAGAGTAAAGGGAACAAAGAGTGCACCTGTGTTTGCGCACACACTTGTGCACTATAATATCTCCGGCGGTTAATCCCTCTGGAGATTGGCCGCCGTGGCCGAAATTTGGTCGGAAGGACATTATTACAACGATTGAAAACTTTTACCTTCTCAATAACAAGGGCGGCCTGTGCATCTGATTTCTAATAAATATGGCAGGGAACTTAGTTGTAACAGTAACCGAATTAATAACCGGCTGCTGTATGAGAAAATCAATTAAAATACTAGCCAATAAAATAACTTTCATGATTTCCACTATCCATATACCTACTACTAGTATGCTTATTTTCGTATTTCAAATTTCCAGTTTCGCGATTTAATCACTAGTGGATTGAAACCTATTGTTTCATTTAAAATGAATAATATTATTTCATTTTTTATAAGTACCTATTCAGTACCGAAGCAAAGATAATATCATACTAATATTATAAATGCGAAAGTGAGTTTGTTTTTTGTTTTGTCATGACATGATTTTTTGCATAATAATTGAGGACCTGGAGAGTGACATAGGCTACTTTTGTGCCGGAAAATTAAGGACTTCCCTTGGTAATTTAAAATAAACTTATTCTTATGACAGAAAGTATTATATTATACCGTGTACGTTTATGGATTGACTACGATGCCTTTGTCTAAATGGTCGATGGTCGACCACGATGGTCGATGGTCTTAATTTGATTTATCATGGCAGGCGGACCCTCACAGCTGACTTTAAAAATGCCGCCCTGTCCCAAATCAATCAATTCATTTCAACTGCAAATCTTGTACATCAAACTGATCTTATAGATAATCTCCTCTCCCGAAAGTTTGTCTGGAAGAGATTGCTCAAGCTATAAGACCGCCTTTGCAACTTTTGTATTATCTTTTTATATGACTGCCTGAAAAAAGGAGTATATTGTTTTCAGGGTTCATGTATTTATGTGAGTTTGTATATTCCACCATAACTTCTATACGTCAGAACTGATTTTGATAAATGAGGTATCGTTAGAATCTCTAGCTTATTCCGGGTGACATAGGCTAGTAAACTTTAAAAAAAATTGATGGGGTGACAATGGTCCCGCATTAAAGAGTAAAGTTGAAAACAAAAAATTCAAAAATAAGATTAACTATATAATCACCATCTAGAAAATGATGAGTAGATTCCAAAAGTATATAACACTATAGTTCAATATCCATCGATTCACAAAAAAATATCATTTAATAAAAATGTGAATAAGATTCTAAATCAACTAGATTAATATGGATTTTTAACTTTTTAGTTAGTTTTTTGGCAGGGCAGTCGTGTTTTGTTAATTTTTTTAATTATGACTTGTTACCCTTTCGTTTATTGTTTCTGTTTAAAGTGTGTACAATATCTATCGTTTTATCTATCTTTCTAATCAGTGGTTTATAAATCAACACGTATAAATATCATCATCATCATCATCATCCTCAACTGACAGACGTCCACTGCTGGACAAAGGCCTCCTGCAAGGACTCCCCTCATGTCGTCCGTCCAACGAGTAGGGGGTCTGCCAACGCTGCGCTTTCCAGTCGGTCGGCACTCCAGCACTTTGGGACCCCAACGTGTATCGGCTCTTCTAACTATATGCCCCGCCCATTGCCACTTCAGCTTCGCAACACGTCGAGCAATTTCGGTTACTTTAGTTCTTCTGCGGATCTCCCCATTCCTGATTTCTCCCCATTTTTCATCTTGTGCCATATGGGTGCAAAAGCCATAGCTTAATTTAAAAGTTTGATTTTATGTACGACGCACAGGATGAATAAATGATTTTTATTTCTTCTTCTTTCTTCAAAAAATTCCCGAGCATTGCATATCAATATTTTTTATGCTATGTGTGATTTGCTATGTATTCTGCAGAAAAAGTAAACAGCCCGGAATCCAGTGCCGTGTTTTTTTTTTTTTTTTAACTTGTCATATTAAACAAGAGGCTGCTTCCTCCGATGTGGTGATCGGAGACGTTTTTTTGTTTTGTTGCATAAATGTATTTTATTTAGTTTTTTTTTAGTTTTTAATTTAGGTTTAAGGTTAAATTCTTAGTTGTAATGTTCCAGGAGGGAACAGAACACGTGGAGTTTCTATACATGTTGGTTTTCATATTCAATAATATGATACAACATTGTATCTTTACTACCGTGTTCTGTTCCTTCTTATTGCGATTTGAGCTATCTTTGAGCAATATTTTAAAAATAGCTCTCGTTCATGGTTGCTCTCAAGTATGGTGGGAACAGACCGTGTGCTCGGTGATCAGTGCCGTGTTATCTCGCATGGACTTTAAAAAAAGAATGAACAGGTGATTATAATACCCTAAATTGATTGTGAGGGCTATGATTTTTGGAGGGAAAGACGATTTAGTGAAAAATATTGGAAGCAGTTTGTACACAATCGTTTTGTAAAGTTAGAAATAAATATTTTTTTACATTTAACAATAATTGTACAACGTCAGAAATAGCCCCAGGGACTGGCGAAGGGGTAAAGCCGGGGTAAACCGCATCGTTTAACACGGGTGTCTTGTGCGGCGGCGGACAGCGGCCGAGAGATTAATGTGTGCGCATTAGTTCCGGCGAACTTACCCCGCTACAATACTACATTAAATCGTTCACGAATCCACATGTTGCCAGCTGAAACACTCCGCATATACACAATAACGTGTAGTAGGTAACCACTGCAGCCTATTAACGTCTCACTGCTGGGCACAGGCCTCCACTCTCATAGGAGAGAGGGAATTAGGTGCTCCAATGGTTGGCGGGCTTTAACGACTATTATCATGTCAGTGATAATAACCGGGACCGACGGCTTAACGTGCTCTCCGAGGCACGGGGGTGAAACACCGCCAACTTCCAACTCCGGGCTGGCACTGAGGATTTCTTAATTGAAAAAGCCTCGTGATCCGCAGTCGACTACGCTAACCGCTAGACCAACGAGGCAGTCCGTAGTAGGTAACACGCTATAGAAATAGTTATGTAGACTAAGTGAACCCGCTCGTTTGCTCAGCCTTAAGTATGTTTGTTTGAGCGCTGTTATACAACTGGCAAGTCTCGATTTCAATTCCAGGCAGTCAAGTATATGCCTGTTACCTTTTCGCAGCCCATCTCTTCAATGGACTATGACGAAATGTATCATGCAGCCTGGATCCTGGAGACGTAGACTAGGTACTTATATTTTATCCCGATAGATCAAAGAGTTCTCGGTGATAGCCTGATAGCCTTGTGGTTTAAACATCGGCCTCCAATTCAGGTAGCAGGAGGTTCAATTCTCGATCATACACTTTCGCTAAATGTACGTTTCCTGAAAGTTATGAACATGAAAGGTACCTGAAATCTGACTATCCACACTTGGCCAAAGCCAAATATACTTTAAGTATTTTATTACCTCAACAAAATAGGCCAATACCCTTGTAATTTATCCACGCATACGGAATAAATAATAATATGATAATAAGGCACGCAAAGAAGATAAATCTCCAAAGGAACCCATGCAAATAGCTGTGCTATTTATCTTTGTAGATAGGACGTGTAAAAAATCGCAGCCACTTTACCTATATGCCTTGATATGTGGCTCCCGGACCTTATCATGGAAAACTGACCGGGTATGGGGACAGACATTAGTCAGGCTTCGTTGGCCACTTAGCAACGTTTGTGACAACCATGCTGGCACAGTGTTCAGCGATGTTGTCTTAGTGCGGGAGGTCCCGTATTCGATTTCCGGCGAGGACTTTCTGGGTTTTTTTTTTTTAATTTTCTCTGGTCTGGTCTGGTGGGAGGCTTCGGCCGTGGCTAGTTACCGTTCTGACAAAGACGTGCCGCCAAGTGATTTAGCTTTACGGCACAAAATAGGTAATAGTATGGTTCCAGTACGATGCCGTGTATAGAAACCGACATACTGCCATACCTTACCGTGACACATACGCGACTGCATCATCACTTACCACCAGGTGAGATCCCAGTCAAGGGCTAACTTGAAGTGGAATAAAAAAAATCATTCATGTAAACTTTGACAAGTGCTTTTGAATCGGCGATTGAATCTACCACTGGTTCGGAATCCCATTCCTAGCGAGAAGAACCAGTAAGAAACACTCAAGTAGAGCTTTATTTCAATGACCCAAACAGCTGTAGTGTTAACAGAAAACTTTTAGACAAAGATTAAGTAAATACAAGTAGAGTTTGGTAATCCGATTTCTAGGTAACCTAGGGGATTCGCGAACTAACTTCGGGTGTTAACGGCAGCTGACAAATGTCGCTTATCTACTAAACCAGCGCTTGCTCCGTTGAGTTCGCACGAAACATTGCCTACTCTTGGCACTCCAAGTCGTCTATAAGATTTCTATAGACTAAGTTTCTAACTTACTTGCTACGTGGAATCTCAGTATGGAAACTAAGGCCTCACTTATAGCTAGATTTACACTTTTACAAGACTTATTGTTGATTAAACGAACTTACCCTTGTATAGTTCTATCCGTTAGATGTTCTATGCTATGACCTCGGTACACAACATTTAAAAAATATTCAAGTAGGTAAGCACTTTTTCTGGTATGGTGAAAACATTATTACCTAGCAGGAATTGGACGAAGAATTCCGTACCATCGTACGAGATTTAACACCATGTAGTTTTTAAATACATTTGTAAAAGAAACAGGAGCTCAATAATCACGTAAGGTACTTGTATGGAGTCCCACATTTATTTTTATTATTTGTTATTATAGCGACAATAGAAATACTCTGTGAAAATTTCATTTGTCACAAGCAGAAGGAAGGACAGACGGACGGTCAGCAGAGGGGCACCCGTTAACACCCTTTATTTACTTAATTTATTTGAACTACCAACAGAATTACAAGTAGTAGGTATAATGGCTTAGGCAATAGGTAACAAGCAATTCAATTTGTAGGTAGTTACATCATGCACATAGGAAAAGTCGTACATAACTGACAAAAGTTGACAAAACTGACATTGGGGAATTATTAATAAATTATTAAGATTACTGAACGATTACTTTGGGTACGGAAGCCTTAAATACACACACACAAACAAACACACCACCTCTTTAACAAGTTATAACTTATATCAGAGATGCCGTTCGATGCAATAAAGTTTCATTTCCCCGAATGGTTCTAAGTGATATGGGAAAGGGGAGGAGTGCAGTAATGTGCACCTCGTACGCTCGTAATATGAGTTTTACGTCGTGAATTGTTATTTTACATCAACATAGTTATCCTGTAATGTATGTACTTAGTTATGTAATATTTTTTTTTATACGACTGCCTGAAAAAAGGAGTATATTGTTTTCAGGGTTCATGTATGTATGTATCTATGTGAGTTTGTATATTCTACCATAAGTTCTATACGTCAGAACCGATGTTGATAAATGAGGTATCGTTAGAATCCCTAGCTTATTCCGGGTGACATAGGCTAGTAAAATTTAAAATAAAAATATGGGGTGACCATGGTCCCGCATTAAAGACTAAAGTTGAAAAAAAAACCAAAATAAGATTAACTATAAAACCATCATCTAGAAAATGATGAGTAGATTCCAAAAATATATAACATTATAGTTCAATATCCAGTGATTCACAAAAAATATAATTTAATAAAAATGTGAATAAGATTCCACTTTAACTAGATTAATTTAGATTTTTAACTTTTTAGTTCCTTTTTTTGGCAGGGCAGTCGTGTTTTTTATTTTATTTAATTATGACTTATTTTTTTCTTATGATTATTCTGCTAGAAATGCTAAATCGCGGCGGTAGCTTATTGGTTAGTGTGTTAATTAGCTTAGCACTACATGATACCTAAAAGGTGCGTGCGAAACACTAAGTGCATACTTAGTATGGGAAATACGTTTCGTGGTGTCGCTCTGTTATGTGCAGCTTTGTATACTTTACTACTTAGATGATGCCCGCGACTTCGTCGAATTAAGGGTTTTCTTTCCCGCGGGAACGCTTAATGTTCCGGGATAAAAAGTAGCCTGTCCTTCCCCAAGATGCAACCAGCTTCCTCTGTAGCAAATTTCGACAAAATAAATAAGATGGGCCGGGAAAGCATAGCAGACAGACACACTTTCACATTTATAATATTAGTATGGATATGGATAAATAATTCCGGAATTAACCATGTTAGGAATAAAACTCAGGCCCTCCGAATGATAAAATTACAAATCACAATCAAACACATCAATTAAATGACAAGGAAGCTTGGCAATGATTTGATCTAATGGCTCTGATAGTTGCATAATTAAGATGATTTGTGAAATGGTGATAATGAAAAAAAAACCCGGCTGAGTTTATTGTGGGCTCTTCTCAGACCAGGGCGCGGTTGGAACCCTCGTAGCTTTAGTTTTAAGATACCGTTACTGATTATCACCATTAGATTTTATAAATAACTAGACGTCAATAATTGTAGTATACCTACCTAAATTGAATAAACATTATTTGACTTTGACTTAGACTTTGATCACTATTGCACTAGGGAGGCTGTCACAGAGGGAGGGACGTTTAATTGGAATAGCTTGCTTCTTTGCTTGTTTTCGACAACTTATCCCGAGTTACTAGAGCAGCATTTCCCGACCGCTCAATAACATTCTTGCGGTCGGAACTCGAACAAAAGACAAACTGGCAGAAACATCTGTTTTGTATTCATCTATTTTACTTCAGATTTAATTAATCTTACCATATTATTATTATATGTAGCGGTAGCGTAAAATTTTTCGTCATTTTCACGACACTGTCGAAAAAAATACCATGACTTTTTCCCGATCTGTGGAGAAATCGGTGGCTTTATGCTGGTCACAACCTATATTATTAGCGCTTGCGTATTATACCGGGTAATTACAAAAATTTACAGATTTCGCAGTCCCCGCAAGAATCGGAGCATTGAAAATGAACACAAAAATTTAAGAAAAAAATTCACAAATTTTCAAAATTCCAACTCGAATGCACTTCTCGTCTGCGTCCACATCTTCTAACACCATTACCATGACGATCGGTCAATAATCATAGAAGCTACATCACTTTTTATATATGGAAATAGCCGTTTTTCTACAATTCCAAATATTAACCGATTTTCAATTTTTGTTCACCATTTTGTAGCTAAACTAAAACCTCTTTTTTAATTTTTCCTAAAGTCGGTTTTTTCCGAAATATTTACAATTTAGTAAATAAACACCCCCCAAAAACTCGACTTTTTTACATTTTTTAAAATTCTAAAAATAATTACCAGCCGATTTTCAAAATTCAAACGCTCACACGTGTCTCGATAAATTCCTCAACTCTTAGTACTATTCCCATCTCGATCCTCCCAAAATCTTCGGAACTATGGCCAAATATACGTCTCAGGTGATTTACATCTGATAACCATTTTCACAGGTAAAAATACTATTAACATCTTCAGGACAGAATCTGTGCGTAATATTCAGAACCAAATACATAATTCTTATTGGCTATGAAAGCCAAATAGATAATTACTATCATCTGTGTATGTCTGTCTGTTACTCTACTTACTCTACTAAAATTATTTATCTATCTATCTACTACTCTTCACAGTTTATTAACCGATTTTCATGAAACTGACGACGGAGCACGGAGAGATTAAAATACCTGAATCCCATAATCACAACAGTGTGAATACAAACGCACAAATTCTCAGCTCAAGACAGTTTTACGATGTTTCGCTTAAGTACCTATTCGAAGTAAAAAGCCAGTGTTTAAGCTCTAGGTATTAAAATCACGCTGGGTAATGTTTCCGTGCCATGTATATTATATACGAAGCAATTTGTCGGGGGCGAGTTGCGACACAAAAGGAAACGAATGACACGAAAGGGGAAAACTCGGGAAAACAGGGGTGAAACTTGAAAAAGCGACGGAAAAATTATCTCTGCATACAGTCGTAATAACCAAACAGCGCACCTAAGAGTAGACATAGATTTTTCAGGCGAAATGTTTACGTATTAAAAATTGTTACAGTGTAACGATCGCAATTACCTTTTATTGCACTAGCACTTGTTTGCTGTAAGCCAAAATCCAATCTAAGTTTTTTTTTTTTTTATTGAAAATAATACAATAGAACTGAATGCTAGCCTAACCTAATTACTATATAAATCATGCCCACGTGGAATGGTGGCAAGAACGCTGGCTGCATTTCCGCGCTGGACAGCCAGGCTGGTCCTTTGCGCAAAAAATGAGCCAGTCCTTCTGTCACCAGATGAGGCAATTAACCGCGGTGAAATATCTCGCAAAAAATGTTTGGCACTAAGACTCATCTAAGGTATCTTAATTTAGATTGGTAATAATGATTGATGGAGCTTTTACGGAATATGGCTACAGTCCTTGGATTGCTGTGATGTATCTGTCACCGTAAGATTGTAAAAACCGTTTGATTATAATCTAACTCGTGAAATTGTATACTGTCGACAAATTGTGAACCGTTCAATGTTCTGAGTGTCAATTTTTGAAATATTAATTGTATTTACGTTTTCTGGTGTATTTCTTGTAGTAAGATTAGGGTTCGACATATACAATCAGGTACTACCTGATTGTATGTTCTATCTACCTGTATTGTATAGGTTCTATCGAATTAATATGCCTAACAGATTACCATCTACCGAAAAATAATGCATTAAATTATAATCTTTCGACAATTTCGCGAGTTAGATTATAATCTAACGGTTTTTACAATGTTACGGTGACATATCCAATCCAATGTATAAGATTGTATCCGTCCACACACGTCCATTTTCGAGAGTGCGTTACCAAATACCGTCCTCCATCTTCCTCGTCCACCCGCTTGTCATCTTCTCATACCATCGGTCCAGCGAGCAGGAGTTCGTTCTGCACTGCCGTATTCTTACGGTAGGAACGCATAGGGTGTTCTCTACACTGTACGTACTATAAACATCACCCTGCAGTAGGGCAGTGATGAGGGCACCAGGGAAAGAAGCTAATATGCAATTCCATAAATATCACTTTATTCTCTTATTTACTTTTAACTATTTAAACTATAACAAATATTAACTAAACTAAAACCACAAATTTCCACTTATTTTCTCTGCACGCCTCACGAGAGAGTGCGGCCAAAATTTTCCAAACCTCCCACCCAGCTTACGGCCGTTAAGGTGGGAGAAAACAAATATGATTGGTTCCCGCCTTTTCCGCGCCAACTCGCGCAACCGGCGTCAACCAATCACCGACAATCACAGAATGACAACTGATAGTCCATTTAAAGATAAAGTTGCCAACGTAAAAATAAAAAATAATGAAATTATAAAGCTAGTTAAATTAAAATCCTAACAATCGACCGTCCTGACAACGTGTGCGCCCCGCACATGTCGCCAGGAGGCATCCTAACAATCGGGACATAGCCAGTTGTTCACTCTTTACATCATAATACTAACCTACATTCTTATTATACTATTATAATGGTACACAAATTATTAATGGTGACGTTTAATAATTAATATACATATTTTAACAATTAAATAACACAATATCTTATATCATATCAAAAATACTATATTCTAAATTGTATTTTATCATATTTATACATTGCAATCAACATAATCATCGCATCAATCATACACATCAATATATTAGTTCCACAAGTAGACTATGTAAGTACGGTTAACTTTTATGACTATTAATATATTATATACTCATCGGATAAGTATTCCTTCGTAATTAAATATATGAATCTGCGTGATAAGAAAACAACGATCGATTAATGTTTTCTATCAATTATATCACTTAACCATTTAGTTGGGATCCGAACGATCAATTAATCGGATGACCCATTATCAGCTAATCCCTTGAACAATCGATTTATCAAGGAAAACCCAACAGACATGCCTACAAGACGATCGATTTACTTGTGGCAGTCGGTGGGGCAACATACTCTAATATTCCCAGGACACGATCCGATCGATTCTCGTGCCTGGCTCTAGGTGTTTCTGCTGTATCAGGACACGATCCGATCGATTCTCGTGCCTGATTCCAGCTGCATCGAGACACGATCCGATCGATTCTCGTGTCTCATCTGTAACAATCGAAAATGGCTGCCTGTAGTTTTAAATGCATCAGGGCTAATAAAAGGCACACAAAATATCTGAACATATTAAACTAAAATTACATTGAACATAAATTATCTTTACATTGTAAACTAAAATCATAGGGACTGTAATCAACTTTTTTTTTAGCTAGAGTTTAATCAATCCTCACTATCGGAGCCACTGCTGGTATCCGAACCGTTAACCTCCAAAGCAGCAATATGTATCCATGGCATCATACGGTCTGCAGCAACTGTTGTGGGTCGTTTGTTTTGCATACCAATTAAACCTGGCACCGGCGCTACTTGATACCTATCCTTGCCTAAAACCTTAGTGACGCGATAGGGCCCTATATATGAGGGCATGAGCTTTTTGCTCTGTCCATCATTATTAAAGCATGTTTTAGTTATTTTAACAAGTTCACCTTCAGTATAAGCTCGGGCTGGTTTCCTGCCCTTGTCAAAGGTTTGTTTCTGCTTCACCTGCTCGCTGTCGATCCTATCTTTAACCTTTTGACGCAAGACACTAACGTCACAATTTTCATCAGAACCTTTGGAGGCAGCATTAAGAATGGGATTCATTTCACTATTCATGGGAGTTCCGAACAATACCTCTGACGGCGTCCTACCGGTTGTTTTCTGGATAGTGTTGTTCAACCCCCACTGAATTTTTCCCAAATGACTATCCCAATTCTTCTCACCGTATTTCACCGTGATTGCTTTTAAGGAGTCAAGAATGGTGCGATTGTACCTTTCTACTTGGCCATTCGACCTGGGGCTTGCTACTGTGTTAAGGATGTGCTTAGTTCCCTTATCCAGGCAAAATCGAGTAAATGCGTGAGAAGTGAAACAGCTTCCGCGGTCACTTATAATACGGTCAGGAACTCTGAACGTGAAGAATATGTCATCTAAAGCTCTCATTGCATTTAAACTGTTGGTATTTCTAACGGGCTTAATAAAACAAAATTTGGTGAAACCATCTACAATGACGAGTAAGTGTGTGTAGCCTCGCTTTGATTTGACGAATGGCCCAAGGTGGTCGACATGTATGGTATGAAACGGCACATCTACTTTAACGATAGGGTGGAGCAGACCTTCACTTGACTTTGAACGGGTCTTGGCATATGCACATTCAATACATGAATTTACATATTTTTTGACGAATTTTGACATTTTCCCAAACCAATAATTTTTCTTTATCCTTTCAAGTGTCTTCTCCACCCCAAAGTGACCAATATCGTCATGGTTCATGCGACATATCTGCCACCTCGCACCCCTCGGCACTACCCAACGGAGATTATCTTTATTTGACCCTAAATAACGAAACAATTTATTATCTTTTATTAAAAAGTTATCTTTTATGTATTTGAGCCCCTTCTCATCAAGGTTACTACTTAGAATACTTTTTATCCTACAAAGTTCCGTATCACCCAGCTGAAGTGTATGCAGCCAATCCTCATTGCTAATTGACCTAACGGCGGAAACATCTTCGACGAGATATTCTTCTGAGCTTACAACGGGATTACGGGACAGGGCGTCTACGTGACCCATCTTCACACCTGGCCTATATTCAACGGAACATTGATATTCCTGCAGCAAGAGCCACCAGCGTGCTATTCTCGGTATCAAGTCTCGTTTTGAAAACGTGGAGCGAAGGGCACTACAATCTGTGACAATTTTAAACGAATTCCCTAACAAATAGACCCTGAATTTCCGCAGAGAACAAATGACCGCTAAAGTTTCCAGTTCATAAGAGTGGAAATTCTTTTCTTCGGGTGACGTTTGCCTGCTATAATATGCTACCGGGCGAAAGGTGTCATTTCCGCTGGTGCGTTGCAACAATATACCTCCAATACCCAACCTACTTGCATCAGTATGAAGCTCCGTTTCTGCCGCTGGATCATATATTGCAAGAATGGGCCTATCAACTAACCTAGCCTTTAGGTTTACAAAAGCTTCCTCCTGATCATTATTCCATGTCCACACGGCATCTTTTTTAAGTAGTTTGCTGAGTGGAAATGCAATACGGGCAAAGTCTTTAATAAATTTACGAAAATAACTCGCCAAGCCAAGGAATTGACGGACATTATGCACATTCTCAGGTCGTGGGAAGTTTGTGACGCTGAGGATCTTTTTCTCACCAGGCCTGACCCCAGCTGCGCTGATCTCATAACCAAGATAATCAATTGTATCCCGTAAAAAATCGCACTTAGAGAAATTTAAAGTGAGGTTGGCTTTTTCTATTAACTGTAACACTTCTTCGAGACGATCTAAGCATTCTGTGGGGTCCCGCCCGTATATTAGAACATCATCAAGATACGCGGTTGCCTTACCAAAACGAGCAGACCCTAGGATTGAATTCATCATGCGCTGAAAAACTGCCGGGGCGTTTGCCAAGCCAAATGGCATACGATTGAACTCGTACTGACCATCTGGCGTGACAAACGATGTGAGGT
This sequence comes from Erebia palarica, assembly GCA_964035005.1. Classification (NCBI taxonomy): domain Eukaryota; kingdom Metazoa; phylum Arthropoda; class Insecta; order Lepidoptera; family Nymphalidae; genus Erebia; species Erebia palarica. Next base: position 26,603,122 of record OZ035994.1, read on the forward strand.
GTTTACTTTGCTCCGAAATAGGGACCTGATAGTACCCGGACGTTAGATCGAGCGAAATGAAACAAGCTTGGCCTGCAAGTCGAGCTATCTCATCCTCCATAATGGGCATGGGATAGCGCTCCTTAACCGTAATTGAATTTAGCATCCGATAATCCACGCACATTCTGAGAGAGCCATCCTTTTTACGCACTAATATAATCGGACTAGCGTACTCAGAAGAAGACTCCCTAACGATCCCTGCATCCAGCATCTCCTTTACCATCACACGTACTTTTTCTCGCTCATGGTGTGACAACCTATAAGGTCGATAGACGACAGGGCGATCGCTGTTCAACTCTATATTCATCGTGGTCGCGTTTGTACAACCGAGATCTTTAAGTGAAGACGCAAAACAATGCTTATACCGTTTAAGCAACTCTAGCAACCTCTGCTTTACGCCTTCTGGTACTTTATCACTGACACGAATCTGCTTTTCGTCGAAATTATCCTCACTCACCACAGGTATTTCAGGTGGTTCGAAAATTACCCTACTTACAACGTCCACTCGTTTTGCCCTACACAAAATTGAACTATCCGAAATCGAGCAAGAGCTCGAACAAGGGATCACCGTTATATCGACATGACCACTTTCAGAAAGATAGAGACCTCCACAAATAAAATACTGTTTGGTTGGCTTGCCCGCAACACTATTTCTAACGAGGAAGCTGCCCCTAAGCGAAGGTTCAACTCTTGCCCTTACCGATGCTGCACCATGGAGCTCCACTGCTCCTGCTATTCTAATCTCAATCAAAGACTCTTGTATACCCGGATCAGAAAGTGGCATTTCCTTGCCGATATCCATGAACTGGAGCTTAGTTGAATCTTTATAAACTATAATATGAGGCTGTTCCGTGTATGACTGACCTATGAGGATAGACTTTTCTAGCAGATTATCACATACAACTTTACATTGAACATGAGCGTTTACTCCATCGACACTAATACTAAGTAACAATCCTCCTTGTGACTTGACTAAACCATTGCCGAATCCCCTTAACAACGTTGGTATATTGTCATGACCCACACCTAACTCCCTAACTAATGATTCTTGCACCAGAGTAACCTCACTCCCGAAATCTACAAAAGCTTGACGTATCATGCCGTTTATTTGTACATCTTTAATAAATTTTGAACTTGGAAGAAAGGAGGAATTATGTTCCTGACTGTTTGTGTCAATGCACATAGTTTTTGGTACATTTTCATTTCTCACGACCCCATTATCCTTTTTAGAGAAGCATTTATCGGCTGAATGACCTACTTTATGGCATTGTGTGCATTTAATTAGCGGTTTAGGACAAAACAAGAAACTATGACCCTTCTCTTTACAGTTATAACAGCCTGAAAGAGAGCCGGATCTGCTGTTCGACTTATGATTGGATTGGTTATGACTACTAGAGTGATCGGTTTTGTTTTTAACTTGGTTTCGATCGAAAGATTGGTGCGAGTCCTTGCTGCTTATCAAAAATTGCAATAACTGATCAGGGTTAGAAGATCGTAATGCCAGAGCACCGGATTTTAGCGTCCTGTCACTGATCCCATGAATAATGCAATCTACTGCTCGCTTGTCAACTATGTCGCATTGATTGAGCAACGCTAATTTTTCATAAAAATAAACTTCTATAGGTTCATTATACCTACTCTTCCTTTTAAGCATCTCCTCCAAAGCCTGGCCGTAATTTTGTTCGCAAGGAAAAGCATTAATTAATTTCTCTTGCCACTCCGGCCAGGTAAACAAAACTGAATTCAGACCTTCGTACCATATTTTGGCGAGGCCTTGGAGTTTCTGCATGGCAAAGTGAGTGACAGTTTTATCATCCCAGCCGTATACACTAGCACATTCATTGACCTTTTTGAGCCAAACATCAATCCTTTGGTTTTTTGTAGAGGGGTCGAAATTTGGAAGTATATTCATATGATCAACCTTTTGAAAAGGTCTTGTGTCATGGGTAGACGGCTGAGATGTCAAACTATCCTTAAAACATTTCAAAATATCAACAAAATATTTCTTAGAAGCAGAAGGACTACGTGACCTTTTAGCATATCCCGCGACGCCACGACGCTCAGCAAAATTCACTGCGCCGGCACCAGTCTCTGTCCGTCGGTGATCTGGAGACGCGTTGCTGTTGCGATGACTGCGCCGCTGGGTAGCCTGCCGCGAAGTCGCATGTGGCGCGTTGCAGCGGCTACGACTCCGATGGTTGTCCTCGGCATGTAGAAGTCGCTCTCGCTCTTGCAGTAACTGCCTCTCAAGAATTTTCACCCGCTCACGGCTCTGCTCCAGTTCCGGCCCCAGAATCCGAGAAGGGCTGCGGGTACGTAGTAGGCTACGACTGCGCTCCCTCCTTCGGCTCCGGCTTCGGTGTTCCTCGGGATCGGGCGTCTCAAGTTGTCGGTCCATTTTCTATCGCCTCAGAAAAACAAAGAAAACAAATTAAGTTTCAAAAAGGTACACTGTATAAGGTGTGTTGAAGTCTATACAGCTAGCATTATATAGATGAAAGGATAGAATTCTATTTGTTTACGAAAGCTATCAAAAAATCTTAAATTTCACGTCTGTATATGCAAATACCTGCAATATACCCGCTATGTGCTCGTGATTATTAATATTCCAATTTATTATATTTTCCGCGGCCCGGCTGCTTTAAGCATACCTCTGATATATTCTAGCATAATATCCGACGGAAAAACTACCAGTAACTATAAAAGTAATAGCTAATTCAAACTTGTTCTAAAAAAAAACTAGCTTGCATCAGGTACCCACAATGTAGGTAAATACCTTTTTACTAAAGTACTACAACAAAGAAAGTAGTATACAAATTACATTAAAATTTACTTAATGAAGAATAACACTAATGCGAATAAGCACCCCTTCTTTGCACACTTCACTGGGTACGTCAAATATAATGATTGCACATAGATACAGGTTATGATATTACCACGTGGTGAAAATGATCACTTGAGTTGGTGGACAGACTAACATGCTTTGTCCGTGAAAACATAATTACAGGTTATGATATCGCCACGTGGTGATAATGGTTACTTGATTTGGTGGATACACTGATATGCTTTAATCGCGAAATTTTACGTAGCTAAATATTAGTGCATCAGCAAGTAAAACGATTAGGACTAACAGTTAACAAAATTATGTAACTGGGCGTGTACTTACGCGTTGATAGTAATTAACGCTGTCATCCCACTTCTGAATTATAAACATCACCCTGCAGTAGGGCAGTGATGAGGGCACCAGGGAAAGAAGCTAATATGCAATTCCATAAATATCACTTTATTCTCTTATTTACTTTTAACTATTTAAACTATAACAAATATTAACTAAACTAAAACCACAAATTTCCACTTATTTTCTCTGCACGCCTCACGAGAGAGTGCGGCCAAAATTTTCCAAACCTCCCACCCAGCTTACGGCCGTTAAGGTGGGAGAAAACAAATATGATTGGTTCCCGCCTTTTCCGCGCCAACTCGCGCAACCGGCGTCAACCAATCACCGACAATCACAGAATGACAACTGATAGTCCATTTAAAGATAAAGTTGCCAACGTAAAAATAAAAAATAATGAAATTATAAAGCTAGTTAAATTAAAATCCTAACAGTACTAACAATTTACGCGCAGTTCGTGAAATTCCTCCGAACTTCCAGTTCCTTCCTGCATATTTTATTTTAAGGACCCACTGGGCTTACATTTCGACAAAGAAAATTCGAGCAAAGTAGCTTCCCCTTTGAGCACTGTACGTACTAACAATTTACGCACAGTTCGTGAAATCCTGCCTCCATATTTTATTTTAAGGACCCACTGGTCTTACATTTCGACAAAGAAAGTTTGAGTAGAAAGTTTGAAAGTAGCTTCCCCTTTGAGGGCTGAGTTGCTTTCTGGTCGTAATACATTGCGAAAGAAATCATTTTGCGGATTAGGGAGTTGTGTCGGTTTTTATATGATTGTGACGTATGATTGATGACGTGGAGCCCGGAGGCGAATGAGATTTGGTAGCTCTATTTTTCTCCATTGTGATAATGACAATTGAACTCGCAGACATCTATTACCCATTGGGTACCAAGGAATTTTCAACAGTACCTACCCCACATGGTGTTACTGTTTTTTATGTGATTTCATTTTTGTACACCAACACAACGTTCACTTACTATAGTATATACCAAATATTTACTTTTTATACGCCTAAGAGAGATTAGGATGATTTAAATGTCACAAATACCTAAGTCGTTCGCCATAACGTCTGAGCTTCGGATCATTCAGCTCCACTCAGGAATTCTATTAGGAGCTATCTATTTTGACGACCTCCGTGGCGCAGTGTGTAGCGCTGTTGTCTTAACGTGCGGATCCCGGGTTCGATCCCCGGCAGGGTCAATTTGGGAATTTATAATTTCTGAATTTTCCCTGGTCTGGCCTGGTGGGAGGCTTCGGCCGTGGCTAGTTACCACCCTACCGGCAAAGACGTGCCGCCAAGCACTTACACGTTCCGGTACGATGCGGTGTAGAAACCAAATAGGGGTATGGGTTTAATATAACTGCCATGCCCCTAACAGGTTAGCCCGCTACCATCTTAGACTGCATCATCACTTACCATCAGGTGAGATCGCAGTCAAATCTTTATTTCAATGTGGCTCTCATAGAAGCGAATGCTAAGTAAAATATATTTTAAAGCGTTACATATCGTTGCGGTATATCATTTTAAAGATAATTAGGAATAGAGTCCAAAAATATATATTTTTTAATTTTTCCCCTAAAATTGACGAAATGGGGGGCTTTCAAAGTGGACATTTTGTAACGTCCAAAGTTGACCTCAGAACTCTAAATTTTCTGAAAGGTTGAGCCTGAAACTTGATCAATTATTTGAACTATATCCTGTACTTCAACAACAAATACTAAAATAAGATAAATATTATAAGGAAACGAAATTATTTAATTTTAATGAACACTTTTTTAGTATTTTTAACAGAACTTCACAGTGATATCAATAGATGGCGCTCTGTAAAAGTTTATTCGTTTCTGCATTAACTCTTTAGCTCTTTTGTGTCTAATGTTAAAAGTTAACTATTACAATTTATACCTAGTTAAAACTATCTTACGGATACCGGGAGGTCTCATTTCGGGGTGAACCACTAGTTAGTTTAATTACAGTCTCCATCAAGAATCAAGATACTTCAAAAAATTAGTTGGATCCCGGGGCGTTGATTCACGTTACCAGTGTAGTAGGTATTCTAAAACGTTTGATCGCTGTCTTTAATTTAATTGTATGTAAGGTTATACCCCTCGCAATACATAATAAAACGTCTATAAAATAGGTATAAAAGTTACGAGATACGTCTGAAGGTTAGATGTGAGTGAACCTGACTTGTAGACCTGTTAAGACTTTGTGAGTTTTTCAATTTTTAATGCTTCGATGAATTAGTAATGTAACTGAGTAATTTAACTCTCTAATTTATAGTTCACTTTCATATTTATTCTATAGGTACTTACTAGTTCAGATTATTCGTATAGTGTTTTTTAATACTCAGTTAGTAGTTTATTTATGCGAGATAAGTTTAAAGGTAGGTATTAGACACTTGAGCTTGAAACGAAGCAGGCGATAATTAAAGACTTGTGAAACAATAAATAAAATACGTGCTAGAATCTAGAATAGGCTGTAAAGGTACCTAAGTTAGCTATTTAGGTGAAAAAAGAAACTTAAGTATTTTGCTATTATTTGAAAGAAAACAATATTTATAGGTCGTACGCGCTGCCCTGCATCGTCGCCCAAAACAGGGCGGGTGTATAAGTATAAATTGCTCTGCAAAACTAACTAAATTGTAATCTATACTAATATTACAAATGCGACCCGGGACTCGAACCTGGGACCTCGTCAGCCGCAGTCAAACATGCTAACCACTAGACCAACGAGGCAGTTGTGTATGCTCACACAGTGATTTAAGCCCATAAGTACCTACCTAAATTATTTTATTATGTAGGTTATAAGTATAGTCATTGGTCGTTTGACTTATTGTTAAAAAATTATTTTAAAAAACAATTTCAAACATCTATACTTAAAAAAAGCCAAAGTTTGGATGGATGATTGGGTAAGTATGGATGAATGGATGTCTGTTAGCTGTTACTCAATCACGTCAGAACGGCTGAACGGATCTGGATGAAATTTGGCACAGGTTACATACGCTACTTTTTATCCCGGAAAATAGGCATGATGACTGATTTTGAAAAATGGTCAGATTATGTTCGGAAGTATCTACTATTTTGAATAAATATATTATTTCAGCAGAACAATAAGGTTTGGTAGATAAAATTGGCATTAGAAATTTAAATTTTAAATTTCACGCCAAAACGCTCGCCGGTGTCATGGCGTCGTTTGTGACGTCACTATTGTTTTTACTGATGTACTCTGTGCAGTGTGCAGTAAACAATAGTGTGATTGTCAAAGCTCGAAAACAAACAATTGTGACGTCATTCGCTTCTTGGTGTTTAATCCAATATGGCGGATTGCTGTATTTTATAGTTTTATTTTATCAAAATAAATAACAATCTCACTCGAAATAGAAAAATAAATAATGTTTATAATCCATGAATACTATTTCATTAGATAAATTCATAATTTCATTGATTCTTGGTTACTGTCATCATGCCTATTAAAGTTCCTACAAAAACGTCAATCCACGCGGACGAAGTCGCGGGCATCAGCTAGTAAGTACATAAGTTTTATTTCGAACAGGAGCTAGGTATATAAATACATTAAAACCGGCAAGTTTAAATAAATAAAGCAATAAACAATCGCATTAACCGTGCGGGTGCAGCGTGTGGAATCCATTTTGAGTATAACGGGGTGAAATGGCAAGTTTTATCCCCGGAGCAGGTGAACGATATAACAGAACGGATCTTAAGCTCTTTTTTTATACGACTGCCTGAAAAAAGGAGTATATTGTTTTCAGGGTTCATGTAGGTAGGTATGTATGTATGTGAGTTTGTATATTCCACCATATCTACTACACGCCCTACCGATTTTGATAAATGAGGTATCGTTAGAATCCCTAGCTTATTCCGGGTGACATAGGTGACATAGTCAAATTAAGAAAAAAAAAAATTCGAATATATACGATTAATGATCATCTAGAAAATGATGAGTAGATCCCAAAAATATATAACACTATATTCAATATATTGAGTCACAAAAAATATCATTTAATAAAAATGTGAATAAGTTTCTAATTTAACTATTTTTTTGGCAGGGCGGTCGTGTTTTTTAATTTTTTTAATCCCCTCTGCAAAAATATAAGTCGCAACGCATATTTTTTAACAAACTAACTTCCAATCCTACATGCATAATATGGCAATCGCGACCAATAAAACGCTAACAAGCAATATATTGGCGTACTCTAACCTAACCTAACCATAGCCCATACAAAGCCCATGCAATATACATTTAATAGGCACCTACATGCGCTAGTAACCAGAAATTGATCCCCGGCTTACAGTTGATAGAACAATATCCACTATTTCCATTGTGTATCGCAATCGCGATTTAAATATTAATTGCGGACGATTTATCTGCAGGGGATTTGATGGAAAGTATATTTGCGTAGACCGGTGTTAGTACTTAACTTACCAGATGATGCCAAAAAGTAAAGTGGTAGTGTACCTAAATTGAATTGAATTGAATTAAGAATTCGCCCAGTTTAAACCCCTTTTGAGATCACCATGAAGAACTTTCGAGCTAGCAAGTTTCCTTATGATGTTTTTCTTCACTGTAAAAACAAAATCAGTAAGTGAATTTATTAAAATTCGTGATAAAAAAGTAGCTTAAGTCCTTCCCCGGAATACAAACTATCCCTGTACCCAATTTCATCAAAATCGATGGAACAGATGGGCCGTGAAAGCGTAGCAGACAGACAGATGGACAGAAGACAGAAACACTTTCGTATTTATAATATTAGCATGGATTTGGTAGCTAATTATAGAATTTTTCAGTATATTAGCAGACCAGAACAGCTCCAGTTATTCTACTGCTGATGGAAAAAGTATTTTTTCATTACTTACTCGAAGGAAAAGATGTTATATACGGATAAACTTTAAGAACCAATCACGTATGTACCTACATAGCTCTATCAATTTTCCTATCTTTTTAAACTTGACATGCAGACGTGTTAATAAAACAATACGTACCTTAAATACATCATTACATTACTCACGCTAGCTTGGTAGTTTAGAAGGCTCGTGACGTCAGTAAGACATATTCTAGCCCTGTGTTACAAGTAGAACTATACCCTCTGCCTAAACGCTACAGACTACAGCTTAGGTAAACAGGTAGGTAAGTAAAACTTCACTCCTACACCGTGTAAACAACACATTAGATGGAAATTATAATGTAATCCGTGAGTGTAGGTATAGGTAACAAAGTTGGGAACTTGGAATCGTGAACAAAGTTGGACTTGGGTCGATCAAGCTTCCGACCGGATCCGAGTGCCGACACCTGCGTATCCTATCCGCTTATAACTTTGGACCTACTCACACCGGATATAACTTCGTATTGGCATTTATCTAGGTCAAGTAACTGTTATTTTTTAACCTATTCCTTGGTATATACACAGGAATGTTTGCGTCAGGAAAATACTGAGACTTGTACATTCGCAGTGGGTGATTAATCGATCTGCTAGCTGCTACACGCGACTTCGTTAACGTGGTTTAAGTTTTTATATTCCCGCGGGAAATCCTCAATTTTCGGGGATTAAAATTAGCCTAACTATACCCATACCCATGCCAAAAATCATGACGATCCGTTGCTCTGTTGCGGCGAAATTGAAGGTCAAACTGAAGTAATAGGATACCAATTTCATCAACTAGAAAAGAGCTGATGAACTTCAAACGGCTGAACCGATTTTCTTGAATCATAGCTGAGAACAGTCTCGATAAAGTCCCGTTTCAAACATAACCAAATCAAAATCAGTTCATCCGTTTGGGAGCTACGAGGCTACAGACAGATACACAGATAAATACACAGGTTAAAGTTACCTATAACACCGTTCATTTTGCGTCGGGGGTTCTAAATCTAAATCAGAAGGGCGACCGCGTATCTTCTGCATCGATCATTGTTACAGTATCAATTGTTATGATTGGCTGAATTTATGGTATTGTTGCTGCGTCAATGGATTGTGTCCAATAGTGGAAGAGTGTTATCCAATCAGAGGTGATTGCGATCGTTACACTGTAGCTGTCAGAGATACGCATCCGCCCTGCAGGTGTGTTTATACCTGACGTATCAGGTGTGTTTTGTAAGTAAGTAATTTTTAACGTCAATAAGTGTACCTATATTGAATAAATGATATTGAGTATTGAGTATCCTTCAATCGATGTGGAGATGCAAGATAGATGATTTTTTATACGACTGCCTGAAAAAGGAGTTTGTTGTTGGTGGTTTGTTGTTAGTTGTTTGTGGTTCATGTATTTAAGTATGTATGTGAGTTTGTATATTCCACCATAACTTCTATACGCCTGAACCTAGTTTGATAAATGAGGTATCGTTAGAATCCCTAGCTTATTCCGGGTGACATAGGCTAGTAATTTTTTTTTTTAAATTGATGGGGTGACCATGGTCTCGCATTAAAGACCAAAATTTAAAAAAAAAAATCGAAAATAAGATTAACTATATAATCATAATCTAGAAAATGATGAGTAGATTCCAAAAATATATAACACATAGTTCAATATTTAGTGATTCACAAAAAAATATCATTTAATAAGTGTGAATAAGATTCCAAAGGCTATATAATATGCAAAAAAAACTCCAAAAATAATATGCCAGGGCAGTCGTATTTTTGTATTCGTTAAATTAATTTTACTTGTTCAAGGTTTTAGTTTCTATCACACTGTTGTGAATCAGCCAACTGTACTCAGATACAGATCTGGAAGCGAAGCGAGTCCAAATAATGTTATGTAACAGTAAATATATCCCGGTTATAACTCGCCTGTTTTGTCGGGAACACGTGAGTGCGCACTATCCGACAAAACACGTGAGTTATAACCGGGATATAGTTATAGTTATAATGAATATCACTCACGATAAATGTTAAAATATACAACATTTATATAATAGGTACTCTAATTATAAAGCTGTTATATAATACTTTACTCCTAGTCCTAAATAGTTTGAAGTAATCTGCGTATAGTCTCTTTTTTGTACCTACCGCCAAGCTACGATTTAACAGCTAAGTAGTAGAGATAGCTTTTATTTTATATTTGCTTATTTGAGACTGCGCTGAATGATCTACTAGCGGACTAGCCCAACGCATTATTATACTCAATACTCAACATCATTTATTCAATATAGGTACACTGTAGGTACACTTATTGACGTTAAAAATTACTTATAAAACATGATGGTGATAATCGGTTACGGTATCTTAAAACTAAAGTTACGAGGGTTCCAAACGTGCCCTGGACTGAGAAGAGCCCGCAACAAACTCAGCCGAGTTTTTTTTTTTATTATCACCATCTCACAAATCATCTTATTTATGGAACTATCAGAGCCATAGAGCAAATCATTGCCAAGCCTCCTTGTCGTTTAAGGTAAGTCCATAAGATTTTTCAATGAGTTTACGTTTTACATTAACTTTGAACTTATTCAGAGACATCTTTAACATGTCTTCTGGGAGAAGACAGGTCTTAATGAATAAATGTTTAATCCGAAGCAAACTCTACATTAGATATTATATGTTTTTTTATGAATTAAGTAGGTACTGGTAATCACTATAATTATCAGGAGATCAGTAAAACAACATTGTATTATCGATTATTTATTATTTTTCATGCAATATGTTAAGAGCAATTTAAAAATAAGATCACTTAATAGTACTTATAGCTATCCTATTAGTAGTCACAGTTTAATAATCATACAGTTAGAAAATGCATTTGATTGTGTTTAGTTGCCCGAGGCACTAAAGTCAAGAGATTACACTAAAGTTAACAGATTAGATAAATTTTATTGAAGTACATTTTTCAGCGCTAATTACATAAAAAAACCAGTCAAGTGCGAGTCGGACTCGCGCACTGAGTGTTCTGTAGGTTCCTTGGAAGGATTTGGTTTGATTATTCGACCTCTAAATAATGAAGACAGCGACGCTACTTTACAATTTAAGAAGTTATGTATATACTATGCATACAAGTAAACTGAGTAAAAGACTAATTTTTCCAGGATTTTACATTTCAACTCTAATTATTTCAGATTTTCCGGTTTGCAAACTTCGGAAATAAAGGGGAGAGAACGGTGATTTTTTTGTGATTTTTCACCATTTGGTTCGCAACCCTAACAAGTCAAAATTAAAATAATTAAAAAACACGACTGCCCTGCCAAAAAACGAACTAAAAAGTTAAAAATCTAAATTAATCTAGTTAAATTAATATAATCCTATTCACTATTTTATTAAATGAATTTTTTTTGTGAATCACTGGATATTGAACTATAGTGTTATATATTTTTGGAATCTACTCATCGTTTTCTAGATGATGATTATATAGTTAATCTTATTTTCGATTTTTTTTTTCACCCAATACCATGGTCACCCATCAATTTTTTTTAAATTTTACTAGCCTATGTCACCCGGAATAAGCTAGGGATTCTAACGATACCTCATTTATCAAAATCGGTTCAAGCGTATAGAAGTTATGGTGGAATATACAAACTCACATACATTACATGAACCCTGAAAACAATATACTCCTTTTTTCAGGCAGTCGTATAAAAATGACGTGCTCCAAACTGTTTAACTGTTAAACTGTGTGAATACATCTAAATCAGTCTGTCAGAACATCATCGAATGGTGAGAACTTGTACATACATGTTATTAATGGCGCGCCCCTCCAATATTCAAAGCATTTGAAAGTATTTACAAAGCCTATAATTATTATGGCAAAGCATGTTTAGCAACTTTAAGTATAACAATGTTATCTTCATGTTCTTTCACTTCTGTACCGTATTCTATTTGACCCAAAAACTCCCTCTGAAGGAGAAGTTTAAAGGACATTAACCAAATTCGCCTAGGTATCAACATACGTTTGAAATATACAGCAATTCTTAGCTTATTTTATAGCCTTTATTCCAAATATTAGAATTTAACGGACACTAAAAAATTAAAAAATTCCGTCTCTGGATTATTAACAACAAAGCAATAACTTACAGGTTAAAATAATATACAATACCACCGCTTGAGCGCTAGATCCGTATCGTAAGAAACAAGATGAAAGCTGCTTAACGTGCTAAGTGCGCTAGTATTCTGAATCTCGCAAAGCCATCTATTGAAAATACAATAATTTAATATTTTTAACGCCATCTATGAAGTTCACGATGAACTATGACGATACCTGCATCCTTATTAATAACGCCATCTGTAATATTTTTGATGAACTACGGCGAATCTTGTCTTATCTACATACTGTTTACAGCTCTATTACAAATGGATAAAGATGATATTTATTTGTTCAAGCAGATTGATCGTGAAAGCTGAAATAACCTCAAAATTGAAAATATTAATGGTAATAAGAAATTTTTAGCAAGTGTCCGTAGTTTTAATCTGCTCTCAAGTATAAAAAGGTATTAATTTGAACCCAGTAATCAATGTTTTATGACGGTTGGTTCTTAGGCGAACATTGTATGGGGACGGAACAATGTCCTTTCTGAGAGATCAGTCCGAAATACGAACAACCAGAAAATTAACTTTATGCATACCATCGCATAAGACGAAATTTTATGCGCAGTCGTTCACAGTGCAAGCTGTTTTATTATGGAATGCTCTCCCATTAAACATACGACAACCAAGGTCACTGGAAGTATTTAAAAATCTGTTAAGAATTTATATTTAACTTATTACAGACGATTAGTTTTCATTGTTATTTAGTTTATGTATTATTGTTTATGTGTATACCATGTTATTGTATTGTTATTGTATGTGTGTATGTGTAGACCACACGACTCATAGGCCTATTACACTGCACTTTTCACAGGGCCCTGAGGTAAAGGTGGGCGTGGCCGCTAGATAGAGCGTCGCTTATTACACTGCAATAAAGGCCAAATTAGGGACCCTTAGTCAAGGGTTCCTGTGAAACGTGCAGTGTAATAGGCCTATTAGTAACTGGCAATGAAAGAAAGAGAGAAAGAAAATGTGTGCTCACATCTCTCTCTCTTTTCCCTACAGTAATATACGAAATGTAACTCTCTCTCTCTCTTTCTATCTTCACTAACTCATATCTCCCTCTCATCTTCCGTTCGCCTCGCCCGATCACACTTTTCGTAACGCTCTCGTCACGCGTTCACCAGCTTACTCCCCAAGTCAAGCGTGCTTAAATAAGTTTTACTTCAACAAAGCCATGGATTCGTGACTCCACACATTGAAACAGTAATTTGGAGGGGCTGGCCATGTTATCGTAGTTCAGGGCAGGCGAACCTTTAGGAATCAACGTGCCATTTTTTCTAAATAAATGTTTAATTAAGTCATAGACGTGCCATCAAATAATTTCGACTTTGTGATTATTGGGAAAATAATAATAAATACTACCAACTCAAAGCTCTTTAAATTTACTACAAAAAATACATTTTGCAATATCTCAATTATACGCGTAATTTAAATTAACCCGGCGTCATTGTGGTACAAAATTGTTACACGGATGTTAAGGTGGGTCAATATAACCCATGTATATAATGTACGATATTTACGATATCATGTTTTATTGAATATATTCATAATCCTTGTCATTATAATGTATATTTACACTCTGATCTTAGGAATAAACGAAAAAAGATATGAATCACAGAACATTTATTCAAAATATTTAAACTTTTACTGAAACTCCCAAAATATTAACAAAATTGAGATCCCTTAGAGTTTCATCACCTTACTACGCTAAAATATAGTATTTTCAGTCATATATGGGACCTAAATTATAAAATCAAAAACATGAACATAAAAACATAAGAAAAAACTTGAATTAACACCAAAAAAAAAATTCAGTACAAAAATCATACAAAAAAAGGCGCGAAATTTTGTTACGTTAATCGTGAGTATGGGTCATATTGACCCTTTTGACAAATTAGCACGTTTAGCTTCCAGCGCGGTCACCGTTGGACTCATTTCTTTTCAGAAACGTTTAGAATACAGCGTTGGCTCCAGCTACTGAGAAGACGGCCAACGAGGCTCGCGTACGTAAAAAAATATTTGCATTCTTAATTACACTGGGTCATTCTGACCCAACCTCAGTGACGCCGGGTTAAAGTAAAATTAGTGTGACTTCTCTTGTTGCAGATTGGATGACAAATACCTTGTATTAGGGTTTCTTTTTCTTAGTGCATAATGAATTTTGTGATCGGTGCCCAAAATATTGTGTCGCGTGCCATTTTTGGCACGCGTGCCAATGGTTCGCCATCCCTGTCGTAGTTAATCTATACCTAGAAGCCCGCATTAACAAACCGACATCAGCTAACAACAGGCTCTCAAGTAACGATCAGCATAGATTGATTTTTAAAAAGAAAAACCTTCGAGTTTTTTTTTGTTGGAAACAGTGTCCGCTTCTACAATAAGCTCCCAGAAGACATGCTGAAGATGTCTAAGTTCAAAGTTAATGTAAAACGTAAACTCATGAAAAAATCCTATTACCATGTAAAGGATTACTTAAATGACAAGGAAGCTTGGCAATGATTTGATCTAATGGCTCTGATAGTCGTGAAATGGTGATAATGAAAAAAGAACCCCGGCTGAGTTTGTTGTGGGCTCTTCTCAGATCAGGGCGCGTTTGGAACCCTCGTAGCTTTAGTTTTAAGATACCATTACTGATTATCACCATTATATTTTATAAATAACTGGACGTCAATAAGTGTAGTATACCTAACTAAATTGAATAAACATTATTTGACTTTGACTTTGACTATGACGAGTTCCTTGCTGGTTCTTCTCGGTAGGAGGAATGGTATTCCAACCCAGCGGTAGATTCACTCGACGATTCAAAAACCCTTTTAATAAGTTTATTTGAATAATACGTCGTAAAAATTCCCTTTGATATTTTTTCCCTAACAAGTCAAAAGAAGTATAACTTCAAAAAATATGAGTTTTGGGAGTTCGACAAATGCTTGAGACCGTGTTCCTAGCTGATGTCGCTTTGTTAACACCAACTAGAGACAATCTAGCGGGATTCCCCCTACATTGGTTTAAACTAAGTATCTTACTAATATCTTACTAATCTTATAAATGCGAAAGTTTGGATGGATGTATGAATGTATGAATGTATGGATGTATGGATGTATGGATGTATGGATGCATGTTTGTTATGTTGTATGGATGTTTGTTACTCAATCACGCCCCACGGCTGAACGGATCTGGCTGAAATTTGACGCAGAGATAGATTATAGTCTGGAATAGCACATATGCTACTTTTTATCCCGGGAAATTTAAGTTCATGCGGGAACCAAAAAACTTCAATACACGCAGACGAAGTCGCGGGCATTAGCTAGTTAATAATAAATTAAAGCAAATTAAATCTAGGTCGCCATTTCATTTGACTTATTAATTTATGTACGCAGCGGGACCCCGGACCAATACAGTCGGTCAGTTGGGGCCAAACTGCCAACGCTTAATAGGCCTATTACAGAAGTTAGAGTCGCTTATTACACAGCATTAAGGACCAATTTAGGGACCCTTACTCCCTACTTTACACGACACTGATTCAAGTGAAAGGGTCCCTGTGTCGCTTATTACACAGCATTAAGGACCAATTTTAGGGACCCTTTCTCCCTAAATTACACGACACTGGTTCAAATGTAAGGGTCCCTGAATCGCTTAACACAGCATTAAGGACCAAATTAGGGACCCTTACTCTCTATTAGACGACACTGATTTAAGTGAAAGGGTCCCTGTGTCGCTTATTACACAACAATAAGGACCAATTTAGGGTCCCTTCCTCCCTAAATTACACGACACTGGATCAAGTCTAAGGGTCCCTGAGAAAAGTGCAGTGTAATAGGCCTATAAAGCCTTATTATATCATTATTGTTGACTTTCGCATATGACGCTCACCGCATTCGTAATATGGAGTAGGTGAAATCCGTACCACTACAGCCCATTAACGTCCCACTGCTGGGCACAGGCCTCCACTCTCATAGAAGAGAGGGAATTAGAGCTTACACCCACCACGCTGCTCCAATGCGGGTTGGCGGGCTTTAACGACTATTATCATGTTAGTGATAATAACCGGGACCGGCGGCTTAACGTGCTCTCCGAGGCACGGGGGTGAAACACCGCCAACTTCCAACTCCGGGCTGGCACTGAGAATTTCATAATTGAAAAACCCAATACCTAACAATTTTTATGCCCGACCGGGAATCGAACCCAGGACCTCGTGATCCGCAGTCGACTACGCTAACCGCTAGACCAACGAGGCAGTGAGGAAATCCGTACGCGAAATATAAATCGCGAGAGTAAAAATCGCGCGACTGATTTTGCAGTGCGAACGCACCCTAAGATCTCAGAGGTAGGAGCGTACCGACCAGCAGAAGTGGGAAATGCGGCCAATAGGGATGATGACAACTCAATCAAATCAGCAACTCTTTATCAAACTTAAAAACGCTCTTCTAGTATGGAAGTTGTATGAAATTTGCATTTGTGACGTCATCAAATTTCAACGCACTTTTTTTCTTTAATCTATATTTATCAAACTTAAAACTAACCAGGGATGTGAATTTTTGAAGATCCTATATTTAATTATAAGTTAGAAATAATTTATTTTTGATATAGGCATCATCCCTATTGGGTATTTGACTACTAGTGAAATAAATTATTTTTTAGTGATCCATACTAATATTATAAATGCGAAAGTTTGGATGGATGTATGGATGTATGGATTTCTGGATGTATGGACGGCTGACCGGATCTGGCTGAAATTTGGCACAGAGATAGATTATAGTCTGTGAAAATTAAAGAGTTCCGGCTGTGCCAAATTTCAGCCAGATCCGTTCAGCCGTTGGGGCGTGATTGAGTAACGTACATCCATACATCCATCCAAACTTTCGCATTTATAATATTAGTAAGATAGCTCAGTGAAGTATGTCGGTGTTACTCGCGTGTCGGTGGCTCGGCCGCAAACATCAGCGGCGTCGCTAGACGGAGTCGGCGTCCCCGCGTGTGGCGTCCACACACTCGTAGCCGTACTTGATGAGGAAGTGGAAGCGAGGGTCGGAGACCAGCTCCGCCAGCTCGGGCGCCGTGAGGATGTCCTCCACCGGCGGCAGCAGCAGCTCCAGGTCGCCGCCTGGCAAATGGGCTTTCATTATGTTTCCATCCAAGCACTACAGCCCATTAACGTCCCACTGCTGGGCACAGGCCTCCACTCTCATAGAGAGGGGAATTAGAGCTTATAGGCCTATTACACTGAACTGTTTACAGGGCCCTGAGGCAAGGGTGGGCGTGGCCGCTAATTAGAGCGTCGCTTATAACAAAGCAATAAGGACCAATTTAGGAGCCCTTTCTCTCTAAATTTTATTACGCTACACTGATTCAAGTGTAAGCGTCCCTGTGAAAAGTGCAGTGTAATAGGCCTGTTAGGCCTTCGAGCAGCAAGGAATTTCGGAAGCACACATTATACACTCGAATCAGCGTAGTGTAATAAGTTTTAGGAAGAAAAGGTTCCTATATTGGTCCTCATCGCTGTGTAAGAAGGGACGATCTACCCAGCGGCCACGCCCACCCTAACCACAGGGTCCTGTAAAGAGTGCAGGCCGTGGATGAAAAAAAAAGACAAACTAGACATGTGGAAAAAGTGCTTGAAACGCCTTATAGGCCACACTGCACTTTTCACAGGGACCCTTACACTTGAATCAGTGTAGTGTAATAAAATTTAGGGTGTAAAGGTCCCTAAAACGGTCCTTATTGCTGTGTAATAAGCGACGCTCAATCTAGCGGCCACGCGCACCCTTACCATAAGGCCCTGTAAAAAGTGCCGTGTAATATGCCTATTAGGACCAATTTTGGGGACCCTTTTTTCCCAAATCTTATAACACTACTTACACTGATTCAAGTATAAGGGTCCCTGTGAAAAGTGCAGTGTTATAGGCCACGCCCACCCTTAATACAGGGCCCTGTGGTAAGTGCAGTGTAAAAGGACTATTAACGCTTCTCAACAACATAAGGCACTACTCGAAAACTTATAGGCCTATTACATTGTATTTTTCACAGGGACCCTTACTTTTAAATAAGTGTAGTGTAATAAGATTTAGAAAGAAAGGGTTCCTATATTGGTCCTTATTGCATTGTAATAAGCGACGCTCTAAATAGCCGCCACGCCCACCTTTACCACAGGGCCCTGTGGAAAGTGCAGTGTAATAGGCTAGTTAGTTTTTAGAGGAACTTAAGGTGCCAGCAGAGGGTGAATTGCCCATACAAACGTAATACCAAAATGATTCGTAATTCGAGAATATTTCCACTAGATTATGCGATTATTAAGATTGAACTTGTATTTATCTAGGCCCCTGGATAATTATGTTTTCAAAATATTTTCCCAAAATTAAATGTAAGCGCATAGCGTTTTGCTTGTTTTTACGACATGAATGACATGTTTTCTCCTTATTTGTATCATATTAAAACCGACGATATGTTACGTACTAATTGACCAGGAGCATAGCCTATATTGTCAAGTTCCCGAATAACAGCACGAAGTGAAAAACACAACAAGTTATCATTCATCATTTTTGGTATTCACGTAACAAGACTAAACGTACAACAAATTATGTACGCTCATATTGCTATCGCGTTTGCACGCGATCATGTGTCATCAGCCAAATAGAGATAGCAATATACCGGTAAATTTATATTTGCGGGTTGAATAGAAATTGCGAGCGGCGATCACCGGCCTCTTAACGTAACTTATGGATCTACATGTATATTTTTGCACACTGCCAGTGGCGGTAAATTGTGAAAGGGATTAGTTTTTTGTAACATAACAACTGTTGTTACCCGCAATTTGGCAAAATAAAAATTATGAATTATTATGATGTTATGTATGTTTGTTTGTTTGTTGTCGGTGTTTCACCCCCGTGCCTCGGAGAGCACGTCAACCCGTCGGTCCCGGTTATTATCACTAACATGATAATAGTCGTTAAAGCCCGCCAACCCGCATTGGAGCAGCGTGGTGGGTCTAAGCTCTAATTACCCCTCTCCTATGAGAGTGGAGGCCTGTGCCCAGCAGTGGGACGTTAATGGGCTGTAGTGGTGGTGGTGGTATGTATGTTTATCTTGAACAACAAAAAAAAATAAAAAAATAGCCCTTCAAGCGGCGAGGAGTCTCGGCAGCACTCACCCATGAGATGCACCAGGTCGAGCAGGCGGAAGAACATCTTGTCCTGCATTTCCGCGGCGGGCACGTCCGCGCGGCACCGCGACCAGTCGTCCCGCCGGATGCACGCGCACCACACCTGCCCAGGTCACACCGATATCATCTGTGCCGACACTTCTGCGACGCAGGATGAGGAGGGGGGGCACTCATCCACGGAGGAGGGAGAAGCCACGGAGAGGATGCGGGATCTCTTCGTGTGCTGGTGACGATGAGGGATCAGGATCCTCTCCGTGGCATCAGATCAGAAAGGGCGCTCGTGACGTCAGCCCCAGAGAGGGGAGAATAGGGACAAGGAGCACAAAGGAAAATAATTTGTAGGGAGTCAAGAAAGCGGCGACGCAGGATGAGGAGGGGCACTCATTCACGGAGGAGGGAACTAGAGGAGACAGAAGACGATGTTACGAGGAGGAAGCGGGATCCCTTCGTGTGCTGGTGACGTCAGCCCCAGAAAGGGGAGAATGACAATAGGGACAAGGAGCAGAAAGGAAACTAATTTGTAGGGAGTCAAGAAAACGGCGACGCAGGATGAGGAGGAGGAGCACTCATCCACGGAGGAGGGAACTGGAGGAAGGAAGTAAAAGGCGACGCAACGGGGAGGATGCGGAATCTTTTCGTGCGCTCGTGACGCCAGCCCCATAGAGGGGAGAATAGGGACAAGGAGCAGAAAGGAAAATAATTTGTAGGGAGTCAAGAAAGCGGCGACGCAGAATGAGGAGGGGCACTCATTCACGGAGGAGGGAACTGGAGGAGACAGAAGGCGATGCCACGGGGAGGATGCGGGATCTCTTCGTGTGCTCGTGACTTTAGCCCCAGAAAGGGGAGAATGACAATAGGGACACGGAGCAGAAAGGAAAATAATTTGTAGGGAGTCAAGAAAACGGCGACGCAGGATGAGGAGGAGGAGCACTCATCCACGGAGGAGGGGGTGGAGGAGACAAGGCGACGCCACGGGGAGGATGCGGAATCTCTTCGTGTGCTCGTGACGTCAGCCCCAGAAAGGGGAGAATAGGGACAAGGAGCAGAAAGGAAAATAATTTGTACGGAGTCCCCGCGATTCGGCCCATATGACCGCGAAGTTGGTTGGGCCATGGGAAGTGGAGGGTTGTACTAATACTCCGCCCCGAACTGAGACCTCGCGGTATCCATGCACTACATCGAACGCGTTAAAACGCGCCGAACCTGATCACGTCAATCGTCATCCGATTGCGTGGATGGGATACGTATACCTACAGTATTTTACTAAAATGCAGATTACCATTTCAACTGTCGAAGGATTACAATTTAACGCATTATTTTTCGGTAGAATGTAATCTGTCAGGTATATTAACCCGATAGAACCTGCTGCGTCATTATTTATGTCGAACCCTAACCTAACCTACAAGAAAGAGACAAGAAAACATAAATACAATGAATACTTCATAAATTGTCACTCGGAACATTGACCGGTTCACAATCTGACGACAGTTTACAATTTCGCGAGTTAGCTTATAATGTAACGGTTTTAACAATCTTACGGTGACGTATACATGTTACCAATAAATTAAGTTTATAAATGCGAAAGTTTGGTTAGATGTCTGTCACGCCAGAACAGCTGAGCGAATCTAGATAAATTTTGGCACAAAGGTAATAGTCTGGAATAACTATAACATAGGCTGCTTTTAATCCCGGAACATTAATGAGTTCTCCTAGGAATTAAAAATATTTCTTTTCAAACAATTTAAAAGCAAACATTTATCGTACACCATATTAAATTAAGTGTGACGTCATTTTATTTTTCGTATTCTTCTCAGCAAATCCGTTTTATTTGGATCCCATGGGGGTGCATTTAAAAATTAACTAGTTCGCCATCTTTCGGAGTCTGCCATATTGGACTAAAAATAACCATTGAATCATTGACCATGAATGACCATAGAATGCCTTCCCCTTCACCTATCTCTATATCAAACATCAAAATCGGTAGAAAAGATGGGCCGTTAAAGCGTAGCAAACAGACACACTTTAGCATTTATAAGGTTAGAATGAAGTATGCAGATACGGCCTATTAATTTCGTCCGTCAATTGAGTGTTAAGGTTCACTCACCCTCAGCCGTAGCTCGTCCCTCCGTTCCATATCGTGCACAAAGTCCGTGAGATCCAACGCCTTCTTGTAGTCGTATTCCGTCAGCGAGCGGCTGGCTGAGTCGATGTACATCTAGAACATAATTATAAGACTTGTTACTTTTAGAAATTACACATTATTACAGGTTTACACACACACACACACGCACACGCGCGCACACACACACACACACACGCACACACGCACTCACGCACCGAGAGCCGGCACTCGGCCTTGCGCCACGTCTCTGATGCTCTCACCTGCACCAACTCCTCAGGGTCCAGCACTCTGGTGTCGTCTTCCTCGTCGTCGATGCCGTGATGCAGCCTCAGCTCGCGCGGCAACGCGTAGTGCTGTTCGGCCAGCGAGAGCCGGCACTCGGCCTTGCGCCACGTCTCTGATGCTCTCACCTGCACCAACTCCTCAGGGTCCAGCACTCTGGTGTCGTCTTCCTCGTCGTCGATGCCGTGATGCAGCCTCAGCTCGCGCGGCAACGCGTAGTGCTGTTCGGCCAGCGAGAGCCGGCACTCGGCCTTGCGCCACGTCTCTGATGCTCTCACCTGCACCAACTCCTCAGGGTCCAGCACTCTGGTGTCGTCTTCCTCGTCGTCGATGCCGTGATGCAGCCTCAGCTCGCGCGGCAACGCGTAGTGCTGTTCGGCCAGCGAGAGCCGGCACTCGGCCTTGCGCCACGTCTCTGATGCTCTCACCTGCACCAACTCCTCAGGGTCCAGCACTCTGGTGTCGTCTTCCTCGTCGTCGATGCCGTGATGCAGCCTCAGCTCGCGCGGCAACGCGTAGTGCTGTTCGGCCAGCGAGAGCCGGCACTCGGCCTTGCGCCACGTCTCTGATGCTCTCACCTGCACCAACTCCTCAGGGTCCAGCACTCTGGTGTCGTCTTCCTCGTCGTCGATGCCGTGATGCAGTCTCAGCTCGCGCGGCAACGCGTAGTGCTGTTCGGCCAGCGAGAGCCGGCACTCGGCCTTGCGCCACGTCTCTGACTGCTGCGGCTCCGGCTCGGCCCCCGCCAGCAGGCACAGCTTGGCTATTGACGCCATTGTCTGTTGGCCGTACATTATGTAAGATAATTTTTGTTTGAAACATTTTTTTTTTGCTTTACCATTTAATAAAATGACGGTTCCAAGACTGGGCAAAAAGCCTCGTATAGATCTGACAGAACAGAACAAGAATTTACCAGTGATTTTAAATATTTACCAATCGAACTCCAGCTGAATTGGCCGTTTGGCCTGTTTACTGTGTAAAACTGGCCTGGCTAGTTAACTGTGTAAAAAGTACCCGTGTGAACAAACACAACATGTGGTTGCAGGGACAACGCTACAGTTTTGATGAAATAAGCAATCCACATGTCCAGCGGTGAGCTGAAACATCGGTCGGTAACTCACGGCCATCCTGGCGACGGAGCGCGTCTCCCGCTCGGCCATGTCGGCGTACACGCCGGCCGCGGCTGCGGCGTCGGCCGCGGCCAGCAGGTGCAGCGCGCGCAGGCTCGCGCGGTCGGGCGCGGCCGCGAGCCAGGCTCGCAGCCGCTCGCCCGCGTGCGCGCCCAGCGAGCGCAGCAGCAGCGCGCACCGCGAGCCGCCGCGCGACGCGAGCCACGCGAACGCCTTCTCCGCCATGCCCTGCCCGCGAACATGGTGCACACTCATGTATGTATATGACATATTCTGTTACTATATTAATTTTTTTTTTCTATTTTTGAGTACCAATTTACTAATACTGATATTATGGATGTATAGATGTATGGATGTTTGTTATCCCCCCAACGGTTTAACGGATCTCGCTGCAAGGACATTGTTCCGTCCCCATATAAAGTTCGCCTAAGAACCAACAGTCATAAAACATTGATAACTGAGTTCAAATAAATACCTTTTTATACTTGAGAGCAGATTAAAACAACGGACACTAGCTGAGAAATGACTTATTATCAGAAATATTTTCAATTTTGAGGTTATTTCAACTTTCACAATCAATCTACTTGAACAAATAAATACCATCTTTATCCAATTGTAATAGAGCTGTAAACAGTATGTAGATAAGAAAATATTCGCCGAAGTTCATCAAAAACATTACAGATGGCGTTAGATATATTAAATTATTGTACTTTCAATAGATGGCGTTGCGAGATTCAGAATACTAGCGCACTCAGCACTTTAAGCTGCTTTTATCTTGTTTCTTACGATACAGATCTAGCGCTCAAACGGTGGTATTGCATATTATTTTAACCTGTATCTGTGGTTGATAATCGAGAGACGGAAACGTATAGTAATCAATTTAATACCCATTTATTTATTTTGTAATTAATTTGAAGTGTCCGTTGAATTCTAATATTTGAAATAAAGGTTATAAAATAAGCTAACAATTACTGTATATTTTAAATACATGTTGATTCTTAGGCGAATTTGGTCAATGTCCTTTGGCACACAGATAGATTATAGTCTGGAATAGCACTTAGGCTACTGTTTATCCCGGAAAATAAAAGAGTTCCCGCGGGCATTCGCTAGTAAAAACGAAGTTCGTTAAGCGTGGCAGGCTCACCTCGTCCGCATACTTGTCAATGTACCCGCACAGGCGCCGGGTGTCGCTCCGCTGCACGCACATCTCGATCAGCAGCTCGAAGTCCTTGAACTTCTCCGCCAGGACAGCCGCCCGCTCTATTTGACCTTCCTGGACTGTAAATAACCATTTTCTAAAAAATTATATGAAATGTGCACATTTCATGCCCTGTAAATGAGTTCGAAAGTTAAAAACTTCCCGGCCTAGGCCAGTAAAGAATGTATGTATTTTCATTACATATCATAAGTTTGAATTTGGAATCTTTCTTCCTGAATATCTTGTAACTTGTTATAATGTTCTTTGGCCTAAATAGTTTAAATTTGGAACTCTACCGTATTACGCGTTCAGCACTCACAGCGCAAAAAAATATATTTAAAAAAAAGTCACTTGTTTAATTTTTTAGAAAAGCACTATACACACCTCGACCGGGAGAGCATTTCTGGTCTCGTATATAGCCGGTCTAACTAACACTCGACCAGAAAACGCGTACTTCTCGGTCTCGCGATGTAATGTACTATTTCTCAAACATGCTCGGAAATTTGAGCATTACTTTGACAACCTTCTTCGAGATAAATCGAACTTGCCGAACTGGCCGAATACATGCGAGCAGCGGCCGGCAAAAGTTGTATGAAAATCCATATCTGTCGTGGTTTAGCGGCCGAATAAATTACATCTTAAATTCATGTCTGTTGTGTAATTTAAAAATGGAACGATCTTTTACTCCGAAACATGGCAACCGAGGAGGTAACTTATCAAAGGTTTTATCTAAATTTCGAACTAGCTTGCAAATAGAAAGATGTTTATTGAAAAAAATAACAAATTACACAAAAACAAATAACAAAAAGACAAATAACAAAGACAGTAAAAATAAATCTCTGAAGTTATTATAAACAGTACGTTTGCATCATCAACCGCCATTATGCATCCACTGTTGGGCATAGGCCTCTTTTAAATAGCGCCAACGTGCTCTACCCTCGGCTTTCCGCATCCAATCGATGCCAGCCACCCTCCGGATATCATCGCTCCACCTCGCTGGGGGGCGCCCTACGCTCCGTTTACCAAGACGCGGTCTCCACTCGAGGACCTTTCGAAGGCCATCCATCGGTCCTCCGACACACGTAACCAGCCCACTGCCACTTCAGCGTGTCAGCCCTAAGAGCTATGTCGGTCACTTTTGTTCTTTGGCGAATCACTTCGTTCCGGACTTTATCCCTCAAAGAAATTCCGAGCATAGCTCTTTCCATAGCACACTGAGCGACCTGCAGTCGGTGTATCAGTCTCGCTGTCAGTGTCCACGTTTCGGCACCGTAGATCATTACTGGTAGGACGCATTGGTCGAAGACCTTAATCTTCAGGCATTGCGGTATGGACGTAAAGACGACGAAGTTTTCCGAATGCTGCCCAGTCTAGCTGTATTCTCCTATCGATCTCCTTCTCGAAGCTGTTTTTACCCAATTGGAAAATTTGCCCAAGGTATGTATATTTCTGAACAGCTTCGAGAATAGACCCATCGACATTGATCGGCTCCGGAGCGACCAGGTCATTAAGCATGACCTTGGTCTTGTCTAAGTTTATCCGGAGACCGACACGTCGGGAGGCAACGTGGAAGCCATCAAGCATCTGTTGAAGCTCCTGCAGCGAACTTGCGATGATGACGATATCATCGACGAATCGGAGATGTGAAATGTTTTCTTCGTTTATGTTGATGCCATGCCCTTTCCAGTCAAGCGTTACTGAAGACATCTTCCAAAGCATTAGACAACAGTTTCGGGGATAACACATCCCCCTGTCTCACCCCACGATGCAAATGGATAGGTCTTGTAGACGCACCCTGTACTTGGACTGACATATGTGCTGAGCTATATAGGCATTTCAACACTTCGATGTATCCAAAGAAGTCCAACAAAAGTCCGAAAAAAGAGTCCAACACAGCCCAGGTCTCGATGGAGTCAAAGGCATTCTCATAGTCCACAAAGGCGAGGCACAGAGGCTGATTGTACTCGTAAGACTTCTGTACAATCTGCCTCAATGTGTATGTGGTCTATGGTGCCGTAACCACTCCGAAACTTAGCCTGCTCCGATGGCTGGAAGTCGTCGAGCCTTCGTGATAAACGGTTTGTGATGACCCTGGAGAACAGCTTATAGATGTGGCTTAAGAGCGACATGGGACGGTAATTTTTAAGGAGTGTTTTGTTACCTCTCTTAAAGAACAAAACAACTATCCTCCTATTCCACGCCTTTGGAGTTCTCCCGTTATGAATAACCCAAAGTCCAAAAGCCTCTGTAGCTCTCTAAGTAGGGGCATACCCGCTGCCTTCGAGAGCTCAGAGGTACTCCATCTTCTCACGGGGCTTTACCGTTTTTCTGCTGTTTAAGGGCCAACACTTTTGATTGAGATTTTTCGGGTTTTCAAGTTTTTAAGTAGCATGGATCGCACTCACCGTAGGGCTGTATGGTCTCAGTGCGCATGCGCTCGTACAGGGGCAGCGTGCGCGGGGAGAGCCGCAGCGGCTCCGCCTCGCTCAGCAGCAGGTCGGCCAGCGTCGCCGCCGCCTCCAGCACGCGCGCGCGCAGGTTCACGTCCTCGCACTTGCGTGCGCACTCGCTGCGACCACACACAACACACTGATTTATTCTGAGCAGGAATTCTGCGCGCGACACTTGTGCATCTCTGCGGTGTCGGGTGTCGGGTGTACTCACGTGACGGCGCGCTTGTGCAGATGCGCCAGCGCGGACAGCAGCGAGCGCGGCCCGAGCGGCGGCGCGGGCCGCGGCGGCGCCTGCGCGCGACACTTGTGCATCTCTGCGGTGTCGGGTGTCGGGTGTCGGGTGTCGGGTGTCGGGTGTACTCACGTGACGGCGCGCTTGTGCAGATGCGCCAGCGCGGACAGCAGCGAGCGCGGCCCGAGCGGCGGCGCGGGCCGCGGCGGCGCCTGCGCGCGACACTTGTGCATCTCTGCGGTGTCGGGTGTCGGGTGTCGGGTGTCGGGTGTCGGGTGTCGGGTGTACTCACGTGACGGCGCGCTTGTGCAGATGCGCCAGCGCGGACAGCAGCGAGCGCGGCCCGAGCGGCGGCGCGGGCCGCGGCGGCGCCTGCGCGCGACACTTGTGCATCTCTGCGGTGTCGGGTGTCGGGTGTCGGGTGTCGGGTGTCGGGTGTACTCACGTGACGGCGCGCTTGTGCAGATGCGCCAGCGCGGACAGCAGCGAGCGCGGCCCGAGCGGCGGCGCGGGCCGCGGCGGCGCCTGCGCGCGACACTTGTGCATCTCTGCGGTGTCGGGTGTCGGGTGTCGGGTGTCGGGTGTCGGGTGTACTCACGTGACGGCGCGCTTGTGCAGATGCGCCAGCGCGGACAGCAGCGAGCGCGGCCCGAGCGGCGGCGCGGGCCGCGGCGGCGCCTGCGCGCGACACTTGTGCATCTCTGCGGTGTCGGGTGTCGGGTGTCGGGTGTCGGGTGTCGGGTGTACTCACGTGACGGCGCGCTTGTGCAGATGCGCCAGCGCGGACAGCAGCGAGCGCGGCCCGAGCGGCGGCGCGGGCCGCGGCGGCGCCTGCGCGCGACACTTGTGCATCTCTGCGGTGTCGGGTGTCGGGTGTCGGGTGTCGGGTGTCGGGTGTACTCACGTGACGGCGCGCTTGTGCAGATGCGCCAGCGCGGACAGCAGCGAGCGCGGCCCGAGCGGCGGCGCGGGCCGCGGCGGCGCCTGCGCGCGACACTTGTGCATCTCTGCGGTGTCGGGTGTCGGGTGTCGGGTGTCGGGTGTCGGGTGTCGGGTGTACTCACGTGACGGCGCGCTTGTGCAGATGCGCCAGCGCGGACAGCAGCGAGCGCGGCCCGAGCGGCGGCGCGGGCCGCGGCGGCGCCTGCGCGCGACACTTGTGCATCTCTGCGGTGTCGGGTGTCGGGTGTCGGGTGTCGGGTGTCGGGTGTCGGGTGTACTCACGTGACGGCGCGCTTGTGCAGATGCGCCAGCGCGGACAGCAGCGAGCGCGGCCCGAGCGGCGGCGCGGGCCGCGGCGGCGCCTGCGCGCGACACTTGTGCATCTCTGCGGTGTCGGGTGTCGGGTGTCGGGTGTCGGGTGTCGGGTGTACTCACGTGACGGCGCGCTTGTGCAGATGCGCCAGCGCGGACAGCAGCGAGCGCGGCCCGAGCGGCGGCGCGGGCCGCGGCGGCGCCTGCGCGCGACACTTGTGCATCTCTGCGGTGTCGGGTGTCGGGTGTCGGGTGTCGGGTGTCGGGTGTACTCACGTGACGGCGCGCTTGTGCAGATGCGCCAGCGCGGACAGCAGCGAGCGCGGCCCGAGCGGCGGCGCGGGCCGCGGCGGCGCCTGCGCGCGACACTTGTGCATCTCTGCGGTGTCGGGTGTCGGGTGTCGGGTGTCGGGTGTCGGGTGTCGGGTGTACTCACGTGACGGCGCGCTTGTGCAGATGCGCCAGCGCGGACAGCAGCGAGCGCGGCCCGAGCGGCGGCGCGGGCCGCGGCGGCGCCTGCGCGCGACACTTGTGCATCTCTGCGGTGTCGGGTGTCGGGTGTCGGGTGTCGGGTGTCGGGTGTCGGGTGTACTCACGTGACGGCGCGCTTGTGCAGATGCGCCAGCGCGGACAGCAGCGAGCGCGGCCCGAGCGGCGGCGCGGGCCGCGGCGGCGCCTGCGCGCGACACTTGTGCATCTCGCTCAGCGCGCACTGCACAATCAAACAATACATTGACGTCACAAGTCCGCACACGCGTCGCAGCAGCACCGGCGTGGGCTCACCGTGAGCGCAGTGAGCGCGTGCAGCGCGTGGTGCGCGGCGGCGCGCGCGTCGTGCGCGGGCGGCGGCAGCTCGGCCAGCGCGCGCAGCACGCGTGCGATGCGCGTCACGCGGCGGAAGCACGCGTCCGCGGCGGACAGCGCGCCGCTGCGCAGCGCCTGCAGCACCTCGGCCTCCTCGCCCTCCGCGCTGTCCGCGCCGCAGCTCTCCGCCTGCGCCGCCACCTGGCGTGCCCGAACAGAACCCTCGTCAACTTGTGCACTGACACACCGTTCAGGACCAATAGATATCTAAAATGAAATCTTTTGTTCGTCATTATTACTAAACAGATATATTTAAAATAAGTAAAGTATCATGCTACATTTTGTGAACTTTAGTGATATAACTTCGTCGATCTTTTTGTCAGCCCTAACGCAGACTGCGGTCTATTCGGGCTGCACTTTACAAACGCCAGCTTGTGTTTTTTAGTCTTGTGCTTTGGTCTGCAAAATAGTGGTGTAATTTTTGATATATTTTTTTTAAAGGCATTAAATAAAATAAATAGATGGCGCTGGCAACTTATTTGGCACAGTGGCCAGCTTTTGGAACTAATTATAATGCCTGTTTAGATTTTGTTTTATAGACCTATTTCACTGCACTTTTTACTGGACCCTGTAGTAGGGGTGGGCGTGGCCGCTAACTTGAGCGTCGCTTATTACACAGCATTTTTTTTTTTTATTGAATGCCTTAAAAAAAATATCAAAAATTACACCACAATTTTGAAGACCAAAGCACTAGACTATAAACACAGGCTGGCGTTTGTAAAGTGCAGCCCGAATAGACCGTACTCTACATTAGGACTGACAGAAAGATCGACGAAGTTATATCACTAAAGTTCACAAAATGTAGCATATACTTATTTTAAATATATCTGTTTAGTAAGAATGACGAACAAAAGATCTTACTTTAGATATTAATGTAACTCACGTTAGTCTTATAGCTTCAATTGTCTATTAAGGCAAATTACCAGAGAAAATTCAAAAATTACAAATTCCCAAATTTACCCTGGCGGAAATTGAATCCGGGATCTCTCACGTTAAGACAACAGCACACAACACTGCGCCAGAGAGGTCGTCTCAAAAAGCCTTAAAAGGAAGGATTTATAGGCCTATTACACTGCACATCTTTCATAACCCTGTAGTAAGGGTGGGCGTGGCCGCTAACTAGAGCGTCGCTTATTACACAGCAAAAAGGACCAATTTAGGGACTCCCTTTTAATTTAACAATTTTAATTTATTTTGTCAGTTTTCAGAGCCTTCAGACTTCTGAAACTTTTTTACAAAATATAAAAATTACAATAATAAAAAACTCAATGCTGCGCATTGAGTTTTGATATTTAGGCAAGCTCCCATAGTTCCGCTGGCCATTTCCCTTCAAGTCTGTAACTAATAGTTATTAAAATATGCTAATTTTGACTGCATCCATATGGGTTGTAAACCTACCTTTTAGGTATACCCTAAAATTAATAGGCCTATTACACTGCACCTTTCTCAGGGACCCTTACACTTGAATCAGTGTAATGTAATAAGAATTAGCGGCCACGCCCACCCTTGATACAGGGTCTTGTGGAAAATGCAATGTAATAGGCCTATAAGCCGTCGGTCCCGGTTATTATCACTAGCATGATAGTAGTTAAAGCCTGCCAACCCGCATAGTAGCAGCGTGGTGGGTGTATGCTGTACATCCCTCTCTCCTACTAGGATGTGGTGGTGGAATGCCTCGTCATAATTGATTGATTTGTTTGACAAGAAATCAGTACTAGCCCGGAGTTAGGAAGTTGGCGGTGTTTCACCCCTGTGCCTCGGAGAGCACGTTAAGCCGCCGGTCCCGGTTATTATCACTAGCATGATCGTAGCAGTCAGATCGGAGCAGCGTGGTGCTCTCTGCTACTGGAACGTGGTGGTGCAAGGCCTCACCCGCTGCAGCGCCGCGTCCACCAGAGGCGCCCCCTCCTGGTGCAGCCGCTGGAGCGCGCGCGCGGCCGCCAGCCTCTCCCCCAGCGAGCACAGCTCGGAGGCTGTACTCACGGTGCCCTCCTCGTTCTCTGACACCACATAACACTTTCAATACACTTGCCACTTGCTCGACAAATGCACTTATACAAGCCAAATAACACTTTCAATCGAAAAATGCAGCTCGAAAAATGCGCTCACAGAGGCAGCGAACAGTCCCCCGATTGTTTTTAAACCTACGTGGTTTTTCGCAGTGCTACCCGACAAAATTGTAGGTATCAATTTTTATTTTGATAATTAAAAAAAAATTATAATAAATTGTCGATCAAATCGTCAAAGTTCGCTGTCAAAGTAAAATAAACCATAATAGCATTGAATTAGAGCTCGATTTCGTGTAAGGTTATATAGTTAATCTTATTTTCGATTTTTTTTCAAATTTATTCTTTAATGCGGGACCATGGTCACCCCATTTTTTTTTTTTTAATATTACCATGGTCAACTTATCAATTTTTTTTTTAATTTTACTAGCCTATATCACCCGGAATAAGCTAGGGATTCTAACGATACCTCATTTATCAAAATCGGTTCAGGCGTATAGAAGTTATGGTGGAATATACAAACTGACATACATACATACATACATGAACCCTGAAAACAATATACTCCTGTTTTCAGGCAGTCGTATAAAAAAAGACATCGAGCATTAACTCTACGGCATAATAATAATCTCTGGCAATTTTTTCCCCTACGAAATACCATAGTGCGAAACTTTTGACAGCTACCATTGTCCGATGCAATAGGAAGATCTTCCTCCGAGCCGGTGTCATGCTCGGGGATCCCAGCTGGGCCAACTGTTGTAGGTTGTTATTTCCATATATAGTACAATTCCGAAAGAACTTCGTTATCGTGATACAGGCGGCGGCACGTGATTGGTTAACGTGGTCGTCATGTTTACGTCATCATGTAGGTGATTGGCTAACGTGGCCGCGTCATGTTTACGTCATCATGTAGGTGATTGGCTAACGTGGCCGCGTCATGTTTACGTCATCATGTAGGTGATTGGCTAACGTGGCCGCGTCATGTTTACGTGATCGTGTAGGTGATTGGCTAACGTGGCCGCGTCATGTTTACGTCATCATGTAGGTGATTGGCTAACGTGGCCGCGTCATGTTTACGTCATCATGTAGGTGATTGGCTACCGTGGCCGCGTCATGTTTACGTCATCATGTAGGTGATTGGCTAACGTGGCCGCGTCATGTTTACGTGATCGTGTAGGTGATTGGCTAACGTGGCCGCGTCATGTTTACGTCATCATGTAGGTGATTGGCTAACGTGGCCGCGTCATGTTTACGTCATCATGTAGGTGATTGGTTAACCTAGCCGCGTCATGTTTACGTCATCATGTAGGTGATTGGCTAACGTGGCCGCGTCGTGTTTACGTCATCATGTAGATGATTGGCTAACCTAGCCGCGTCATGTTTACGTCATCATGTAGGTGATTGGCTAACGTGGCCGCGTCGTGTTTACGTCATCATGTAGGTGATTGGCTACCGTGGCCGCGTCATGTTTACGTCATCATGTAGGTGATTGGCTACCGTGGCCGCGTCGTGTTTACGTCATCATGTAGGTGATTGGCTACCGTGGCCGCGTCATGTTTACGTCATCATGTAGGTGATTGGCTACCGTGGCCGCGTCGTGTTTACGTCATCATGTAGGTGATTGGCTACCGTGGCCGCGTCATGTTTACGTCATCATGTAGGTGATTGGCTAACGTGGCCGCGTCATGTTTACGTGATCATGTAGGTATTGCGTGCCCCTACAGGATGGATTGGATAAGTTTTCGGAAGATCCGACAGATGACACCAGTGCACAGTGCTCAGCCCGGCTCAGCCTCACCTCTGGTCAGAGTGCCGAGCCTGCGCCACAGGCGGTGCGCTATATAGTGTGTCTCAGAGAACAGTCGGTATCCGCGCTTGAGAGCGTTCGTGTTAGTGCGCCGTGCGGCAGAGTGCAGGTGTGTAGTGTCGGGTGTGTAGTGGCGGCTCAGCCTCACCTGTGGTCAGGGTGCCGAGCCTGCGCCACAGGCGGTGCGCGCGCAGGAAGTCCAGGAACAGGGCGAACACGCGCTGCTTGTCGCGCAGCTGCGCGCCCGTCTGCAGCGCGGCCGAGCTGCCCAGGGCCACGCGACTGGCGCCGCCCGACCGCAGCTTCCATCTGCGGCGAACGGTGCCGTTGCGGATACGCGTGTGGGTTGTTGGGGGTTGGAGCAGAATAGGCATGATGACAGTAACCATGAATCAATGAAATTATTCATGATTTGAAAGGATTCATGGATTATAAAAAACGTATTTATTTATCTATTTCGCATGAGATTGCTATTTATTTTAATAAAATAAAACTATAAAACACATCAATCCGCCATATTGGATTAAACGCCAAGAAGCGGATGACGTCACAATTGTTTGTTTCGAGCTTTGTCAATCACACTATTGTTTACTGCACACTGCACAGAGTACATAGGTAAAAACAATAGTGACGTCACACACGACGCCATGACACCGGCGAGCGTCTTGGCGTGAATTTTAAAATTTAAATTTCAAATGCCAATTTTATCTACCGAACCTTATTTTTCTGCTGAAATAAGATATTTTTCGAAATAGTGGATACTTCCGAACATAATCTGTCCATTTTTCAAAATCAGTCACCATGCCTATTGATACACGCAGACTCGGTGTTAATGTGCCAATATATATGTCACCGTAAAATTGTAAAAACCGTTAGTTTATAATCTAACTCAAGTAATCGCAAACTATCGAAAGATTTTTTTTTTATCCACTACAAGTTAGCCCTTGACTGCGATCTCACCTCATGGTAAGTGATGATGCAGCCTAAGATGGTAGCGGACTAACCTGTTAGGGGCATGGCGGTTATATTAAACCCATACCCCTATTCGGTTTTTACACGGCATCGAACCGTGTAATCGCTTGACGGCACGTCTTTGCCGGTAGGGTGGTAAGTAGCCACGGCCGAAGCCTCCCACCAGGCCGGACCAGGGAAAATTCAGAAATTATAAATTCCCAAATTGACCCTGCCGGGGATCGAACCCGGGACCTCCGCACGTTAAGACAACAGCGCTCAACACTGCGCCACGGAGGTCTTATCGCGCGTTTGGCCGTACTCATAGGCTTATTACACTGCACTTTTCACATACACCCTTACACTTGAATCAGTGTAGTGTAATAAGATGTAGGGAGGAAGGGTCCCTAATTTGCCCGCACGCCCACCCTTATCACAGGGCCCTGTGCAGTGCAGTGTAATACGCCTATAAATTGTAGTGGATAAAAAAAAATGCGATTGTTAAGCAACATTGACTCAAGTCGGTGAATGGTGACGTAATTTGGAGGTTCAAAATTGGCCTTTTCGGTTCCTCTCTGTCTCGGTAGAGCACGTTAAGTGTAGTGGATAAAAAAAAAGCAGTCAAGGGCTAATAGGCCTATTACACTGCACTTTTCACAGGGACCCTTTCACTTGAAACAATGTAGTCTAATAATCTTTAGGGTGAAAGGGTCCCTATATTGCTCCTTATTTGCTTTGTAATAAGCGACGCTCTAACTTGCGGTTACGCCTATAATTTGAAGTGGAATTTAAAAAAAAAAAAAAAAGACGTGTGGCACTCGCAGACTGCCGCGGTAAAGCTATTGCATAGCTGTTTTTATCAACTTATTTATTTTATTTTTGCAGTATTCAGTATTTTTTTTCCTTTGTTTTTTTGTCTTTGATATTAATTCAAGTTACATTCATCGATAGATGGGAAAACTAAAAAGTATCACCTCTGTGCCGGTCGGAGTGTTAGCTTATTTTCGTTACGGAATTTCTGGATTAGGTCTCCACGCTGTAGTGGATAAAAAAAAACAGTCAAGGGCTAATAGGCCTATTACACTGCACTTTTCACAGGGACCCTCCACTTGAAACCCCCTTGGAGTAAGGGCCCCTAAATTGCTCCTTATTGCAATGTAGTAAGCGACACTCTAGTGTAATAGGGCTATAACTTGAAGTGGACTCTAGGTAGCGGCCACCCTTATCACAGGGTCGTGTAAAAAGTGCAGTGTAATAGGCCTATAAGTTGAAGTGGAATTTAAAAAAAAAAACACAAAAAAAACACCAAAGAGAACACCAAAAAAAAAACAAAAAAAAAACAAAAAATACCATAAAAAAACAAAAAATAACACAAAAAAAAACAAAAAAACACAAAAAAAAACACAAAAAAAACACAAAAAAAACACAAAAAAAAACACAAAAAAAACACAAAAAAAACACAAAAAAAAACACAAAAAAAACACAAAAAAAACACAAAAAAAAACACCAAAAAAACACCAAAAAAACACAAAAAGAAAACACCAAAAAAAATAACAAAAAAAAACACAAAAAACACCAAAAAAACAAAAAAACACAAAAACCACAAAAAAAACACCAAAGAAAACACCAAAAAAAAACAAAAAATCACAAAAAACACCAAAAAAAAGAAACACAAAAAAACACAAAAAAACACAAAAAAAACACCAAAAAAAAACAGACGCAGCCAACGCGCGCCGCCAGCAGTCACCTGGGGTCGCCGGCGGGCGCGTCGTCCAGCATGTCCTGCGCGAGCGCAACGACCGTGCGGTCGAGCGGCGCGTCCCGGTGCGGCTCCGCGCGCGGGAACAGCTCGCCCGCCAGCCGCGCGGCCGCCGCCCCGTCCCCGCGCGCGTGGAACAGGAACGCGCCCTTCAGCCGCCCCACCGCGTCCGTGCTCATCGCGCTCGCCTGCACACCGGGGGAATGCACTGCGTTCACTTCTATATACTGATTGGATTATGTGCGGACTGCGAAGACCGCCACATAACTATACTCCTCCGTCACACTTATCAGACCCGGTGGACAAAATTGGTACTAGTTTTAATGCCTGGTTTTTTTTTTTATATACATCAGAAATCATTTATTATGCAAAATTATTATTTTATTTTTACCCGTTCATTTCTAATAGGCCTATTATACTGCCTAGCCTATGCTACCTAGAGTGTCGCTTACTACATTGCAATAAAGAGCAATTTAGGGGCCCTTACTCCAAGGGGGTTTCAAGTGAAAGGGTCCCTGTGAAAAGTGCAGTGTAATAGGCCTATTATATGTCACAGTAACATTGTAAAAACCGTCAGATTACAATCTAACTCGCGCGCATGGAACAGGAACGCGCCCTTCAGCCTGCCCACCGCGTCCGTGCTCATCGCGCTCGCCTGCACACCGGACACGCATTACGTTCACTACCATATACTAACTAGTGTTCCGCCCTGTGCGCGAGCTGCTAATACACCTATTACACTGCACTTACTACAAGGGCACACTGCACAGGGACCCTTACACTTGAATCAGTCTAGTGTAATAAGATTTAGGGAAAAAGGGTCCCTAATTGATCCTCATCGCTGTGTAATATGCGTCGCTCTAACTAGCTAGTGTAATAGGCCTTCAAGGATCAAAATAGGGACCCTTTCTCCCTAAATCTTATTACACTACACTGATTCAAATGTAAGGGTCCCTGTGAAAATAGGCCTATTCGCTCTGTGCACGAGCTGGTAAAGCAGCTCACGGGATGTGGTTACACTTACAAGTAGTCCAGACCTTACCGTATCGATTTTGAACGAAATCGGTCTATTAAGAAGTATTTTCAAAATGGCGCTGATTTTTGAAAATTTTGGTACCAGTTTCCTGTTTTGTAACCCCAGGGAGCACTAGATGTCGATTTTGAACGAAATCGGTCAATTAACAAAGAATTTCAAAATGGCGCTGGTTTTTTGAAACTTTGGTATCATTTTCCTGTTTTGTAGTCCCAGGAAGCCCTAAATATCGATTTTGAACGAAATGTAGATAACAAAGAATTTTAAAATGGCGCTGATTTTTTTACAATTTTGGCATCAGTTTCCTGTTTTGAAATCCCAGGGAGTCCTAAATATCAATCGACGAAATCGGTCAATTAACAAAGAATTTCAAAGTGGCGCTGGTTTTTTAAATTTTGGTAACAGTTTCCTGTTTTGTAACCGCATTGAGTCAGTCATAAATATCGATTTTGAACGACTAATTACCTTACTGCAGCGGCCAGCAAAACAGGCATTGAAGGACGAACGTGTAAATGTGGGCCGATGCGAAGCCGAGGCACACATACGTGAGTCCAGCAATGCCTAGTTGTGGCCAAGGCTTGTATAGTGCTTTTCTCAATCATGCTTAGAAATTTGAGCATTATTTTGACAACCTTCTTCGAGATAAATCAAAATTCCCGTACTGGCCGGAGCAGCGGCCGGCAAAAGTTTTATGAAAATCCATATCTGTCGTGGATTAGCGGCCAAATAAATTACATAATAAATTTATATCTGTGCATTGATGGACACGTGCATTTTTCACACTTACACATTCGTCCTTCAATGCCTGTTTTGCTGGCCGCTACAGTAATGTACTATTTATAACGTTTTAACTATCGTGAGTACTATCATTATAACTATAGTCCGTCAAACTTATCCGACCCGATGGCCAAAATTGGCACTAGTTTTAATGCCTGGATTTTGTTTTTATTTTATTTTTAAATAGTAGATTCACGCGACTTTGTCCGCATGGATTGAGGTTTTTTTGGTCCCCGCGGGAACTCTTTAATTTTCCGGGATATAGTCCAGACTATAACCTATCCCTGTACCAAATTTCATCCAAATCAGTTCAGCCGTTCTGGCTTGATTGAGTAACAAACATCCACCCAAACTTTTGCATTTACACAAACATTTCTGTACACATATTATGCAAATAAAGTATCTGAAAGTATACTTATACTGTACTGAATCTGAAAGTATTTATAATATTAGTATAGAGTATAGATAGTAAGGCTAAGCGCTCACCTCGTGCGGATCGATCTCGTAGAGCGCGAGATTGCTGTCGTACATATCGGACGGACACGGCGACCCCATGGGACTGTCGCATATTGATCTGCCGAAACATACACAGTTATTTATTTTTATTTATTTTATTTTATTTAGTACAGAAAACTTACAGCTACAACAGAAATTGATACATAAATAAAGAATAAGTATAACGCCAATTACAAGTTTTCACAGATAGAATTAACATGAGTTAAAAATTGCTCGCAAAGGTGGAAAAAAACAAAATTAATAAATATAGAAAAATAAATCGTATCTTTCCAAACCGGTGGTAGAGTCTTAACGTTCCATAAGTGACACAAGTTGTCCTACATGAAATAAATAAATCATTTATCTTTATCATTATCATTATCATTTATCATTTATCATTTATCATTTATCATTTATCATTATCATTTATCATTTATCATTTATCTTTTATCTTTTATCATTTATCATTTATCATTTTTATCATTTATCATTTATCATTTATCATTATCATTTATCATATACAAAGCTCTCACGGGGTGTGGTGGGGCTGCGGTCCCGGCTCGGCGGCCCTGAGCAGCAGGACCCCGTGCTTCCTGCTGAACAGCAATGGAAGGCCGTCGCAGAACGCCGCTCCCAGGATGCGGTCCGACTCCGCTGACACGTCCACGTATTCCACCTGTTCCGATGCCGCTGCTGTTGGAAATAACACAAAGGCATATTTTTTTACGAGTGGAAATCGGTGTGGAATCCGGGTTCTTAATAAATTGAAGTTTGAAAAACTGTGAAAATCATAAAATTCTCAATTTTTCTTTGAAATCACAAGTACCTAGTTTCATGGATATAACTTGAAATTGCCTATTGAACTTCCTCGGGGGTGGAATTTTCGAAAATTACTTCCTTAGTACACCTCTTGGGTGCTCAAGGAATACTTGTGGGAGCGAGCTAACCACCAGGCACCAGGCGGTAATTTCTCTTGTACAATATCTATATTTTCTTTAATATACAACTTAACTTTAATCTACTGTTTCTCTCATACTATCCAACTATCTACTTCTACATATTCTCTCAAAATTTCAATTTCTACGTTCAACCATTTGGGCTATTGGTTGTCTGTCAGTCACTCAGGACAAAGCCTTTAATGGTTATTGATTTATAGAGAAGGGTTTGGCTGCAAAATAACAATGTTGTAGTTGTTGTTGCAGTGTAGAGGAAAACGTGAATCCTAGCTGTTCGAATTAGAAACGAGGTATCAAATCGCTTCGTGCTCATCCGTGGGTTTTTTGTTATAACTATGTAGTTATAACTCAACTACTTTAACACCTATAGGACTTCTTAAACTTGTGTAAAGTCAAGACAAAAGAGTACGCCCATCCCCACCAACCTTTGGACTTTTATGAGGCGGAGCGAAGGAGTTACGAGCCTTTGGCAGTTTTTACTCTGCCCTTCGTGCAGAGCGCTTATTTGTACTCATGAATGTAAAATTAATATATGCAATATGTCCTAACGCGGTAACACTGTACATCATTGTTAATCGTAAATGCATCTAAATCTAAAATTAAAAAACTCTGATCTACGAGTGTAAAGGTTCCGTGTACAGTGTGGCGACTCACGCGAGAAGCAGGCCACGTATGTGGAGGAGTACAGCAGCGGCCGCGTCGGCAGCGGCAGACACTCGGGCGGCTCGTCGTCCGCGGTGCGAGTGTGCACAGTGCGGGGAGGGACTCACGCGAGAAGCAGGCCACGTATGCGGAGGAGTACAGCAGCGGCCGCGTCGGCAGCGGCAGACACTCGGGCGGCTCATCGTCCGCGGTGCGAGTGTGCACAGTGCGGGGAGGGACTCACGCGAGAAGCAGGCCACGTATGCGGAGGAGTACAGCAGCGGCCGCGTCGGCAGCGGCAGACACTCGGGCGGCTCATCGTCCGCGGTGCGAGTGTGCACAGTGCGGGGAGGGACTCACGCGAGAAGCAGGCCACGTATGCGGAGGAGTACAGCAGCGGCCGCGTCGGCAGCGGCAGACACTCGGGCGGCTCATCGTCCGCGGTGCGAGTGTGCACAGTGCGGGGAGGGACTCACGCGAGAAGCAGGCCACGTATGCGGAGGAGTACAGCAGCGGCCGCGTCGGCAGCGGCAGACACTCGGGCGGCTCATCGTCCGCGGTGCGAGTGTGCACAGTGCGGGGAGGGACTCACGCGAGAAGCAGGCCACGTATGCGGAGGAGTACAGCAGCGGCCGCGTCGGCAGCGGCAGACACTCGGGCGGCTCATCGTCCGCGGTGCGAGTGTGCACAGTGCGGGGAGGGACTCACGCGAGAAGCAGGCCACGTATGCGGAGGAGTACAGCAGCGGCCGCGTCGGCAGCGGCAGACACTCGGGCGGCTCATCGTCCGCGGTGCGAGTGTGCACAGTGCGGGGAGGGACTCACGCGAGAAGCAGGCCACGTATGCGGAGGAGTACAGCAGCGGCCGCGTCGGCAGCGGCAGACACTCGGGCGGCTCATCGTCCGCGGTGCGAGTGTGCACAGTGCGGGGAGGGACTCACGCGAGAAGCAGGCCACGTATGCGGAGGAGTACAGCAGCGGCCGCGTCGGCAGCGGCAGACACTCGGGCGGCTCATCGTCCGCGGTGCGAGTGTGCACAGTGCGGGGAGGGACTCACGCGAGAAGCAGGCCACGTATGCGGAGGAGTACAGCAGCGGCCGCGTCGGCAGCGGCAGACACTCGGGCGGCTCATCGTCCGCGGTGCGAGTGTGCACAGTGCGGGGAGGGACTCACGCGAGAAGCAGGCCACGTATGCGGAGGAGTACAGCAGCGGCCGCGTCGGCAGCGGCAGACACTTGGGCGGCTCATCATCTCGCGGCACGCGCACCGCACACAGTGACACAACGCGCGCTCGGTCGCGCTGCTCCACGCTGATGTGCGCTGAAACATTATATCACATCTGTGGCGGTCTTCTGTGGTGAGAATGGCCACCAACGGAGGCCAATGGAAGCGAATGATCCGTTCGAGGGTAGGATCTAGCCAGGACCACGATCTTCAGCAATGAAGGAACGACCGAAGAGAGAGGAGTGGCGGTCTTCGCAGTGTGCACATTTTTTTTTAATTTAATTTAATTTATTTGAACTACCAACATAATAGGCATGATGACAGTACCCATGAATCAATGAAATTATGAATTTGTCTAATGAAATAGGATTCATGGATTATAAAAAAACGTATTTATTTTTCTATTTCGAGTGAGATTGCTGTTTATTTTGATAAAATAAAACTATAAAATACATCAATCCGCCATATTGGATTAAACGCCAAGAAGCGAATGACGTCACAATTGTTTGTTTCGAGCTTTGT
This sequence comes from Erebia palarica, assembly GCA_964035005.1. NCBI lineage: Eukaryota > Metazoa > Arthropoda > Insecta > Lepidoptera > Nymphalidae > Erebia > Erebia palarica. The sequence goes on from OZ035994.1 coordinate 26,644,222, forward strand.
CAATCACACTATTGCTTACTGCACACTGCACAGAGTACATTGGTAATAACAATAGTGACGTCACAAACGACGCCATGACACCGGCGAGCGTCTTGGCGTAAATTTTAAAATTTAAATTTCAAATGCCCATTTTATCTACCAAACCTTATTTTTCTGCTGAAATAAGATATTTTTTCGAAATAGTGGATACTTCCGAACATAATTTGACCATTTTTCAAAATCAGTCATCATGCCTATTACAAGTAGTAGGAACACAAAATGTTGAATGGCTTAGGCAATAAGTAACAAGCAATTCAATTTATAGGTAGTTACATCACATAGGAAAAGTCGTACATAACTGACACAAGAATACATTGGGGAATTATTAATAAATAATTAAGATGACTGATACAAGACTATAAAAAATTAATGAAAATAACTATCAATAATTATATAACATTCATTTTAACTATTGTTTAAAAAAAACTGGATAAACAGTAAAAAAAAAACTTAGATGCATACAATTTATAATACCGGGTTGAGAAAAAAACAAAGAGGATCATCTGACAATGTGATATTAATAGTCAAGTGATTTGAGTAGTTTGACTTTGAATTTCTGTAGTTTTTCACAAAACAAATCAATGGATTTGTCCTTTAATGTAAATTCCCTGTTAGCCTGGGTACAAGGGAATGATGGTACACATAATCCAATAGATGAAATAGAATAGAAAAGAACATGTTTTATTTGCTGATGCAACACATAGTAAACATAAAACACAAAAAGTACTTAAAATCTAACTTAACTTAATTACTCAACGTCTAGAATGTGTCGTGCCAACAAAAGGGTCCTAACTCAGCTTGATGTTGATGGCACTCCTAGTAGACACGAAACGAGTCAAATTGACTGATATTGCCCTTCCTGTTTCATGAGATATAATGACAAACAGTAATAATGCTAACATATACTTTAAATAGAGTCATATGATTTGCTACTAATACTTCTGTTTCGTGAACCATCATCCTGACACAAACTCTTGGGCTAAAGCTACTGGGGTGACATTTACGCAGAGAACTTACCGAGCACAATACTTTAAATAGAGTAATATGATTTGCTACTAATACTTCAATTTCCTGTTTTGTGTAGATCACCCGGACAAACTGTTGGGCTAAAGCTACTGGGGTGACATTGACGCAGAGAACTTACCGAGCACAATACTTTAAATAGAGTAATATGATTTGCTACTAATACTTAAATTTACTGTTTCGTGTAGATCACCCGGACACACTGTTGGGCTAAAGCTACTGGGGTGACATTGACGCAGAGAACTTACCGAGCACAATACTTTAAATAGAGCAATATATTTTGCTACTAATACTTAAATTCCCTGTTTCGTATAGATCACCCGGACAAACTGTTGGGCTAAAGCTACTGGGGTGACATTGACGCAGAGAACTTACCGAGCACAATACTTTAAATAGAGCAATATATTTTGCTACTAATACTTAAATTCCCTGTTTCGTATAGATCACCCGGACAAACTGTTGGGCTAAAGCTACTGGGGTGACATTGACGCAAAGAACTTACCGAGCACAATACTTTAAATAGAGTAATATGATTTGCTACTAATACTTCAATTTCCTGGTTCCTGTAGATCACCCGGACAAACTGTTGGGCTAAAGCTACTGGGGTGACATTGACGCAGAGAACTTACCGAGCACAATACTTTAAATAGAGCAATATATTTTGCTACTAATACTTAAATTCCCTGTTTCGTGTAGATCACCCGGACAAACTGTTGGGCTAAAGCTACTGGGGTGACATTGACGCAGAGAACTTACCGAGCACAATACTTTAAATAGAGCAATATGATTTGCTACTAATACTTCAATTTCCTGTTTCCTGTAGATCACCCGGACAAACTGTTGGGCTAAAGCTACTGGGGTAACATTGACACATTGACGCAGAGAACTCACCGAGCGCGTATCTCATCTCGGGCGAGCGCGCCACGTTGACCGCCGCGAGCAGCATCAGCAGACCGCGCGGTCCGTGCGCGTGCACGTCCAGAGCCATTATCTCCAGGCTGTTGAGGTCGCCTGACAACAAACAGCGCTCTTTACTCATCTGAAGAAGCTCGTAGCTTTAGTTTTGAGATACCGTTACCGATTTTCACCATCATGTTTTATAAGTAATTTTTAACCTCAATAATTGTACCTACAGTGTATCTATATTGAATAAATGATTTTGAGTTTTTTTTTTATCCCCTACAAGTTAGCCCTCGACTCGATCTCACCTGATGTTAAATGATGATGCAGTCTAAGATATTTTTCTTTTTGGCTATAATATTATCTTAACTCATATCATAAATGCTAAGTTCTTCGTTTCTAAATCTTATTGCTCAGGCCTGAAATTATCTACCACCACCCCTTCTGCACCTGCTATTTTTTATTTATTTTTCATGCTAAAACGTCATACTTATTGGCTAAGTGTGATCTTGTGTAGCTAAGACCTGGAATGCTATAGCGCCACCCATTCGTACAACAACCACTATCTATTAATTTTTCATTGGTTAGGACAGTGGTCGGCAAAGTGCGGCTCCAGAGCCGCATGTGACTTTTTGACACCTGTTGAAGAGCGGCGTTTGCTGTTCTTTCCTTTTTCGGTTCTACATATATATTAAATATGCGAACAATATTTTTCAAGCATGAACATCAAGAGTAAACTGAGAAGTCGTCTTATTGACGAAAACACGGAATCATGCCTAAAACTAAAAACATCAACATACAAACCTGACTTACTCAAACTTTCCAAGGAGATGCAAGCACATTGTTCGCATTAATAAATATTTATTTAGTATGAAATTTAGTTTTATTTAGTGTACTACATATTTAGTGTAATAAAAATTTACTAAATAAGCAGATTTGGCTTCCAATATTTTTTGAAATTGTTTTTTTTTATCCACTACAAGTTAGCCCTTGACTGCAATCTCACCTGATGGTAAGTGATGATGCAGTCTAAAATGGCAGCGAGCTAAACTGTTAGGGGCATGGCAGTTATATTAAACCCATACCCCTATTTGGTATCTACACGGCATCGTACCGGAACGTTAAATCGCTTGGCGGCACGTCTTTGCCGGTAGGGTGGTAACTAGCCACGGCCGAAGTAATGTAATGTGAGAATAATTATATTGTGTAATAATGCCTATTTAATGTTCAGATTTGGCTCTTTGGCTAATAAGTGTGCCGACCACTGGGTTAGGATAATTTATTTATTTATTTTCACAAAACTTACAAATGTGGCTTAGTAACTAACGGCACAACAAAGTTGAGATGCAATAGCTTGTATAAATATACACACAGATTGATGCGCAGACTGCACTAAGATAAAACTTGTATTGCAGGAGCCAATAAAATGAAACAGTTTTGTGTATGTAAGTTTACCTTGAGGCGCTAGATGCGACCTGGCGAAGGCCTCGGACAGCGGCCTCCGCAGGTTATGCTCGTGGACCTCCGCCCCGCACCACAGCTGTAACAGTGGCCCGCCCGCTACTAAGGCTATGCATTCGTCCTCGTCTTCTGCTTCTGGGTTTTCCGTGTTGCTTGTTGCCGGGAGGACCACTACTCCCACCAATTTCTAGGAATTTTATTTAATTGTTGAACGTTTTGCTGGGAAAGGATCTCTTTAAGCAAACGTCTATGTTTTTTTGTACAATTATAACACCACCTTAGTAAGAAAAAAGGATTCTACAAACAATTTCATTCCTTACTAGTGGGCCCGGCAGACGTTGTCCTGCCCTATCTTCCTCGCAATTTTTACATATTTTCTCACCGTTTAAATCTTCCCTGGACTACGACAAACATTTAAAAACCAAAATCAGCTAAATCCGCCCAACCTTTCTGGAGTTTTAGTGAGACAAACGAACAGCAATTGATTTTTATATATATAGATATTTCATATCTAAGTTGGTGCAAAATATTCACGTTTTAGTAATATAAAATCATTTGAAAGAAAAGACAAAATACCTTTGTTAGATCACAGATATACAACTTTCATTTATTGATATCTTAAAAAGTGCGATTGGTAAGAAAGTCATATTTATAACTAGCTTATGCCCGCGACTTCGTCCGCGTGTAGTACACTAATTTCAAACCCCTATTTAATCCCCTTAACGGTTGAATTTCAAAAATCCTCTCTTAGCATCCGCTAAGACGCCTAATGTCTACGTCATGACAGCTATCTGTGTGCCAAATTTCAGCCCGATCTGTCCAGTGGTGCAAGCTGTACGTTGATAGATCAGTCAGTCAGTCACCTTTTTCTTTTATACAAGGTGTAAGGTAAATGGTATAACATACCGGCGTCTACTCATGCAATTTTGACGTTATAAGTTTTTGAGTTAAAAAGTTAAAATTAATTATCAAAAACTTCCATACAAAATTAATTAGTTAATTATGGAAAATAAATTTTGGCAACCCTGTGGAGATGAACATGGAGTCCTTTGTTCCTTCTACACCTAAAGTCAGAACTGTACTACAAGCGATAATAATAATTATTATTGTATCGTTATGCAATTTGGCAATTCATTACAATTTAGAAATCATTGAAAAAAGAAACTAATCAATACTTAATTATTGATCGAAACTTCAACGAAGTAAGCCGAGAAATTAATCACAGAGAAAGGTGGCTCATGAATTAAGGATAAGAGACCGACTTCGACTTTCGAAGTCCGAAACTAGTCAAGCATTTTTTTATAAAATTACGAGAGTTCTACTTTGAGATTTGCATTTCATGCTGAATGATTATTTTAGATCGCTACTGTATTTTATCGCAACGCTCGCGCTGGCAACGAGGCTTAACATACGGTATTATTCGCAGTTCATTGATATTGAATCAGCTGTTTTAAGGGATGCCACCTGAACATTTATGCAAAAATTTTGAAGTCCTCATAACTCCCCCAGGATATGAGTCTCATATTTTTCCAATATATCTATACAACATCTAACATGGGCAAAGAGCATAAAGAACCAGGGGGTAGAGGTACAACTCCATACAACGGGTACCATAGTTCTAAAATAAATTCTAGATGGCGTTACTTGTCTCGAATAAGTATAAATTTTGTTTAAATCAACCGAAACTCAATGAAAACATGTATTTTGTTGTTTTACTTTATTTTACCTATTTATTTATTAAGTTTAATTAACTATTAAATATAAAATTTTCATAAAATCCGATAGCAAAAAGTTTATTTCAAAGCTTTCGTTTTAACGCCATCTAGAGCTAAGCAGAAGAACTACAGGGTATCAGCGATGATAAGCAGATTTTTGAATGCTTTTTACTTAAGTATGGCGTTGTACCTCTACCCCTGGTTCTTTATGCTCTTTGAACATGGGCAGCCGCGGGTATGTTATACTAATGACCTTATAGACCTATTACACTGCACTTTCCACAGGGACCCTTTCACTTGAATCAGTGTAGTGTAATAAGATTTAGGGAGAAAGGGTCCCTGCTCTGATCTTTATTGCAATGTAATAACCGACGCTCTTAATTGCGGCCTCGCCCACCGTTACCACAGGGCCCTGTGGAAAGTGCAGTGTAATATTGTATATATATAATATTGTATATTACACCTTGTATAATAGGCATGATGACTGATTTTGAAAAATGGTCAGATTATGTTCGGAAGTATCTACTATTTCGAAAAAATGAATTATTTCAGAAAAAAAATAAGGTTTGGTAGATAAAATTGGCATTTGAAATTTAAATTTTAAAATTCACGCCAAAACGCTAGCGAGTGACATGGCGTCGTTTGTGACGTCACTATTGTTATTACCAATGTACTCTGTGCAGTGTGCAGTAAACAATAGTATGATTGTCAAAGCTCGAAAACAAACAATTGTGACGTCAATCGCTTCTTGGTGTTTAATCCATTATGGCGGATTGCTGTATTTTACAGTTTTATTTTATCAAAATAAACAACAATCTCACTCGAAAACGAAAAAATAAATACGTTTTTTATAATCCATGAATCCTACTTTATTAGATAAATACATAATTTCATTGATTCTTGGTTGCTGTCATCATGCCTATTAGACAATACAATATTGCATGTGGGTAGGTGTATAAAAAGTGTGAGTGCTAGTGACCGTGTCAGCGTGGGCGGGCATGGAGCCGAAGAAGAGCAGCGAGACCCGCCGCCCGAGGCCCCCCAGCCAGCCGCTGGGCGGCCGCAGGGTCTGGCACACGACCGTGGCCCGGCCCTCTGTCGACAACGCGCTCACTGTACTTGCCGGAATCGGGTATGTTGCATGTGGGTACTTTAATAATAAATCAGTTCTGCCACCGACCAGAGGCCCAAATAAGTAAGCCAATCGTAATCATTTGACAGTTCATAACGTGTAACTCGAACTTTTTAAGGAGTACATACATGCGTATTGACTTACAAGCATCTATGACCTCCTTAAACAGGTCGAATTATACGTTTGACAGACGATTACGATTACGATTTCCTTACATAATCGGGGAGCCGGTCTTTCATTGTGTCTCTTGCGTATTTATTACATTATTAATTATAATATCTAACTGGCGACGAGTAAAAACACGTTTAATTGTAAAGTTAGCGATCGTTTATCGAAATGCCGATTGGTAAAATTGAGTTAATTATATTATCTAACTGGGTATTTTTGACTTGGGTATTTGACTTTTCTATGAAAAGAGCAACTGCTGGGTTTCTTGCCGATTCTTCTCAGTTTCTTTCCGAACCGGTGGTAGAGTCTTAACGTTTCATAAGTGACATAAGTTGTCCTACATGAAATAAATAAATGGCGACGAGTAAAAACACGTTTAATTGTAAAGTTAGTGATCGTTTATCGAAATGCCGATTGGTAAAATTGAGTTAATTATATTATCTAACTGGGTATATTTGACTTGGGTATTTGACTTTTCTATGAAAAGAGCAACCGCTGAGTTTCTTGCCGATTCTTCGCAGTAGAATAGAATCATCAACAAAATAAAAATAAAATCATCATCGAACCGGTGGTAGACTCTTAACGTTTCTTAAGTGACATAAGTTGTCCTACATGAAATAAATAAATCATTTATCATTTATTTAGTATTGACAACTAGTCAAATCAGCAACTTTTTTTCAAACGTCAAAACGCGGGCTCAGTATGGGATTTCGTGTGAAATTTTGAGTTGTGACGTCATCAGCAACTTTTTTTTCAAAGGTCAAAACGCGGACTTAGTATGGGTTTTTGTGTGAAATTTTGAGTTGTGACGTCATCAGCAACTTTTTTTACAAACGTCAAAACGCGGGCTTAGTATGGGATTTCGTGTGAAATCTTGAGTTGTGACGTCATCAGCAACTTTTTTTTCAAACGTCAAAACGCGGGCTTAGTATGGGATTTCGTGTGAAATTTTGAGTTGTGACGTCATCAGCAACTTTTTTTTCAAACGTCAAAACGCGGGCTTAGTATGGGTTTTTGTGTGAAATTTTGAGTTGTGACGTCATCAGAAACTTTTTTTTCAAACGGCAAAACGCGGGCTTAGTATGGGATTTCGTATGAAATTTTGAGTTGTGACGTTATCAGCAACTTTTTTTTCAAACGTCAAAACGCGGGCTTAGTATGGGATTTCGTGTGAAATTTTGAGTTGTGACGTCATCAGCAACTTTTTTTTCAAAGGTCAAAACGCGGACTTAGTATGGGTTTTTGTGTGAAATTTTGAGTTGTGACGTCATCAGCAACTTTTTTTACAAACGTCAAAACGCGGGCTTAGTATGGGATTTCGTGTGAAATTTTGAGTTGTGACGTCATCAGCAACTTTTTTTTTCAAACGTCAAAACGCGGGCTTAGTACGGGATTTCGTGTGAAATTTTGAGTTGTGACGTCATTAGCAACTTTTTTTTCAAACGTCAAAACGCGGGCTTAGTATGGGTTTTTGTGTGAAATTTTGAGTTGTGACGTCATCAGAAACTTTTTTTTCAAACGGCAAAACGCGGGCTTAGTATGGGATTTCGTATGAAATTTTGAGTTGTGACGTCATCAAAGTTCGACGCACTTTTTTTTACTTTATTCGGTAATTTAAAATGGTTATTCAAAATACAACTAGCAGGGGACGTGGATATTACTACTTTTGGGAGATCCTTTATTTAATGATCATTAAAAAATAATTTATCTCTGTAGTAGTCAAATACCCAATTACCATCACCACCACTACATTTTATTAAATATAGTGACATCCAACATATATATTTATTTTAATTATTATTTACACAATTGACGGAGCACTCAAATCTGGAAACAGTGCAGCTCACACGGAAAAAAAAACACTTCCAATCTCACGACCATCGTGAGTTGAGCAAAACTCGCAACAAAAAAGGTCTCTGACACAATATCGTCAGAGGATAACTGGGTGCGAAACAAAAAAAAACTGGTACGCTAAGACTATTGGCTATAGGTTTTTGCAGGTAGGGTGGTAACTAGCCACGGCCGAAGCTCCCCACCAGACCGGACCAGAGAAAAGTCAGAAATTACAAATCCCCTATTCCCAAAAACCCTGCCGGGAATCGAACCCGGGAACTGTCACGTTAAGGCAACAGCGCTCAACTACGCCAGAGAGGTCGTTTCAAAAAGCCTTAAAAGGGAGGATTTACAGGCCTATTACACTACACTTTTTACAGGGCCCTGTGGTGGGTGGAGGTAAGGGTGGGTGTGGCTGTGGCCGCTAATAAAAGCGTAGCTTACTACACAGCAATAAGGACCAATTTAGGGATCTTTTCTTCCTAAATCCTATTACACTCTTATTACACTACACTAATTTAAGTGTAAGGGTCCCTGTGAAAAGTGCAATGTAATAGGCCTATTATGGTGGTGTACGGGAGCGGGTGATATGGCTCGACCGTAACAAAGGATAATCATCCTCCGAGCGGGTGTTGTGCCCGGGGACCACTGGTCCGACCGTTCATCTTTGGAGGTGGTATATATAGCGTAATCCAGAGAACGCTTCGTAATCGTGAGTTGGGCTCTTCGTGGTCGCGTGAATCGTACTAGTGATGCCATCTAATAGATTATGTGCGGACTGTAAAGACCGCCACAGTAGAATACACACACACACACACACACACACACACACACACACACACGCGCGCGCGCGCGCGCGCGCACACACACATACACCCGCACACACACACACACGGGCGCGCGCACACACACACACACACCCGCAGACACACACACACAGTCGTGCAGACAGGCAGTCGTTACACTAATTCACACACACACACACAGTCGTGCAGACAGGCAGTCATCACACTCATTCACACACACACACACACGCACACGCACACACGCGAGCGCGCCGCGAGAACACCCACCGTGCGCGGTGGTGACGCTGACGAGGGAGCACGTGGTGGTGGCCAGCAGCAGGCCGCGCCGCGCCCGCACTCCTGCCCCGCCAGCTCGCAGCTCACGTCGCTGTACTCACACACACGCACACGCACACACGAGAGCAACCCACCGTGCGCGGTGGTGACGCTGACGAAGGAGCACGTGGTGGTGGCCAGCAGCAGGCCGCGCCGCGCCCGCACTCCTGCCCCGCCAGCTCGCAGCTCACGTCGCTGTACTCACACACACGCACACGCACACACGAGAGCAACCCACCGTGCGCGGTGGTGACGCTGACGAAGGAGCACGTGGTGGTGGCCAGCAGCAGGCCGCGCCGCGCCCGCACTCCTGCCCCGCCAGCTCGCAGCTCACGTCGCTGTACTCACACACACGCACACGCACACACGAGAGCAACCCACCGTGCGCGGTGGTGACGCTGACGAGGGAGCACGTGGTGGTGGCCAGCAGCAGGCCGCGCCGCGCCCTCACCAGGCGCGCGCACTCCTGCCCCGCCAGCTCGCAGCTCACGTCGCTGTACGCGCCCTCCGCCCCCACCGACGGCCAATAGCGGACCACGCCCTCCGGCGACACGCCGATGCACGAGGCCATCTGCACGCGGGACGGCATCGGTTCAACTCGCACACGCTTACAACTACACTTTTTTGTTTTCTTTTCGAAGTGAAACTTCTTTAGAATTGGGTATTTGACTCCTAGTGAAATAAACTCTTTTTTAGTGATGAGTTTTTAGGATCTCCCAAAAGTCGTAATATCCACGTTCCCTGATAGTTTTTTTTTTTTTTTTATATAAATTTAGTTTTTGAAGAGCTTTTATAGGTGTCCTATAATCTCAGCCCTATCGTTACACGCTACATACATTAATCCTAATTATGATTAATTCTAAACCTATAGCAATTTGAGAGAATCACTGATAAATTTATATACTTTTGTTGCTGAAACACTCAAAGGTTCACTAAAAGTTTTACTTTGAATAACCATTTTAAACTATCGATTAAAGTAAAAAAAGTGCGTCGAAATTTGATGACGTCACAACTCAAAATTTCATACAAAATCTCATACTAAGCACGCGTTTTGACGTTTGAAAAAAAAGTTGCTGATTTGACTAGTTGTCAAATGCCCAATTGTTGTGATTTGAAAATTCGAAAATTCTTTATCGTATAAAGAGACTAACATAGTCATAATAGGATTTATAGGCCTAATACACTGTACTTTTTACAGGGTGGGCGTGGCCGCTAGTTAGAGCGTCGCTTATTACGCAGCAATAAGGACCAATTCAGGGACCCTTTCTCCCTAAATCTTATACTACACTGTATCAAGTATAAGAGTCCCTGTGAAAAGTGCAGTGTAATAGGCCTATTACTACACTTATTTTTCTGCTTTAGCCTGTGAGAAAATGAGATCGAATACAAGTTATAATTATCTCATTCTCTTGTAGGCTACTTTTCTGAAGTTTCACTTCTGCGAAGTGTGAATTGCACACACATTTTTTTTCTTGCTGTTTTCTTCCCAGTAGAATTCTTTCCGCACCGGTGGTAAAATCATGACATTTCTACATAATATAAATTTCAAAAGCAGCATAAGTTGTCCTACATGAAATAAATCAATCATTTCATCATCATAATATAAAATTAGCCATTAGGTACTAGAAAAGTTACACATTCTAACAGCACCAGATCAAAATTCACCTGCATTGAAAGTTCAGCATATTATCGCTGTAGCAGGGCAAACTCAAACAAATCAGTGGTACATTACATCACGTCCAAACAAATGCTACTTGCAATTAAGTACTAATTTTAGTACTAAAATTTCATTATCATTTCATCAAATTCATCAATTGTCTCACATATCAATGCAATGCATTATTTTTCGGTAGATTGTAATCTGTTTGGTATATTATCCCGATAGAACCTAAGTACCTGATTGTTTATGTCGAAACCTAACCTTTCCTACAAGAAAGAGACATATTATTTATTATTTCAATATGGGTATTAATTTTCGGGTAACGTGACATATACACGAAAATGACAAGGAAGCTTGGCAAAGATTTGATGGAATGGCTCTGATAGTTGCTTAGATAAGATGATTATTTGTGCAATGGTGATGATGAAAAAAAAACGCAGGCTGAGTTTGTTGTGGGCTCTTCACAGACCAGGGCCCATTTGGAACCATAGCTTTAGTTTTAAGATACCGTTACTGATTATCACCATTATATTTTATAAATAACTAGACATCAATAAGTGTAGTATACCTACGTAAATTGAATATACATTATTTGACTTTGACTTTGACTTCATGCAAATAATATAAACTAAGAGTAGTTAGACCACAAAAATAGTAATGACCTCAGGAGGTTTCATGTTCAAAACTTTGGTGATGCGACCCTTCATGATGAGGGAGTGTGGGTTGTTGAGGTTGATTATTTGACTTTGACTTTGAACGCGTGATTACCTGAGCCCCCTCCTCGTAGAACAGCACGACCAGATCAGCCTTGTGCGCCAAGTCCGTCTGCGGCAGCGTGAGCTCGCGGGCCGCGGCCGGCGCCCCGGGCTCCCGGGGCCACGCCAGCACGCGGCGCCCCGCCACCAACCAGCACCAGCCGCACTCGGACATGCGGACACTCACGTCCCCACTTGCTAGACACCAACAAGTAATACTTTCTAATGTACGATACAAGCAGAGGTTATCACATTCTATACTAATACTAGCTGATGCCCGCGACTTCGTCTGCTTGATTTGAGGTTTTTTGGTTCCCGTGGGAAGTCTTCAATTTTCGTGAATAAAAAGTAGCCTAAGTGCTATTCCAGACTGTAATCTATCTCTGTGAGAATTTTCAGCCAGATTCGTTCAGCCATTGGGGCATGATTGAGTAACAAACATCCATACATCCATCCAAACTTTCACATTTATAATATTATTAGTAAGATAATAAAGAGGTAAAGTTTGTGCAGTTGTAGGGGGTAATCTCTGGATCTACTAAACCGATTTTGAAAATTCTGTTACCGATAGAAAGCCACATTATTTGTAAGTGTCATAGGCTATATTATCCTGAAAAATTAGGGAGTTCCTGCAGGAATTTAAAAACCTTATTCCACGCGGACGAAGTCGCGGGCAAGTCTGCTAGTATTTCATGTAATCAAAGAACAAGAAGCCTAATTCGCTATTATCCACCAAAGCAGATGATTATATGTGGTACAGCATGTAACTTGCAATATTCACCTCCCAATAAGCTAGCAGTTTGCACCAGGACAACACCAAGAATAAATTGGAAAATTTGGTGTGTTGTGCCCATGTGAATTCCTAGCTTATTGGGAGGTGAATATCACAAGCTACATGCTGTACCACATAGATTTGTCTGCTTTGGTGGATTATAGCGAACTTGTTCCTTGAGTACAAGTTTCTATTAGACTTAAATGAACACTTAGTTGACATGAAGTAAAAAGAATTCTAACCTTATCAAAATATTTTTTTAGAAGAGAAGAAGAAATTACAATACCCCACTGTTGTAGAGACATTATCAGACACTAAATGTACAATGTGCTTATGTATGTTGTACCAACAGCAACTTGTTTGATATTTTTTATTGCATATTTCAACACATCAATGGAACATCAATGAACACATTTGCTAAAAGTTGTTGATCTTTTCTTAGACTTCATACTAGTTTGGTCAGGTTAGTAATTAAATTTAATTTATTGTAAGGTAAGTTATAGGCATACTGTCAAGTGTGAGTACTGTGAGTTCTTCTGACAATGTACCAATTAATAACAAAAAGGTTGTGATTCTGAATTTTTGCGACCTTTCTTTTATTGCGTCTCTTCACCTGTATTAGTCTGAATATTTTTGTCACAATTGGCTGCTCCTAATATATGTTGCCCTAGACCTGTGCCTATAGGGCCTGAGGGCAAATCCACCACTGAGGATCCTGCTAAAAGGGACCCAAGTACCTCACAACCAAATACACAATGTGTCTTCAAATAACTAATTTTACTGGCAAGTTAACTGAAGATCTAAAATTAAATCTAAGTCTACATACATTTTCTGCAAGCATTAGTGTAAATCAAACCAACTTAAAGCTATCTTACCAAAAGTGAGTGTTTCAGTGACCATGACAGGCAAGGGCATTCCAAATGTTTCAATGGTGCTCAGGGGTGTCTTGTATATTATGTCACCAGACTGTTGCTCCATTGACTGCATGAATTTGCTAAAAAAAACATTTTCATGCAAAGTAAGATTAAAAAGTAAATTAACTTTTCGACTCAAAAAACTGTCGGACGTACCTAAATGAAAATTTTATAAATTAAGATCTACAGTGAGTGTCTCATTATAATAGCATAAGGTAAAGACTACGTCTTGTAAGAAATTAAATAGGTTAGGCCTCAGTTACCTTTGATTCTTTTTAGCTGAACCAAGTCCTATCGGTCTGCGGCCACCAATCGATTGTCTCACTCGAGGAGAAAAAGGGCTCCGCATACCACCACCAGTGCTGTTATATTCCATGTTTATTGTAAAATTAAATTAATTCAATCAAATTAACAAATCTTCCGTTGCCGCGATATTTTTCCAAAAATCAAAAATCAAAACGACATTCGAGATTGACAATTCACGACTTGTTATTTCTGCAAATGTCATTGTCTCTGGCAAATGTTACAGTCCACAGACATAATATAGAAAATAATCTTCCCTAAAATCTGTGTTACAGTCAAATAAAATAATAGGCTACAGATAAGCAAGAGGCAAGAACTTTTGTTCTTCTTTGTTGCTGACAAGAAATTGACCAAAACACTTGCTGCGCGTATGAAAATGCACAGGAAAAATTACATAAAAAACAAGTAAAAGCTATTTTTAACCGAATTCCAAAAAAGGGGGAGATTCTTAATTCAGTTTCTACAATCATTTTCATTTGTCTGAGGTTTTTGAATTATTTCAGTAGTTAGAGGATTGATTCACAAGTCTGCAACTCTGATGCTGCAGGGTCCTTATCAATAGGGATTTAGATTTCTTCATATGGTCAATAATTATTATAGTAGGAACTGAGCAACAGCTAATTTTGAACTATCAATTCCTCAATCCTGATGTTGCAGAGTACAATACAATTCTTTTTTTTAACCACTACAAGTTAGCCCTTGACTGCGATCTCACCTGATGTTAAGTGATGATGCAGTCTAAGATGGTAGCGGGCTAACCTGTTAGAGGCATGGCAGTTACATTAAACCCATACCCCTATTTGGTTTCTACATTGTACCGGAACACGTAATTGCTTGGCGGCACGTCTTTGCCGGTATAGGGTGGTAACTAGCCACGGCCGAAACCTCCCACCAGGCCAGACCAGGGAAATTATAGATTCCCAAAGTGACCCTGCCGGGGATCGAACCTAGGAGCTCCGCACGTTAAGACAATAGTGCCACACACTGCGCCAATGAGATCGTTCAATTTCAATTCAATTCATTTATTCAATTTAGGTACACTATAGGTACACATATTGACGTCCATTACTTACATTATAAAACGATTAGTTACAGAACTTCCTAAACATGGGAATTCAAGAACTTTTGATTTCGAATATATATTGTAGGTAACAAGTAACGACTTCATACTAATTATTAACCCCAAATCCCGACTTCTAACCCTGATGCTGCCTACAGCATAGTATGGATTTAGTAACTGTTGATGGTGAATCATTGAACTAATGAGTACACTAGTAAAATTAAAAATAAACCTTAAACATATAAACAAAAAAACAAATAAACAAATAAACATTCTTTTGAAAAAATCGATTTATACCAGCGAACGAAAACAGCACAAGCAGTTTCTTTTTTCGTTCGCTGATTTCTACACACTTAAGTTGAAGTTGGGCGAGCCTGACACGTCAACTTTGTGTCAGGCTGGTCAGGTTGGTTTGATTTCTCACGTGTGTAGAAATCAAAACAACTTCTTATTATGAAGGAGGTTCAGTGCATAATAACTGTAATGGTTTTGAAAGTCGGTGTTTTCTTTGATATGTATGGTATTTTAAGAACAGAAATTTTATTTTCTGATAATTTTAATTTTATTTTTTTGACCAGGGGATGTAGCGTAGTATTTATAAGTGGAGATGTCTATGGTATATGCCAAGTGTATCTGTGAGTGTATCCTATATGTCATTTGTCTCTGGCGAAGTGCGAACTGTCATACTTCAAAAAATCAACGGCAGCAACGGTTCCCGCTATTTATTTTCGGGACATCGCTGTTCTTTCATGAATTTTTGCTTTAGTTTGTTGATTACTACATTAAAAATATAAAATAAAATGAAAAGGTAAAGTTTACTATTTGAAGGTTTCTGGGTCGAGAACAAGATGTACATAAAGTCTATTGTGCTGGACGGGTTTAAATCCTACGGTAATCGAGTGGAAGTAACTGGCTTTGACCCGGAGTTCAACGCGATCACAGGTCTAAATGGTACAGGGAAGTCTAATATCCTGGATTCGATATGCTTTGTGCTCGGAATCACTAACCTTTCCAATGTAAGTGGTAAATTATTAGCCATCTATTTTAGTGCAAATAAACACTCAACTTCATTTAAAAGTACATAATGTTAAATTTTGCAATGGTAGTAGGTAGTGGTCAATATTTGTAGGCATGGAAAGATTTGGTCCTTACCAATTCTTATCAAAGTCTAACCTGTTGAGCTGTTAGTGGCTAGAGCCTCTAGAACTTCTAAAAGAGAACCTGGGCTCTATTTGAGACTCAGGAGTTGTCAATGTTTAATAAACTTGAAGTTTCGATGATTGCTAAATCTTTTGATTCTATAGAATGCACCAGTTTTAGTTAAAACCTCACCTATAAAGTAGCAAATCCTTTGTGTTTAAGGTAAGGGCTGGAAGTCTTCAAGAGCTGATTTACAAGCATGGCCAGGCAGGTATCACAAAGGCGACAGTGAGCATCACATTTGACAACAAGGACAAAGGCCAGTGCCCCATCGGCTATGAGAACCATGACGAAATTACTGTTACCAGACAGGTGGGAACTACTTAAAAGTAGAATAGAAGAGTTGAGGGCTTAAAAGATTATCACATTGCATATGGTGTCTATAACCCTGTCAATTAGTTGAATTTAGTTACAATTAAGTCAGTGTAGATTCCCACAAACTTATTTGACCCTGTGGCTAAAATTGGAACAAATTTTTATGAATGTCTATTTATTTATGTTATTTTTCATAAATACAAGAGGTGCAGTGACTAGGTCAGATAAGTTTGTCGGACTATAATTGGGATGATAACAGGGAATAGTTAATAATAAATTATTTTTTAGAGGGAAGTAAATTAGTTTTTACTTGTCAAATGAAAGCAATTTTACCAAGTAGCATTAAGATCACTAAATTGACAATTAAATGTATTTTTACTTGTTGCCAGTTAGATATTATAATTATTAACATAATAATTACACAAGAGCTACAATGAAAGACTGGGTTGTTGGGAGAATTGTTTTATAAGTTTTGTACCCACATACAACAGTTATTAAATAGAGGGCCATAAGATGTAAAATCATCATCCTCTGTTAGTTTTAAGTTTGATAATCATTTTAAACTATTGAATTAAGTAAAATAGTGCACTGAATCTGGATGACCCTATCATCAAGCATTTCATACAAACTCCCATACTAATTTTACTTACTTAACAAATACTCAATTGGTTATTCGACTGCTAGTCAAATAAATGATTTTTTAGTGATTATTAAATAGAGGATCTCCCAAAAGTTGTAATATCCCTGTTGCCTGATAATTTTTTGTGGAATAACCATTTTAAACAATTGATTAAAGTAAAAAATTGATTCGAACTTTAATGAAGTCACATTTCAGAATTTCATTTAAATCCCATACTTAGGACACTTTTTGACATTTGAAGTTGCTGCAGGGCGACCGCGTATCTTCTGCATCAATCATTGTTACAGTATCTATAGCTGTGTAAAAGCTGATTTATGGTATTCTTGCATGTCAATGGATGTTGCCCAATAGTGGAAGAGTGTTATCCAATCAGAGGTGATTGTGATCGTTACACTGTAGCTGTCAGTTTTAGCCGGTAGCTCAGCAGATTTGACTATTTGTCAAATCCTCAATTCCAGGTAGTGATGGGGGGCAAGAACAAGTACCTGATAAACGGCATCAATGTGCAAAACAAGCGGGTCAGCGACCTGTTCTGCTCCGTGCAGCTCAACGTCAACAACCCACACTTCCTCATCATGCAGGGCCGCATCACCAAAGTCTTGAACATGAAACCTCCCGAGGTCATTACTGTTTTTGTGGTCTAACTACTCTTAGTTTATATTATTTGCTTGAAGTCAAAGTCAAAGTCTAATAATGTTTATTCAATTTAGGTAGGTATGCTTATTGACGTCTAGTTATTTATAAAATATAATGGTGATAATCAGTAACGGTATCTTAAAACTAAAGATACGAGGGTTCCAAACGCGCCCTGGTCTGAGAAGAGCCCACAACAAACTCAGCCGGATTTTTTTGGAACTACTAATTACATCAATCAATCGTTTATTTGCAAGAACCATTGTACAATTAAAGTATCAAACTCAACTAATTAAAGAACAAACATTAACGTTATTGCTGACATGCAAAATAAAGTAGGTAATCAATACAATTTGTGACACCTTAGTCAATATGCCTGTGATT
Source organism: Erebia palarica (assembly GCA_964035005.1). NCBI lineage: Eukaryota > Metazoa > Arthropoda > Insecta > Lepidoptera > Nymphalidae > Erebia > Erebia palarica. The sequence continues at coordinate 26,662,250 of OZ035994.1, forward strand.
TTGTCCACATGTCTGTTTAGGTGGGAATCTTGTGGAAACTAAGTTTCCAGGATAACAAGTATTCTAAATTTGAATCAGCTATCTCAGTATTACAAACCTGTCAAAATTAAAAGCATCACCTGTACACACTGGTATCAAACTAAATTAATTAAAGAACAAACAATAACATGATAGCTGACATGCAAAATAAAGTAGGTAATCAATATAGTTTACGAAACCTTAGTCAATATGCCTGTGATTTTGTCCACATGTATTCTTTTTACCTAAACCCACCTGGGAATCTTGTGGAAATGTTAGTTTCCAGGATAAAAAATATTCCAAAATAGAATCAACTTTCTCTGTACTAAAACCTGTCAAAATCTAAAGCATCACATGTACACTGCATTTTATAATATCTAACTAAGAGATTAGTATTAATCTCTAATCTAATCTCAGAGATTAGTATTAGACTGCCTCGTTGGTCTAGCGGTTAGCGTAGTCGACTGCGGATCACGAGGTCCTGGGTTCGATTCCCGGTCGGGCATAAAAATTGTTAGGTATTGGGTTTTTCAATTAAGAAATTCTCAGTGCCAGCCCGGAGTTAGGAAGTTGGCGGTGTTTCACCCCCGTGACTCGGAGAGCACGTTAAGCCGTCGGTCCCGGTTATTATCACTAACATGATAATGGTCGTTAAAGCCCTCCAACCCGCATTGGAGCAGCGTGGTGGGTCTAAGCTCTAATTCCCTCTCTCCTATGAGAGTGGAGGCCTGTGCCCAGCAGTGGGACGTCAATAGGCTGTAGTGGTGGTGGAGATTAGTATAAAAACTAAAAAGAGAATATTACATACCAAATTTACACCAGTAATTGCATTTCCTGATTTATAGATTCTGTCAATGGTGGAGGAAGCAGCTGGTACGAGGATGTATGAAACCAAAAAGCAAGCAGCACAGAAAACTATTGAGAAGAAAGATGCCAAACTGAGAGAACTCAATGATGTAGGTGTTTAAAATGAATATTATTAGTTACTAGCTGATGCCCGCGACTTCGTCCGCGTAGATTGAGGTTTTTAGTTCCCGCGGGAACTCTTTAATTTTCCGGGATAAAAAGTCCTATGTCCGTCTCCTGGTTCGAAGCTACCTCCCCACCAAATTTCAGCCAAATCGGTTCAGCCGTTCTTGAGTTATAAATAGTGTAATTAACACGACTTTCTTTTATATATTATATAGATTAGTATAGTAGTAGTTACATATTAGTATTACTAGTGTAAGTCATCAATAACTATTAAAGGCTGTATTGAGTAGCTGACAGATAACCTATAGCCCAAACAGGCTCCGTTGCGGCGTGATTGAAGGACCAACCAACAAACAAACACTTTCGCCCTTGTATTAGTAGTATAAGTTTTTCCTGTACATTCTAGACATTTTTTCAGTTCTGTTTTTTGAGGAGGCTAGTGCCTTGATTGATTACCATTTCACTTTCCCCCATTGAAGATCCCCATCAATGGGGATTTTTAGAAAATGTTCACAAATTCCCATTGACTTCACCAATCAACAACTTGGTATTCATTAAAGTTTGTACTATACCTTTGGTGCTTACTTAATACTAATTAAAACCTTCTTTTAAAAGATTATAATTAGTATTTTTAGTTAATTGTAATGCCCTAGGTTAAAACACGTGCTAATGATATGAAAATGTTACAGATAATAAAAGAAGACATAGCTCCCAAGCTGCAGAAGTTGCAGGACGAGCGGGCACAGTTCCAGGAATACCAAAAGGTTGTTCGGGAATTGGAAAACGTCTCCAGACTCTATGTGGCCTGGAAGTAAGGAAAGACAGTGCTACCAGATTGTTATGAAAAACTAGCTTTTTGCCCGCGACTTCGTCCGCGTGGATTGAGGTTTTTTTGGTTCCCGCGGGAACTCTTTAATTTGTAGGCTCTCTCCAGGTCCTCAACTATACGCATGCCAAAAATCACGTCGATCCGTTGCTCTGTTGCGGCGTGATTGAAGGACTAGCCAATAAACCAACAAACAAACATAAATGCGAAAGTGTCGCATTTATAATATTAGTATGAATAGGACAACTTTTTATCACATAATGAAAAGTCAAAACTCTAGCACCGGTTCGGAAAGCTGTTCTACTGAGAAGAGCTGCCAAGAAACTCAGCTGATGTTCTTTTCATGAAAAGAATAATGTTACAAGATGTAGCTGGTTCTTTCCATTACATCACTATTATCTTATATAGGCTTCATTATTTTACAATTTGACAATAGCAAATGTCGAAACGTGTTGTTTAGTTAGGAGATGACGGCCGATAGTCATTGGCTTGTTTCGATTGTTAAATAAGTTGTTGATTGTTAAAACTAACAATATTAAGCTTTAAATATCTATGATCTTATGTGTGTAATATATTAAGTAGGCACTAGTCATAATATTGTGTTGTTCTAGGGTAGAAACTGTTCATAAAACATAGGAAAAAGGAACCTGCTATTAATAGGTATATAATCCAAATTAAAAGCTGGACACTTAGAACCTCCCAGCTCTATAGCGTGTCTCCTCCATTCCACGCGTCATTGCCGAGGTTTATTGTACCCATTTGGTACAAACGCAAGCCATAAAACCAAGAATTGAATTGAATTGAGATGATTGTTTGTGTGGGTTAGACGCTTAACAGATAATTTACGACTCCGACTCCTGAGTAGTGATTTAGTGCCACAAAAATTGACAGTATATTCTGGTTAGACAGGATATTACAAAGCTCATGTTGAGAAATTAGGTAGTATTCGAGCTTTGTATTGCCAGCTTATAACCAAAAATAATAATTTTAGCGAAATCAAATATAGTACCTACATATTTAGGGAACTACTAATAATTAGCCACAGCAATGGCTATTAGCTACCTATTTGGGCGAAGATGGGATTTCTAAACACCTTTAAAGAATATTCTTAGGTACGAATGAAAACGACTAGGTAGATACCAAAAGCCAGCTAGACCAAAGGAATAAGAGTGCGGTTTTCCTTTTCCCATCAAAAATTTGATAGGCTAGATATTCGCTAGATACCTGCTCCGATCTCTCCCTTTCTGCCTCGTATTTCTCATTTTTGAGTGCTATGACCCCTTCCCGTTGGCAATATAATGTTCTTAGAACCTTCTGCGTATGAATGCCGAAGGGCCTAAGAGAAGCTATAGACACAGCGAGCGGTAGGGGCTAATGTTTTCCGACTAAGTAGACTACTTTACATTAAGGCCATATTTATCGAGCTAATAGATCCACTTGTTGTGTTGTCTACATATTGTAACCTTTTCTTTTCTATGAAAAGAGCAACTGCTGAGTTTCTTGCCGGCTCTTCTCAGTAGAATTAACTTTCCGAACCGGTGGTAGAGTCTTAACGTTTCATAAGTGACACAAGTTGTCCTACATGAAATAAATAAATAATTTCATTTCATAAACCCCCTAATTTAACGATCGAAAAGCCCTCAATCAAATACTTGTCAAGGTATTTGACAAGAAGTCATATCAGCAATCTGTTTCATAGGTACGTGTCAGCAGAGGAGAGCACTAAGGAAGCTGCCGACAAAGTTCTAGAAGTGCAGGACGACATCAAAGCCAAGAAGGAAACCATCAAGAGCAACGAGAAAGAAGCTAAGGAGTTGGACAAACAAGTCGTCGAGATTAATAAGAAAATTGATGAGGTCAGGCATGATTTAAGTAATTTGTTTTTCGTGGATGTTTGTTTCTCAATCACCCTAGAACGGCTGAATGGATGATGTACGGCAGCAGGTGATATGGCTCGACCGTAACAAAGGATGATCATCCTCCGAGCGCGTGTTGTGCTCGGGGACCACTGCTCCGACCGTTCATCGTTGGAGGTCGTATACAGGGTTACAGGAAAAGTCGACCTAGATCCATTAAGGGCGTGTAGTACACATCATTTCTGAATGATTTCACTATGGAACCCCCCATCCTAAACTTAACCGTTTTCGAGATATTCGAGTTTATTTTTTTTTATGAAAATGCCCAATTTTTCGGCTATTGAATTGAATATTTTGAATTTTTTTGACTCTTATGATTATTTTTTTGGTTTTTTACATGAAGAATGAGATGCTTAATGACCTCAATGACTAAAATTGCACGTAAGTTAACTAAATAGTTCATTGTAGACGATCGAAACTTAAGAAAATAAGTACAAATTATAAAAAAATATTTTTCTTTTCTGGATATCTCAAAAAATTATTATGGAACTTGCTCTGCAGATGTGCTTAAAAACATCTACATTTTATCAGCTATCCAACGAGGTATAACAACCTAGGGTTGTATTTAAACTCATAGAAAAAAACATAGTTGGAAAGGTTCAGGTAGTAGGTCTAACGGGTGATTGTAGTAAGCTAAATGAAACAATAAATCAGTTCAAAATAACATTTATTCACCTAATGTTTTTGAATAAATTTTTATAGTTCATGTTCTACGTGTCCACCTCTATTTCGCACACATTTTCTCATTCTTTCACGTAGTCCACTTTTCACTACACCAGTGGTTAATGTTCTTCTTATGTCGTTAGCAGCATTAATTATCCTTTCTTTGAGAACTTCCACTGACGATATGGGGTTGGGCTCACTGTAAACGAGGCTCTTCATGTGCCCCCATACATAAAAATCCATGGGGGTCAGGTCGGGACATCTGGCTGGCCAGGGTAAAGGACCACCTCGTCCAATCCATTTGTTAGGATAGTTAGTGTCCAACCATTCCCTAACGCTTCTTCTGAAATGACCAGGGCAGCCATCATGTTGAAACCACATGTCCCGCAGTAATTGTAATGGGAGATCATCTAGTAGGTCACCTAAGTGATCTCTTAAGAAATTTTCATAAGTTTCACCATTCAGATTGTTTGGAAGAAAGTAAGGCCCAATCAAATGGTTGGAAATGATGCCCATCCACACATTTACACTAAATCGTCGTTGTGACCCCTTTATTCTTTTCTTATTTGGATTGCCTAGTTCTTTAGGAGCCCAATAGTGTGCGTTATGGTAATTAGTAATCCCGTCCTTATCGAATTTGGATTCATCTGTCCACAATATTAATTTTAGGAAATTCGGGTCCTCGATATCTGCATTGAGCATGAATCTGCAGAAGTCCATGCGTCTCGCGGGATCTCCTTCTTCAATTACATGTACCGGCGTGTAGTGATAAGGATACAGGCCTGCCGTATGAACCGTAAACCACACTTTCCACTGAGTTAGGCCCAGTTCACGGGCAACAATATTGGTCGAAGTGGTTGGGTCTCTTCTGAACCGTTCTACGATTTCGTTGTCTTGTTCCTCGTCGTCATCAATGACACGTGGTCTTCCTAAGTCCGTACGTCGTCGCGAAACAGAGCCAGTTTCACGAAGTCGTCGGTAAACTCCGTCGAAAACGCTCACATCAGGTACTCGACGGTCGGGATAGCGTCGCATGTACTCAGTCCGAGCTTGTGCGGCCACGCAATTGCAGCATCCGTAGCAAATAAGCATATCCGCATATTCTTCGTTCGAGTATGTTGCCATTTTCAACAGTCCAGTATCACAAGCACAAATCAGAGTCCAGTAAACAAGCACAGTAGTCACAGTTAGAAAAATCAGTCCAGAAACAAAGCCAAGTCGTGTGGGAATCCGAAAGCACAATAATTCGCATCTACCATGGACGAATCGCATGAGCAGACTAAAATGGATGGCAAGCAAACAAACGACCAAATACAAAACAATGGGCATGTTGTATCCCCAAACTTGTTTTTGCACATTATTTTTCTCACTCTCACCTGCATAAATCGTAAGTTGTCTCGCTCACACGCACCGGATTAACTTGAAGGACAATAGCCGAGGGACCCGTTAGACCTACTACCTGAACCTTTTCAACTATGTTTTTTTCTATGAGTTTAAATACAACCCTAGGTTATTATACCTCGTTGGATAGCTGATAAAATGTAGATGTTTTTAAGCACATCTGCAGAGCAAGTGCCATAATAATTTTTTGAGATATCCAGAAAAGAAAAATATTTTTTTATAATTTGTACTTATTTTCTTAAGTTTCAATCGTCTACAATGACCTATTTAGTTAACTTACGTGCAATTTTAGTCATTGAGGTCATTAAGCATCTCATTCTTCATGTAAAAAACCAAAAAAATAATCATAAGAGTCAAAAAAATTCAAAATATTCAATTCAATAGCCGAAAAATTGGGCATTTTCATAAAAAAAATTAAAACTCGAATATCTCGAAAACGGTTAAGTTTAGGATGGGGGGTTCCATAGTGAAATCATTCAGAAATGATGTGTACTACACGCCCTTAACGGATCTAGGTCGACTTTTCCTGTAACCCTGTATATAGCGTAATTCAGAGAACGCTTCGTAATCGTGAGTTGGGCTCTTCGTGGTCGCGTGAATCGTACTAGTAACGCCATCTGTTGGATTATGTGCGGACTGCGAAGACCGCCATAATGAAATTTGGCTACTTTTTATTCCTGAAGATCAAGGAGCTCGCGCGTAAACCTAAAACCTCAATCCACGCGGACGAAGTCGCGGGCATTGTCTCGTAATAAAATAAAGCCCAATCTAAACTTCCAATAGGCATGATGACTGATTTTGAGAAATGGTCAGATTATGTTCGGAAGTATCTGCTATTTCGAAAAAATATATTATTTCCGCAGAAAAATAAGGTTTGGTAGATAAAATTGGTATTTGAAATTTAAATTTTAAAATTCGCGCCAAAACGCTCGCCGGTGTCATGGCGCCGTTTGTGACGTCACTATTGTTATTACAAACGTACTCTGTGCAGTGTGCAGTAAACAATAGTGTGATTGTCAAAGCTCGAAAACAAACAATTGTGACGTCATTCGCTTCTTGGTATTTAATCCATTATGGCGGATTGCTCTATTTAATAGTTTTATTTTGTCAAAATAAATAGCAATCTCACTCGAAATAGAAAAATAAATACGTTTCTAATAATCCATGAATCCTATTTCATTAGATGAATTTGTAATTTCATTTTTTTTTTATCGTATGGCGTTTAGAATATAAGCGTTATTATGATGTAAAATTTGTCTTGGTCAGATAAGTAAGTCAAAAAATTTAGCACCTACATTGCAAAATCACACATGGATGCCCAGTCCATTCAACCATGTAACAACCGGGGCTGGGAGGTCAAAAAGGTCCCCGGGTGAACCCTGGTAGGCGCGAGTAGGGCAGCGCTGGATGATGTTCCATATTCTGCTCTTCCTCACCACACTCACACATGGGAGAGGGTTTCCAGCCTCATTTAATAATAGTTTCATTGATTCTTGGCTACTGTCATCATGCCTATCGTCGTTCGTCCACGGGTCCAGGAGAGCGGCAGCGCGCTCAAGCGGCTGGAGGCGGAGCTGCAGAGCGGGGAGCAGAGCGAAGCGAGCTCGGCGGCGGCGCACAAGGCGGCGCGGGACGCGCTGGCCTCGCAGGAGAAGCGGGCGCGCCTGCTGGAGCGCGCGCTGGCGGACGACAGCGCCGCGCTCGCCGACAAGAAGCGAGTGCTGGACGAGGCGAGTACTAGCTGTTTCCACCTCACCAGCTCACTCGGTGAAAAAAAAAACGAATTTTGCTCACTGTTTTTGAATTGGAGAAATATAATGCTTGAAAACCAGTGAGCAAAAGTAATTTTTGCTCACTCAGTGAGAAAAAGCGAATTTTGCTCACTGAGAGACATATAATGCTTGAAAAACAGTGAGCCTGCTTAAACACCAGTAAACATAAATAGTTTTTACTCACTCAGTGAGAAAAAGCTAATTTTGCTCACTGGTTTTGAATTAGAGAAATATAATGCTTGAAGTAGTTTTGGCTCACCAAGTGAGCAAAAACTACTTTTGTTCTCTCAATGAGACAAAGCTAATTTTGCTCACTGGTTTTGAATTAGAGAAATATAATCCTTGAAGACCAGTGAGCGAAAGTAGTTTTTGCTCACTCAGTGAGAAAAGGCAACTTTTGCTCATTCGCTTTGCGGTGTTTAATCCATTAAGGCGGATTGCTGTATTTTACAGTTTTATTTTATCAAAATCGAAATAGAAATATAAATACGTTTTTTATGATCCATGAATCCTATTTCATTGGATAAATTCATAATTTCATTGATTCTTGGTAACTGTCATCATGCCCATTGTGAAATGCCCGATGGCCAGGTGTCGTCAACGTTCGAGAAGCTGCGCGCGGCCAGCGACTCCAGCGAGGCGGCCCTGGCGGAGGCGCAGCAGAGGTTCCTCGCCGTCAGCTCGGGGCTGGAGGGCGCCTCCGAGTCCTTGCAGGACCAGCTCATGGGTGAGGGGTGGCTTTCAAATGATAAATGATCTATTTATTTCATGTAGGACAACTTGTGTCACTTATGAAACGTTAAGACTCTACCACCGGTTCGGAAAACTGATTCATATGATTCTGATTTCATATTGATGGCTTTCAAATGATAAATGATCTATTTATTTCATGTAGGACAACTTGTGTCACTTATGAAACGTTAAGACTCTACCACCGGTTCGGAAAACTGATTCATATGATTCTGATTTCATATTGATGGCTTTCAAATGATAAATGATCTATTTATTTCATGTAGGACAACTTGTGTCACTTATGAAACGTTAAGACTCTACCACCGGTTCGGAAAACTGATTCATATGATTCTGATTTCATATTGATGGCTTTCAAATGATAAATGATTTATTTATTTCATGTAGGACAACTTGTGTCACTTATGAAACGTTAAGACTCTACCACCGGTTCGGCGAGATGATTCATATGATTCTGATTTCATATTGGTGATTCTCTAGTGGTTCGCCCCGAACTGAGACCTCGCTGTGTATTTAATTCCACGTAAGATGGTGCTAACGTCGATTATTTGTAAGCACAGATGAATAAACTTTTACAGAGCGCCATCTATTGACATCATTGTGGAGTTCTGTTAAAAATACAGAATCTCATTAAAAATTTAACTAGTGGTTCGCCCCGAACTGAGACCTCGCGGTATCCATTCACTGCACCGTATGCATTAAAACGCGCCGAATCTGATGACGTCAATCGTCATCCGCTTGCGTGGATGGGATACGTATACCAATTACCAACAGTATTTTACTAAAATGCAGCTCGGTGAGCGGGTGTTACGTAGCATACGATTTCATAATAAAAAAAATATAAAATGCGATGACTAAGACTGTGTGCTTGCGGCTCCTACGACGAGCAGTCTAGGTTCTCTCTCTTACGTTCATCATCATCTTTACTTTACATCATCTTTACTTACTTTTCTTAACTTACTACTATCTTTATTACTATCTCTATTACTTTATTATTATCTCTATTACTACTCTTTACTTACTATCTTTATTTACTTTACATCAACTCATCTTTACGTTCATAGACATCAATACTATCAGTAGATTATTTTTTTATTCCACGTAAGATGGTGCTAACGTCTATTATTTGTAAGCACAAACGAATAAACTTTTACAGAGCGCCATCTATTGATATAATTGTGGAGTTCTGTTAAAAATACTGAAAGTCATTAAAAATTAAATAATTTCGTTTCCTTATAATATTTATCTAATTTTAGTAAGTATTTGTTGTTCAAGTGCAGGATATAGTTCAAATAATTGATCAAGTTTTAGGCTCAACCTTTCAGAAAATTGAGAGTTCTGACAGAGGGACGGACGGATGGACAAGTGCAAATTCACTCAAGTAGACTCAGATATCTTCGCTTCTCTCGGTCAATAATTTGTGTGTTCTTCGACAAAAAAAGTTCTGTAGAGCTTTTTCAATCGATCTTTTGTTGTAACATGCATGCAGTCGAAAGAGACAAAACATAGCTGTTGATATTACTGGTCGTTATAACATGATCCCAAAAAAGTTTCTGGATTTGCCATTACACAAATTTAAAGCCTGTGTTAAACAGCATCTGTTAAGTCAAGGTTATTACGCTATTGATGATTTTATTTCTCAATAATAAAGTTGCATGGAAGCAACCGGCTTCGCATCCAACAAAGTTAAGTCAGTGTAATACTTGTTATGTAACATATGCACTGTATATTATTTACTTATACTGTATAAGTGTTTTACATTTTTCTGTTTATGAAAACGGCAACTATTGCCTTTCTTGCTGGCTCTCCTCAGTGGAATCACGTAACCGAATTCCGAACCGGTGGTAGAGTCTTGACTCATCATAAGTGGCACATGTTGTCCTATGTGAAATAAGTAAATCATTTAGCATATCCTGTAAGGCATTTTGCATACTACTACTGGCAGTAAATTTTGAATGGGACTATTTTTATAAAAAAACAACTGTTGTTATTTGTGGCACTTAGCAATATATGACCATAGAAACTAGGTTATGAATTTATTTATCACAATTTAATTATATTTAGTTCACACTTTGTCACGTAGCATACCTGCCTCGTTGGTCTAGTGGTTTGCATGTTCGACTGCGGCCGTCGAGGTCCCGGGTTCGAGTCCCGGGTCGGGCCAAAACAAGTATTGGGTTTTTCTGACTAGAGATTCTCAGTACTAGCCCGGAGTTAGGAAGTTGGCGGTGTTTCACCCCCGTGCGTCAGAGAGCACGTTAAGCCGTCGGTCCCGGGTATTATCACTAACATGATAATAGTCGTTAAAGCCCGCCAACCCGCATTGGAGCAGCGTGGTGGGTCTAAGCTCTAATTCCCTCTCTCTCATGAGAGTGGAGGCCTGTGCCCAGCAGTGGGACGTTAATGGGCTGTAGTGGTGGTGGTGGTTGTCACGTAGCATAAATGAGCAATATTCTCAGCACTACATTATAATAAGAACAAGGTTTTTCCCACTCCAATGTACCTAATTTCTTAGTATATAAGGTTAACGTTAATCTGTGAATATATTGCCATATTAACACGGAGTCTGTGTGTATCAACTTTGCTCTAACTCACAACAACTAGACGCAATCTGCAACATTATTCACATATTATATGTTGTTATAAATAAATTTCAGGACTGACCATTGAACTTGGCACCCATTTAGATCTCACTTCTTTTGTCGCTGAAGTCAACAACCAAGGCATATATATCACAATTTTGAATTTGGCTCTCATTTCACATTTATGTTTTTGATGGGATATATAAATTGCAGGACTGACCATTGAACTTGGCACCCATTTAGATCTCACTCTTTTTGTCGCTGAAGTCAACAACCAAGGCATATATATCACAATTTTGAACTTGGCTCTCATTTTACATTTATGTTTTTGATGGGATATCATTACTTTTTGTACAGAAATTATTGAACTCAATCTCAAACTCAAAACATATTTATTCAAAATATGTACCTACAAAGTACACCTTCTGAACGTCATGCTTACAGAGCATAAGACGTGATGGTGATAATTAACTACGATATCTTAAAACTAAAGCTACGAGGGTTCCAAACGTGCCCTGGTCTGAGAAGAGCCCGCAATAAACTCCGCTTTTTTTTTATTATCACCATCTCACAAATATTTGAAATTATATATATGTACTTATAATATAACATTACATAATCAGCCGTTGTAACAATTCATACCCATGCCTTGCTATCATTCAAATAATCCTTTACACTGTAATAGGACTTTTCTATTAGTTTAGTTTACGTTTTACATTAGTAGGTACTTATTATTTGGTGTAAGGTCAGTGTGTCACCCACCAGTAATTCTATTGTACGACTCATTGTACAAGATAATTAAAGACGAGAATTCTCAAGAAAAATATATAGTGTACCTAGAGTTACACTGACATTGACAGATTACATCTATGGTCAGACTACCTCTACAGCACATTTCTACATCTCATCAATTTTGATTGCAAAAGTTCAAAATCAAAAGTTTTTTGTGAAACATTGAAAACAAGCACGGTAAACAGTCGATATCACTAAAACCACTATAAACAATGAATACAAATCACAATGACTGACAGCTTGAACTGACGACTTCAAATACGTTTCTTCTTCTTTTCTGTCAATGACGTTTCGTTGCACAAAATGTATGAATACGAAGGTAAGGTTTTAATGCAACTATATTATTATTCATTATTATTTACATTAAAATAATAATTATGTGTCATTTTCAATAGTTAAGGAGTTACTACCACCGCTCAAAGCAGTATTGTTTCAAACTAACGGTTGAATGTCACGTACATTGACGTCCTTAAAATAATGATTATAACACTACAACATAAACGTCAACAATATTAAAATAATACGGCTTTAAGCAATGGTAGCATGCCTCGTGTCAGAGTTTTGATCTATCCTTTGATCATAAAAATGACGATTTTTGTACGTTTATATCTAAATAACCATTTGAGGTGTGCTTATGAAATTTGGAGCACATATGTATCTCACGGGTCTCAATATATGCGCCAAATTTGACATGTTTATGTGAAATAGTTTTTGAGTTATGAGGGGGTCAAAAGTGGCTCCAAATGGTTCGTGTAATATTACACACGGTGCTGCTCGCCAGTTTTTTTGAACTTTGGCTGGACACGCTTCCGCGTGTCTTGATGTAGGTCGACGCTTTGTGCATTGCCATCTGATCTCCGCAGCTGGTTTGGAGTAAGCCAAGCTTTATAACGAAGGTATAATACAGTGATTGCTACCTGGAAGGACATACGACAAAGTTGTATGGAAGCAACCGGCCTCGCATCCAGTGACCCACAAGTCAGTGTAATACTTGTAACGTATGTGTTGTGTTGTCTACATATTGTAACCTTTTCTTTTCTATGAAAAGAGCAACTGCTGAGTTTCTTGCCGGCTCTTCTCAGTAGAATCATCTTTCCGAACCGGTGGTAGAGTCTTAACGTTTCATAAGTGACACAAGTTGTCCTACATGAAATAAATAAATCATTTATCATTTATCAAAATAAATTATCAATATGACTTATTTGTACCACCCAGCGGCCAAGCAGGAGGCATCGGAGGCGTCGACGAGAATATCGCAGAGCACGATGGAGAAGAAGCACGCGGAGGAGCGGCTCAAAGCGTTGCAGAAGGAGTTCAAAGCCAGCAGCGCGCAGTACGACAAGGATCGGCTCAGCATCGAAAAGCATCAGGCGGAAGTCGATCAGTTGCAGGTAACTGACAGACCTTTTTTTTTTTTGTTTACGGGGGAAATCTTCCATAGGTACCCGACCACATAGGATCGGGTTATGCGGGATTTTTACCCACCAAAACCCCCTCGGTGACCGTCCTCAGCTCATAATGACTGGCAGACCTATTAGGCCTATTACACTGCACTTTTCACAGGGACCCTTACACTTGGATCAGTGTAGTGTAATAAGATTTAGAGAGAAAGGGTGGAGGTGAGGGGAGAGGTGGTATGCCCGACTCTAGATATTTCGTGACCTACGGACTAAAAACCTCCTCCGATCTCCATCTACTTCTTCCCGGTATCGCACTGAGCATTTCATCAGCAAGGTAGCCGTTTTTTTTTTAGGCAGAAAACCACAACATAAACGGCTACCTTTCTGATGAAATGCTCAGTGCGATACCGGGAAGAAGTAGATGAAGATCGGAGGAGGTTTTTAGTCCGTAGGTCACGAAATATCTAGAGTGAAGTCGGGCATACCAGTTCCTGGCATCCATGAGGAATTTCCTCCTCCACATTAAAAAAAAAAAATTAGGGAGAAAGGGTCCCTAAATTGGTCCTTATTGCTTTGTAATAGGCAAACGCCAAAACCACAGGGCCCTGTGAAAAGTGCAGTATAATGGGTCTGTAAAAGATAGCGACACTTTTGGTAACTATCTCCAGGAAGACTGATTCAGTATTTGGTGGGTGTGGGGCTCTCCACTGATGACGATAGTGAAGGTCTGCCCGCATGCTGATGGGCCTTTCACTCGATATGGCCGCTCAAAGACTTGTTATGGTTACCAAAATTGTACGGTTAATTCTTGTATAGTATTAAAGTAAGTACCTATGTAAACAGTATAAAAACTGGCGCTATTCATCGGGCCGTTCACTAGATATCACCTCTCAGGGACGTGATAAACTTACAAACTATAAATAATTATTAGATCGTATATAATATGACGCGTGTATTAAATTATATTGAGGGTAGAGCTTGAATTTAACAAGTAGCTATCTGTTACCATGCAGAAATTGTAATACTATGTACTTGGTTTTGTATACCTTAACGTTTTTAAATAAAAGTGTAAGTAGGTAGGGAACTGTTTTTGTAGAGTCCCTTCCTAATTAAAAGCACAACTTTTTAGGCAAAAGAAATAAAACTCTATACTAGAAATTTAGCATTATGGTATGATATTCAAGAGTAAGTAATTCACCTATTTCAAAGCAAATCTAGTAACGGAAAAGAAATTAAACAATATACAAAATTTAACACTTTTTATATTATTGAAAGATTCAAAGCATCAGTTCAAAATGAATACAAAATATTTATCTTTACAAGAATACTTATCTTTACTCTAGGTGGCTCGTAGACAAAAACTCCCTTATCTCATAAGAACAGTGGGTTTTATAGGTTAAGATTCCCCCCCATATACCCACACCTCTTTCCTATTCCAAGTTTGACAACGTAACAGCATTTTGTTTATAACAAACTGTATAACGGAATTAACAACGAATATATATTTCCAATCACTAATTAATATACTTAACTCTTAATTATTAAAAGCATTTTCAAGTTAATACACCATTTAGTTTAAGCTAGAAGTAGAAAAATACACCAAAGTCCAATCTAAGAATCAAAAGGAAGTATCAATTGATATACATAAATTCTTAATTACAGTAAATCATTACTCAAAATACAGTTATGACTAATCATTTATCACAATAATAATTATCAAATATTTATCTACATTTAAAACAGAATTATAATTTAATTAAGTAACTATTTTACAATTATCTCTTAAAACGCTATGATAGTCAATTGACCTATTTCTAAATTACATTATTTATTTGAAGCTTATCTATCAACACTTTGTGTTGCTAAATTATTAATTATTTATTTTAATAATGTCTACACTCTTTTTCTGAATAAACATAAATATTTAGTTTCACAAATATAATTATCCTATGGATATTACCAACATATCAAGTGAGAATACAAGTGTTGCCACACTTTAATAACAAATAATGTTTACCTTATACAAAATTCAGTGTTTACCCACTGTAATATTTAATTATTCCTCATGAATCACAAAATAGAGTTCTTTTATTTTCCAATAATCTATCACGTGCGTCGTCCGTCACGTTGATTTGATAATAAATTATGAAGGCGTAAAATTAACAGCCTTCCTGGAGATAGTTACCAAAAGTGCAGCTATCTCGTAATATATTTGATGTCTTTAATATAGTAATAATTTTTTTAATTATATTATTATGGTAGACGTAGTTCTCTTTGACGACAGATTTTTTGGAATTAGTCAGCCCATACTAATATTAGAAATGCGAAAGTGTGTCAGACTCCGAGACTCCCAAGGAAAATGGAGTAACCTAGTGACACAGTGGTACCCACGGGATGGGAAGAGAAATAAGGGCACAGACGTTGGGAGGACGAACTGACCGTGATTAAGGGGAAGTCTGAAAGTAGCGCCAGTGATACAAAAGATGAGGAGTAATAGGCTAGCATGGTATGGGCATGTTATGCGGAGGGATGACAGGGATATTACGAGAAGAATGATAGATATGTATGTAGAAGGAAAAAGAGTAGAGGGAGACCAAAGAAAAGAAGGATGGATTGTGTGAAAGAGGATATGCGTATAAAAGGGGTGACTGATAGATTGACGGATAACAGAAGAAAATATGTTGTGCCGACCACACGTAACGTGGGACAAGGGCAGGAAGAAGAAGATTTTTCACTTGTATCGGCAGTTCCTATGACTGCCATTTTTTAATTGATTTAGTATGACAGTGTGTGGTGTGCGCAGGCGCAGCTATCGGGCATGAGCTTCAGCGAGGAGCGCAGCAGGGAGCTGCAGGCGCTGGCCCGCTCGCTGCAGGCCGCCGTCCGCAGCACGCGCGACAGGGCGGACGGGCTGGCGGCGCGGCTGCAGCGCTGCAACTTCCACTACACCCCGCCCGAACACAACTTCGACAAGCGCCGGGTGTACGGTGAGCGATGCGTCTCTCTCTCTCCCCCCTCCCCCTCTCCCTTCCCCTCCCACCCCCTCTCCCCCCCTCCCCCCCTCCCCCTCTCCCCCTCCACCTCTCCCTCTCCCCCTCCCCATCTGACCCACCTCTCCCCCTCCCCCTCTGACCCACCTCTCCCCCTCCCCCTCTCTCCCTTCATCTCTCCCTCTCCCTCCCTCCCTTCATCTCTCCCTCCCTCTCTCCCTCCCTCTCTCCCTCCCTCCCCCTCTCTCCCTTCCTCCCCCTCTCTCTCCCTCCCTTCCTCTCTTTCTATTTCCCTCTCTCCCTCTCCCTCCTCCCCCCTCTCTCTCTCCCTTCCCCTCTCTCTCTCCGCGCCTTCCATTTACCGGCTTTGGTCAACGTTGCTTAACAAACGCAACTGGCTGATATGCGTTGTCGCAACCAGGACAATCGTCCCTCATGTGACAAGATACTTAACCCGTATTACGCAACCGTTTCATTACAACTACTACTAGTGGTTCGCCCCGAACTGAGACCTCGCGGTATCTATTCACTGCACCGTGCGCATTAAAACGCGCCGAATCTGCAGCCTGATTCTGTAACTCAGTGGTTATCAAAAAATGAAAGCCACTGACTTATATTTTTTATCCATTGAAGATTTATTATGAAATGTTCTTTCATTGTTTCATAGTAAACCTTCAATGGACAAAATATATATGTCAGTGGCTTTAATTTTTCGATAGCCACTGAGTTACAGAATAGGGGAGCTGATGACGTCAATCGTCATCCGCTTGCGTGGATGGGATACGCAGTATTTTACTAAAATGCAGCTCGTTCGGTGAGCGGGTGTTACGTTACGTAGCATACGATTTCATAATAAAAAAATTATGAAATGTGATGTAGTCATACAAGCACACAGTCTTAGTAGACTGTGTGCTTGCGGCTCCTGCGGCGAGCATGTCTAGATGAGCGCTCATCTTTACTTTCATAGACATCAGTACTATCAGTAGACTATTTTTATTCCACCTAAGATGGTGCTAACGTCTATTATTTGTAAGCACCAACGAATAAACTTTTACAGAGCGCCATCTATTGACATAATTGTGAAGCTCTGTTAAAAATACTGAAGCTCATTAAAAATTAAATAATTTCGTTTCCTTTTAATATTTATCTAATTTTAGTATTTGTTGTTCAACTACAGGATATAATTCAAATACTTGATCAAGTTTCAGGAAATTGAGAGTTCTGAGGTCAACTTTGGACGTTAGCTTAAAATTAGCTTAGCCCCCCATTTCGTCAATTTTAGGGGAAAAAATTAAAAAAAAAAAAATTTGGACTCTATTCCTAATATTCTTTCAAATGATATACCGCAATTCTATGTAACGCTATAAAAAATATTTTACTTCGCATTCGCTTCTATCAGAGCCTCCCTGAAATAAAGATTTTTATAACTTTTTAAGCCATATTCGGCTGGTGGCCATCGGTTTACATATTACATTTAAATTTGAAGTAAATACGTTCAGTAATTCAGAAGTCATAAGGCTCTGACAGACGGACGGATGGACAAGTGCAAATTCACTCAAGTAGACTCAGAGACCTTAGGTGCGATTATGTAAGAATTCTCTAAGTCTTCGTCAAAGTGAAATAAACCGTAATATCATTGAATTAGAGCTCAATTTCGTGTATCCATTCTCATACGTTTATGGTATCGTACATTCTTAAACGTATGAAATTGAGCTCTAATTCAATGAACTTACGGTTTATTTTACTTTGACGATTTGATCGACAATTCTTACACAATAGGGGGGCTCAGCTTCGCTCGGTCAATTACAAGATAATCGTCATGTTTTATAAGAAAATGTGACGTAAACGTTTTGTCTGTAGGCACGGTGTGTCGGCTGATAGATGTGCGGGACTCTGTGTACTGCACTGCGCTGGAGGAAGTGGCCGGCGGCAGGGTGAGTCCAGGGCGGCTTAAGCTGAGCCGGGGATGATGCCTAAGTCAAAATAGTACATTACTGCAGCGGCCAGCAAAACAGGCATTGAAGGACGAACGTGTAAATGTGGGCCGAGGCACACATACGTGAGTCCATCAAGTTAGTTAGTTCTTCATCCTAGTTGTGGCCAAGGCTTGTAACTTGACTTTTTCTCAAATAATGCGCGGAAATTAAAACTAAGTAGTACCTAGGCAGAACTTTTTATTTAAAAATATTTCTATTACTAAATAGTTTTATATTACGGCTCTAGCCGCCTCTTGAATTTGAGATGGCGTTAAAGTAAGTTCATCACACTCATTGTCTTCACTTGAACTCATTTTGTCAAATACATTTCAAAATCACTGACGAACAACAATATTTTTTCCCGCGTTATAGTGTTCATTTGTGTTTTTTTTTCAATAAACAGCTTTCTATTATAGGCTAGTTCGAAATTTAAATAAAACCTTTTATAAGTTACCTCCTTGGTTGCCATGTTTCGGACTAAAAGATCGTTCCATTTTTAAATTAAACGACAGATATGAATTTACTGTGTAATTTATTTCGCCGCTAAATCACGACAGATATGGATTTTCATACAACTTTTGCCGGCCGCTGCTTTCATGTATTTGGCCAGTACGGCAAGTTCGGTTTATCTCGAAGAAGGTTGTCAAAATAATGCTCAAATTTCCAAGCATGTTTGACAAAATATATATAATTTCTCACTGATTAATTATTAAATTGAGGGTTTCCCAATAAACCTAAAGTTCACATCCTAGGTTATTTTTGATTTTAATAATCATTTTACTTAAACCAACTATAGATTAAAGAAAACAGCGTTGACATTCTGTTGACGTCACGATGTATTTCATAAAACTTTCATACTAGAGACGCGTTTATAAGTTTGATCAAGAGTTGCTGAGTTGATTGAGTTCATTATCCCTATTGTGCAGGTTTAATGTAACAATACTGCTAACCTCTTAACGTCAACCCCTTTACACAATACTGAACAACTTTTGCTCTATGGTTTTAAAAAAAAAACATTTCCTAAAACTAAAAAACCAAACTTTTCGCAGGCCGTAATAGATTTATGACAGATTGTATAAAAAAGAAGTCTTTATTCTAATCAGAGTCTTAGAGAAAGCGGTCCCGGTCTGCCTCAGTGTTTGTAGTTTGATAGCTTGACCGTAACAATAGGATGTTACGCTCGGGGACCATTGATCTTTAGAAGTTGTATTATTTTTTTTTTATATATAATGCCTTTAAAAAAATATCTAAAATTACACCACAAATTTTGCAGACCAAAGCACTAGACTAAAAACAGGCTGGCGTTTGTAAATTGCAGCCCAAATATACCGTACTCTGCGTTAGGGCTGACAGAAAGATCGACGAAGTTAAATCACTAAAGTTCACAAAATGTTCACATAATATGTAGTGTAATTCAGAGAAGTGTAATTTTGACGACCTCCGCGGCGCAGCGTTGAGCGCTGTTGCCTTAACGTGCGGAGGTCCCGGGTTCGATCTGAATTTCCCTGGTCGTCTGGTGGGAGGCTTCGGCCGTGGCTAGTTACCACCCTACCGGCAAAGACGTGCCGCTAAGCGAATTAGCATTCCGGTACGATGCCGTGTGGAAACCAAATATGAGTTTAATATAACTGCCATGCCCCTAGCAGGTTAGCCCGCTACCATCTTAGACTGCATCATCACATACCATCAGGTGAGATCGCGGTCAAGGGCTAATAGGCCTATAACACTGCACTTTTCACAGGGACCCTTATTCTTGAATCAGCGTAGTGTAATAACTTTTAGGGAGGAAGGGTCCCTAATTTGATCCTTATTGCTGTGTAATAAGCGACGCACTAACTTGCGACCACGCCCACCCTAACCACAGGGCCCTGTGGAAAGTGCAGTGTAATAGGCCTATAACTTGTAGTGGATAAAAAAAAAACTTCACTATCGCGACTCAGGCTCCTACTAGCGCCATCTACTAGTAGCGCCTAGTAGCTACTAGTAGCGCCATGTATTAGCTCACTAGCGCCATCAACTAGTAGCGCCTAGTAGCTACTAGTAGCGCCATGTATTAGCTCACTAGCGCCATCTACTAGTAGCGCCATGTATTAGCTCACTAGCGCCATCAACTAGTAGCGCCTAGTAGCTACTAGTAGCGCCATGTATTAGCTCACTAGCGCCATCTACTAGTAGCGCCATGTATTACCTCACTAGCGCCATCTACTAGTAGCGCCTAGTAGCTACTAGTAGCGCCATGTATTAGCTCACTAGCGCCATCTACTAGTAGCGCCTAGTAAACTTCAGTATCGCGATTCAGGCCACTAGTAGCGCCATCTATTAGCTCACGAGCGCCATCTACTAGTAGCGCCTAGTAAACTTCAGTATCGCGATTCAGGCCACTAGTAGCGCCATCTATTAGCTCACGAGCGCCATCTACTAGTAGCGCCTAGTAAACTTCAGTATCGCGATTCAGGCCACTAGTAGCGCCATCTATTAGCTCACGAGCGCCATCTACTAGTAGCGCCTAGTAAACTTCAGTATCGCGATTCAGGCCACTAGTAGCGCCATCTATTAGCTCACGAGCGCCGCCGCGTCCCCAGCTGTACAACGTGGCGGTGGACTCGGACGCGACCAGCAAGCTGCTGCTGCAGCGCGGCCAGCTGCAGACGCGCACCACCATCATCCCGCTCAACAGGATCTCCGGCCACGTCATACCGCGCGCCAAGCTGAAGGCGGCGCAGGACATCGTGAGTTCTGTTCCTAATATTGACTAGAAGAAGAAAGAAAGAAAGAAAGAAAACATATTTATTCACAAATGGTGTTACAGACAAACATCTGTCATACGTAGCTGTACACACAAATGTATGTTTGTCTATGACACCACCCGGAATGGGTGTACAGCTCAGCCGTGTGTCCGGCATTATACATACAAATGCATGCATGTTGCCAGACGCTGATTTTCAGCTGTGACCCGGGTGACGTCACAGCTATCGGATATGAATACTTATACCTCTAACTATTTTAGAAGCAGGCGTTACTTTGCGGAAGTCCATCATAGTGAAGTCGATGCTGTGTAGAAACCGAAAGGGGTATGGGTTTAATACAACTGCCCCTAACAGGTTAGCCCGCTACCATCTTAGACTGCATCATCACTTACCATCAGGTGAGATGTAGTCAAGGGCTAACTTGTAGTGGATAAAAAAAATGAACTAGAAGTTTAATTCGCTATAATCCGCCACAGTAGACGGCACTGTGTGATACAGCGTGTCTTTCAACTGCAGCATGCGACACCCACCACCCAGCAATTCGCACAGGCACACCACCACACCACACAAATCCTCCAAGTCACTCTCAATGATTCTGAGTTCTATTCCTGTTTCTCAGAATAGGCGTGGTGATTGATTTTGAAAAATGGTCAGATTATGTTCGGAAGTATCTACTATTACGAAAAAATATCTTATTTCAGCAGATAAGTAAGCTTCGGTAGATAATATATGCATTTGACATTTAAATTTTAAAATTCACACCAAAACGCTAGACGGTGTCATGGCGTCGTTTGTGACGTCACTATTGTTTTTGCCGATGCACTCTGTGCAGTGTGCAGTAAACAATAGTGTGATTGTCAAAGCTCGAAAACAAACAATTGTGACATTCGCTTCTTGGTGTTTAATCCATTATGGCGGATTGATGTATTCTAAAGTTTTATTTTATCAAAATAAATAGCAATCTCACTCGAAATAGAAAAATAAATACGTTTTTTATAATCCATGAATCCTATTTCATTAGTGAACAGGCCCAGGCTCCATGGAGTGGTGTAAATGAAACGACTCCGTACTGAGCGAAGACACTTATTCAACATCCTTACACAGGTCTTATATAATAACAAGGGGTGCCAGTCGATACCGCGATGTAAATTCGTACGGCGCCATCTAGTGTTTACATTGCACACTACACTGGTACTATAATGACACTAGCACTGATATTCTAATACCAAACAATTAGATAAATTCATAATTTCATTATTACTGTCATCATGCCTATTATGGATTTATTGAAGTGAAACTACGTAAGAATGGTTGTGATTTGAAAATTCGATGAAACGAAAAAGCAACACCAAAAAAGACCAACATATTCATAAATAAAAAGGATTTATTAGTCTGCGAGAGAATGAGATAGAATACAAGTTATATTATGTTCACGACCAATAGACAGCGCTGTACGATATCGAGTCGCGCTACTGCTCCATTGTGCTCAAAAGGGTATATTTATCTCATTCTCTCATAGGCTACTTTTCTGAAGTGCCACTTCTACCGTATGTGAATTGCGCACACACACATTTTGTTCATTAGTTCACTTACACTAATACATTCAAAACTGATATTATTCCGTTAAAAAAATTGTTTGCTAATTGACCATTTACGAGTAAACGCAACATTTCCAAGTACTTATTCGTAACAAAAAATTGAATACAACATGTCGTTTCTTTGGTCAGGCGGGCGGTGCAGACAAAGTGCATTTGGCGCTAGACCTCATCTCCTTCGAGCAGCACCTCCTGCCCGCCATGAAGTACATCTTCGGCGGCACGCTCGTCTGCAGCGACCTCGACACGGCCAAGCGCGTCACGTACCACCCGTCCGTCAGGTGTCGCTGCGTCACGCTCGACGGCGACGTGTTCGACCCCGCCGGAGTGTTGTCGGGAGGCGCCAGGAAACAGGTACATAGCTGCGGCGGCGCCTCGTCTGCAGCGAGTGGGGAGCTCGACGCGGCCGAGCGCGTCACGTACCATCCGTCCGTCAGGTGTCGCTGCGTCACGCTCGACGGCGACGTGTTCGACCCCGCCAGAGTGTTGTCGGGAGGCGCCAGGAAACAGGTACAGGCTGCAGCGGCGCCTCGTCTGCAGCGAGTGGGGAGCTCGACGCGGCCGAGCGCGTCACGTACCATCCGTCCGTCAGGTGTCGCTGCGTCACGCTCGACGGCGACGTGTTCGACCCCGCCAGAGTGTTGTCGGGAGGCGCCAGGAAACAGGTACAGGCTGCAGCGGCGCCTCGTCTGCAGCGAGTGGGGAGCTCGACGTGGCCGGGCGCGTCACGTACCACCCGTCCGTCAGGTGTCGCTGCGTCACGCTCGACGGCGACGTGTTCGACCCCGCCAGATTGTTGTCGGGAGGCGCCAGGAAACAGGTACAGGCTGCAGCGGCGCCTCGTCTGCAGCGAGTGGGGAGCTCGACGTGGCCGGGCGCGTCACGTACCACCCGTCCGTCAGGTGTCGCTGCGTCACGCTCGACGGCGACGTGTTCGACCCCGCCAGATTGTTGTCGGGAGGCGCCAGGAAACAGGTACAGGCTGCAGCGGCGCCTCGTCTGCAGCGAGTGGGGAGCTCGACGCGGCCGAGCGCGTCACGTACCATCCGTCCGTCAGGTGTCGCTGCGTCACGCTCGACGGCGACGTGTTCGACCCCGCCAGAGTGTTGTCGGGAGGCGCCAGGAAACAGGTACAGGCTGCAGCGGCGCCTCGTCTGCAGCGAGTGGGGAGCTCGACGCGGCCCGACCAAGTTCCGACAGGCTTTCCAAACGCGGTTCATTTAAAAATTGCTATCATTTAACTGGTTGGCAAAATATTAATGTTTTGGTAATATTTAAAAAATCCCGGCTGAGTTTGTTTTGGGCTGTTCTCAGATCAAGGCGCGTTTGGAACCCTCGCAGCTTTAGTTTTAAGATACCGTAACCGTTTATCACCGTCATGTTTTATAAGTAAGTAATCTTTAACGTCAATAGGTGTACCTACAGTACCTATATTGAATAAATGATATTGAGTATTGAGTATTAATGAATGTGTTCTGTCAGCCAATATATGAAAATTCAAAAAAATTCAAAGTTCAAAATTCTTCATTTGCAGAAACATTAAATAAAATGTTTCACCTTATAATAAGGCATGCAAAATTACATATTTTGTTTATATTATTTATTATTTGAAATTTGAAAATTCATCTATTGTGTAGAAGCGCCTTTCCGTAAGCCACCTTTTAAGTCTTGACTTAAATAGATTGAAAGTGAGTCCTCTAATTGCCTTGGGAATTTTATTGTATACTATAATAGATTTTACTGCGCAGTTTTTTACTAGAATGGCACTTATACATCCTGGCATTCTTTTTTTGTGGGATCTCTGAAAGGACATTGTTCCGTCCCCATACAAAGTTCGCCTAAGAATCAAAAGTCATAGAACATTGATTACTGGGTTCAAATAAATACGTTTTTATACTTTAGAGCAGATTAAAACAACGGACACTTGCTAAGAAATGACTTATTACCAAAAATATTTTCAATTTTGAGGTTATTTCAACTTTCATAATTAACCTGCTTAAACAAATAGATACCATCTTTATCCAATTGTAATAGAGCTGTAAACAGTATGTAGATAAGAAAAGATTCGCCGTAGTTCACCAAAAACATTACAGATGCCGTTAGATATATTTAATTATTGTACTTTCAATAGATGGCTTTGCGAGATTCAGAATACTAGCGCACTTAGCCCTTTAACCTGCTTCTATCTTGTTCCTTACGATACGGATCTAGCGCTCAAGCGGTGGTATTGCATATATAACCTGTAAGCTATTGATCTGTCGTTAATAATCGAGATACGGAAACGTATAATAATCAATTTAATACCCATTTATTTATTTTGTAATTAACTTGAAGTGTCCGTTGAATTCTAATATTTGAAATAAAGGTTAAAAAATAAGCTAAGAATTACTGTATATTACAAACACATGTTGATTCATAGGCGAATTTGGTCGATGTCCTTTGTTTTACCGCCACGGAGGTAGTCAATGTTGCTGAAGTGCGGATAATATCCAGGGTGGGTCGGTGCTGGTGCAGCTGGCGGAGCTGCGCGAGCTGGAGGAAGAGCTGCGGCAGACGGAGGCTCAGCTCGCGCAGTGCACCGCGGAGCTGGCCGGCATGCAGCACGCTGCTGAGAGACACGCGGCGCTGCAGCAGAAGTATGCAGCACATTAATGATATCCGTTGTCCATATTATAGTCATTCGTTATCTATGTTACCGTAAGATTGTAAAAACCGTTAGATTATAATCCAACTCGCGAAATTATACACTGTCGAAAGATTGTAAACTGTTCAATGTTCTGAGTGTCAATTTTTGAAATATTCATTGTATTTATGTTCTCTTGTCTCTTTCTTGTAGGTTAGGTTAGGGTTCGACATAAATAACCAGGTAGGTTCTATCGGTGTGATATACCTAACAGATTACAATCTACCGGCAAATAATGCGTTAAATTGTAATCTTTCGACAGTTTGCAATTTCGCGAGTTAGATTGTAATCTAACGGTTTTTATAATCGTACGTTGTCATCTATATTATAATAAACTCATAGTCATAAAAATGGTGGAGGGCAAAACACCGCGCGGCCGATCACCTAGCCGCTGGTCTGACCAGGTCAAGTCGCTCATAGTCGTAGCCGTATAAGTAAACTTAATAGGCCTATTACACTGCCCTTTTCACAGGGACCCTTACACTTGAATCAATGTAGTGTAATAAGATTTCGGGAGAAAGAGTCCCTAAATTGGTCCTTATTGCTTTGTAATAAGCAACGCTCTAACTGGCGGCCACGCCCACCCTTATATAGTCACTCTAGATTTAAAAAAAAAGTATAGAATGCCAACTTTTTTAAAACGTAGTCATTAAAAAATCCTGTTACCATGTAAAGGATTACTTAAATGACAAGGAAGCTTGGCAATGATTCGATCTAATGGCTCTGATAGTTGCTTAGTTAAGATGATTTGTCAAATGGTGATAATGAAAAAAAAAAACCTGTTGTGGACTCTTCTCAGACCAGGGCGCGTTTGGAACCCTCGTAGCTTTAGTTTTGAGATACCGTTACTGATTATCACCATTATATTTTATAAATAACTGGACGTCAATAAGTGTAGTATACCTAAATTGAATAAACATAGGGGCTGATTCTGAAGTACACAATCTCTAAACTAAACTAGAATGACAGCATTAAAAATATTGCTAACCCTTGCATAATACTGCATGCGGAAAGGGACAGAACTAGATTTAAAGCTTTGACTTTGACTTCGAACTGTTACCATGTTACGGTAACTGGCTAGTGATGGTAATCAGCATCACATCGCGTCCAGGTTGGAGATGAGCGGCCACGCGCTGCGCGTGTCCCGCGAGCGCGCGGCCAGCACGCCGCACGCGCAGCTGCTGCGCGAGGTGGAGGCGCTGCACGCGCGCCTCGAGCAGCTGGCGGCGGACGTGGAGCGCGACAGGGAGACGCAGGCGCACACCGCGGCCCGGGCCCGGGAGCTGGAGGACAAGGTCAAGGACATCAAGGGCCACCGAGAGAGGTGGGCAACTTTACCATCTGTCAACTGGCGAATCTTTTTAACCGCGTATGCAGCAGAACTGAGCCTGTTCGATAAGTCATTTATGCGATGGCCCCATTGGAGTTTAGCATCTAACGTTATACCGAGAAAAACAGCGGTATCCACTAAATCTAATTCCTCATGATCAAGTTGTACAGTGGTTTTTACCTTTTTTCTTTCGTGACAGGCGCTGGTTAATAATTTGAGAATGAATAAACACTCGCGTTTAACGCTGGTTGTTTCTTGTATTTCTTGATATTTTTATTGATATTTAATTTGTAATTTTGAATTTTGCTGAATTTTAAAAGGTGCGCATCTATTTTAAGGTCAGGCCGAAACGATGAGAATAGGCATGATGACTGATTTTGAAAAATGGTCAGATTATGTTCGGAAGTATCTACTATTTCGATAAAATATCTTATTTCAGCAGAAAAATAAGGTTTGGTAGATAAAATTGGCATTTGAAATTTAAATTTTAAAATTCACGCCAAAACGCTCGCGATCGTCATGATGTCGTTTGTGACGTCACTATTGTTATTACCAATGTACTCTGTGCAGTGTGCAGTAAGCAATAATGTGATTGTCAAAGCTCGAAACCAACAATTGTGACGTCATTCGCTTTTTGGTATTTAATCCATTATGGCAGATTGGTGTATTTTATAGTTTTATTTTATCAAAATAAATAGCAATCTCACTCGAAATAGAAAAATAAATATGTTTTTTATAATCCATGAATCCTATTTCATTAGATAAATTCATAATTTCATTGATTCTTGGTTACTGTCATCACGCCTATTACATTTTTTTAATTGTGACGTCTTGGAATCATAGAGATAAATCGGCGTCCTGTCAATGTCACAGTTCGAAAATTAATGATTTTGAACAGGCTCTGTGGTGTACGTTCATATTCATTTATTTGCATTTTTAGCCCTGTTAGGACGAAGCGAGTACATACACTAATAAAATTACAGTAGTTAATTATTACATTTATATTGAGATTAAAATTAAAACATAAAAATCAGATTTAATTAATAAAATAATGACAAATACAAAATAATATTATTACATTAAGTCAAATCAGGTTTATCGCGCTGATTGTTTAATTGGCTAAAAACGTTACCAGCTGATACGAAACAGTAACCATAGGGAGATGCCTTCTTTAATTGTGACGTCTTGAAATCATAGAGATAAATCGGCGTCCTGTCAATGTCACAATTCGTTCAACAGTTCGAAAATTAGTGATTTTGAACATCCTCCCTCGAAAGAGGACAGATGCGGTTGAATGCACGACGTACTATTCCTTTGGTTGTTTGTCGATCAGCCACTCTAGTGGCTCCATCGGTTCCTGGATGGACCTCGATGACACGGCCGAGACTCCATTTCATCGATGGTGACGCTTCTTTGATTAGCGCAAGTGTTCTTGCAGAATGGGACCCATGCTAGTTTGCCATTTGGTGCGTTGCTGCAGTTCCGCGATGTACTCTTTGTGTAATCTTGACCAGAAATGCTGTCTCATTTGATCCAATCTTTCAAATCGGTTGAGTCGCTTTTCCTTGGCGTGCAACAATTCAGTCGTTGGCAGAGCTGTTAGAGGTCGTCCAACCAAGAAGTGTCCAAGAGTCAGTGGAGTCAAGTCGTGTGGGTTGTTTGATAAAGGGGGTTAGAGGGCGTGAGTTTAATATTGCTTCTATTTGTACGAGAACTGTATATAAGTCTTCAAAATCTAAGTGAGCGTTTCCAAGGACGCGATTTAAGTGAAATTTTAGTAATTTTACGCCCGATTCCCATAAGCCGCCCATATGAGGCGCATAGGCTGGTATGAAGTTGAACTCGATACCTTCATTAGACATAGAGTTTATAATTGAGTCACAATTACATTTGAGGAACTTATAAAGGTCATTACGAGCGCCTACGAATTGGGTTCCATTTTCTGAGAATAACTTACGTACTTTTTGCTAAATTTCGACCTCCAAGTGGCCAGATTTGCTCTCGAATGGAGGCCAGTAAATGTTGTGGACCCGCGTGCATTAAACGTAAATGTTCATTTTGAAATATTAATTTAATGAGTTGATGAGTAGATGTGACAAAAATTGGATGTTTTTTGTCAATCGAGGAATTACCGTTTTTTATTCGACCGCCTACTCTAAGTAAGCCGTTATCATCAACGAAGGGGCTTAATGTTCTTCGTTGGTAATGGTTTGCCTGATGCTATTGTGTGATATTCCGGGAAACATTCGAGCTGTGATAATTTTAGTAAAGTATTAAATGTTTGTTGTTTTTCAATTTTAAGTTAGACGACCTAATAGTCGATCGCCTTTAGGTTTACGACAATTATGAAAAAAGCGCAAAATGTAGGCGCATGTTTTTTTGAGTTTTACGAAATTGGAAAAACGAGAAAACGGAAGTTGTTCGCTGGTCTCAGTAGATAATCCTACCGCTGAAACTACTTCTGGTAAATCTGACGCTATATATTGAAACGTTTTGTTGGGCCAGCTGTTCTCATTATCAAGTAAAAAATTTGGTCCGTTAAACCAAAATTTCAATTTGTTCGGCTGGTTACTGTCTACTCCTCTACTTAAAAGATCCGCTGGATTGGAGGAGGTAGGCACGTGCCTCCATGGATAATTCTTAGCTCTCTCTAATATGTCTGAGACTCTGTTTCGAATAAACTGTTTCAATTTATTGGGTTGCGTTTTTAACCAACTAAGGACGACTGAGGAGTTCGTCCATAGAAAACAATTGCTGTAGGTTAAACGAGTTGTTTCTAGTACTTTTTAGAGTAATTTTGCGGCAATTGAAGCACCACAAAGTTCGATGCGCGGTATCGATGTCGGCTTTCTAGGCGACACGCGAGTTTTTGAACATAATAAATGCACATCGACAGAGCCAGCAGTGTCAACCGATCGAACATAAATGCAACCACCATATGCATCTTTGGATGCGTCGCAGAAAACAAGAAACTGAATGTCTTTGGGGTTGTGAAACACTACTTGACGTGGTATCTTCAAATTCTAACCTAACCTAACCTAACCTGTCGGGGCAGTTATATTAAACCCATACCCCCGACCGGTTTCTATACGGCATCGTACCGAATCGTTTGCCGGTACGTCTTCGCTGGTAGAATGTAATAAAATTTTCGGTTTCAGGTAAACAAAATGAGATATTTATTCAAAGCTTGTTCATA
Organism: Erebia palarica; assembly: GCA_964035005.1. Classification (NCBI taxonomy): domain Eukaryota; kingdom Metazoa; phylum Arthropoda; class Insecta; order Lepidoptera; family Nymphalidae; genus Erebia; species Erebia palarica. The sequence goes on from OZ035994.1 coordinate 26,691,859, forward strand.
GTTCAATTGGCGGCCAACACAGATTAGTATATCTTACTACGTATTATTGGCGGGAAGCGCCCTCATTGGTAAAGTGATGAATCGTAATGACTCGATTTATTGAAACCATAGATTAAAGATTGGTTTCCGCTACGCCCACCAAAGACCAATCCTAAACCTAAGATTGAACCATAAATTAAGACTCAAAATGTACCATGTGAACATAGACAACCTTCGTTCATTACTTGCGCCACAGATTAGTACAAATCTGTGGCTCACACATTGCCATTATGTAACTTTAAACGTATACATTATCACAGCATATATTTATCTAAAGATATAATGATGGCATCTAACAAATGGTAACTAGCCACGGCCGAAGCCACCTGGCCAGACCAGAGATAATTCAGAAGCCTCCCACCTGGCCAGACCGGAAACGATTCAGGAGTTGGATCGAATTCACAGAGAGTTCAAGAAGGCGGAAGAGGCTCTGAAGAAGGCGAAGAGAGACGCCGAACAGCACAGCAAGTCGTGGAAGCAGCGGGAGCAAGAGTTCGAGACGCTGCGGATGGAGGTGGAGGAGCTGGAGCGGGCGGTCGCGGCCAGCGAGCGGCAGCTGCAGGACAGCGTGCTCGGCGCCGTGGGGCTTCGGTCAGCGCTGGAGGCGGCCACGCGCGACCACGACCAGGCCACGGTGAGCTTGCTATACGACTGTGTGTGCGTGGGTGTGTGTGTGTGTGTGCGTGAGTGTGTGTGTGCGCGTGTGTGTGAGAGTGTGTGTGTGTGTGTGTGTGTGTGAGCGTGAGTGTGTGTGTGTGTGTGTGTGTGTGTGTGTGTGTGTGTGACATTAACAATGTATGTATTACGTAAATGACAAAGGAGCATGGATTTGACTCGCTCCAGCAATGCTAAGGACAGCTGTTCCCTATGTATTCTATAAATTAATAAAATTGTATTTTTTTTTTCAAAAGAGAAACCGCCGAGTTTCAAAAGCCGCACTCGACGATTCAAAAGTACTTGCAAAAGTTTATTTGAATAAAAAACATTTTGAATTTTTTTGAATTTATGTATGTATGTATGTGAGTTTGTATATTCCACCATAACTGCTATACGCCTGAACCGATTTTGATAAATGAGGTATCGTTAGAATCCCTAGCTTATTCCGGGTGACATAGGCTAACAAGATTTAAAAAAAAATGATGGGGTGACCATGGTCCCTCATTATAAACTAAAGTTGAAAGAAAGATTACCTATATCATCATCATCATCTAGAAAATGATGAGTAGATTCGAAAAATATATAACACTATAGTTCAATATCCAGTGATTCACAAAAAATATCATTTGATAAAAATGTGTTTATAATATAAGAAATCATTCATAAATCAACGATTAAAATACGTTCCAGGAAACGGTCAAAAATCTTCAGTCGAAAATCAAAAAGCAAAAGACAGAGATAGCTTCCCGCAACACAGACATAGCTCGGCTCCTCCAGAAGAAGGAGCAGCTGGGAAAACAGAACAACGAGCTAGAGCTGAAGATCAAAGAGCTGGACTACAAGATCAAGGAGCTGCAGACTGAGGCCAGCGACTGTGAGAAAAGGGTGAGATGTTGTTCTCAATGTGTTGTTTGATTTGATTGTGAAATAGGCTACTAAGTTGTACGTGGCAGGAAATAACGGGTGCTGGGTGGGTGGAATTCCACAAACCCTGGCACCCTGGGCTTGGCAAGCCTATACTATGTTTACGTACTGTTATACCCCTTCTTAGTTAGCAGATGTGCTGATGTATTCCTCTACCCCTTGCCCCCTGGGCACCTTATATACTCATTTTCGTTCCGAATACAATTCAGTCAACGGGCAGTCGCGAGCGCTAATAGTACTCGTACCGGTTATTTATATTAATATTAAAAGTGTAATTAAAGTTTACCTTAAATAGTTTTCAGTGAAATAAATCTTTTTTTAAAAGATATTTCCAAGGCATCCCATAACAGTACGGTATCAAGCGCGGAATAGAAATAAGTAAATATAATAATTATTTTGTATGTCTGTATGTATCTATGTATGTGTCTTATAAATATTATTACGTATATATTAAATATCAGGTAAGTATATATTAAAAGTGTGTAGCATCTGTGAATGAGTGGAGTGGAGAGTTTTCACGACCACTTTTTTTTTATAAATTAATTTTTTTTATTATTATTCTTGAACGTTTCCAAAAATCTGGAAAAGCTCCAACTCCAACAAAGCTTTAACTCTATATTCGTATATTTTTTCGTATATAAGATACTTAAGGTATGTTCCGATATACACTACGAGCACCGTTCAGTGCTCTTACTGGGAGGAAATTCGTTCCGTTATGGACTGACAGTATATTGTCGCAGCATCATAGAGAGATCCACCACTACAGCCAATTTACGTCCCACTGCTGGGCACAGGCCCCCACTCTCATGAGAGAGAGGAATTAGAGCTTAGACCCACCACGCTGCTCTAATACGGGTTGGCGGGCTTTAACGACTATTATCATGTCAGTGATAATAACCGGGACCGACGGCTTAACGCGCTCTCCGAGGCACGGGGGTGAAACACCGCCAACTTCCTAACTCCGGGGCTAGTACTGAGAATTTCTAGTCAGAAAAACCCAATACTTAATTATGGCTTAATTACTTATTACTAGATCATATTGTCAATATTCGTCGCCAGAGGTCGCCCGTTGGGGTCCACTAGCTTCTTGCCTAGACTATAGAAGAAACGCATCCGTATGGCCGTCGTACTAGTCATGCCGTCGCTCGTGTCACAGATCAAGAGCCTAGAGAGTGACAACCCGTGGATCGCGTCCGAGCGGCAGTACTTCGGGCTGGCGGGCGGCGCGTACGACTTCACCGGCAAGCAAGCTCGCGAGGCGGGGGCGCGGGTCGCGCAGCTCACCGAGCGGCGCGACAAGCTTGCTCGCGGCCTGAACGCGCGCGCGCACACGCTGCTCGGCAAGGAGGAGGAGCAGGTACACTGGTGCAGTTCGGATCACCACTACAGCCTATTAACGTCGCACTGCTGGGCACAGGCCCCCACTCTATTTATTTATTTATTTAATAATCATTACATGAGGCCCCGTCAGGGCATAGTAATGCTGCAAAATACAATTGCAGGTTACATTTAATTTTAATTTTGATTTTTAATTTAAAACATATATTTTTTTTTTTTAAGCATACAATACAACTAACAATACAATAATGAAAATTAAATATAATTAACAATACAATAATGAAATTAAATATAATTAACAATACAATAGTAAATTAAATACATATTACATAATGTCAATTGATATTTTAAGAATGAATTCAGTCAGTTTATTATACAATAAGTCAGATTAATAATTACAAACAAAACGTACACTTAGGAGGCCGGTGATCGCCGCTCGCAATTTCTATTCAACCCGCATATATAAATTTGCCGGTTGTACACTCACCGCTTAAATAACACTGCACAACACTGTTTGGTATGAAACTTTATTATGAGACTGCCTGAAAAAAGGAGTATATTGTTTTCAGGGTTCATGTATGTATGTATGTATGTATGTGAGTTTGTATATTCCACCATAACTTCTATACGCCTGAACTGATTTTGATAAATGAGGTATCGTTAGAATCCCTAGCTTATTCCGGGTGACATAGGCTAGTAAATTTTTTAAAAAAGTTGATGGGGTGACCATGGTCCCGCATTAAAGACTAAAATTGAAAAAAAAAACGAAAATAAGATTAACTATATAATAATCATCTAGATAATGATGAGTAGATTCCAAAAATATATACCACTTTAGTTCAATATTTAGTAATTCACAAAAAAATATCATTTAATAAAAAATAAAGGCTATATATGCAAATCGCTTCTTATGGAGGTAAACTCCAAAAATAATATGGCAGGGCAGTCGTATTTTTTAATTCGTTATATTAATGAGGCATTACGATTTCCTATATGAGATGGGCAATATGAAAGTATAGCGCGAGACAGAGTACATGTGGTGCCATCTATGAAGAACAAAGTAAACTAAATTAACTTAGACACAAACACCGGTATATTGCTATCTCTATTTGGCTGATGACACATGATCGCGTGCAAACGCGATAGCAATATGAGCGTACAGAATTTGTTGTACGTTTAGTCTTGTTCCGTAAATACCAAAAATGATGAATGATAACTTGTTGTGTTTTTCACTTCGTGTTGTTATTCGGGGACTTGACAATATAGGCTATGGTCCTGGTCAATTAGTACGTAACATATCGTCGGTTGTAATATGATACAAATAAGGAGAAAACATGTCATTCATGTCGTAAAAACAAGCAAAACGCTATGCGCTTACATTTAATTTTGGGAAAATATTTTGAAAACATAATTATCCAGGGGCCTAGATAAATACAAGTTCAATCTTAATAATCGCATAATCTGGTGGAAATATTCTCGAATTACGAATCATTTTGGTATTACGTTTGTATGGGCAATTCACCCTCCGCTGGCACCTTAAATAAACTTTAGGACCTCACGATACAGGTCTCCTAGTGTGCGGTCCACAGCTAAGTATATAAGGGGTACATGAATTAAACCGGAAATAGCGAAACCAAAATTTTTTTAATGTTTTGTTTGTTACCTTTTAAAAAAGTTTTTGGAAATAAATACACTAAAGTAAGTGTGAAGTGCCAGTGAGATAACCTAAGAAGCAACCTAGGAGGGTCACAACTTATTCACCACTTTCACAAACACACATGAAACACACACATCCCACCCCCTCTTGGGTTGTTAAGAGTCTGATGGGACTTGGAAGGTGTATTTCTAGCCTATAAGTTCAATTATTAGTGTATATTTAGTTCACCTATCTCAGTCACCGCTGAGCTCTACATTTAGAGGCCCTTGACCCAGTGACCTTTGACCTATTAGCAGCTCATGGGCCCCTTCTAAGGTCAAGGGTTTGTCCTCACTGGGCAGGCTTGCAGTCATAACACCGCCAACTTCCAACTCCGAACTGACACCTTATTATATGGCACTTAATGCAACATATTACGTAATAGTTCATTTTTCATTTTTTCGTCTCAGTAGAATCCATTCCGAACCGGTGGTAGAGTTCTGACATTTTATAATTGGCACTAGTTGTCCGTGAAATAAGTACATTGGACTTATTGGAGATCAAACTCTCTTTTTAATCTATAGAGTGTGACTTTAGTAAACAACTTGTAGGTTGCCTCCAAGAGACTTATGGGCCTATAGTTGCTAATTTCTTGGGGGTTACCCTTCTTATAAAGTAATGTTATAACAGAAGTTTCCCATTATCCAGGTATTTCCCTATAAAATATGGGCTTAATTGTTTGAAATGATTGAAATGAAATGATTTATATATTTCATGTAGGACAACTTGTGTCACTTATGAAACCTTAAGACTCTACCACGGGTTCGGAAAGATGATTCTACTGAGTTAATTGGAGTTATTGGAGATCAAACTCTCTTTTTAATCTATAGAGTGTGACTTTAGTAAACAACTTGTAGGTTGCCTCCAAGAGACTTATGGGCCTATAGTTGCTAATTTCTTGGGGGTTACCCTTCTTATAGAGTAATGTTATAACAGAAGTTTCCCACTATCCAGGTATTCCCCTATAAAATATGGGCTGAATTGTCCAAGTTGCTCAGTAATAATTCTAAGTATCCCGGTGTTGTGTGGCATTGATTGTCATTACCGCGATTGGTAACATAAGTGGTTTCCCCCCCCCCCCTTTTTATTCGCCGCGTGGCAAGGGGTATTTCTCCTATGTAAGGTATGTGTCTAGCCTATAAGTTCAATTATTAGTGTATATTTAATTCACCTACCCCAGCCACCGCTGAGTTCTACATTTAGAGGCCTCCCCTCCCAGTGACCTTTGACCTATTAGCAGGGGCCTCTGCTTCTAACCCTCCTGGACCATATATATCATATATGATATCATACCATCATATCCTGGACCCTTAGCTCCGTTACAAAATGATTTATTTATTTCATGTAGGACAACTTGTGTCACCTATGAAACGTTAAGACTCTACCACCGGTTCGGAAAGGTGATTCTACTGAGTTTGAAAGGAGGCCCCGTGTGCGGTATGCGATGAGTGGAGACGATGAGCGCATCATCTTGGTCCAGTTCCAGGAGGTGATGCGCAAGAAGACCATAGTGGAGCAGGACCGTGCCAAGCTGGTGCAGGTGATGGCGGAGCTGGACGAGAAGAAGCGCAGGACGCTGGTGACGGCGTGCGAGCAGGTCACCAGGGACTTCGGCTCCATCTTCAGCACGCTGCTGCCCGGGGCGCAGGCGGAGCTGAGGCCGCCGCCCGGGCTGAGCGTGCTCGACGGGCTGGAGGTGAGCGATCTTCCACTATGCTACAGTACTGCCTCGTTGGTCTAGTCACTAGTGGTCGAAACGAGGTCCCGGGTTCGAGTCCCGGGTCGGGCCAAAACAAGTATTGGGTTTGGGTTGGGAGATTCTCAGTACTAGCCCGGAGGTAGGAAGTTGGCGGTGTTTCACCCCCGTGCCTCGGAGAGCACGTTAAGCCGTCGGTCCCGGTTATTATCACTAACATGATAATAGTCGTTAAAGCCCGCCGACCCGCGTAGGAGCAGCGTGGTGGGTCTAAGCTCCTAATTCCCTCTCTCCTATGAGAGTGGAGGCCTGTACCCAGCAGTGGGACGTTAATGGGCTGTTGTGGTGGTGGTGGATGCTACAGTAGGATATGGAATGCCCTTTTTTTTTATCCACTACTAGTTAGCCCTTGACTGCGATCTCACCTGATGGTAAGTGATGATGCAGTTTAAGATGGTAACGGGCTAACCTGTTAGGGGCATGGCAGTTATATTAAACCCATACCCCTATTCAGTTTCTACACGGCATCGTACCGGGACGCGTAATCGCTTGGCGGCACGACTTTGCCGGTAGGGTGGTAACTAGCCACGGCCGAAGCCTTCCACCAGGCCAGACCATAGAAAATTCAGAAATTATAAATTCCCAAACTGACCCTGCCGGGGATCGAACCCGGGGCCTCCGAACGTTAAGACAACAGCGCTACACACTGCGCCACGGAGGTCGTCAAGACGGAGGCCTTCCGGCTTCCGTTTTCCCCTCTTTTAATATAGGCACCTTCAAATCTAGAGTGAATAGGCATCTTCTAGGAAAGCGCGCTCCGCCTTAGGCTGCATCACCACTTTAAGCAAGTCTGATTGCAGCCAAGCGCTGGCCTATATAATAAAAAAAATGCTATTCTGTTTAGGTTTTGTCGCAGCCAAGCGCTGGCCTACATAATTAAAAAAAAAAAAGTTTTGTCATCTTTCATTTATCGTATCTAGCGACGCCGTCACCGGGTCAGATGAGTCTGTATTATATTGTAACCCAACGGTCCCCAGGTGAAAGTGGGGTTCAACAACACGTGGAAGGACTCCCTGGGCGAGCTGTCCGGGGGCCAGCGCTCGCTGGTGGCGCTGTCGCTGGTGCTGGCCATGCTGCTGTTCAAGCCCGCGCCGCTCTACATCCTGGACGAGGTGGACGCGGCGCTGGACCTGTCCCACACGCAGAACATCGGCCAGATGCTGAAGGAGCACTTCAAACACTCGCAGGTGAGACCACCACCAGTACAGCGCGGACCTGTCCCACACGCAGAACATCGGCCAGATGCTGAAGGAGCACTTCAAACACTCGCAGGTGAGACCACCACCAGTACAGCGCGGACCTGTCCCACACGCAGAACATCGGCCAGATGCTGAAGGAGCACTTCAAACACTCGCAGGTGAGACCACCACCAGTACAGCGCGGACCTGTCCCACACGCAGAACATCGGCCAGATGCTGAAGGAGCACTTCAAACACTCGCAGGTGAGACCACCACCAGTACAGCGCGGACCTGTCCCACACGCAGAACATCGGCCAGATGCTGAAGGAGCACTTCAAACACTCGCAGGTGAGACCACCACCAGTACAGCGCGGACCTGTCCCACACGCAGAACATCGGCCAGATGCTGAAGGAGCACTTCAAACACTCGCAGGTGAGACCACCACCAGTACAGCGCGGACCTGTCCCACACGCAGAACATCGGCCAGATGCTGAAGGAGCACTTCAAACACTCGCAGGTGAGACCACCACCAGTACAGCGCGGACCTGTCCCACACGCAGAACATCGGCCAGATGCTGAAGGAGCACTTCAAACACTCGCAGGTGAGACCACCACCAGTACAGCGCGGACCTGTCCCACACGCAGAACATCGGCCAGATGCTGAAGGAGCACTTCAAACACTCGCAGGTGAGACCACCACCAGTACAGCGCGGACCTGTCCCACACGCAGAACATCGGCCAGATGCTGAAGGAGCACTTCAAACACTCGCAGGTGAGACCACCACCAGTACAGCGCGGACCTGTCCCACACGCAGAACATCGGCCAGATGCTGAAGGAGCACTTCAAACACTCGCAGGTGAGACCACCACCAGTACAGCGCGGACCTGTCCCACACGCAGAACATCGGCCAGATGCTGAAGGAGCACTTCAAACACTCGCAGGTGAGACCACCACCAGTACAGCGCGGACCTGTCCCACACGCAGAACATCGGCCAGATGCTGAAGGAGCACTTCAAACACTCGCAGGTGAGACCACCACCAGTACAGCGCGGACCTGTCCCACACGCAGAACATCGGCCAGATGCTGAAGGAGCACTTCAAACACTCGCAGGTGAGACCACCACCAGTACAGCGCGGACCTGTCCCACACGCAGAACATCGGCCAGATGCTGAAGGAGCACTTCAAACACTCGCAGGTGAGAACACCACCAGTACAGCGCATTCACTGTGGTAGCCGTGCGAACCCCGTACCGGGGCAGCGTAACCTCGTGTTCGCAGGTCCACGAGATCAAATGCCTTGATAGGGGGTGGGGTACGTAGTAGCTATGCGAACCCCGTACCGGGGCAGCGTAACCTCGTGTTCGCAGGTCCACGAGGTCAAATGCCTTGATAGGGGGTGGGGTACGTAGTAGCTATGCGAACCCCGTACCGGGGCAGCGTAACCTCGTGTTCGCAGGTCCACGAGATCAAATGCCTTGATAGGGGGTGGGGTACGTAGTAGCTATGCGAACCCCGTACCGGGGAAGTGTAATCTCGTGTTCGCAGGTCCACGAGATCAAATGCCTTGATAGGGGGTGGGGTACGTAGTAGCTATGCGAACCCCGTACCGGGGCAGCGTAACCTCGTGTTCGCAGGTCCACGAGATCAAGTGCCTTGATAGGGGGGGGGGGGGGGGTACGTAGTAGCTATGCGAACCCCGTACCGGGGCAGTGTAACCTCGTTTTCGCAGGTCCACGAGATCAAGTGCCTTGATAGGGGGTGGGGTACGTAGTAGCTATGCGAACCCCGTACCGGGGAAGTGTAATCTCGTGTTCGCAGGTCCACGAGATCAAATGCCTTGATAGGGGGTGGGGTACGTAGTAGCTATGCGAACCCCGTACCGGGGCAGCGTAACCTCGTGTTCGCAGGTCCACGAGATCAAGTGCCTTGATAGGGGGGGGGGGGGGGGTACGTAGTAGCTATGCGAACCCCGTACCGGGGCAGTGTAACCTCGTGTTCGCAGGTCCACGAGATCAAATGCCTTGATAGGGGGTGGGGTACGTAGTAGCTATGCGAACCCCGTACCGGGGCAGCGTAACCTCGTGTTCGCAGGTCCACGAGATCAAATGCCTTGATAGGGGGTGGGGTACGTAGTAGCTATGCGAACCCCGTACCTGGGAAGTGTAACCTCGTGTTCGCAGGTCCACGAGATCAAGTGCCTTGATAGGGGGTGGGGTACGTAGTAGCTATGCGAACCCCGTACCGAGGCAGCGTAACCTCGTGTTCGCAGGTCCACGAGATCAAGTGCCTTGATAGGGGGTGGGGTACGTAGTAGCTATGCGAACCCCGTACCGGGGAAGTGTAATCTCGTGTTCGCAGGTCCACGAGATCAAATGCCTTGATAGGGGGTGGGGTACGTAGTAGCTATGCGAACCCCGTACCGGGGCAGCGTAACCTCGTGTTCGCAGGTCCACGAGATCAAGTGCCTTGATAGGGGGGGGGGTACGTAGTAGCTATGCGAACCCCGTACCGGGGCAGTGTAACCTCGTGTTCGCAGGTCCACGAGATCAAGTGCCTTGATAGGGGGTGGGGTACGTAGTAGCTATGCGAACCCCGTACCGGGGAAGTGTAATCTCGTGTTCGCAGGTCCACGAGATCAAATGCCTTGATAGGGGGTGGGGTACGTAGTAGCTATGCGAACCCCGTACCGGGGCAGCGTAACCTCGTGTTCGCAGGTCCACGAGATCAAGTGCCTTGATAGGGGGGGGGGGGGGGGGGTACGTAGTAGCTATGCGAACCCCGTACCGGGGCAGTGTAACCTCGTGTTCGCAGGTCCACGAGATCAAATGCCTTGATAGGGGGTGGGGTACGTAGTAGCTATGCGAACCCCGTACCGGGGCAGCGTAACCTCGTGTTCGCAGGTCCACGAGATCAAGTGCCTTGATAGGGGGGGGGGGGGGGGATACGTAGTAGCTCTATGCGAACCCCGTACCGGGGCAGTGTAACCTCGTGTTCGCAGGTCCACGAGATCAAGTGCCTTGATAGGGGGTGGGGTACGTAGTAGCTATGCGAACCCCGTATGGGGAAGTGTAACTCCCGTACCTTGATAGGGGGTGGGGTACGTAGTAGATATGCGAACCCCGTACCGGGGCAGCGTAACCTCGTGTTCATAGGTCCACGAGATCAAGTGCCTTGATAGGGGGGGGGGGGGGGGTGGTACGTAGTAGCTATGCGAACCCCGTACCGGGGCAGTGTAACCTCGTGTTCGCAGGTCCACGAGATCAAATGCCTTGATAGGGGGTGGGGTACGTAGTAGATATGCGAACCCCGTACCGGGGCAGCGTAACCTCGTGTTCATAGGTCCACGAGATCAAGTGCCTTGATAGGGGGTGGGGTACGTAGTAGCTATGCGAACCCCGTACCGGGGAAGTGTAACCTCGTGTTCGCAGGTCCACGAGATCAAGTGCCTTGATAGGGGGTGGGGTACGTAGTAGCTATGCGAACCCCGTACCGGGGAAGTGTAACCTCGTGTTCGCAGGTCCACGAGATCAAGTGCCTTGATAGGGGGTGGGGTACGTAGTAGCTATGCGAACCACGTACCGAGGCCTTCTTTTAACAATACATAACGTCCCACCTCTGGACACAGGCCTTCCCACTCGTAGGGGAGGGAATTAGAATTTAAACCAACCACGCTCCTCGAATGTGCGTTGGCGGGCTTTGACGACTTATTATCGATTATCATGTTAGTGATAAAAACCGGGACCGACGGCTTAACGTTCTCTCCGAGGTAAGGGGGTGAAACACCGCCAACTTCCTAACTTCGGGCTGGCACTGAGAATTTCTTAACTGAAAAACCCAATGTCTAACAATTTTACTGCCTGGCCGGGAATCGAACCCAGGACCTCGTGATCTGCAGTCATCCATGCTAACCGCTAGACCAACGACACAAAATACACTGGGTCCTAAATTTATAGCCTATCAAGATTTTATCATTCGAGCAATGGTCCCCAGTACAATATAAATAATCCACAGAATCAAAATATAATACATTTATACACTGTGCCTGGTTGATAAGAAAATATTATGTTTACTCTGTCCCCAGTTCATAATTCCATTACTCACTATCCACAATCCATAATCATTATTAATGTTGTGCCCCGTTTATGGCACTTGGAATTACATTTCTCAGTTCTTAACACAACAATTACTCACAGTGTTCTCTTTAGTTTTTAACTATATTAATCCCAAGGTTTTAAATACAATTATTATTACCTCACTATAATTTAATAATTACACTTTATTCTCAACTTATTATAAAATAATGTGATTTGGCTCCCAACTATTTACAAATAATTAATTACTCTGTGTATGTCTCCAATTCGTGAGAATTTCTTTGTTCTAAACTCATAATCATTAATTATGTCTCATGTATACTTCTATACAAATATTATAAATGCGAATGTTGGGATGGATGGATGTTGATTACTCAATCACGCCAGAACGGCTTAACGGATCTGGCACAGAGAAAGATTATAGTCTGGAATAACGCATAGGCTAAAGAGTTCCCGCGGGAATCAAAAAAAACTTTAAACCACGTGGATGAAATTGCGGGCATCAGCTAGTAAACGATAAAAAAAGCGTGGATTTGACTCGCTCTAGCCATGCTTGGGGTTGCAGTTACTTATAATAAACATTTTCCCCGTATCGTTGTTATTGTAATTTTAGATTTTTTTAAAAGAGCAACCGTGTTTCTTAAAACGTAAATTAAAGAGTTTCCGCGGGAACCCAAAAAGATATGACACCTCAAATAAACCAGAACAACGAGTAGGATACCAACTGTACAATTCATATAGGTATTGTAGTGTATAACGAAAATAATGATCTAATATATTTTGGAAAATTGAAGAGTCATCTAAATATATCTAAGTAATTCATGCATAATAACATAAATCCTATTTTTGTTGTGTTCGGGCGAAGGACTGGCTTCCCATAGCACAGGGAATCCTAGTTTGGGGGCCAGGAACTTAGCTGGACACTGTTTTTGTTTTTCTATTCATTTTATAATTATTAACCTCAATATACGTACTGTTTACTTAGTTACAAACAATTAATTATTATATTTGAAGGTACGGCGAAGGACTGGCTACCCATAGCACAGGGAATCCTAGTTTGGGGGCCAGGAACCTTAGCCAGATACTATCTTTGTTATATATATTTTCTTAAATAAATATATGTATATAACTTTGTACCTACTACTACTACTATTTTTTAATTGTACTTTATTTCATATTAAAAAAAAAAAGCAGTGTATATGTGTGTTTTTCATGAAATAAATAAATAAATAAATAAAATAAATATGAAGTCTTTAGTTGACTATGCTTTAAGTCTGTTTGAGAAAGTTCTTTATTATAAATACTTAATTTTAACATTATAATATTTTTGTTATGTTAAAGTATGTCACGCATATTATTTGTAGGATACATGAAACTTTTATAATTGTAACACCTTTTTGTACCTAATGTATTCACAAATAAATAAATTAAATGAAATGAACCGAAAAACCCCAATCCAAGCGGTCGAAGTAGCGGGCATCAGCACTAGCCGATGATGATTATGAGTTGGGGACAAACATAAAATATTTATTACTAAATAAAAATTATGTTTGTCCCCAACTCATAATAATTCATAATAATTGTCCCCAGTTCATAATCGTGTCTCTGAAGGACGGCATGTTCAACAACGCGAACGTTCTGTTCCGCACGCGCTTCGTGGACGGGATGTCTTCAGTACAGCGCACCGTCAACCCGAGGAGGTAGCAACACGTAACAACACCACTGTACTTGCGCAGCGGGTGAACAGGGATGATGACAACTCAATCAAATCGGCAACTCTTTATCAAACCTAAAAACGCGCGTCTAATGTGGAAGTTGTATGAAAATCACAATAGTGACGTCATCAAATTTCACGCACTTTTTTTTCTTTATCTATGTTTTAAAATAGTTATCAAACTTAAAACCAACCGAGGATGTGAATTTTAGGTCTTTTGGCAGACCCTCTATTTCATAAACTTTTAGAAATAACTTATTTTTGATATAGGCATCATCCCTATTGGGCGGTGAATATCGCAAGCTACACCCTGTACCACATGGATTTGTCTGCTTTGGGGATTATAGCGAATTGAACTTCTTGTTCCTGGATTATCATGGAATTAAACTGGACCCCAAAGTAACGTTTCTATTTCTATCCAATACGTATGCAAATGTTAGTTTTGCAGCTTACGTGCGCTACTTACGTAAAACTTACGTGTGTAATCCACACTGGCCATACTGGCGTGTGAGTAGTTCTACAGATCTTGTTACCGGAAATGAACTGTACTAAAATTGTAATTATACTTAGAGTTTATGTGTTAAGGATTCTCTGTGATGATGAAAAGTATTTTAATAAAATGTTTTTGTCATATTTCTGTTTTTTACCTTTTCACATTACTTATGATTGCAAAAAATGTCTAGGCCGGTTTGCGTATTTTCGTTTGCGTGTTCAATAGAAGGAAGTACTTCCTTGGGTTTGTTATGCTAACCTTTTAAACTCGTGCTCAATTCGAGGCACGAGTTCTGCAATCGTGCACGGGTTTGCGCTCTGATAGGTGTATTTATTTCCGTGTTCAATAGAAAGCAGTATTTGCCTTGATGCACGGAATCCGTGTTTGTTTGATGAATAGGCAAGAAAACATTTAATGTTTCATGCGTTTAATTTTTTATTATTTATAAAAATGTAGATGTGAAATGGATGGGCTACGCCAGAAGACTCGTTTCGTCGCCCCTTCATTCACATACTCGACCTCGCTTATATATATATATATATATATATTATATATTTGGCGCCGTCCAAGCATACTGGCTTTACGGAAGATCAGCGCTGTATCCTAACAGGTATAGCACATGCTGAGTGAAGACCATTTTGGGGATCAAGTCTCATTTTGCCATTTTTATTTTCTTCTTATAAGTCTGTTTTTTTGTCTTGTATCCCTGAATAAAGATTTCTTTCTTTCTTCCTATTCAGGAGCTCCATCGCGAGCTTCTGACTTCGCGCTTTACGAAAACACTCTAGGGGTAGCACAGACAAGACTACGTGGAGTCGGGTTGTGCAGATTCGGTTTTGGCAGAGATCTACATTTTTAATAATATGATGACCCTTTTATAGCATGAAATTCACCATAAAATACTGCCGCTAACGCTCCCAAACTCCCGGTCGGATTGATCGCCTTGAATTGAACACGCGTTTGGAAGAAAATTTCGGTTGCAAACCCTTGCGCGATTGGAGGACGAGTTCCTTATATTGAACACGAGTTTGAATAGAGAGTTAGCACATCAAACCCGCGCGGGGTTCGAGGCAATGCTGCCTTCTATTGAACACGCAAACGTAAATACGCGGCCGGTCCGACATTGGTACTATTGTCTGAGCGTCTTGCGCGATCTTCAAAAAGAGATGCTAAAGCTTTCCTACGATAACTGTGCAAAGCTCACTTTGAAGCGTGCGTTTCCAAGGAATACTTATCATCTCCAGTCATCCCGGGCGCACCACTTAACATGGGTCCGACTCCACTCAATCTGTGAAGAGTCCAAATATAATATACTTAGTAGACAGTCTATAGTTCAGGCAAAGAGCATAAAGAACCAGGGGTAGAGGTACAACCAGGGCCTTTGCACTTAGAACATTTTTCTGTTGTATGGGGATGTTAGGTCCACAACTCCCTAAAGGATGGCGCTCATGGCGCTTATCTTGTACTGAAAGTATGTATACTTAAAAGTCTGTGATCAGGGTCTGTGATGGCGCTGAAATAAATGTTCGTTCAGAAGTTTATGTTTTAGAAAAAATAATGATTTTGCCATTTATATAAACACAAAGCTAATAATATATAAAACTTTTTTTTTTGAGCAAAATATGAGTTATCTTAGACAATTTATAAAGATTTATCTGTTATAAATTTAGTTTAGTGGAATGAGTTAGAAGTTTAATGAAACATTTGTGTTTTAATTTCCAAACGTAGACAGCCGCCATTTTAAAGTTTGAAATTCGACATTGACATTGACGTTTTCTGGCATGCCGGATGCCGGGTGGACAAAATTATTATTTTTTGGATAAATTCGTGTGAAACTATATTAATAGTGTGTATTAAGTGTGTACGATGTGTAAAACATGAAACTGTGGAATAATTGTTATACTTTATGTATATTTTTTGTAATTGAGAATATAAGAGAAAATAATCAACATGCGTTTCATTTACTAACATCTGAACATTTTTACAGTTTGTGTTTATCGTATAATAATTTATCTTAATTATTACAAGGTCACATAATTCTATAGTTGCAGAATTAGGTGATCTTGTAATAATTAAGATAAATTATTATACAATACACTTTGTAATATATAGTACTATAGCATTGTGTTAGGGTTATATATATATATATATACATATTTTAGTTGGACAACTTCCCGATAGATGTCGCTGTACATGGAAAGTCGAGTAGCAACTCTATACCAGTATATATAATGTACTCTGTGGGTACAACTTAAGTAAAAAGCATTCAAAAATCTGCTTATCATCGCTGATACCCTGTAGTTCTTCTGCTTAGCTCTAGATGGCGTTAAAACGAAAGCTTTGAAATAAACTTTTTGCTATCGGATTTTATGAAAATTTTTATTTAATAGTTAATTAAACTTAATAAATAAATAGTTAAAATAAATTAAAACAACAAAATACATGTTTTCATTGAGTTTCGGTTGATTTAAAAAAAAATTTATACTTATTCGAGACAAGTAACGCCATCTAGAATTTATTTTAGAACTATGGTACCCGTTGTATGGAGTTGTACCTCTACCCCTGGTTCTTTATGCTCTTTGGTTCAGGCCATAAACCACCACTTTGGCCAAGTGCGGTTTAGCCGACTTGACACGTTTTCACCATTATACAAAACTCGGGAATACAGGTTTCCCCATGAATTTTTCCTTCATCGTTAAAGCAAGAGATATCTAATTGCATAAAATGCACATTATATGTAACTGAAAAGTTAGAGGTAGGTACGTGGCTGGGATTCGAACCCTAGATCTCTTGAATAGGGGGGAAGAGTTAATAGAATAGCACTATATCACCGCTTTCTCTACGCAAGACAATGTTGAACAGAAGGTCGCGCTTATAGGCTTATTACACTGCACTTTTCACAGGGACCCTTTCACTTGAATCAGTGTAGTGTAATAAGATAGGGAGAAAGGGTCCCTAATTTGATCCTTATTCGAACCCGGGACCTCGTCGGCCGCAGTCGAACATGCCAACCTTCGATGCCAACCAATACACAAACGAGGCAATACCTGTAAGCAATTAATTTAAGTGTGACTGAAACACTTAAGTGTCAGATTAATATTCTTTGGCGCCATTACCCCAGACCAGTGGTCGACAAAGTGCGGCTCCAAAGCCGCAAGTGGCTCTTTGACACCTTAAGTGCGGCGTTTGCTGTTCTTTCCTTTTTCGGTTCTACATATAATATATAATATGCGAACAATCTTTTTCAAGCATGAACATTATCAAGAGTAAACTGAGAAGTCGTCTTATTGATGATAACTCGGAATCATGCCTAAAATTAAAAACAACAACATACAAACAAACCTGACTTACTCAAACTTTCCAAGGAGATGCGAGCACATTGTTCGCATTAATAAATATTTATTATGTAGGTATGAAATTTAGTTTTATTTAGTGTAATAAAAGTTTACTAAATAAGCATCATTGGCAACCAATATTTTTTTTTAAATTGTAATGTTCATATTTGGCTCTTTGGCTAATAAGTTTGCCGACCACTACCATACCATCGAATCGACCACTCAACTGACATAACTCACTACTCAGCCACTGCGCAACGCGTCAGTCCAATGTAACCGCTCGAGGAGATCGCACGCGTGTACTGCGCTTAGGAGCCCCGTTTGTTTGTTTACGTTCAGATAACACCGGAGTTTCGTAGCAGCTCTACGAGATTTAACCAAAACATTAAATTACTAGTGGTTGTTGGTGCTTGGTGGTGATTTTACTGTCTGTGGCAGTACACCTGTGGCGCCGACCGAAGAATTTTGCGAACGGCGATGTGAGTATTTTTGCAAGAAGATTTGAAGTATTCAATAACACAGAGTACAATATTCAATAGTATTCTGTCTTCTGCGTCATTTACCTGATTGCTCCGGGTCTAATCCTTTTTTCATAATTCATATTTTTCTTTGGATTAAAAGGATTTTCCAAGGTTCCTACTTTCTTGAAGCTCTATCTTAGATTTACCTATGTAGCCAACTAGTGTAACGTCTTTTTAGGGTTCTTTATCCAAAGTGTGCCACCGGGACTCTATAACAAAGCTCCCGCTGTTCGTCTGTCGGACTGTTTGTCTGTCTGTCTGTCAACGGGCTTGTGGTGGTGTGGAACGTCCTCCTTGGCCGAATTATTTTTATCCTCATGAAGCAATCGCGTGCTACCAAGGTGGAGTTACCTATTCTGAATAAATAAATCACAAATTGAAAGTAAATATTACTTGATAGGTACTTAATTTCTCAAGTTGCAATTATTACCTACTAACTTATCTGAAACGCTCTACTTAGCGTAAAGGACAGTCGCTGTCTCTAAACAATACTTTTCAATTTATATGAGAGGTTTTAGCTGCACCTCAAGATTGTCGGTAAGTGATGATGTAGTCTAAGATAGCAGCGGACTAACCTATTAGGGGCATGGCAGTTATATTAAACTCATACCCCTATTCGGTTTCTATACGATACTGGAACCACTGGAACTCTAAGACGCTTGGCGGCACGTCTTTACCGTTAAGGTGGTAACTAGCCACTTCCGAAGCCTCCCACCAGGCCAGACCAGGGAAAATTCAGAAATTATAAATTTCCAAATTGACCCTGCCGGGGATCAAACCCGGGACCTCCGCACGTCAAGTCAACAGCGCTCAACACTGCGCCACGGAGGTCATCAAAACATACATCCATGCTTCGTGCTTTATATTTCGCAACTTTTTGGTTTCTTCTCCTGTCTTCGTGATAGTTGGAGAGGTACCTACAATATATCACCGCGGTATAGTGGTGTAAACATAGAGTAGATATTTATACTCTATGGGTGTAAAGGTGCGGGTTTGTTCCACGCACGCACCTCTAACTTTTCGGAATAATTTAAAAACCGATTAGAAGCATGGGTTTGATGCAACTGCCATACCTAGTTATCCCTAACAGGTTAGCCCGCTACCATGTTAGACTGCATCATCACTTACCGAGATGAGTAAGATTGCAGTCAAGGGCTACCTTAGCTTGTAGTCGAATAAGAAAACCTTCAGTGAGAAGTTACTGTGTTAGTTTTACATACAGATTATAAAGATTACAATTCATAATGAACACAATTAAAAAACACGACTGCCCTGCTAAAAAACGAACTAGAAAGTTAAAATTCTAAAATAATCTAGTTAAGGCCCCTTATACAGATATCATACTTTTTCAAGTACCATTTATAGATAAATGGAATAACAGCTGTTGGGATATTATGGTATTAAATTAAAGGTAATGTATTCATCTCTAGTTAGACCCCATAAAAAATGCACACTCCCATACAAATTTTCGGAATAAATACGTTTCTACGAACGCAAGAACTGCTGAAAATGACGAAAAATGGGGTCTGGATAGGAACCCATAAAGCTAGATCAGCTACATATTTTAACTTGAAAATAACAAAAGAGTGGGGCTTATATAGTCCTCTACCCAAATGCTGGAACATTATGCATACAAATAAATACTTTGTCATTTATGTGTCAACACAAAAAATTCTTCATACATTTTCTATGGAAAGAAGTCGGACGCTTGGCGTTTGGCGCTCAGTACGCGCTGAGATGCGCTCGTGAACGGGTGGGTGTATCGCTTTTTTGCATGAAATTTATTACGACAAAATTAACACCGTGTTGTATACTGCGCTTGATAAAACTTGATATTGTTATCCGACACAAAGAAGAAAGTTCTCAATTACCCTTTTTTTTACCCGATTACAGCAAAGCCAAAAGGAAAGGGTACGAGATTAGGAGTCTATGTATGCCTATGCGTGTGTGTGTGTGAGTGTGTATGTATGTTGGATGTATGTATGAATGTATTAATTGAAGTCTATGACACTCCAGCATATACCTATGCAAATAATTAGGTCAATACGTTAGTCTGTTACGGCGTGATTGACAATCCTACTAACAAACTTTTTCCCAATAATTTTAGTACGGTAAGCGCCATTTTGAAATTCTTTTTTATCGACCTGATTTCGTTCAAAATCGATATCTGGTGTTCCCTGGGATCACTGAACAGAAAACTTTACCCAAAATTAAAAAAAAAGTCAGCGCCATTTTGAAATTCTTTGTTATCGTACCGATTTCGTTCAAAATCGATATCTGGGGTTCCCTGGGATCACAAAATAGGAAACTTACCAGAATTAAAAAAAAGTCAGCGCCATTTTGAAATTCTCTGTTATTGTACCGATTTCGTTCAAAATCGATATCTGAGGATCCCTTAGACCACAAAACAGGAAACTGTTACCAAAATTTTAAAAAATCAGCGCCATTTTGAAATTCTTTGTTATTGTACCGATTTCGTTCAAAAGCGATATCTGACGATCCCTGGGATCACAAAACAGGAAACTGGTACCAAAATTTAAAAAAAGTCAGCGCCATTTTGAAATTCTTTGTTATCGTACCGATTTCGTTCAAAATCGATGTCTGGGGTTCCCTGGGATCACAAAATAGGAAACTTTTACCAGAATTTTAAAAAAGTCAGCGCCATTTTTAAATTCTCTGTTATTGTACCGATTTCGTTCAAAATCGATATCTGGGGTCCCCTAGGATCACAAAATATGAAAATTTTACCAGAATTAAAAAATAGTCAGCGCCATTTTGAAATCCTCTGTTATTGTACCGATTTCGTTCAAAATCGATATCTGAGGATCCCTAAGACCACAAAACAGAAAACTGTTACCAAAATTTTAAAAAATCAGCGCCATTTTGAAATTCTTTGTTATTGTACCGATTTCGTTCAAAAGCGATATCTGACGATCCCTGGGATCACAAAGCAGGAAACTAGTACCAAAATTTAAAAAAAGTCAGCGCCATTTTGAAATTCTTTGTTATCGTACCGATTTCATTCAAAATCGGTATCTGGGGTTCTCTGGGATCACAAAACAGGAAACTTTTACCAGAATTTTAAAAAAGTGAGCGCCATTTTGAAATTCTCTGTTATTGTACCGATTTCGTTCAAAATCGATATCTGGGGTTCCCTAGGATCACAAATTATGAAACTTTTACCAGAATTAAAAAAAAGTCAGCGCCATTTTGAAATTCTCTGTTATTGTACCGATTTCGTTCAAAATCGATATCTGAGGATCCCTTAGACCACAAAACAGGAAACTGTTACCAAAATTTTAAAAACTCAGCGCCATTTTGAAATTCTTTGTTATTGTACCGATTTCGTTCAAAAGCGATATCTGACGGTCCCTGGGATCACAAAGCAGGAAACTGGTACCAGAATTAAAAAAAAGTCAGCGCCATTTTGAAATTCTCTGTTATTGTACCGATTTCGTTCAAAATCGATATCTGAGGATCCCTTAGACCACAAAACAGGAAACTGTTACCAAAATTTTAAAAACTCAGCGCCATTTTGAAATTCTTTGTTATTGTACCGATTTCGTTCAAAAGCGATATCTGACGGTCCCTGGGATCACAAAGCAGGAAACTGGTACCCAAATTTAAAAAAAGTCAGCGCCATTTAGAAATTCTCTGTTATTGTACCGATTTCGTTCAAAATCGATATCTGGGGTTCCCTAGGATCACAAATTATGAAACTTTTACCAGAATTAAAAAAAAGTCAGCGCCATTTTGAAATTCTCTGTTATTGTACCGATTTCGTTCAAAATCGATATCTGAGGATCCCTTAGACCACAAAACAGGAAACTGTTACCAAAATTTTAAAAACTCAGCGCCATTTTGAAATTCTTTGTTATTGTACCGATTTCGTTCAAAAGCGATATCTGACGGTCCCTGGGATCACAAAGCAGGAAACTGGTACCAAAATTTAAAAAAAGTCAGCGCCATTTTGATAATCTTTGTTATCGTACCGATTTCGTTCAAAATCGATATCTGGGGTTCTCTGGGATCACAAAACAGGAAACTTTTACCAGAATTTTAAAAAAGTGAGCGCCATTTAGAAATTCTCTGTTATTGTACCGATTTCGTTCAAAATCGATATTTGGGGTTCCCTAGGATCACAAATTATGAAACTTTTACCAGAATTAAAAAAAAGTCAGCGCCATTTTGAAATTCTCTGTTATTGTACCGATTTCGTTCAAAATCGATATCTGAGGATCCCTTAGACCACAAAACAGGAAACTGTTACCAAAATTTTAAAAACTCAGCGCCATTTTGAAATTCTTTGTTATTGTACCGATTTCGTTCAAAAGCGCCATCTGACGGTCCCTGGGATAACAAAGCAGGAAACTGGTACCAAAATTTAAAAAAAGTCAGCGCCATTTTGAAATTCTCTGTTATTGTACCGATTTCGTTCAAAATCGATATCTGAGGATCCCTAAGACCACAAAACAGAAAACTGTTACCAAAATTTTAAAAAATCAGCGCCATTTTGAAATTCTTTGTTATTATACCGATTTCGTTCAAAAGCGATATCTGACGATCCCTGGGATCACAAAGCAGGAAACTGGTACCAAAATTTTAAAAAAGTCAGCGCCATTTTGAAAATCTTTGTTATCGTACCGATTTCGTTCAAAATCGATATCTGGGGTTCTCTGGGATCACAAAACAGGAAACTTTTACCAGAATTTTAAAAAAGTGAGCGCCATTTTGAAATTCTGTGTTATTGTACCGATTTCGTTCAAAATCGATATCTGGGGTTCCCTAGGATCACAAATTATGAAACTTTTACCAGAATTAAAAAAAAGTCAGCGCCATTTTGAAATTCTCTGTTATTGTACCGATTTCGTTCAAAATCGATATCTGAGGATCCCTTAGACCACAAAACAGGAAACTGTTACCAAAATTTTAAAAACTCAGCGCCATTTTGAAATTCTTTGTTATTGTACCGATTTCGTTCAAAAGCGATATCTGACGGTCCCTGGGATCACAAAGCAGGAAACTGGTACCAAAATTTAAAAAAAGTCAGCGCCATTTTGAAATTCTCTGTTATTGTACCGATTTCGTTCAAAATCGATATCTGAGAATCCCTTAGACCACAAAACAGGAAACTGTTACCAAAATTTTAAAAACTCAGCGCCATTTTGAAATTCTTTGTTATTGTACCGATTTCGTTCAAAAGCGATATCTGACGGTCCCTGGGATCACAAAACACAAATTCAAAATGGCGCTGATTTTTTTAAATTTAAATACCAGTTGCCTGTTTTGTGGTCCTAGGGAACCTCAGATATCGATTTGGAACAAAGTCGGTACAATAACAAAGAATTTCAAAATGGCGCTAATTTTTTAAAATTTTGGTACCAGTTTCCTGTTTTGTGATCTTAGCGATCCACTGATATCGATTTTGAACGAAATCGGTACAATGACAGAGAATTTCAAAATGGCACTGACTGTTTTAAAATTTAAATAACAGTTTCCTGTTGTGTGTTCTTAGGGATCCTCAGATATCGATTTTGAACGAAATCGGTACAATAACAGAGAATTTCAAAATGGCGCTGACTTTTTTTTAATTCTGGTAAAATTTTCATATTTTGTGATCCTAGGGAACCCCAGATATCGATTTTGAACGAAATCGGTACAGTAACAGAGAATTTCAAAATGGCGCTGACTTTTTTAAAATTCTGGTAAAAGTTTCCTATTTTGTGATCCCAGGGAACCCCAGATATCGATTTTGAACGAAATCGGTACGATAACAAAGAATTTCAAAATGGCGCTGACTTTTTTAAAGTTTGGTACCAGTTTCCGGTTTTGTGATTCCAGAGAACCCCAGATATCGATTTTGAACGAAATCGGTACGATAATAAAGAATTTCAAAATGGCGCTGACTTTTTTTAAATTTTGGTACCAGTTTCCTGTTTTGTGATCCCAGGGATCGTCAGATATCGATTTTGAACGAAATCAGTACGATAATAAAGAAATTCAAAATGGCGCTGACTTTTTTTTAAATTTTGGTAACGTTTCTAGGTAGTTTCATCCGTTTACTGTGGTAGAGCGTAGAGTATACGTGCTTGCAGAAATATTTTGTATTGTGGCGAGTTAAATACCTACAGATTTTTACTATAGGGATTTAAGAAACACGTGTTTCAGGATTTTTGGAAATTCGACCTCCAAGGAATTTTTAAAAATTTCACCCGAGCGAAGCAGGGGTGCGTCTGCTAGTATTTACTATAATGTGGCGCGGAGGCATAGATAATAATATGTAGTAAATAAATAATCAAATATTTCAAGTTACAAAATTGATGAGTTGGCTATAAAATCGAGCGTAGAGCGTAGTGCTATATATGCGTACAGATATATGCTGTAGTGTGGCGAGTTATATACCTAAAGTTGGCTGCGGCCTGATTGTATAAGGACCCTTAAATTAGGATCTTATTCACATTTTTATTAATTTTTTTTTGTGAATCACTGGATATAGAACTATAGTGTTATATATTTTTGGAATCTACTCATCATTTTCTTGATGATGATTACATAATTAATTCAATTTCTAGATTGATTATATACCTATTAAATCTTATTTTCGAAAAAAAAAAACAACTTTAGTTTTTAATGCGGGAGCATGGTCACCCCATCAATGTTTTTTTAAATTTTACTAGCCTATGTCACCCGGAATAAGCTAGGGATTCTAACGAGACCTCATTTATCAAAATCGGTTCGGGCGTATAGAAGTTATGGTGGAATATACAAACTCACATACATACATACCTACATGAACCATGAAAACAATATACACCTTTTTTCAGGCAGTCGTATAATAATAATAAAAAGTAAAATAATAAATTCGCAAGGTAAAAATGGCTCCCGCAAGAGATTAACAAGGTCCTTGAGTAACAAAATCAGCGTACATTGAGGATACAGTCCCCACCAGCATTGTATCATCAGGCAGCAGCTGGCGAATTAGCATGCGAATTCAAATTGTTCATTTAGTTTATACTTATTTCAATACGTTTTGACCTTCACTGCAATACCTACCTACGATTTTTAACTTGTATAAGTCATTTACAGTATTTATATTTTAATTAGGTAGATACGTTCTGCATATTTTACTTAATTTATGTTAATGGAATTAATTTACTATGGCAAATTGACGCTACATTATTTTTAGCGAATAAACGAAGCGGGAGTATCGGGGAGCCCATCGCATTTCTATCCCAAGACGTCCTTAATTTTATGTGTAGGTATAAAAGCAGGGGTCGCAACTCGCACACACCTGTTTTTAACATTTGTATGTGTCACCGTAAGATTATAAAAACCGTTAGATTATAATCTAACTCGCGAAATTCTGAACTGTCGAAAGATTGTAAAGCGTTCAATGTTCTGAGTGTCAATTTTTGAAATATTCATTGTATTTACGTTTTCTTGTCTGTTTCTTGTAGGTTAGGTTAGGGTTCGACACAAATGACGAGGTAGTCAATGTAGAGGTTCGACACTTAGGTTCTGTCGGGTTAATATAACTAACAGATTACAGAGCAATTCATCATGGAATCCACAAAGCCTACTTAGGAATCTCGCGATTGTTCTGTGTACGATTAGAGGTTGTTTGTATTCACCACCACGCTGCACTACTGTGCGTTGAGCCGGACGTGGAAATATTGACACTGGACTCAATTGTGATTTCTAATACGATACACTGATCAAAATATCAAGCAAGCACCACTTGCAAGCAGGTCTGATGAAAAACCAAAGTTTCTGTCTCTGATTTCGATTATCTAAACGATTAACTGATTAACGAGCAATTCTTGTATGTATATATGTCACCGTAAGATTGTAAAAACCGTTAGATTATGATCTAACTCGCGAAATTGTAAAGTGTCGAAAGAACCGTTCAATGTTCCGAGTGTAAATTTTTGAAATATTCATTGTATTTACGTTTTCTTGTCTCTTTCTTGTAGGTTAGGTTAAGGTTCAACATAAATAACAAGGTAGAACCAAGTGCCCGATCGGTTAATATAACTAACAGATTACAATTTACCGAAAAATAATGCGTTCAATTGTAATCCTTCGACAGTTTGCAATTACGCGAGTTAGATTATAATCTAACTGTCTTTACAATCTTACGATGACATATGTAACAATTGGGTAGAGGCTGTAGCCTTTTCCGTACCTCTAATGGAAAAAAGGAATCCTTATAGGATCGCTTGGATTTCTTCCACCTCTAGTTATGGTTTTTCTGACTTCTACTTTCTACTTCCACCGACTGTGTTTTGAAAATGAAAAATGTTTTATTTCAAAAAATATGTCGTCAATACAACAATATTGGGCATACAGGGCTATTTAAGGGTCGGATTAACATGGCTCCTCTTACAAATGTTCAGTGGTGGTGGGAGTTACGCGGCCTTCCTGCTGCATTGGTTTCTATTAGACATAGAAAAAAAAAACCAAGCATACTCTCTTAGAAATCGCAGCTCTTGCAACGCTATATCGATGAACAAGTCAGAATTTAAAAAAAATAAAAAACACGACTGCCCTGCCAAAAATCTAACTAAAAAGTTAAAAATCTAAATTAATCTAGTTAAATTAGAATTTTATTCACATTTTTATTAAATGATTATTTTGTTTGAATCACTGGATAATGAACTATAGTGTTATATATTTTTGGGATCTACTCATCATTTTCTAGACGATGATTACATAGTTAATCTTATTTTCGATTTTTTTTTTCCAATTTAGTCTTTAATGCGAGATCATGGTCACCCCATCATTTTTTTAATTTTACTAGCCTATGTCACCCGGAATAAGCTAGGAATTCTAACGATACCTCATTTATCAAAATTGGTTCAAGCGTACAGAAGTTATAGTGGAATATACAAACTCACATACATACATGAACCCTGAAAACAATATAACTCCTTTTTTCAGGCAGTCGTATAAAAAGGCACTGATTGTGCTTGGGCTACCGGCTTAAACTCCTATTTAAACTCCTCGGATTCCTTCCCGAGGGGAATAGCCTGATTAGTATCGCGTTTTCGTGACAATGCCCAGTGGCAGCTGTATGGTTTGCTCAATTAAAAGATTCGCACTTCGCTGGATAACCCGCATGCCTAACGAGAATCGAGATAGCCAATTTTCTTTTTATACGACTGCCTAAAAAAGGAGTATATTGTTTTCAGGGTTCATGTATAATATATGTATGTATGTGGGTTTGTATATTCCACCATAACTTCTATACGCCTGAACCGATTTTGGTAAATGAGGTATCGCTAGAATCCCTAGCTTATTCCGGGCGACATAGGCTAGTTTTTTAAAATTAATGGGGTGACCATGGTCCCGCATTAAAGACTACAGTTGAAAAAAAAGCCGAAAATAAGTTTAACTATATAATCATCATCTAGAAAATGATGAGTAGATTCCAAAAATATATAACACTATAGTAAAAATGTGAATAAGATTCTAATTTAACTAGATTAATTTAGATTTTTAACTTTTTAGTTCGTTTTATAGCAGGGCAGTCGTCCCTTTTAATTTTTTATATTATGACTTGTAGCTTTGAGTTTTTGTGAATCGCGTTGTTCAAGAATTTATAAAAAATTGAAGCAGCAATTTATTTTATTTAAATAAGAATTGAATGCGATTGTAACGTTAGCAGTGTGGTGCAGATTATAGCAATGTTCATTTTCCACTTTAGTTAATACTAGCGATCCGCCCCGGCTTCGCACGGGTAGCACTAATAATCCTAATAGTTTGCACGTTACATTATTTCTATGATATCGCATAAGATATTTATCTAAATATAGCGGTGTAAAGGACGATGTTTGTCTTAATTAAATTAAATACTTGAGATGACTAACATACGGTAAAAATACCTTCGCAAGTAAAGCGTTGGTTTAGACCAAATTTGAAAATTATAAGAATGGTTATTTTCAAACCTTAAAAGATAGATATATGCTATTGCGGACTTTTTTTTTAAACTTTTTAAGAGGAACAATTCCACCATACATTGTTTCGAAGAGACGATCCTTTCCGACTTAGTTCACATTATTGCAATTTTCATAAGGATCTCTAATTTTTTTGAAAATAAAATATAGCCTATGTTGCTCACTGATAATGTAGAATTTTTAAATTCGGTTCAGTAGTTTTTGAGTTTATCCATAACAAACAAACAAATCATTCCTCTTTATAATATTAATTTAGACAAACCTAGCTACTTTGCTATGAAAATTGCTAGCATTGTTGCTAAGTAGAAATGAAAGTATCATACTAAGGCTACTTTTTTCCCAGAAAATTTTCCATGGAAGGAGTTTAAACGGGGTATTTGAAAGCCTCAATCTACGCTCACGTTAATAATCATCTAACGAAACAATTAAAAGAAAGGAGTTACCGACATTTGCATTGATTGTAAGCGAACGGTTGACTGCCTCGTTGGTGTAATGGTTAGCATGTTTGACTGCAGCTGACGAGGTCCCGGGTTCGAGTCCCGGGTCGGGCTATAAGTATTGTGCGAGTGTATATGTCACCGTAAGATTGTAAAAACCGTTAGATTATAATCTAACTCGCAAAATTCTAAACTGTCGAAAGATTACAATTTAACGCATTATTTTCCGGTAGATTGTAATCTGATAGGTATTTAAACCCAAGAAAACCTGTGCATGTGCAACATGTGCAACCTGTAATCAAGTAGTACTTGATTATTTATGTCGAACCCTAACCTAACCTACAATAAAGAGACAAGAAAACGTAAATACAATGAATATTTCAAAAATTGTCACTCAGAACATTGAACACTACAATCTTTCGACAGTTTACAATTTCGCGAGTTAGATCTAACGGTTTTTACGATCTTACGGTGACATATAAACGTCGTGCTGTGTGTATTAAATAAGTATTAATAAGCCATATTATAATGTTATTTATTTTTATATTTTTAAGGTAGGTAGGAAATAATAGTGGTAGTGGAACAGTTAACTTCTTGCCAACACGACTTCATTTAAACTTCGACTGAAACAGCACTATCTATCTTCTCTATCATAATTATAAATAATATTATGTATCTGCTATATCATCATGTATTATATAATATATCCTATGTATGTTGGTATGTATATATTTGTATGTTTATTTTGTGTGTTTATGTAAGTTTTTGATATAATATCTTGTGTCATTCTATCTCACATCTTGTTGTACCTATTCTTCCTCCACAACCTTTCTCACTGCCAAGGCTCACTGGTAGAGATCTCTTTAAGAGATCCTAGAGATTAGAGAGTGGTTCCTTGTCCACTACGTACGTTTTTCTTCTTATTTTATAACATTTTGATACTAAATAAATCAAAAAAAAAACACGCTGGGATATCTAAATGTCGTAGGAAAGGCTTGGCATAGCAACATTATTGCCTCATTAGCACACAATGCATAGACAATCACCTGAAGCGCCGCTAACATTTCTCATCGGTGACTATTCCTTTACCTACTACGACTAATTTTCTATTTAAAAACTATTTTTTTATCCACTACAAGTTACCCCTTGACTGCGATCTCACTTGATGGTAAGTGATGATGCAGTCTGCAGATGATGCAGATGGTAGCGGGCTAACCTGTTAGAAGTGTGTTTGAATTTGAAATTTGGTAGGTATAGTTTGTACCTAGGGGAAGGGCATAGGCTACTTTTTATCCCGGAAAATGAAAGAGTTCCCGCGGGAATCAAAAAACCTTAATCCACGCGGACGAAGTCGCGGGCATCATCTAGTAAAAAATATAAATGTCTCTATCATAATACTATTAGGTGTCATAGAGATCGTCGCTCTACCATTGTCATTAGTAAAGAAATCTCTACATTTTTTTTATCCACTACAAGTTAGCCCTTGACTGCGGTCTCACCTGATGGTAAGTGATGATGCAGTCTAAGATGGTAGCGGGCTAACCTGTTAGGGGCATGGCAGTTATATTAAACCCATACCCCTATTCGGTTTCTGCACGGCATCGTACCGGAACGCTAAATCGCTTGGCGGCACGTCTTTGCCGGTAGGGTGGTAACTAGCCACGGCCGAAACCTCCCACCAGGCCAGACCAAGAAAAATTCAGAAATCATAAATTCCCAAATTGACCCTGCCGGGGATCGAACGCGGGACCTCCGCATGTTAAGGCAACCGGCTACACACTGCGCCACGGAGGTCGTCAAAAACATCGTACATTGATACATTGCCATACAGTTACACTTAGAGGTAATTGGGTATTTGACAACTAGTCAAAACAGCAACTTTTTTCAAACGTCAAAACGCGTGCTTAGTATGGTATGAAGTATTGTATGAAATACTGAATAGTGACGTCATCAAAGTTCGAAGCACTCTTTTACTTTAATCAATAGTTTCAAATAGTTATTCAACATAATACTAACAGGGGACTCGGATATTACAACATTCGGGAGATCTACTATTTAATAATCACAAAAAAGTAATTTATTTGAATAGTAGTCAAATACCTACCCAATTTTACAGTCTTAAAGGTACTAATTGCCTTACCAGTGCTATCATGTAATTCGCTTTCGTGACACCTTAATTATTGCTCATGACATTAGCAGCAGAGTGGTGTAAATTATCAGCTAAATTTTAAGTAGAGTCCATTTTCTCGTTCGCGTAAAGAAGGATGTCCTCATCAGCGGGTCAGAGTTAAGATTTCTGCTGGTCTCGGTGGCTGCTTCCGTCACTTACTCTATTTCTTTTATTGCACACGATTTTTAAGTTGTTTGTTTTCAGTGCAAAAAAGCACTGTCATGACAGTGTCAAATGTGCTGTGGAACTCTACCTAGTATTAGTATTATACCTTATACCTCTTTCTTACAATCACCTGCCATGGCATTTATACCCTTCCTTAAGAGTCTCCGAGTGAGTACGCTTGGTCGGCAACCGTTTAACAGTAATATTTGTGTTTGTCGGTTCCGGCTATCTCTTACAGCTGATGAGAAACAGCTGACTATAAGTCATCACTAATCATCTACCACTTCCATTCAAATGTACCTAAAGGAGTGGTATGCGTTATGCTAGTGATCTGTAGGGCTTAGGCAATTCTATAACGATGGGTTTAAGACTTAGAATTAATATAATAAATTCTTACCGCACCGCGGTAAATTATATCAAACCAGAAATTTTAACTGCGCGAATTTTATTCGCAACGTACACCGGAATGTTTTAGTGTTACAGAAATGCGAAAAAAAAACTTAAGTGCGAACGTAGCATAAAGAGATCTGGAAGTAGGTACCCAGTAGGTAGCTATCCAATCAATTGGTCTGAGTGTGCGCTGACAGCAATGGTCGCGTTAATTGTTACCACTAATCGGTCAAGACTCGAGAGCCAGTTCACAAGGAAACTGTCCCAGTTCTAAGATCTGTAATATTCGTAGCTCGCAAGCTTTCGTGACATCATCATGAAAATAATATATTATGCTAATAGCTATTGAGTTAAAAAGATCTTCATAGTAATCCATTCTAATTGATCGAGTGAAGCGAAGGTCTCTGAGTCTACTTGAGTGAATTTGCACTTGTCCGTCCATCCGTCCGTCCGTACATCCGTCCGTCTGTCAGAGCCTTATAACTTCTGAATTACTGAACGTAATTACTTCAAATTTAAATGTAATATGTAAACCGATGGCCACCAGCCGAATATGGCTTAAAAAGTTATAAAAATCTTTATTTCAGGGGGTTTATTCGTTTCTCCAATAACTCTTTAGCTCTTTTGCGTCTAATGTTAAAAGTACAATATAAAATAGTTAAAACTATATTATGGATACCGCGATTTCTCAGTTCGGGGGAACCACTAGTAATAAGTGCGAAATTGTGTCGGTCTGTCTGGCTTTTATCTGTTTGCTACGCCTTCATTCAAACCACAAAACAAAAAACATAAAGAAATTGAATTTCACATTCATCTTTTCAACAGATTTCGACGCGTACAGATTTATGTGCATCTTGGGCATGGGATACTTTTGTCGCGGAAAAGCGTTCCCATGGGAGGTCCTCAAAACCTATCCACAAAGCCCAAACTTTACTCATTTACAACATCGCTTATAAATGTAATTTCTTGAATAATTATTCGTAAAACTTATATAAACCTGTTCATACAAAGTTGGCTACTGTACAGATGTTAATGTCAGTTGACCCAGTTTCACCCAAGCCCCCACCTGCCCCGATGCCCCTACGTTATGTATCTACCTACTTACGTTGGGGTGCTCAGTCGGGTTCGACGACCCGTCTGAAGGTCAATGCACGATTACTGAATACAATTACAATTGTTACTCGAAGTTTGATTACGTTTTAATTGTTGTTCAAATTGATTTTTCCACCGTTGCCGTAGATTCTTGAAATAAAGTTTAAGTTTATTTTAATGCTTAATACGTAGATCATAATAACGAAGTACTGATATTGTAAACTAGAGGTCGCCCGCGATTTCGTCCGCGTTCAATTTTTGATTTCCTATGAGATTTTCCCACTGCAAAAGGCCTACTTACTTATAGCGGCTATATAAGTAGTTTATGCAGGTTTTTATTATTTAAAAAATTTAAAACTAATAACTTAAATGCCGATTTGCATGTGTCTAACTTCAAAAACATAGGACTTTTATACTAACTTCCAACCCTATTTGTATGAAATTTATATATGTTGGAAATGAATTATCGTAAAATTGCTTAAACAGGTTATACTGAACGTATAACCTAAATTAAAAAACACAACTGCCCTGCCAAAAAACGAACTAAAAAGTTAAAAATCTTAATTAATCTAGTTAAATTAGAATCTTATTCACATTTTTATTAACTGATTTTATTTGTGAATCACTGGATATTGAACTGTAGTGTTATATATATTTTTGGAATCTACTCATCATTTTCTAGATGATATTTAGATATTTTTTTTCAAATTTAGTCTTTAATGCGGGATCATGGTCACCCCATCATTTTTTTTTTCAAATTTTACTAGCCTATGTCACCCGGGATAAGCCAGGGATTCTAACGATACCTCATTTATCAAAATCAGTTCAGGCGTATAGAAGTTATGATGTAATATAAAAACTCACATACATAAATACATACATGAACCCTGAAAACAAATATACTCCTTTTTTCAGGCAGTCGTATAATAAAGGATATTTCTTCAGCGCCAAACAAAAATGCGAGGAACACCTAGGTATAGTTTCTTCCGGAAATGCTATAGTATGCGAGGGAAAAAAGAAAGAAAAACACGTCGAGAAAGTGTGTTGAATAAGAATAACAGCAGTGGTTACTGAACAGACACACCTTCGCAGTCGCTCAACCGGCAATATTGTTGCCATTGTAGTGAATTGTTGTGAGCTGGATCAATACGTGGACAGTTCACACTGAGTTCAGCTTGTATGGTCACACGAGCTGATACAGGGTTTGCATGGAACGTCTGAAAACCCTGTATTAGTGATGATGATGTGTAAGGGACAATCCAGAAGTAGGTATTTTATTTATTTATTGTATTTCGGTATACCAACGGCGAGTACACAAAGCGTAAATTAAAAATAGTACATAAGGTCTATAACCGTGTGGCACGCCACTTATAGGTATACACAGCTATTGAAAAATAACATATTATAAAAAAGAAACAACCGATCTCAAGTACTTAACTAATTACATGATAATAATAATATAAAACCAAAGGAACAATGTACCTACTATTACTACTACGACAAATAAATTAATCTATAAAATAAATAAACTCAAAACTAACTGACTAAAATAACGAACTAAGACTGGCCGATTTGTCCCTCAAAGCAGAGATTGCTGACGCTATAACTTTTTTAATACACAAAAACAACATAAAAATAACAAAACACATAAATAAATAAATAAATAATAATTTATTCATGAGAATGTAGGTGATATAAAGTTGACATGATTACAGCTTGAGAGCCTTATACATTCTACCAATTAATGGTGTATAAATATTCGAACGAACGAACGAACGAAACGAACGAACATATATAAAACAGTTTAGAGTGTACACCCAATTACTGGCAAGCCGGCATGAATTTAGCTGATCTCGCAAGTGCGGGGTTACCAGTTAACAAATACCGTTAAACTTAAAAAACACAAAAAAAATTACAAAAAAAAAATCAATCAGCTAGATATATTATAAGTCTATTGAAAGTGTTAACAAACACTTTTAATATAATTGTACTCATTTGGAACTTGCACGAGCGAATGGTCACAACGTGTAGCGGTTCCACGAGAGATTTAATGTAAAAGATAAACGTTAGCTATACTTAAAGACTATTCATTTGGTCTGGCCACCAATTGCTATCGTTAAGCTCAGGGCCTTTGCACTTAGAACAATTTTCTGTTGTATGGGGATGTTAGTTCTACAACTCCCTAAAGGATGGCGCTCATGGCGCTTATCTTGTACTGAAAGTATGTATACCTAAAAATCTGTGATCAGGGTCTGTGATGGCGCTGAACTAAGTGTTCGTTCAGAAGCTTATGTTTTAGATAAATTAATGATTTTGCCATTTATATAAACACAAAGCTAATAATATATAAAACTTTTTTTTTGAGCAGTATATGAGTTATCTTAGATAATTTATAAAGATTTATCAGTTATAAATTAAGTTTAGTGGAATGAGTTAGAAGTTTAATGAAACATTTGTGTTTTAATTTCCAAACGTGGACAGCCGCCATTTTAAAGTTCGAAATTCGACATTGACATTGACGTTTTCTGGCATGCCGGATGCCGGGTGGACAAAATTATTATTTTTTTGATAAATTCGTAATGTGAAACTATATTATTAGAGTGTGTATTAAGTGTGTACGATGTGAAAAACATGAAACTGTGGAATAATTGTTATACTTTATGTATAGTTTTTGTAATTGAGAATATAAGAGAAAATAATCAACATGCGTTTCATTTACTAACATCTGAACATCTTTACAGTTTGTGTTTATCGGATAATAATTTATCTTAATTATTACACGGTCACATAATTCTATAGTTGCAGAATTAGGTGATCTTGTAATAATTAAGATAAATTGCTATACAATACACTTTGTAATATATTATAGTACTATAGCATTGTGTTATGGTTATATATATACATATTTTAGTTGGACAACTTCCCGATAGATGTCGCTGTACATGGAAAGTCGAGTAGCAACTCTATACCAGTATATATAATGTACTCTGTGGTTAAGCTCTAAACCAAATTGCGATCTAAACACAAAAGTATTCAATAATCGCTGAGTCTGCCTGCAGGACACTGAATTACCATCGTCAAAACACTCGTATTTATTATACTATTTTCAATATGGCGTCGGTATCCGCAGATTAAATCGAATGACATGAAACGAGTCAAATTGACTGATGTAATTCTTCCTGTTTCATGAGATATAATGACAAACAGTAATAATGTTAACGTATGAAACAAAATAGAATGTTACAGAGCTCGGTTGCATCACTTAATATTGGTTGCAAAAAAGTTAGCTCTGTAAGACTGCAATTTATTGCACAGGAAAAAATGCTTCATTTAAGAGGGCTTTCTTATCAAAAGCATATATTAAACATGTTACCTACCACTCTTATCTCAACTGAGTTTGTTTGCTGAGGCGGTTAGCTTCAGGTATTCCACTGAATAACTTCGAATAGATTTCAGAGGAATATAGACCTTGTGTACACCGCTATAAAGAGGTCTATTGTGTGATACCATCGTGCAGCTGTCTTACCGACCTGATAGCGTTAGCTTGAATATGGTTGTTTACATTCAAATATCCAGGAACCTACTTCGTATCATCGAGTTATGCAAGAAATGCGAGGCACACAGGAAACACCTAAGATTATAAAATTAAATGGCATCTAAATTACGAACCCCTAAGTAATAGGCATGATGACTGATTTTGAAAAATGGTCAGATTATGTTCGGAAGTATCTACTATTTCGAAAAAATATATTATTTCAGCAGAAACATACGGTATGGTAGATAAAATTGGCATTTGAAATTTAAATTTCAAAATCCACGCCAAAACGCTCGCCGGTGTCATGGCGTCCTTTGTGACGTCACTATTGTTATTACCAATGTACTCTGTGCAGTGTGCAGTAAGCAATAGTGTGATTGTCAAAGCTCGAAATCAAACAATTGTGACGTCATTCGCTTCTTGGTGTTTAATCCATTATGGCGGATTGCTGTATTTTATAGTTTTATTTTATCAATATAAATAGCAATCTCACTCGAAATAGAAAAATAAATAAGTTTTTTATAATCCATAAATCCTATTTCATTAGATAAATTTATAATTTCATTGATTCTTGGTTACTCTCATCATGCCTATTATATCAAACTATATATTAAACTATACATTAAACTAAGTACCTATATATAGGGATCCCGTGGGGATCCATGACGTAGTATGTTCGAATATACTTGGATCTCTCACCATATTGATTGATTTCCGAAACTTAATACATCTTGCCTATTGAAAATATGCGAGGGAATATCAATTTCATACTCACAGAACATGAAGGTCATGGTTGTTACAGCTTCTGTATTAGCGTCAATATCGCACTACACTAGCGGCACGCTATGATGGCCGGTTTGACACATTACAATAGTGATGTGGAATGTCAATTTATTCTCGAACAAAAAACAATTAAGTTTTGTTTTTGTACCTGATTAAATAGGTTTAATAAAACAAAAATGTATATGTTTATTTAATTTATTTGAACGAACTGAATATTTGAACGAAAATGAATATACATACTTTATATGCACACAAGAAACATATGAATACAAAAGATACCAAAAAAGGTGCCACAAAAGGCCATAATTAATCAGATTCGTCCATACTACTATTTTCACTGTCGTCACTGCTATCATCACATACATTAATAATTATATGTTCGTTTTCTATAATATTATCTATTTTCACATCTCTTTCATAATCTTCCCTTATTAATTTAACAGTTCTATTCACAACCTTTTCCCAGTCTCCTTTAGTCACATGTTCACAAGCTTCTTCTAATAATTTTAGCATTTTTTTTGTGGTAAATGGGGGTTCTGTATTGTGTCTTGCAGCATATCCCTTAATTTGAGCCCACACCAACTCAATCGCATTATACTCACAATGGTAAGGCGGTAACCGTATAACTCTGTGCCCATGTTCTAATGCTATTTCGTCAATGACGTATCGGATCTTGGTTGGTTTGTTTTCTTTTAAAAGACGTACTAATTCCGCTTTTAACATATTCATGTTTGCATCTACGCCATTTTTACGAAGCCATGCGACGATATCAGCTTTCTTTTGGGATTGGGCAGGTGGCTTGTCAATTTGCATCGAGTGGTATGGGGCGTTGTCCATAATTATAATAGATGGTTCAGGGAGGCTACACAACATTGAGGTAAACCATTCAGTAAACTTTTCTCCATTCATGTCTTCATGATAGTCTCCAGTGGTTTTTGACGCAAAAGCCATGAGAGAACCTTCGACAAACCCGT
This sequence comes from Erebia palarica, assembly GCA_964035005.1. Classification (NCBI taxonomy): domain Eukaryota; kingdom Metazoa; phylum Arthropoda; class Insecta; order Lepidoptera; family Nymphalidae; genus Erebia; species Erebia palarica. The sequence goes on from OZ035994.1 coordinate 26,729,106, forward strand.
TGATGGTTCCGGCGTGACAAATTATAAGTCGCGATCCTTTTCCTACAGGAACTTTGGAAGTAGATGCTGCTGTGTCATCGTTCCAAGAACGGCCTACAGTATGGTTAGCATTAAGCCATGTTTCATCCAAGAACACAACATTTTGCCAATTTTTGATTTCTTTCACTTGCCGTAAAAAAGTATACCTTGCCATCGCTATATCAAATCTTTCCATCAATATTTTGCGTTTGTTACATTTTTTGTATCGAAATCCAATGGTCTTCAAAATCTTCGTTAAAGAACTTTCCCCACCGAAGAATAATCCAGCTTCCTTCAGTGAATGCACCAACTTTTTTCTTGTTGGATACTCCTTCTGTAAATAGTAGCCGTAAACATGTCTTCGGATAGCATCGGCATCAAAGCTATCGATGCCTACGACTGGTTTTGCTCGTTTTCTCTTTTTTGGTGTGTGAAGTTTATTTTCTTCTGTGCCAGTCTCGCCATATTTTTTTTTAGTTATCCGTCTAACAGTTCGTTGTCCAATATTAAGCGCATCAGCTACGCGTTCAACCACTGACGTTATAGGTAAAATTGGCCCTCCATTTTGAGCTTCACGATCGAAATAGTTACGAAGGCGTATTACGAACTCACGTGTCTGACTATTTAGAACAGTTCTCTGCGTACGTTCGGTCATATCGACGAAATCCACAACAAAGGGCTTGAACAGAGTCCAAATTAACGAGCAAGGGTCAACAGTAATGCAGTATCAATATTTGAAATCCAAAGCCAGGTCAAAACTATATCACAATCGCATTGCACTGACAGTTTATACTTTTCGAAGCAACGTCAATTCGAAACTGCTTTGTTTTGCATTGAGCATTGACGCGAGTTTGCCGGAGGTAGTAGTTGTGCTAGCCAGCGATCCTATGTGACGATCGTATTAGATTCCATTTTTAAAAATTTATTGATATTTTTTTGCGATTTCAGAGGTTTGTCCACATAGTGAAAATTGTTCATATTCACAAGTACATTCACCCCTTAAATGGTGCAAACTGATTTTTCTACACTTGTATACATTTAAGAAATCAATTTAATAAATAAATTTTGAGTCCTAAACCTAAAACTACATTCGATAAAATTTATGAATCTCTGCACATCACTATCGTCAATAAAGTAATACAATTATTTCCTTCAAAGTCGTTATCAATTAATACGGAACTTCATGAGCGGACAAACGTCAAACCGGCCATCATAGCGTGCCGCTAGTTTAGTGTGACAACGTAAGTTAAGTAACGCACTGTTGTGTGGGCTTAAAACCGTGCGGTAATATTTTTTATAAGACTGCCTAAAAAAAGGGGTTTATTGTTTTTTTTCAGGGTTCAGGGGTTCAGGTTCAGGGTATGTATGTATGTATGTATGTGAGTTTGTATATTCCACCATAAATTCTATACGCCTAAACCGATTTTGAGAAATGAGGTATCGTTAGAATCCCTAGCTTATTCCGGGTGACATAGGCTACTAAAATTTTTAAAAGAATTGATGGGGTGACCACGGTTCCACATTAAAGACCAAAAGGACATGACCAGTAATTGCCCTCCGATTCGGGACAATGCACAGGATTTCCGTTTTTACAGTAAGGTTTAAAAATTCAAAACGAAATTATTTTGGATTTATTATTCCAAATAAGGTCGGGGTTCAAATGACAAAAAAAAACAGTACGTTTATTGTTTAAATCTTGAGCGTCCGCTTTCCTCTTTAAGCACTACTCCATTTTGACGTTCCATTATATCCATGCCTAATAATAATCTTGTAACCCTACATGAATACCATTTAAGTACCTTAGTTATTATATTAGGAATGATTTATTTTTGATCAATTAAATAGTAATGAAAAGGAAATGTATGTTTTGTTTATAATTATTTTTATTTTTTGACAAGTCTCAAACTAATCGATCGAACAAAGCATTTTGAAATACTACGTTTAAAGGAACGCCCTGTCACATTGCATATGCTGCCATCTGTGGTCGAATAGTTGAACTTGTTAACGAAAAGTATTGAGCAATACTTAAAAATATTTTCTAGACTCACCACAATAACTAGCGCCATCTAGTGTGGGAAAGCAGTTTTTGGTGAAACTTTTTTTATCTATTTTCTCAGTTTTCAGAGCCTTCAGACTCCTGAAACTTTTTTATTTGAAAACTATAAAATATAACAATTACAATAATAAAGAAATAATACTTGAAAATATTTTTTTAGACTCGCTTAACACAATGAATAGCGCCATCTAGTGTGGGAAAGCAGTCTTTTGGTGAAACTTTTTTGTTCATTTTCGCAGTTTTCCGAGCCTTCAGACTCCTCAAACTTTTTTATCTGAAAACAGTGAAATATTACAATTACAATAATAAAGAAATCATTGCTGAACATTGATTTTTGACACCTAGGCAAGCTGCCATAGTTCCACCGGTCAAGTCCTTTAAAAAAAAACGAAAATAAGATTAACTATATAATCATCATCTAGAAAATGATGAGTAGACTCCAAAAATATATAACATTATAGTTCAATATTTAGTGATTCACAAAAAAATATCATTTAATAAATGTGAATAAGATTCCAAATATGGAGATAAACTGCAAAAATAATATGGCAGGGCAGTCGTATTTTTTAATTCGTTACATTAATTTCACTTGTTTTCAAATGTCAAAAGGCGTGCTTAGTATGAATTTTGTATGAAATTTTAAGTTGTGACGTCATTAAAGTTCGACGAATTTTTTACTTTAATCGATAGTATAAAATGGTTCTTCAAAATAAAACTAGCAGGGGACGTGGATTTCACGACTTTTGGGAGATCCTTCATTTAATAATCACTAAAAAATTATTTATTTCACTAGTAGTCAAATACCCAATTGGTTTGCTTAGATTTATTAGCGGTGAATTTATATAACCTTAATGAGAAAATGTAAGTATTGTAAAGTATATTCTAGCATTCTTTGGCTCCAATATAATATTAGATAATATCGTCGTCAGCCAACAGCCGATTGGATGTCAACTGCCAAGGCCTAACCGGAGTAAGCACCTAACCCCTATTCAAATTCAAATACAAATGTTTTTTATTCAAATAAACTTTTACAAGTACTTTTGAATCGTCAAGTGAATCTACCACTGGTTCGGAATGCCATTCCTATGCCCTACTTACTAGTAGGTAGGCAGTGCCGTGCACAAGGTTTGAAGCTATGGTAGGCATAGTTATTATTTATTATTTATTTTCACAATAAAAAAAAAAAAAAAAAAAGGCATAGTTAGTCATATAATACATATTTATACTGACTGTCGTGATGAAAATGAGCATTGACGTATTTCCATTTGGGTAAGCAGTGCTTCTATGCCTTTGTCACTGTAAGATTGTAAAAACCGAAAGATTATAATTTAACGCATTATTTTTAGTTTAATCTGTTAAGTATATTAACCCGATAGAACCTAAGTGCCTGGTTATATATGTCGAACCCTAAGCTACAAGAAACTGACAAGAAAACGTAAATACAATGAATATTATAAAAATTTACACTCAGAACATTGAACGGTTCACAATCTATCGACAGTTTACAATTTCGCGAGTTAGATTATAATCTACGGTGACACTTCTATGAACTGTAGATACACCACTGTAGGTAAGACTGAAAGCAGCGAATATAGTTCACGTCTTAGATATTTTCAAAGACCATTATAATTTTTCACGCTAAGCAATAAAGGTGCCCTCAATTCTTTTATCACGATTCCATTCCATTGACTTTGAAGCCATTCACTCGTGAGTGAACGATATGAAGCAATAGGAATGAATGTTCCTCCCAATCGTATGTAGGCCACGGCCAGTCTTGGTGGAGACCACAGAGATATTTTACTGCACACACAGGCACAGACAGGTGCACTCTCTGTTCCCTCACTCTCATAGTCCGATCACCGATAGTAGATACTAGATAGTAGAATAAAATACAAGCCCATGATCTATCGCTTGCTAATTAAAAACTGATTATTATCCAATTAAGTGTAGTAATTTATAGGATACTAGATTATGTCCGCGTGGATTAAGTTTTCTAGATTGCAGCGGGATCTTTTTAATTTTCCGGGATAAAAGTAGCCTTTGCCGGGATATAACCCAATTATTTACTACAAAAACAAGCTGCGCTTAGTGTAGTTGATAGCAAAACATTAAATTGTGACCTGTAAAATGTAAAAGTTTGGTAAAAATGTATTAAGTATACCTTTGTAATTACTTTTACAGTTAAGCTGAAATAAATATTTTCAATTTTCATTCAACCTATCTCTGTACCCGATTGATCAGATGGGTCGTAAAATCGTAACAGACAAACAGAGACATTCGCATCGCATCGCATTTATAATATTGGCATGGATTCATTGAAACTGTTACACGAATAAAAATAAAAATGTAAACAAAAAATAAGTAGTGTAGATGTAAAAATAAGTAGGTACCCTGTGTAAGGAAGAATAAAAGCTATTTTATGTAATTTATTTTATTTAGTGCACACCTACACCAGTCTCCTGGCTGCGTAGTTCAGTGGATAGGTATTTAATTATGTTCTGGGATAGGTATTTAATGATATAAAGCAGTGAGTTCTGATATAGGGCACCTATTCTAGGCACTGAAACCTATATATATTGCTGTGAATACGGCAGTCGGAAGTTGGACTCGCGTTTCAAAGTGAACGTACGTCAGAGATATTGCAAACTCTGTAACGTTGAATGGCCAATGGGTTTCTTATTTCAGACTTTACACTTTAATGTAGACATGATAGTACCTACTTTAGGCACAACTACATATTATTCTGAGCGTAGGAAGGTATATATTATTACACTTACTTATTTATATAATATACTTACCTCGTACATTTAAAGAGATTGGTGTTCTTACGGTGCCTTCGCAATACATATACAATAATATAGTCTTTGTTAGGCAGAACATTAATCTTTACAAGAAATAGGTGATACTCACAATCGATACACTAGAAACCGCCATAAGCTAGTAACAGCATCGTATCGTGTGCGCAAAGTGCAGAAATCCTTTGTGGGGTCGAGTGGACGCTTTTATAATATGGCTCCCAAAGAGTTTCTGCATTTGCCATTACATAGATTTAAAGACTGTGTTAAACAGCATTTGTTAAGTCGAGGATATTACACTATCGATGGTTTTATTGATGACAAAGTGACCCGCATCCAGTGACCCACAAGTCAGTGTAATACTTGTAACGTATGTGTTGTGTTGTACATATTGTAACCTTTTCTTTTCTATGAAAAGAGCAACTGCTGAGTTTCTTGCCGGTTATTCTCAGTAGAATCAACTTTCCGAACCGGTGGTAGAGTCTTAACGTTTCATAAGTGACACAAGTTGTCCTACATGAAAAAAATAAATCATTTCATTTCATTTCATTCCATGTTGCGGCCCATCTCCAGAGATTAGCCATCTGCGCAGCAGAATAGCAAAGAGACCTAAGACCACAGTAACCATCTTTGCTAAGAACCTATCTTATCAACAGATTAGGTAGATAAAGCCTACAGTTTGATTTGTTTTATACGACTGCCTGAAAAAAGGAGTATATTGTTTTCAGGGTTCATGTATGTACTCGTATGTATGTAAGTATGTAAGTGAGTTTGTATATTCCACCATAACTTCTATACGCCTGAACCGATTTTGATAAATGAGGTATCGTTAGAATCCCTAGCTTATTCCGGGTGACATAAGCTAGTAAAATTTAAAAAAAATTATTGATGGGGCGACCATGGTCCCGCATTAAAGACTAAAGTTGAAAAAAAAAATCGAAAATAAGGTTAACTGTATAATCATCATCTAGAAAATGATGAGTAGATTCCAAAAATATATAACACTATAGTTCAATATCCAGTGATTCACAAAAAATTCTCATCTAATAAAAATGTGAATAAGAATGTAAATGTAATTTAACTAGATTGATTTAGATTTTTAACTTTTTAGTTCGTTTTTTGGCAGGGCAGTTGGGTTTTTAATTATAGAAAGGTACAATGTTTTCAAGTATTTGAAAAGTTATAAAATTCTTGGCCTTTAGTTGTTTTATTTATAAGTCGGAATGGTCCTTGAAAAGGCAGTTAACACCTCGTCAAAAGTAATGCTATTTCATGGCTTTCAAAACTAAAAAGCGTGTCTATGACTTATCGCTACTGGGAATTTTGTAATAAAAGTTGTCTAAAAATACTTACCTAGGTACTAAAATTTACTAGTTCTCAGACCAATATTGCATCTCTCACGACTTGATTGTTAGCACACTTATAATTCTCACTTTTTCAACACCTTTCCTGGTAAGTAGAATACTGACGCAATAAAGTAGCTTTATTAGCACGTTTATTTAATCTTTAACTAATATTACTTACTATAGTCCACCACCACCACCGCCCATTAGCGTCCCACTGCTGGGCATAGGCCTCCACTCTCATAGGAGGGAGGGAGTTAAGAATTTAGACCCACCACGCTGCTCCAATGGGGGTTGGCAGGCTTTAACGTCTATTATCATGTTGTGTGTAACGCCTCCGAGAAACGGGGGTGAAACACCACCAACTTCCTAACTAGTACTGAGGCTAGTACTGAGAATTTCTAGTCAGAAAAATCCAATATTTAATTATGGTTTGACCACTACCAGCAACGAGGCAGTTACTAGACAAACGACTCAGTTATTATAGTCATTGATCGTTAATTTAGACTGTTATCATATATACCTACCCACCGTACCCAGCCTACTACTGAGTATTGAGTCTTCAAGAATCTTTCACAGTTTCACATGGGAAATTCTTTAAAAATTGTTATCAACGAAGAGATCTGAAAAGATAGACACACCCCTTTGGAACGACATCTGTGTCTGTCTGCTAAACCGATTATGATGAAAGGTACTTAATTGGATCAGCAGATCGACCTTAGAGGTCGCCCTTAGTCCTTACTTGTCAGTAGATAACAGACTGCAAGCTTGATAAAATGGTAATGCGGTACTTTTTATACGACTGCCTGAAAAAAGGAGTATATTGTTTTCAGGGTTCATGTATGTATGTATGTGAGTTCGATAAATGAGGTATCGTTAGAATCCCTAGCTTATTCCGGGTGACATAGGCTTGTAAAATTTAAAAAAAAACTGATGTGGCGACCATGGTCCTGCATTAAAAACTAAAGTTGAAAAAAAAACGAAAATAAGATTAACTATATAATCATCATCTAGAAAATGATGAGTAGATTCCAAAAATATATAACACTACAGTTCAATATCCAGTGATTCACAAAAAGATATCATTTAATAAAAATGTGAATAAGATTCTAATTTAACTAGATGAATTTAGAATTTTAACTTTTAAGTTACCTTTTTTGTGCAGGGCAGTCGTGTTTATTAATTTCTTTAATTATGAATTGTATTTAATTAGATTAATCTTCTTGTGTCTTCACTTCTACAATTTTTAAGACATTTTAGAAAAAACAAATGTATTTAAATCCTAATAAGAAATGATAAATTAATGGTATATGAGATCTGACATATTTACTAATTTATGTTTTATACGATTTTAATATATTATAGGTACTTGGACTAACTCAATGCTGTCTTAGAAATAATTATATAAATTTTGGGTTATGTTATTAACCTAATGATTCATAGATTGTATTACTTAGTTACTTTGTAAATTTGCATGTCAGCAATGACGAAACATGTTTGATCTTTCTTTTAGTTTGTCATCTTAATTGTGTAATGTTTCTTGCAAATAAAAAATTGAATTGAATTGAATTGTGGCAAGGATGAGTGATGACAGCTGGGCATTAAGTCTAACGTCATGTCCTGGCCCTGCAGCACAGAGTACAGTGCGCAGGCCATTTTCGAGATGACCAGATGTGATTACAAAATTCGGTGGCAAAATCTGGCTCCAAAAAGCAAAAAAACAGAGACCGTTGGTCTTCTCTGGAGGAGGCCTTCACCCTCAAATATAGAGGGGTTCTTGCTTCTAAAATTAAAAATGTATTCAGTTTTATTTAATTTTGTTAATTATGACTTGTATTGTTATAGTAACATTTGTCCCTCTAACTCCGCGTGGTAACGGTACCGGCCCTATGTCACGAGTCACGCCCTGGGGGCCTAGACAAACGGCATTCGATTCGCAGCGATTCCATTTCTTCTATCGCTAACGCTTTACCGTAAGCGAACTTCGTCTGCTAGACAAAGTTACCTGCGATTAACGAACGCCTATTCCATTCGGCTGTTCGATAAAAAGTAACTTTTGTCTATGGTCTTTCGTTATGAAACGTCAAATTCGAGCGCCAAACTTTGAATAGTGTATTGTTAGTGTTTGAGTGGTGTTTCTAAAGTGCGAGCGTGAAGTTGTTAATTAATTTAAAACTATTTCCTCTAATTAATATTATATTTCTTGGTAAGTATCAAAGTGCTTTTGTGTTTTATAGAAACAAATGAGATTTCAATCAGGCAAATAAAGATTTAGAATACTTTTCCCTTCTATGAATAAAACTGATAATCTGGTGAAATGTTTTGTTTTCTCGCGTAGAAATGGAACCAAGACGAAGGGCAAGTGGTGAGCAGTTTTCAGCTCTTTTGGAATTTATGGAAAGGTAAAATATTTGTTCCATACGTATTAAGTTTCTGAAAAGTTAAATTCTATACAGACGACCGAATGGCAGTCGTAATGTAAACAATGACGTGATTAACAGTAACGTAGTTAAAGGGCTCTTTGTTAACTCATATTTCAGCCACGGTGACTTGTCTAAACCGCAGCCTGGTGCTCAAGGTCGCATTAGAGCAGATTGTTGCCGGGAATGGTATCTTCTTTGGCGTCTAAGCCAAACACTTTCATTATGCGCTGCCCACAGTAAACGAAGCGTATGCATTTTATATTATTAGCACTAGGTACACTAAAATTTACAAACAACTGACAAAGTTACAAAATAATGCAAAAGACAACAATTTAATCACAAATTCATTCAAGAAACGTCTAAAAATATCAAAACAATCCACTCAACTTCACAACAATGGCGCTATTTGTTTCGTTTTCTACAGGGTAATGGCGTTCGATAAAGTTTCCATCAAAAGAAGCGCTCACTATAGATAACGCTTGTCAAAAATGCCACTTGGCTAGCACTTGTCGACACGTCTATGGAATTAGTCATTCGACATTGTCGATTCTTTCGATGGAATCGATTTAAATTAACATTGTCTAGCAAATTTCGATTCGTTTAAATTATACCACGTGACGTTTCTATAGCTAATGTCAATCCCATACATTTTTGGACTTTTCTACTAGCGTCATCGCTAATAGAATGTCACTTTGTCTAGGCCCTCTGGCCCTTTCGCTGACACATCGCCCTGCCGTGTACTGAGAGGCCGTGACTTACATGATAATTACTAACCTACGTGATGTTATTTGAATTTTCGGACTTATTCTTTAACTAGTGGTTCGCCCCGAACTGAGACCTCGTATCTATTCCCTGCACCGTACGCATTAAAACGAATCTGATGACGTTAATCGTTCATAGACATCAGTACTATCAGTAAACTATTTTTTTATTCCACGTAAGATGGCGCTGGACGCAGTTCTGTTGCTCATACTGAAGCTCATTAAAAATTAAATAATTTCGTTTCCAATATTTATCTAATTTTAGTATTTGCTGTTCAAGACAGGATATAATTCAATAATTGATGAAGTTTCAGGCTCAACCTTTCAGAAAATTGAGAGTTCTGATGTCAACTTTGGACGTTAGAATCTCCATTTTGAAAGCCCCCCATTTCGTCAATTTTAGGGGAAAAATTAAAAAAAAAATGTTGGACTCTATTCCTAATTATCGTTAAAGTGATATACCGCAACCCGATGTAACGCTATAAAAAATATATTACTTCGCATTCGCTTATATGAGAGCCCCGCTGAAATAACGATTTTTATAACTTTTTAAGCGATAATCGGCTGGAAGCCATAGGTTTACATATTATATTTAAATTTGAAGTAATTACGTTCAGTAATTCCGAAGTTATAAGGCTCTAACAGACGGACGGACGGACGGGCGGACAAGTGCAAATTCACTCAAGTGGACTCAGAGAACTTTGCTTCGCTCGGTCAATAATGAAAGACTTAATGAGTCTCACCGCCGAATGCACGAAGTTTAGTATTCTTTATGTAGGTAATTATCCTTATCTATCGCAGTTATCATGTCAGATCTGCTGCATGCTACCTGTATTATAGAAACCTCTTTGTCGCCTGTAAGTAAAACAACTCATCAAACATCAGAAGCTTCTTCTATAGCGCAATAAAATAAACTTAATTTGGAACACTTTGGCAATAAAGCGGCAAACTACTGTTCTATAGGCTCTATCACCCATGTTTCGTTATCAAGCTATCTACGTGGAAAATGACAGGTAGTACAGTCCCACAAACTTATCTGACTCGGTGAAAACATTAAGTATAAATGAAAAATAAAATAAAAACGAAAACAAAAGCCATTTAAATTAGTTCCAATTTTGGCCACCAGGTCAGATAAGTTCGTGGGACTATACTCGCCCTTTTTTACTATCATTCATTACTTTTTTACTCTCATTCATTACTCTTTGTCGCCTGTAAGTAAAACAACTCATCAAACATCAGAAGCTTCTTCTATAGCGCAATAAACTTAATTTGGAACACTTTGGCAATAAAGCGGAAAACTACTGTTCTATAGGCTCTATCACCCATGTTTCGTTATCAAGCTATCTACGTGGAAAATGACAGGTAGTACAGTCCCACAAACTTATCTGACTCGGTGAAAACTTAAGTATAAATGAAAAATAAAATAAAAACGAAAACAAAAGCCATTTAAATTAGTTCCAATTTTGGCCACCAGGTCAGATAAGTTCGTGGGACTATACTCGCCCTTTTTTTACTATCATTCATTACACACTTAAGACACATTTCAAGCAATTCATCATCGTGTGGAATCCACAAAGCCTACTTAGGAATCTCGCGATTGTTCTGTGTACGATTAGAGGTTGTTTGTATTCACCACCACGCTGCACTACTGTGCGTTGAGCCGGACGTGGAAATATTGACACTGGACTCAATTGTGATTTCTAATACGATAAACTGATCAAAATTTCAAGCAAGCACCACTTGCAAGCAGGTCTGATGAAAAACCAAAGTTTCTGTCTCTGATTTCGATTATCTAATACCTACCTTTAAACGAGCTATTCTTGTATGTTTATGTCATCGTAAGATTGTAAAAACCGTTAGATTATAATCTAACTCGCGAAATTTAAACTGTCGAAAGATTGTGAACCGTTCAATGTTCTGAGTGTCAATTTTTGAAATCTTCATTATATTTACGTTTTCTTGTCTGTTTCATGTAGGTTAGGTTAGGGTTCGACATAAATAATCATGTACATATAATACGATATAAAACGATTTTCGTTGAACAAACGATGAAATCTAGTATACAGGGGGTTTCGGGGACGATAAATCGATCTAGCTAGGATTCATTTTTAGAAAATGTCGTTTTATCCGTGTTTTCAGGCAGTCAAAAACTGCTACAATATCATTAGAATACGGAGGTAAATTTCGCCACCGTTTACAAGGTTATAATAGCTTAGGTGGGAAACGGGCGATTCCGAAACAAGTAGACCTCGGTTCGTGTCCGTATGTTTCCAGTCCGATATTTTTTCCCCTTTTTTTCAAGTTCCTTCTTTTGTGAGAAAAACTATTATTGGGGGCCCAATTGCACTCTTGATTTTTTATTTAATTATCCAGTTCATATTTTTTATTATTATGTCGGTAAGATCGAAAAATATTATTCATACTTCATCAGTATGTAATTTGTATTCAGGTAATTTCGAAAAAATACGATATACCAAAAAAAAAAAAACCGAGCACAGCTCGGTCGGTATGAGGTGCTGTTATACTTAAATAACTAAAATCTGAACATCTCGAGTCCGTGCATCTATAAAAATCGGACCTCAATTCTATCTGTAATGGTAAAATCTATCAATTTTGTGCTAGGTTTCATTTGAAGAAACTAAATACATAATGATTGTTTGTTCATGAATGACAAGCATCTATTCGATCGAGAACGGTGGCAGGTGTAGGTTTCAGGATTGGATTCCAAGGTATGCTTGGTAATCAGATATGCACGAATGAATGTTAAGTTGGATTATGTTTATTGGAACGTATATTATCGAGGATTACATAATTATATCAGACTTTGTGGTTGTTACTGTGATACATATCGTGAACAGTTTTGCAATTGTTGTGTAAAGGGCTAACTTCACCAGATTATCTCATGAAATTGCATATATTATTTTCCTGTATGGGTAAATTTCGGTATAAGAAAACATCCTAAAAAACCAACACATCTTAGAAAATTCTGGGTTAGGTTCCTATCTTCACTATCCTTCCTATTGAATCCTATTCATATCTTCAGCTAGTGAAATAATCCTCGTCCTGGTGACAACGATTAAACACAGTAGTTTTCTTGGAGGGAGATATTTCTTGCCTGTATCCTCAGCCTGCCTCAACATTTATTTGACAGTTCCTAAAATTGCCAACAGTATTATTTGATTTGATACATGAACCATAGCTCAACAAGAAATTCAAGTGGCAAAAGGTGGAGCTCATAATTTGAAGAACCAATAGACGTTGGGGTTCCAAGGTGCTGGAATGGTGACATCGCACTGGAATCGCAGTAGTTGACTATGGTTGTTGGAGTGAGCCACTGTGTGCCACCCTTCAGCGAGTTCCTACAAGAGACAAACGGCTGGCACTGGACATATATTGTCAGCGACGACGATGACGAATAACAAAGATAACCTTCAGGATGTCTTTTCCGTCAATCAGGATGTACAGTCCGTAGTAATGTACCTAATAATAGTAGTAAGTAATATGCGGAGAGTGTGCCCAAGAACTTTTTGATCTTGTTCACCCTTCACTTTTCTACTACCGTACCGCAAGACATCGTCAGGATCTGCAATCTGCATCCGTATATTCCACAGACCTACGAAGCGATTTGCTTCCTCGTTTCTAATTCGAACCTGTAGGATTCAAGGAAAGGAAGCCTTGCGGCTTCCGTTTTTCCATCCGCTTATAATATAGGTGAATAGGCATCTTCTAGGCAAGCGTGCTCCACCTCAGGCTGCATCACTCCTTCTAGCAAGTCTGAGTGCAGCCAAGCGCTAGTCTTATATATAAAAGCGAAAGATCACTCACTGATTCAACACGATATCTCAGGAACTATAAAGCATACAGACTTGAAATTTGGAAGATAGGTTCCTTTTATGGTGAAGACGGCCGCTAAGAAACGGTTTGAGAAACTTCACTCCAAAGGGGTTGAAATGGGGGTTGGAAGTTTGTATGAAAGCCCTTTGTTTTTGAAGTTAGAGACATGAAAATTGGCAATTACGTTAATAGTTATAAATAATAAAAACCTGTATAAGCAATTTTACGAAAATATACCCCAATAGGGGTGCAATAGGGGTATGAAGCTTCATGAGGGTTTTAAGGTTTTGATGTTAGAGACTTGAAAATCGGAATTTAGGTTATTAGTTTTAAGTTTTAATAAACCGTATAAACAATTTTAGGAAAATCTACCCCACAGAGGGTGAAATGGGGGTTGTATGCCATCTACCAAACCTTATTTTTGTGCTGATATAATATATTTTTTCGAAATAGTAGATATTTCCGAACATAATCTGACCATTTTTCAAATCAGTCATCATGCCTATTGTGTCCTTGTCGGCAGCAGTGGAGAACTCAATCAAATCAGCAACTCTTTAACAAACTTAAAAATGCACTTCTAGTATGGAAGTTGAATGAAATTCACAATAGTGACTTCATCAAATTTCAACTCACTTTTTTTCTTTAATCTATATTTTGAAATATGGTTATCAACCTCAAAACTAACCGGGGATGTCAATTTTAGGTCTTTTGGAAGATCCTCTATTCAATAATCAGTTAGAAATAATTTATTTTTGATATAGGCAACTGCCTCGTTGGTCTAGTGGTTGGCATGTTGGCTGCGGCCGACGGGGTCCCGGGTCGGGCCATAACAAGTACCTATTGGGTTTTTCTGACTAGAAATTCTCAGTACTAGCCCGGAGTTAGGAAGTCGGCGGTGTTTCACCCCCGTGCCTCGGAGAGCACGTTAAGCCGTCGGTCCCGGTTATTATCACTGGGTAAGGATCCCTGTGAAAAGTGCAGTGTATTAGGCCTATAAGCTCTAATTCCCTCTCTCTCATGAGAGTGGAGGCCTGTGCCCAGCAGTGGGACGTTAATAGGCTGTAGTGGATAGGCATCATTTGTATGTGTCCTTGTCGGCAGCGGTGGACGTCCGGTCCGGGCGGCGCACAGCGATGGTATGCGGCGCGCGTTGCTGGGAAGGCTCGCGGCGGCGCTCGTGCTCGCGCTGCTGCTGCCCACCAGCGCTGACGTCATCTTCCGAGTGCCCGAAGTTATGGTACGTCACAACCGAAGAGCATAAAGAACCAGGGGTACAGGTACAACTCCATACTTAAGCAAAAAGCATTCAAAAATCTGCTTATCGTCGCTGATACCCTGTAGTTCTTCGGCTTAGCTCTAGATGGCGTTAAAACGAAAGCTTTGAAATAAACTTTTTGCTATCGGATTTTATGAAAATTTTATATTTAATAGTTAATTAAACTTAATAAATAAATAGGTAAAATAAAGTAAAACAACAAAATACATGTTTTCATTGAGTTTGAGGTTGACTTAAACAAAATTTATACTTATTCGAGACAAGTAACGCAATCTAGAATTTATTTTAGAACTATGGTACCCGTTGTATGGAGTTGTACCTCTACCCCTGGTTCTTTATGCTCTTCGGTCACAACTCACAACCGATACATGCCCGTTGTTTTTTATACGACTGCCTAACAAGTCATGATTAAAGAAATTTAAAAATACGACTGCCCTGCCAAAAAACGAACTGAAAAGCTAAAAATCTAAATTAATGTGGTCAAATTAGAATCTTATTCACATTTTTATTAAATGATATTTTTTGTGAATCACTGGATATTGAACTATAGTGTTATATATTTTTGGAATCTACTCATCATTTTCTAGATGATGACTATATAGTTAATCTTATTTTCGATTTTTTTTTCAACTTTAGTCTTTAATGCGGGACTATGGTCACCCCATCAATTTTTTTGAAAATTTTACCAGCCTATGTCACCCGGAATAAGCTAGGGATTCTAACGATACCTCATTTATCAAAATCGGTTCAGGCGTATAGAAGTTATAGTGGAATATACTCACATACATATATACATAATGTACGGGAGCAGGTGATATGGCTCGAAAGTAACAAAGGATGATCATCCTCCGAGCGGGTGTTGTGCTCGGGGACCACTGCTCCGACCGTTCATCTTTGGAGCTCGTATCGTACGCTCGTACTCGACGCACGTTTCCCCCGACACCGGAGCATCTTCAGGAGATGTCGACTTTACAATGCAAGATTGTCTAGACAATCTTCTTGTTAAATCATGAACTTCTGCAAAGTAACGCCTGATTCTATCCAACATTTGATACTTTAATACCCAATAGGCATGATGACTGATTTTGAGAAATGGTCAGATTATGTTCGGAAGTATCTACTATTTCGAAAAAATATATTATTTCTGCAGAAAAATAAGGTTTGGTAGATAAAATTGGCATTTGAAATTTAAATTTTAAAATTCGCGCCAAAATGCCCGCCGGTGTCATGGCGCCGTTTGTGACGTCACTATTGTTTTTGCCAACGTACTCTGTGCGGTGTGCAGTAAACAATAGTATGCTTGTCAAAGCTCGAAAACAAACAATTGTGACGTCATTCGCTTCTTGGTGTTTAATCCAATATGGCGGATTGCTGTATTTTATAGTTTTATTTTATTAAAATAAATATCAATCTCATTCGAAATAGAAAAAGAAACACGTTTTTTATAATCCATGAATCCTATTTCAGAAGATAAATTCATAATTTCCTTGATTCTTGGTTACTGTCATCATGCCTATTACGATATATTTTCAGGTGCGTCCCATATCGGGCGCCAAGTCGGTAGGCATCGGGCCGTCCAACGCCAGCCGCCTCAACGGCTCGCAGCGCTGGGGCGAGCCGGACGTGGTGGTGCAATACGAGGAGTACTTCGTGGAGCACGACGTGTCCACCGCGGACGCGAAGAAGGCGGCCGCCCTGCTGAAGCTGGAAGACAGTAAGTGATATAAACCATAGATGTAGGAGCTGGAAGACAGTAAGTGATATAAACCATAGATGTAGGATAGGCTCCGCTAGACGGAGCGAGACCAATGCTACATCGCGAAGAAGGCGGCTGCCCTGTTGAAGCTGGAAGACAGTGAGTGATATAAACTATAGATGTAGGAGCTGGAAGACAGTAAGTGATATAAAGCATAGATGTAGGATAGGCTCCGCTAGACGGAGCGAGACCAATGCTACATCGCGAAGAAGGCGGCTGCCCTGTTGAAGCTGGAAGACAGTGAGTGATATAAACTATAGATGTAGGAGCTGGAAGACAGTAAGTGATATAAAGCATAGATGTAGGATAGGCTCCGCTAGACGGAGCGAGACCAATGCTACATCGCGAAGAAGGCGGCTGCCCTGTTGAAGCTGGAAGACAGTAAGTGATATAAACTATAGATGTAGGAGCTGGAAGACAGTAAGTGATATAAACCATAGATGTAGGATAGGCTCCGCTAGACGGAGCGAGACCAATGCTACATCGCGAAGAAGGCGGCTGCCCTGTTGAAGCTGGAAGACAGTAAGTGATAAAAACCATAGACGTAGGAGACATCTATGATTTATACAAAGTTTTTAACGAACTTTTCGCGTACATTTATGTTTTTTTTAAATCCCGCGGGAACTTTTTGATTTGTCTTTAGAAAAAGTTATAGTTGGTTTTTCGCAATAAATCACATCTTACCCAAATGGGCAAATTTTTCATCAAAACAGTAAATAGGGATTCTGACTAACTAATGCCTACCCTAGCTTCAAAAACTGTGCACGCCACTGTTGGTCTGGTTTATATCATAGATGTAGGATTGGTCTGACCATTGGCGTGCACAAGGTTTGAAGCTGGGGTAGGCATTAGTAGGTCAGAATACCTATTTACTATCTGTTTTGATGATAAATATGCATTGACCTATTACGCCACTGGCAGTGGCGTGAAGTTCATAAAGGCATAAAAGCACTGCTTACCCAAATGGGCTCATTTTTCATCGATACAGCTAGTAAATAGGGATTCTGACTAACTAAAGCTAAGGCTTCAAAACCTGTGCACGCCGCTGTCCAATCCTACGTCTATGATCTATGCAAAGTTTTTAACGAACTCTTCGCGTAGATTTATGATTTTTAAAAATCCCGCGGGAACTTTATGATTTTTCTTTAGAAAAAGTCATAGTTGGTGTTATGTTTTCGCAAAAAATCACATCGATCCAGTGCTCCGTAGGCTACTTTTTATCCCGGGTAATTAAGGAGTTCTAGCGGGAAACAAAAAAAACTAAAAAAACCACGCGGACGAAGTCACGGGTATCAGCTAGGTAAATTAAAGCAAGCTTAAAATATAATTTTGGGAAAGTATTTAGAAAAAATAATTATCCAGGGACCTAGATAAATACAAGTTCAATCTTAATAATCGCATAATATGGTGGAAATATTCTGGAATTACAAATTATTTTGGTATTACGTTTATATGGGCAATTCACCCTCCGCTGGCACCTTAAAACACATTTCATCTCAATAAATTTCATAGTTTCATCTCGCGGTTCCGCCGTTCTGTGTTGCAATTCTAATGGAAAGAGGAGGATCTAATTGGTGCGGAGTGTAGGAACGAGGCCGGCGGGATTAAAGATACGAATTAACACAATTGTCTACAAGGTCAGATTCAAATTAATGCTGCGACATTAATATAAAACAGTACTTAACGTTCGCTCGCTTTATAGTAAGGTACATAGGAAAAACTTCCAAAATTCCGACAAACTTATCTGGCTCGGTGACCGACAGCGTCGAAATCTATCGTACTGATATTATAAACGCGAAAGTGCGTTTGTTTGTTGGTTTGTCCTTCAATCACGCTGCAACGAAGCAACAGTTCGACGTGATTATTGGCCTGGATATAGTTGAGGACCTGGAAAGTGACATAGGCTATCCCGGCTATTAAGGAGTTCCCGTGGGAATAAAAAAAACTTAAACCACGTGGACGAAGTCGCGACTCGCGAGCTTCATCTAGTTTCTAAATACAACAGCTCTAAATAGAACATTGAACATCAATTTCATAATGAGATTTTATTTTAAATTAATCAAATAAATAATACTTCCAGAAGCTGCGTACATTCATTTAATTTATAGTTTTTAAGAGTCAGCTTCGACATTTTTATTTGTTTAAATAGAGTCTAGATTGCTCTATATTGGTGTTACAAACTCTCCACACACACTTCACACCGCACTTCTATAAAAGCTGTAGTGCTTTTGCTTTTCATAAATTCTTAGATACGATCTCTATATCATCTTCTACAAGTATGATATAATATCTTCTTAAAACTTGTGATTTTTGAACAATTGAATCAAACTTGGGGATCCATTTTTATAAGCAAAGAGGTAAATTTTCACTTTCATCATAATCGATGCATTTTTGTCGTGTGCAAGAAGTTGTAGCATTCATTGCACTCGACGAATGCATACACAATGAAATAATTCCCACAGCCCTCGAGTTAGTTATTATTGTATTGTCTACGTCTCTACGACGGGTGTCTACGTTTTTGTGAGTAAACTTGTGTTTACATAAACTCGTATAATATAGTAGCTAACTGTCCAAAGTTTCATTACTTTAAAAATTGTTTGCAAGGACGCACAACAGCAAAACCACTTAATTATTTTGTCATTATTTTGTTTTTTTGATTAGATTAGGATTACCTTGGGATTGTGGTAGAGTCTTAACGTTTCATAAGTGACACAAGTTGTTCTACATGAAATAAATAAATCATTTCATTTCATTTCATTTAGGAAAATAAATCCATACTCATAGATAGGAATGAACACGTACTTTCCTTTTAAATTAAAAAAATAAAATTAAAATAAGTATATCAAGGGTATTTTAGTTAAAGATATTGACTGTGATTAACTGCAAAATGACGTTAAAGAAGATGAAAACGGGCTTACTGAAAGTTATCAAAAAGAAGAAGAAACTAATTAAGTTTATGAAATCACAGTGGAGGTTTACCATCGTGACATCGACAAAATGAAAAAAATACAATTACAGTGGTATATTTCTTTCAGTGAGCTCACGTAGTTGACGATACACTCATGCAATTACGCGAAGGTGGTGATTAAGGCCTTATCATGGCTGACTGTGGATGTGAGCATTGTCGCGCGGGAATTAAATTAAATGACTCTTTATAATTTTCTCTGAGCGCCGCCGAGGCTAATTGGAAGGCTGAAGTGGACAATAAGGATAAACGGAGTAATCAGTTTACTGCGACCACTAGGTGGAAGATTTTATGAACATTGAGGAATGCTAAGAATCTTAGTTAACAGTTTTTTTTTCACCTACCTGAGCCAAATTGTCATTCATTAAAGGTCACAAGACTAAACCAAGTGGAACTAAATATAGCTACCGCATAATGAAAAATGACCAGAATATAATGTGTGTTATTAAACTATAATTCACTTTAATTGAATTTACTTGTTTATAGAATAAAGTTAGGTATCTGCAAAAAGTACATGTAACATATGTTGTGTCGTGAAAATGCTCTGTATAATTACGAATCCGGTACCATAATAGATAATCTTTGGCATGAAATCATCATTATTGTGAGAAGTGATGGTCCAGTCCACACCCTGCAATCATCCCATAGTAATGAGCATCCCGTGGTAATAATTATTAATAACCTCACAGTTCCAACCAAGGCTACTGATTACTGTGCAACTAGTAATAAAGGAAATCATCCAACTGACAGTGTGTAATGTAGCTGTCTTGGATTACATTGGACATTGTTGTGTAATGATCATGTCTGACTAATTCAAACTTACCTACTTGGGTCAGACAAAATAATGTAAATGTTTAACATATTCTGCTTTTGCTGGGGCGAATTGTGTAGACACTGGTGATGATTTTGGTTTAAAGTTCTTCAAAATTTAAAATCGCAAGGGAGCAAAAGTCGTCAGTAGTAACCATAGGCATAAGTTGTTGGTTGAATACAAGCGAAGGGTGATTTTATCGATCCTCCAACGGGTCGGAAATAATGTAATCACAAGTTTGAAAAGGGTGCCGAGTTCCGCCACTGGTGATGTCATCGTTACTGTATATCTACCAAAACACCTTAAAATCATGGTTTTTGACCGAATCCCGGCAGGGGCAAATGATCGGACTCTTGGAGGATAAAATAAATCTTTTGTACAGCCTGATATATTTTACTCGATGATTTTCTCCAATTTGTCCGTATGCATTCAGACTCTGAAAACTGTGGACACTTAGGCGTTTATTGTTAGTCAATAGGTTTTAACAAAATACAACAAAACGAAATTTATGCACCTTATTGCATTACTCACCCGTTCACTTTTCGTAAAGCTAAAGAACGGTAACACGAAATTTAATTTTACAGGAGGATAAAAAACTTAATAAAGCTATTAATGTTAGATTAACTGTAATTGTACCGTTTTGATAGAAAACACTAAATTTGTACTAAGTATAGCACTGTTTTAGACCGTTTTGCTTTGAGTTGCTCAGATCTGTATAGTGAGATCAAAACTCGATTCGACTAAGTTTTTTTGGCAATGAGTTCAGATTTGCATTAATGTTCGCCAACTCCTCAATTGCATAGCGAGTGTAATATTTCTACAGCACTGCCATTGCATGTCTGGGAGGGAGCACCTTGAGCTTGTTAATAAATTACAATTAACATTAATGACTAAGTAAATTACGAATTAGGTACCTGATGATAAAGTCAAGTTTAAATGTGAAGATGCTTCATAGAAAAACGGAACGTAAAAAAGTTTGTGTAAACAATAAATTATTCTTAATTAGTAATTAACCCAACGTAAATGAAGATATTTGATTCAAAACGAGTTTAATAATAATTTGAAATCAAGAGCCAAAATTAATTCAGAATAGAGATAAAAATAATAATATTCTACTAGATGATAACCGTGACTTCGTCCGCGTGGTTTTAAGGTTTTTAATTCTTGCAGGAACAGTTTTATTTTCCGGAACAACAACTGTCGTGATGTCCTTCCCCGGGATGCAACCTATCTTTGTATCAAATATCATCAAAATATAATGAACAGATGGGCTTTGAAAGCGTATCAGACATACAGACGCACTTTCGCAAATATAATACTTATTAGTAGGTATGGATTATGCTTTATGTAGGACTGAGAATCTATGTGAGTTCAAAAAAGTTTTCCTCTTATTCAATAACATTGATGACATTTTTTGTCTGAGTACATCAATAATTATATAATTGAAGACCTCGTTAACAGTAGCAATTTTCGAGAGTCGCCGCACAGTGGTTGCAAATCGTAAGGTTTCCAAACAGGGTCCAAGGTTGCAGTGACACGGCAGATGTGACGACCGACAAACTATTGTTACAGCGGCCTTCCGCAATGTCAACGTGATTATACTACTTATCTAATAAACTGATTTGTTAGCGGATTGTTATTGATACCTGATTTTCTTATCTTAGTTACACACGGCATTTCATTGGTCACAGTTTTAACTAATAAAATATCCTCGGTGATATAGGTTTGGCTATATTTTATCTAATGATTGTAGGTGTCTGATGTTTTGGTAAAAACTTGAAGAGATATTCTTAAAATTTGCTCAGATTTTTCTCTGCACATCAATCAAATAATATTATATTTTCAGACTATAATTTAATTAGGTTTATAATGATGTTGTTGATTTCATTCAATTAATTATTTATGGTTATAATGATGTTGATGATTTAAATGAATTAATTAGTTGCTACCCCAAAATTAGATTTATGTTACCAATCATTCTTCATCATTAAGTGATTGTTATCTGTTCACATTTTTGCATCTATAAGCATAAGAAATTACATCGAAGTAATAAAAAATATTCTCTAGTGTTTTTTCGTCCATTTCACGCACGAATTGGCGCAAATTTTTCGTAAGAAATCAGGCAGCCTTCGATTTGATGTTGTCACGTAGTATTTAACTGCGCAAACGTTTTTGTTTGCCTTTTTGCAGAATAAACCAAAAGGCGCTACTTATCGCTAATAATTCACTTCTCAATTTTATTTCATAGTTTTGAAACTTTAAATTGCATTAAAATATGGCTCTTTCCTCTTGAATGAAACAATTTATTCCCTTCATAAATTTATCAGCTCGAGCTTTATTTAACAGCTGAAGAAAAAACTTCTACTTATATTTAAAAACTAGCTAATGCCCACGACTTCGTTTGCGTGGTTTGAGGTATTTTGGTTCCCGCAGGAACTCTTTAATTTATCGTGATAAAAAGCCTATGTGCTATTCCAGACTATAATCTATCTTTGTGCCTAATTTCAGCCAGATCCGTTCAGCCGTTGGGGCGTGATTGAGTAACAAACATCCACACATCAATACATCCATACATCCATCCAAACTTTCGTATTTATAATATTAGTAAGAAGTAAGAAGTAAAATTTCTCAGCCGTAGCCGAAGTATTCTGAAAACATTCTGTATGATTTCGACGACACCTGCGCCGAATCACGCAAAATTAATGTTGCGTGTAATTGATCGCTCTTTCCTCCTGAATAAAACAATTTATTCCCTTTACTATAAATTTATCAGCTCTAGCAGAAGAGCTGAAGAAAAAACTTGTACTTATATTTAAAATTTCTCTTGTTGATGCATAATTTCGCCTCAGCCGTAGCCGAAGTATTCCGAAAACATTCTGTATGATTTCGACGACACCTGCGCCGAATCACGCAAAATTAATGTTGCGTGTAATTGATCGCTCTTTCCTCCTGAATAAAACAATTTATTCCCTTTACTATAAATTTATCAGCTCTAGCAGAACAGCTGAAGAAAAAACTTGTACTTATATTTAAAAAATTTCTCTTGTTGATGCATAATTTCGCCTCAGCCGTAGCCGAAGTATTCCGAAAACATTCTGTATGATTTCGACGACACCTGCGCCGAATCACGCAAAATTAATGTTGCGTGTAATTGATCGCTCTTTCCTCCTGAATAAAACAATTTATTCCCTTTACTATAAATTTATCAGCTCTAGCAGAACAGCTGAAGAAAAAACTTGTACTTATATTTAAAATTTCTCTTGTTGATGCATAATTTCGCCTCAGCCGTAGCCGAAGTATTCCGAAAACATTCTGTATGATTTCGACGACACCTGCGCCGAATCACGCAAAATTAATGTTGCGTGTAATTGATCGCTCTTTCCTCCTGAATAAAACAATTTATTCCCTTTACTATAAATTTATCAGCTCTAGCAGAACAGCTGAAGAAAAAACTTGTACTTATATTTAAAATTTCTCTTGTTGATGCATAATTTCGCCTCAGCCGTAGCCGAAGTATTCCGAAAACATTCTGTATGATTTCGACGACACCTGCGCCGAATCACGCAAAATTAATGTTGCGTGTAATTGATCGCTCTTTCCTCCTGAATAAAACAATTTATTCCCTTTACTATAAATTTATCAGCTCTAGCAGAACAGCTGAAGAAAAAACTTGTACTTATATTTAAAATTTCTCTTGTTGATGCATAATTTCGCCTCAGCCGTAGCCGAAGTATTCCGAAAACATTCTGTATGATTTCGACGACACCTGCGCCGAATCACGCAAAATTAATGTTGCGTGTAATTGATCGCTCTTTCCTCCTGAATAAAACAATTTATTCCCTTTACTATAAATTTATCAGCTCTAGCAGAACAGCTGAAGAAAAAACTTGTACTTATATTTAAAATTTCTCTTGTTTATGCATAATTTCGCCTCAGCCGTAGCCGAAGTATTCCGAAAACGTTCTGTATCGACGACACCTGCGCCGATTCACGCAAAATTAATGATGAGTGTAATTGATCGCTCTTTCCTCCTGAATGAAACAATTTATTCCCTTCACTATAAATTTATCAGCTCGAGCAGAACAGCTGAAGAAAAAACTTCTACTTATATTTAAAAATTTCTCTCGTTTATGCATAATTTCGCCTCAGCCGTAGCCGAAGTATTCCGAAAACCGCCGAATCACGCAAAATTAATGTTGCGTGTAATTGATCGCTCTTTCCTCCTGAATAAAACAATTTATTCCCTTTACTATAAATTTATCAGCTCGAGCAGAACAGCTGAAGAAAAAACTTGTACTTATATTTAAAATTTCTCTTGTTTATGCATAATTTCGCCTCAGCCGTAGCCGAAGTATTCCGAAAACGTTCTGTATCGACGACACCTGCGCCGAATCACGCAAAATTAATGATGCGTGTAATTGATCTGTGGCAGGCATTGTTCTCGGGCGCTGGTCTGTCGTTACACAACCGATATGCCACCGTAAGATTGTAAAAACCGTTAGATTATAATCTAACTCGCGAAATTATAAACTGTCGAAAGATTGTGAACCGTTCAATGTTCTGAGTGTCAATTTTTGAAATATTCATTGTATTTACGTTTTCTTGTCTGTTTCATGTAGGTTAGGTCAGGGTTCGACATAAATAACCAGGTAGTGCACTTAGGTTCTATCGGGTTAATAAATCTAACAGATTACAATCTACCGGAAAATAATACGTTAAATTGTAGTCTTTCGACGCTCTGCGATTTCGCGAGTTAGATTATAATCTAACGGTTTTTACGATCTTACGGTGACAGATATACCATCCTTATGTCATTAGAATGCGTTGCGGAGAGGTCTGTGCGTCCGGAGCTGACGGGAATATATAATTGGGAACAGTTGCTACTGAGTTTAGTTACGCTCTTTTACTTTTTGTAACATTTGAAACGAGTGATGACAGATTGGGTATTTGACAATTTTTTTTTTTGTGATTATTAAATAGAGAATCTCCCAAAAGTCGTAATACCCGCGTCCCCTGTTAATTTCATGTTGAATAGGTTTTTCAAACTATCAATTAAAGTAAAAGAGTGCGTGGAACTTTGATGACAAAAATCACGTCAATACGTTGCTCCGTTGCGCGTGATTAAAGGACAAACCAATAAACCAATAATCCAACCAACAAACAAACAAACACACTTTCGCATTTATAATATTAGTACGATTAACAATTTTATCTTTTACTCAACAGTACCTAATTTTTTTCGATCGAAGGACCTTTAATGGTTAATCAGCCTTGTTAAGCTATTAAAATCCTTCCATCATCATCTTCTTCTTCTTCGCTATCCCACGCAATAGGGTTATAATTTTGGCACAGCGGTCGTGGTCATCACAAAGTGACGCCTTTAGATATGATTCACCTCATGAACATCTTGTCATAAATGTAAAGAATATGGTCTTAACAAGCGACTGTCAAATGATGAAAATGATCTTAAGAAGACGAAGTCAATATACCTGAGTGTCCTCTCTTTTCAGTTCCAGCAACACGAGAAGGCTGCGGCGTTTGCTCTCAACGCGAGATGGAGTACTGTGAGACCCGAGTGCTGGCTGACCACTGCTGCTGTGAGCGGCAGTTCCTCCCCGAGCCGTTCCCCTGGCTCCCGCACACTTGCTACGTGGGCCCGCACCCCTGCCGCCCGCTGGCTCACGACTGCGTGCGCTACGTGCGGCTCAGAGACTGCTGCTGCTACAAGAAGCTCGCTGAGCGATGTGAGTAGCATTGCCTCTGCTGCTGTGAGCGGCAGTTCCTCCCCGAGCCGTTCCCCTGGCTCCCGCACACTTGCTACGTGGGCCCGCACCCCTGCCGCCCGCTGGCTCACGACTGCGTGCGCTACGTGCGGCTCAGAGACTGCTGCTGCTACAAGAAGCTCGCTGAGCGATGTGAGTAGCATTGCCTCTGCTGCTGTGAGCGGCAGTTCCTCCCCGAGCCGTTCCCCTGGCTCCCGCACACTTGCTACGTGGGCCCGCACCCCTGCCGCCCGCTGGCTCACGACTGCGTGCGCTACGTGCGGCTCAGAGACTGCTGCTGCTACAAGAAGCTCGCTGAGCGATGTGAGTAGCATTGCCTCTGCTGCTGTGAGCGGCAGTTCCTCCCCGAGCCGTTCCCCTGGCTCCCGCACACTTGCTACGTGGGCCCGCACCCCTGCCGCCCGCTGGCTCACGACTGCGTGCGCTACGTGCGGCTCAGAGACTGCTGCTGCTACAAGAAGCTCGCTGAGCGATGTGAGTAGCATTGCCTCTGCTGCTGTGAGCGGCAGTTCCTCCCCGAGCCGTTCCCCTGGCTCCCGCACACTTGCTACGTGGGCCCGCACCCCTGCCGCCCGCTGGCTCACGACTGCGTGCGCTACGTGCGGCTCAGAGACTGCTGCTGCTACAAGAAGCTCGCTGAGCGATGTGAGTAGCATTGCCTCTGCTGCTGTGAGCGGCAGTTCCTCCCCGAGCCGTTCCCCTGGCTCCCGCACACTTGCTACGTGGGCCCGCACCCCTGCCGCCCGCTGGCTCACGACTGCGTGCGCTACGTGCGGCTCAGAGACTGCTGCTGCTACAAGAAGCTCGCTGAGCGATGTGAGTAGCATTGCCTCTGCTGCTGTGAGCGGCAGTTCCTCCCCGAGCCGTTCCCCTGGCTCCCGCACACTTGCTACGTGGGCCCGCACCCCTGCCGCCCGCTGGCTCACGACTGCGTGCGCTACGTGCGGCTCAGAGACTGCTGCTGCTACAAGAAGCTCGCTGAGCGATGTGAGTAGCATTGCCTCTGCTGCTGTGAGCGGCAGTTCCTCCCCGAGCCGTTCCCCTGGCTCCCGCACACTTGCTACGTGGGCCCGCACCCCTGCCGCCCGCTGGCTCACGACTGCGTGCGCTACGTGCGGCTCAGAGACTGCTGCTGCTACAAGAAGCTCGCTGAGCGATGTGAGTAGCATTGCCTCTGCTGCTGTGAGCGGCAGTTCCTCTCCGAGCCGTTCCCCTGGCTCCCGCACACTTGCTACGTGGGCCCGCACCCCTGCCGCCCGCTGGCTCACGACTGCGTGCGCTACGTGCGGCTCAGAGACTGCTGCTGCTACAAGAAGCTCGCTGAGCGATGTGAGTAGCATTGCCTCTGCTGCTGTGAGCGGCAGTTCCTCCCCGAGCCGTTCCCCTGGCTCCCGCACACTTGCTACGTGGGCCCGCACCCCTGCCGCCCGCTGGCTCACGACTGCGTGCGCTACGTGCGGCTCAGAGACTGCTGCTGCTACAAGAAGCTCGCTGAGCGATGTGAGTAGCATTGCCTCTGCTGCTGTGAGCGGCAGTTCCTCTCCGAGCCGTTCCCCTGGCTCCCGCACACTTGCTACGTGGGCCCGCACCCCTGCCGCCCGCTGGCTCACGACTGCGTGCGCTACGTGCGGCTCAGAGACTGCTGCTGCTACAAGAAGCTCGCTGAGCGATGTGAGTAGCATTGCCTCTGCTGCTGTGAGCGGCAGTTCCTCCCCGAGCCGTTCCCCTGGCTCCCGCACACTTGCTACGTGGGCCCGCACCCCTGCCGCCCGCTGGCTCACGACTGCGTGCGCTACGTGCGGCTCAGAGACTGCTGCTGCTACAAGAAGCTCGCTGAGCGATGTGAGTAGCATTGCCTCTGCTGCTGTGAGCGGCAGTTCCTCCCCGAGCCGTTCCCCTGGCTCCCGCACACTTGCTACGTGGGCCCGCACCCCTGCCGCCCGCTGGCTCACGACTGCGTGCGCTACGTGCGGCTCAGAGACTGCTGCTGCTACAAGAAGCTCGCTGAGCGATGTGAGTAGCATTGCCTCTGCTGCTGTGAGCGGCAGTTCCTCCCCGAGCCGTTCCCCTGGCTCCCGCACACTTGCTACGTGGGCCCGCACCCCTGCCGCCCGCTGGCTCACGACTGCGTGCGCTACGTGCGGCTCAGAGACTGCTGCTGCTACAAGAAGCTCGCTGAGCGATGTGAGTAGCATTGCCTCTGCTGCTGTGAGCGGCAGTTCCTCTCCGAGCCGTTCCCCTGGCTCCCGCACACTTGCTACGTGGGCCCGCACCCCTGCCGCCCGCTGGCTCACGGCTGCGTGCGCTACGTGCGGCTCAGAGACTGCTGCTGCTACAAGAAGCTCGCTGAGCGATGTGAGTAGCATTGCCTCTGCTGCTGTGAGCGGCAGTTCCTCTCCGAGCCGTTCCCCTGGCTCCCGCACACTTGCTACGTGGGCCCGCACCCCTGCCGCCCGCTGGCTCACGGCTGCGTGCGCTACGTGCGGCTCAGAGACTGCTGCTGCTACAAGAAGCTCGCTGAGCGATGTGAGTAGCATTGCCTCTGCTGCTGTGAGCGGCAGTTCCTCCCCGAGCCGTTCCCCTGGCTCCCGCACACTTGCTACGTGGGCCCGCACCCCTGCCGCCCGCTGGCTCACGACTGCGTGCGCTACGTGCGGCTCAGAGACTGCTGCTGCTACAAGAAGCTCGCTGAGCGATGTGAGTAGCATTGCCTCTGCTGCTGTGAGCGGCAGTTCCTCTCCGAGCCGTTCCCCTGGCTCCCGCACACTTGCTACGTGGGCCCGCACCCCTGCCGCCCGCTGGCTCACGGCTGCGTGCGCTACGTGCGGCTCAGAGACTGCTGCTGCTACAAGAAGCTCGCTGAGCGATGTGAGTAGCATTGCCTCTGCTGCTGTGAGCGGCAGTTCCTCCCCGAGCCGTTCCCTTGGCTCATAGATATTTGTAGAACTCTACTGCTAAACCTTTTGAACTGTGGGACGAGTGAGTGAAGTGTTATCGTCCGTAATAATAGGAAGATCTTCTCCTCCGGAGTGGTATTGTGCCTGCGGACCCTTCTGATCCAACTGTCGTAGGTTGAACGGTTCTTATTTAGCGCTATTTTCAGAAAACTTCGATATCACGATGCAGGCTTGCATGTCTTATATAAGTTTCCCAGTCGATTATCTATCTTGTGATCACATCATCATCACACACACACACACTTACAGTGGTTACTGCTACATGGAACAGAAGAAATTTTCTTGAGAAGTTTGAAATAATATGGATGCTGGACCATACCATTTTTGGGCACTGCTGTATCTCTAAAATCGTCGCTCAAAGCATAAACGTTTGTGTCCAGGGAAGAGCATCCTGTCGAAGTCTTCGCGGATCAGCGTGGGCGGCGCCTCCCTGCTGGTGCTGTGGATGCTGCTGCTGGTGGCTCGCCTGTGACCCGCCCCCCCTCCACCCCCGCCACCCGCTGCCGTCTAGCCACCACGCTGTACCATCACCTGTATGGACAGCATGCGCACAACGAGTAAAATTATGTCTACCCGTTATCTCTATTTCTCTACCGAAGCTAACGACCTCCGTGGCGCAGTGTGTAGCGCTGTCTTAACTTGCGGAGGTCCCGGGCAGGGTCAATTTGGGAATTTGTAATTTCTCAATTTTCCCCGGTCTAGTCTGGTGGGAGGCTTCGGCCGTGGCTAGTTACCACTCTACCGGCAAAGACGTGCCGCCAAGCGATTGCGCGTTCCGGTACGATGCCGTGTAGAAACCGAATAGTGGTATGAGTTTAATATAACTGCTATGCCCCTAACAGGCTAGCCCGCTACTATCTTAGACTGCATCATCACTTACCATCAAGTGAGATCGCAGTCAAGGGCTAACTTGTAGTGGATAAAAAAAAACATGGTTACTTTTCTCGTTACGCCAAAAGTAGAGATGAAAGTAATATTATTTCTTATCTGTGGTATTTTTCTCTACCCCCTAACAGGTTAGCCCGCTACCATCTTAGACTGCATCATCACTTACCATCAGGTGAGGTCGCAGTCAAGGGCTAACTTGTAGTGGATAAAAAAAACATGGTTACTTTTCTCGTTAAGCCAAAAGTAGAGATGACAGTAATATATCTTATCTGTGGTATTTTTCTCTACGAAGCTTTAAATGTCGACTATTTATTCCTTGTAATATACCGCATTTTGTGCATGTTAGGGTTATTTTCACGGGTCCCTGACCTCTACACTTAACTCAGTGTAGTGTAATAAGATTTAGGGAGAAAGGGTCCCTAAAGTAGACCTTATTGTTGTGTAGCGACGCTCAAACTAGCGGCCACGCCCACCCTCACCACAGGGCCCTGTGGCAAGTGCAGTGTAATAGGCCTAATGAAAAATTTGCCGGCAACGACAAAATCTCTCTCTCGTCACGAGATAATCTCGTTGTGCGCATGTTATGCACACTGGAGATGTTTCACAAAGATGGCTACTCTTTCTTTGTGCCGTACCCCATTTTTCTCGTCTTTGTGACTCCATTTCCATTTGGTTCCATTTTTATTTATTACCCGGGAGTTTCCAAATTCTTCCACATATTATAACCCCAGCGTAACCAGATGCCTGCATAGCTGTTCTAGTGGTTGGGTACGGCTGCGGTCGATTAAGTCCCGGGTTCGAGTCCCGGGTCGGGCCATAATAATTGAGTATTGGGGTTTTAAGTTTTTCTTTTTAGTACTAGCCCGGAGTAAAAAGTTGGCGGTGTTCCACCCCCGTGCCTCGGAGAGCACGGTCCCTGTTATTATCACTAACATGATAACTGCCTCGTTGGTCCAGTGGTTAGCATGTTTGACTGCGGCCGACGAGGCCAGGGCTCGAGTCCCGGGTCGGGTTATAATAGGCATGATGACTGATTTTGAGAAATGGTCAGATTATGTTCGGAAGTATCTACTATTTCGAAAAAATATCTTATTTCAGCAGAAAAATAAGGTTTGGTAGATAAAATTGGCATTTGAAATTTTAATTTTAAAATTCGCGCCAAAACGCCCGCCGGTGTCATGGCGTCGTTTGTGACGTCACTATTGTTATTGCCAATGTACTCTGTGCAGTGTGCAGTAAACAATTGTGTGATTGTCAAAGCTCGAAAACAAACAATTGTGACGTCATTCGCTTCTAGGTGTTTAATCCAATATGGCGGATTGCTGTATTTTATAGTTTTATTTTATTAAAATAAATAGCAATCTCATGCGAAATAGATAAATAAATACGTTTTTTCTAATCCATGAATCCAATTTCATTAGATAAATTCATAATTTAATTGATTCTTGGTTACTGTCATCATGCCTATTAAGTGTTGGGTTTTCCTGACTAGAAATTCTCAGTACCAGCCCGGAGTTAGGCAGTTGGCGGTGTTTCACCCCCGTGCCTCGGAGAGCACGTTAATCACTAATATGATAATAGACGTTAAAGCCCGCCAACCCGCATTGGAGCAGCGTGGTGGAACAACCTCTAATTCCCTCTCCTATGAGAGTGGAGGCCTGTGCCCAGCAGTGGGACGTTAATGGGCTGTAGTGGTGGTGGCAACCAGATGAAAGAGTGGACAAGTTATAACTTATATTTTACTGACTGGTTTGCCTACATGTAATGGTATTCGTTTTATATTTTGTTCTTGTTTTTTGTTTTCGATGTAAACCTTTTTACACGACTGCCTGAAAAAAGGAGTATATTGTTTTCAGGGTTCATGTATGTATGTATGTATGTATGTGAGATTGTATATTCCACCATAACTTCTATACGCCTGAACCGATTTTGATAAATGAGGTATCGTTAGAATCCGTAGCTTATTCCGGGTGACATAGGCTAGTAAAATTTAAAAAAAAAAATATGGGGTGACCATGGTGCGGCATTAAAGACTAAAGTTGAAAAAAAAAATTCGAAAATAAGATTAACTATAAAATCATCATCTAGAAAATGATGAGTAGATTCCAAAAATATATAACACTATAGTTCAATATCCAGTGATTCACAAAAAAATATCATATAATAAAAATGTGAATAAGATTCTTTTAACTAGATTAATTTAGTTTTTTTCTTAGTTCTTTTTTTGGCAGGGCAGTCGTATTTTTTTAATTTTTTAATTATTGTACCAATGAAATAGGTTATTTATGTAACCTGCAAAAACGGTTAGACAAAAATATAATCAGGGCTTTTCAGGAACATTTTCAAGTACATTTTTGCATCTTAATTAATTCTTGATTGTGCTCCAAAAATATACCTAATAATATGGAAAATGTATGGAACCAATGATTTACTTTTAAGTTACGTTTGTTAATTTTATTTATTGTTAGTTCGACGCCAAAGGTGCATAGTGATAAGTTACCATAACTCTCGACCACCCATCAAATGGGAGTCTTGCGAGTTCAAAAATATATTTTCTAACTAGCTGATGCCCGCGACTTCGTCCACGGGGAATAAGTTTATTAAATTCCCAAGGAAACTCAATTTACCGGGATAAAAAGAAACATAAGTCACTCTCCAGGTTCTCAACCCATGCTAAAACACGTCGATACGTTGTTCAGTTGCGGCGTGATTCAAATTCAAATTCAAATGTTTTTTATAAGACCAAAATTGAAAAAAAAAAATCGAAATTAAGATTAACTATATAATCATCATCTAGAAAATGATGAGTAGATTCCAAAAATATATAACACTATAGTTCAATATCCAGTGACTCACAAAAAAATATCATTTAATAAAAAATGTGAATAAGATTCCAAAGGCTATATATGCAAATCGCTTCTTATGGAGGTAAACTCCAAAAATAATATGGCAGGGCAGTCGTATTTTTTAATTCGTTATATTTATTCAAATAAACTTTTACAAGTACTTTTGAATCGTCAAGTGAAT
This sequence comes from Erebia palarica, assembly GCA_964035005.1. NCBI lineage: Eukaryota > Metazoa > Arthropoda > Insecta > Lepidoptera > Nymphalidae > Erebia > Erebia palarica. The sequence goes on from OZ035994.1 coordinate 26,761,799, forward strand.
CTACCACTGGTTCGGAATGCCATTCCTACCGAGAAGAACCAGCAAGAAACTCGGTTCTTTTTAAATAAATATTTCATTAATTAACAATTATTATATCAATGTATATGTCACCGTAAGATTGTAAAAACCGTTAGATTATAATCTAACTCGCGAAATTCTAAACTGTCGAAAGATTGTAAACTGTTCAATGTTCTGAGTGTCAATTTTTGAAATATTCATTTTATTTACGTTTTCTTGTCTGTTTAGGTTAGGGTTCGACATGAATAATCAAGTATATTAGGTTCCATCGGGTTAATATACCTAACAGATTACATTCTACCGAAAAATAATGCGTTAAATTATAATCTTTCGACAGTTTAGAATTTCGCGAGTTAGATTATAATCTAACGGTTTTTACAATCTTACGGTGACATATACTTAAGTAACCGCTGTCCTTAGCATTGCTGGAGTGATCAAATCCATGCTCCTCTATCATTTACATAATCTTCAACAGTATAATAAGCTTTTTTCAAGGGCATACTTTTAATGGATTTCTTAATCTGTGTATAGGCAAGTTTAAAATGGGTTGTGGAATTTTCTTATAGAAAAGAATGCCAACGAATGACTTTTTTGAGGCGGAGCGATGGAGTCACGAGCATATTACAGCCTCTAGTTTGCCTGTCGTGCAAATCGCATTTTTTTTGTTGTAAATATGGATGTGCTGTTTAATAAAAATGATATTACTGTAATATATATTATTGATTGAAAGACAAACCAATAAACCAACATCTTTCGCATTTATAATATTAATATGTTGTAAACGGTACCTAATCAGTATTCATGTTGTAAATAACTATGTATTGTATTGAAATAAACATAACATGTAATGTATATATTTTACTGTAATTACCTACTTATATCTATTTACAATTCAGCGTATTTTACAAAGCATTTAATGAAGTATAAAGCATTTAAGAAATTCCTATACCTACTTGTTAAAATTATTAACAATTCTAAGATTTCTAGCCTTCTACCAAGATGATCTAGTTAAAAAAAAGTTGCATTGCCTAATTGAGTAATAACTAGTAATAAATAAATCATGTTAAATTAGAAATTTTGGTCTGGTGGGAGGCTTCGGCCGTAGCTAGTTACCACCCTACCGGCAAAGACGTGCCGCCAAGCGATTTAGCGTTCCGATACAATGCCGTGTAGAAACCGAATAGGGGTATGGGTTTAATATAACTGCCATGCCCCTAACAGGTTAGCCCGCTACCATCTTAGACTGCATCATCACTAACCATCAGGTGAGATCGCAGTCAAGGGCTAACTTGATAGATAGGTAGATATGTTGATTGCAATCGGCAAAATATTTTGACAAAAGCTTTACCATAGTAATATGTATACTTATATATTTACAGAAGTATTCTTAGAAGTACTCGTAACCAATCGTGATGAAATCTCAAAAATATTTAAAATGTGTAGTTTATAGCAAGTAAGTAGATTTATTTTGAGAAATAAACAAAACTATATTGTAGTAGATATCTGTACATAGATTGCTGTTTTATTTATCCTATAAAGATACATTATAGAATATGTGTCTGATTTTTAATTGGCCTGCAATTAAGTATGATTTATTAATTGTAATTTCTAATGAATACTTCCATTAATAAGTTTAGTCACGAAACTACCTATAAAGTTGTAAGTCCACCAGGCAAAGTATATGTTAAATTTAATATACATATATTAAACTAGATGATGGCTTAAGTTTATTAGTTCCCGGGAAAACTTCTTTTAATTTTCCGGGATAAAAATATTATAATTGCAACAGTTCGTCTGTCTGCTACGCTTTTACAGCCCATTTGTATAATCAATTTATAATTTCCCTGGTCTGGCCTGGTGGGAGGCTTCGGCCGTGGCTAGTTACCACCCTACCGGCAAAGACGTGCCGCCAAGCGATTTAGCGTTCCGGTACCGACTAGGGATATGGTTTAATATAACTGCCATGCCCCTAACAGGTTAGCCCGCTACCATCTTATACTGCATCTTCACTTACCATCAGGTGAGATCGCAGTCAAGGGTTAATTAGTAGTGGATAAAAAAAAAACTATTTTGATGAAATTTGGTACAGGGGTAGTTTATATACCGGGGAATTACATAGGACGTACATATACTTTTTATCCCAGAAAATTAAGGCGTTAAAACGAATTAAATAATTCCCGTTAAAATTATTTTTATTTATTTATTTATTTAATAATCATCAGTACATGAGGCCCCGTTAGGGCATAGTAATGCTGCAAATGCAAATGCAGGTTACATTTAATTTTAATTTTTAATTTTAATTTAAAACATATTATCATTAAGTACCTATACAATACAATCATGAAATTCAATATAATTAACAATACAATACAAGTAACAATACAATAATGAAATTAAATATAATTAACAATATAATAGTAAAAAAAAGTCCCCCGGGAATAAAAACTAAATCACCATCTAGTAAAACTATATTTATATATGTGGGAGACCAGCTTTAACTAGGAACAAATCGATGGGCACTAGATTGCATTTCACATTAAATTAATTCCACTTGCCACCATGTACATAGTGAATCATATAGTCAGCAAAGTAATGTCTGCTTATAATTGAACTTCCCTTTATAATCAGCTTCGTATCTTGTGCGCGATGTGCAGAAATCATATTTGTTAAGTCGAGGTTAAGAGGAGGTTTTCTTAATCTCCATCGAAGATTTTATTGATGTCAGTGTTGCATGGAAGCAACCGGCCTCGCATCCAGTGACCCACAAGTCAGTGTAACACTTGTAACGTATGTGTTGTGTTGTCTACATATTGTGACCTTTTCTTTTCTATGAAAAGAGCAACTGCTGAGTTCTTTGCCGGCTCTTATCAGTAGAATCAGTTTTCCGAACCGGTGGAGTCTTAACGTTTCATATGTGACACGAGTTGTCCTACATGAAATAAATAAATCATTTATCATTTAAACGGATCTATGCATTGGATAACAGCAGTTACTTTGCGGAAGTCCATGATAATGAAAGAACTGGAAGTTTAATTCGCTATAATCCGCCACATTAGGTAAATGTGCGGTGTGGTGAATATCAAAAGATACACACTGAAACACATAGATTTACCTATTGCGGCGGATTATAGCGAATTAAACTGTGAATATCGCAAGACACACAGCCAGTGGCGTGCATAGGGCTAGAAGCTAGGGTAGGCATTAGTTAGAATACCTGCTTACTGATTTTTATAATGAAAATGAGCATAGATGTGTCTCCATTTGGGTAAGCAGTGCTTTTATGCCTCTATGAACTGCACGCCACTGATACACACCACATAAATTCACCTATTGTGGCGGATTATAGCGAAATACTGCCTCGTCGGTCTAGTGGTTATCATGTTCGACTGCGGCTGACGAGGTCCTGGGTTCGAGTCCCGGGTCGGGCCATAATTAAGTATTCTGATTAGAAATTCTCAGTACTAGCCCGGAGGTAGGAAGTCGACGGTGTTTCACCCCCATGCCCCGGAGAGCACGTTAAGCCGTCGGTACCGGTCATTATCACTGACACGATAATAATCGTTAAAGCGCGCCAACCCGCATTGGAGCAGCGTGGTGGATCTAATAGGCCTATTACACTGCACTTTTCACAGGGACCCTTACACTTGAATCAGTGTAGTGTAATAAGAATAAGGGAACAAGGATCCCTAGATCGATCCTTATTGCTGTGTCATAAGCCGCGCCCACCTAAGGGTGTGGTAAGCCTCAGGGCTCTGTGGAAATTGCAGTGTAATAAATCTATTAGGTCTAATTCCCTCTCTCCTGTGAGAGTGGAGGCCTGTGCCCAGCAGTGGGACGTTAATGGGCTGCAGTGGTGGAGGGATAGCGACATAAACCTTCAGTTCTTTGTATGCATTTGTGAAGTCCACTGGCTGCTCACCATGCGCACGGTGGACCCGGAGCTGTGGTCGCGGAGGGTAGTGAAGCCGGCCATAGACGTTTCCCGGCCGTGGCGCTTCCACGTGGCGGGGACGTCGCGTCTCGAGCGCCGGATGAGCCTGAGCCTCCGCGACGCCATGCGGGAACTGCTCAGGAACTGCTCCGTGGCAGGGGTCGGCTCTGTCGTCGATGAACGCAACCCCATGGTTCTCAGGTTTGTGCATAATTTACGAGTGAGTATGTTATTTTCAAGCCATGCGGGAACTGCTCAGGAACTGCTCCGTGGCAGGGGTCGGCTCTGTCGTCGATGAGCGCAACCCCAGGGTTCTCAGGTTTGTACATTATTTACGAGTGAGTATGTTATTTTCAAGCCATGCGGGAACTGCTCAGTAACTACTCCGTGGCCGGGGTCGGCTCTGTCGTCGATGAGCGCAACCCCAGGGTTCTCAGGTTTGTAAATTATTTACGAGTGAGTATGTTATTTTCAAGCCATGCGGGAACTGCTCAGGAACTACTCCGTGGAAGGGGTCGGGTCTGTCATCGATGAGCGCAACCCCAGGGTTCAATACTCAATATTATTTGTTCAATATAGGTACACTGTAGGTACACTTATTGACGTTAAAAATTACTTACTTATAAAAAATGATGGTGATAATTGGTTACGGTATCTTAAAACTAAAGCTACGAGGGTTCCAAACGACCAACAGACCAGGGCAAAGAAGAGAGAAGAGCCCACAACAAACTCAGCCGGGTTCTCAGGTTTGTACATTATTTACGAGTGAGTATATTATTTTCAAGCCATGCGGGAACTGCTCAGGAACTGCTCCGTGGCAGGGGTCGGGTCTGCCGTCGATGAGCGTAACCCCAGGATACTCAGGTTTGTACATTTTTTACGAGTATGTTATTTTCAAGTGCTTTCCAAGTGGAGATTTTCTAACCTAAGTTGACCTCAGAACACTAAATTTTCAGAAAGGCTGAGCCTTTTTTTTTTTAGTCCACTACAAGTTAGCCCTTGACTGCGAACTCACCTGATGGTAAGTGATGATGCAGTCAAGGGCTAACTTGTAGTGGAACTTGATCAATTATATCCTGTACTTGAACAACAAATACTAGAATTAGATAAATATTATAAGGAAACGAAATTATTTAATTTTTAATGAGCTTCAGTATTTTTAACAGAGGTTCACATAATGATGTCAATAGATGGCGCTCTGTAAAAGTTTATTCGTTTGTGCTTACAAATAATAGACGTTAGCTCTATTTTACGTGGAATAAATAGTCTACTGATAGTACTGATGTCTATGAACGTAAAGATGAGCGCTCATCTAGACATGCTCGCCGCAGGAGCCGCAAGCACACAGTCATCACAATTTTTTTTCGTATGCTACGTAACACCCGCTCACTGAACGAGCTGCATTTTAGTAAAACACTGTTGGTTTACGTATCCCATCCACGAAAACGGATGACGATTGACGTCATCAGATTCGGCGTGTAATGCGTAGGTCTGAGACTACAAGGTCTCAGTTCGGGGCGAACCACTAGTATTGTGTTGAGGCGTTTTCGCAGCCTCCATACATACCGGATAACCTGAGCCTTGGAAAGTGTGAGGCGCTGTTCTGGCGTGAAGTAACGCTTCACCTTGTTCAGGATTATCTATAGCATTGGTCTGGCCATGGAAGGTTTTTGCGACTAGTACCATACCTACTTGGGGCAAAGATCTTTCGCGGCCATTCACGAAGCCGTCCAATTCATTCAAGTACCTAATTAAGCGTTGCGATATGATGCTGAATTGCGAAGTAAGTAGGTAAGTATAATTAATCGATTAGGATTATTATTATAGATCCTAAAGAAAAACATTATAATGTATGTACAGACGTCGCTTCTTCAGACCCCAATTCCTCGGAGCTCGCGCGCGGACCATACCTATGAAGTAAATGTGGAAACAAGTCAGAATTAAAAAAACATTTAAACACGACTGCCCTGCCAAAAAACGAACGAAATAGTTAAAAATCTAAATTAATCTAGTTAAATTAGAATCTTCACGTTTTAATTAAACGATATTTGTTTGTGAATCACTGGATATTGAACTATAGTGTTATATATTTTTGGAATCTACTCATCATTTTCTAGATGATGATTATATAGTTAATCTTATTTTAGTTTTTTTTTCAACTTTAGTCTTTAATGCGGGACCATGGTCACCTCGTCAATTTTTTTGAATTTTACTATCCTATGTCACCCGGAATAAGATAGGGATTCTAACGATACCTCATTTATCAAAATCGGTTCAGGCGTATAGAAATTATAATGGTCGAATATACAAACTCACATACATACATACATGAACCCTGAAAACAATATACTCTTTTTTCAGGCAGTCGTATAAAAAAATCATTTTATTATAGTACCTACACATATTATTATAGTGTAAAATTATTCTACCCTAGCCAAGTATATCATTACTCTCACCAAAACTTGCCGTGAAGATTACTATAGCATTAAGGCCGCGTTTGCATGCATTAGTTATGTTTGATTTAAGTTTCTTGGTATATTTTTTATCCTGTCTGTGTGCCACCACAGCCCATTAACGTCCCACTGCTGGGCACAGGCCTCCACTCTCATAGGAGAGAGGGAATTAGAGCTTAGACCCAACACGCTGCTCCACGGGTTGGCGGGCTCTGTGTCTGTGTGCAAGTGTTGATGGTCGTTGTTCCCCAGATGGTGCTACTTGGTTGTGCTGGTGGGCAGCCTCGCCGCTGGCCTGCTGGTGGGGTACCACAGCACAGCAGCCCTCAGCGGCCTTCCGCCGCTCACAGTGGTGCTGCAGCCAACACCAGCGCCCATACAAGAGGTGGTCTTCCCAGCGGTCGCGCTCTGCAGCTATAACACCATCAGTGCTGGTGAACTTGACAAATATGCCAAGTTTTTGTAAGTGATATCTAATAAATACTAGTGGTTTGCCCCTCGCGGTATCCAAAAGACAGTTTTAATTATATATTGTAATAGTTAACTTTTAACATTAGACGCAAAAGAGCTAAAGAGTTATTGGAGAAACGAATACAATTTTACAGAGCTATTGACTTCATTGCGAAGTCATGTTATAAATACTGAAGCTCATTAAAAATTAAATAATTTCGTTTCCTAATAATATTTATCTTATTTTAGTGTTTGTTGTTGAAGTACAGGATATAATTCAAATAATTGATCAAGTTTCAGGCTCACCCTTTCAGTAAATTTAGAGTTCTGAGGTCAACTTTGGACGTTAAAAAATCTCCACTTTGAAAGCCCCCCATCTCGTCAATTTTGGGGAAAAAATTTAAAAAATATATTTTGGGACTCTATTCCTAATTATCTTTAAAATGATATACCGCAACCATAAGTAACGCTATAAAATATATTTTACTTCGCATTCGCTTCTATGAGAGCCCCCTGAAATTAATTTTTAAGGCATATTCGGCTGGAGGCCATCGGTGTACATATTACATTTAAATTTGAAGTAATTACCTTCAGTAATTCAGAAGTTATAATGCTCTGACAGACGGACGGACGGACGGACAAGTGCAAATTCACTCAAGTAGACTCAGAGACCTTCGCTTCGCTCGGTCAATAACTTTAAAGACTAATATTGTACTGTCTTTTTTTGTTTTTGTAGAATTGGTTACGCCTTGTAAAAGCATACGTCTTTATTAGCATAAAAATCTTTTGACTTGTGTATGTCCACCGTAACATTGTGAAAACGTTTAAATCTATCTAGCGAGATTGCAATCTGACGGTTTTGGCAATTTTACGGTGACAAGACGTTACATCGATGATTGTGGAGTTGGAAAAAAATTAACTGTTTAAATAAATAAATAATTCTTAATCAGGAAAAAATGGACCTTTTTTATCCACTAAAAGTTAGTTAGAGACTGCGATGGTAAGTGATGATGCAGTCTAAGATGTAAGTAGCTGGCTAGCTTGTTAGGGGTGTGACAGTTATATTAAGCCCATACCCTAATCCTCCGTCAAACCTAATCTAAAATGAAACTTAAATGGAGTACCACAGGTACATGGATCCAAGGAGCCAACCAAGATTTAAGCCGTCCTTGGTTCCATGAGACCCGGGCACTCTTTCTTTAAAACTTTTCTTTATTTTCTTTACTACTAGTAGGTTTGTGTTTTGTGTGTGTGTGTTTTACCTTCACTGTGTATGGTAATTCCAAATAGAGATTTTATTTATTTATTTTTTATTATTTATTTAAAACAAACTTAAAATCTATATATTTATTGGCTAAATGAGACGCTGCCTCAGTGCTGGTTTCAGTTTCAAATAAATCTTGATTATTTTAATAGTAATATTTTTGCGCACAGTTTTTGCTCTACTTATGATATTTTTATGGCGCAGTATTGAGCGCTGTTGTCTTAACGTGGACGGTCCCGGGTTCGATTCCCGGCAGGCTCCATTTAGGAATTTATATTTTCTGAATAATTAATTTCTGAATATAATTTATAATTTCTGAATTTTCTCTGATCTGGTCTGGTGGGAGGCTTCGGCCGTGGCTAGTTAACCAACCTACCGGCAAAGACGTACCGCCGAGCGATTTAGCGTTCCGGTACCATGCCGTGTAGAAACTGACTAGGAGTATGGGCTTAAAATAACTGCCATACCCCTAACAGGTTAGCCCGCTACCATCTCAGACTGCATCATCACTTTCCATCAGGTGAGATTGCAGTCAAGGGCTAACTTGTAGGGGCGGTAAAAAAAAAGTATAAACTACAAAGCACAGACTAGATTAAACTCATTACACCTATGCTTCTTAATAGGTATAACTCTTCTGCGAAGAAGTCATATTCGCTGGCGAGCCTCAAGAGGAACCTGTTGGCGTTCAGTGGGGTCATGACGTCATCCAACCAAGTGCCATTCGATGCTAACTTCACGCACTACCTGAGGGAGGTCGTCGGGGAGACAAACGTCACCAGGATTATCTACGAGGTTTCACTTTAGTTCGATAGTTGATTAGGTGGACTTTCGGGTGGTCGATGGTTCGATCCATGGACTTATCGAAGTTATGTGCGTTTAAAGCAATTCTCTCCCTCTGCGTCTTATTCCTCATTTCTGAGGGTCGTGACCCCTTCCCGTTAATCATATAATGGTAGTAGTTTTCTTGGGATAAAAATGCGGTGGGTTCCCACGTCTTTCCGCATACGACTCGACTAAGAATATTTAAACTCCTAGGTTTTGTAACCATTACCATCAGATGTTAGTGATAATAACCGGGACCGACGGCTTAACGTGCTTTCCGAGGAACGGAGGAAACGAAAAGGCCAGAAACTCCAAATTTGGTCATCCATCCAACGTTACCGACTTGGGTCAACGTTGCTTAATACTCGCAATCGACTGATATGCATTGTCACAACTAGGCCACTTATTCCTCATTTAAGCGATTAAATGTAGCATATAGACCATAGAGTTCACCACTACGCCAAGGAGGTTGTCGAAAATAATGATGGCCTCATAAGACTCCTCCACTTGTCCCTCATTTAAGCTTATAAGACCATAGAGTTAAATGTAGCTTATAGACCATAGAGTTTACCACTGCGCCAGGGAGGTTGTCGAAAATAATGATGTCCTCATAAGACTCCTCCACTTGTCCCTCATTTAAGCTTATAAGACCATAGAGCTCACCACTGCGCCAGGGAGGTTTTCGAAAATACTTATGCCTTCATAAGATTCCTCCACTTGTCCCTCATTTAAGCTTATAAGACCATAGAGCTCACCACTGCCAGGGAGGTTTTCGAAAATAATGATGCCCTCATAAGACTCCTCCACTCGTCCCTCATTTATGCTTATAAGACCATAGAGCTCACCATTGCGCCAGGGAGGTTTTCGAAAATAATGATGCCCTCATAAGACTCCTCCACTTGTCCCTCATTTAAGCTTATAAGACCATAGAGCTCACCACTGCGCCAGGGAGGTTTTCGAAAATAATGATGCCCTCATAAGACTCCTCCACTCGTCCCTCATTTATGCTTATAAGACCATAGAGCTCACCACTGCGCCAGGGAGGTTTTCGAAAATAATGATGCCCTCATAAGACTCCTCCACTTGTCCCTCATTTAAGCTTATAAGACCATAGAGCTCACCACTGCGCCAGGGAGGTTTTCGAAAATAATGATGCCCTCATAAGACTCCTCCACTTGTCCCTCATTTAAGCTTATAAGACCGTAAAGCTCACCACTGCGCCAGGGACGTTGTCGAAAATAATGATGCCCTCATAGGACTCCTCATTTCATCTCGCAGTTGTCTCCGAAATGTGAGTCAATGCTGGACCGCTGTAGCTGGCACGGTGTCAGCATCAGCTGCACTCGTCTGTTCGCCATGAGGATGACCGATGTGGGCTACTGCTGCGTCTTCAACGCTAGATACAGGTCAGCCGCTGCAAGCTTTTAACAAACTAAAAAAGAGGTTACTTATCACGTTACGACACGTATGTATGTAATATTGGAACTGCAACATATTCACATAATATGAGAAATGCTCTCGACTTCGTCCATGTGGATTAAGTTTTTTGATTTCCGCGGGAACTCTAATTTTTCGTGTAAAAAACCTATGTGTTATTCCAGACTATAATGTATCTCTGTGCCAAATTTCATCTAGATCCGTGAAGCCGTTTTGGCGTGAAACATATATTCATCCAAACTTTCACATTTATATTATTAGTACAGATTAATTGGTAGACATATTTTTTACAGCTCAGAGGACCAAAATAATCCTCCCTACAAAGTACAAATGGTAGGGCAGGATTACGGCCTCTCTGTCATAGTGAGGGAGAATACTGACGATTTCACTAACGTTCGAAGATCTGGTGAGGAACTAGAGGTGAGCGATTTTACTATTAGAATTTGTTTAAAAACAGGAGGTTCTAATCGATGATTTAATATTCTTTATATTGATTGATAATACTTGAAGGTTATTTCTTTGTAAAGTCTTAAACTGATATATTACGTCAGTGAGTTACAAATATTAAATATATTTAAATTAAATAATTATTAATTAATTACAAGTATCTTAAACCAAGTTAGAGTTACCCTTACCATAAGTCTAGGCCATATTATAGGGCTTTGACTTACGTTGACTATAGTCTTAAGTATAATAATATCTCAACCAAAAAACGTATTCAGCTCGACGAAGGTCAAGAGACCAAGGATCTCCTCAGGATACGGTCTTCTGCCACTTGCTTCAGCTACTCGTTTGAGATGGTCTGTCTTGAGGGGTCGTCCAAAACTGTGACTAAGCTGTCTGAAATAGAATATTTTAATTGATTTGTTCATAGCAATCTGTCGGTTGGACCAGCACGTTTGGAACCCTCGTAGATTTAGTTTTAAGGTACCGTAACTAATTATCATCATCATGTTTTATATGTAAGTAATGGACGTCAATATGTGTACCTATAGTGACCTAAATTGAATAAATGAATTGAATTCTTAATGTGTTGCTTATAATATGTCGTGAGTACAATAACCTCTTCAAAACTGCTAAAATTACCACAGATCCTCATTCACTCTCTTTACAGCAGTACAAAAGGATGCTGCATCAGTTCATTGATGCAGTATCAAGAGACTTATAATATATCTAGCTGATTGATTTTTTTTGTAATTTTGTTTCTGTTTTTTAAGTTTAACGCTATTCGTTAACTGGCAACCCCGCACTTGCGAGATCAGCTAAAAGCATGCCGGCTTGCCAGTAATCGGGCGTACACTCTAAAATGTTTTATATGTGTTTTGTTATTTTTATGTTGTTTTCGTGTACTACCTGTCGGCGAACCATTAAATAAAATAAAAAATAAAAATAAAATTAAGTTGTCATTGTTTATTAGGTACATACATAAGTTTAATTGATTGTATAGAGTATCCTTAATTTAAAATATTCAATATTGCAATGCCCTGACGGGGCCTCATGTCTCTGTATTTGCAATAAGAATACTTTTTTTTTGTTTTCGTCTTACCATAAAGTTCCATTACAATATAACGGCAACTTTACTTTCTACTACCATCTAGCCTATGGGCTACTAAGTAATATTATTCTAGCTTAAACTTCTACTTATTATTGATTTCTACATCTAATTTACAGTCCAATAAGTTTCCTTAGTTTATTCTAAAGTACTTAACGTTCACTACGTTTTTGTGACCTACATAAGTAGCACAAGCACTAATTCACTGACACAGCACTTGTACACGTTTTACACTAATTCGAACGGTTTCGTTCTTTTAAGTCTCCTTTTAAATAAGAATACTGTACATGAAAGCATTAATAAATAAATGAAATGAAACAGCAGTGTGTCGGTTGTAGATGTTAATCTTCGACGGGCGGGAGTACCCGTTGCGCCGCGCGGGCGTGTTCCGCACTGTCCCCGTGCGCCGCAACGCGGCCGTGTTCGTGACGCTGCGGGCCAGCGTGCAGGTGCAGTGCGGCTCGGACTGTCTCGGCTACTACACAGATACGTGGGTGCGTTGCGTTCACATTACCTTATTGTACTCAATACTCAATACTCAATATCATTTATTCAATATAGGTACGCTGTAGGTACACTTATTGACGTTAAAAATTACTTACTTATAAAACATGATGGTGATAATCGGTAACGGTATCTTAAAACTAAAGCTACGAAAGTGTCTGAGTCTACTTGAGTTAATTTGCACTTGTCCGTCCGTCCGTCTGTCAGAGCCTTATTACTTATGAAGTACTGAACGTAATTACTTCAAATTTAAATATAATATGTAAATTGATGGCCTCCAGCCGAATATGGCTTAAAAAGTTATAAAAATCTTTATTTCAGGGGGGCTCTCATAGAAGCGAATGCAAAGTGAAATATTTTTATAGCGTTACATAAGGTTGCGGTATATTATTTTAAAGATAATTAGGAATAGAGACCAAAATATATTTTTTTTAATTGTTCCCCTAAAATTGACGAAATGTGGGGCTTTCAAAGTGAAGATTTTCTAACGTCCAAAGTTGACCTCAGAATTCTCAATTTTCTAAAAGGCTGAGCCTGAAACTTGATCAATAATTTGGATTGTATCCTGTACTTGAACAACAATACTAAATGTAGATAAATATTATAAGGAAACGAAATCATTTAATTATTAATGAGCTTCAGTATCTTTAACAGAGCTTCACAATGATGTCAATAGATGGCGCTCTGTAAAAGTTTATTCGTTTGTGCATACAAATAATAGACGTTAGCACCATCTTACGTGGAATAAAAAATAGTCTACTGATACTACTAATGTCTATGAACGTAAAGATGAGCGCGCATCTAGACATGCTCGCCGCAGGAGCCGCAAGCACACAGTCTTAGCCATCAAATTTTATATTCTTTTTATTATGAAATCGTATGCTACGTAACAACCGGTCACCGAACGAGCTGCATTTTAGTAAAATACAGTTGGTATACGTATCCCATCCACGCAAGCGGATGACGATTGACGTCATCAGATTCGGTGCGTTTTAATGCGTACGGTGCAGTGAAAGGATACCGCGAGGTCTCAGTTCGGGGCGAACCACTAGTATTGTGTAGAGGCGTTTTCGCAGTCTTCAGATAACCTGAGCCTTGGAAAGTGTTGAGGCGCTGTTCTGGCGGAAGTAATGCTTCACCTTGTTCAGGATTATCTATAGCATTGGTCTGACCGTGGAAGGTTTTTGCGACTAGTGCCATGCCTACTTGGGGCAAAGATCTTTCGCGGCCATTCACGAAGCCGTCCAATTCATTCTCAGTTGGGGGTGAACCACTAGTGTAAGTATAGATGTATTTATTTATTTCGGTGTTCCCCAGCGCGGCTGCACGCTGTCTGCGGAGAGGGGTGTTGGCCAGTCTTGGTCTGCGTGCGTGGCGGAGTGCCGGGCCCGTGCCGCGCTCGCCATATGCCAGTGCGCTCCGCACACCGCGTCCCCCGTCACCCCCGCTGCCCCCATTGCCCCCATTGCCCCCGTCGCCCCCGTCACCCCTGTCGCCCCTGTTGCCCCCATCGAACCCATTTCCCCTGTCGCCCCCGCTTCCCCCGTCACCCCCATCGCCCCCGTCACCCCCATCGCCCCCGTCACCCCCGTCGCCCCCGTCGCCTGCTCGCTAGACCACCTCGCGTGCCTCGACAAGCACAGAGGTGCGAGCGACCACAAGCTTCTCCTTCTAGACGGCTTTATTTTTTATACAACTGCCTGAAGAAAGGAGTATATTGTTTTCAGGGTTCCTCGTATGTATTTATGTATGTGAGTTTGTATATTCCACCATAACTTCTATACGCCTGAACCGATTTTCATAAATGAGGTATCGTTAGAATCCCTAACTTATTCTGGGTGACATAGGCTAGTAAAATTAAAAAAAATTGATGGGGTGACCATGGTCCTACATTGAAGACTAAAGTTGAATTTTTTTTTTGAAAATAAGATTAATTAAATCATCATCAAGAAAATGATGAGTAGATTCCAAAAATATATAATACTATAGTTCAATATCCAGTGATTCACAAAAAAAAAACATTTAAAACTCACATACATACATACATGAACCCTGAAAACAATATACTCCTCTTTTCAGGCAGTCGTCTATGAAGTGTTACGTGTTACTGTCGCGCAACCCCGACGACCAAATCACCACCGACAACGCACCCTACTTAGGGTTACACACCAACACATGTCAAACACAGCGTCTTCGCCGGCGAAGATGAGGACCCCGATATCTTACGTCACCCGGACGTGGTCTTAACCCACGGCCTCGGGGGCGTGTGGACTAACCTAGTCCAACCGACCTCCCATTCGTTCCAACGTCATCCTAAGCCGTGGTCCGAGCCTCATAGGAGGCGCCCTTAGGAAGACGTTGCCTCCCCCGATGTCATCGAGCCCTAGGGCTCTTTTCTCGGCGACGCTTAGCGCTCGCCCATCCCCCCGGTGACGCTGTAGCGGCCAGTAGGGCCTATGCAGCATACTCAATCCGAAAAAAAAAAACTGTCGCGCAGAGAAGCTGACGTTCTTCTACCCGGGCGATGCGGCGCACGCGAGCCTCAGCGTGGAGCGCGCGGACTCGGTGGAGTGCGCACACTGCCGCGCCCGCTGCGCGACAGTGCGGTACGCTGCGCGTGCGCACACGCTGCCGCACCGCCGCCGCCACGCCGACATGCTGCTCGACAGCCGCGGGTGAGCGGAGTGAGGGGCTCTCCGCCGCCTCAGCGTGGAGCGCGCGGACTCGGTGGAGTGCGCACACTGCCGCGCCCGCTGCGCGACAGTGCGGTACGCTGCGCGTGCGCACACGCTGCCGCACCGCCGCCGCCACGCCGACATGCTGCTCGACAGCCGCGGGTGAGCGGAGTGAGGGGCTCTCCGCCGCCTCAGCGTGGAGCGCGCGGACTCGGTGGAGTGCGCACACTGCCGCGCCCGCTGCGCGACAGTGCGGTACGCTGCGCGTGCGCACACGCTGCCGCACCGCCGCCGCCACGCCGACATGCTGCTCGACAGCCGCGGGTGAGCGGAGTGAGGGGCTCTCCGCCGCCTCAGCGTGGAGCGCGCGGACTCGGTGGAGTGCGCACACTGCCGCGCCCGCTGCGCGACAGTGCGGTGCGCACACGCTGCCGCACCGCCGCCGCCACGCCGACATGCTGCTCGACAGCCGCGGGTGAGCGGAGTGAGGGCTCTCCGCCGCCTCAGCGTGGAGCGCGCGGACTCGGTGGAGTGCCACTCACCGCCGCCGCCACGCCGACATGCTGCTCGACAGCCGCGGGTGAGCGGAGTGAGGGGCTCTCCGCCGCCTCAGCGTGGAGCGCGCGGACTCGGTGGAGTGCGCACACTGCCGCGCCCGCTGCGCGACAGTGCGGTACGCTGCGCGTGCGCACACGCTGCCGCACCGCCGCCGCCACGCCGACATGCTGCTCGACAGCCGCGGGTGAGCGGAGTGAGGGGCTCTCCGCCGCCTCAGCGTGGAGCGCGCGGACTCGGTGGAGTGCGCACACTGCCGCGCCCGCTGCGCGACAGTGCGGTACGCTGCGCGTGCGCACACGCTGCCGCACCGCCGCCGCCACGCCGACATGCTGCTCGACAGCCGCGGGTGAGCGGAGTGAGGGGCTCTCCGCCGCCTCAGCGTGGAGCGCGCGGACTCGGTGGAGTGCGCACACTGCCGCGCCCGCTGCGCGACAGTGCGGTACGCTGCGCGTGCGCACACGCTGCCGCACCGCCGCCGCCACGCCGACATGCTGCTCGACAGCCGCGGGTGAGCGGAGTGAGGGGCTCTCCGCCGCCTCAGCGTGGAGCGCGCGGACTCGGTGGAGTGCGCACACTGCCGCGCCCGCTGCGCGACAGTGCGGTACGCTGCGCGTGCGCACACGCTGCCGCACCGCCGCCGCCACGCCGACATGCTGCTCGACAGCCGCGGGTGAGCGGAGTGAGGGGCTCTCCGCCGCCTCAGCGTGGAGCGCGCGGACTCGGTGGAGTGCGCAGTGAGGGGCTCTCCGCCGCCTCAGCGTGCCGCGCGCCGACCGCTGCGCGAGCGGAGTGAGGGGCTCTCCGCCGCCTGCGGTGCGCACACTGCCGCGCCCGCTGCGCGACAGTGCGGTACGCTGCGCGTGCGCACACGCTGCCGCACCGCCGCCGCCACGCCGACATGCTGCTCGACAGCCGCGGGTGAGCGGAGTGAGGGGCTCTCCGCCGCCTCAGCGTGGAGCGCGCGGACTCGGTGGAGTGCGCACACTGCCGCGCCCGCTGCGCGACAGTGCGGTACGCTGCGCGTGCGCACACGCTGCCGCACCGCCGCCGCCACGCCGACATGCTGCTCGACAGCCGCGGGTGAGCGGAGTGAGGGGCTCTCCGCCGCCTCCACACCGACATCGTCGTCAACCGATGGACGACCACTGCTGGACATAGGTCTCTTGTAGGGTCCTCCACAAGTCACGTCTTGCGCCGCCCGCCAGCGACTCCCTGCGACTCTCTTGATATCGTCCGTCCACCGGGTGGGGGGTCTGCCGACGCTAGCGGGGTCGCCATTCCAGCACTTTGAGACCCCAACGCCCATCGGTTCTCCGAACTATGCGCCCCGCCCATTGCCACTTCAGCTTCGCAACTCTTCGGGCTATATCGGTGACTCTGGTTCTCCTACGGATCTCTTCATTTCTGATTTGATCACGTAGGGACACTCCCAGCACAGCCCTCTCCATCGCCCGCTGAGTGACCCTGAGCCTTCTTATCAGGCCCATAGTCAGCGACCATGTCTCGGATCCGTAAGTTATCACGCACTGTTCAAAGACTTTGGTCTTCAGACACTGAGGGATTAAGGTAAGGGGTTTTCCACCGCTTCGACACCAAAATACTGCTCAACAATTACGGGTAAGGGGTTTTCCGTCGCCTTACCAAAATACTGCTCAACAATTACAGGTAAGAGGAGTAAGGGGTTTTCCGCCGCCTCGACACCAAAATACTGCTCAACAACTACGGGTAAGCGGAGTAAGGGTTTTTTTAAAACCACAACAAGTCAGCCCTTGACTGCTATCTCACCTGCAGGGTGACCGCGTATCTCTGACAGCTACAGTGTAACGATCGCAATCACCTCTGATTGGATAACACTCTTCCACTATTGGACACAATCCATTGACGCAGCAACAATACCATACATTCAGCCAATCACAACAATTCATACTGTAACAATGATCGATGCAGAAGATACGCGGTCGACCTGCTGATGGTAATCGATAATGTAGTCTAAGATGGTAGCGGACTAACGTGTTATTATTTTTAAGGCCTACATCGGTAGTCGGTACCCATGTTCCTGCAAATAAAATACTATTTCATTATTTTATTTTATTTATTTAAGGGGAAGGCATTATTGACCGAGCGAAGCGAAGGTCTCTGAGTCTACTTGAGTGAATTTGCACTTGTCCGTCCGTCCGTCCATCCATCCGTCTGTCCAGAGCCTTATAACTTCTGAATAACTGAACGTAATTATTCGAAATTTAAATATAATACGTAAACCGATGGCCTCCCGGATATGGCTTAAAAAGTTATAAAAATCTTTATTTCGCTCTCATAGAAGCGAATGCGAAGTAAAATATTTTTTATAGCGTCACATAGGATTGCGGTATATCATGTTAAAGATAATTAGGAATAGAGCTTAAAATATTTTTGTTTTAATTTTTCTCCAAAAATTGACGAAATGGGGGGATTTCAAAGTGGAGATTTTCTGAAGTCCAAATTTTAAAAAGTTAAAAATTGACCTCAGAACAGAATTTTCTGAAAGGCTGAGCCTGAAACTTGATCAATTATTCGAATTATATCCTGTACTTTAACATAAGATATTAAAATTAGATAAATATTACAAGGAAACGAAATTATTTAATTGTTAATGAGCTTCAGTATTTTTAACAGAACTTAACAATGATATCAAAAAATGGCGCTCTGGAAAGTTTATTCGTTTCTCCTATAACTCTTTAGCTCTTTTGCGTCTAATTATTATAATATACCTTATGGATACCGCGAGGTCTCAGTTCGGGGCGAACCACTAGGGGATGGCAGTTACATTAAACCATCGATTTAATTGATAAGTCAATGTATTCTAATACAAATAAGGCCCATAAGGCCATACCCCTATTCGGTTTCTACACGGCATCGTACCGGAACGCTAAATCTAACGCTAAATCGCTTGGCGGCACGTCTTTGCCGGCAGGGTGATAACCAGACACAGTGCAGTGAAAGTCGGTAGGTTGAGACGACGACAATAGATGACAGGCTGTCAAATGAATCGAACTCGAGATCCTCACATTCGATATTGTTTGCATTTGATTTGAATGTAAATTATCTAGCTGATGCCTGCAACTTCGTCCACGTGGGATAAGTGTTTTTCATTCCCACAGGAACTCTTTAATTTGCCGGTATAAAAAGTAGCCCAAGTCACTCTCCAGGTCCTCAACTATACCCATGCAAAAAACGTCGATCCGTTGCTCTGTTACGACGTGATTTAATATATTAGTTTATTTATATTATAAATATAGTATACAAAAGAACAAATATTATAAATTTTATAATATTTGTTCTTTTGTATACTGTGACAGGAACAAAAAACGAAGAAGAGGCAGACAATTTAAACGATGGGAGGATGATATAAGGAACTTGATTGGTAAAATGTGGACAAAGTTAGCCAATAATAAAACGCGTGGAAAAATTAAGAGGAGGCCTAAGTCGCCTTCTATACACGCAGAGCAAATGTATAGAGATTAATATTATATTTTTCAAGTATCATATTTGAAGTCAAACTGTTGCAATACAGGCTCATTTTATTTAATTTATTTTATTTATACTGTGACAGCAAAGATGTGTCACCGTGGAACTCAACGGTGCTCCGGATCTATTTCACGTCGCTGGACCAGCCTCTATACTTGGTGGAGCCGTATATGCGTTTCTATGAATTTCTCGGTACGCCTTCCCATCCTATTTTTATCTACTGAGTACAGATCATTTAGAAATACTGATAACCTCATAAGGGCAAAGTCTCTACCACCACCACCACAACAGCCCATTAACGTTCCACTGCTGGGTACTGGCCTCCACTCTCATATGTATACAATATAAAACGCCCTGACAGGTCCTCATGTCCATGCATGCTAAAAGCTAATTGAATTATGTAATATGATGTAGTAAGTAAGACATGAAAGCTATCAATATATGACTAAATAAATGACTACCTAAAAGAGGGAATTAGAGTTTAGACCCACGACGCTGCTCCAATTATCATGTTAGTGATGGGCTTTATAGTATATTTTGGCGAGTTAGATTTACCTACGAGATATGCGATAATGAGGAGATTCGCTGAAGAACGAAAGTAACCGACATTGCTCGGCGCCTTGCGAAGCTGTGGCAATGGGCGGGGCATATAGTCCGAAGAACCGACAGGCGTTGGGGTCCCAAAGTGCTGGAATGGCGACCTCCCACTGGGAAGCGCAGCGTTTGAAGACCCCCTACTCGCTGGGCGGACGACATCAGGCGAGTCGCAGAGAGCCGCTGGATACAGGCGTCGCAAGATCGTGGCGTGTGGAAATCCTTGCAAGAGGCCTATGTCCAGCAGTGGACATCTGTCGGTTGATGATGATGACGAGATATGCAGAAGGTTAAAACCAACATGTTCTTGTGACTGCAGTGCTCTTCGGCAGCCAGTGGGTTTTGGTGGTGGGTTAAAACCAACATGTTCTTGTGACTATGTTGGTGGTGGGTTAAAACCAACATGTTCTTGTGACTGCAGTGCTCATCGGCAGCCAGTGGGTGTCGGTGGTGGGTTAAAACCAACATGTTCTTGTGACTGCAGTGCTCATCGGCAGCCAGTGGGTGTCGGTGGTGGGTTAAAACCAACATGTTCTTGTGACTGCAGTGCTCATCGGCAGCCAGTGGGTGTTGGTGGTGGGTTGAAACCGACATGTTCTTGTGACTGCAGTGCTCATCGGCAGCCAGTGGGTGGTGGTGGTGGGCGCGACAATGGTCACCGCACTGGAGGTGGTGTACCACTGTACTGTCCGCTGGTGGCACCACTACACGCGACGACAGCGGATGGACCACCTGGTGCGGTACAAGACATCGGGGAGAGCCAGGAGAAAGTAAATAAATGAATCTATACTATGCAATGTTTTTTTTTATTTTTTCATTTGTGTCTTGAAGCTCATTGTCCAAGTAATAATTTCAATAAAACGTGTCACGCAATGTGAAAGAATAAGAACGAGTAGTAGGGGAGCTAGTGATACTTTCCATACCTTACCTGATGTTTTTTTTCTTACCTGTTTTATTTGTTTTATCCACTACAAGTTAGCCCTTGACTGCGATCTCACCTGATGGTAAGTGATGATGCAGTCTAAGATGGTAGCGGGCTAACCTGTTAGGGGTATGGCAGTTATATTAAACCCATACCCCTTATTCGGTTTCTACACGGCATCGTACCGGAACGCTAAATCGTTTGGCGGCACGTCTTTGCCGGTAGGGTGGTAACTAGCCACGGCCGAAGCCTCCCACCAGGCCAGACCAGGGAAATTCAGAAATTATAAATTTCCAAACCCTGCCGGGGATTGAACCCGGGACCTCCGCACGTTAAGGCAACAGCGCTCAACACAGCCTGTGGATGTATGGATGTTTGTTACTCAATCACGCCCCAACAGTGGAACGGATCTGGCTGAAATTTGGCACAGAGATAAATTACAGTCTGGAATAGCATATGTGCTATTCCAGACTGTAATTTATCTACTACTACTTTGCTACTTTGTATCCCGGAAAATTAAAGAGTTCCCGCGACAAAACCTCGATCCACGCGTACGAAATCGTAACTAAATTGTGGCGGTCTTCGCAGTCCGCACATAATCCAATAGATGGCGTTACTAGTACGATTCACGCGACCACGAAGAGCCCAACTCACGATTACGAAGCGTTCTCTGAATTACGCTATTTATACGACCTCCAAAGATGAACGGTCGGACCAGTGGTCCCCGAGCACAACTCCAGCTCGGAGGATGATCATCCTTTGTTACGGTCGAACCACATCACCTGCTCCCGTACAAAATGAATATTTAATAAGATTATTATGTCTTCATTATACCTCCTACTACGCCTCCTTTGTACGTACGTGGACGTATCAAGTTGACATTAATATCAAATGAAAATACTTCCACGGTCTCTTTGAGGCTGTGAAAAAAATCAAGCTTCTAAGTGAGCGCAATCAAAAGATACGGCCGTTTATGCTGCATAATAATCATAATCCTTTATTTGCTAGATTGTAGGTATACAAAAGAGGTGTTACAGGTAAAAATAGAAACCAAGCCACAATCAGCCATGAAATGGCATGCAATCATTCACTTTTGTCCTAAAACACATTATTTAAAATATGTCAATAGCTTCAAAATGTCAATAAATGTCAATAAATTAGATAATACATTGAATTATCATCATTACATTAAATCATTTATAAAACACCCATAATTGTACCTACTTTATGATAAGTCTTAAAATGCATATTTTGTATATGTTGACCTAGAATCATGTTTGGCAAGAAGCAAGGTCTCACAGCACAGGTATAGGAAGAAATATGAAAATCGTTAATTCAGGTTCCATACTCAGAGGTTGTCGAATTGTTTGTCAGGTGCTACCCGCAGTTTAGCGTCAAACGTTATTTCCCAGTATATATAATGTACTCTGTGGTTATTTCACAGCTGATAACGTGTTGTTATGACATATTATTTCTTATTATTTAATAAATTATTTTTGTTGTGTAATGGTACGGAACCCTTTGTGCGCGAGTCCGAGTCGCACTTGACCGGTTTTTTTTAATTACTATTTATGCTGCTTATATTAAAGATCTGTCAAGTATTATTTAGAATTTGTTTAAGTTTTGTTGCGGTATTTTTAGTAAGTGTATCTAATTGTGTCCATCTTACTAATATTATAAATGCGAAAGTTTGGATGGATGTATGGATGTATGGATGTCTAGATGTATGGATGTTTGTTACTCAATCACGCCCCAACGGCTCAACGGATCTGGTTGAAAAGACATTGTTCAGTCCCCATACAAAGTTCGCCTAAGAACCAACCGTCATAAAACATTGATTAATGGGTTCAAATTAATACCTTTTTATACTTGAGAGCCAATTAAAGCTACGGGCACTTGCAAAAAAATTACTTATTACCAAAAATATTTTCAATTTTGAGTTTATTTCAGCTTTCACGATCAATCTGCTTGAACAAATAAATATCATCTTTATCCATTTGTAATAGAGCTGTAAACAGTATGTAGATAAGACAAGATTCGCCGTAGTTCATCAAAAACATTACAGATGGCGTTATTAATAATGCAGGTATCGTTATAGTTCGTCGAGAACTTCACAGATGGCGTTAAAAATATTAAATTATTGTACTTTCAACAGATGGCGTTACGTGATTCAGAATACTAGCGCACTTAGCACTTTAAGCAGCTTTTATCTGGTTTCTTACGATACGGATCTAGCGCTCAAGCGGTGGTATTGTATATTATTTTAACCTGTAAGTTATTGATCTGTGGTTAATAATCCAGAGACGGAAACGTATAGTAATCAATTTAATACCCATTTACTTATTTTTTAATTAATTTGAAGTGACCGTTAAATTCTGATATTTGGAATAAAGACTATAAATTAAGCTAAGAATTACTGTATATTTCAAACGTATGTTGGTTGGTCAATGTCCGTTGGCACAGAGTTAGATTATAGTTTAGAATAGCACATAGGCTAGTTTTTATCCCGGAAAATTAAAGAGTTCCCGCGGGAACCATAAACTCTCAAACCGCGCAGACGAAGTCGCGGGCATATGCTAGTACAATATATTTCCCACTACGTGCTGTGCATCTCAAGTGGGGCTACACCTTTAATGGAGTTAATGTTGTGTTCAGTCTTCATCACACCATCAGTAACAATGTTTTTCTAAAAAATGATATGAAATGTGCACATTTCATACCCTGTAAATGAGTTCGAAAGTTAAACTTCCCGGCCTAGGCCAGTAAAGAATGTATGTATTTTCATTACATATCATAAGTTTGAATTTGGGATCTTTCTTCCTGAATATCTTGTAACTTGTTATGTTCTTTGGCCTAAATAGTTTAAATTTGTAACTATACCGTATTACGCGTTCAGCACTCACAGCGCAAAAAAGTATATAAAAAAAAAGTCACTCGTTTAATTTTTTAGAAAAGCACTATACACACCTCGACCGGGAGAACATTTCTGGTCTCGTATATACCATCACCACCACCACTACAGCCTATTAACGTCCCACTGCTGGGCACAGGCCTCCACTCTCATAGGAGAGAGGGAATTAGGAGCTTAGACCCACCACGCTGCTCCAATGCGGGTTGGCGGGCTTTAACGACTATTATCATGTTAGTGATAATAGCCGGGACCGACGGCTTAACGTGCTCTCCGAGGCACGGGGGTGAAACACCGCCAAATTCCAACTCCGGGCTGGCACTGATTTTCATAATTGAAAAACCCAATACCTAACAAAGGACATGACCAGTAATTGCCCTCCGATTCGGGACAATGTACAGGATTTCCGTTTTTACAGTAAGGTTTAAAAATTCAAAACGAAATTATTATGGATTTATTATTCCAAATAAGGTCAGGGTTCAAATGACAAAAAAAAACAGTACGTTTATTGTTTAAATCTTGAGCGTCCGCTTTCCTCTTTAAGCACTACTCCATTTTGACGTTCCATTATATCCATGCCCAATAATAATCTTGTAACCCTACATGAATACCATTTAAGTACCTTAGTTATTATATTAGGAATGATTTATTTTTGATCAATTAAATAGTAATGAAAAGGAAATGTATGTTTTGTTTATAACTATTTTTATTTTTTGACAACTCTCAAACTAATCGATCGAACAAAGCATTTTGAAATACTACGTTTAAAGGAACGCCCTTTCACATTGCATATGCCGCCATCTGTGGTCGAATAGTTGAACTGGAACGCCCTGTCACATTGCATATGCTGCCATCTGTGGTCGAATAGTTGAACTTGTTAACGAAAAGTAGTGAGAAAAGTGGTGAGTAGTCACCACAATAACTAGCGCCATCTAGTGTGGGAAAGCAGTTTTTGGTGAAACTTTTTTTATCTATTTTCTCAGTTTTCAGAGCCTTCAGACCCCTGAAACTTTTTTATTTGAAAACTATAAAATATAACAATTACAATAATAAAGAAATAATACTTGAAAATATTTTTTTAGACTCGCTTAACACAATAAATAGCGCCATCTAGTGTGGGAAAGCAGTTTTTTGTTCATTTTCGCAGTTTTCCGAGCCTTTAGACTCCTGAAACTTTTTTATCTGAAAACAGTGAAATATTACAATTACAATAATAAAGAAATCATTGCTGAACATTGATTTTTGACACCTAGGCAAGCTGCCATAGTTCCACCGGTCAAGTCCTTTGGAACTCTACCGTATTACGCGTTCAGCACAGCGCAAAAAAATATATTAAAAAAAAGTCACTCGTTTAATTTTTTAGAAAAGCACTATACACACCTCGACCGGGATAGCATTTCTGGTCTCGTATATAGCCGGTCTGTAATGTACTATTACAGTCTCCTTCCACGCAGACGAAGTCGCGGGCATTCGCTAGTACTAAATTAAAAAAAAAATAGCATTATCTAATAGTCGTTCAAAGCTCGTGGATTCGGCGTAAGATCTGTGCCAAGGAGAGATGTGGTAATGTCGTTCTCCAATCGGTATCTACATGTTTGTATTGACTCTTGTGTAGCCCTTGACATTTAGTGTTACGGTCACCGACACACAGCTCTTCTGTTTTGTTGGTGATTGAAGGTTAAGGATGCACAAATATAATAGGTTATAGTTAAATGCACAAACATAATAGGTTAAATCCAACGTTACGTGTACGTGGCCATAGCTTCGGAGTCGAGTGGAGCCTAGGCCGCCTGAAGAAAAATTATTTTGACGACTAACATCTTCTCTTAATATATATAAATCTCGTGTCACAATGTTTGTCCTCAATGGACTCCTAAACCACTTAACCGATTATAATAAAATTCGCACACCATGTGCAGTTCGATCCAACTTGAGAGATAGGATAGTTTAAATCTCAAATTATAGTCGCAATTTTAATTTATTGCTAATTATTTGTCTGTTATTATTTGACAGTCACAATTATCTGTTAACTCCAAATGATTCTAACAGATGTCGATACCTTTCGACTGGGTTGAGTAAGTAATCAATAGATGGCGCTGCTATGGTAAATCTACGAACGTGTCATATAAGCTACATTTTAACAGCATAATTACCACGTGTTGTTGACGCTATAAAATTAATTAAATTTATTTTGTAGTGAACGAAATACCGTATAATTCAGCTAATTATTTGTCTGTTATTATTTGACAGTCACAATTGTTTACTATAATGTAATATAACAAAAACTTTAGCCACAGCAACGCGTGGCCGGGTCAGCTAGTAATATTTATATTTTTTTTAAGTTTCGCTGTACCTTCATTAAGTACCGTGAAGTAAGGTAGGTAAGTAAATTCTAAAAGAGTTATATTAATGATGATATCCTTCTATCCATTAGCTCGTATTACATGTTTTTGACGACCTCCGTGGCGCAGTGTGTAGCGCTGTTGTCTTAACGTGCGGAGGTCCCGGGTTCGTTCCCCGGCGGGGTCCATTTGGGGATTCATAATTTCTGAATTTTCCCTGGTCTGGCCTGGTGGGAGGTTTCCGCCGTGGCTAGTTACCACCCTACCGGTAAATGACGTGCCGTCAAGCGATTACGCGTTCCGATACGATGCCGTGTAGAAACCGAATAGGGGTATGGGTTAAATATAACTGCCATGCCCCTAACAGGTTAGCCCGCTACCATCTTGGAGCCTAGGAGTTAACGTGCGGAGGTCCCGGGTTCGATCCCCGGCGGGGTCAATTTGGGGATTCATAATTTCTGAATTTTCCCTGGTCTGGCCTGGTGGGAGGCTTCTGCCGTGGCTAATTACCACCCTACCGGCAAAGACGCCAAGCAATTTAGGTACGATGCCGAGTAGAAACCGAATAGGGGTATGGGTTTAATATAACTGCCATGCCCCTAACAGGTTAGCCCGCTACCATCTTGGATTGCATCATCACTTACCATCAGGTGAGATCGCAGTCAAGGGCTAACTTGTAGTGGATAAAAAAATTGGCTTATTTTGAAAACTTAACTCAGCATTTTAAATATAATAAAAATATCAATAATTAAGCGTAGGCTTATGTATGTCACCGTAAGATTGTAAAAACCGTTAAGTTATAATCTAACTCGCGAAATTGCAAACTGTCGAATGATTACAATTTAACGTATTATTTTAAGTACGTTAAATTGTAATCTCTTAGGTTTATTAACCCGATAGAACCTAACCTAACCTATTAACCTGCTTATCTCTGTCGAACCCTAACCTAACCTACAAGAAACAGACAAGAAAACATACATAAATACAATGAATATTTCTAAAATTGACACTCAGAACATTGAACGGTTCACAATCTTTCGACAGTTTACAATTTAGCGAGTAAGATTATAACCTAACGGTTTTTCAATCTTACGGTGACATATATAAGCGTAGTCGTAGGTAATACTCATGACAATAATATGAATATTAATGTAGCTATTATACGATTGTAGTAAAATACTAACGTTAGGAAACCTTCCAAGGATACGTTTCTACAAGTACGTGGAAACCATCTTTTAAATTGCATCACTCTTCGATCCTTTTGATAATATGTACCATCATAGCTTTATCCTTGTATCTGTTTGCACAGATAGTAGAAAGGCAGCCTTATATAGATAATCTCCTTGAGTGCATTCAGACAATTGTTTTTCAGGCAAAAGTACTTACTAAAAGTGAAAAACTAAGTAGGTAATATTTATTTAACTAAACTAATGAGGTGTGTGGGTTGGATTAAAATAAGACACGTCTGTTCTTCAATGGGTTCGCTTTATTACTGTTACACTACATCATTCCCCTAAATGAAAAAAAAAAAATGAAAAATGGTATCTATTTTTTTTTTTTTGAATGCGTACAATAATCACTTACATGATAAAAAAAAAATCTATGAAGAACATATTACTACTGTCTAATACTTATTGACATGATACGACAATAATAAAAAAAAATACTTAAACAAGACTAAAAAAATTATGTTACATAATATAATCATAATTATTTTTTATTTATACGACTGCCTGAAAAAAGGAGTATATTATTTTCAGGGTTCATGTATGAATGTATGTATGTATGTATGTGAGTTTGCATATTCCACCATAATATAACTTCTATACGCCTGAACCGATTTTGATAAATGAGGTATCGTTAGAATCCCTAGCTTACTCCGGGTGACATAGGCTAGGAAATTTTTTAAAAAAATTGATGGTGTGACCATGGTTCCGCATTAAAGAACAAAATTGAAAAAAAAATATAGAAAATAAGATTAACTATATGATCATCATCTAGAAAATGATGAGTAGATTCCAAAAATATATAACACTATAGTTCAATATTTAGTGATTCACAAAAAAATATCATTTAAAAAATGTGAATAAGATTCCAAAGGCTATATATGCAAATCGCTTCAGGAGGTAAACTCCAAAAATAATATGGCAGGGCAGTCGTATTTTTTAATTCGTTAAATTAATTTCACTTGTTTGTAAAGTTTCGTACGATTTTTATGAATAACTTCAATTTTGTTACCTTTAATTATTTCAACATTAGGTTGAATATCTGTAATGACTAAATAAGGACCTTTATACAATGGATAATGAATAAAATGCAAGTAAGTATGTAAGTTATTAGGAATAGAAAAAATCCGTTCCACAGCTTACCATCATCAGAAGATTCCAGGTTCAAATCCTGGCAGGGTCGCCATGAGGTGTGTTGGTTGGATTAAAATGAGACACGTCTGTTCTTCAATAGGTTCGCTTTATTCCTGTTACACTACACTAATATACTAAACTTATAAATTAAATTTTAATTCAATTAACAATATTTACGAAAGTCGCTCTTTTAACCTACTTAACTACACCCATTTTATAGAGAATTTGATAAACATATTATTATTATTAACAATACAGGAAAGTCATTGATCTATGTACTAAAGAATTCACTTAGAATATTATTAGGTATAAAAACTAATCTTGAGACATTTAGCAATCAAGTATTACCTACGCGATTGTTATTACTTATTGTTGACGCCGTCGTTAGGCACCTCAGTGGGGGGCCTGAGGGACCCGGGGGGGGCCATAGGCATCTCACCGATAATGGCGGGGATTACCTGAAATGAAATGATATTATCATACCAATCTTACTTATACTTATACGTATACTTACTTATACTTATACTTATACGTATACTTATACTTATACGTATACTTATACTTATAATATTGTAAATGCGAAAGTTTGGATGGATGTATGGATTTATGGATGTTTATAACTTAATCACGCCCCAACGGCTGAACGGATCTGCATGAAATTTGGCACAGAGATAGATTATAGTCTGGAATGGCACATAGGCTACTTTTTATCCCGGAAAATTAAGAAGTTCCCGCGGGAACCAAAAAACCTCGATCCACGCAGACGAAGTCGCGGGCATTAGCTAGACTAACAATAATTTTTAGATAATTTTTCTGAATAATTTTTAGATTTCTGGACAGTGAGGCTGATTCTGTAGTGCACAATCTCTAAACTAAACTAAAATTAGAGCATTATAAATATTGCTTTCATAATACTCCCTACGGAAAGGGACAGAACTAGATTTAAAGCTGCCATTTTAGTTTAGTTTGTGTCCAGAAATCTAAAAATAATTCTGAACTGAACCTCATTAAGAACGAACTTACTACCTACTTATTACTAATTTACTACTTACTAAGAATGCCTTTATCTAATACCTTTAAACGAGCTGAAACGATTTTCATGAAATTTAGTATGGAGGGGGATTAATCGATCTAGCTAGAACATGAAATTTTTTAGAAAATGTTTTTATTTAAAGAGAATTTTTAGAAAATGTCCGTGTTTCCAGGGCAATGAAAAACTGCTACAATATCATTAGAATACAAAGGTAAATTTCGCCACCATCTAGAAGGTTATAATTACTCAGGTGGAAACACGGGTGGTCTCAAAACCAGAGGGCCCCGGTTCGAGTCCAATGTTTCCTGTACGTTTATTTTTTTCCTTTTTTTTCAAATTCCTTCTTTTGCAAAAAAAACTATTATCAGGAGCCTAATTGCACTCGTGATTTTTTATCTAAATAACCAGTTCATATTTTTTTATTATTATGTCGGTAAGATCGAAAAATATTCATATTTCATCAGTATGTCATTTGTATTCAAATATAATTTCCAAAAAACACGATATACCAAAAAAATAAAACCGAGCAAAGCTCGCCCACCCAGGTACTATTTATAAAGTACGGATAAACATAAAAGTGGAAGGCAAACTGAGGCTGTACGCATGGATAAGTTTGCATATTCATTTTCATCTCCATCGCGCTATAGCAGTACGCAACGTGATATGACAAACTTTATTATCCGCTTAAGAAGGGCTTTATTGGTATAATTGCTTTTTAAAAAAAATTAAAGCCCAAACCCCACCAGTGTCACCAAGGTACTATTTATAAAGTACGGATAAAAATAAAAGTGGAAGGCAAACTGAGGCTGTACGCATGGATAGGTCTGCATATTCATTTTCATCTCCATCGCGCTATAGCTGTACGAAACGTGATATGACAAACTTTATTATCCGCTTACGAAGGGATTTATAAGCCCTTTTGGTACAAATTGTCATGTACAACTTATTCATCACGCATTCCCTCCAAGACACTCCATGGAGTTCCGCAAAGTGCCGTCTGCTTGTAACCAACTACCCCAGTACCTCTTGTCCGAGCGTGATGAGAGTCTCAGCGACCCTCTTGATGGCAGCCAGCTCCTGGAGGCTCGGGAGCATGACCCGGGGCTCCGCACTGAAGTCCTGAGCCATCAAACGGGAAGCTCTTGCTGCGACCCGCGAGCTCAGCTCTGCTGTGAGTGGCGGGTGCTCGGGTTGAAGCACTGAAAACTGACAAGACAGGACATCAGCAGGGCGACCGCATATCTTCTGCATCAATGACATTGACAGGACATCAGCAGGGCGTGCATTGAGAACTGACAAGACAGGACATCAGCAGGGCGACCGCACTGAGAACTGACAAGACAGGACATCAGCAGGGCGACCGCACTGAGAACTGACAAGACAGGACATCAGCAGGGCGACCGCACTGAGAACTGACAAGACAGCACAGGTCTTTATACTGCTGGGCGACCACGTATCTTCTGCATCAATCATTGTTACAGTATCAGTTGCTGTGATTGGCTGAATTTATGGTATTCTTGCTGCGTCTATGGATTTTGTCCAATAGTGGAAGAGTGTTATCCAATCAGAGGTGATTGCGATCGTTACACTGTAGCTGTCAGAGATACGCGGTCACCCAGCAGTATAAAGACTTAAAAACTACGTGACTTTATAACTACGTGTTGGGTATTTGACAAAAAGTCGAATCAGCAACTGTTTTTCAAACGTCAAAACGTATGGGATTTTGTATGAAACACTGAATAGTGACGTCATCAAAGTTCGGCGTACTATTTTACAAGATAAAACTAACAGGTCCACGTGGATATTACGATTTTTGGGAGATCCTCTATTATTTAATAATCACTAAAAAAAGTATTTGAATACTTAGTAGTCAAACACCCAATTGCCGCGCCCCTTGTAGACTATTGTGACGAAGTGGAAAATATATCTGATAACCTTCTCAGAAGCTATACATATCCAAGGCAAAAAACTCCATTATAATCGATCCAGTAGTTTGGCATGAAAATGTTAACAAAAAAGTGCACAAATAAAAAACCTCTCATTGCAAACACATAGTGCCTATACTGTAACCGTTCCTTCGTGAGCAAAAATTAAGTGTACCTAAAATAAGTATTACCTATAATATATTTTGTGGTTTATACATATACGCTGCTGAATTATTCGCCGCTTCTTTTCAATAGAATCTGGTTTAGAGTCTTCTGGTTTGTCGTTGAGATATGAAATCCATACTAATATTATAAATACGAAACTCGAATGTTTGTAGAGCCTTTCTGTCTGTCCGTCAGTCTATATAATTTTTTAATCCGAGTGCGAAGAAAAAAAGCGAAGCCATCAAACCAAAATTCCTTTCATATTTTAGGTACAAGGATACCTTGGACAGTATCCATCATAGATCAAATCGGTTGTTAATCGCATAGTTTTACAATTAAAATTGAAACCAAGTTTTTCAACGGTGACTACAAAACATGAAAATTAGAAAGAAAGAAAGAAAAACCTTTATGACAATCCAGAAGTAGGTATTAATAAACACTTCTAGTATATTTGTACTCTCATTTTGAACTTGCACGAGCGAATGGTCACAACGTGTAGCGGTTTCACGAGAGATTTAATGTAATAAGATAAAAGTTAGCTAAACTTAAAGACAATATATTAATTTGGCCACGATTGCTATCGCTAAGCTCTAAACCATATTGCGATCTAAACACAAAAGTATTAATTAATCGCTGAGTCTGCCTGCAGGAGACTGAATTACCATCGTCAAAACACTCGTATTTATACTAACTAATTTCAATATGGCGTCAGTATCCGCAGATTAAATCGAATGACATAAAACGAGTCAAATTGACTAATATTATACTTCATGAGATATAAAGACAAACAGTAATAATGCTAACAATCATGGATCAAATCAATTAATCGCATTGTTTAACAATTAAAATTGTAAACAAGTTTTTCATCGGTGACCACAAAAAATGAAAATTAGAAAGAAAGAAAGAAAAAGCTTTATTTGAGAACTTCTGAACAACGAAATAAACTGAAAATTAAACACTTACATGCAAAATCACTGTATTGTACAGCAGTGCAACAAACAGGTAAGCTACTCAGCTAGTATTGGGACTCCGGCCTCTCAGACACGAAACCGCTATAATGGCGCACATCTGAGGTACCAGTATGGTACGTCTGAGGTGCCCCAACGCTGATTTACGAAATTACAACAACTCCTTCAGCAACCGATTAGACTGCATCAAAACTTACCACCAGGTGAGATCGCAGTCAAAAGCTAACTTGTAGTGGATACCAAGTCATTTAAATTAAGATTCATCTTATTATGTATTAAATCAATCAGCTTATAATGAAATATCTACATAATCATATAGGTACCTATAACGGTAGGTAGGTATCCAATATATACTAATCATAATTAAAGAAATTAAAAAATACGACTGTCCTGCCAAAAAACGAACTAAAAAGTTAAAAATCTAAATTAATCTAGTTAAATTAGACTCTTATACACATTTGTATTAAATGATATTTTTTGGTGAATCATTGGATATTGAACTATAGTGTTTTATATTTTTCGAATCTACTCATCATTTTCTAGATGATGGATATAGTTAATCTTATTTTTGTTTTTTTTATCTTTAGTCTTTAATGCGGGACCATGGTCACCCCATCAATTTTTTTAAAATATTACAAGCCTAGCCCGGAATAAGCTAGGGATTCTGACGATACCTCATTTATCAAAATCTGTTCAGGCGTATAGAAGTTATGGTGGAATATACAAACTCACCACCATAACTTCTATACGCCATTATCTTGCCACCATTCCACGTGGGCATGATTTATATAGTAATTAGGTTAGGCTAGCTAGCATTAAGTTCTATTGTATTATTTTCAATAAAAAATAAAAAAAAAGATTAAAACTCACATAAATACATACATACATGAACCCTGAAAACGATATACTCCTTTTTTCAGGCAGTCGTATAAAAAAGGTAGCTTACTGTTCCGCTCCAGGCCGCTGGCAGAGCCAGTATTAACACGAACACGATGAGTTTCTTCAGCATTTTGATATCGAACGCATTATGGACAATATGGCTACTGAGTACGAGATAAACGGATTTTATATAGCAAGTAATATGGCAATTTATTTGTATCATTGTAATCACACTACATTGTAAGTAATTGTGAAAGTTTGCCTGTCTGTTTATTAGGGATATAGTATATTCTCAAGAAGTGGTCAAGATGCAGAAAAAAATATATCATAACGTGCTTGTGTTTGTTTTAGATTTTAGGTTTGTTTGACGACCTCCGTGGCGCAGTGTGTAGCGCTGTTGTCTTAACGTGCGGAGGTCCCGGGTTCGACCTCCGGCGTGGTCAATTTGGGAATTTATAATTTCTGAATTTTCCCTGGTTTGGCCTAGTGGGAGGCTTCGGCCGTGGCTAGTTACCACCCTACCGGCAAAGACGTGCCGCCAAGCGATTTAGCGTTCCGGTACGATGCCGTGTAGAAACCGAATAGAGGTATGGGTTTAATATAACCGCCATGCCCCTAACAGGTTAGCCCGCTACCATCTTAGACTGCATCATCACTTACCATCAGGTGAGATCGCAGTCAAGGGCCAACTTGTAGTGGATATAAAAAAAAGATAGTTAACAATGTCAATATTAATAATTGGTGATCAAGATCAACTTTGGTTTTGGTTGGTTAGAGTCTCGTATTTAGCGGTTATATACTAATATTTTATTGCAGAAAGGTCACTAGGTAACCTAAAAAATAATAGATAATTAAAAAAACCTTACATACATGGTAAGATGAACAAAAGGATCTACAGACTAGACGAAACTGTGCCTAGCCCTAAAAAAGATTTTGCCAGGATGGCGAGTTTTATTTGTAATGTGAGCAAGGCTTGAAAATGTTACTAGTTATAAGAAAGATCGGAATTATGTGTTTTCTGAGTTCTATAATTGAATAAATAATACTCTTCAAGCTTGATAGTTTTAAATTACTTGTGGCCTCTGTCGGTATGCAAACAAGTATGCAAATTATAATAAACTGAGTTACTGAGTAAGGGGGGCTAGATATTATACCGCGTCTTATGAGTGAGAGTTCCCAGGTTCGTTTTCCGAAAAATTCAGGTCTTTTCTATTTCGAAGTGTTCTCAATACTCAATACACAATTTTTTTATTACATGTAGGACAACCTAGTGTCTCCTTAGTATACGTCATGTTTTGAGTCTACCTCAGTTTGTCAGATGAGACTTAAAGGTATCGGCCGGGGCCAGCTATCACCCTGAGAAATACAGGTCAAGACGTGGCCTGAAGTGGTATAGCCAGTGGCGTGCAGTTAATAGAGGCATAAAAACACTGCTTACCCTAATGGAAATAGGTCTAATAATACTAATTTTCTATTTTCATGCCCTGTGCACGCCACTGGGTATAGCATCCCTGTACATTGCCTTACTACTTACAATGGTAACCTTTTTTTTTTGTTGTTTTTAAAACTGTTTAAAATGTTGATACATTGTATTTTATTATGGGTTCACATTACCTGAAACAAATTGAATTGAATGTCGCGTAAATGCAAGATTCAAGATTTTTCTTTGAAAAGTTGGAATTTTAATTGGTTTAGCCAATAGACATATAGCAGAGGCCTAATTTCAGAGATCATAATATAATTGTGTATTGTGTATTGACTGTGCTTTCATACAATGAAAGCACAGTCAATACACAATTTTTTATTACATGGAGGACAACCTAGTGTCTCCTAAGTTACGTCATGTTTTGACTCTACCTACAGTTTGTCTGGAGAGACTTGAGAGACATCGGCCGGGGCCAGCTATCACCCTGAGAAATACAGGCCAAGACGTGGCCTGAAGTGGTATAGCCAGTGGCGTGCAGTTAATAGAGGTATAAAAGCACTGCTTACCCTAATGGAAATAGGTCTAATAATACTAATTTTCCATTTTCATGCCCTGTGCACGACACTGGGTATATATAGCATCCCTGTGCATTGCCTTACTACTTACAATAGTAACTTTTTTTTCAAACTGTTTAAAATGTTGATACATTGTATTTTATTATGGGTTCACATTACCTGAAACAAATGAATTGAATTGAATGCCGCGTAAATGCAAGATTCAAGCTGTTTCTTTGAAAAGTTGGAATTTTAATTGGTTTAGCCATTAGACATATAGCAGAGGCCTAATTTTAGAGATCATATTATGATATCTGAAATTAGGCCTCTGCATACAATGAAAGCACAGTCAATACACAATTTTTTATTACATGGAGGACAACCAAGTGTCTCCTAAGTTACGTCATGTTTTGACTTATATCTGCAGTTTGTCTACTGACTTGAGAGACATCGGCCGGGGCCAGCTATCACTCTGAGAAATACAGGCCAAGACGTGCCCTGAAGTGGTTTAGCATCCCTGTACATTACCTTACTACTTACAATGGTAACTTTTCTTTTTAGTTGTCTTTAAAACTGTTTAAAATGTTGACACATTGTATTTTATTATGGGTTCACATTACCTGAAATATGAATTGAATTGAATTGAATGCCGCGTAATTGCAAGATTCAAGATTTTTCTGTGAAAAGTTGGTTTAGCCATTAGACATATATCAGAGGCCTAATTTCAGAGATCATAAATATCTGTGAATATGATCTGTGAAATTAGGCCTCTGCATACAATGAAGGCACAAATCTATTCGCTGTGAAGTCCAAATGCTCACAAACAATGCGAGGCAATCTCCGACCTCCCGTGCTATCGAGGACATCGGCTGGATATCAGATAATATCTACTGTGTTTACGCCGTGTTATGTTAACTGCCTATACAGGCTCGATTTCTCTGTGATATATCACGATCCAGTCGATCAATGCTCGACATTTTAGAGTTGTTCATAACAAGCAGTTCTCAGTATTAGACCACCGGAGTAAGGGAGTTTGCGGTGTTCCACCCCCGTGCCACGGAGGGCAAGTAAGAGCGTGTGTGTGAATTGCACACACACTTTTTCTTCAGCCTGTTGGACAACGACTCGTAGACATAGGCCTTTTCTGGTGATTGCCAATACCCGGTTTCGCCTTCCTCATCCAGTCACTTCCCGCCACTCTCTTGTGGTCCATCGTGTACGCTTATCATACGCTTACTTGTAATATCTCAAATATATTAGTCAAATATTGTTGTAAATATGCTGCAAATGTTCATGGGCGGCGGTAATTACTTACCATCAGGTGAACCGCCTGCTCGTTTGCTCGCTACATATATATAAACGCGCCAGAGTGCTGGAGAGAGAGGCCTCACTAAGCCAATACGCGGTCTCCACTCTGAAACTTCTCGACTCCGACGGCCATCGCTCCTACGACAAGCATGGCCTATTCATTGCCACTTAAACTCAAAGAAAGACAGCTGTCGTCGGTTACGAGCATTTGAAATGTGGGTACTGAGAAGGATGCTGAAGATCTTATGCAACCAGTTCGTCTCAAATGCTAAGGTACTTAGACGAGCGCATAGGAACCGGGCTCTAATGACAACCGTCGTACAGAGAAAGATGGCATTTTTCGGGCACCTTCGAAGAGGATCCCAGTACGAGTTCTCAAGGTTGATCCTAGAGGGCAAGGTTCTCGGGAAAAGAGCACCTGGAAGACAGAAGAGAAATTGGATGACTTAAACGAGTGGACCCGTCATAATTACGCAGAATTAAAGAAGATTGCTCAAGTTCTGAAGGCATTCAACCTGCTGACCATCAAACTTCAATTTGAAGATGGTACCTGATGAAAAAAATAAAATAAAATAAAAATATATTTATCTATATAAAAATCAATTGCTGTTCGTTTGTCTCGCTAAAACTCGAGAACGGCTTGGCCGATTTTAATGAAATTTTTTGTGCATGATTGAGTGGGTCCAGGGATGGTTTATATGCACAATTGGACCCGGTAGGGGGCGCTGCAATCGGGTTCTAGGTTCAAGGCAGGACAACGTATGCCGGGCCCACTAGTTACCAATAAACTGATGCTTACAGTCAATTTAGTTTAACTTTGGTCTCCGCACTAGGGAACCTGTATTGCGGAGACCGTATTATGATTAAGAACCTAAAATTAGACTCAACCGAGGACTGACTAGGACACCATAGATGATTTTTTTAAATTTATTTAGTAAATCATCCACCACTACAGCCTATTAACGTCCCACTGCTGGGCACAGGCCTCCACTCTCTTAGGAGAGAGGGAATTAGGAGCTTAGACCCACCACGCTGCTCCAATGCGGGTTGGCGGGCTTTAACGACTATTATCATGTCAGTGATAATAACCGGGAGCGACGGCTTAACGTGCTCTCCGAGGCACGGGGGTGAAACACCGCCAACTTCCAACTCCGGGCTGGCACTGAGAATTTCATAATTGAAAAACCCAATACCTAACAATTTTTTATGCCCGACCGGGAATCGAACCCAGGACCTCGTGATCCGCAGTCGACTACGCTAACCGCTAGACCAACGAGGCAGTCATAATAGTAAATCATATATAGTAAATCATAATATAACCAAATGTAATTTTTTTTTCTTGACTTCAACTTGCAAAATATGGTATGCTGCTGGTATTCAATCTGTGCGGTTAAGTTAAGGTCGCAGTCGGTCGTGAGTCGTGACGTGCGGTCACAGACTGATTGCCGGAATACCATGGCTGCCAGCCACGATAGGAATGTAGCCAGGTCCCTCCCCTTGTGTAGTCCTCCCCCCTCTCTCCCCAGACTATCTCAACACATAGTCTGAAACCTTTAACGGTAGTGAATCGAGGGCGTTCGGTTTCACTCGCCTGTAGGTAACTTGCAGCGAGCAGAGCTGTTAATTTTTTGTAAATTTTTTAACTTTTACTGTTAGAAATTAGGTAATAAGTAGAAACACTCGTTAACCATTTTTATACGACTGCCTGAAAAAAGGAGTATATTGTTTTCAGGGTTCATGTATGTATGTATGTATGTATGTATGTATGTATGTATGTATGTATGTATGTATGTATGTATGTATGTATGTATGTATGTATATATGCATGTATGTGAGTTTGTATATTCCACCATAACTTCTATACGCCGGAACCGATTTTGATAAGTAAGGTATCGTTAGAATCCCTAGCTTATTCCGGGTGACATAGGCTAGTAAAATTTTAAAAAAATAATGGGGTGACCATGGTGCCGCATTAAAGACTAAAGTTGAAAAAAAAAGTTCGTAAATAAGATTAACCATATAATCATCATCTAGAAAATGATGAGTAGATTCCAAAAACATATAACACTACTAGCTGACCCGGCCACGCGTTGCTGTGGCTAAAGTTTTTGTTATATTACATTATAGTAAACAATTGTGACTGTCAAATAATAACAGACAAATAATTAGCTGAATTATACGGTATTTCGTTCACTACAAAATAAATTTAATTAATTTTATAGCGTCAACAACACGTGGTAATTATGCTGTTAAAATGTAGCTTATATTATGACACGTTCGTAGATTTACCATAGCAGCGCCATCTATTGATTACTTACTCAACCCAGTCGAAAGGTATCGACATCTGTTAGAATCATTTGGAGTTAACAGATAATTGTGACTGTCAAATAATAACAGACAAATAATTAGCAATAAATTAAAATTGCGACTATAATTTGAGATTTAAACTATCCTATCTCTCAAGTTGGATCGAACTGCACATGGTGTGCGAATTTTATTATAATCGGTTAAGTGCTTTAGGAGTCCATTGAGGACAAACATTGTGACATGAGATTTATATATATTAAGAAGATAGTTCAATACACAAAAAAATATCATCTAATAAAATGTGAATAAGATTCTATTTAACTAGATTAATTTAGATTTTTAACTTTTTAGTTCCTTTTTTTTCAGGGCAGTCGTGTTTTTTATTTTTTTAATTAATACATTTTTTAACTTTTACTGATAGAATTATATCAGTTTATAATATTGGTACTATTATTCCTATTATTGTCACGTTACCTCAGGTGGTTACATTAATAGTATTTTCTCTTTAAATTGCCTGGAAGAGATCGCTTCTTAGCGATAAGGCCTCATATTGTACATCTTCTTCCATTAATGTATGTCACTATGTTCTTCTGTTTTTGTATTTAGTATGATGTGCAATAATAGTAGATTATACACCAAGGGGATAAAGCACTGTTTTATGTCACGGGCGCTACATTGAATCCTGAACGTAGCGAAGGACTCCAAATTTAACTCCCGAGCGCAGCGAGGGTGTTATAAGTTAATTCCCGACCAAAGGGAGGGAATTAAGATTGAGTCCTGAGTGCAGTGAGGGATTCAAGCGCCCAAGAAAAAAATTGCTTTATCCCGGTGGTGTATACTCTACTTTATACTTCTACCATAACAGTAAAACAAACTGTAACGGTTAGATATTTATTGCAAATCATAGTAAGTAGGATACATAGGTCTAGTAAATAATAAAAAGAAAAGACAAATTAAGCTGCTGCTTTGATATTCAAACTTTTTGCTTTTCATGCTGCCAGTGTTTATGCAGGTACACATACTCCTTGTATAAAAACTTTTATGTCAAATGGTACGATCGTTTGGTCGACCAGACTGGAGCCTAGACTCTGTTGTGCATAATATTTACAGTATGGGGTTGTTCAACTAGTTGGGCGATCGATCGACTAGATTACGGCCCTAGGGCATGAACACTGACTTTAGACCCACAAAAGTATGATTAAAACAGTAGTAAAGGTATGATAGAAGTATAAAGTATATTTTTTCATTTCATTTCAGTTCAAAATCAAGTTCATAATCTTATTTTACAGACTTCAACTGTAGGTATTTATGCGTTATTTACTTGTAGTACAAAGAGTTCCCAAAATATATATAGGTATTCTTTGTACGTTGTACTATCATTTCCGTTCAGTAGAACAATTAGAGCAATTTGTTAATTCAGTTAATACTATCATGACGTGTTATGCTCAGGAGCTGTAAAATTTACCTGTCAATCGGTCCAGTGCGTTTCGCATAATACACGCACACAAGTAACAAAACGTAAGCAAAGTATTTTTACTGCACCATCGATGGTAACCATTATCGTTAAATTACACTTTGGTACCTAACAAAAGCCACGGTTCCTTCCACTTTTAACCAATATAAGACTAAATTTTAATGGATGGAAGAATACTTGTGCTTTTTATATGACTGCCTGAAAAAAGGAGTATATTGTTTTCAGGGTTCATGTATGTATGTATGTATGTATGTGAGTTTGTATATTCCACCATAACTTCAA
This sequence comes from Erebia palarica, assembly GCA_964035005.1. Taxonomy (NCBI): domain Eukaryota; kingdom Metazoa; phylum Arthropoda; class Insecta; order Lepidoptera; family Nymphalidae; genus Erebia; species Erebia palarica. The sequence goes on from OZ035994.1 coordinate 26,802,414, forward strand.
TACGCCTGAACCGATTTTGATAAATGAGGTATCGTTAGAATCCCTAGCTTATTCCGGGTGACATAAGCTTGTAAATTTTTTAAAAAAATTGATAGGGTGACCATGGCCCCGCATTAAAGACTAAAGTTGAAAAAAAATATTCGAAAATAAGATTAACTATATAATCATCATCTAGAAAATGATGAGTAGATTCCAAAAATATATAACACTATAGTTCAATATCCAGTGATTCACAAAAATATCATTTAATAAAAATGTGAATAAGATTCTAATTTAACTACATTATTTAACTAGATTAATTTATTTTAACTTTTTGGTTCGTTTTTTGGCAGGGCAGTCGTATTTTTTAATTTTTTAAATTATGACTTGTTACTGACACTCTACGAGATATTTGATGGGCAACTTTAAAGATAACCATTGACGGTGCAATAGGCATGATGACAGTAACCAAGAATCAATGAAATTATGAATTTATGTAATGAAATAGGATTTATAGATTTTAAAAAACGTATTTATTTTTCTATTTCGAGTGAGATTGCTATTTATTTTGATAAAATAAAACCATAAAATACAGCAATCCGCCATATTGGATTAAACACCAACAAGCGAATGACGTCACAATTGTTTGTTTTCGAGCTTTGACAATCACACTATTGCTTACTGCACACTGCACAGAGTACATCGGTAAAAACAATAGTGACGTCACAAACGACGCCATGACACCGGCGAGCGTTTTGGCGTGAATTTTAAAATTTAAATATCAAATGCCAATTTCATCTACCAAACCTTATTTTTCTGCTGAAATAATATATTCTTGCAAATTTCTAGAGGATACTTGAAGAAGAAAGACGTAAAAGCTCTCCTGACTCATTTATTAACATGAACAATAAAAATATTACAGCGAGAAAATAAAATCACACAAGAACGATACGCAACGACGGGTGACAATGTAGTCCGCAGCAGATGCGCACGCATCCTTTTATAACCTCGTCTCTGACACCATCGTTATTTTTCTTAATCGCAGGGAATGTATTCCATTCTTGAACTTCATTTCTTTATGCTGAAACGAGTATCTTTTGTTAGTAAATATCTTCAATACGGCCAGACTGACCCGAGACCGTCCCCGGGCTCCTTCATTTCAGCTCCTCTAGTCCAGCAGTGGCATTGCTTAGACTCCGTTGGACACAGACCAGGATCTTGAAGCTCTTAAATGGCAGGCGTAACAGAAGCACCTGCAGGCCTCGGCACCACAGAACGTTGTTGGTTGCTGGCAACCCAGAAGATCATCCCACTTCTGATCTTGCAAATTTCTAGAGGATACTTGAAGAAGAAAGACGTAAAAGCTCTCCTGACTCATTTATTAACATGAACAATAAAAATATTACAGCGAGAAAATAAAATCACACAAGAACGATACGCAACGACGGGTGACAATGTAGTCCGCAGCAGATGCGCACGCATCCTTTTATAACCTCGTCTCTGACACCATCGTTATTTTTCTTAATCGCAGGGAATGTATTCCATTCTTGAACTTCATTTCTTTATGCTGAAACAAGTATCTTATGTTAGTAAATATCTTCAATAATATTTATTCGAAATAGTAGATACTTCCGAACATAATCTGACCATTTTTCAAAATCAGTCATCATGACTATTGACCCTACTTAAGTATAATATATCAGTACTTTTCTTCAAGCAAAACTGACACTCACATGTTCTTTAAATCTACTTAACTCTTTCCACATTCAAATAAGATCAATCAATATGAGTATCTATCAAGATCACGTTTTAGAAAACCATAGCAATTTTATGTTAAAACGACGACAATACGAAGCAGACAATTTAATTAATTATAATCTTATATCCCTAAAACCCTTTACATTAGAAGATTCAAGCTACGATTACTTAGCTAGAAATTAGGATGCCTAGGGGCTTATAAAAATACGATTTACATGGCTAAACCATTGACCATGATCTTATCTTCGCAATGATCCTACTCTAATCTTATCTATTTCTTTCCGAATCATATATTTCAAAATAGAATTGACATTTGATTTTAGCAGTATTTCGAAAAAATATAAACGGGTTAACTAAGTTTCACATCGATTTGCATTTTGTGCGAGTCGCAAATCATTTCTTAGTTGCACCATAGACAGTTATCTTATAGTAAAAATTGCCCACCTAAAAGCTAGCAAAGTCAGATAATAATTTATAGTATGGTGGTTTAGGTGGCTAGTTATTTTTCCCACTACAAGTTAGCCCTTGACTGCGATCTCACCTGATGGTAAGTGATGATGCGGTCTAAGATGGTAGCGGGCTAACCTGTTAGGGGCATGGCAGTTATATTAAACTCATACCCCTATTCGGTTTCTACACGGCATCGTACCGGAACGCTAAATCGCTTGGCGGCACTTCTTTTCACCACTAGTGATGGCGTGTAGAAACCAGGTTGTCGGTTAAAGGGTATAGGTTTCATATCACATCATCACTTACCACCAGATGAAATCGCTGTTGGTAGCACTACAAGTTCGAGTACAAGTTTTATTCCTCTACAAGTACCTTAGCCCATCATGGCTATCTTCTTCTTCTTGCCCTTTTCCCACGTTATGTGGGGTCGGCACAACATGTTTTCTTCTTCCACTCACTTCTGTTATCCGTCAACCTCTTATTCACCCCTTTTAAACGCATATCCTCTTTCACACAATCCATCCATCTTTTCGTTGGTCTCCCTCTACTCTTTTTTCCTTCCACATGCATATCTATCATTCTTCTCGTAATATGCCTTTCTTCCCTCCGCATTACATGCCCATACCATGCTAACCTATTACTCCCTATCTTTTCTATCACTGGCGCTGCTTTCAAACTTCCCCTTATATATTCATTCTTAATCTTATCCATTCTAGTCACACCACACATCCATCTCAACATTCGCATTTCAGTCGCATGTACTTTTCTTTCATCCATCCCTTTCACCGCCCAACATTCTGAACCATACAATGCGACAGGTCTAACGGCTGTCTTGTATATTTTCCCTTTTAGTTTCAGGGGCATTCGTGGGTCGCATATTATTCTTTTCTTATTATTTTCATTCTTTCTTTTTTATTTTACTATAATATAGCCCCTCATGGCTATATTATAGTAAAATAAAAAAGAAAGAATTAACACTTTAACGTTAACTTTAATGACTTGTGATGCAATTGACTATGACCAAGTTGGGGTCAATGTTAAAGAGAAAATTTTGTCGTAGTACTACTATATGATTACGTACTAGATAATGCCCGTGACTTCATCCGCGTGGATTGAGTTTTTTTTTAATTCCCGGGAGAACTCTATAATTTTACGTGATACAAGTGAAATTAATTTAACGAATTAAAAAATACGACTGCCCTGCCATATTATTTTCGGAGTTTACCTCCTTATGAAGCGATTTGCATATATAGCCTTTGGAATCTTATTCACATTTTTATTAAATGATATTTTTTTGTGAATCACTGGATATTGAACTATATGTATCGTTATATACTTTTGGAATCTACTCATCATTTTCTAGATGATGATTATATATTTATTCTTATTATCGATTTCTTGTTCGACTTTACTGTTTAATGCGGGACCATGGTCACCCCATCAATTTTTTTTTAAATTTTACTAGCCTATGTCACCCGGAATAAGCTAGGGATTCTAACGATACCTCATTTATCAAAATCGGTTCAGGCGTATAGAAGTTATATGGTGGAATATACAAACTCACATACATACATACATGAACCCTGAAAACAATATACTCCTTTTTTCAGGCAGTCGTATAAAAAATAGTCTATGTCCTGCTCCGGAATGTAACCTACCTCTGTACCACATTTCATCAAAATCTACAAAATAAAAAAGTAGAAAAGATGACAGAAGCATACAAGCTTTCGGATTTATTATATTAATATGGATAAAAATGTAAAACTGTATTTCTAGATCCACACCGGTACGTTGATATTACAGTCTTTATTCTTGTCCCTCGGTTAGTTTATTATTTTGGTATATTTTTCGATTTTCAAAAAATTGCCTCGTATCGGTTTTTTTAACCACTACAAGTTATAATTCAAAAAAATCTATTCTCTAGTTTATAAGTACCTACTCAGCTTTATCTATTTTTCACCATTCTCACATTCTAGGGCTGCTGGAAGAAATCTCTTCAATAGATAAGCTGTCCTTGTACATGTCCTTAAAATTTGTATGTTTAGTTTTTAAGTTTGGTACTAAATATATAAATAAATAAAATAAATAAATAAGTTAGCCCTTGACTGCGATCTCACCTGATGGTAAGTGAAGATGCAGTCTAAGATGGTAGCGAGCTAACCTGTTAGGGGCATGGCAGTTATATTAAACCCATATCCCCTATTCGGCATCGTACCGGAACGCTAAATCGCTTGGCGGCACGTCTTTGTAGGTAGGGTGGTAACGAGCCACGAAGCCTCCCACCAAGCAAGACCAGGGAAAATTCAGAAATTGTAAATTTCTAAACCCTGCCGGAGATCGAACCCGGCACCTCCGCACGTTAAGACAACAGCGCTACACACTGCGTCGGTTATAGTTAAAAGATTGCCTCGTATCGGTTATAGTTTAGCGACCTTAATGTTTTATTAATACGCATTGTATAATAAACGATTCCGATTTAACTAACCGGTTAACTCGGGCTCGGCTAATTGGCCGAGCGTGCTACAACGCGAACTATTGACACCATTATAGCGATTATACCGTGTCTGAATGAACCACTGATTAAAAAAATTAAAAAAAAAGACTGCCCTGCCAAAAAACGAACTAAAAAGTAAAAAATCTAAATCAATCTAGTTAAATTAGAATCTTATTCACATTTTTATTAAATGATATTTTTTTGTGAATCACTGGATATTGAACTACAGTGTTATATATTTTTGGAATCTACTCATCATTTTCTAGATGATGATTATATAGGTAATCTTATTTTCGAATTTTTTTTTTCAACTTTTGTCTTTAATGCGGGACCATGGTCACCCCATCAATTTTGTTTAAAATTTTACTAGCCTATGTCATTCGTAATAACCTAGGAATTCTAACGATACCCCATTTATCAAAATCGGTTCAGGCGTATAGAAATTATGGTGGAATATACAAACTCACATACATACATACATACATGAACCCTGAAAACAATATACTCCTTTTTTCAGGCAGTCGTATAATAATACAACGCCCGAGATAATCTTGGTGTAAAATTGAGAGATACATAGTGATGATCGCTATCACCTCTGATTCGCCGATGTTATTTCACTTATGATTGTAAATTGTAATGAATTTTTGCACCAATCAATCAATCAATAATTTATTCAATTTAGGTACACTATAGGTACACATATTGACGTCCATTACTTACATATAGAACTTGAATAATAGACAGGAACTCACCTTCTTAATACAACAGTAGACATTTTCATTGATTCATATAGAACGCTTTTCCTTAACTGACCACTTTCACACTTCATTATTATTTGCCAACTAGTCAAATAAAATAAAGTAAAGTAAAAGTGAAAAACACTTTATTACACACAAACAAATAACAGAACAGAGGTAAAATAAATCGTGACAGAATTTACAACTTGTTACGGTGTAAAGGCGGCCTTATCACTATGAGTGATCTCTTCCAGGCAACCTTTTTAAGATAGGAGATAGGTTGCATGATGACAGTACATGTAAATTTCTAAAAGAAAAAAAAAGTATTTTTTTAGTGATTATTTAAATAGAGGATCTTCCGGCGGAGTACACGTGTAAATTTCTATAAGAAAAATAAAAAAATAAGTATTTTTTTAGTGATTATTTAAATAGAGGATCTTCCGGCGGAGTACACGTGTAAATTTCTATAAGAAAAATAAAAAAAATAAGTATTTTTTTAGTGATTATTTAAATAGAGGATCTTCCGGCGGAGTACACGTGTAAATTTCTATAAGAAAAATAAAAAAATAAGTATTTTTTTAGTGATTATTTAAATAGAGGATCTTCCGGCGGAGTACACGTGTAAATTTCTATAAGAAAAATAAAAAAAATAAGTATTTTTTTAGTGATTATTTAAATAGAGGATCTTCCGGCGGAGTACACGTGTAAATTTCTATAAGAAAAAAAAAAATAAGTATTTTTTTAGTGATTATTTAAATAGAGGATCCTCCGGCGGAGTACACGTGTAAATTTCTATAAGAAAAATAAAAAAAAATAAGTATTTTTTTAGTGATTATTTAAATAGAGGATCTTCCGGCGGAGTACACGTGTAAATTTCTATAAGAAAAATAAAAAAAATAAGTATTTTTTTAGTGATTCTCTCCCAAAATCTCCCAAAAGTCGTAATATCCATGTCCCCTGTTAGTTTTGTGTTGAATTCTTGTCCTTATTGCAATTTTTGTCCTTCTTATGGGGAGCGGGTTTACAAAGTACAAAATGAATCTTGGAATTTCGCAATGCAATGAAAAAACATACTTCCAGAGGCATTAAAAAGAAACTGTGTATCTTTAGTGTTCTTATATCAGTAAAAATAATTAGTACATACGTGTTAAATTGTTTACGCAGGTAGTAGGTACGTGAGCATAAAGGAATCCTTCATCTGTATGATTCAGATATTCAAATATTTGATGGATTGATTTACGATGGTTAATTATATTCATTCATTGTTTTTAGGTTATTGTTCTTTCTTTTTGATTGTTAATTTGCATTTCCTTTATATACTTATTTGTTTATTTATATACATCATCATCATATACGATGTTAGGCCTTCCCTTATAACCCTCCACACTCGGTAAGCCTTCCTCATCAAGCCATTTTCCGCCCCCCTCGTCGATCCATCGTGCTAGAGGGCGTACCACGCTACTCTTCCACCACCACCACTACAGCCCATTAACGTCCCACTGCTGGGCACAGGCCTCCACTCTCATAGGAGAGAGGGAATTAGAGCTTAGACCCACCACGCTGCTCCAGTGCGGGTTGGCGGGCTTTAACGACTATTATCATGTTAGTGATAATAACCGGGACCGACGGCTTAACGTGCTCTCCGAGGCACGGGGGTAAAACACCGCCAAATTCCTAACTCCGGGTTAGTACTGGGAATTTCTAATCAGAAAAACCCGATACTTAATTATGGCCCGACCCGGGACCTCGTCGGCCGCAGTCAAACACGCTAACCACTAGACCAACGAGGCAGTAACGCTACTCTTATTTGTACGCATCTCCACTCAAGGGCTTATCGGTTCCACATTAAATTTAATTATATAAAGATAAATTGACTTACTAAAATCAACTTACAAGTGAAACCGCAAGGTCTTGGCTGGGTCGAGAACCTTGAGATTTGCATTTCTCTAACACATAGACGTGATATTTAGAAATTCAACCCGAGCAAAACTGGAAAGGTTTTCGGTTTGATGGCTTATTAATTTATACGTGATGGAAATAGCATTTATTTAATCAGTTTCACTTGATCCATGAGAGAATAAAATTCAGAAACTATTTCATGTGGTCACAGCTTATAGCTGCATTGGACATCGTCATTAAATTCTATTTCCTCCAGGATGCAGAGCTGGGCAGACATGGATTTTATCCAAGTCTATCTATCGGATGCACTATGCTTTAATTTTTGCCTAATCTAAAATAGTACGTCGCCAAATTGTTTTTGGTATTTCACGCTTTCTTTGGACTTGTGGATTCCTATCCAAAGATGCCTGGGTAAAGGTTATTTATAGTGGTCGTAGTATGTAGCGTAAGTTCCATTTTCAGTTTCCAATGCAGCGTAGAATTTCCACCGGCTTGCTCATTGCATATCTTTTCCAGTTCCTACGCTAAGGTCAGAAAATTCTCAGAAAATATCAAAGACCTAAAACGATTGATAAACACTTGATTTTTTTTGCCTTTGAATGACATACTGTTTCCTAACGGTACATAAACAAAATATTTTAAGGTCATTGGATCAGAATGACTTGTGCGTCAAGATCAAGGCAGAAGCGTCGCAAGTTATATAGCGAGGAGGAACAAAGCCGGAACAGCAGTCGATTTGCGCGCGCCGGTGACTATGCTGTGCTACTGATGCTATATTTGCTACTGAATTAGTAGCACTTAGTAGCAGATGTGCCCATGAACTTGATACTTGAGTGATGAGGTTTATATATTGTGATGTGATTGCGTATGGCTTGAAAATATCACCGAGGCTATATGTACCCATTAAAATATCAAGTAACTAGTAAAAAAATCTTCGCTAAATTCAAATTAACAAAACAAACAATTAAAGACACCAATATTATTTTAGCATAATAATATTTTATACGAATGGATCAGTGTTTGTGCTTCGTAAATAACTTTTAAACAAAATTTATTAGAAACTTTATCAAAATGATATGAATTAAATAAATTGTAGAAATTGACGAAATTGTGTTAGTGAACAGTGATTAAAATAAATAAATATTAATTAGTGTCAGAATAAACAAAAGAAATAAATATTAGTGTCATATTAAAAATACTGTTTTGAAAATACGAAAAACGACATCGTGTTTAGCAATGACTAAACGTACTTAAAAGGTGTCTTACGGAAAGGTGCTTCGACACAATAGATGAATTCTTAAATTCCAATAAAATTTACTAATATAATAATAATATATAATATAATAACTTAAATTAAATAATATAAACAAAATATGTAATTTTGCATGCCTTATTATAAGGTGAATAGAAACATTTATACTGAAAACTAAGAAATAACATCTCATTGTGAAGAATGTTTCTGCAAATAAAGTGAAACATTTATACTGAAAACTAACAAATAACATCTCATTGTGGAGAATGTTTCTGCAAATAAAGTGAAACATTTATACTGAACACTAACAAATAACATCTCATTGTGAAGAGTGTTTCTGCAAATAAAGTGAAATATTTATACTGAAAACTAACAAATAACATCTCATTGTGAAAAGTGTTTCTGCAAATAAAGTGTAACATTTATACTGAAAAGTAACAAATACATTGTGAAGAATGTTTCTGCAAATAAAGTGAAACATTTATACTGAAAACTAACAAATAACATCTCATTGTGAAGAATGTGTCTGCAAAAAAAGTGAAACATTTATACTGAAAACGAACAAATAACATCTCATTGTGAAGAATGTTTCTGCAAATAAAGTGAAACATTTATACTGAACACTAACAAATAACATCTCATTGTGAAGAGTGTTTCTGCAAATAAAGTGAAACATTTATACTGAAAACTAACAAATAACATCTCATTGTGAAAAGTGTTTCTGCAAATAAAGTGTAACATTTATACTGAAAAGTAACAAATACATTGTGAAGAATGTTTCTGCAAATAAAGTGAAACATTTATACTGAAAACTAACAAATAACATCTCATTGTGAAGAATGTGTCTGCAAAAAAAGTGAAACATTTATACTGAAAACGAACAAATAACATCTCATTGTGAAGAATGTTTCTGCAAATAAAGTGAAACATTTATACTGAACACTAACAAATAACATCTCATTGTGAAGAATGTTTCTGCAAATGAAGAATTTTGAATTTTGAATGATAAAACTAAAGTGATGAAAGAGTCGCAGAACGATGGATATCCCGTGGAGCTTGCGACCATGGTGACGTTACTGGTGTTAGTGCTTCTGCTGACAGACGTGGCTTCAGGGATAGTGGCACCGGTCAGCAACGGCCTGGATCAGCTGGTCAGAGCCGCTTCTTCGACGTGTATGTAAATCACTCACTACAGCCCATTAACGTCCCACTGCTGGGCACAGGCCTCCACTCTCATAGGAGAGAGGGAATTAGAGCTTACACCCACCACGCTGCTCCAATGCGGGTTGGCGGGCTTTAACGACTATTATCATGTTAGTGATAATAACCGGGACCGACGGCTTAACGTGCTCTCCGAGGCACGGGGGTGAAACACCGCCAACTTCCTAACGCCGGGCTAGTACTGGGAATTTCTAATCCGAAAATCCCGATACTTAATTATGGCCCTACTCGGGACTCGAACCCGGGACCTCGTCGGCCGCAGTCAAACATGCTAACCACTAGACCAACGAGGCATGTGAGCTTCATCTAAATACAAGTAATAATTAAAAAATTAAAAAACACGACTGCCCTGCCAAAAAACGAACTAAACAGTTAAAAATCTAAATTAATCTACATAGTTAAATTAGAATCTTATTCACATTTTTATTAAATGATATTTTTCTGTGAATCACTGGATATTGAACTATAGTGTTGTATATTTTTGGAATCTACTCATCGTTTTCTAGATGATGTAATCTTATTTTCGAATATTTTTTTTCAACTTTAGTCTTTAATGTGGGACCATGGTCACCCCATCAATTTTTTTTTAATTGTACTAGCCTATGTCACCCGGAATAAGCTAGGGACTCTAACGATATCTCATTTATCAAAATCGATTCAGGCGTTTAGAAGTTATGGTGGAATATACAAACTCACATACATATATACATGAACCCTGAAAACAATATACTCCTTTTTTCAGGCAGTCGTATAATAAAGGAAAACGTGACTGACTGGCTGATCTTTCATCGTACCTACAGCTCAAACCATTGGATGAATCGGGCTCAAATTTGGCACGCAGTTAGCTATTATAACATAGACATCCGCTAAGAAAGGATAATTGAAAATATAACCCGTACAGGGTTAAAATACTGGTTTGAAATTTGTGCAGTCATTATTAGTATTAGTAAAATATGGTGGGGTATGAACATATGAGATGTCGGGTTTAGATTTCTCTTGATACTGTTGTTGTACCCACTCCATTGGAAAAGGAACAGGGGCGGGCAGCAAAGGCAAAGGCATTGGAGAGAGCTGAAATAGCTGAAAAGGCTGATAGCTGGTTCAGGAGAAGGGTGGTAGAGAACCTAGCCTGTACTCCTTCCTCCCACTATTATGAACTATTAAGGCCTTTGCTGTGAGTCACTTAGAGTTAAGGGATATAAATATGGTTTCAGTATGAAGTCTTTGCTTGACACCTACAATATGAATTCACTATAATAATTCCTAAATCTCTATTGTTTAGGAGTTCTGTACCCTGCAGCATCAGGGTTGAGGAGTTGAATCATATACACGTGACTTTATACCTACTATAATATGAACTCACCATCAAAATTTCCTAACTATCTAGTTTTGAGGATTTCATGTAGTACGGTATACCTACAGCATCAGGATTAAAGATTTGGAGTCAGAATTATTTATGGGGCCACCTCGTGAGCTTCCTCGAACCACTGAAATAAAAAAAACAATCTGTTTAGAAACCGCGGAAATATGCACCGACATACATTTAAAAAAAAGGTACGCGGCGAATTGAGAACCTCCTTCTGTTTTGGAAGACGGTTAAAAATCAAATAAAAGAATAAAAAATAAAAATAGTTCTTCTCTCTTCTACAATCTTTTACAACATTATTTTAACACTTAAAAGTTTCAATCAAAAACACTTGTATGTAAGTATGTGCATATACATTACATGATTAAGCCCAAATTAAATATACTATCTCTCAGTTTAGTTTATTAGTTGCAACTGATAGAATTTGTAAAAGATATTTTTAAATTATGTTACGGAAAGCCTACGATATTAAGTAAAAGTAAGCATTATTTAGTGAACCGGCTGTAATATGCTAACTTTAAGTTACTGTCCATGGCTAAAACAATTAAACTTTTCTTAGTAGCTTCTAACTTCCGTAAATAAATTACGTTCGAGATCATTTGTACACTTCCTATACTGAGCAATTAGTGATGCAACTGAATTGATGGTACTTTAGTTTCCTTACTCTTAATGTAATGTTTAAAATGAATCATAACATTATCAAACATTTAGTATATATTTTACAATTTAACAGTTTTGAAAATTATTATTATTACTAACCTCAATCCAGCGAGCGATGAGGTTGATGATTGATTTGATGATTGAGGTTTTTCGTTTCACGCGAGAATCAATCGCTCAATCCATGGGACATGAGGTTGATGATTGATTTGATGATTGAGGTTTTTCGTTTCATGTGAGAATCCTTTAATTGTGTGGGATAAAAAGTAGCCTATGTGTTATTCCAGAATATAACCTGTGTGTTTCTCAGCCGTTCTGGCGTGTTTGAATAACAAACATCCATCCATCTATCCATCCATGCAAACTTTCGCATTTATAATATTAGTGTAGATTATTGATCATCATTTATTATATGGCTGTAGTGTCTCAACTCTCAGATTTATCTATTTTTTTTTATTTATCGTTCAAGATAAACATACATTGATATTATGGTTAAAGCCATCCTCTGAAAACTTTAACGTTTATGCGAGAATATTTTTTATATAGTGGCGATAGCTAACCACTTAGCTAGAGTGGTGCTAGGTCTATCTAGAACTAGAGTGTTGCTAGGTCTAGCTAGAGTGTAGCTACAACCCTGTAGAGTGTAGACAGACACCCGTCTTCCTATTCGGGTGTCCGGCGGATTGGCTCCCCATACCCACTAAGTTCTTTAAGTTATTTATTTATTTATTTATATATTTAGTACCAAACTTAAAAACTAAACATAAAAATTTAAAGGACATGTACAAGGACAACTTATCTCTTGAAGAGATTTCTTCCAGCAGCCCTAGAATTTGAGAAAGGTGAAAAATAGATAAAAATTCTTTATTTGCAGAAACATTCTTCACAATGAGATGTTATTTGTTAGTTTTCAGTATAAATGTTACACCTTATAATAAGGCATGCAAAATTACATATTTTGTCTATATTATTTATTATTTGAAATTTAAGAATTCATTCATTCATTTGTATAGAAGCACCTTTCCGTAAGCCACCTCTTAAGTCTTGACTTAAATAGATCGAAAGTGAGTTCTCTAATAATGATTCTGAAAAATAGATAAAGCTGAGTAGGTACTTATAAACTAGAGAATAGAAAACTTTTAAGTTATGGGCGTTTAAAAAAATAGGTAACAGTTGCTTTCAAGCTGAAGGAATACATCGCGAGGAAACCTGGACTGGATGCCAGGGTTATTCATAATGTGCTCAAAGGTGTATCAAATCTGCTAAACTGCACTTGGCTACGGCCCAGCTTGGTGGACTATAGCCTTCTCATTCTGAGACTCGCGCTTAGTAGTAAGCTAGCAGATAGTTAAAGTGAGTGAAATTTTATTTTAAATAGTAATTATGTAAAAAAAACATTAAGATTTTCTAATATTTATTTATTTATAATATTTTATAATATTAAAAAGGTTAACAAAAGATGCTGTTATTGTACTAGCTTACCATTCTAATGCCAATGTTTTGGATTTGTTAACCTTGACATAATCAAACATATTTTTATAAAATCAAGAGATTCTTTAAGAAGATTATTATTTATTATATTTATTCTTGATTCAAATTAACCTCTATTAAGTCTTATGTATCACGCAAATCGGCTTTCGCACAATGCTGCATAATATAACCATTATAAAATTCAACTAATACGTAATACTACTGATTATTAATAATTATTATCTTCTGTGAATTATGATGTAGGTACTTACCTTCAGGGTATTGGCGTGATGAATTCATTCAAAAATTTATATTGCTATGTGGAAGAGTCGTAAATATTAATTTAGGTAGTAAAGTCCAATGTTTTTTAGTACTTATTTTAATTATTTTATTCATAGATATCATAATACTTACTGATACTTGGTAGAGGTCGCTTCCCGGGCTTTGAATTCCACGTGCTTATACAATCCATAGAGTGTACTAAAACTCTACATCAATGTATAGAGAAGAAATAGAAGATGTTATATTCAGCTTTACGATCTAGTTTACTAGATAATATACAAAAGAAGCTTGGACTCCCGAAAAGTAGAAGTAACTAATCCTAGTAATAACTACAAAATCCCACAGGTGGGACCACGTTACTGGGGCAAAGTCGATGAACTCAATCAAACTCAAACTCAATTTTTTTTATTCAAGTGCTACTACCACTATCTACCACTGGTTGGGAATACATTCTTACCGAGAAAAAACAGCAATAAACTAGATGGTTCCTGTTTTTAAATAATTAATTTACTTATTATATTAATGTGTACTTATGTAACCGCCAATTTATGTAGCCTCCATGCGTATGCATCTTATATTTTTTTATTAAAAAAAATCGAATGGCAATAGAGTGTAGATCGGCCCCGGACTCGTACCGGCCAACCAAAATTTTTTTTTTTAATCCACTACAAGTTAGCCCTTGACTGTGATGATGCAGTCTAAGATGGTAGCGGGCTAACCTGTTAGGGGCATGGCAGTTATATTAAACCCATACCCCTATTCGGTTTCTACACGGCATCGTACCGGAACGCTAAATGGCTTTAGCGACTTTGCCGGTAGGGTGGTAACTAGCCACGGCCGAAGCCTCCCACCAGGCCAGACCACTGAAAATTCAGAAATTATAAATTCCCAAATTGACCCTGCCGGGGATCGAACCCGGGACCTCCGCACGTTAAGACAACAGCGCTACACACTGCGCCACGGAGGTCGTCAAAAAGACAAAAGAAATATACAAAAGTTAATTATACAAAAGTAGAAGTAACGAATCCTAGTAATAACTACAAAATTATTAAGATTTCAGGTTAGATGTCCGGTTAGACTAATAATAACCTAGTAAATAACTAATAATAACTAATAATAACTAATAATAACTAGTAATAACCTAGTAATAACCTAGTAAATACCTAGTAATAACTACAAAATTATTAAGACTTCAGGTTAGATGTTAGAGCGAAAATACTGAAAAATGTCGTTCCTCTCCGATGAAACGGACACCGTTAGACGCAGAAGTTTCGAGCAGATTTTTTTCCAGTCCTATTGCGTTATCGAAAGTGCTTTACATTTCAGCTTAATATGATAGGGTCCAGAGCTCGAATTCCGGACACGTATCTTTAACTATGGCTTAAAGCTGTCACGTTCTGAGGGGAGGGCAATAAATAGAGTTTAGATCAGCCCCGGCCTCGTACTAGCCAACCAAAATATTGTGCAATTGCAAAAATTAAAAGTAATTAATGCAAAAACACGGAAACACTCATGCGTTTGGCCTCAGGCCTGTGCAAATGATGACCGTTCGCATAACATTTGCCGATTCCTCAATAAACTGTGAACAACGCATCATATCGCAATGAACTCCTATTACTATTGGACGCTGAAGGCCTTCGCTTTGTTATGATTCCACTTCATTATTATGAGAACACTAGCTAATGCCCGCGACTTCGTCTGCGTGGATCGAGGATTTTCGGTTCCCGCGAGAACTCCTTAATTTTCCGGGATTAATAGCCTATGTGCTAATCCAGACTATAATCTGCCTCTGTGCCAAATTTCAGACAGATCCGTTCAGTCGTTGGGGCGTGATTGAGTAACAAACATCCATACATCCACACATCCATACATCCACACATCCACACATCCATACATCCACACATCCATACATCCATACATCCATATTTTTTTTTTTTGGTTTATTTGGATCGAGGTTTTATGGTTCCCGCGAGAACTCCTTAATTTTCTGGGATTAATAGCCTATGTGCTAATCCAGACTATAATCTGTCTCTGTGCCAAATTTCAGCCAGATCCGTTCAGTCGTTGGGGCGTGATTGAGTAACAAACATCCATACATCCACACATCCATACATCCACACATCCACACATCCATACATCCACACATCCACACATCCATACATCCATAATTTTTTTTTTTGATTTATTTATCAAGGTACAAATTTATAACACAATAGTTTAGTATAAGTACATTGAAAAAAACCACAGAGGTTTGACCTCAATGTACAAGCGTCTGCGCCTTGTAGTAAAAAAAAAACATAACTAAATAAATAAAAATAAAAATCATAACAAAACCCACAGTATAAGTAATAAAACTAAAGATAACACACAAAACAATTATTTTGAAATACCTACCAATAGACCAATCATTAAATTCATCACCGCAGGAGCCAAAGAAACGTCTCGTAGGCAACAAGTTACATCCATCCAAACTTTCGCATTTATAATATTAGTAAGATTATAAGGGTTTTAAAAACTGTAGGTATTTATGTTTGATGACCTCTCGTACAACAACCTTGCTTAGAAACTTGCCACTACCGTTTCAATAAAAAATACTCGTCTTAGTGCCGCAGGTTTCGTGTTCATTTCCTAGTTAAGCATGAAAATTACTATTATAATTAGTAATAAATAATCAGCCATTTTTGTTACTAGTTACTAGTTACCTAATACAATGCTGTTCATACCATCATGATTTACTTTTCGCTGCAGACTGTCAACGATGTCGCGTAAACTCAATAATAATTTATCATATTGCCTATGATAATGAGGTAGATATTCCAGTAGGTCCTTCCGATCTCAGTGCTAGAACTACCGTGTCATAAAATGACATCCATACTAATATTATTATAAATGCGATGGTGTGTCAGTCTGTCAGTCTGCTATGCTTTCACGGCCCATCTTTTGAAACAATTTTGATGAAGCTTGGTAAACTATAGAGGTTGTATACAGGGGAAGGACACAGGCTACTTTTTGTTCCGAAAAATTAGGGAGTTCTATGGGAAAAAGGGCATTATCTACTACATTTATACATAGGTATATACTTAATCACCTAACATATTGATAACATCGTTTTCTTTCACAGCGATGTTATTGGATTTACCCAAAAACAAAAATCGTAGGATATTTCTTGGTGATCATAAATTAGGTAGAAAAAATAATAAGCACATCTTTCGACTTTTCAAGACGCTATTTCATGACATTGTCTTGTCTTTTTCAGGTGACATCCTACCACTGGAAGTGCTGTTCAGCTGGGCATCCACTCCAGAACTGGACGTGGTGGAGTACACCCACCAAGGCAAGAAGACATACAAGCTGAGCAAAGCACACTTCAACCTCCGGCATCGCCTGCCATCTATGTTGGTGCTCTACATCCCGGGCTGGTGGAACACACCAACAGACGAATCTTCTGACACTTTAGTAAAAGCTTTACTACACAAAACTCCTCTAATTCTAGTTCTGGACACCCGCGCGACGTTTTGTAGAGGTTACGTAGGATCTGCCTCACGCGTCAGCAGCGTTTCCCAAAAAATCTACAAATTCATCAAAAACATTCACTCGGACGGTTATCCCACGACGTCCATCCATTTGATAGGCTTCAGTCTAGGTGCCCATGTCGCTGGGATGACGGGGAAGTTGGTACAGAGCCGATTGAACACGAAAATTGGGAGGATCACAGCGCTAGATCCAGCCAGACCATGCTTTACACAGCTGCCTCAATATAGACTGAACAAGAAAGACGCGAATTTTGTTCAAGTGATCCATACGAGTGCTGGAATCTTAGGACTCGAACATCCCATCGGTCATGCTGATGTTTATGTGAACGGAGTATCATCGCCACAGCCTGAGTGTAGAGAGAAAACTGTTAGCTTAGAATGTGACCACGCGCAGTCGTGGAGAGTTTTCTCCGCATCGATCACTAATGACCGCTCACTTTTGGGAAGGAAGTGTAAAAGTTGGAATGAGCTCAGCACTGGATGGTGCAGCGGCAATGAAACCATGGTGGGTTACAGTTGTAATGCAAAAACTCGAGGGATGTTCTTGCATAAAACCCAGGAAGTGAGTCGAAAGATTTGGGCGTTCAATCCATTCGACATCCGGACGTGGTGGGTTAGGTGATAAGTAACTGAAATATTGCATGTTTACAGCTATTTTGCAAAACTGAGAACAACTGACAAACTGAATAAATACAACTGACGTGGACGTAGAGGTGGTTGCACTTTTTGGCAAGCAATTGAATGTAAATGTAATTAGTCCACTAGCAGTCGAATCATGACTTCTTATAACTGTATCAATATGAACCGTTTTCCAATTCGTCGACAATGTATGTAATCGGATAGTTTATAATTTTATCACGTACGAAGCGTACTTATCACGTATTTGAAATGTTTTTTGATACTCGTCAGTCGTCAATCGTCATGTATAAAATAGGTATTATGTTTTCAAAATTTTGTGAAAAGTACAAAACACCTTCCCAAATATTTTTAATTTATTAGTAGGTATTAAGTTACGAATATGTTTTAGTTTCGCAACTGTGATAATAATGGTATTTGAATAGTTCAATAATAAATATTTACCTAAAGGTCCCTATTATTGTTATACATTTGTATAAGTATAACCCATATGTCATAAGGTAATCATTATTAAAAAACAATCGAACTTAGGCCTCTTGTTGGTAAAGTTAGACTTTATGTGCCAGGCGATTTCAATAGGGATGATGCCTATATCTAAAATAAATTATTTCTAACTGATTATTAAATAGAGGATCTTCCAAAAGACCTAAAATTCACATCCTCGGTCTTGAGTTTGATAACCATTTTAAATTAAAGAATAAAGAAAAAGAGTGCGTTGAAACTTGATGACGTCACTATTGTGAATTTCATACAACTTCCATACTAGAAGTGCGTTTTTAAGTTTGATAAAGAGTTGCTGATTTGATTGAGTTGTCATCATCCCTATTCAAAAATTACACATCTTCAAGCTTTTAGTGGCATTTAAGTTGGCATAAGAGTAGTCTAGAGAGAGAGAGAGTAAGGTAGGGGTACTGAGCTGCCATTACATAACTACATAACGCACACTGAGAGCCTTAAGTTCCTTATAATTTCTCTCATTTTCTCATTGGCAACATTTGAGTATAATTTGTTTTGAAAAGCCCTTGGTGCACCCCTGAATACCAAAGTTACCCAAGTTCCTGCGACCCTGTGAGCTGGGCGTTATCTGTCAGTCTCTGTAAACTGTAAACCAACGTTTGTATACTTGTATAATTCATAATTTTTGTTTTGCAAAATTGTGGGTAGTTATTTTAAAAAAAATAGTCCCGTTCACAATTTACCGCCAGTGGCAGTGTGCAAAAATATACATGTACATCCTTAAATTACGTAATTTTTTTTATCAAATATTTATAATTGATTGAGCGAAGCGAAGGTCTCTGAGTCTACTTGAGTGAATTTGCACTTGTCCGTCCTAGGATTGCCAAAACAATTGTCCGTCTGTCAGAGCCTTATAACTTCTGAATTACTGAACGTAATTACTTCAAATTTAAATATAATATGTAAACTGATAGCCTCCAGCCGAATATGGCTTAAAAGGTTATAAAAATCTTTATTTCAGGGGGGCTCTCATAGAAGCGAATGCGAAGTAAAATTTTTTTTCTAGCGTTACATAAGGTTGCTGTATATCATTTTAAAGATAATTAGGAATAGAGTCTAAAAATATATTTTTTTTAATTTTTCCCCTACAATTGACGAAATGGGGGGCTTTCAAAGTGGAGATTTTCTAACGCCCAAAGTTGACCTCAGAACTCCCAATTTTCTGAAAGGCTGCGCCTAAAACTTGATCAATTATTTGCATTATATCCTGTACTTGAACAACAAATACTAAAATTAGATAAATATTATAAGGAAACGAAATTATTTAATTTTTAATGAGCTTCAGTATTTTTAACAGAACTTCACAATGATGTCAATAGATGGCGCTCTGTAAAAGTTTATTCGTTTGTCCATACAATTATTAGACGTTAGCACCATCTTACGTTGAATAAAAAAAATACCGCGAGGTGTCAGTTCGGGGCAAACTACTAGTATAGGTATATATGTCACCGTAAGATTGTAAATGGTTGGACTTAAGGGAATTATGTTGGATATGTCACCGTAAGATTGTAAAAACCGTTAGATTATAATCTAACTCGCGAAATTCTAAACTGTGGAAAGATTGTAAACTGTTCAATGTTCTGAGTGTCAATTTTTGAAATATTCATTTTATTTACGTTTTCTTGTCTCTTTCTTGTAGGTTAGGTTAGGGTTCGACATAAATAATCAAGCAGTTAGGTTATATCGGGTTTAAATACCTATCAGATTACAATCTACCGAAAAATAATGCGTTAACTTCTAATCTTTCGACAGTTTAAAATTTCGCGAATCAGGTTATAATCTAACGGTTTTTACAATCTTACGGTGACATATCCAACATAATTCCCTTAAGTCCAACCATTTACAATCTTACGGTGACATATCCAACATAATTCCCATAAGTCCAACCATTTAAAATGTGTCAATATACATTTAAAATGTGTGTGTATAGGTTTAGATATGGCTGAGCTGTACATCGGACGTGCAAAGGACAGGCTAGATTAATGGCGAAGCGTCATAGGCGGGGCGGCCACTCCCGGTGGAACGACCGGAGTACTGTGGGGTCACACAGCACACTGTGAGCGGGTGTCAGAACGATTTCAAGAGCGAAAGCAGGTGATGCATTTGCCTTGGTGAAGGATATAGAAAGAAAGAATTAACGAATTAAAAAATACGACTGCCCTGCCATATTATTTTTGGAGTTTACCTCCTTAAGAAGCGATTTGCATATATAGCCTTTGGAATCTTATTCACATTTTTTATTAAATGATATTTTTTTGTGAATCACTGAATATTGAACTATAGTGTTATATATTTTTGGAATCTACTGCTCATTTTCTAGATGATGATTATACAAGTTAATCTTATTTTCGATTTTTTTTTTTCAATTTTGGTCTTTAATGTGGGACCATGGTCACCCCATCAATTTTTTTAAAAAATTTACTAGCCCATGTCACCCGGAATAAGCTAGGGATTCTAACGATACTTCATTTATCAAAATCAGTTTAGGCGTATAGAAGTTATGGTGGAATATACAAACTCACATACATACATACATACATTCATACATACATACATACATGAACCCTGAAAACAATATACTCCTTTTTTCAGGCAGTCGTATAAAAAGCGTTTATTTGGAACCACAATACAATAATTATAGTAGAAAGATATGAGACAGAAATATGAGTTGTGTGACCCAAATTGGACCCTACTCAGCATTTTGCTATGACTGTGGTTCGAGAACAGAAACAGCGCTGGTCTTCCGTGGATCCACGAGTTTCGGACGAAGGACTAGAAAAATAAAATACTTACAAAGATGTTAAGTAATTCGAAATCGGTTAGCGTAACGTAACGAAGCGTAAAAAATTTAAGTTAAGAAGTTTACAGTTTCGCGAGTTAGATTATAATCTAACGGTTTTTACAATCTTAAGGTGACAGATACATTCTTAGAATATAGAACAAACAGATTTTTCTGTATTCTGAGGATACAGTTCTCACAACAAGTCTCTCACAAGTTCTCACGGCACACACACGGCAAGAATTCTAACTTATGTGGCCAAAATTGGAACAAATTTTTATACCTGCTTAGTTTTTGTTTTTACTATTTTATTTTTCATATATACTAGGGACGCCGTCACCGGGTCAGATTAGTTAGTGGGACCAAACATAATGTTAATCCTGCAAATCAAGGCCATAATACATATTGTCCTGAAAAATAATAGCCGTGTTCCCGCCCCGCTGGCACTCGCGCTACGCCAACGGAGAGTTGTAACAGCCGGTGGGTACGTTTGGAACATTTCGCCGGCTTGTGGGCAGTGGGCAGTGGGCAGTGGGCAGTGGGCAGTGTGCAATGTGCAGTGGGCAGTGGGCAGTGGGCAGTGGGCAGTGGGCAGTGGGCAGTGGGCACGTCTAACTGCTTCCTGTCGCGTTGTGGCTGGTGACTGCAATCACACCGATCATAAATCTGCCCCGCAGTTTGTCATGCATCGATTCGCTACAAACAATTCTCAAATTACACTATAATTTACGAGTTCACGGTACGATACGACTGCAATACTTATTAGAGGGATTTTTTGTGAAATTTTTATTTGTCAATCCCATATAGGTACAATAAGACTGTGTTAAACAGCATTTGTTGAGTCGAAGTTATTACACTACTAGCGAATGCCCGCGACTTCGTCTGCGTGGTTTAAGGTTTTTTGGTTTCCTCGGGAACTTTTTATTTTTCCGGGATAAAAAGTAGCCTATGTGCTATTCCAGACTATAATATATCTCTGTGCCAAATTTCATTCAGATCCGTTTAGCTGTTGGGGCGTGATTGAGTAACAAACATCCAAACATCCATTCATCCATCCAAACTTTCTCAATTATAATATTAGTAGGTATTAAGTATTAGTTAGTATTAGTAAGATTGATGTTTGATGATTTTCTTAATGAAAAAGTTGCATGGAGATGCATCCAGCAGCCCACAAGTCAGAGTAAATACTTGTTAAGCAACGTATGAGTTGTATATTTTTTACATTTCCCAGCAGTTGCTCTTTCTTTAAAAGAGTTTTCCGAACCGGTGGTAGAGCTTGACTTTTCATAAGTTACACGAATTGTCCTACGTGAAATAAATAAATAATTTATCAAAATAAACATAATTAAATGTGTATGTATACAAGAAACAGGGATCTAAGAGTAAGTAGATAACACTTAACTAGATAAATTGATAAATGATTTATTTATTTCATGTAAGACAACTTGTGTCACTTATGAAACGATAAGACTCTACCGCCGGTTCGGAAAGCTGATTCTACTGAGAAGACCGGCAAGAAACTCAGCAGTTGCTCTTTTCATAGAAAAGAAAAGGTTACAATATGTAGACAACACAACACGTACGTTACAAGTATTACACTGACTTGTGGGGCAATTAAAAACCTACTTGGTATAAGCACAGCAAAGTAACTCCGAAATGATATTGCTAAGATGATTATGGCAGGCGCATATTATTTTTAAAAAATAAAATTAATATTATTATGACTTTACGTCATAATAATATTAATCTTATGATTCAGGCAAGACTTGTAACTGTCTATTCCTGCTTCGCTTATAGCTTCTTACCTTTGGATAGGTAAATAGCACCAATTCCACGATCTTGGATTTGGGTAATGGTTGTCTAATTTAATGTTTTGATTCTTATATCAAAAATGTTTAATACCATAAAAACATAGTCTATGGGTAAGTACAATTACATTTTCATTGATGTTTATTTGAATGATTGAATAATTCGTCTGTTTGAATAATAACAACCTACCTATATCTTAGATTATAAGAACATTATTACCTACTTTAGATTATTAAGTTTAAAAATATTATGAATTAAAAATCAACCTTACAGATACCACAATATGTCGTTAGCTAGCATTGAAATTAATTTTATCCAGAACTAGCTTTTGTTATGCCTTTTTTTTACTCATCGTTTCGTATAGAAGATAAAAATTCATTCGGAGGAAAATTACGGAGAGAGCTAATGATTGAGGATTTCGAAGACGGATGAAGAGCACAACCAGGGTATTGGAGATAGGTGGGGGGTGGTCGAACAAATGTCACTCGAAACCTCATCCAGTTGGCAGTAAGTTGATCTCCAAAATGGTGGATTCAAGATGGCCGCCATACAAACTTCATCAGTGTCTGTCTCGGAGAGTATAAAAGATGGAAGAGTGGTTTCTCAGCAAAAGATGATCAGGACCTGAAGGTCTTCTTGATGAACAGGAAAAAAATTCAAGATGGCGGAATATATTTTTCCACAGAAAATGTATGGCGAATGTTGACTGGGATTTGGAAATTATGAATTAGGAACGCGGTCCGCTTCAGCGGGTCGCGCATCTTATACTATAGACTACTAGTCTAAGTAATATAGTGTATAATCTAAGTTAAAGGTAGGTTGTTATTATTCAAACAGACGAATTATTCAATCATTAAAAATAAACATCAATGGAAATGTAATTGTACTTACCCATAGACTATGTTTTTATGGTATTAAACATATTTGATAAAAGAATCAAAACATTACATTAGACAACCGTTAGCCAAATCCAAGATAGTGGAATTGGTGCTATTTACCTATCCAAAGGTACAGGTAAGGTAGGTAAGGTAGCTTAAGCGAAGCAGGAATAGACAGTTACATAGTCTTGCCTGAATATTAGACTACCTACTAGTCTATAATATAGCCACAATAAAACCAATATGTAGCAATTGTTAATATTTAGCAAACCCCGGCCTACATTCGTCCCGCTTGTACGTTCGGGAGCGATTCTTCGGTGACGTAATTTCCATAATATGTATTGATGATGATAAATGGCCCCCAACATTTTCCATACAGGAGGAACCATTTTTATTGCACATAGGTGACGAGAGCCGGTGTCAAACTCAATACTCAATATCATTTATTCAATATAAGTACACTGTAGGTACACTTATTGACGTTAAAAATTACTTACTCATAAAACATGATGGTGATAATTGGTTACGGTATCTTAAAACTAAAGCTACGAGGGTTCAAAACGCGCCCTGGTCTGAGAAGAGCCCACAACAAACTCAGCCGGGTTCTTTTTTCTTTTTATTATCACCATCTCACAAATCATCTTAACTAAGGAACTATCAGAGCCATAGAGCAAATCATTGCCAAGCTTCCTTGTCGTTTAAGTAATCCTTTACATGGTAATAAGATTTTTCAATGAGTTTACGTTTTACATTAACTTACTTATTCAGAGACATCTTTAACATGTCTTCTGGGAGCTCATTGTAGAAGCGGACACTGTTTCCAACAAATGAATTGCTAGTTTTACTAAGCCTAGAAGCAGGCATTACAAGTTTATTTTTATTTCTAGTATTGACATTATGACAATCACTTTTCTTCTTGAATTTATCAATGTGTTTATGCACGTATACTAAATTTTCAAATATATTCAAATATATTTCTTTTCTGAGAAACTACCCTAGATGCAGTGGTGTTTAGTGTTTACCCAACTTATCAAATACCACCAGGTAAGTTCAACTGTCTCGTTGGTCCAGTGATTGGCATGTTCGACTGCGGCCGACGAGGTCCCGGGTTCGAGTCCCGGGTCGGGCCATAATTGAGTATTGGGTTCTTCTGATTAGAAATTCTCAGTCCTAGCCCGGAGTTAGGAAGTTGGCGGTGTTTTACGCCCGTGCCTCGGAGAGCACGTTAAGCCGTCGATCCCGGCTATTATCGCTATCGTGATAACAGTCGTTAAAGCCCGCCAACCCGCATTGGAGCAGCGTGGTGGGTCTAAGCTCTAATTCCTTCTCTCCTATGAGAGTGTGGAGGCCTTTGCCCAGCAGTGGGACGTTAATGGGCTGTAGTGGTAAGTAATAAAATTCTCATTATCATTCTCAAATTGATCATCCTGCAACATTAAAATAGTTTGAATATCAACACTCGGCTGTTATTATTAATTTTTTACTTTTACTTACTTACTTACTTTTTTTTTTGCTTTTAGTTATTAATACGAGGTGATACTAAACTTTTTAGTGTAGATTTTACGTTACTTTTTCGTATTAAATCTTTCAACTGTCTCTTAGTGCAACTTTTATTGCATATAAATAGACAAGCATTGGAATAACAGAGCGGGGACACATGCATAAATGTATAGTATGAAATATTTGCTAACGTATTTTGAACTTTAAATAAAGTGAGCTAAGGTTTAAATTTTACCTGTAATTTTCAGCTGCACCTGAGCACTAGGGTTGGCAATTGGCATTGCTTTGGTTTGATGATTTTAATTTGAAGCATTATTAAAATTTACCTACTTACAAACACAATACAGAGAACATATTTGTTCATTTATTATACCTTTGTGTTCATTTTTTAATTACTAAGCTCATTTTGTTAACCTAATTATGCCTTTCGTATAACTGGGTTAACAAAATATGCAAACAAAATATTTTTACTCTTAGGTCTGTATGTAGCGAAGAATACCTAGTAATTTTTATTAACTACTACAAGTTGGCCCTTGACTACAATCTCACTTGAAGGTAAGTGATGATGCAGTCTAAGATGGTAGCGGGCTAACCTGTTAGGGGCATGGCAGTTATATTAAACCCATACCCCTTTTCGGTTTCTACACGGCATCGTACCGGAACGTTAAATCGCTTGGCGGCACGTCTTTGCCGGTAGGTGGTAACTAGCCACGGCCGAAGCCCCCCACCAGGGAAAATTCAGAAATTATAAATTCCCAAATTGACCCCGTCGGGGACAAAACCCGGGACCTCCGCACGTTAAGACAACAGCGCTACACACTGCGCCACGGGGGTCGTCAAATTCATGGTATACTGTGGTTAGCGTGTGGCAGCCCTGCTTTACCCTACAAGGAGTCGTAGGGTTGGCACGAGCGGGACTCGGCTCAAAGTCTCAATTATACTTTGAAGCACGTTCCAGGCATTTCAATTTTATATCTAGGCCGTTTGGGACCGACGACTGGTCTAAGTTCTGGACACACCGAGTACTAAATATAACAATAATATTCCTTTTTTTATGAGAATCGACTTGACCGGCAATGTATGGTAAGATGTATCAAAATGATCTACGCAGCATTAATAATAATATAATAATAAGGTTTTAATTAAAGGCTAAGTTGCCCAGTATACATAGTTTGACACAAATAATTAATATAAATACAAAAAAGAGAATATAAAATAAAATAAAAAGTACCTAACTACTTAAAATAATGTATACATAAAACTTATAAACTATCTGGGAAGGTTAAAAAACTCTTCCCAGGCGTCATGGTCAAAAATAACCTACTTATTACTACTATTTCCGATTATTCATTCGATGCACAGATAGCCAGTATGTGAAGATACTGCTAGGCGTACCATCACAGATCATTTTGAGGATTAAAGTACGGTTTTTATATTTTGTAAGACGAGCAAAATAATGAAGATGTAAATGCACTTTTTTACTCGAATTATAAGCTGAACAGTGCATCGAACAAACGTCTCCATACTCAAAGAGCTTAATATAACTCGCTTGTGTCGCTTGTTCAACTGCGAATCCTTAAGTTCTTTGGGCATATCACAAGGAAGACTGTTACCATAGAACGCCTCGTTCTACAAGGTCGAGTTGAAGGCACACGTCCACGTGGTCGTTCCCCTAGGTGGACGGATTCAATCCGTTCCGCCACAAATTTATCCGTCTCCGAGTGTTCCCAAGATGTTGCCAACAGGAGTCAATGGAAGGAGATCACAAGAGCTGCTGTGAAGGCCCAATCATAACCACGACCACTCTGCCAAGAGTGAACGAATGAGAAGAACTCAAATTATTGGTCAAAATCACAAGTAGTGACGTCACACGACCGATCGGCATCGTATATCTTGTACTATTCATTAGCCTAAAAACAATATGCATTTTAAAAGCTCAATGTATTGATCATAGAAAACCTCGGTTCACTAGAAATGGATGACAAATACGTCACAACTCACAACCTTGTCGCATGAATTCAAAAAATAAACAATAATTTTGCTTGTAATTTTTCAGAGATAATTTTGTTATCTCTAACTAAAATTACCAATCAGCCCCCCGATTATGTAAGGAAATCGTAATCGTAATCGTCTGTCAAACGTCCAATTCGAGCGGTTTAATGAGGTCATACTCGTAGATGCTTGTACGTCGAAAAAATCAATTAGTGTACCTATTTCGAGATTTGTAACATTTTGACTTTCGACTTTTAAGTATTTGACATTTATATTTATTTGACATACACTTAGAATAATTGCTTTCGTTCATTAAGATTCAGATTTTGTTATTTTTAAAATGCTCGACTCCATGATTTTTTTTTAAATTTTGCACGCCATTATTTGGCAGATTGTAATATGTACCATTTTATGTAACATCTTTTCATGTAACTTACAATCATGCAATAAATGAATAAACGCATGTATGTACTCCTTGAAAAGTTCGAGTTATACGTTATGTGCTGTCAAATGAATACGATTGGCTTAGACAATTGGGCCTCAGGTACATTCTTTGTCGCAAAATATAGGTACTACTAGGTACGTATTACGTAGGTAATTTCTCCGGTGTATAGCCAGGGCTGGGCTCAGCGAGTTATTCCAACAGATATTATTATTGGAAACCGATACTTTTTCCATTCCAGTCGGTCGCCCGCCCGCCACTAGTCGCGCTATAACGTGGCTTTAGGTTAGGGCTGACGTTTAATTACGTGTCTCTTTTACTTGGCTGTATTACATTTATTGCTGTAGAGAATAGAGATTGAAAATTGTTTAGTTATTTAATGCTTTATTGCACACAAAGACAGGAAACAGATAGAGTACAAAAAAAGGATAGTGAGTTTATTATGCAAAGGCTGACCGCCTTTGCATGCAAATATAAAATAATGATCTATAAGAACAGTGATATAGTCTTGAGTCTTGATATAGCATAAGTGGCACAAGTTGTCCTACTACGTGAAATAAATGATTTCATTTCATTTCATTCCAAATGTAATTTAACTCACTTATCGCTTATAATATGCTAGTTTAACAAAAAATATTTTTATTGTAATAGTATATTTATGTGGGACGTAAAGTATAAAATTAAACATCTTTAAAGTTTATATAACACTTCTTTTTATTTTATTTTCACTCCGAGTACGGTTTACAGGCACGCGTCCACATTCTTACTTTTCGCCATCTTGTTCCGCATCTCCCTTCTCCCTTTCACGTCTCACTCACATTACATCTTGCATCTCTGTCATTTCCTTACGTTCCATTTCACAATGCATTCCCACATTTAATCATCCTATTCACACACACACACACACGCGCACACGCACACGCACACGCGACGCACACACACACGCACACGCACACGCGACGCACACGCACACGCACACACACACACACACACACACATAGACACACATACGTTTAAAATTGTAAAATGCAGAAGATATTTGTTTTAGATTTCTTTGATGAATAAACATTTTTATTATTTATTTATAGCAACTTATTCCGACAACCTCTGTAATCAATAATCCATACTTCCATACTAATATTATAATTGCGAAAGTGTGTCTGTCTGTCGGTCTGTCTGCTACGCTTTCACGGCTCATCTGTTCAACCGATTTTGATGAAATTTGGATAGGTTGTACCCCGGGGAAGGACATAGGATACTTTTATTCCAGAAAATTCAAGAGTTCCCGCGGGAATCAAAAACCTTAATCCACGCGTACGAAGTCGCGGGAATCATCTAGTTATTAATAAAATGTTTAGAGCTCCAAAGAAACTTAGAAGGTACAGTAGGTACTATATTATGTGTAAACTTGCATCAGTCATTGTTACAGTCTTAGTCAAAGTCAAAGTCAAATAATGTTTATTCAATTCAGGTATTCACTTATTGACGTCTAGTTATTTATAAAATATAATGGTGATAATCAGTAACGGTATCTTAAAAGTAAAGCTCCGAGGGTTCCAAACGCGCCCTGGTCTGAGCCCACGACAAACAGCCGGGTTCTGTTTTTCATTATCACCATTTCACAAATAATCATCTTAATGGTTGTTATTGGCTGAATTAATGGTATTCTTGGTGCGACAGGTGATTCTAGCCAATAACGGAATAGTGTTAACCAATCAGATGAGAGGTAGTTGCGATCGTTACTCTGTAGCAATTATTTTTACGTAATAAGGCGTCTGATAATAATAGATACCTAAATAAAGCGAATCATGAAATAGGCGGATACGAGTCATAATTAAAAAAATTAAAAAACACGACTGCCCTGCCAAAACACGAACTGAAGAGTTAAAATTCTATATTAATCTAGTTAAATTAGAATCTTATTCACCTTTTTATTAAACGATATTTTTTTGTGAATCACTGGATATTGAACTATAGTGTTAGATATTTTTGGAATCTATTCATCATTTTCTAGATGATGATTATATAGTTAATCTTATTTTCGAATTTTTTTTTTCAACTTTAGTCTTTAATGCGGGACCATGGTCACCCCATCATTTTTTTTTTAAATTTATTAGCTTATGCCACCTGGAATAAGCTAGGGGTTCTAACGATACCTCATTTATCAAAATCGGTTAAGGCGTATAGAAGTTATGGTGGAATATACAAAGTCACATACATACATGCATACATGAACCCTGAAAACTACATCCTCCTTTTATCAGGCAGTCGTATAAAAATAACAAAAATAAAGTAGTATAAAAAAAACCAAAAAATAACCATATGGATACCAAAACGTACTATATTATTACGACAGTAATTAGATTAGATTAATTGTAGATACTTAAATAGTCCCATTAAGCTTACGTAATTATAGTGAATTCAAGAAACCTATCATTATTAAGTAGGTAGGTACTTAAAAACAATCAAAAAATTAAATTCAACGTCGCTTATTGCAGGGCAAAATAATATTTGCCATTTTAAGCTCTATCACATAATATTAAAGTTCAATAATAAACTCATTATGGAAACCCAATTTGGTGTAGGGTTACCTGTATAGAGGACATAATGCACGAAGTGCAGTTAAATCATTTAAATGATGATACTGGAGTATTTGTGCAACTACGCTTATTTTCAGGGACCTTGATGGATGGAACTTGAGCCTAACCTAATTACTATATAAATCATGCCCGCGTGGAAAGGTGGCAAGAATGCTGGCTGCATTTCCGCGCTGGACAGCCAGGCTGATCCTTTGCGCAAAAAATGCCAGCACTTCTGTCACCAGATGAGACAATTAATCGCGGTGAAATATCTCGCAAACATTTTTTGGCACTAAGACTCCACGGCCCAATTTTTTTTTTTTTTTTTTTATTTTTTTTTCGGGAAAAATCCCGAAAAAATACATAAACTTCTGTTAAAGTCTGCAGGGTCTGTAGGGCTGGATGTGAGTATTATTAAATAAAATCAATGTAATGTTTTATTAGTATTAGCAAGAATGTGGTTACAGAAAGAGGTCTTAAAGTTAAAAGTTGCCGGCATTGGGTTGAAGTGATGATTATGTGTATAACAGGGGTTGCTATGCGGGTGGCAGCCCTGTATCGAAAAGCGCCATGTGGGTAATTTCGCGGAGGCCCTGTAATTACGCCGATAAGGTGGTATTACCGTAATGAACCGTTGTTGCCGGCTGACTCCGCCGCCACAGCCGCCGCCGCCGCCGACACAGCCGACACAGCCGCCGCCACAGCCGCCGCCGCCGCCGCCACAGCCGCCGCCACAGCCGCCGCCGCCGCCGACACAGCCGCCGCCGCCGCCACAGCCGCCGACACAGCCGCCGCCGCCGCCGCCACAGCCGCCGCCGCCGCCGCCACAGCCGCCGGAAGCGACCGACACCTCACGAAAACTACCATACAGAGGAATAGGCACGATGACAGATTTTGAAAAATGGTCAGACTATGTTCGGAAGTATCTACTATTTCGAAAAAAATATATTATTATTTATTTCAGCAGAAAAATAAGATATAGTAGATAAAATTGGCATTTGTTAAATTTTACATAAATAGTATTTTATTTATACTGAAAACTAACAAATAACATCTCATTGTGAAGAATGTTTCTGCAAATAAAGAATTTTGTTTTTTTTTTTTTTTTAAATTCACGCCAAAACGCTCGCCGGTGTCATGGCGTCGTTTGTGACTTCACTATTGTTATTACCGATGTACTCTGTGCAGTGTGCAGTAAACAGTGCGATTGTCAAAGCTCGAAAACAAACAATTGTGACGTCATTCGCGTCTTGGTGTTTAATCCATTATGGCGGATTGCTGTATTTTATAGTTCTATTTTATCAAAATAAATAGCAATCTCATCCGAAATAGAAAAATAAATACGATTTTTATAATCCATGGATCCTACTTCATTAGATAAATTCATAATTTCATTGATTCTTGGTTACTGTCGTCATGCCTATTGGATCCTAATGGCTTCTCACAAAGGCATATTGATTGACAAGAGGTGGAAATGAGTAAGGAAATTAATCAGTATGCAATATTCTGCGCTATTATCAGAAGGGCTGTTGAGTGACATAACGATATTTGACGATGCTTGCGATTCCGTCCGTCCGTGGATTAAATTCCGGTGGGAGTTTTTGTATTTCCGGGATAAAATAAGTTTTCTATTTCGATGTTATCTTGACGTCTATTATTTATTGTTCATAAATATTGGACTAACAAACAATCTTTATTTAATCTGTATTCAATATTCCTTTTTAATCTGTGCAAACGCCAGATATTATCAATTCGTGGGTGGTGAGATTTCATATTACCCACTTTTTCGATTTATTTTTTCGCTTCTTGATGCTGAGTTGCTGACACTACCGCCATTTTTTGGCCTATTTATTCATATCTCACGTGGTAAGAGCAGTCAAAGATGGGAACGGGCTAACCTACAAGACGTGCGGCAGTTATATTGTGGTTATATTAAACACTTACCCCTAATTGCATTATTAGCCAAGTAAATTACAATTTAATACTGCTGGGTCTAGAATCTTACAAAACTTTGCTGATAGGACCTACCTATAACGTGCTATAACAGAAACTCCCACAAGAGTGGAGCAGTTAGTTGCCATACAAAGTGCGTAACGGCGTTCAGTACACAGAGATCGTTGAACAATGTTTTATCAACCATAAAAAATAGGATGCCGTTCCTACCCATATAAAACACGTAACAACATGAGTTAATTATACTTTCGTACCTCGTATCCATTGTTAACAAATAACTATTGTCGGCTGCATAATATAGGAGCAAAGCCCTCAAAAGAAGCGGCTCCAATCGATAGCATAATTACCAGCACAAAGACTCTACCGCCGCCAGTTTACATAATTCTAGTTACTTGTAGTATAGCAGTTATAGCACAGTTTAAAAAGGTTACAAAGTATAAAAAGAAATTGCAAAAAGTAGTGAGTTTTTTCTTTGAATAGTAATACTTCTCTTCATTATTAGCAAAATTAAAGGTAAGAGACGAATCGGTGAAAGATGTAGCGGCATCCAAAATGGCCGGGATGTATTATCGGATTTGCAACATTGCAATGCCCTGACGGGGACTCATGTAACTACTTATAAATAAATAAACGTTCATGAATGCAATGAATAAATGATATACAATGAAAAAAAAACCGGCTGAGTTTGCTATATTCAATAAATTATATTGAGTATTGATATGATAAGTAGGTATGATACCTATACAAATTTTCTCTGTTGCAAAAAAAAAAGCTGGGCGGGGCTCATGTACGGGTGATTCAATTAAATTCAATTCAATTCAATCGTTTAATTTCTAGAAAAATTGTACAATAATTATGATGACAATCCAAAAATAGTACAAACATGTTTCGTCAACGTGCAGATATAAGAATTAGGTAAGTACCTACTTAATTAATACTAAGAATTTATTAATTAACTCCGTAATCAATCAATCCTAATTAATATAATCCACAATAACCTTAAATACATATAACTTATGTAATTATCGTGTCCATGTATTTATAACTAGCGAATGCCCGCGACTTCGTCTGCGTGGTTTGAGGTTTTTTGGTTCCCGCGGGAGCTCTTGAATTTTCCGGGATTAAAAGTAGCCTATGTGCTATTCCAGACTATAATCTCAATATCAATATGATGACCAAACTTCAGTCCTAAAGAGGCAGGGAGGAAAGTATTATCAAGTATAGCATTTATTATTCCACTAGCTCGTCCGCGTGGATTGAGGTCTTTCGGTTCCCACGGGAGCTCTTTAATTTTCCGGGATAAAGAGTAGCCTATGTATTATTCCTGACTATGATCTATCTCTGTGCCAAATTTCATCCAGCTCCGTTCAACCGTTAGGGCGTGATTGAGTAACAAACATCCATACATCCATACATCCGTCCATCCAAACTTTTGCAATTGTAATATTAGTATAGACAAAGTATTTATGGCTGAATAATAATATTACTATGGAAACTTTTATCACAGAATACTCTTTTCAAATACTTACGGTAAATTACTTAATACTTCAATCAATTCACAAGTCTACAGTCGATTGTAATTTGTATTCAACCCAAATTCTGCCGGTGTAGGTACTTCAACAATCATTACTTTAATATAAAGCAAGGGAGTTATTTAGTTACTTTAAACTATGGGTTGCCATATTTTGCTAGTATACAATTTTTTTTTATTCTTTAACTTTTTGGAGGCTTTTGTCCTTTTGGACATATCCAAGTATACAATTTAGATTTTAAACAAAAGCGTCACAATACTCGTAGGTATGTATAATATGCCGTGCAGAGTACAGACATGAAAGCCTCCAGCATAATAGGTATCTTTTGTGTATCAGAGAACAAATCAAAAAGAATAAGAAGTCATAATTTAAAAAATTAAAAAACACGACTGCCCTGCCCAAAAACGAACTATAAAGTTAAAAATCTAAATTAATCTAGTTATTTTTATTAAATGATATTTTTTTTTGAATCACTGGATATTGAACTATCGTGTTATATATTTTTGGAATCTACTCATCATTTTCTAGATGATGATTACATAGTTAATCTTTTATTCGAATATTTTTTTCAACTTTAGTCTTTAATTCGGGACCATGGTCACCCCAACAATTTTTTTTTAAATTTTACTAGCCTATGTCACCCGGAATAAGCTAGAGATTCTAACGATATCTCATTTATCAAAATCGCTTCAGGCGTATAGAAATTATGGTGGAATATACAAACTCAGATACATACATAAATACATACATACTAACATGAACCCTGAAAACAATATACTCGTTTTTTCAGGCAGTCGTATAAAAACAACCCTGGAATCTTACTCACATTTTTATGAAATGATATTTGTGAATCTCTGGATAATGAACTATAGGGTTATACATTTTTGGAATCTACCCATCATTTTCTAGATGATGATTATATACTTACTATACTAAAGAAAGTTAGTAGAAAGATAAACTAGTATCTTTTATTAGAATATTTTTTTCAACTTTAGTCTTTAATTCGGGACCATGGTCACACCATCAATTTTTTTTTAAATTTTATAGCCTATGTCACCCGGAATAAGCTAGGGATTCTAACGATATCTCATTTATCAAAATTAATTTTTATACTCCTTTTTTCAAGCAGTCGTATAAAAACAACCCAAATGCTACTATGAACCCAAATGCTACTGAATATTAGAGAATTAAATATAAGTAAAATACAGAAGCAGTTTATGAAATTGCACTAATTTATTATTCCCAAAACGATTACAAAATTGAACGAAGTCCCAAGCAGTCCCGAGTGAAGCGGGTTTTTATTTGAATACCTACAATTAACATGAAATATTTTAAAGCGGCCCGTAGGCGGTTTGTATAATTTGCAGGTAGGAAATGCTTTCTACGTTGATTTTGTACCTTATGTCGAGAGCTGTAAGGTTGTTAATGCCTTTGTATTGACGGAGTCCTCATTAATTAACTCGCAAACGCCTTTAATGGTAAGTAGCATTTCATATGAATGTGTTATCAGCGTCTAGTTTTTTTTGCTTGCTTCGCTTTCTTTTGGCGCAATCTCTCTACAAAGTTATAAATAACTAGCGAATTTCCGCGACTTCGTCTGCGTGTCGGATAAAAAGTAAGTAGTCTATGTGTTATTCCTGACTATAATCTATCTCTGTGCCAGATTTCATTCAGATCCGTTCAGCCGTTCTGGCGCGATTGAGTAAGAAACATTCATCCATCTAATCCATCCAAACTTTCGCATTTCAAATATTTGTATGAACATTATGTAGATAATCAAGTCATGTTCTTTTACAGACCTTCACTTTTCATTATATCTAGCTACTCCAAGTAAGGTTAGCCAGAGATGGAAATGCTTGCTTTAGTTGCAGGCGATGCGACCATCATTGTGACATGAATTCATTTATCTTTGTACTAGTGGTCGCCCGCGACTTCGTCCGCGTACAATTTCTGATTTCTTATGAGATTTTCCCGCTGCAAAAGGCCTATCTATAGCAGCTATGCAGCATCGGCAGGTTTTAATACGCCTGAAAAAAGGAGTATATTGTTTTCAGGGTTCATATATGTATGTATATATGTATGTATGTATGTATGTATGTATGTATGTATGTATGTATGTATGTATGTATGTATGTGAGTTTGTATATTCCACCATAACTTCTATACGCCTGAACCGCTTTTGATAAATGAGGTATCGTTAGAATCCCTAGCTTATTCCGGGTGACATAGGCTGGTAATTTTTTTTAAAAAATTGATGGGGTGACCATGGTCCCGCATTAAAGACCAAAATTGAAAAAAAAATCTAGAAAATGATGAGTAGATTCCAAAAATATATAACACTATAGTTCAATATTTAGTGATTCACAAAAAAATATCATTTAATAAAAAATGTGTTTAAGATTCCAAAGGCTATATATGCAAATCGCTTCTTATGGAAGTAAACTCCAAAAATAATATGGCAGGGCAGTCGTATTTTTTAATTCGTTAAATTATTTTTTATTAAGTATTTAAGACTTAATAGTCAAGTCCTTAATTAACAAACTCTTAATTCAAAAACTTATAACTATCATGCAAGCTTTCAACCCATATTTCACGCCGTTTGGGGTGGATAATCGTAAAATTGCTTATGCAGTTTATTATTAATTAAAATGTAATAACCTAAATCCTGATTTTCAAGTCTCTAACTACATAAACATAGGACTTGCATACAAATTTTCAACCCTCATTTCACCCTCTGTGGGGTAGATTTTCGTAAAATTGCTTATGCAGTTTATTATTACTTAAAACTATTAACCTTTATGCCGATTTTCAAGTATCTAACTTCAAAAACTTAGAACCCTCATGTAAGCTTCCAACCCCCATTTCACCCTTTTTGGGGTGAATTTTGTCAAAACCGTTTCTTAGCGGCCGTCTACACCATAGAATGAACCTATCTTCCAAATTTCAAGTCTGTTTGCTTTATAGTTCCTGAGATATCGTGATGAATCAGTGACCTTTCGCTTTTATATATATAGACTAGTGGGCCCGGCAGACGTTGTCCTGCCCTGAACCTAGAACCCGATTGCAGCGCCCCCTACCGGATCAAATTATGAATATAAACCAGCCCTGGATCCACTCAAAAATACTCAAAATATTCCATCCAAATCGGTCCAGCCGTTCTCGAGTTTTAGCGAGACAAACGAAAAGCAATTGATTTATATATATTTATGATTTCAGTCGATTGCAGTCTCGACACTGTAAGGTTCTACAAAGTTACAACGTTACAACCATAGTGTTTTAATGAAGCAATGCAGTGTCTCATTAGAATGTAGCTTTTTCAAGCTGTCTCGAAGCAGCATTGTTAGTAAGTGCAGCATTGATGTAGAATTTTAGTACCTAAGTGCAAGCACTCACTATGAGTGCATTTTGTGTTCTGGTATGAACGTGCGATAAGATTTACACCTCATCCATGCAAATGGGAAATACCAGTCAGCTCAAAACTCAAATAATGGCGTTAAATGAAATGAAATGATGAAATGAAATGAAATGAAATGAAATGATTTATTTATTTCATGTAGGACAACTTGTGTCACTTATGAAACGTTAAGACTCTACCACGTTGATGCTGATGTACCCGACATTTGTGAGTTCGAGACTAATGTGTAGAAAGAACTTATTGGTCGTACGACAATTATTAGAGCCGATATCCATTTCCATAAATGGGTATTTGACAACTATTGTCAAATCAGCAACTTTTTTTTCAAATGTCGGATTCTTTTTCATACGGCTTTTGTATGAAATTTTAAGTTGTGACGTCATCAAGGTTTGACACAATATTTTTTAAGTCGAAGGACAACTATTATTACAGCCAATATCCATTACCTTAATTGTGTATTTGACAACTAGTCAAATCAGCAACTTTTTTTTCAAACGTCGGATTTTTTCATACGGATTTTGTATGTAAGTTGTGACGTCATCAAAGTTTGACGCAATTTTTTTAGTTTAATCGATAGTTTTAAATGGTTATTACTAATAAAACTAGCAGGGGACGTGGATATTACGATTTTTGGGAAATTCTTTATTTAATAACCACTAAAAATTATTTATTCCACTCGTAGTCAAATACCCAATTATACTTAGTTTGGTGAGATCAGCTGCTGTCTTCTATCAATC
This sequence comes from Erebia palarica, assembly GCA_964035005.1. Lineage (NCBI taxonomy): Eukaryota > Metazoa > Arthropoda > Insecta > Lepidoptera > Nymphalidae > Erebia > Erebia palarica. Next base: position 26,840,280 of record OZ035994.1, read on the forward strand.
ATTGATGTTTTATATTACGAGTAGTAGGAGAGACGGGGATTATAGAATTACATATTCATTCGCTATTTTTTTTTGTTTTATTCTGGACATAGGTACAATTTTGGTAAGAACCACCAAACGTCAAACCCATTGTCCCACCACCTTCCTTATCCACCGGTTTCCTGATCACCGGTCAGTGGTCCAGCGGGCTCGAGGTTGTAGAGTAGGTACACTAACTTCTAAAAATACTTCAAAGTAATAACTTTCGAACGGCTTTTTCAACTACGAATTGTGTTTTTACTTACGACTTTGTGTTCATTCGACGGCCCGAATGTTAAATACATTAGTGAAATTAGAATAATCCGCGGGGGCATTACAAGTTTTAATTGCTCCAGCCGCGCGGAGGGGGAGGGGGTACAGACAGGAGGGGGAGAGGGGGATGTAATTCTAAGAGCAGTTATTACGTCGACGCGAAACTAATTTACGAGCAGCTTCCCCTTGCGTTAATGTTGTTTCGAATCTCCTTTACAGGGCTCCTTCATGAGACTTGAATGCGAACTTTTATGTCGCGGTCCGTGCTTGTATGGCCTGTAACTATATTCACTATTCGCATGTTAATGGGGACGGAGAGAGAGACCTCCCTCGACAAGGGTAATAGTAACTGGTGTGGATTTACTGCGTATGTCCAATTGTGGTTGGGGTAGGTTGGTAATTGGTAATACTACTAACTACTAAGGTATAATTTGAGCTCAAATTATCACTATTATCTCTTCCTGAATAGATTTTCAGATATTCTAGTCTAACGAAGCCTGCGCGGATAAGGAAGACCAAGAAGGTACCGAGTACCGACTTCATTTGTACCCACTACTCAATAAAAAATATATTATGTGATGCTAAAAAACGTAGCCCGTTTATGCGGGCATAAGTACATTAAGTTATAATTTGTTATTTATAGCCCGTATTTACATAATTTTAATATTTGATACACCTTTTGATTGGCTAATACTTAACCAAAAAATAATAATTGGGTAGGTAATTCTATGAACTCGATGGTATAGTTTCCTATAGGATAGGCATAGTTCTATAGTTTATAAAAACTTAATAGGTATAATAACAAAGGATGCGAAAACAACAAAAGCATTATCTATAACGGCTCTCTCACAAGCTCTTTTTAAACGTCAATTAAAACATTAAAGATCATTTAGGTTTATCGATTCTGATCATAATGACGGGTATAGCACTCCTATCTCTCGATTCCTGAAAGTCGATGAGTTGAAGCGATAACAAAAGCAGAACAAAAGAGCTAGTAATTATGCTGTAGCAGAGAAAGGCGGGTAAGTGGACGTCAATTATGCACTAACTGTAGAGCACACGGACCCTGAGTCATCTCGTCCGCCATTAATTGATTTTGCGACTGCCAGCCAAAGGGTACCTACGAGCTGATATTTGAGGCAGAAACGATCCTTTAAACGACCTGCCTGTGTTGTGCGTGCTGTGTTAACGTGGGAGGTTTTGTTTTTTTTAGTATTTTTTTTTAGTATCCAGATGATACCTCTGACGTGGTCAGAGCTCTTGTTCTTTTTTAATTTTTTTCATTATATTTGTAATATTTGTAAGTTATATTTCATTTATAATATTTATTGTGTTCCGTACTAAGATTATAAGACTGCCAGCCAAAGGGTATGTACGAGCTGATATTTGAGGCTGATATTTAACGTGGAAGGTGTTTTTTTTTAGTATTCAGATGATACCTCTGACGTGGTCATAGCCCTTGTTCTTTTTTAATTATTTCATTGTTTACATTTCATTTAATTTCTTAAGTTATATCTCAGTTATCATATTTATTGTATTCCTGACTAAGTTTTTAGGACTGCCAGCCAAAGGGTACGTACGAGCTGATATTTAAGGCGGAAACGATCCTTTAGACAACCTGCCAGTGGTGTGCGTGCTGTGTTAGCGTGGGAGGTTTTGTTTTTTTTGTATTTTTTTTTAGTATTCAGATGATACCTCTGACGTGGTCAGAGCCCTTGTTCTTTTCAAATTTTTTCATTATATTTGTAATATTTGTAAGTTATATTTCATTTATAATATTTATTGTGTTCCGTACTAAGATTATAAGACTGCCAGCCAAAGGGTATGTACGAGCTGATATTTGAGGCTGATATTTAACGTGGAAGGTGTTTTTTTTTAGTATTCAGATGACACCTCTGACGTGGTCAGAGCCCTTGTTCTTTTTAAATTATTTCATTGTTTACATTTCATTTAATTTCTTAGGTTATATTTCATTTATCATATTTATTGTATTCCTGACTAAGTTTTTAGGACTGCCAGGCCAGCCAAAGGGTACGTACGAGCTGATATTTGAGGCAGAAACGATCTTTTAGACGACCTGCCAGTGTTGTGTGTGGTGTCTTAACGTGGGAGTTTTTTTTTAGTATTCAGATGATACCTCTGACGTGGTCAGAGCCCTTGTTCTTTTTTATTTTTTTCATTGTTTACATTTCATTTAATAATTTATTAAGTTATATTTGTAATATTTGTAAGTTATATTTCATTTATCATATTTATTGTATTCCGTACTAAGATTTTAGGACTGCCAGCCAAAGGGTACGTACGAGCTGACATTTGAGGCGGAAACAATCCTTTAGACGACCTGCCAGTGTTGTGCGTGCTGTGTAAACGTGGAAGGTCCCGGGTTCGACCCGTGGCAGGGTCAATTGGGGTATTTATTATTTCTGAATTTGTTCTGGTCTGGTCTGGTGGGGGGCTTCGGCCGTGGCTAGTTACCACCCTACCGGCAAAGACGTACCGCTATGCGATTTAGCGTTCCGGTACGATGCCGTGTAGTTGAAGAAACCGACTAGGGGTATGGCTTTAATATAACTGCCATATCCCTAACAGGTTTGCCCTCTACTATCTTAAACTGCATCATCGCTTACCATCAGGTGAGATCATAGTCAAGAGCTAATTTGTAGTGGAATTTAAAAAGAATGTGGTACTAAAATCTTAAATGAAAAATTTGAAAATTGAATAAATTGATGAGCCCGTATGGACACAAAGGGTCAAAGGTTGATAATGGCACTGGATGACAGTGGATATCAGCTGGTAATGGATAATACGGGGTAAAATTGTGGCCTCACAAGTGACAGTGCAGTATTAGACGATCCCCGCTATATAAATAGAAAGATAGATAACAAAATCCCTGTGAAGATCTATGCAGGAGACTTTCGTTTAGTCGTGGACTTCTATCGGTAGAGACGTCGACAGACCTCTTGCCTACAGAAATAACGGATACACTTTATGTAATTAATACGTTACGTTGTAATACCTAGTAAATAAACAAGCAAAAACATATTTAGCTAGTTATCTGGTATCTATTATGTCCAATTAATCTTTACCAACCAATTATATTTACCAACTCCAGCATTTACCAACCACTAATAGTTATGTTTACATGTATTGGTTTGAAATACAAAATCATACATTACATTACATTTAATTTTGTAACGTTTCCCTGGCGCTAGAGACCGTTTTATCCGTTCGTATGTTCCTGAAGTCCCTGCCATTCAGAGTTGAGCTGGCATTAAGAGCTATAACGAAGAAAGGCCGTAAAGCAACACAAATGAAATATAAGGGCGGCTGTAAAAGGAAAGGTAAACAACTTTATTGGCAGCTGTTACTTTAATTCGGCCTCTGGAAGAGGTCATTAAGGTGTACGAGTATGAGGCTCAATGGGCTCTAACGGCTTACAATGGCGCTTTTAATTGTTACTGTTTCGCTAGGATTTTTTAAATGCTGTAAATTATTCTCTTTATTTTACAAAATAGACCGCTTGGAAAAAATAATCGGTACAATGCTTTGTCGGCACAATTTAGTACAAAACTGTAAAGCGCTTGACTATTGACTATACAGCTATACTCATCTGTATTGGTGTCTAGTGAAAGGATTAAATGCAGCTGACTACTACTACAATAATTTCATAATGAGAATTTAAAATTTTATTTAGGTTTAAAGATGTTTTATTTTCCCCAAAAAAGAACAAAGTTCACTTATATAAGAAACGTACAACTAATATTATAATGGTTAAAAATGAATGCTTAGAGTAACAAGGTGACCTATATTTGGTCACACAACTTTGTTGCTTTAACTATTTTGATAGTCTTTTATACTAAATATTGTGATCAAATAAACAACGTTTTCTTTCTTTTCTTTCTTTCTTTCTACATACTAATCTTATTATTACACTTAACTCTGAAAAATGCTTAAGTAATTTTTATTTTAATCTTAATAATTTTCATCGTCCGATCAGAGAGCATGGTTTTAAATTTAATTGTTGCTTGATAAATGATAGCTATAAATAAATTAGTAAATGACTGATATAAATGTCACTGTCACTGTTAATTAACTACTGTGTTATAACTCAATGCTTTTTGATCCAATACATTAACTTCCAATAATTAAGCTTAACTAAAATAAATGGTTTCTTTACATTTAATGGTTTCTTTAGCTTCCCTGTGATGTTTTTGTTTACCGGAACGCGGCGTACGAATAAATTATGCTCAATGCTTCTTAGAAATCCCTAGGGTAGTCGCGTTTGGTTGGAACACGGCCTAAACCGACGTCTGAATGTTTTTCGTATCGCCATCTCACGTATTTCTCAGAAATATTCTTTTTTTTTATTTCTGTTTCCACCGAGTTTCTTGCTAGTTCTTCTCGGTAGGAATGGAAGTCCGAACCAGTGGTAGATTCATTGGACGATTCAAAAACTTTTAATAAGTTTATTTGAATAAAAATAATTGGCAGTCACAGGGACTGCCGATAAAAGTGAAAGCGAACATAATTTTTTTTTTATAAATAGAGAAAAATATATTATCCTTAACACTAAGGCTTTAAAGTTTAATTACGAATGTAGTATATTTATAGGTATTTAAGACCTTTTGTCTTCGTAACAACGCGATCATGTCGCTGTTTGCGAGCATGTCGGTGACGTGAATCCACAAGTTTACCCCCTACCACAAAGTGTTCAATGCGGCTAAAGAAGTTTTCACTTCAAAAATATGAGTTCAGAGAGAGTTCATATTATGCTTGTATTATTTTTCAAATTTTTTTAGTGCAGCACAGTTGTCTAGATGATAATGTAGGCATGAAAAATTGTGTTTATTTCTAGCAATAAGTAGACTTTTTCGTATGTAATTCTACATCCACCGGTAAGTCTTCAGGGGGCATACTACCATCGGCTCAAGCAGCATTGTTTAAATATTATTGACGTTCGTGTTGGAATTACAATCCTTATTTTAGGGACTCCAAGGTTCTTGACATAACACTGTCATTTTGAAGTAAAATTGCTTTAATCGATGGAAGTAACCCCCTAGTGCTAGTACGATGGTACTAAAATTTCGGCCTCACCATTAAGATTAATTTTTATCTCTCGTTAAGCCTCAACATTGGACCTATGTCTCTGCAAGCTTAAAATCTGAGCTTTCTACCGTAATAGTACCTACGGTAAATATAGTGAGAATTCTCACTCCACAAAGACAGTTTAAACTGTAACCGTGTTTTTAGTTGAAACACCTCTGTCCTCTATTTCTTTGTTAAATCTTCTTCTTCTTGCCCTTTTCCCACGTTATGTGGGGTCGGCACAACATGTTTTCTTCTTCCACTCACTTCTGTTATCCGTCAACCTCTTATTCACCCCTTTTATACGCATATCCTCTTTCACACAATCCATCCATCTTTTCTTTGGTCTCCCTCTACTCTTTTTTCCTTCCACATGCATATCTATCATTCTTCTCGTAATATGCCTTTCTTCCCTCCGCATTACATGCCCATACCATGCTAACCTATTACTCCTCATCTTTTCTATCACTGGCGCTACTTTCAAACTTCCCCTTATATATTCATTCTTAATCTTATCCATTCTAGTCACACCACACATCCATCTCAACACTCGCATTTCGGTCGCATGTACTTTTCTCTCATCCATCCCTTTCACCGCCCAACATTCTGAACCATATAATGCGACAGGTCTAACGACTGTCTTGTATATTTTCCCTTTTAGTTTCAGGGGCATTCGTGGGTCGCATATAACTCCTGAGACCTGTCGCCATTTCATCCATCCCGCATTCATTCTTTTGTTCACATCTCGTTCAATATTGCCGTCGTTTTGAAAGAGCGAACCGAGGTACCGGAAATCGGAACAGACCGGTAGGGATACACCATCTAAGGCAATTTCATAGAAACGAGAGGGGCCACCGAAGTCACAGAACAGATGCTCTGTCTTCGTTCGGCTAATCCTCAGGCCAACACTCTCCAATTTCTTTTGCCATTTTCCCAGTCTGCTCTGGACCTCGGAAGCCTCTTCCCCGACAAGTACAATGTCGTCAGCGAACATCATGCACCAGGGTGCCTGCTCCTGTATGTCTGATGTTAGAGCATCCATTACCAGGAGAAACAGATAAGGACTTAAAGCCGATCCCTGGTGCAAGCCCACTTTCACATTGAACCTATCTGTAACGCCAGCTTCTGACCGAACCCTTGTGCTCGCTTCTGCATACATCGCTTTCACAAGCCTCACATACGTCTCAGGTATTCTTTTCACTCTAATAGCCCACCACAGAACTTCTCGGGGAACTCTGTCGTATGCCTTTTCAAGATCGACAAACACCATATGCAAGTTTCTATGTGCACTCCTGTATTTCTCGCACAGTTGTCGAAGTGCAAATATTGCATCAGTCGTTCCTCGCCCCGGCATAAACCCAAATTGATTTTCTGTGATCTCACTCTCCTCTCTCATTCTTCTTTCTATCACTTTTTCCCAAATTTTCATGCTATGTGACATGAGCTTTATTCCTCGGTAGTTATTACAGTCCTGTACATCACCCTTGTTTTTGTAAATGGGCACCAGCGTACTGTTGCACCATTCTTCTGGGATCGCCTCCTCGAGTAACAACTTATTGAAGAATAAAGTCAGCCAACTCCATCCATCCGCTTTTAGAAACTTCCATACTTCAGCTGGTATACTATCTGGCCCTGTCGCTCTACCATTTTTCATACTCTGCACTGCCATTCTTACTTCATCTACACTCACCTCTTTCACGACACCCAAGTTGGGTGGTACATCGTCTAGCCCTCTGCTCCAGTCATTTTCTTCATTCATCAACCTTCTGAAATATTCCTTCCAACGTGCTTTTATTTCATCATCATTCATTAAAACCTTCCCATCATCACCTTTCATGCATTTGATATGTATGATATCCCTTGCATTCTTTTCTCTCGTTCTCGCTAGTCGGTACAAATCTTTTTGTCCTTGGGGGCTTTCTAGGGACTCATACAACTTTTCTTGGACATTTCCCCTCGCAAAAGCAACAACTTTCTTAGCTTTCCTTTTACTCTCCATATATACTTCCCTTTTATTCTGTTTTATCACGGTGTCACTATCACTCACACTTTTCCAATCTTTAAAAGCATCCTTCTTTTCTTTCAGAACTTTTTGTACATCCTCACTCCACCACCACGTGTCTTTATCTATCTTTCTTTTATTCTTTGTCACTCCAAATACATCCTTCGCTACAGTTCTCATACATGCAGCCATTTCATTCCAGCATTCATTTACCGACATCTTTTGAAAATCACCATTCATCTCAATCATTTTATCCACAACTTGCATTCGAAACTCTTTCGCGCATTCCTCTTTCTCTAACATATACCATTTTATTTTGGGCAGGGCTTTAGGCTTAGTTTTTAAAGTCTGGACCTTCATTTTTATTTCCATTAGTAATAATCTGTGTTGCGGTGCTAATGGTTCCCCTGGTATAACTTTACAGTCTTTAACTGTGTTAATGTTACTTCTTCTAATTAGAAAATAATCTATTTGGGTTCTGTGGAGGCTGCTTTTGTACGTTATTAAATGTTCATCCTGTTTTTCAAAAAATGTATTAACTATGGCCATGTCAAACGAGGATGCCACTTGCAGAAGTGTTTCCCCCTCTCTATTACAGGCCCCAAAGCCCCAACCACCATGCACTCTCTCAAAACTTGCATTCATTCTTCCGACATGACAGTTAAAGTCCCCTCCTACATAAATGTTTTCGTTTTGTGGGAGACCCATCATAACCATATCAAAATCCTCCCAAAACTTCTCTTTCGTAGCATCATCACATCCTACCTGTGGCGCATACACACTCAGAACGTTCACAACTAAGTTTTGTAGAATTAACTTAACAACTATAATCCGGTCATTCACTCTTGTTACATCCGTCACACATTTTTTCAGCTCATTATCTAATACAATTCCCACACCATTCTTCTTACCATCACTCCCACTGTAGTAAAATTTATATCCCGCTCCAATCTCTCTCGCTTTCGTACCCTTCCATCTCGTTTCTTGCAAACAGGCAACATTTATTCGTCTCCTTTCTAAAACATCTGCTAACTCTCTTCCTCTACCAGTCATCGTTCCTACATTCCAGCTTATCATTCTCATTCTTACCTCCCGGACTTGCTTCTTACGTTGCACCCGTCCCTGATGCAACAACCCTTGTCCATTTCTCACAGGTGCCGGGTGCTGCCCCTGCGCGTCGCCTCGGGGGTACGCCCTAACCTTGTCATACATACCTTTTTTACTTTTCATGTTGTAGGTGATTTGGCATATGGTTTTACGACCGGCCGCCTGCCTGACGTCAACCCTCCTTGGGAATGCTTTTGTTGGTGGTATACTTGTATAACCGCCACCTTTCGGTTCGATAGGGTTCGATTTGGTTGATATACCCTTTTTAATCACATAAATCCCTTAGTCGCCTTCTACGACATCCCCGGGAAGATATGGAGCGGTCCTAACTCCTATTCTTACACCGGGACCGCACGGTATCTATTTCTTTGTTAAATATAAAACGTATTTTGCACAAAAAGAATAAAAATAAAATAAAGTTTACCTATTATGCTCTTCTTATAGCATGGTCTGTAGACTTTCTACCTAGGTGCCAAAGTGGAATGGAGTCTCGCCAATTTAATCTCCTAATAATATTGATTTCGACCATAGACTGGAGTTATATTTTTCAATTATAAATTAATAAGCAATAATAAAACCAATTTTTTGTACACATCAGATGTAATTAAGTACTGAAAGACTGGCGTGGAATGAGGCATGGGTATTCAATCCTAAGTAAAATCTCACGATAGGCTCGTTCCAACGGATTTTTTACACCGTCATACTATTTAAGAAGTGTTTGAGCAGACATTGTTTAAGACAGTCTTATAGCTGATGCAGAACTATGCAGTGAAATTTTTTATAAATAAATAATTTTTTTATTCATATAGGGGCCCATAATACAAAATACAGAATATAAAAATAAAAAAAAAATTAAAATATAGAATTAAAATTCTGAGTCTGGTGCACTTTCAACCAGTGTTTAAAAAACACGTTGTCAGTTTTTATTTATCTTCTTCCTTAGGTGTCAGATCTAAATATGATTAAAAATACATTAATTATGTACATACTTACTTATGTCTTGTATATAAGTGTATTAGTTTTATATTAGTAGTATTAGTATTAGTAGGATTAGTATTAGTAGTATTAGGTAGTATTAGTTTTATCATGTAATTCTAGCCTATTTGTTTCAATCACAAACTCAAATCTTTTTATTCAAGTAGACTTTGAGAAGTGCTTTTGAATCGTCGAGTGGATCTACCAAATCGGAATGACATTCCTTTTTGTTTATATATTTGTTGCATATTTCAACGGTGGCCTTTCCTATGTCTATGGAATATACCTACTCAATTCCTTTAAAGTCAACTCTGTAAGTAGCTGTAGGGCTTTCTCGTTTTAATCACACAGTAAGTAACACAGTATCAGTGTAGAGAAATACCAAATGTAATGTATGATTTTTATCCAACTTCCAATAAAGAAGGTTCTCAATAATTCTTCAATATTTTTGCTTTGTAGTAAGTCTGCGCTGCCACTTTCGTTCTTTATCGAAAGCCACACCGAAGTCACGATTGAAGACGTATTAGGGGCATTGAAACACCATCAAAGTTGTTTTTATCCCTTCCCGGTACTGGACAGGCTATTATTACTTAATGCGGCTTTGCCTGCGACCCACAATGCGCTGCAAGGCTTTACTGCGAGGATATAAAACTTTTAACGTGTTCTTATGTTACTTTTGACAGTAATTCTTACCTATAAGTATAGTTACTATCGAGATAAAAAGAAATGGAAATCCACTTATTAAGCTGAGATAGGATCTACAAACAAAGAAAATGAATCCTTGTGTTCTCTCCCTAAAAAAGCTTTTACATTTATTTAACTCATCAGTGGAAAGTTTTCAGCTGGTCTAGAATCTAGATACTTGGCCTGGTTGCTTGATACGGCTAATGCCAAGAGGTAACACGAAGGGAGAAAACCTATGAAAAAATTCAAATAATGTAATTTATAATATAGTTTTAGCACTAGAAGTCCTTTACTAAGAAAACCTTTCGTTTTGTAGCAAGAGGTTCCGGTTCTTTTATTTGCAAAAAAACATGTTTTTACAAAAGTTGGAAAACAGAATAAAGCAGACAATGCTTCGCCTTAGCAATACAGGCACGAAAAAAAATAAACATATAACAATACTAGCTGATGATTGAGGTTTATCGGTTCCCGCGGGAACTCTTTAATTTTCCGGGATAATAAGTAGCCTATTGTGTTATTCCAGAATCCAGACTATAATCCATCTCTGTGCCTTTAATCCAATCTTCAAAGTTCAGCCGTTCTGGCGTGATTGAGTAACAAATATCTATCCAAACTTTAGTTAGCATTTATAATATTACTAGAGGTCGCCCGCGACTTTGACCGCGTTCAATTTCTGATTTCCTATGAGATTTTCCCGCTGCAAAAAGCCTAGGTACATATAGCGGCTAAAACTAATATATAATAACCTTAATGCCGATTTTAAAAACTTATAACCTACATGCAAGCTTCCAACCCCAATTTCACACCCTTTAGGGTGAATTTTCGTAAAATTGATTACATGGGTTTTTATTATTTATAACCATTAACTTAATTGCCAATTTTCATGTCTCTAACTTCAAAAACAAAGGACTTATATACAAACTTCCAACCCCCATTTCAACCCCTTAGGGGTGAATTTTCTCAAAACGGTTTCTTAGCTGACGTCTACACCATAGAAGGAACCTATCTTCCAAATTTCAAGTCTGTATGCTTTATAGTTCCTGAGATCTCGTGATGAATCAGTGAGTGATTAAGTGGCCTACCTATCTTCCTATGTACCTACCTATCTATGCTTGAAATAGGCATGTTGTTTCCAGTTAAAGTACAAGGGAAACCGGCATTTAATTGTATATTGTTTACAAAGGATATCCTGGGGCGGGCGGGTGGTTTGGGGCGGGGGTAGTCCCGGTGTAAGGGCACATCAAAGGGCGCTGTCCTGAATGCCGGCTTAGTTTTGTTTACGACATGTCATTATGCTCACAAGTGCTTTATTACAAGCTATTTCCCTCACATTATGCACCCCGCTGGCAGACTTCGCTTACTTTGTAAGTTTAAATCTTTTATAGCCTAGTATTTCTATGCCTATATCAAATCAATTAAATCAAATGTTTTCTTTTTTCTAATAAACCTTTAGAAGTTGCTTTTGATACGTCGAGTAAATCTACCGCTGCAGTGCTTTGGAATGAAATTCCTACCAAGAAGAGCCAGCAAGAAACTCGGCGGTTGCTCTTTTTAAAAAGTCTAAGATTACAATTAAAAAAAAAATGCCTCTTCATTCTTCAAATTGTTTACAAATAATGGAGAATATAACTAGAAAATAAGTGTACAAAATTAGGGATTATATTAAAAAATATTAGAACTAGAACTAGTTTTATATTAGAACTAGTTTTAAGTGTGTATGAAGAACCCTTTTCAGGTCAAGGCCTCTTCCAGAGAAACCCATTTATCCTATCTTTGGCTATGGTCATCCAGTTCGGTCCCGCCACTTTTTTGATGTCATCATCCCAGAGATAATGCGGCCTACCTCTACCACGTGTACCTTTTGGGCCAGGCCAACTCTTTACTGTGATTGTCCATCGTTTGTCAGTGAGTCTAGCAACATGGCCAGCCCATTTCCGTTTAGATTTTAGTGTCTAGGGCATCTATTATTTTGGTCTGCTGTCTGATGACGGAATGGCGGATTTTATGATTACAATTACAATGATTAAAGTGAAGATACATAAGTAACTGCAGTCCCAAGCATGGCTGGAGGGAGTCAAATCCATGCTATTTTATCGTTTACTTATTCTTCAACAGTAGGTACAATAGGCTTTTTAAGGAGCATACTTTTAGTTTTAATGGACTTTTTAAACTTGTGTAAAGGCTAATCTAAAATGGATTGGATGAATTGATTATAGCTAGTCTAAAATCCCTATCGGCACACTCAACTTCTCAAGCGACACGGTGTAAGAACGGTGCGCTAGTAAAAATAACAGATGAGTGGACATTACGTCTTTTGGGCTACTCTATAATTACTAAAGATTGATTTATTTGAATAGGTGATACTCACAATCGATGCACTAGAAACCGCCATAAGCTAGTAACAGCATCGTATCGTGTGCGCAAAGTGCAGAAATCCTTTGTGGGGTCGAGTGTACGCTTCTATATTATGGTTCCCAAAGAGTTTCTGGATTTGCCATTACATAGATTTAAAGACTGTGAAGCAGCATTTGTTAAGTCGAGGCTATTACACTATCGATGATTTTATTGATGACAAAGTTGCATGGAAGCAACCGGCCTCGCATCCAGTGACCCACGAGTCAGTGTAATACTTGTAACGTATGTGTTGTGTTGTCTACATATTGTAACCTTTTCTTTTCCATGAAAAGAGCAACTGCTGAGTTTCTTGCCGGCTCTTCTCAGTGGAAACAGTTTTCCGAACCGGTGGTAGAGTCTTAACGTTTCATAAGTGACACAAGTTGTCCTACATGAAATAAATAAATCATTTATTTTTATCATTTAGTTGTCAAATATCCAATTAGGTATCATATTGAGCACCACATTGAAACACGACACAAGTAAACGGTCAGTAATGTCCGCGCCTATATTCGCCACTCCCCTTCGTGATAGCTCGCCATAACATATTTCGTGCTGTTGCTGACGGCTGATTACACCATTGTGCTCTCCGACCAGCGGCGAGGGCTGATTGCCTGTTGATTGCAGAACCAATTCACACTGACGACCTGTCTGGCGCAGTTGTCAGCGCTATATTGGACAGAAGCAGGCGTTACTTTGCGAAAGTCCATGATAATGAAGGAACTATTAATTAATATTAATTCAATTGCTTAAATTTTTTTGTAATAATGACATACACATAAGACATGACATAGTAAACAGTTTGGATTTACACGGGGTCGCTCAAAAATCGATGCTGGTGTTGAGTTAATTCAAAATATACTCGAAGCCTGGGAGGAACTTCTTCACTTCAGGAAACAACTCTTGACGAAATAAACAATTCTCTCACTAAAGTGGTACAGTGGTTCGAACCTACTCCTCAATGGAAAAAAGACAAAGTGTATCAAATTTACATTACCTAATGTCAAACCATCTCGTGAAGATGGTCCGGTGTCGGAGTGAAACGTACGTTGACAATGATTTGGAAGATTTGTGTGGTGTGGTATTGTCCCTGGGGCAATGGTGAGCGCTATATTGGATAAAAGCAGGCGTTACTTTGCCAAAGTCCATGACAATGAAGGAACTAGAAGTTTAATTCGCTATAATGCGATGTTGATTCGACAATGCATGATCTCCTGAAGATGTTCCGGTGGTTGAGAATGATTTGGAAGATCTGTATGGTGTGGTATTGTTCTGTTGCGAATTGCTGGCTTACTGTGCGGTGAATATCGCAAGTTACACGCTGTTCTACATTGATTTGTATGCTGTGGCGGATATATGAATTTAACTTCTAGTTACTTCATAGTTGTCCTAACGTGGGAGGTCCTGGTTTCCCCCATACCTCTAACAGGTTAGCCCGCTACCATCTTGGAATGCATTTTCACAAGTACCATCAGGTGAACTCGTAGTCGATCAGGTAAGTATATCGAACTAGCGAATGTATGTATGTCTGTTTTTGATTCCCGCGGGAACTCTCTAATTTTCCGGGATAAAAAGTGCTATGGAATGTGCTATTCCAGACTATAATCTATCTCTGTGCCAAATTTCAGCCACATCCCTTCTGCTGTTGGGGCCTGATTGAGTAACAACATCCATACATCCATGCATCCAGACATCCATACATCCATCCAAACTTTCGCATTTATAATATTATATCGATATCGAATATAACTTTTATAACTTCCGAGTACTTCAAAGTTTTAATTAAACTTATGGGCTCTAGCACTCTCCCTCTCGTCCCGATTCCTTCGGATAGCTTTATAAATATTAGTTATATGTAAACCACTATTATATTAACCACTAGGCTATCACCGCTTCATAACAGTATTGTGTAGCAATAAAGAGTTCATCTAATTTTTTTTTTATTTTTATTTATTTGAACTACCAACAGAAGTAGTAGGTATACAAAATGTTGAATGGCTTAGGCACTAGGTAACAATTTATAGGTAGTTACATCATGCACATAGGGAAAGTCGTACATAATTGACACAAGTATACATTGGGGAAAGTATATATAGTGTTATCTATCTATCTGTCTATCAATTTACTATACACACAGTGGCGTGCCCAGGATTTGAAGCACAGTATATGGTAGTGGTAGATTCACTTGACGATTCAAAAGTACTTGTAAAAGTTTGAATAAAAACCATTTGAATTTGAATTTAAGTGTTCAAATCAGAGCGTTTCCGAGTGCCAGCGAGCGTAACAACAGCTCGTTACACGTTCACATAAAACTAAATAGAAAGCGTTGGTCGATTGTCGTTAAAAATCCAATCAAGCCGCGACGTATCCAGCGGTGGCCGTGTAATTATACACGAGGGCCGATTGTTAGGCTTCATTGAACGCTGTTATCGGGCACCAAACACTGGTCAGAATGCCGACGACCTCCGTGGCGCAGTGTGTAGCGCTGTTGTCTTGTGCGGAGGTCCCGGGTTCGATCCCCGGCAGGGTCGATTTGGGAATTTATAATGTCTGAATAGGCATGATGACTGATTTTGAGAAATGGTCAGATTATGTTCGGAAGTATCTACTATTTCGAGAAAATATTTTATTTCTGCAGAAAAATAAGGTTTGGTAGATAAAATTGGCATTTGAAATTTAAATTTTAAAATTCGCGCCAAAACGCCCGCCGGTGTCATGGCGTCGTTTGTGACGTCACTATTGTTTTTACCAATATACTATGTGCAGTGTGCAGTAAGCAATAGTGCGATTATCAAAGCTCGAAAACAAACAAATGTGACGTCATTCGCTTCTTGGCGTTTAATCCAATATGGCGGATTGCTCTATTTAATAGTTTTATTTTATCAAAATAAATAGCAATCTCATTCGAAATAGAAAAATAAATACGATTTTTATAATCCATGAATCCTATTTCATTAGATAAATTCATATTTTCATTGATTCTTGGTTACTGTCATCATGCCTATTGTCTCTGGTCTGTTTCGGTGGGCATCGACAAAGACGTGTAGCCAAATAATTTAGCGTTCCAGTACGGTTTCAGTACGATTCCGTGTAGGAACCGATTAGGGGTTCAGCTTTAATAAAATATAACACTTGAAAATCCAAACTAGAATATTCTAGTTAGGATTTTCACTCGATATTTTACAACAATGCCAATAATAGTAGCGCAGTTTCCGTACACAGGATATAACTATCTGAAAACCTCCGTATGTAGCGCGGTTGTCTTATCGTGCGGAGGTCCCGGGTTCGATGCCCGGCAGGGTCAATTTGGGAATTAAAAATTTCTGAATTTTCCCTGGTCTGACCTGGTGGGAGGCTTCGGCCGTGGCCAGTTACCACCCTACCGGCAAAGACGTGCCGCCAAGCGATTAAGCGTTCCGGTAAGCGTCCGTGTAGAAATCGAATAGAGGTATGAATTTAATGTAACAGCCATGCCCCTAACAGGTTAGCCCGCTATCACCTTAGACCGCATCATCACTTACCATCAGGTGAGATCGCAGTTAACCAGGGTATAACTTGTAGTGGATTAAAAAAATAAAATTAAATCCGTCCACCGTCGCGTTTTTAAAAAATCTCATACATGCAATAACTAATGGGCCGCATTGTGCTACTACCCTCATAATCCGGCTGTAATTGCCCCGGGGGAGGCAGCGCACGATACGTCGGAATTAACCCCGCGACCCATTTGTATGCGTCCCAACACCCCCTGCGCTATATCGTGTCCGTGACTCGGATCTAGGGGGTTAACCATCGCTCAAAGTAGTATTATTACAAAACGACAGTTTTATGTCCCACCTTAACGTCCCTAAAATAAGGATTATAATTCTAAAACACGAATCCCAACAATATTGAAACAAAGCAGCTTTACGCGATGGCAGTATGCCCACAGAATCATTTGCCTCATTTAAATACCTCTCGAGCCAGGGACCCCGCATGAGATCACTTTTTTTAATTGCCCGCTGGGAATCCGGAGCCGTAAAGGATTTCATAAGAAAAATAATTAAATTAATTTAAATCACCGGCGAAAGCCCCTAGAAGCATATAATTATTTTGAAACTAATTCATTAAAATAATCCTTACAAGGAGTCCTAACTCCAAACTCAATAGCTGCTATTTTACAATAGATAAACCAAGTAATTATTAAAAATTTAAAAAACACGACGGCCCTGCCAAAAAACTAGTTAAATTAGAATCTTATCACATTTTTATTAAATTATATTTTTTGTGAATCACTGGATATTGAACTGTAGTGTTATATATTTTTTGAATCTAATCGTCATTTTCTAGATGATGATTAGGTAGTTAATCTTATATTCGTGTTTTTTTTCAGCTTTAGTCTTTAATGCGGGACCATGGTCACCCCATATTTTTAAATTTTACTAGCCTATGTCACCCGGAATAAGCTAGGGATTTTAACGATACCTCATTTATCAAAATCGGTTCAGGCGTATAGAAGTTATGGTGGAATATACAAACTCACATACATACATAACCTCATACATACATGAACCCTGAAAATAATATACTCCTTTTTTCAGGGAGTCGTTTAATAAAATTGATATAATTATGACATATTTTTCATTGTTTCGGAGTACCTTTAAAATTGATTGGAAACGATTCCATTGACATTTGACAGATCATGCTGCGTGATTGAACCACATACATTGGGAATTGAATTGAATAGAATTGGATATTTGACAACTAGTCAAATCAGCAACCTTTTCTTCAAACGTCAAAACGCGTGATCAGTATGGATTTTGTATTTAAGTTGTGACGTCATCAAAGTTCGACGCACTTTTTTACTTTAATCGATTGTTTAAAATGGTTATTCAAAATAAAACTAGCAGGGGACATGGATATTACGACTTTTGGGAAATCCTATATTATTAATCATTTAAAAATAATTTATCTCACTAGTAGTCAAATACCCAATTACATGTGGATTTAACTTAGTCCCACGGCCATAAACTTATCCGACCGGGTGACAGCGTTGCTAATATCTATAAAAAATAAAATAAAGACAAAATTAAACACGCATAAAAATTAAATCCAATTTTGGCCACCGAGCCAGCATATCAATTCAAATCCCAAAATATTATGGTTCCGCAATTATGTAGGTATGTCCTGCAAATTCTTCTCGGTAGGAAAGGCACTACCTACAAAAAAAAAACAAAAAAAAAAATTTTACCTCTATGGGCAAAATATCTGTCACTAATGTGTACTCCATTAGTGACAGATATTTTGTTATACCTTAGGTTTCTATTTCATTAGTTCAGTTCATTCGGTATATTCTTATTTATGTATTTATTGATATGTCTATTATTATTATTTTGTTTATATTAGTTTATCAAGATATGTTATAATATATGGTATTGGTACTTTATTTAGCTATTAGAATTTAAGTTTATTATTATTTTTGAACCACCTCCCTTAATCTTCTTTTTCATTTTCTCCCTAACGTTAAAGTTGTCTGGAAGAGATCGCTGCTTAGCGATAAGACCGCCTTATTGTACCTACTTATAGTTGTTTTCTTGTTTGTAACATGTTGTTTTTGTATATTCGTGGTGTACAATAAAGTATATACATACATACATACATACATAAATTCACCTAGCTCTAAGAGTTTTAGAACCTATCATTTACTCATGACGGAAGTTCAAGACATTATTGTTATATTATTTATAGAACGGTCAATGTTTCGATCAATTCTGAAAGTAGGTATTATCTGTTCCCCCTTTCTACTATAAGTAATGGAAGGCTACGATTGAAAGTAACCAAACAATAATTTCATAAAATTGAACTCATTTTATGTCTCGAATAAACGTTTCCTTCATTCAACAGTAAAAAACTTTATCAACGACAATATAATTATAGATTTCAAACGTACTTTCTCATTGCAGCTATATACAGTGTGCAATAGAGTTTTACTGTCATATAAAATAATCACCGAGAAAAAAAACCGGCCAAGTGCGAGTCAGACTTGCATACAAAGGAGGATTCCGTGCCACTACATAAGTATTAAGTT
Source organism: Erebia palarica (assembly GCA_964035005.1). Lineage (NCBI taxonomy): Eukaryota > Metazoa > Arthropoda > Insecta > Lepidoptera > Nymphalidae > Erebia > Erebia palarica. The sequence goes on from OZ035994.1 coordinate 26,858,882, forward strand.
CCATAAGGTTTTGATTTATTGGCGAGTGTCAAAATATGTAAAATATGATGAAACGAATGAAATGAAATGCCCTTTTCGAATGAAAAGGTGGTTGACAGACAGTCAGAGAACCAGCCAAACCGACAGACGGACAAAGAAGTGATCCTATAAGGATTCCTTCTTGCCTCTTGAAGTACGGAACCCTAAAAGTAATAAAGCGAGCACTTTCATTGCACATAACACAATTACTGTAATTGTGTTTTACAACAGCTGATTGTCGCGTTTTTGCCACCAGTGAGGCTTGGAGTTGAACCACACAAAGAAGTCGGCATAATGAAAATATACCGTGGTCTGTAATTGGCGGTGGTCTTGGGATTGAAAGAAAGAAAAAACATTTATTTACCAGTCCTGCCACACATTTCTTTACCTCAATATGTGAGGTATGTTTCCACCACCACCAACAACAACAATGAGCTGGGGCCATACTGCCAACGCCTAAAGCAACACCTACTTAAGCAATATTACTAACAAGTCATAATTTAAAAAAATTAAAAATACGACTGCCCTGCCAAAAAAACTAAAAAGTAAAAAATCTAAATTATTTATATTTTTATTAAATGATATTTTTTTGAATCACTGGATATTGAACTATAGAGTTATATATTTTTGGAATCTACTCATCATTTTCTAGATGATGATTATATAGTTAATCTTAGTTTCGATTTTTTTTTCAATTTTGGTCTGTAATGCGTGATCATGGTCACCCCATATTTTTTTTTTAATTTACTAGCCCATGTCACCCGGAATAAGCTAGGGATTCTAACGACACCTCATTTATCAAAATCGGTTCAGGCGTATAGAAGTTATGGTGAAATATACAAACTCACATACATACATACATACATGAACACTGAAAACAATATACTCCTTTTTTCAGGCAGTCATATAAAAATGAGAGACAATTCTCTGAATTGACACGAAAGTCAATAACAATGGAACAACAAAGCTGTATAGTCTAGGCAATGGGGCGATCCGTTGTATGGAAACCCCCGCATTAAACCCTCAGTCGATGAAACTTCTTTGGGTTTTAGTATTGGATGATCCAAAACTTACAAAAAATATCCAACAAAAAAAACATCCGGAAGGTAGGTATTTATACCTAAAACTTAATATTAATGACAGAATATTTTCTCGATTCCTTTTTAAAATAATAGCAGGTAATATTTACCGTCAAAACGGAAATATCAAATGAAATAATCATGCAGAACATCGATATTTACCGATTTTATAACCGATTTGATGATGAAATCTAAATCTAAACTGCGTTTACGCGTTAATGTACCTTCTTGCTTTAACAATTAGGTATAGCATAAAAAAACCTCACTTCCTTTCTGATTTTTTGGTGGATATTTATAATATACGTTTAACTCATGATACTTTATCATACTATAAAGTATCATCACCTGAGGAATTATTGTTGGGGTCTACTAGCTTTATTGCCTAGATTAATAAGCGTTGGCAGTATGGGTGGGTCACGAAGTAATGCAGTTGCGGTTCCGTGCTGACCTCGAAGACAGGGGGAGGTTATAATAGTCCGTGTAAGTCGGACATGCCCTGCCGATAGGCATAGTCCGCAGGATTTTTTCCTCCCCGGAAGAAAAAAAAAAGTATCGGTGCTGAACTACCAAAGTGACAGAAGAGCCGGGACAACAGGAGTCATATTATGTGGCACATCGGAACAGGAGTCATATGTGGCACATCCCGAAATAGGATCGCCGAAGTTTTGCGTGGCTATAGCTAAACCTGGAGAATGACATAGGCTACTTTTTATCCCGGAAAATTAAGGAGTCCCACGGGAATTAAAAAAAACTTATTGCACGCGGTTGAAGTCGCGGGCATCAGCTAGTTTATAGTAATACTAGCTAATGCCCGCGATTACGTCTGCGTGAACTCCTTAATTTTCCGGGATAAAAAGTAGACCTATGTGCTATCCCAGACTATAATTTATCTCTGTGCCAAATTTCAGCCAGATCCGTTCAACTGTTGGGTACATCCACACATCCATACATCCATACGTACATACATCCATCCAAACTTTCGCATTTATAATATTATTATAGATTAGTACGACTGCAGATCATTAATTAATAACCCTTAATCAGTACTTATAAACGCGTTAAAGTTTGCAAAAGCGGTGATAACCCAAAGTCAAGTCAGACTGATTTTCTTCTCCATCTTAAAACAACAATAATGCTCTTTGTTTTGTTTTCAACAGATTTTAAAACTAGGGTTATATCTCTGCCTACGATTCAACAGCCCAATAAAAAATAGATAAAACGGTCACGATAAGGATAAACGTTATAACAACACCCGGAATGGAATCGTCTAATGGGATGGAATAGCCATAGGGGGCGGGGAAGACTCCGGGGGACGTCGGCTCTGAACTACAATAGTACAAATGCGAAATGGCATGTTACTATAAAAACCTTAGTTTAAAGTTAATGCAGCAAAATTCCTCACACAAATTCTGCGAAAACAAAATAGATATAATAAATAATAGTTCGGTTGAAGATTAATAGATAAAAGCCATAGAAATAATAGCAGTTGCCTATGGATAAAGAAAAACATTGTTACAAAAGCACAGGAGAACTTATGATATGTCAAATATCGATGGTATCCATGCTTATGTTGTCAATGCGAAAGTGGGTCTGTTTGTTACGCTTTCACGTCCCACCTAATCAACCGATTTTGATGAAATTTAGTATGGAGATAGGTTGCATCCCGGAGCAGGATATAGGCTACTTTATATTCCGGAAAATTTGAGTTTTTTTAAGAGATTATTTTTCGAGTCATAAGAGCCACTAGATGTCAAAGTTTTTAGAATTACGATACAATGCCGTGTAGAAACCGATTAGGGGTATGGGTTTAATATAACTGCCATGCCCCTAACAGGTTAGCCCGCTACCATCTTAGACCGCATCATCACTTACCATCAGGTGAGATCGCAGTCAAGGGCTAACTTGGAGTGGATAAAAAAAAAAATTAGAATTTATTTTTTCAAACAAAAAAATTTATTTAAAAAAAGTTTAGAAACAAAAGAGTAGGTATCTGCCTGCCTTCCTTATCACGCTATACTTATTTGCCATCTAAACTGAAATCCCTAGTTTACCCCTAAGTTTTTGTTCACAAACTTCCGTTTTCTTTTCCACTTTCGCACGCTAGCTCTAAAATTAAAATCGTTTTTACATGAAACGAATCCCGGACCCTCCAAACGAAAAATTATTAAGAGTTGGAACCCTCAGCCTCGTCATCTGCGCCCGACGGGTTTTAATAGAAAAAGCAAAACCGGCCACCGGAATAAATAAATTGCCTTTTATATTTGCTCTGCACTCGATCCCCCAAATTTTATCAGCCTTTTATCTAACTATTGAAGCGTGCATGGTAAAGTTTGTCGTTCTAAAGTGTTATGGTAAGTACGGTAACCCGTTGTTTGCTGATGCACGATAAGGGCTTACTGAGAAGGTCCATAATGACAAGCAAAAATAGAAACCCTGGTGTATTTTTTACTATTATGATAAGTTAGTTCTTGGGGTAAATACAAATTTTGTGCAGACTGGAATTCATTAGAATGTGACAGTGTATTATACGTTTTTGGTAACTACTTTAAAATCTATGAGGAGATGTTTGATGTCTCAATTTCATAACCAAAGAGATAAATAAAGAAGAATTATAGAGACGTAAATCATATGTGGGCGTTAAAGATTTACAGTGTAGTTTATATTAATAATAATATAACAAGCAACTTAAATAAAAACGTGCTTACTTATGGTTTAAATCAAAATAAATACATACTTATAATATATACATATTTATACTTTTATATAATAAAATTAGAAAAATATAAACACTCGCCAAGAAGGTCTCCGACCATCACATCGGAGGAAATAGTGGTTCCTCTTTAAACAGAGGATAAAAAAGAAAAAAAATCATAACCTAGGACTGTAGGAGTTGGTTATATAAATCCAATAATTAATTATCGATATACATACCTACTATCAATATATTAATCCACTAAAGTACTCTTTCCTTGAATCTCGACGAAATTATAGACTACATAACTCTTCATTGAGATAATAGAGATATTAATAATATGTCCGTAGGGGACCGCATATATAAATTTTTGAGCAACTCAGTCTTACATAAAGTCCAACAATATTCACAGGAACGCTATGCAAATGAGTGAGTTATGACGACCTCCGTGGCGCAGTGTGTAGCGCTGTTGTCTTAACGTGCGGAGGTCCCGGATTCGATCCTCGGCAGGGTCAATTTGGGAATTTATAATTTCTGAATTTTCCCTGGTCTGGCCTGGTGGGAGGCTTTGGCCGTGGCTCGATACCACCCTACAGACGTGCCGCCAAGCGATTTAGCGTTCCGGTGCAATGTCGTGTAGAAACCGCATAGGGGTTTGGGTTAAATATAACTGCCATGCCCCTAACAGGTTGACCCGCTACCATCTTAGACTGCATCTTCACTTACCATCAGGCGAGATCGCAGTCAAGGGATCGCAGACTTAAAAAAAAAAAAAAAACGCGCAAGGCTATATATACTCAGTACAACTTATCATAAATTGCTTTGCTATCACAAGCCTGCAGGTATGGCGTTCAATATTACCATTAATCAAAGTTGCACGGCGCATGTTTGGAACGCGTATCCGACATGGCTCAGCCGATTGTCTAAAACTCGCCGATCAAATCGTCAAAGTCCAGCGTGAAAGTAAAATAAACCATAACCCCGTTGAATCAGAGCTCAATTTCGTGTATCCATTGTCATCCGTTTATGACGTACATACCAAAACGTGTGAGAATGGATACACGAAATTGAGCTCTAATTCAATCCAGTTATGGTTTATTTTACTTTAACGATTGGATCGGCAGTTCTTACATAATCGCACCACAGATTGGCTGGCGTGTCAGTGTCAGAGTAATGCGATATTGGACGCACGGAAAATGTTCCGTGACGCCATAACATCTGCGCACGGCATGGACGCCGGTGGGTTCAACCCAATAGGGTGACATTCTGGGAGCGAACTGTGCGGCATACAATGGGACTTTAAAAATAAAGAGTTTTAAAAATAAAGAGTTAGAGAGATCGCAGGCAAGGGCTAACTTGTAGTGGATTTAATAAACAAAGAAGTTTATATAGAGATGTTGATTTTGGAGACTATCAAACTACTAGATGATGATTTTTATTCCCGCCAGGAACTTAAAAATAAGGAGTTTTAAAAATAATGAGTTAAAGGCGAGATAGCAGTCAAGGGGTAACTTGAAGAGGATTTAAAAAAAAAAGAAGTTTATATAGAGATGTTGATTTTGGAGACTATCAAACTACTAGATGATGATTTTTATACCCGCCAGGAACTTAAAAATAAAGAGTTAAAGGCGAGATAGCAGTCAAAGGCTTACTTGTAGTGGATTTAAAAAACAAAGAAGTTTATATAGAGATGTTGATTTTGGAGACTATCAAACTACTAGATGATGATTTTTATACCCGCCAGGAACTTAAAAATAAAGAGTTAAAGGCGAGATAGCAGTCAAAGGCTTACTTGTAGTGGATTTAAAAAACAAAGAAGTTTATATAGAGATGTTGATTTTGGAGACTATCAAACTACTAGAGCATGATTTTTATTCCCGCCAGGAACTTAAAAATAAGGAGTTTTAAAAATAAAGAATTAAAGGCGAGATCGTAGTCAAGGGCTAACTTGAAGAGGATAAAAAAAAAAAAAAGAAGTGTATATAGGATTTTGGAGACTATCAAACTACTAGATGATGATTTTTTTTCCCGCCGGGAACTGTGTTCTCAAAAAACCAAACCAAATCTTATCAAAATTGATTGAAAAGATGAGCCTGTCGTAGCAGACAGATTGACACACTTTTGCATTTATAATATCAGTATGGATGTAGAGTTATATTTTGGAAATGTTCAGAGGTAAAGAACAACCATTGCTTTATTATTGCTAAAATTTTACAAAAACTTTTACAGAACAGAAAATGATCGAGCAAATTATCAAACACCTTTATTTTCATGTGCGGCAACTTTTTTCCATTTATATCAATTAAAGACTTTAGGTACTATCCCGGTTTGAAAAACAGGTTCTGAGAAGAGCTGGCAGTGATCAACGTGTGAATTTGTTTAGAGATAACATACATATTAATTAATCAAATCGACAATAACATATATAATCAAAATAATTTCAATTATTTACGTGGAATAAAAAAAGTTTAAAAAAAAATTGCATAAACGGTATGAAAAAAACTATTATTATTTATTTTCCTAACGTCTATAGCACAATTTCTATAGCCATAGATTTCGTGATAATGACCGCTTCCAAAATTTCACCCTGTATACCACATGATTATATACAACCCACCATAGAAGCCACGAGCACGATAAAAGAAACAGTGCACGGAAATATAGCCTCAAAATTTAAAGGGATAAGAAGGAAATTTGAGTGCAGGGAAAATAAAATGTAACATTCGCTGTGCAGGGTACAATGTAATGTGCAGAGCGTTTCAATTCTTGGGCACAATGGCAACAGCCGGCGAGACAGGTCGGGACTCACAAAGGCTTATAGAGGAATAAAATTAAAAAAAAAACGCTTTTATCTCCGAATTTACGTTCAGCGGGCTGGTATTACGAGTTACTTGTCTGTCTGTGAAAGGCTCAAAAGTTTCATTTGCTGCGTCTTCTGAGACCCCGGTATCCTCGATGGCTCTTTTCATGTTGCGTCTTCGGGGTTTATTTAAAACAACTTTCAATTTATGGCTGCCTACTGCTTCTGCAAAGTCTTACTCAAAGTACTACTAAAATTATAGACAAACAGTATGTTCAACTGCTATAGCATACTTTAGCCAAATACACAGACACAAAACCTTTAAAAAATTTAATGGATTGACAACTGGTAATATAAGAAGCAATCGCAGTCTTTAAACCAATCCAAAGCTTTCTTGTAAGATGCATTTTTTATGTGTTTTTATGCCACTACATGTTGGCATTGATGCAGCCTACGATGGTAGCGGGCTAACCTGTTAGGGGTAAGACAGTTATATTGAACCCATACCTCTAATCGATTTCTACACGGCATCGTACCGGAACGCTTTATTACTTGGCGGCACGTCTTTGCCACGGCCGAAGCATCCCATCGGGACAGACCAGAGAAAATTCTGAAATTGTAAATTCCCAGGTACATCCGGCTGGGGATCGAACCCGGGACCTCCCGTTAAGACAGCAGCGTTCAAGTTGCGCTGATGCCTGAGTTTACCCAAATTTAAAAGAGCATGTGAAGTATATCCTGTAACATTTTTATTAAATGTTAGTACGAAAAATTCGTTAAGAACTGGTTATTTGGCATATGTGAGTAGTCAGTAGATGGTGTTTAGATAGTAACAGGGATCCTTGTGGTAACGCAGCCGGTGTTTTATCAACGATCTTAAATTTCACGGAGTGGATATTATTACTTTCTTCTAGCAAAAAAGGGATGTGAACAAAAAGGCATTATTTTAATGCGTCGCTCGAATCGAAATTTAATAAATGGTAGCAAAAAACTCAGCAGAGTAAAGTGTAATTCTATATTCCAGTTGTGACATTGTGTTACCAACAAAAAATATAAGCATTTTTCAGCTCAGAAAGAAGGAGGGGAAGAAAGATAGAAAAGTTGATCATATACCTACGAAGCAAGTCAAAAATCTTATCTAATACCAACGAATAAGGACGGTTACTTTATAGTCATTGTCCACTGATATTCTGTTCACTTAAACATGTATAGCAACTAAGTTATTTCTGTTATGTTTATGATAAACTACAATCTGTATATACATATTTAAATTGCCGTACATAAAGGTCTTGCGAAGTACATAAAATTATGTAAATGTACCGTTGGATCTCACACTGCCGCAATAAACAAATAGGGGCAGAATAATAATAAATGGGAAGGGACATACAGTTCAACAAAAAAATCGCATTTGTAATATTACTGAGGATTATTTTGTTAATAAACCATCCAAATGCTCGAAACCGTAGTCAAAAGATTGATTGTGCTAGGTTTCACATGAATCTTTTACCATCAAGGCCTTTAAAATGTAGTAAATAAAAAACCAGCATTCATGGTATTCGACAAAGACCCTCAAGGCTTGAATTTACCTGTCAGTGCTACGGGGCCTGGGAGGGGCCCAATCTATGGGCACGTAATACCATAATACTATGGGTGAATCGGAACCCTCATTTATGGGGCGATTGCCTATCAGCGTGACACTAATGGCGTAACACTTAATTCGTCTCGAGTGCTTTTTTTCTTTATTAATAAATTGGATTTTTTTTTCCAATATTTTCAAAAGTAAGTACCCATTTATTTTTAGCTTTATCGAGAGTCGGTGTATAGTTGTTAGGGTACTTAACAAATTCATTTACCATTTCATCCTCAATATTTACAGTATAACTAGTACCCACATCGTTCTAAGTTCATCTGAAAAAAGTTTCTATCAACAAGTCCTCGGAAGAGCTGATTACTACAAAGTGTCGTAGAATAGACATAAGTCTCAGCCTCTAGTCTCAAAGGCCACTAGATCATCTTTTGTTCCCTGAACCAGTGACGTGGGCACTATACTGCATGAAACAATAGTGATTCATAAATAGGTATATATTATTATAAATAATATGTAAAAGGGTGTCTGGGTTCTCATTCCAAAAGGTGTAAACACAATAGGCCTTTTTTTAATTACAAAAATCATTTCACGTTTTGCAGCAAAACTCGACAATAGAACGTTATGCAGTTGGATCCCTTTATACTTACAAAGTAAGCAAAGTATACAATGAAATGAAATGCTATCTATCGAATTGTAAAAACCTCTTCACTTCTACTGCCTCACTCAGACAGTCCCTTATTTCCTATTGAATAAAAATTTTAATTATAAAAATTCTTTCCAAAAAGCCGACTTCCAAAGCCACTGTAAATAAAAAAATATTTTGATTTCTACACACTATGTTGAAGTCGGGCGAGCCTGATGCGTTAACTTTGCTTATCTTTGTTATCCCGACTTTACACATTAAAATAAAAACAATACGCGTCGAATTGAGAACCTCCTCTTTTTTGGAAGTCAGTCAAAGATAAGTAAGTATATAGATATAGTAAATCCTTTAACCACCAACAACGATATTTTTTATCACCGACTTAAAATACCGGCAAAACCTCAGTAAATTTCACATCACTTTATATTTTATAGTAATCAAATAAGTGTTTAATCAAATCAGGTAATAGGTCTTAAATACTAGATGACTGTCGTAAGAGGGCTAAAGGATGAAGAAGAGTTTACCTATTCAATTGTGATCTGTGATAAGAACCGATGGAAATTTTGGTGTATTTTCTGCCATGTGAAGGAGTCAATAGGCATGTGATACATCTCTAGAAACAATCTAGACTTCATCATTGTTTCATTCTATACTTAACATATAAAAAATTGGATGGATGGATGGATTTATTACTCAATCACGCAAAAACGGCTGAACGTATCTGGATGAAATTTGGCATACAGATTATAATCTGGAATAAATAATATCTGACGAAGTCGCGGACATCAGCTAGTTTTCCATAAAACATAACTGTTGTCAAGCCTATCTTGTTAAATAGCACTTCGTGGAGCGTTCTGATATTGGTATTAAATAACAGTTACCAACAAAAGGCCGTCAATACTAGTTACTCTGCTCTAGATAGGCATTGGGGTCAGGGCGGCCGACGCGTCCACTTAGCATCACTTTGTGTTACCTGAATAACGATTACAGACAATGATTATATTGTATTTATCGCCTACCCCGGCTATATCTGAAAATACCTGAAAATAACACCGGGCTATATCTGAAAATAACACCGAAATATCCGAAAATCTTCTTGGGTGTCACAAATTTGATCACATAAAAATGGTTGGTATATGGTACCTGCCTCGTTGGTCCAGTGGTTAGCATGTTCCACTACAGATGACGAGGTTTCGGTTAATTATTAAAATTATTTGGGTTTTTCTGACAAAAATTCTCAACACTAGCCCGGGGTTAGGAAACCATGGTCCTGCGTCTGCCTCCGTCATCTCGGATTTTCCGTCGCTTCTGGCTATGAGAGTAAAGGAACAGAGAGCGCACTAGGTATAATATCCCCCGCGCAGATGGCAGTGGATCTCTGTGGAAATTGGCTGTCGTCCCGTAGCCAAAATTCGGTCGGGAGGACATTATTTTGCGTTTATCGTCGCAAGGGACACAGATAAGCCCTTTTTTCGAGACTATGAAAAATCTGGATAAAAATGCTCGAAAAATTCTCCGTCGCAAAAAATCTCCTCTGAATAGGTTATAGTCTTTTGTCCTGTCGTCTCACTGGCCCTATAGGTTTCCTGCTGAATGCCTGTCCCTTGTCACGTCTGCTTGCTGCGTTGAAATCGGGACTTTATAACACCTGCTGATAAAATCCTCAACCTAATCTTCTTTACTTCAATGATTCTAATAAACATTAAAGTGTTAACTTATCAAATCCGTACTAATATTGTAGCTGTACTATTATACATATATTCTGTACTTATGAATGCCAAATTATGTTTTTTTGTCTGTTACTTTTTCACGGCTCATAATTTGGTACAGAGATCGCTGATATCCCGGAGACAAATTTAGGCTACTTTTGAAACCGAAAACTTTTTAACTACTATTTATTCCTAAAAATTGAGAGGTTTCCATGGGAATCCAAAACTTATTCCACGCGGATGAAATTGCGGGCATCAGCATATTGATAAAACAATAGTGATAATGATGCTAGTTTTGCTGACGAAAATATCGTCCGCTGATTGATTGATTGATTCATTGGCTTCGAAATAGGGTTCTAACTTCTGATATTGTGGTATCAAGAGGTGTCGTATGACAACACAGATCTCTAAGTGTACGTTATTATATAAACATTATTCCACGACTAATCTAGTCACTAATCTAATAAAAAATGGCGACCTGTGATAATTTATTACAAAATATGCCAATTAAAAAAATATGTCACAAATAAAACATAATAAACCGTGTTATATTCAACACCTGTCCTTTTTTTCTGTAATCTGCCTATTGTTGTGAAGTAGCAACCTTTTCTATTTTTATTTTCTGGCAGCCCTACTCCAAAGTATAAGCACAGAATAGGTAATAGTACGTTGGTATAAGTACATTATTATACCTACGTATTTACTGTACGTGTAACATTGTAAGCGGATCTGATGATAATGACATATAATGCAGTCGTTAGTCTTCCTCTGCTGAACCACCAACTAGGCGGCAGTTATTTCCACTAGCATGTGCCGCTGTTAATGTAACTACCAACATTGGTAATGAACGAAGCTGACGGGCAATTTCTGTTAATAATTATTATTATAAGTACTTTTTTTTTACAGCCATAAAAATAACATAAAATAGAAAAGAAGCCGTCGGCGTCGGTCGTCATGAACCGATCGATCAGGCTTTTATTTGGGCCGACGCCGTAAATAAGTTATTTTTCATGTAACCTGCATTGAAAATGCGAGTTATGCTTGTTGAGCTACCCGAAACTAGTCAAGTTCAGACGAATACGTCATTCAGCGGGTAGAAAACTATCACTTTCGGTCCTAGGGTTTTCGATATTACAGGAGATATTATAGTGCATAAGATGACTGTGTGCACACACACAGGTGCACTCTCTGTTCCTTTATTCTCATAGCTCGATGGGTCGGAAAATCCGACGTCCGGAGAGAGATCAGGCGCAAGACCGACGGCTTTACGTGCTCTCCGAAGTACGGGGGTAAAATACGGCCAACTTCCTAACTCCGGGCTAGTACTGAGAATGTTTTATCAGAAAAACTTGTTTCAGCCCGACCCGGGAATCGAAGCCGGGACCTCGCCGGCGCAGTAGAACATGATAACTACTACACCAACGAGGAAAACTTGATAATGATAACGATTTACCAGCTAGCACAACATAATTATTGTATTGTAAATACACACAACATATTTTATTGTAAATATTTTTTGTAATGTACAGGTATACCTAAGTCTTAGTTTACCTGTAAAGATAGATTTAAGCTGGAATATAAATAAATAAATAATAATCTCGATCTTTCATCCCAGTATCCTGATCCATGTCTAGTATTATGGTCTGATTCAGATGTCTCGCCCCCTCCGCCGGCTAATCAGTTTCATTCACTCAAAGACGTCCTTGTATTGAAGTAACCTCATTCCATTCAGATACTCAGCTGCTATTTAGCTAGCGACTCTGACCGTTCCTTTGAAGATGCTTTCAATCTCTGATGTCTGTTTTTCGTTGGGCGTAATTAACATAAACATATTTTGCTTTGAATAAATCTATACTAATACTAGCTGATACCCGCGACCCGCGGTATGAAGAATAGATTCTAGCAGATTCTCAGACCTACTGAATATGCATATAAAATTTCATAAAAATTGGTCAAGCCGTTTCGGAGGAGTATGGTGTAACTAACATATATAAGAAGATTATAAATGTGAAAGTTTGGATGAACGCCACGCTATGTCTATAACACTAGAACGGCTGAAAGAATCTGGATGAAACTTGGCACAGAGATAGATTAAAGTCTGGAATAACACAATTATTTACAGTTGCTGTTCATGTATTTCACGAATATCTTAGTGTTCGTTAATTTTTGCCTACTTTACTGTATTGAAATTGGAATGGGACGTCTAATTCTTTAAGAAGTCTCTTGCAAGGATTAATAGTTGATACAGAACACGAGTTAATGTAACTTTTATCGAGCGACTCACAGCTCCTTCCTTCATACTAGCTATCCACCTGCTCGTAGTAAGGGGAACATCGCTTGGCCTTTAATTATGTAGTACCTCCACATGTTACTTCATTAAAGCAAATTAAAACACGTAACCCACTACCTACTTACTTCGCATCTGTTGCTAAAAGCCATTACTACAGCCCCTATTTCCGTGTCAATCTGCAAAGGAGGATTTGCAGGCATGGAAGTCTGCGTCTTAATCAATATTACACAGTAAATCCTGTATTAAACAATTAATAAAAATAAAAATTATTCTTGTAGAATGTAGATCATTGAGTTATTCTACTTCTGTCAATTTTGTTTCCTACATAGAGGAATTTAAGGCACAGAGATTTACAGTAGAAACACGTACCCAGCTATTGATTTTATACATTTTGTGTCACAATGTAGATAGGAACATATTATTCGTAGAACAACAGCGCAGTCCCGAGACATCAAAGCTTCACATAAATCTTTTATTACTGTCCTATTTCCCAAAGCTGGGCAGCTGTATGCCTTTCTCAAATCCCCGTGAAATATGATCACCGAGCAGAAGTTATTTATTGTCTTTTTGTCAAAAAACTGCGTTACATTGGAACAGTCGCTCGCTCGTTCGCATTATGTTCTTTTTGCATTTCGATTTTTGGGCTTAGAAAAAAAGTCGTGTACGATGTATAAAGCCTTTGAGGTTCTGTAGAATTAGATTCTTTTTTTGCTCCATTAAGGCTTTTTGGTGTACCAAACAAGCACAAAGTATTAGGTCAGTACAAATTCTTTGGCTGAGTGGAAAAATAGGTACAAATCTAATAGATCCCTACATTACAAATTGCAGTATCAGAGGTTATAGAAGAATAATTTTAATATCGTTAGAGTATTTTTCAGAACGTCTTACAACTTTTGGTTCTTTTCTATTTTTTGTGTTTGTCGACAAATCTGTTAAAAATCACCATCAAAGTTGTATAATATTAATTATCCTCTATATTCCAGTCCTTCTACGTAGAGAGTCCTCAAACTCCATCGGGTATCGACGGCGGAAAGGGAACAAAGCGATCCCGAATAACGCCGAGCGGTAAATCGCTGTTTTTTTGCGAATTCGCCCACAATACGTCATTAGTCGCTCCCGGCACGATTCATGCCGTTAGGGTTGTCAGGATATTTTTTCCTTTCCATTTTTTCATCTGGTTTATCCTCGGCTCCGGCATATCCTTGTTTTATGTAAACTCTGTAGGCTGCGAACATTCTAGGACCGAGAGGGATCATGGTAATTTTAGCAGATAAGAATAGAACATAGTTATTTTTAGGACGTTATATTGCTAAAATGACTGGATGGCAAAATTGTACGTGACAAAAAATTGTTAAACTCTGTCTCTCACTCTCTAGTATAGATAGAAAGAGAAAGAGTACCTCTATGTAATAATTATTGTAGTTCAAGTTCAAAAATCAACATTACCACTCAAGAAACTCGTAAAATTTTAAAGTAGCTATGATCTTACGGAGTGTCAAACGACACCGCACGGCTTTTTTAATTCTAAATGAAACAGGCAAGATTTACTTGTAAATATTTCAGAGGGTTAGGCTATTATTTATTTATGACTTTTGAAAGTCTTTTCTTAACGCGTGCTGGAGCTTTGCTCTATCAATAATATAATTCATATCCTTTTTCCACACAAAGTGACCAGTCAAAACTCACTTTTCTTATCTCATGATTTTAGAGTTGAGTCTCGCCAACCCTAAGCATAGTTCGATAAACTTTCGAGGGTTCCTCTAGCTAAATGCATAATTGCTTTTGATAAAAACGCCGCCGGCAAAGAAAAATAATCTCATAGAAATTCTGATGATGCTTGATTGTAGCGGGTTTTTCTATTGTATCATTATATATTGAGTCTCAATGTTGGCAAATTTATCATTAAATATAGATTTGAAATTGTGTGAGGATCGTAATCGTTTGTCAAACGGATAATTCAACCTGTTTAAGGATTTCATAGATGCCTGCACGACATAAAGCATGTATGAACTCCTTAAACAGTTCGAGTAATACGTTTTAAGCTGTTTGCGATTTGTTTAACACGTTTTAAGCTGTCAAATGATTACTATTTGTTTAGACAGACAGTTCGACCTGGTATAATGAACCTTAACTTTTAAAAATAATAGCATCCATTAAATTCATCTTCGCTACTGATTTTAAAGCAAGAAAGAATGCAGATTTTACCGATAAGCAAGCAAGAAACGTAAGTAAATTAGCCTAGTATTATGGGCCTTATGGAATGATTTTCATAGGCAATAATTAATTAATTATTATCGTGGTATTAGGTCGTGAATCTAGGCATTTACAAGTAACATAGATTGTGAATCCACGAAACTGTAACTAACTGTAATGAATATACATAAATACAAGTCATAATTAAAAAAAATTAAAAAGCACGACTGCCCTGCCAAAAAACGAACTAAAAAGTTAAAAATTTAATAATCTAGTTAAAGAATCTTATTCACATTTTTATTAAATGATTTATTTTTGTGAATCACTGGATATTGAACTATAGTGTTATACATTTTTGGAATCTACCCATCATTTTTTGGATATTTTTTTTCAACTTTAGCCTTTAATGCGGGACCATGGCCACCCCATCAATTTTTTTTAAATTTTACTAGTCTATGTCAGCCGGAATAAGCTAGGAATTCTAAATAAGAACTAACTGAAATATTTAGTTCAGGCGTATAGAAGTTATGGTGGAATATACAAACTCACATACATACATTCATACATACATAACCCTGAAAACAATATACTCCTTTTTTCAGGCAGTCGTATAATTAATTTTATGTATCGCTCCCTCCGCCACCAGAACAATTGACTTAACTACTTCTGTAAGCGCTTAATGTGAATTGTTTTTGTGGACAAATAAATAATTTATCTATCTATCTATCTACCTGTCTATTTATTTATCGTCTCTACTTATAATATCCTTGAAAAAGACAGACCGAAACTATAAAAGGTTCGACCTTTTCATACGTCTGCCTGAAAAGAGGAGTATATGGTTTTCAGGGTTCATGTATGTATGTATGTATGTATGTATGTGAGTTTGTATATTCCACCAAAACTTCTATACGCCTGAACAGATTTTGATATATGAGATATCGTTAGAATCTCTAGCTATTCCGGGTGACATAGGCTAGTAAAATTTAAAAAAAAATTGATGGGCTGACCATGGTCCCGCGTTAAAGACTAAAGTTGAAAAAAAGTAATCAAAAATAAGATTAACTATATAATCATCATCTAGAAAATGATGAGTAGATTCCAAGAATATATAACACTACAGTTCAATATCCAGTGATTCACAAAAAAATATCATTTAATAAAAATGTGATTAAGATTCTAATATAACTAAATCAATTTAGATTTTTAACTTTTTAGTTAGTTTTTCGGCAGGGCAGTCGTGTTTTAAATTTTTTTTAATTATGACTTGTTTCCCCCCGGTATCTAAGGGCGTAAAACAAACAAACACCGAACCAACCGTAAAACAATAGAAATACATAAGGCTCCATCCCGACTAGCAGTTAGACCGCAGTTTTACGAGCGTTTTTACGACGACAATTAAAACTCCACTAACGACTTTACTCCGCGATACATAAAACGTTTTTATTATGTTATGCCGATTGCTGTTGCCGATTCAGAGGAAGGAGACTGTAAAACATTGTTACTGAAGATGTGATGAAGACTGAACACAACATTAACTCCATTAAAGGTCTTTTCCGGGATAAAGAGTAGCTTACGGACAAAATACAATGATAGTATAACAAAATACAATCTATATATATTGGTAAAAGCGAAAGAACACTGATTCATCACGATATCTCAGGAACTATAAAGCATACAGACTTGAAATGTGGAACATAGGTTCCTTCTGTGGTATAGACAGCCGCTAAGAAACGGTTTTGAGAAAATTCATCCCAAAGGGGATGAAATGGGGTTTGGAATGTTACATGAAGGTTCTAAGTTTTTGAAGTTAGATACTTGAAAATCGGCAAAAAGGTTATTAGTTTTAAGTAGTGATAAACTGCATAAGCAATTTTACGAAAATCTACCCCACAGAGGGTGAAATGAGGGTTGAAAATTTGTATGCAAGTCCTATGTTTTTGTAGTTAGAGACTTGAAAATCAGGATTTAGGTTATTAGTTTTAAGTAATAATAAACTGCATAGGCAATTTTACGATTATCCACCCCAAAGGGCGTGAAATAAGGGTTGAAAGCTTGCATGAAGGTTATAAGTTTTTGAGGTCAGCATTACGGACTTATTAGTCTTAAATAATAAAAACCTGCCGATGTTATATAGCTGCTATAAGTAGGCCTTTTGCAGCGAGAAAATCTCATAGGATAGCTAGTGATAGTATAACCAACTGGTAGATAGAAGTTACTAGGTTAAGTGTACAGTCCATACTCCATATCTACTGTATATCTTTCAGTCTGTCTGATTTTGAACTCAATTCCAAGCGGACGAAGTCGCAGGCATCATCTAGTGTTTCACAAATAATATCTTCCATTTTGTTTTCTTTGAATGCGCTGCGCCAGAAAGGTCGTCAAGATTATGCTTGGGTTCCTTTGAAAACAAGTCAAGCTTGAAAAAATAAGGGTTGAGACGACAAAGGATTTTACGTACGAAATGGTGGAAAGACTATTGTCTAGAAAACTCGAAAAATTATGTAAAGTCGACAGTAAGCAAGGGGAAACGTGAATAAACTCTCCTGGATGAGCGAGCATACAGTTCTGCCTCCCGATTACGTAAGGAAATCGTAATCGTAATAGTCTGTCAATCGTATAATTCGACCTGTTTAAGGACGTCATAGATGCTTGCACGTCAAAACGCATTTATGTACTCCTTAAAAAGTTCGAGTAATACGTTATGAACTGTCAAATGAATACGATTGGCTTAGACAATTGGGCCTCTGAGGCCCAATTGTCTATACTCTAAGCAAATCGTAATCATCTGACAGTTTAAAACTACTATAAACTACTATAAACTATAAACTGTTTATGGGATTCATACTTATTATATGTCACCGTAAGATTGTTAAAACCGTTAGATTATAATCTAACTCGCGAAATTGTAACAGATCGACAGATTGTGAACCGTTCAATGTACTGAGTGTCAATTTTTGAAATATTGTCTTGTCTGTTTCTTGTAGGTTAGGTTAGGGTTCGACATAAATAAACAGGTAATCAGGCAGTTCTATCGCGTTAATATACCTAACAGATTACAACTTACTGAAAAATAATACGTTAAATTGTAATCTTTCGACAGTTTGCAATTTCGCGAGTTAGATCTAACGGTTTTTACAATCTTACGGTGACATATGCATACTAACATTATACATCCGTCTGCCTGTCAGCTACGTTTAAATGGCCCATCTTTTTAACCGATTTTTAAGAAATATGGTACAGATATAGTTTGCTTTACGGGGAAGGACATAGGCTACTTTTTATCTTTTGAAAATCAAAGAGTTCTTGTGGGAATATAAAAAACTTAATCAACACGAATGATGCCGAGGGTATCAGCTAGTAATACATAATTAAGTACTTTTTTTACCACTACAAGTTAGCCCTTGACTGCGATTTCACCTGATGGTAAGTGATGATGCAGTCTTAGATGATAGCGGGCTAACCTGTTAGGGGCATGGCAGATATATTAAACCCATACCCCTATTCGGTTTCTACACGGCATCGTAGAGGAAAGCTAAATCGCTTGGCGGCATGTTTGCCGGTAGGGTGGTGGTAACTAGCCACGGCCAAAGCCTCCCACCAGGCGAGACCAGGGAAAAATCTGAAATTATAAATTCCCAAATTGACCCCGCCGGGGATCGAACCCGGGACGTTAAGACAACAGCGCTACACACTGCGCCACGGAGGTCGTCAAAAAAAGTACTCAAAACGATGATGTTTTAATCTCTTGGAATTTTGACGAGAAGGTTCAGTCGGCAGCTTATTTTCTTTTTACAAGGATTAAGATTTTCTTTAATTTTATTTGTATCCAAGACAAGATTATAGGGTCTTAATTTCAATAAAAGTAGGTACTTACCAACCTACGTCACGTTTTGGACGTCTATTCGATATAATCCGAGGACTGAGCTCGTTTTTGTATGGTTCCCCTTCACATAGAACGATTAATGAGAGAGATTTGATAATAGAGTTTTACTAACGAATGGCAACTTTATTAGCAGCCTGTGATGTTATAAAAAATTGAAGGGATTGGGAAATAACAATCTCATATTACTCTTTTGTTAGGGATTAATTATTTTATCCATTAAGTCAATCGATACCCTATGTTTCTTTAGAGTTGAATATGCCTCCAGGCTCCGACCATATCCTACCAATATTATCTATACTAATATTATTATTATAAATGCGACAGTTTGGATGGATATATGGATGTCTGGATCTATGGATCTATGGATGTTTCGATGTATGGATGTTTGTTACTCAATCACGCCCCAACGGCTGAACGGATCTGGCTGAAATTCGGCACAGAGATATATTATAGTCGGAAATAGCACATAGGCTAGAATATATGGAATGAATAGAATAGAATGATAAAAAAAGTCTATGTATTACCAGACTATAATTGTTTATTTCTGTGCCAAATTCCATCCAGATCCGTTTAGCTGGTCTGGCGTGTCATATATCATAACATCTATCCATCTGTAGCGGTTACCACTGTCTCAACTAGATGGCGCTGTGTCTACATCACAGGCTGAAATTCATAAGACACGTACAAGTCTGCATCGCGATATCGATGTTTTCTGAGAATAGCGCTATATGTAGACCGTTCGACTTACAACGTTCAGACCAGAAGATGTTAATAGGATAGGTAGAACATGTAGACCAGTTCGACTTACAACGTTCAGACCAGAAGATGTTAATAGGATAGGTACAACATGTAGACCAGTTCGACTTACAACGTTCAGCCCAGAAGATGTTAATAGGATAGGTACAACATGTAGACCAGTTCGACTTACAACGTTCAGACCAGAAGATGTTAATAGGACAGGTAGACCAGTTCGACTTACAACGTTCAGACCAGAAGATGTTAATAGGATAGGTACAACATGTAGACCAGTTCGACTTACAACGTTCAGCCCAGAAGATGTTAATAGGATAGGTACAACATGTAGACCAGTTCGACTTACAACGTTCAGACCAGAAGATGTTAATAGGACAGGTAGAACATGTAGACCAGTTCGACTTACAACGTTCAGCCCAGAAGATGTTAATAGGACAGGTAGAACATGTAGACCAATTCGACTTACAACGTTCAGACCAGAAGATGTTAATAGGACAGGTAGACCAGTTCGACTTACAACGTTCAGACCAGAAGTCTCCGCGGGCAACACCTGCTCGGAGGAATATATTTCTAGTGCAGACTAGTACACATTCACCTCACTCGTCCCACACATCCATTCATCCATCCATCCAAACTTTCACATTTAAAATATTAACTACGATTACTACTATTAAAATACGAACTAAAAGATTAAAATTCTAAATTAATCAATAAATTAGAATCTTATTCAGATTTTTATTAAATGATATTTTTTTTGTGAATCACAGGATATTGAACTATATTGTTATATATTTTTGGAATTTACTCACCATTTTCTAGATGATGTTTTTTTTTCAACTTTAGTCGTTAATGCGGGACCATGGTCACCCCATCAATTTTTTTTAAAATTTTACACGCCTATGTCACCCGGAATAAGCTAGGGATTCTAACGATACCTCATTTATCACAATCGGTTCAGGCGTATAGAAGTTATGGTGGAATATACCAACTCGCATACATACATACATGAACCCTGAAAACAATATACTCCTTTTTTCAGGCAGTCGTATAATATACTCCTTTTTTCAGGCAGTCGTATAATATACTCCTTTTTTCAGGCAGTCGTATAATATACTCCTTTTTTCAGGCAGTCGTATAATACATTCCTTTTGTCAGGCAGTCGTATAATATACTCCTTTTTTCAGGCAGTCGTATAATAATATCTGTGTGTACATTCGTTAATACTTGATAACAACGTGAAGTTTGAGCACATCAATGAGCTGCGCGTGAGAGCCCCCCGCTGCGCCCGCGATACTAATACAGACACATTACAACCGACGATGTTTCAAACTCTAAAACTCAAATAATGTTTATTCAATTTAGGTAGGTATACTACACTTATTGACGTCTAGTTATTTATAAAATATAATGGTGTTAATCAGTAACGGTATCTTAAAACTAAAGCTACGAGGGTTTATTTCATTAAGTTTGACCAGAAAAAATAATACAGATAAGAAAATCACGGCTAGTTGCGTGAAGACACGTTTTGGTACACGATTCATTTTTAATTGGAAATTAATAGCTTGACGCTGTGGTGGAGTTTATCTGTCTATTTTATATAGTTGCCTATGTATTTTATCACTAATCATTCGTCGCATTATTAAGTACTCTGTGGCCAATTAAAAAATATGAAATTTCTCTTTTACGCTGAAGTAGGTTAACCTATTAGTTTGAGGTCGATAGTTAATTGAACAAGTAAATTCACATATTTTACTGTTCCTTTTTACAATCTACTCCTAGGTATTTATAAATGATCTGTGACGCTTTTAAAAATATTTCTGTTCTCAGGATATCGTATCCTTGTGTCTTAAACCAGTGCCCTAGCGTTGCAGCACGTTAATCTCGAAATAGAGATACTTAATCATCCGATAAAGTGAACGTTTCGAGGAACGTCCCTAGCATCGTTTTTCATCCTACCTCTCCCATTTAAGGGAGATTAGTCCCATACAAGTTCCATACAAAAACTCACATAAATTCGTACCTCGCAGCTTTTCTTAAGCACCAACTAAATTACATTTTTTTTACCTGGCATTGAAGACTGACAATACATTTACTTTACTCCCCATGAAATGTACTTTAACAAAGAAGTGTTACTATTTAGTTAAGACTGTAAAGTTGAAGCAAAATATACCGTATGTTTAGGCGTGTAAAATCTAAAATAGATTGTCAGGAAATCGGTATAGGATGTAATAAAATACGGACTCTATCTTTGATATTCTGTGAATCAATTTTTCATTTCTTTTCACAGTCTTTTAAAAGAAATATGGAATGAATGGACGTGTAAAATATTACTGGTTGTAATAAAGGTAATAAAGCATCGGCAGGCCCTAACCGACCTGTAGATATATCCTACCTACAGTACCTACCTATTTGTCTGTATCTATACCTTACATTGTAATATAAACAGTGGCCTACTATTATTTTATGCCGATTTGACAGTCTTTGTTGAATTGTTTTTCAATGAATACAAAAAAGCCATCTTGTTATTGTTTTCCAATTTAGAACGGGTCACGGTCTGGCTTGTGAAATGTTCTCGGAAAATTGAATTTTTATTTAGGACTGTTTTTGTTTTGATTCAATTCCAAATTCCAATACCAAATGTTGGCAACACCAAGGTGATCTATGGGCTTGCATAGAGAACCTAGGCGGGCAACTTGTCAAAAAAAAAAGAGAGGATATACTGTGAATTATTATTAGAGAGCGTAGAGGAAGATTCGAGATATTTGAGAAGTGCGTGAAAGTTGGGCATTATTAAAATGTATGTACCTATAACCAAGTACAAGTATAACCTTGTACCTGATTGAGAAAACAGTTGTTTAATTAACGAAGTTAATAAAGGTCTGTATAAAACTCTGATCACTGTGTTTGTGTCTTTGCATCTGTTAAAATGTATGTACCTATAACTAAGTACAAGTATAACCTTGTACCTGATTGAGAAAACAGCTGTTTAATCAACAAAGTTAATAAAGGTCTATATAAAACTCTGATCACTGTGTTTGTCTTTGTGAAAAGTGTAAGTCTATAGACGCTGATAGTGCCAAGGCGGTTATCCCTTTGTCGCATTCTGGTAGATGAAGTTGAGCTGAGTTGAACACAAAGTTCTACGAGTAAGGTATTCCTTTTATACAAAAAAATTAGGCAAGCAAAACCAATGCATTTTTATACAGCAGAAGCAAGACTCAGCCGCATCTGGCGTATCGAAGAAATGCTGATGATTGTAATCAGTTCTTTGAAAATCCTTCCGGGCACTCATTAGATTAGATCATTTTTGAAACAGCTTAGATAATATGTTCTGGCTCTGAATACATTTTATTCTTGTCCTCTCCTCGCTAATTTTAAACACGTCCGATTTTGCGGACGTCATTCAGTTTTTCAGCTTATTAAAAACACACTTCTATAGCGACTGTGGTGGGCGGTGGCATTTGCACAGATATTCCTAACTTCTGACTTTCTTTTCTTGCCTATTTTTTCGTTTAAACAATCTAATTTTATAAAAGGTCGCCTGTGAGATTGCGTTAGTAATGCCTTTGCACCATTCCTCACATCCTTTTTTCTCTAAGAGACTGATTTAAAAATTCTGGTATCTGAATTGGTACCTATAGCCAATTTTTTTTAGTAAAAGCTGCTTTCATACTTGCCAATCTCATTAGAAGACCTACAGAGCCCAAAATCGCAATCAGGGCGACGTAGGGGAGCAATTTATCAATAATATATATTATATACAGAAATATCATCTGAATAAATATGACGTAGGTAGTTTTACAAGCCTTTTTTTTATCCACTACAAGTTAGCCCTTGACTGCGATCTCTCCTGATGGTAAGTGATGATGCAGTCTAAGATGGTAGCGGGCTAACCTTTTAAGGGGCATGGCAGTTATATTAAACCCGTACCCCTATTTGGTAGCCTACCATCGACAGAAGTTTTTAGTTCAATAGTCGAAATATTTCTGCATATGGAGTAATTCCTGATCAATTGTATATAAATTATAGTTTGATTAACCATTTTTTTAAATAAATTAGGTTAAGATGAAGCTGTCGTGTCCGTGTCGGACAAAAGTCCCAAATAAATTTAGATTAAAAAAAAAAGTAGGTACTCGTATGACTAAGCGATGCGAGTTTCATACAATGGATTATAATTATATAGAAACGCAATTTATTTTACGACCAAATAATATATTTTATTAGTTTAGTGCCGACACCGGGCGTTACACAATTTTATCAAGTGTGTTTGTCCGTAAGGCTTGTTAGTAAAGTGGGCTAACTGATAGCGGTCGTTTACATTTTAATATTTACTGCCAACACTGATAAAAATAATACTCTCTATTTTTAGGTAGGTATATATACCTGGTACCTACTATGAATGAGCTAACCTGGTATTTTTTTTTTATAAATGAATTTACACTCCACAGACTCGTGGTCCGTGCCTTTTTTTATTTTGTTTAATGTTATTATATTTTATTTAATGAAAACGAAAAATTGTACACACAAATCACATTAATCAACACATTTTTCTAGTTACTACATAATTATATCTACACTTACTTATATCTAAATTACTACTATTTTATCTCCTTAAGTATTATTTCTTTTTAATATATAAATATATATTTTTCATTACTCATACACGGAAAGTAGGTCTGAAGTTGCCTGAGAAGCGGGTTGAAAGTAATACTTTTCAGCCCTAGGGAAAATCGTTTTCAACTGACAGCTGTCAAATAATTAAAAAACTAGTTGTCACATTTTTATTGGAGTTCAAATGAAACACGACATACCCGAGTGCATCCATAGACAAGAAGAAAGATAGACTTTATTCATAAAGTAAAGACAACTGATTCATAGACATTCATAGACAATCATAGACAATACTTGACTATTAAAAAGCTAAATGCATAGCCCGCCGGCTAGGCCAAAGAAAAAAAAAAGACGGGAAAATGGCAAAAATAAATAAATATCTCACCAAAGTTGTTGATTTATGTAAAATAAAGTTCACTCAATTTTCTTTAGATAATTTCTATTTTTATTTTGACTTTCCTTATATTCGTAATGAAAAGCACAGTGTTTACCTCGGGATAAAGACTTATTTAGTCCCTCGAACTATAGGCCCCCTCGCTACGCTCGGGCGCCAAACCCCGTCTCGGGACTAAATAAGTTACTTTCATCCCTAGGGTAAAAATGTACTATTGCTAACCTGGTATTCGTATCGCTTAGGTTAGCTAGCTGTGAATTTTATTTTAACCTATACAATAAAGATTTAACGCTTAATGCTATAGAAAATTCATAAAAGCTACGAGGGGTCTAAACGCGTTTTTATGAAAAGAAGCCCACCATGTTTTATTTATTTAGGCAAAACCAATTTAGTCGGACCTCACTCGTTCCATGACACGTCGATTAATTCCGGCCATTTTTAAATCAGAAAGCCTTAAAAAGTAATATATATGTCGTTATTTTTAAATAAGAAAGCCTTAAAAAGTAATATATATGTCACCGTAAGATTGTTATCTGTCTAGCGAGATTGTAAACTGTCGAAAATATACAATTTAACACATTATTTTTCGGTAAATTGTAATCTGTTAGGTATATTAACCCGATAGAACCTAAGTGCCCGTCCTGCGGGAATATTTATGATGATTTATGTCGAAACTTACCTACAAGAAAGAGACCAGAAAACGTAAATACAATGAATATTTCAAAAATTGACACTCAGAACTTTGAACGGTTCACAATCTGTCGACAGTTTACAAACTATCGAGATAACAAGTCATAATTAAAAAAATTAAAAACACGACTGCCCTGCCAAAAAACGAACTAAAAAGTTAAAAATCTAAATTAATCTAGTTAAATAGAATCTTATTCACATTTTTATTAAATGCTATTTTTTTGTGAATCACTGGATATTGAACTATAGTGTTATATATTTTTGGAATCTGCTCATCATTTTCTAGATGATGATTTTATAGTTAATCTTATTTTCGAATTATTTTTTCAACTATAGTCTTTAATGCGGGACCAAGGGTACCCCATCACTTTTTTCAAAAATTTTACTAACCTATGTCACGCGGAATAAGCTAAAGATTCTAACGATACCTCATTTATGAAAATCGGTTCAGGCGTATAGAAGTTATGGTGGAATACTAACTCACATACATACATACATACATACATGAACCCTGAAAATAATATACTCCTTTTTTCAGGCAGTCGTACAAAAAGCATTAGAGTGCAAATTGAAGGTTTTTGTAATTATTCGGTGACATATACAAGATCATTGATGAGGCATATAATGTTACTAGTAACGAGATGAGCTTCATCTGTGTGGACTAGGACACTTTTTTTTAAATTTCTCCGGTAACTCCTTAGTTTTCCGGGATAAAAAGTAGATACTACCTACTCAGTCACGGCTATCTATAACTCACGTGCTATCAGCTTTACATAAATTAGGGCATTCTTACTTTATTTCCCATTAACTCCCAGGCAAGTTAAGCTAATGCATTGTTGGTTTCATCTCAAGTAACAAGACCAGCTTTGTGTCCTGACTCCTGCTGGTCTTACTGGCTTCACAACTCGCAAACAACGGACCCCCGGGGTGACGAAACCCTATCCGGGGCGAATGGGATGAGGACGTGCGGCCATCATATTAATATTGTAAATGCGAAAGTGTGTTTCTTTGTTAGTTTTTCCTTCAAGCAGAGCTACGAATCGACGTGATTTCTTGCATGGGTATAGTTGAAGACTCGGGAGTGTGACTCAGACTACTTTTTATCCCGGAAAAATAAGTTCCCGTGGGAATAAAAAAAGTTATTCAACGCGGGCCGCTAGTTTATATTAAGACCAAAGTATAGGTTATTTTGCTCTTACGTGTGGTAATTAAGCCACTGCCGAAGCCTCCCAGCAGGCAAATCCATAATTTCCTCGAAGGTGCGTTAAGTCAGTCAATCCGCACTTGGTCTAAGGCCTTTTCATTTTGTAACGAGACGTTTTTGTATGTGTCCAGTAAGTAATAAGTTTAATTTAATTTATTTGAACTACCAACAGAACTACAAGTAGTAGGTATACAAAATGTTGAATGGCTAAGGCAATAGGTAACAAGCAATTCAATTTATAGGTAGTTACATCATGCACATAGGAAAAGTCGTACATAACTAACACAAGTATCCATTGGGGAATTATTAATAAATTATTAAGATCACTGATACAAGACTATTTAAAAAATAAGGAAAATGACTATCAATAATTAAATAACATTCATTTTAACTACTGTTTAAAAAAAGAAAAAAATAACTGAAAAAAAAGTTAAGTTGATTATCTATACCTAGTCAAGCAGAAACCTGTGTTATAAAAAACGTTCCGCAAAGTTAGTCACAGGAAAGTTCATACAAAGAAGCTTTAATCTAATCTTTATGACGACCCTTATTGGGAAAAAGTTGGAAAAGGGTCAATTGAACCCCGTCGCCCTGGGGGGAGGGGGGGAGGTGGGCGGGAGGGGAATCAATAAAGTCCAAACTAGCAACATGTGAAGCATCTACACACGTGCTGACTGTGCTCAACACACGATTTTATTATACGACCGCCTGAAAAAAGGAGTATATTGTTGTAAGTGTTCATGTACGTATGTATGTGAGTTTGTATATTCCACCATTCTTCCAACTTCTATACGCCTTAAGCGATTTTGATAAATGAGGTATTTAGCAAGAAAAGATGACAATTATTTTGCTATAATCCACCAATCTGTTGGCGGATTATAGCAAAATAATTGTAATCTTTTCTTGCTAAATCATGAACTTCTGCAAAGTAACGCAATCCAATAAATGTGGTATTGTTAGAACTCCTAGCATATTCCGGGTGACATAGGCTAGTAAAATTAAAAAAAAAATGATGGGGTGACCATGGTCCCGCATTAAAGACTAAAGTTGAAAAAAATTCTTCGAAAATAAGATTACCTATATAATCATCATCTACACTAGCGGCACGCTATGATGGCCGGTTTGACACATTACAATAGTGATGTGGAATGTCAATTTATTCTCGAACAAAAAACAATTAAGTTTTGTTTTTGTACCTGATTAAATAGGTTTAATAAAACAAAAATGTATATGTTTATTTAATTTATTTGAACGAACTGAATATTTGAACGAAAATGAATATACATACTTTATATGCACACAAGAAACATATGAATACAAAAGATACCAAAAAAGGTGCCACAAAAGGCCATAATTAATCAGATTCGTCCATACTACTATTTTCACTGTCGTCACTGCTATCATCACATACATTAATAATTATATGTTCGTTTTCTATAATATTATCTATTTTCACATCTCTTTCATAATCTTCCCTTATTAATTTAACAGTTCTATTCACAACCTTTTCCCAGTCTCCTTTAGTCACATGTTCACAAGCTTCTTCTAATAATTTTAGCATTTTTTTTGTGGTAAATGGGGGTTCTGTATTGTGTCTTGCAGCATATCCCTTAATTTGAGCCCACACCAACTCAATCGCATTATACTCACAATGGTAAGGCGGTAACCGTATAACTCTGTGCCCATGTTCTAATGCTATTTCGTCAATGACGTATCGGATCTTGGTTGGTTTGTTTTCTTTTAAAAGACGTACTAATTCCGCTTTTAACATATTCATGTTTGCATCTACGCCATTTTTACGAAGCCATGCGACGATATCAGCTTTCTTTTGGGATTGGGCAGGTGGCTTGTCAATTTGCATCGAGTGGTATGGGGCGTTGTCCATAATTATAATAGATGGTTCAGGGAGGCTACACAACATTGAGGTAAACCATTCAGTAAACTTTTCTCCATTCATGTCTTCATGATAGTCTCCAGTGGTTTTTGACGCAAAAGCCATGAGAGAACCTTCGACAAACCCGTTGATGGTTCCGGCGTGACAAATTATAAGTCGCGATCCTTTTCCTACAGGAACTTTGGAAGTAGATGCTGCTGTGTCATCGTTCCAAGAACGGCCTACAGTATGGTTAGCATTAAGCCATGTTTCATCCAAGAACACAACATTTTGCCAATTTTTGATTTCTTTCACTTGCCGTAAAAAAGTATACCTTGCCATCGCTATATCAAATCTTTCCATCAATATTTTGCGTTTGTTACATTTTTTGTATCGAAATCCAATGGTCTTCAAAATCTTCGTTAAAGAACTTTCCCCACCGAAGAATAATCCAGCTTCCTTCAGTGAATGCACCAACTTTTTTCTTGTTGGATACTCCTTCTGTAAATAGTAGCCGTAAACATGTCTTCGGATAGCATTGGCATCAAAGCTATCGATGCCTACGACTGGTTTTGCTCGTTTTCTCTTTTTTGGTGTGTGAAGTTTATTTTCTTCTGTGCCAGTCTCGCCATATTTTTTTTTAGTTATCCGCCTAACAGTTCGTTGTCCAATATTAAGCGCATCAGCTACGCGTTCAACCACTGACGTTATAGGTAAAATTGGCCCTCCATTTTGAGCTTCACGATCGAAATAGTTACGAAGGCGTATTACGAACTCACGTGTCTGACTATTTAGAACAGTTCTCTGCGTACGTTCGGTCATATCGACGAAATCCACAACAAAGGGCTTGAACAGAGTTCAAATTAACGAGCAAGGGTCAACAGTAATGCAGTATCAATATTTGAAATCCAAAGCCAGGTCAAAACTATATCACAATCGCATTGCACTGACAGTTTATACTTTTCGAAGCAACGTCAATTCGAAACTGCTTTGTTTTGCATTGAGCATTGACGCGAGTTTGCCGGAGGTAGTAGTTGTGCTAGCCAGCGATCCTATGTGACGATCGTATTAGATTCCATTTTTAAAAATTTATTGATATTTTTTTGCGATTTCAGAGGTTTGTCCACATAGTGAAAATTGTTCATATTCACAAGTACATTCACCCCTTAAATGGTGCAAACTGATTTTTCTACACTTGTATACATTTAAGAAATCAATTTAATAAATAAATTTTGAGTCCTAAACCTAAAACTACATTCGATAAAATTTATGAATCTCTGCACATCACTATCGTCAATAAAGTAATACAATTATTTCCTTCAAAGTCGTTATCAATTAATACGGAACTTCATGAGAAACTACATTCGATAAAATTTATGAATCTCTGCACATCACTATCGTCAATAAAGTAATACAATTATTTCCTTCAAAGTCGTTATCAATTAATACGGAACTTCATGAGCGGACAAACGTCAAACCGGCCATCATAGCGTGCCGCTAGTTTAGAAAACGATGAGTAGATTCCAAAAATATATAACACAGTTCACACACTATTCTAGTTCAGTTAACACACTATAGTTCAATATCCAGTGATGCACAAAAAGTATCATGTAATAAAAATGTAAATAAGATTCTTATTCTTCGCTTAAATCCGTATTGTTTTAATATTGTTGAAGTTCGTGTTTTAGAATTATAATACTTATTTTAGAGACGCCAAGGTACGTGACATAAAACTGTCATTTAGAAGTAATACTGCTGGGTGACCGCGTATCTCTGACAGCTACAGTGTAACGATCACAATCACCTCTGATTGGATAACACTCTCCCACTATTGGACAAAATCCATTGATGCAGCAACAATACCATACATTCAGCCAATCACAACAATTGATACTGTAACAATGATTGACGCAGAAGATACGCGGTCGCCCTGCTGCTATAACTGATGGTAGTAACCCCCCAGTTTTTTTTTAACCACTACAAGGTACTAGGGGCATGGCAGTTATATAAAACCCATGCCCCTATTCGGTTTCTACACGGCATCGTATCGGAACGCTAAATCGCTTGGCGGCACGTCTTTGCCGGTAGGGTGGTAACTAGCCGCGTCGGAAGCCTCCCAGCCAGACCAGGGAAAATTCAGAAATTAGAAATTCCCAAATTGACCCCACCGGGGATCTAACCCGGGACCTGCTCCCCTATTCTGTAACTCAGTGGCTATCGAAAAATGAAAGCCACTGACATATATATTTTGTCCATTGAAGGTTTACTATGAAAACATGAAAGAAAATTTCATAGTAAATCTTCAATGGAGAAAAAATATAAGTCAGTGGCTTTCATTTTTTTGATAACCACTGAGTTACAGAATCGGGCTGCTGCACACGTTAAGACAACAGCGCTACACACTACGCCATGGAGGTCGTCAACATTCGAATTAGATTAAATCTGTCGGCGTGTCTGTCGGCAGCCGACTCTTGTACAGTTGGGACGTCTGTTGACATGATTGAGTCGTCTGTCGCCGTCATACTCAGCCTTTGATAGTGAATTATTAAATAACTTCCCTTCAGCGCTCGAGGATTGTATAGAAATATTGCGAGTGGAAGTTTCCACGCCTTTATAGGGTTGGAGGATACTTTAACGTTAGTTAGGGGTGGTTTCACCGAGGAAATTTTATTGCAAGTCTATTTTTTTAATTTTATTTGTGGACCAGGCTATTAACTTTTGTGGGGTTTCGTTATTTTTAAAAATTATTGAAATGTTTATTTGTAAAATTGGCATGACTTTGTCCCTCGTAATAATACAAAGTTAAAGCTATGAAAACTTTGTAAGATACGGACTTACCTAGTTTATGGGTTTCCATTCTATGAGTTTAAGAATCGAAGCCCTCTAGGAATTCTTCGCAAATCTGTCACCCGCTGTCAATTGTTTTCATACACATACAACCACAGTCTACCCAGGCACACATAGAAAGGATTCAGCCCCTACCACGGGTGCACACAATATGCGATTAATTATCTCACTATGGCAGAGATAATATTATTATTTATTGATTGATAGATAGATGATACGTACGATTTCGTCTGCATTCGTTTTTATTTCGGCGGGAATTTCTCAATTTTTCGGGATAAAGTTAACTTATGTCCTTCCTCGGGATGTAATCTTACTCTATACCAACTCGGTTGAAAAAATAGGCCGTTCAAATACAGGTCTTTCGCATTTATAATATCATAGTATGGATAATGGAGGTGCTTCTTGATAATATACCAATTACCAACCGACTAATTCCTGCTAACTGATTTATAGCTATAAGACTGTATAGGTAGGTAGGTAGGTAGGCCTTTATCATATAAACACCTATCTATAGGTGTTTATATGATAAAGGTTGAAAGAAAAGTAAATTAAATTAATAATTAAAATAATCATGGCGCTTAGTATTAGAAGTAGTTCTGCATAAATAGTTTAAAAACGGTGTAAGACAGCACTAGGAGATTCCATTTCCATCTGGGATGTGCGATGTAGACGTAGTGGTTTTAGAAGTAGTCGGCTTCTGTGTTCCATACTTCAACTAGTAATATCTGGATGACCGAGCTTTGCTCGGTATATTCTTTTTTTTACTGCCTCGTTGGTCTAGTGGTTAGCATATTCGACTGCGACCTATGAGGTCCCGGGTTCGAGTCCCGAGTCGGGCCACAGGTATTGGGTTTTTCTTGCAAGAAATTCTCACTACTAGCCCGGAGTTAGGAAGTTGGCGGTGCTTCACCCCCGTACCTCGGAGAGCACGTAAAGCCGTCGGTCCTGCGCCTGATCTCTCTCCGGTCGTGTCGGATTTCCGTCCCATCGGGCTATGAGAGTAAAGGAACAGAGAGTGCACCTGTGTATGCGCACACACTTTTGCACTATAATATCTCCTGCGCAGTTGGCTAATCTCTCTGGAGATTGGCCGCCGTGGCCGAAATTCGGTCGGGAGGGACATTATTTTTTTTTTTAATCGTGTTTTTTGGAAAATAAATTTAAATTATAAATTATATTTTATTTTTAAAATAAAACATTGTATTATATTTAAAAAAAGGGGAAAAATAATCAGATTCAAGACTCTGGACTCGAACCGGGGTCTTCGGGTTTTGGTACAGCCCGCTTTTCCACCTGAGCTATTATAACCTTCTAAATGGTGGCGAAATATAATGTAGCAGTTTTTCATTGCCTGAAAACACCGATAAAATTACATTTTCTAAAAATTTATCCTAGCTAGATCGATTTATCGCCCCTAAACCCCCTGCATTTCCTATCCTCATTATGTAAAAAAACTTCGTTGCTTAGTTGAACTCCTTTCCACTAAAGCTAAGCTATGAAAATCAATTGATTCTGGTAGGTTTTTTGTGATTTTCCTAATGTTGCATAGAAACTATCGGCTTAGCATTACAGAAATTGTAAACGGTCGAAAAGAGACAAGAAAAAGTAAATTGAACGGTTCACAATCTGTCGACAGTTTACAATTTCGCTAGATAGATTACAATCTAACGGTTTTCACAATCTTACGGTGACATATACAATATACATTATGTGTGTTCATATATTTATGTATAATATATCCTACTCTTTATTATTTTCTAGGTACATTATTGTATTTTTTTTTTCTTTTTATTAACTGCCGAGTTATTGTCATATCTTCTCAGTAGAATCTTCTTTTCAAGCTGGTGGTAAAGTCCCGTTGATTCATCATAAATGACACAATTAATCCTAAAAAAACCTATTTCCATTCTTTATTTAGTTTTTGGTGTGAAACTTTTATAGCACTTTGGAATGGGAAATAAAACCGATATTTATTAGTATAAACTATAAAGTAATTATATATTTGATATAAAATAAATAAAAATTGTCCTTGAAAGCGTAGCAGACAGACAGACAGACACACTTTCGCATTTATAATATTAGTATGGATTATTCTGCCGGTCTGTATTTGAAATTCCCCTCTTCATATCCATCCGATGGCACAACCTTTGTAAAACAAAAAACTAGCTATAAAATTGGGTATAGATTTGAGTGAGTTACGAAGTAACAATAACATCATATTATAATATAGTCTTATACATGCAAAAGCGTATATATTTGTTAGTTTGTCCTGCAATCACGCCGCAATAAAGCAATGGGTCATCGCAATTTTTTTCAATTTTGTATATTCTATTTTATTTTATATTTTATTTAGGATTTTTCAATTAGTTTACTATTTACAAAATATTTGAACTTGTTGAGACACATCTCCTATATTACTTCTGTGAGTTTATTATAAAACTAGTTTTTCGCTCTGTGCGTGAGCTGCTAAAGCAGCTCACGGGTTGTGATTAAAAAAAAATACAAAATGGCGCTGATTTTTTAATACTTTGGTATCAGTTTTCTGTTTTGTAATCCCAGGGATCCTCAGATATCGATTTTGAACGAAATCTGTCAATTAACAAAGAATTTCAAAATAGTGCTGGTTTTTTTTAATTTTGGTAACAGTTTACTGTTTTGTAATCCCAGGGATCCTCAGATATCGATTTTGAACTAAATCTGTAAATTAACAAAGATTTTCAAAATGGCGCTGGTTTTTTTTTATTTTGGTAACAGTTTCCTGTTTTGTATCCCCAGGGAGTCCCAAATATCGATTTTGAACGAAATCGGTCAATTAACAAAGAATTTAAAAATGGCGCTGATTTTTTAAAAATTTTGATACCAGTTTCCTGTTCCGTAATCACAGGGAGCCCTAAATATCGATTTTGAACGAAATCGGTTAATTAACAAAGAATTTCAAAATGGCGCTGGTTTTTTTTTATTTTGGTAACAGTTTCCTGTTTTGTATCCCCAGGGAGTCCTAAATATCGATTTTGAACGAAATCGGTCAATTAACAAAGAATTTAAAAATGGCGCTGTATTTTCTTTATTTTGATAACAGTTTCCTGTTTTGTATCCCCAGGGAGTCCTAAATATCGATTTTGAACGAAATCGGTAAATTAACAAAGAATTTCAAAATGGCGCTGATTTT
Source organism: Erebia palarica (assembly GCA_964035005.1). Taxonomy (NCBI): domain Eukaryota; kingdom Metazoa; phylum Arthropoda; class Insecta; order Lepidoptera; family Nymphalidae; genus Erebia; species Erebia palarica. Next base: position 26,893,318 of record OZ035994.1, read on the forward strand.
TTTAAAATTTTGATACCAGTTTCCTGTTCTGTAATCACAGGGAGCCCTAAATATCGATTTTGAACGAAATCAGTCAATTAACAAAGAATTTCAAAATGGCGCTGATTTTTAAAAATTTTGATACCAGTTTCTTGTTCTGTAATCACAGGGAGCCCTAAATATCGATTTTGAACGAAATCGGTCAATTAACAAAGAATTTCAAAATGGCGCTGGTTTTTTTTTATTTTGGTAACAGTTTCCTGTTTTGTATCCCCAGGGAGTCCTAAATATCGATTTTGAACGAAATCGGTCAATTAACAAAGAATAACAAAATGGCGCTGATTTTTTAAAAATTTTGATACCAGTTTCCTGTTCTGTAATCACAGGGAGCCCTAAATATCGATTTTGAACGAAATCGGTCAATTAACAAAGAATTTCAAAATGGCGCTGGTTTTTTTTTATTTTGGTAACAGTTTCCTGTTTTGTATCCCCAGGGAGTCCTAAATAGCGATTTTGAACGAAATCGGTCAATTAACAAAGAATTTAAAAATGGCGCTGTATTTTCTTTATTTTGATAACAGTTTCCTGTTTTGTATCCCCAGGGAGTCCTAAATATCGATTTTGAACGAAATCGGTCAATTAACAAAGAATTTAAAAATGGCGCTGATTTTTTAAAACTTTGGTTTCGGTTTCCTGTTTTGTTATCCCAGGGAGCCCCTTCGTGGGTAAAACAGAACCGTATCACTTGTAACGTCTCTCCAACATTCGCCATATAATTTGGTATGAAAAAAATATTCCGCCATCTTGAATTTTTTTTCATTTCGCTAAATACACCTCCTCGTCCTGATCAGCTCTTGCCGAGAAACCACACTTCCATCTCTTATACTCTCCGAGATAGACACTGACAAAATTTGTATGGCAGCCATCTTGAATCCACAATTTTTAAGTATTTTTAAATTCACCGCCTATTGGATGAGGTTTCGAGTGAGATTTGTTCGAGCACCCCCTACCTCTCTTCAATACCTTGGCCGTGCTCTTGACCCGTTGCCGAAATCCTCAATCATCAGCTGTCTCCATATTTTTCTTGGATACTGCTGGTCGAGTTACACAATCGATCCATACATGTCAACTTTCCCAAATGTTGCCCACTGCCTCAAAAACGTGATCGAAATTTTCAAAAACACAACAAGAATACATAATGGCCACCATCTCGTTTCACAGAAACATTTTACATAGTTTTATAATTTTCATATGAACTACAGGATACACCGCTCCTGATGACGTTTCAATTTTTCATCTCACTCGCAGCCTAAACGATCGCCCCTGAAAAAATACCATGTCGAAAATCACTTTTACTTTGATAAATTCCAGTGCTGCCAGACCTCGGCGACGAAAATACCCAAATGTCATTCGTACAAGTGAAACACGTGGTTGCTCGTTCTCGAATTTTGCAAAAACTACGTATTTAGATTTTTTTATTTTTGGGGTAAATCTTGAAATTTTCCCGAGAAAAGGGGTAGTTTTTTCCCCCAATCCATACCTCGAGTCTGTACACACAATCTCCCCGTTAAAGTCGAAACGTTCCGACGTTGCCAACTGCGAGAAAGTTGAATTATAAAATTGCATTTTTTCGTAATTCAGACCGAACGGCCGCCGTGACAGCCGCCATCTTGTTTTTCCGAAATTTCATAATTTTTCCCATGCCGCACCCGAACACATCTCCCTAACATAATTGTATCGTTTTCTGTTTCTTTCTAGGAGAACAATTTGGTCAATTACTAAACACTACTACAACACTTGTAATCTCTTCAATATTCGCCATATAATTTGGTATGAAAAAAAATATTACGCCATCTTGAATATTTTTTCATTTCGCTAAATAGACCTCCTCGTCCTGATCATCTCTTGCCAAGAAACCACACTTCCATCTCTCATACTCTCCGAGATAGACACTAACGAAATTTGTATGGCAGCCATCTTGAATTCACCATTTTTGAGTTTTTTTTAAACTCATCGCCAATTGGACGAGGTTTCGAGTGACATTTGTTCGAGCACTCCCCACCTATCTTCAATACCCTGGCCGTGCCCTTCACCCGTCTCTGAAATCCTCAATCATCAGGTGTCTCCATATTTTGCTTCAAGTTATACTTTCTGACTTCCATACGAAGACATAAGTGGAAAAAAAAAATGCATGCAAAATTTTACAGGAGGAAGTTTTTAGGGAAAATCTTGAAAACTACCCCGAATGTGGCAACACTGTTTTTATTTCTCGATACTGCCCGTCGAGTTACACAATCGATCCATACATGTCAACTTTCCCAAATGTTGCCAACCGCCTCTAAGACGTGATTGAAATTTTCAAAAACACAAAAAGAATACAAAATGGCCGCCACCTCGTTTCACAAAAACTTTTTGCATAGTTTCATAATTTTCCTGTGAACTACAGGATACACCGCTCCTGACGACGTTTCAATTGTTCATCTCGCTCGCACCCAGCCGACATGATAGCCCCTGAAAAAAGACCATGTCGAAAATCACTTTTTCTTTGATAAATTCTAGTGTTGCCAGACCTCGGTGACGAAAATACCCAAATGTCATTCGCACAAGTATGACACGTGGTTGCTCATACTCGAATTTTGCAAAAAATGCGTATTTCGATTTTTGAATTTTTGGGGTAAATCTTGTAATTTTCCCCCCCTTTTTCTCTAGATCGTTTCCTAATTTCTTCCATCACTGCGAATTGCAACGAAATCGGTCGGAAAACAAAAGAGTTACAAGAATCACGTCAGCCGCCATCTTGTTTTTCTGAAATGTCATAATTTTTCCCTACTCGACTTCCGCACTCGAACACATCTCTCATACATCATTATATCGTTTTCTGTCTCTTTCTAGGAGAACAATTATGTCAATGAGTGAGTGAGTCAGTGAGTGGTAATTTAGCTATATATAGTAAGTAAGTCTATAGTAAGTATAAAAATAATAATAATATAATAATAAAAAATAATAATAATATAATAATATAAAGGCATACTGTTACTGACAACTGAATAACTAATTTTACAAAGTCAGGAAGCGGGTCTAAATTCTCATATTTTCTTGTATGGTCATTTTTTTCTTTCTTGAATTTATTGATGTTTTTATGCACATACGTATACTAAATCCATAATATCCGTAATCCATACTAATATTATAAACGTGAAAGTATGATTGTTAGTCTGCTATGCTTTCACGACTCATCCGTTCATCCGATTTTAATGAAATTTAGTACAGGAGTAAGTTGTAACCCGGGCAAGGACATAAGTTAGGTACTAATTTTTATCCTGGAAAATTAAAGAGTTTTCGTGGGAATCAACAATCCACGCGGACGAAATCGCGGGCATCATCTAGTTTTCAATTATGTATTGGTCGATAAAAAATTATAACAATTATTAATTTATTAGTAATTTAGCCGAATAATTATTTTATTAAAATGGCAATAAAAGAAAAATTATGTATTGGTCGTGGACCGTCATAATTTCAACTTCTTTGAATTTAGTTTTGTATATGGCACGAACAGTCCTTTTCTGCAAGACGAAAACAGAATGACAGACATAATCTGTCAAGTGGCGAATCTTTCTAAAATGCAGCAGAACTGAGTCTGTTCGATAAGTCATCTATATGATGGCCCCATTGGAGTTTAGCATCTTACGTTTTTCCGAGAAAAACATCTGTATCCACTAAATCTAATTCCTCATGATCAAGTTGTACAGTGGGTTTTACCTGTTTTATCATTATATTATTATCATTTGTAGGTAGAGTGTCCATAAGTGGATGTAAAAGGATGCTCTACGCAAAACATTCGATAAAGGTCGGTGAATTGAATGAAGTGGCGACGCTTCATTCAATTCATCTATACTCGACCTTTATTTCGCTGCCTAAAATCGATATTTCGCCAGTTACCTCCTTCGGATGACTGTTTTAATAGAAAAAAATCTACAGAACCAAAATACCTATTCAAAGTTAGTTCAATCTGTAGTAGTGGAGTGTGTGCACAGAACAGGCAAAATAAGACAAGAGAATAAAATACCGTTTTGGGTTCAGTAAATAATAAAATAACCACCAATTACAAATATAATAAATTTAAATATTTTCAAAATAAATATTTTATATACAGAAATCGTCCAGTTACATTTTTTTATACGTATATTGATCGATGATTAGTTTTGTTCGATGGTAGTGGATTCATTAACGTTTGTGTACGGATACTAACAGTGACAGACGTCATTTCAGAAGCAAGGGAACGCAACCTCCCGCTTTGAGAGCCCGGAGGCGTATGGAATCTGACTGCCGAATTTCATGAATATATAACAAAATTTTGAGATGCGCGCCCGTACTAAATCTGTATGAAAAATTCGTGCTGTAAAAATGAGGAATGTTTGGAACCAGATTGTAAAAAAACTAAGTTGTATTGAAAATATTATTTATTTAAAGTGTTCTTTGATCTTTTACGATTAATTTGAAATAACTTTTGTTTAAATCATGTCTCAAATTAAATCACAATAGTCGTAAAGTGATAACGCCTTTTTTGAGATTTCCATGAATTTCCCGATAATTTTCTGCTGTTACTATACGACTTTTTGACCACTTTTTTTAATTACGTCATACTCCATTTATCTGAGTAGCGAATGGTATTTATTTGGTAATGAAATTTTAATTTTTACTATCCTAAAAAGTGGTAGAAGAAAACCATGTTTTGAGTACATCCAGCCTTAACAAATAAATGTTTTCTTTCTTCTATTCTTTGTATGCTATATGATTATCTAAAGTTACTAATAAGTAGTTATATGTAAACGTATAGGAATATCTTTGTCCTTTATGAAATGACCAGTGTGGCCTAAAGAATCAATCCATTTAACAGCACATTTGATGAAATTTTATGATTAAATAACTTACAAAGTGAAGTTCTATCATAAGAGTCACTTCATTAGAAGATATATTTTATAAAACAGGTAAGTATCCCGGAAAATGACAACAGGAGGCATTATTCATCAGTCATAACATAGTAGTATAACATTACATTACCATTTTTGAAAAGGTCCTAGTAGACCGATTTTGATAGTTCTAACCAGGTAGGTGAACTTCTATGGTTCTAATACTGTTATTTCTAAATTGGTCCATTTACACTCCATGGCCGTGCTTTTGTTTATTTATATCTATGCTATAATTTGTTGGCCGCAGGTGGCAATTATTATTTACTAATACTCGCTTATTTAACTTGAATTTAGGAAGGTCTACCATTTAATAATTTTTAGATTAACCATACCAAATGTAAAGAATTTGGTTTGATAAGCATCTGACTTGCTAAAACTTTTATTCGTGAACTTTTAACATGAGTATTTTAGTCTGTATAATAGTATTCCTCAATAACCCAAAGTATGATTTTAATGGGAAACTTGTTTCAAATCTCAAAAGTATCTTCCGCAGATTTAAACTGAATCCATACATAATTACCGGCATAAATTACGACATTGACAGATGTTTTATATTGAGAGCCTTCCACGGCGCTACGACGAAATGAAAACCATCGGAACGTGAATATAAATGCCATTCAACATGGAGGATTGTCTCACTTTTGTTTTACATTTCCTTTGGAAGTCCACGTTTCTTTTATAAGTCCAAACGCGCTTTGAGTCGTTCGTTGCCCTCGGAGCTACAAAAGGAACCTTTATCTTTGCATGTGAAAAACGTTTTTGAAAATAATATTTATTCATCGGGAGTTTTATTCAAATGTTTCAGATGTCTGTCTGCCTCCCCTCTCCGAGATGAATATCTTAAGCAATACGGGCCTCGTGTAAACTGAGAATTCCGTTTAATATAGCAATACTCTCTGCAACGTATCCCTCATTGATGGGGGTCGTGACCTCTTTCCATTAATCGCATAATGGCAGGGGTTTTCTTGGAATAATAATGCGGTGTGTTCCCAGGTCCTTCCGCATACGACTTGGACTAAGAGTATTATTTGAACTCTTAGGTTTCTAACAAATAGTATCAGATGTTAGTGATAATAACCGGGACCGACGGTTTAACGTGTTCTGTGAGGCACGGAGGAAACGAAAAGGCCGAATTCGGTACTCTGTAGGCTTACTATGTAAAGCCTCCATTAGTCATTGTCTTGAATTTATGGTATTCTTGCAGAAATAATGTTGGAAGAATGTTAACCACTCTAACAATAATTTTTACTCAAAACAATTTCCTGGAGCTAATAATTCTTAAAATAAACATCTAACGCTCAGATAAATAGTTCTAGTCAAACAAACTCGTAAAAAGTGTCAAATATTTTATCACGTTTATAAGATGCCATTTAAAATTTGAAATGCTTAACTAGAAAAAACAAAACCATAAACTTATCATAGTAATGTCCCCTTTTAACAATTTGGTGATGTCATCCCCACGGCATTATCTAATCAATCTGATACCATTCATCCTAAGACCCTTTCTCTAAGGACCCCTAAAACCCGTTATTTTGCCCAAGTAGTCGGAATCCTGCAGGGAAGCTCCGGTGGAAAAATTTCAATAAATTAATCTTGTTGAAAGGGTTTGCGCCGTGAGAATGGTCGCTCCAATGGAGAATTACTGTCTGTCTCGACTCTCGACCACGAGAAATGATGCGAATTCAAATAATACCCGTACTTTGTAGTTGTAACCATTTGTACCCTTTATACCTTTTATACATCAAAGGATAAACTGACGAAATGAGATAATATCAACTCTGGAAACAGGGTAGCATGTGGGTTCTCTTTGTAACATGTAATACAGGCTAATGGATAGAAGCATATCATCACTAATATAACTCTTTTAGAATTTACTTACCTACCTTCATGAAGGTACGGCGAAACTTAAAAATATAAATATTCTGCTAGTCGTCAGAATAATTTTTCTTCTCCTTGAGAACAAAGTTTTGTGAAATCTACTTATCACCATTTTGCCAGCTTTTTCCTCAAACTTTCCCAAAGGTGTGGGAAGTCTGCTATTGCTATTATAATCAGTAGATACTTAGTCAGCTGGGTGGAATTAGACCAAAATACATCAGCTCATCCCAAGAGAAGACATTTCCAACAGTGAACCGGCGATGTATAGATAATAATAAAATTAAATAATGGTACTTTTGATATTTAATGAAAAATTATTAAGTATTTCACGAAGTTTCAGTTTAACGACCTCCCTGGCGCAGTGTTGAGCGCTGTTGTCTAAAGTGCGGAGGTCCCGGGTTATATCCTGAAAAGGGTCTATTTAGGTATTTATAATTTCTGAATTTTCCCTGGTCTGGCCAGGTGTGAGGCTTCCGCCGTGGCTAGTTACCAAAAACGTGCCGTCCAGCGATTTAGCGGTCCAGTACGATACCGTATTGAAACCGGGTAGGGCTATGGGTTTAATATAACTGCCATGCCCCTTACAGGTTAGCCGGATACCATCTTAGACTGCATCATCACTTACCATCAGGTGAGATCGCAGTCAAGGGCTAACTTGTAGTAGACACAAATAAACGTAGGACAACTTTCGCCCCTTATGAAATGCCAGACTCTACCACCGGTTCGGTAGTTGTAGATTATAACTATCTTGTGGTGCCTATAAGTACTAGGTAATTTTAATAAATTGAGAGACATAATTTGTAATGCTAGCTAAGTACAAGGTATAACTTACACAACTAGACCTGTAATTAATATGGGAACAAGTAATGGAGTGGTTAGTAACACAAACTTACGGACATAACACGATCCTTCTCACGGGGCTGCCGAGTGAAATACTAGCCGCGATCCACACAAGGCGTTTGACAGGGTAGGCCTGCTTCACCGTAACCCGAGAGGGGCAGCGGAGCGAGCGAGTGCATGACAACGTAGATGATACTCTATATCTATGCCACCGCCACTACAGCCCATTAACGTCCCACTGCTGGGCACAGGCCTCCACTCTCATAGGAGAGAGGGAATTAGAGCTTAGACCCACCACTTAATTTTCCGGGATAAAAAGTTGTTCCGGAGTCAGGAAGTTGGTGGTGTTTCACCCCTTTGCCTCGGAGAGCACGTTAAGCCGTCGGTCCCGGTTATTATCACTAACATGATACTAGTCGTTAAAGCTCGCCAACCCGCATTGGAACAGCGTGGTGGGTGTAAGCTCTAATTCCCTCTCTCCTATGAGAGTGGAGGCCTGTGCCCAGCAGTGGGACGTTAATGGGCTGCAGTGGCGGTGGATACCACATCTTTGCAGCACAGCTAGCGCTTGGCATCGCACCAGAGTGCTCAATCGCTTAGCGGCACGTCTTTAGCATTAGTGTGGTTATTAAAGCCATTGCCCTTTCCTGGAATCAAGTCTGAAACGTTCCATTTACAAGACCAAAGATTATAAACGAGGTCATCAAAACCAAGCTTCTATAAAGTTCGGCACAATTGCACCATTTGGATGTTCGTCCGTGCGTGAGAACGACATCGCTGCACGTTTCTCGAAGCGGCTGCGGCTCACAACTCTCTAGAACACAAACGTTTTATTTTGATTGTCATCTTATTTAAGTACCGCCAGCGCACCGAGTTATCCGTTTAAGCGTATCAAGGACCACGTAGCGCCAAGGAATCCTCTATAATCATATTTATACTTCATTCTAATATTATAAAAGCCAAATACTATACTGCAAAATTCGATCTGCACGACAGGCAAACTAGAGGCCGTAATAGGCTCGTGACTCCATCGCTCCGCCTCAAAAAGATCAGAAGGCCATTCGTGTGAATGAGCATTCTTTTCTATAACAAAATTCCACAACCTATTTTAAACTTGCCTATACACAAATTTAAGAAATCTTGAAAAAAGCTTATTATACTGTTGAAGATTATGTAAATGATAGAGGAGCATGGATTTGATCACTCCAACAATGCTAAGGACGAATGATATAATAATTGTAAATGAAATATTTATTTAAAAAGAGCAACCACCGAGTTTCTTGCTTGTTCTTCTCGGTAGGAATGGCATTCCGAGCCAGTGGTAGATTCACTTGACAAAAGTACTTGTAAAAGTTTATTTGAATAAAAAACATATTTTGAATTTGAATTTCAAAGTTTGGATGGATGGATGTCACAACCTATCTCTGTACATCAACATAGGTTGTGATAGAGTAGCAGTAATACAGACAGACAGACAGACAGACAGATACACAAACAGAAAGACAGGCGGACGGACAGACACACTTTCGCATTTATAATATCAGTATGGATAAGCAAGAATTGTGATATAAGTAACTAACTGATCGAGGTAATTTTAATGTAACCAGACACTTTCTTGATATTGTCAAACCTTCTTAATAGTACTGTTTTTGGACAGGTCTCGAATTAGATTCGTGGTTAGTGTCTAGAGTGATTATTTAAATACAAATTTGCAAGTGCTTTTGAATCATAGGTTAGTCAAACACTCATTCATTAATTACCCTTTTAAAATAGCTCATTCCTATGTGATATCACGGACTGACCCGGAATTGATTACAAAAAAATAGTTTTCCTAGAGCGTCCAAGAACGCCACGTCCACGAGAACAAATATGGAGCAAGTATCGCGGCGTAAAAACTAAACTAACAAGCAGTTAGCGAGAAAGAAGCTAACTGCGGCTCTGGATTCCACGCCAGGCTGATTTATTGCTCTAAACCAGCGGCTTCCAGCCTTGCTTCCCCAGAATGCACAATTTAACACGCCGCTTAAAATTATCTGATGAAAACCTTTTAAAGGAGAACATTCCAACAGAACACAAAATAGCATCACTTGAGAACGGCTTTGTTTAGGTTAAAAAAAATCTCAATAGTCAATTAGTTAGGCTAGATTGTAGACACGAGTACCTCGCTGATACTCAATCATAGGAAAAAACTTGAGAACGGCTTGACCGATTTGGCTGAGTTGCTGTGTTCGTAATTTTCAGAACAAGGTTTGTATGAAAGAAATTATAAAGTTCGCTCGGGAATCAAAAACTTTAATCCACGCGGATGAAGTCGCGGGCATCAGCTAGCCAGAAACGTTATTGTAACACATACTACTATGCTAGTTATTAATCAGGTCAGTCTATGATAAGCAATCAACCATAAGCTTAATCAATAACTAGAAAAGATTTGCCCAGAGTGGCTGACAGACAACCTGCAGTCCAAACGGCTGAACATAGAAATTTGAAATTTTGAGAGAATATTCCTTGAGAGGTATATTACATTTTAGAAATTCCACCCCCAGGAAGGTTAAATAGGCGGTTCAAGTTATATCCTCGAAACTTGGTACTTGTGCTTTCAGTGAAATATAAAGAAATTTATATTTTTCACAGTTTTTTTGTTATTTCAGTTTTTTATTTGTTTTTGTTATTTTTTTTAAAACCCAATTCCAAGTCGCAGACAAAAACTAGTTTACTATAATCGTAAGATCCCGGAGCATCCGAGTATTTTGACTCTACATTGCACAATTATTTATATTGCTTAGTTATTTTACTCAGTAGATACCAAACCTTACTCAAGTTTAGTCAACTAATTATATTTGCAAACTACGCCCGAAGCCAGACCAGACAATAACTACCACTATAGAAATTGATCCAGCTGGGAATGGAATCCGACACCTCCCAATTAATACAGAACTCACCCTCGTCAAAAACTTAGTTAAGAGTTGAGACATAAAACTTTTACAAACTCACTTTGTAAAATGCAAGATTAACTTAGTAAATAGCTTCAACTTCAAAGTAACAGCTACAGGAGTGGCTCCGACCATAACTAATGAATTCATGTAGTCGAAGTAGAACGACTGTAATCAAGCGCCTAGAAAAGAATGCTTGGATTTGTAGAAGAGGTGAATTCTAACATCTAAATATTCAAAAAGTATCTAATAGTTTGTCGCAAACTCGATTAGATGAGCTTCTTAGAATCTAAGCATTTTAAATTGTTTCAACAGCCATATATTGTGGAGTTTCTCACAAGAGACTGGATTTATCAGAAAATCTGAAATGACAATATTTAATAACTCGTCAAATAATAAGAGGTTATAAATTGACGAGTAAAGCATGCAGTAGTTAGGTATAAGTAAGGTTAAGTATTTACATATAATATGTACCATTGTACCAAACGTACATTTATATAATTGTGCTACGGTAAACGCATATATTTAAATTACTTAATGAATCAACTTTTAGGTAAATAACAATAATACTTATATGGTTAATCGTATTACCTTATTTTAAATACAAAAGTAGAAATAATTAAAACAACAGAGAGAGCTCAATTTAATGTTGAGAATTAAGATACTGACAAGAATAAATCTCAGACTCAGACCTTCTCAAAATTTGTGAATTTAACTAAGAGGCTTAAATCGTGTAGGTACGTTCAGACAAAGTTGGCAGTACACAAAGAAAAAACTTCACTGACACGCAATCCTTTTGTGATAGGAACACAAAAGGATTTTATTATGTGGATATTGTAAAGGGATTTTGCCTTGGGCTAGACACATTTCATGAGTTATAATTATATAGGTTTTCCTTAAAACCTATTTAGAACATGAAGCTTTAAAGTTTATACGGAAGTTTTTTGATTTCCTACCAAAATGGTAAAAAAGAAACACTATTAACTCATTATTTTTGACGACCTCCGTGGCGCAGTGTGTAGCGCTGTTGTCTTAACGTGCGGAGGTCCCGGGTTCGATCCCCGGCGGGGTCAATTTGAGAATTTATAATTTCTGAATTTTCCCTGGTCTGGCCTGATGGGAGGCTTTGGCCGTGGCTAGTTACCAGCCTATCAGCAAAGACGTGCCGTCAAGCGATTTAGCGTTCCGGTACGATGCCGTGTAGAAACCGAATAGGGGTATGGTTTTAATATAACTGCCATGCCCCTAACAGGTTAGCCCGCTACCATCTTAGACTGCACATCACATCACATACCATCAGGTGAGATCGCAGTCAAGGGCTAAAAAATAGTAGCTGTATATAGTAATAATTAAGAGTTAATATTAATAGCTATATTAAAAACGGTTAGGTAGGTACTGCTAGTTATTCATCAGTAAATGTAGTTTCCATGAATGTCATATTTAGGTGGCGGGTCGATTGCATTCACTTTCTGAATGGTAGAGTGTTAGAAAAATCTGATTCTCTTATGGTGTTTCAAAAACAAAATCCGATCTAAAAAAACTGGTAAAATAGCTCTTAGATAAGATTTAAGAAGATTTAGATAAGATTGTGTCTTCTAACAAGGGTCTACTTCCCCTTCCAAAGATTCATATCCCTGGCTTTTCTCTGCTGTGCAATCTCTTCAACAAGACTGATGTCTAACATAAGGTTACAACCCCAAATCAATACCTCCGAGAAAAGTAATGTGACAAGCTAATTTTAAAATTGATGTTTCACAGGGTATGACTCTAGGGCCCATACCGTTTATCTCGTATGCAAATGAGGCGCTTCCTCCACGAGGGATGTTGCGCCGCTAGTACATGTGAGGTTTCATATTGAGCACACTAGCGATATGTCGTAAGACATAAAGTTGCTGATCGCCGTTGCACTAAATAGTTTGTTGGACTCTGCCCCACTGGGCACCTTGGTGGGCCTAACTCGATGCACCCGGCCCTTAGAAGGCCCTTCATTGACTTATCTGAATTCTGAGGACAGAATATTTTTTATAGTCTAGCTTAAACAGGACCAATGATTCTCCTGTTTAACTAGACTGTAAATGATAAATGATTTATTTATTTGATGTAGGACAACTTGTGTCACTTATGAAGCGTTTAGAAGAGCCGGCAAGAAACTTAGCAGTTGCTCTTTTCATAGAAAAGAAAAGGTTACAATATGTAGACAACACAACACATACGTTACAAGTATTACACTGACTTGTGGGGAACTTGTTTCCATTATACGGGGATATTGTTTCGTGTTTCAATAAACTGTTTCATAATGTATATGATGACGGTTGTTTGTCGCCATAATGGCTTTGCTTCCAGCTTTTATAAGATGGCAGGAGTTACTTAAAATTATTGTTATATTACTAACTATTGCATTTCTTGAGGGATATTTTTTATTAAACTGCGATAGAGCTATTTAGTACTTTTATTAGTTGTTAAGTGTCATTACATCAAATGTGTGTCGATTAGCTGCAAGACGAAAATTATCGGAACATCATAATTAAAAAAATTAAAAAACACGACTGCCCTACCAAAAAACGAACTAAAAAGTTAAAATTCTAAATTAATCTATTTACTCGTAAATTAGAATCTTATTCACATTTTTATTAAATGATATTTTTTTTATGAATCACTGGTTATTGAACTGTAGTGTTATATATTTTTGGAATCTAATCATCATTTTCTAGATGATGATTAGGTATATAGTCAATCTTATTTTCGTTTTTTTTTTTCAACTTTAGTCTTTAATGCGGGACCATGGTCAACCCACCAATTTTTTTTTTAATTTTACTAGCCTAAGTCACCCGGAAAAAGCTAGGGTTCTAACGATACCTTATTTATCAAAATCGGTTCAGGCGTATAGAAGTTGAAAAGAAGGTGGAATATACAAACTCACATACATATATACAGACATACATGAACCCTGAAAACAATACACTCCTTTTTTCAGGCAATCGTATAAATACTCCTTTTTTTCATGCAGTCGTATAAATACTCCCTTTTTCAGGCAGTCGTATAAATACTCCTTTTTTTCAAACAGTCGTATAAATACTCCTTTTTGTCAAACAGTCGTATAAATACTCCTTTTTTCAAGCAGTCGTATAATACTCCTTTTTTCAGGCAGTCGTATAAATACTCCTTTTTTTCAAACAGTCGTATAAATACTTCTTTTTGTCAAACAGTCGTATAAATACTCCTTTTTTCAAGCAGTCGTATAAATACTCCTTTTTTCAGGCAGTCGTATAAATACTCCTTTTCTCAGGCAGTCGTTTAAATACTCCTTTTTTCAGGCAGTCGTATAAATACTCCTTTTTTTCAAACAGTCGTATAAATACTTCTTTTTGTCAAACAGTCGTATAAATACTCCTTTTTTCAAGCAGTCGTATAAATACTCCTTTTTTCAGGCAGTCGTATAAATACTCCTTTTCTCAGGCAGTCGTTTAAATACTCCTTTTTTCAGGCAGTCGTATAAATACTCCTTTTTTTCAAACAGTCGTATAAATACTTCTTTTTGTCAAACAGTCGTATAAATACTCCTTTTTTCAAGCAGTCGTATAAATACTCCTTTTTTCAGGCAGTCGTATAAATACTCCTTTTCTCAGGCAGTCGTTTAAATACTCCTTTTTTCAGGCAGTCGTATAAATACTCCTTTTTTCAGGCAGTCGTCTAAATACTCCTTTTTTCAGGCAGTCGTATAAAAAAGTCTGTAGCGTGGTATGTGTCTGCACTCTGCTAGCCGAGCAGGATTCAAGTCACGAGCGCGCGGCGCGTGATTACATCTGCAGCTGAGACGCGGAGCTCCAGACTCTGTATCAATTACCCGCTCGAGATGCTATGCGTTCAGACAGATGACAGATGATAAGGGGGACCTAACTGGCCAAATTATAAAAGTTAGGGATTTCAGTTTAGATGTCTATTGTGGCAAATAAGTATAGCGTGATAAGGAAGGCAGGTGTTTCTAAACTTTTTTTAAATAAATTTTTAATTAGAAAAAATAAATTCTAATTTTTTTTAATATCCGCTACAAGTTAGCCCGTAGTTCGCAGTCAACTGCGATCTCACCTGATGGTAAGTGATGACGCAGTCTAACCTGTTAGGGGCATGGCAGTTATAGTAAACCCATAGCCCTATTCAGTTTCTACCGAATACCGTGGTAACTAGCCACGGCCGAAGCCTCCCACTAGACCGGACTAGGGAAAATTCAGAAATTATAAATTCCCAAATTGACCCTGTCGGGGATCGAACCCGGGACCTCCGCACGTTAAGACAACAGCGCTACACACTGCGCTACGGAGGTCGTTCTCCGTGGCGCACTCTTATGAATATTAAATTGTTTGGAAATTGGAATCACACACAAAATCACAAAAACGAAAACAAAGGCAGTTTCCATGAATGTCATATTTAGGTGGCGGGTCTATTGTTGTGAAAAACAATGGAGGAATATTTTACGCTACACCTATGCCATGTTAACCTTTACTCCGCTGGTAATTACCAAGTAAAATGCTGTTCTCATCGCTATGTGCATAATGGATCCGGCCTCTATATAATACACTCGATGTGACAATTCGAATACGGAACGTTACCGGCGCGCTAGAACGTGAACACTTCTGCCATTGTTGCCACTGGAGCAATAGGATCGCTCCATTGTTGGCAAATCGAAGGCTTCGGACAGAAACCATTCCGCGTGCATCCTCCGAGCGGGCGGCCGCCAGCCGCGCTCCTCTCTAACTCTACAGTGTCTACAGTGTACAGTGTGTACCGTGCTGCAGCCTGTATTCACACTGTACAGCGTGTACAGTGTACAGTGTGCAGTGTGCTGCAGCCCGTCACCGCTGACGTCGCCGCAGTCAGCTGTTCGCGTCGCGTCACAACACGCGCCTGCGCGCGCCGCCGCCATCGACCGCGGGGCGGGGCGGGGCGGGGGGGCGGGGTGCGGGGGAGACGGCGCAGGCGCGCCCCGCCGCCGCGGGCCCCAGTCTCGCGCCAGCCGCCGACCCGCGCGCACGTCCGCGCGCCCGAGCCCGCACCGGCCGCCCGACATGCCGTGAGGCCGCGCCCGCTACGATGACGGGCTACGCCCGCGGCGAGGCCGACTTCGCGGCCGCCGACCGCTTCGCCCGCGAAGCGCCCAAGGACTACTCGGTGCCTTTACACGTAGACTGCAGTATCGAATACGAGCTTCCCGACTGTGCCAAGCCGCCGCAGGGCGTCAAGATCGAGCCGCTGCTCATGATCCACCCGTCGCACTTCCGCAGGCTCGAGAGCCTGCGGCGCGTGCCGTTCGTCAACAACCTGCCGCGCGGCGACGCGGCGGCGGAGGCGCCGCGCGCGCGGGCCGTGCGGCGCTGCTGCCGCGCGGCCGCCGCGCCGCAGCCGCACGCGGCGCGCTGCGAGTACGGCAAGGCGCGCGCGCGGCTCAAGCCGCACCCCTACCTGCCCGAGCTGCAGTGCGAGCTGGCCCGCCTGCCGCCCGCGCCCTACGAGCGCTTCGACAAGCGCGCGCTGCAGCAGCTGCCCATCTACATGTAGACTGTGCCGGTGACAGTGCGACAGTGCCACAGTGCGACAGTGCCGTGTGCCGCGGAGTGGACCGATACCGAACTGTACCCGTGCGTGTCGCGCGTCGCTGCGGACGATGGTCGCGGTGCCGACGAACTATTTATTCGCAGTCGCATCGACCGACGCTTCATGATAAATTATTATTGTACCGTCGCTGATTCGTTGCGTGTTCTGTATGATATATCATATCGATATAATGATTGTATGTTCGAAAATTGTATTATAATAAAAAATGTACCTATAGAGTAAAGAAATGAAAGTGAGAAAAATATTACGAATAAAAACTAGACTTAGTTATGTTTTCGAATAGGCTCTAGACGGTCCCGAGTGGTGAACTAGAATCGTATTCCACTCTCATTTTGTAAGCGGTTATGTTTGTTAAAATTATATATGAAGAGTCCTCTGATGAATAGTCTGATTAACGAATATTCGGCATGTAAAAGTCTTTATAAAACGCTTACTTAGCATATCATAGTATTATATTGTGTCATAGTCCAATGCCAAAAATATAACTATCTTTTTACAAAAATCCTTAAAGCATCGTTTTATTTATCTCCAGTCGGCTCGGCGCGTTTCCGGTGTCGCGTCTGTAATCTGTAGTGTGCGGAGTGTCGCGCGGTTTGCGATGTGCAGTGCGCTGTGTGAGTGTGAACCTGCTGACTGCGGAGCTGCCGGCCCCCGAGACGTAAGTACAGGTAACGAGTTCCCCAAAACTCGCTGCCCAAGTTGCGTGAAACAACGGAATATCTCACAAAGTTGCGTGAAACAACGGAATATCTCACAAAGTTGCGTGAAACAACGGAATATCTCACGAAGTTGTGTGAAACAACGGAATATCTCACTAGCCTGGGAGGCCTTGTTGAACAGCTGTCTAGTGTCAAGTGTCTTTAAAAAGCTATGTGGCGAGCGTATTGAATCGCAATGCGACATTTTCTAGTGTGTTCAACATCTTACATTATCTACCTAATAGTACCTAGTAACGTTTGCATTACTTGAATCCTACATACTTTAAATATACAAAGATAGAAGAATGAAGATCCATTATATTTTAAACATACTTAAGTACATGATTTCACAGAAATTTATAATTGAAATTCAGTAAAAACTATTATTCATTATTCGCCAATTAACACAATTATTCAAAAGGAAATGAGATCTGCTACCTATCTTTATCTTATTCCATTACTTAACATCTTTTATTGAACTTCTAATACGTTTAAAACATATAGTATCTATGAACAGAGTTATTGTATCAGTTATAATGGTTAATGGTAGGTAAACACCATCTTTGTGCTGATTACTAAACTTTAAACGGGACTAAAAATCTCTTTTTAGTCCTATTCATTGAGATTTGTGATAGACATTGTGTCAATGTTCATCAATAGACAGAATATCTAGCCTATTTTATCTTTTGAATTGTTGAGTTACTTAAATTGGTCAATGTTATGATGAGCTAGACAATAGTAATTTTCCATCAAAGTTAGATAGGTATGCTAAGAACTTAAGTACTTTAAAATAACAATAAGAAATAAGCTATTACCATAAATCCAAGTGAAGTCGTAGACAAAGCAAACCAAAGAACTGTAATTTATCGTTTTAACTAATACAATATAAATAACACGTTGAATGCACCGCAGTAATTTGAAACATAAATTATGAAGCAAGACATGCAATATATGTTACAATGTTAACAAATATCCAATAGCTATTGAGAATTCCACAATCTAAACTATCTGCTAAAGTGCTAACGAACGATTATTAGATGCATTGAGCTACAATTGAATTTACTTGATATACTTATTTCAGCAATTCAGTTAGAATAAGATGAAAATGGGAATCCGTTGAAATGAATATTGTGTTATAATCTATTTGAAGAGATCAATAATAATCCTTTTGAAATTACAGCGGGCGTTAGAACTGATGTTAATTACAAAACATTTAAAAACATCGCTATTGTTCAATGCGAATATAATCAAAGTGCGAGTCATGATTTGGCAATATAATAAAGCAAGTTTTTCTTGTAGTGCCTATTGTTCGATCGAGCTTAAAACATTAATGAACAAAAGGCTAACAAGCCATTCTCTCTACATGAAAGGTGCTCATACACAATGAAACGTGAATAATCAACAATGACGGCTGAGAAAGAAATTGTTCAGAAAATAGCTGTTTTTAATGTGACCATTAAAATGAAACAGGTTATTATTTGGACCGTACCGAGAAGCGCGGCTATGCAATTAAGAGTGGTAAAACTAATTAAGAGGCAGTGGAATAGTTGAGAGCTGCACGCAGGAGGTTTAGTGGAGGTTGTGGTCACGAAGCGGACGCGGACGGACCATTAGTGAGGCACGCACGCCGTCAGAGTGTTGCCCGACAACCGACATCACAGCGAGCGACGCCGTTAAATTAGCATTCACGTAATAAACGAGAAATAAACATCGAGACTAATGGATGATTGCCGACCGACCCTCCTCCACTCTGCAGACTCTACTGCATTATAATTTCCTTTCAGTGTATGCCTCGTCATAAGAGAAAGAACGATATTGTTGCGTGCGACGAGGGGGCGAATTAAAGCCATATTTATTTTATCTGCGCTGCCATAATAAAAGTTTATTGTAACTTTTTATGACTCCGATATTGCGCGTACCCTGATTCGTAAAGTATGGCCGCCTCCGGCGAGTCTCTATATTTGTCCGTGCGAGCAAATGCAATGAAAACAACAAAGAAATGTAAAGGCTACATTTTGTGCGTAGGCTCACTCTTTGTAATCTCATTATAGCGCCCCACAGTGCATGCGCTAAGTTACTACATGTCTATATTAATTAGATTTTCTAGCAGAGTTTATTTCTCTTAATTATTATGAGTATCACGAGTTATAATTGTAAACCCGCATCTGATAAGCGTCTCGCGGTAAAATTCTACTTTTTAAATTACTGCAGCACTTAAGTTATCAAAATAATTACGATTATTTGCGAAGCATAAACGAGCTCGAGATAAGTGACTGCGCTCTCTTAAGGCAATGCGAGTATGAATGATGCTCGCGAAAATAACATAATGGCCTGGTCGCGGTCTGATAACGTCGCTTTACGATCAAAGTAGCGATTCAGTAATTACCGACTTCCTCGGAACGCAAGGCCGAGCTCCCGCGGTCGTGTCGTGTGCTATAATTTGAAAACGCCACGCAGCGAGACTCCCAAAACGCGAGTGTAATTTATCGGCAGTATTATCTCTCGTAAAACGAATATCCAATTTATGTGCGCCCTCGCCCGCCGCCATAAAACATAATATTATCGACATCGCCCCCTCCGTAGGCGATCACGAAACTAAGCAAGTATCGGCCATTTTAAGTGCCGAACTTGACGGGCGGGCGTCCCGATTTCCGTCCCTGTCTAGGCGCCCATATTCAGATACGAGAGAACGAGATAAATCAGGAACGGAACTCTTTCATGTTCAGAAAAACGTTCTACTTTATTTGAGATATCTTATAAATACGCCGTATAAACAACTGCTAAACAAAACGATATAGCTTCGTTATTTACATATTATTGTAGCTCTGCCGGCCTATGAATAAGTAATGGTTTCACAACGGTGGGTTGTTTCGGAGCTTATAAATTACCCTATCGAATTGTAAATCTAAAAACATGCCATGTTAAGATGTCTCAAGATTTTATCATCTTTACAGTCCACGGGATGACCTTTGATATCTCCTCCATGTTCTCGATCGTGCATATCAATGGATTGCATAATAAGATCACCAAGAGTCTTTTTCCTTATTTTCTCCTTTTCCTAAGGTTGCCTAGTAGAGATCGTTAGCTAAGCGATAAGGTCACCTTTTGTATCCTACTTCTGTCTGTGTTTAATTTTTATCCAATTTTTGTTTTTGATAGTTTTAAATTTTAATTATTCTGTAATAATAATAACAGAAGCAGTCAATGTAAATTAATAGGTAAATTGCATAATATATCCAAAAAAATATTCAATAACAACTACAGGCCCGGATGTCGCAGAACTCGTAATAAATGTTTGTAAAGAGTAACCTTTATATTCAAAGCATGTTTTCATGATATACCTAAGCAGATTTTGGTCTAAAAATCAAAAATTCTCGCTGTGAAGAGATAAGGCTGCCAAATTGTATACTTCCTTTGTTATTAGCTAAGTTTACTGTTATTATTATACAACTGCCTGTAAAAAGAAGTATATTGTTTTCAGGGTTCATGTTTGTATGTATGTGATTTTGTATATTCCACCATAACTTCTATACGCCTGAACCGATTTTCATAAATGAGATATCGTTAGAATCCCTAGCTTATTCCGGGTAACAAAGGCTAGTAAAATTTAAAATGAAAATTGATGGAGTCACCATGGTCCCGCATTAAAGACTAAAATTGAAAAAAAAAGATTCGAAAATAAGATTAACTATATAATCATCATCTAGAAAATTATGAGTAGATTCCAAAAATATATAACACTATAGTTCAATATCCAGTGATTTTCAAAAAAAAATCAATTAATAAAAATGCGAATAAGATTCTAATTTAACTAGTTTTTTGGCAGGGCAGTCATGTTTTTAAATTTTTTTAAATTATAACTTGTTATTCATTATACTTAGGTTTACGCTTGACCACAATCACACCTGATGGGAAGTGATGATGCGGCCTATATAATATATAACTCTTATATAACTAGACTAATTTAGATTTTTGACTTTTTAGTTCGTTTTTTGGCAGGGCAGTCGTGTTTTTTAATTTTTTAATTATGACTTATAGAATTAAGAATGAATATACTTTTTTTGGTGTACAATAAAAGAATATTCATCCATTCATTCATACATTCTCGCTGTAGTGCCATTAGCACGTTGGGTGGGCGAAGATGGTGGACCGTGGAGGAAGTCCGCCGCCGGTTGTTTTGGCCGCTCGCTAGCGCGGCTCGATCAGCTGATTGGCGTCTTGTGTGTGTGCGTGCGGGGGGCGCGCCGTGTACGCGATACACACACACGCACACACACACAACACACAGCTGATTGTACGCAATTATAAGACCGCGACACACTCGACTGCCGAGCTCGCTACAACTCATAATGGAACTCGTTACTGCATGTCGTCTGTTTTTGTCAGTGCCACTTTAACGACTAACTACTGTAATTTAACTTGTAATTTACTTCGTCTTTTGAATAGTTGGAAATGGAAAGCTTAGAACTTGATTTTTTTCGTTAAATACTGCCATTAACAGTTTATACCTACCTTATGTATGTGGAAATCTTAATTTATCATTGATCCTAATTTATAGATATTGTTACTGTCAAAAGAAGACAGGTGATTAGTTGCAATAAAAATTATCAATTTCAAACATAATGAGCTTCGCGATAGGAATAAAGTATGATAAACTAGCGAATCTGCGTGGTTTGAGGTTTTTTGGTTCCCGCGGGAGCTCTTTAATTTTCCGGGATAAAAAGTAGCCTATGTGATATTCCAGACTATAATCTATCTCTGTGCCAAATTTCAGCCAGATCCGATGAGCCGTTGGGGCGTGATTGAGTAACTAACATCCATACATCCAAACATCCACACATCCATCCAAACTTTCGCATTTATAATATTAGTAAGATATACTGGTGTATAAAGATTAGCGCTCAGCGGAACTTCCCATTTGAAGTAGAGAATAAAACTAAAATCAAGTACCTAACGGTTGATCATTAGCTACCCGCTATTGCACTTGAACAATCGTAGCAACTTGGATACGATTAGAGCCATTAGCGAGAAAATAGCTCAAACAATACCCACATAGGTACGCTATTGTTTGAATTTTTTGCGTAGGTAACAAAGGTGGGTTCGAAACAAACGAGCAACCGTGCCGGTATGTGGGCGGAACACGCGCGCTCGCAAAATGGCGTATGTTTACCAAACTGGCGACGGATAACGGAAACGGTTTCCATTCCCATCGGCCGGCGATAACAACGACGCTTGTACAAATATCATATTGATATATATTTATATTTATATATTATATTCATATATTTATATGTAGTGTGTATATATTTATATGTAGTGTGTATATATATATATTCATATATTTATATGTAGTATATTATATGTTATGTATAAATAGTTATTTATGATAGATATTTATGTGTATTATTAGTATGTAGTGTTTATGTAGTCTATCTTATTCTAGGAAAACTAAATTGCTTGCCACGCAACCCATGATTTCTCCAATCCAATCACCAAAGGTTGTCTGGGAGAGATCGCTTTAGCGATAAGACCGCCTTTGCACGCTTCACTACGATTAAGCTTCTCTTTTTGTAATTATATATTTCTATTTATTTCTTGTGTGCAATAAAGAATACAATAATAATAATAATAATAATTGACGACCTCCGTGGCGCAGTGTTGAGCGCTGTTGTCTTAACGTTCGGAGGTCCGGGTTCGATCCCCGGCAGGGTCAATTTGGGAATTTATAATTTCTGAATGTTCCCTGTATGGCTAGCATGCGCACTACGAGTAAAATTATGTCTACCCGTATCTCTATCTGTCTACCGAAGCTAACATGGTTACTTGTCTCGTTACGTCAAAAGTAGAGATAAAAGTAATATTTCTTATCTGTGGTATTTTTCTATACGAAACTAAACATGTCGATGTTTTTTTCTTGTAATATACCGCATTTTGTGCATGTTAAGGTACTTAAATGAAAAATTTGCCGGTAACGACAACATCTCTCTCTCTCGTCGCGAGATAATCTCATTGTACGCATGCTAAGCACACTGGTCTGGCCTGGTGGGAGGCTTCGGCCGTGGCTAGTTACCACCCTACCGGTAAAAACGTGCCGCCAAGCGATTAAGCATTCCGGTACGATGCCGTGTAGAAACCGTATGCCATGCCCCTAACAGGTTAGCCCGCTACCATCTTAGATCATCATCATCACTTACCATCAGGTGAGATCGCAGTCAAGGGCTAACTTGTAGTGGATAAAATTAAAAAAATATCACTTTGCCAAAGTGCTTGTTAACAGTACTGTAGCTGCTAAGAGTGTAGAAATCTATACTAATATTATAAATGCGAAAGTTTGGATGGATGTATGGATGTTTGTTACTGTAACAGTTGAACGGATCTGGCTGAAATTTGGCACAGAGGTAAATTATAGTCTGGAATAGCACATAGGCTACTTTCTATCCCGGAAAATTAAAGAGTAAAGATAAAATATAAGCCAATTTGAATTGAATTCAATTTATTCTTTCCAAATTATATGTTGTCTACATATTGTAACCTTTTCTTTTCTATGAAAAGAGCAACTGCTGAGTTTCTTGCCGGTTCTTTCAGTAGAATCAGCTTTCCGAACCGGTGCTAGAGTCTTAACGTTTCATAAGTGACAAAAGTTGTCCTACATGAAACAAATAAATCATTTCATTTCATTTCAAAAAATTTACACTCTAAACACACCAATATAAATTACATTTTACTTACTAATAAACTACACCGGAATAATTTGGCCATTTGCGTGGGTGGCTGGGTCTGAATCCTAACTAGTTTGACTGTGACTAGGATTTCAAAGTACATGCCAAAGTATTTGCAAGTACTTGCCAAATATCTAAGAAAATAAGATATGAAAATGAGACAAAAGATTACAATGATGGTTAATACATGTTGACAGTTTTTAGTCATTTAGTCATTTATTTATAGCTTCATGTGCTACTTACATTATATTACGCTAGCAGACTTGCCCACGACTTCATCCGCGTGAAATGATTTTTAAATTCCCACGGGAACTTCCTAATTTCTCGGGATAATATATAGCCACACACACACACAAGTAATGTGGCTTTCTTTTGGTTCCAGAATTTTCAAAATCGGTTCTGTAGATCCTGATTACCCCCTACAACGTCACAAACTCACAAACTTTACCTCTTTATAACATTAGAATAGATAATACAATTAGTGATTAGGATGCATGGAAATGAGGCCCTGTCAGGACGTTATTACTTATATCTACTTAGTTTAATTGTTATTAATTCTTAGCACACAATAGATAGAATATTATACAATATACTTCAGTAAAAACTAAATTTCAGATACTAAGTAATTACTTAAAATATTTTTAAATTCATTAATATAATTGGTCATATTACTGGGGTATTATTAAAACCGCTTTATGTACTATAACAATTTAAAACTGGCCAAAGAATCTGATACGCAGAGATCATAAAAAATCAATAAATCGGTTGTAAATTGTAATGAGATGAGATGAACAATCAAAATGTCAGATACTCAGGTCCATCCATCAATTGAATTCAAAAAAGAAGCGAAGCGAAAAATGTGTCCAAGAGACCAAGCATTTCAGAATACTATTGTCGACCACCTGTTCTGGAAACTGACAGCGAATAGCCATCTAATTCTAGGCTACGTTTCTAACAAGTGGGTCACATTCTTTCGCCATCCATTATCAAGACACACAAAGAATTTTAAGCTTTCGTTGCGGTTCGAGTTCTAGGCTCCTTTGTTGAAGAAATGTAGAATTTCAAAAGACCGCACTTTCAAATCAAAATTCCACTGATTTTGAATGGACGATTCCAAATTTTACCAGACGTGCCCAGACTAGAGAAGTTTATGGCCTATTTAAAGCCCATTTATTATGAAGATGTTCGTAGAATAGCTACGTTTTAAGATTACACTAGACGTTGATTTTGGAAACTCAATCCTCGGTGACGGTGTCGGTGACGCGAATCCACAAGTTTATCCCCTACCTAAAAGTGCTCAACGCGGCTAAAGAAGTTTTCACATCAAAAATGCTGAAATTTGGCATGCAAATAGCTACTATGACGTAGACATTCGCTAAGAAAAGATTTTGAAATATCAATCCCTAAGGGGGAAATAGGTGTTTGAAATTTGTGTAATCCACGCGGACGAAATCGTAGGTAGTTCTTAGATACAATTGTTTAGTCTCCAAGCTAGGTATCTACTCGTATCTCAGAACATAAAAACTCTATTTTTGTCACAGGTGGCTGGCTATTAGTTATCGGCAAGATTTACATTTATTTCAAAAGACCTTTTACGAGCCACTTTAGAGTTTAGACAAAGAAAGCAATCAAGCGTCGGATTCCACCCGAGATCTTCGGCCAGTGGAGTAGAAAAAGTGTCGGGTTTCGAGAGAGCGCTTTCAAATCAAATCAATTATATTGAACAAATGCAGTGGGATAGACATTTTTACACGTCACTTCCTTGTATTTTGAACGATTATAATAAAAAACAATGATTAAATCATCGAAGTGAATGCCAACGCGAAGGTTTTCGTCATATGTTCACGGAAATGATGTCAGCATGCACGTATGAAAATACTCCTGAATTGAAGAACATTCTTGCATGCGGCATGAATAGATAATTGAAATACCTAATGCAGATTATGCCAATATTAATGCACTAATTAATTTTTTCGATAAACTAGTCAACGCTATTGATTAAAAAGTTTTACTTTTAAATATCGATGAATTAATTAATTGACTATATTATCTGTCTTTGATTGAGTGATTATATAAAAGACACAAAGTTAGACTAGATAAAGCAAGTTATACGCTTTATATGTTCAGTAATTTTTATTTGAGTTTATTTTATACTTACTTTAGTTATTTTTCCGTTTAAACTTTAATGCTGAATGCATTGATTAAAGCATTGCAAGCAAGCATTGCATATTAAAGCTTGACCGCTTGGCGATAGAATTAAAAAGTTGAAGTTGAATCAGTTACTGTGATTGAAACTTGAAAACTGTCCGCTTGTTTGAAATCCCTAATGATTTGTGGTAAACCAGACAAAGTTTTCTTAACGCTTTTAACTATAATATGGTTCCCAAAGAGTTTCTGGATTTGCTATTACATAGATTTAAAGACTGTGTTAAACAGCATTTGTTAAGTCGAGGCTATTACACTATCGATGATTTTATTGATGACAAAGTTGCATGGAAGCAACCGGCCTCGCATCCAGTGACCCACAAGTCAGTGTAACACTTGTAACGTATGTGTTGTATTGTCTACATATTGTAACCTTTTCTTTTCTATGAAAAGAGCAACTGCTGAGTTTCTTACCGGTTCTTCTCAGTAGAATCAGTTTTCCGAACCGGTGGTAGAGTCTTTCGTTTCATAAGTTTCGTTTTATAAGTGGCACAAGTTGTCCTAGGATGAAATATATAAATCATTTATCATTTAAAAATTAAAGACTCAACGCTACATTTTAATGTAAATGTAATGGATAAATCAGAAGTCTTATAACAGCTGTTTAAATCTTCAGTGGACAATATAAAAGCCATTCGGAATGCCGGCACGACCCGCACGTAAATGGATTATGTTTATCAAGATAGAGTGCGTAGAAAAGGAAAGAAAGGAGAGCCAGTTTACGAGTTACACGCTATAAAAGTTGAAATATTTGATAGTCTGATAAATAATATGCCCGATTGGCACGCACGACTTCTTTTCTCGGTAATTTTATCTCATACTAGCTGGTGGCCGGGACTTCGTCCGCGTGGATTGAGGTGAATTTCCGGCATAAAAAGAAGCTTAAGGGTCATCCCAGAAGTCCTAGTCATCAAGTAATGTTTAAACTAAAGAAAGGCGCTTTTCTTATCTCAAAGGATGCTGAAATGATTTATTATTTCTGTAAAAATAGGTATGTAAGCCATGACTCAATAGATTCTCTCATAGAAAGACTACAACAATTAGGCGATGCGATTATAGTCCAACAAACTTATCTGACCCCGGTGGCTAAAATTACAACGAATTTTTATGCCCGTTTAGTTTTTGCATTTATTTTATTTTTCATATTTACTAGCCTGTCACTGGGTCAGATAAGTTTATCGGACTATAACTGTAGGTATATAAATCCTTTGTCTATATCTATGGATGTAGTAAGTATCCTATTAAAATCTAATGTCTGACTAAAAAAATCTCTGATAGGTATCGTGTAAGCTTTCATTAGACACAACTGACAACACTCCTAAGTAGGTTAATTGATTTCTTTTCACAACTTCCCCTTTCGAGTTAAATAAGAATTAGGTACCTTTCGTAATCAAGCAATCTTCTTTTTTCTAAATCGGTAAAAAGCAAACGTCGCATTCGAGATCGTAATAAGCAAAAAATGCTACGGAACCGTTTACACGCTGCTGAGCCGCAAGTGGTGAACTTTGATGTTTTTTTTCTTTCTTAAGTGCTTATTTTAAGAGTTTTTCCTCTTTTTTTTTATATTGCTCTGTTTTAACGTTAATCACCTAACTACTTAGAGCATTAGCATGCCCGTCTAGTGTGGCTAATGTATTTTTTTGTACATTTAGTGTCGGCAAAACGTCGGCAAGTGTCGGTCAATCGCTGTTCGTTAACGACAGACCGACAGGTAATGAGTGTGTTGCTATTTTAGCTTGCGGGCAAATTGACTCAAGGAAATGCGATTTTAAGTATGTGTCGTAGCTTTAGTTTTAGGATACCGTAACCAATTATCACCATCATGTTTTATGAGTAAGTAATTTTTAACGTCAATAAGTGTACCTACAGTGTACCTATATTGAATAAATGATATTGAGTATTGAGTTTTGTATGACACATGACGACGAGACTGAAGAAGATGATATTTATTTTACACTCTTAAGTACCCTTTTCATTGTAAGTTTTTTTATATTCTACTACAAGTTAGCCCTTGACTGCGATCTCACCTGATGGTAAGTGATAATGCTGTCGATGGTATGGCAGTTATATTAAACCCATACCCCTAGTCGGATTCTACACGACATCGTACCGGAACGCTAAATCGCTTGGCGGTAGCTAGCAAAGATTGAAGCCTCCCTCCAGACCAGACCAGAGAAAATTCAGAAATTATAAATTCCTAAAGTGACCCTGCCGGGAATCAAACCTCCCACGTTAAGACAACAGCGCTCAACAGTCAATACTGCGTCAGAGATGTCGTCATGTATGTATTTAATAACGTATTTGGAAAATTACCAATCAACTTAAAATATGACCACAATAAAAACGTTGTAATCGAAAATAATTTGAATAATAGATGCTATAATGATGTCTACGACCTTTTAAGGCCATCAATAACAAATACATCAAAATTGATTCTGACGGTCGTTCACTTTATCAATCATGGGCTAGATATTTATTCTCAGATAAACTTCGCCTCGTAACTAGCCATATAAAAGGAACATGATATTCGACGGTGATTGTTAGATGAATTTACAATACGCTGCCAATTTGTATTATTCATCTAAATGGACTTTTCAGCCGAATAAAATATGTAAGCTCATACAACAAATGTCCGAAACCAAACACTCAGCGGACAGTAGATAGTATTCAAACAGATAATTGCCTTTACTTTTAATACTGATTTTCAATACTCAATATCATTTATTCAATATAGGTTCACTGTAGGTACAATTATTGACGTTAAAAATTACTTACTTATAAAACATGATGGTGATAATTGGTTACGGTATCTTAAAACTAAAGCTACGGGGGTTCCAAACGCGCCCTGGTCTGAGAAGAGCCCACAACAAACTCAGCCGGGTTTTTTTTATTATCACCATCTCACAAATCATCTTAACTAAGGAACTATCAGAGCCATTGAGCAAATTATTACCAAGCTTCCTTTTTTGAAGGCATCCATTTGATCCATTTGATCTAGCTTGCCTTAATAATTTTACAATTTCTGGCACTTATTGATTATTTTTCACATAACGTCGTTTGCTGATGTTAATAGGTTACTCTAGCCCAGCTTAGCCCGCTACCATATTAGACTGCATCACTTACGATCAGGTGAGATTACAGCCAAGGGCTAACTTGTAGTTGATAAAAAAAAGAAGTTAATAGACATAATATGGCTTATAGATGCGGTGCATCATCACATGCCGAATAATAGTACAAGTTTATGTGTTTTAGCATTCGGCTGTTATTTTATATCCGAATTAATGGTTATTTCCAATCATATTTAAGGGTGGAAAACGCTAGAATACAAAAGAACCGTATGCAGAAAATAGGAGGAGGATGCGTTGGATGAAAGAAGGATGCAGGAGCGATAAGAGATGCATCTCGTCTAGTTACTCTTTATTGCAAGTTTGCCGAGTTGAATTCGCAAATTTTAAAATTTTTCTCACACGATCGGGCCTTTGCTTCGAAGATATGTTTTTTACGATCCTTACAATACACGTTTATTTTACAACATGAGTGAATAATCATATTATTCTACTGAGGCATTATGTGGGAACGATGGGACATTTGCCCAAAAACTTACATTGTGTCTAATGTCTATATACGTTACAAAATACTGCCATTATATTTGGCCAAGATAGTTTTCCTACAGAATCTTTCCAATAAAACCTTTGTTGTGAATATACTGTTACTAAGTACCAACGAGGATTATCTCGAGACCTATTATATTAACGAGCAATTAATGTATTTGTTGGTTTATTAGCTACAGGAAGAGGACGCAGCGGTCGGCTTGCGGTTGTCCCGGTGTGATTGTGAAGCGATACCATTGTGTTTTGAACACGACTTCCCAAATAACACAGGCTCTACAAATGCACATAGTCAACAACATAAACAGGAAAGAATGGGCTAAATTTTATGTAATTGTACGAGGAATTCGAAGGTTCAATTGATTTTAAAGCACGTCGCTTGAAAATTTTCCATTTGTTGGGTATAACAATCGAATGAAGCAATGATGAGTTAACAATATCACAGATACGTGTATACAAGCACACTCATACTATGTACATTCATAATCTTAATAGTAAATAGTCACAGACTGAACTCTACCAATGCATAGTGGGCAAATTTTTTGAAATCTTTACCGTATAGATATTTTTTTTTAAATTATTTAATGCCTTTAAAACAATATCAAAAATTACACCACAATTTTGCAGACCAAAGCTTTTTATCTCATGCTTTCTTACTTTATGAGGTACAGTCTCGTATACCTCCCAAGTCAGGATCGGTGTCATTCTATTCAACAAGATATTTACGTATTAGTTTAATTTCCGTTATTTAGAAGTGATACTGTAAATTTATAGCGACTAGGCTACTCCTATTCAGAGTTAACTGTTCTCTTTTTGTGGATTTAAAATTTTAAGTAAGTAGGTACTTAAGTAAAAACTCTTTTTAAGGACAAGCAGATAATGATACACTAATAATTCCAAAATTTACAAAAATAACAGGCCTCAGCCCTCGACATATAATAATATGTGTAATTTGTTCCATGCAACCTATGGATGGAGTTTGGAAGGTGATAGAGACAATAGTTGGTGCACACTGCACATGTGTCAACTGTGTAAAGAAATAACTATTTTGTTATGAGTACCTATTATGAAATATTAATAAAAGTAGCTTGCTCGTATTTTATTACCCGAGAATACCGTTGGCTTGGGAATAAAATTGGATACTCAGAAAAAGCTCAACGTGTAGGTATTTTGTATACAAGCAGTATAGGTATACATCTTACCTAGTACCTACCATAGGTACTTTAGCTTCATGACAGTTAAGTTTTTTTTATGTATAGCGAGCAAACGAGCAGGCGGGTCATCTGATGGTAAGTGATTACCGCCGCCCATGAACATTTCCAGCACCAGAGGAACCGCCAATGCTGTTGGCTTTGAGAAATTTGTTTATCCGCCCTTTGAAGAGCCCCATATTATAATCAGTTAAGTTTAACTAAAATTGATATAGGTATCTACAATACGTAAGTAACGAGGCAAATACCACCATAAAGTAATGGTATACTACTTAATAATACCCAATTTAGCCTTATCAATAGACTATAATATCATTAAGTCTATTCATAAAGTATATACCCGATATATTATTATGAATAAATACCTAATTCAGAATAAGTTAATATAGGTATTTGCGAGGCTGCTTCATGTCTGCCTCATTGTGTCATTAAGTAATTGTATGTAAACATATTTTGCACGTTGTTTTCCTAAGTTACATTTCAGTGAAGCCTCATATTTTGCCATGGCAATGACACGGAGCCTGTAATATATATAATACGTCATTGTAAGGAGTATCAGGGCAGTATAATGGTGCTCCTCGATGGTCGAAAGGCTAGCATTCTCGGCCTTGGATTATGAGGTCCCTGGTTCAAAAGGTACTTATGTATGTAAACATATAAGTATTGTACGTTGTTTTCCTAAGTTCCATTCCAGTGAAGCCTCATATTTTGCCATGCCAATGACACGGAGCCTGTAATATATATAATACGTCATTGTAGGGAGTATTAGGGTAGTACAATGGTGCTCTTCGATGGTCGAAAGGCTAGCATTCTCGGCCTTGGATTATGAGGTCCCTGGTTCAATAGGGACTTAGGTAAACATATAAGTATTGCACGTTGTTTTCCTAAGTTCCATTCCCGTGAAGCCTCAAATTTTGCCATGCCAATGACACGGAGCCTGTAATATATATAATACGTCATTGTAGGGAGTATTAGGGTAGTACAATGGTGCTCTTCGATGGTCGAAAGGCTAGCATTCTCGGCCTTGGATTATGAGGTCCCTGGTTCAATAGGGACTTAGGTAAACATATAAGTATTGCACGTTGTTTTCCTAAGTTCCATTCCAGTGAAGCCTCATATTTTGTCATGCCAATGACACGGAGCCTGTAATATATATAATACGTCATTGTAGGGAGTATTAGGGTAGTATAATGGTACTCCTCGATGGTCGAGAGGCATTCTCGGCTATGGATTATGAGGTCCCTGGTTCAAGCTCTGGATCGGGTTAAAAAGCTCAGGGTTTTACAGCCCGAAGTTAAGAAGTCCACGGTGTTACACCTGCATTCCCGTGCCTAGATAAGCACGTAATGTTAATTCAATTTAGGTAGGTATACTACACTTATTGACGCCCAGTTATTTATAAAATATAATGGTGATAATCAGTAACGGTATCTTAAAACTAAAGCTACGAGGGTTCCAAACACGCCCTGGTCTGAGGAGAGCCCACAACAAACTCAGCCGGCTTTTTTTTTTCATTATCACCATTTCACAAATAATCATCTTAACTAAGCAACTATCAGAGCCATTTGATCAAATCATTGTCAAGAGTTCTCAATAGTGTTTTAAAAGGCCAGCGTGGTGGACTATGGCCGAACTTTTTAATTCTGAGAGGTGACTCGTGAAAAAAAAAGCTCAATAGTGTTCTAAAAGGCCAGCGTGGTGGACTATGGCCGAACTTTTTTTTTTTAGTTCGTGAAAAAAAAAAAAAGATGTGCCACATAGCGAAGAGTTGTGCAAGGGAGCGGGCGGTTATCAGACTCGCTCCTGATTGATGTCTGTTATCACGCGAGCGCTTAGGTGCTTAGATGCTATGTAGGTCGGGCGTCTGCTGTCACTGATTGATAAGCGACCTGTGAAATATGTCCCATCTAATCTACACCATGTTGACAAAATATATAGTCCCACTTATCTGACCCGGCCAAAATTGGAACAATTTTTATGCCTGTTTAGTTTTTATTTTATTATTCAATAGTTATCCGCCCCGGCTTCGCACGGGTAGCACTAAAAATCCTAATAGTCTATACTCAATATAGCCAGGGGGCAGTGGGCATGTTTTAATACACTCAATATACCCGCCACTGCCGCCAGCACTATTTAATATGAGCGTCGGCCGCAGACGCACCATTTTCTCTTGCACATTACATTATTTCTATGATAATAGGAAAGATTTGTTTGTTTATTTATATATTTGAAATGTGAGAATGTGTAAGAAAAAACCTAACTACACTTTTACACCAAGAAAGAAGACAGCTCGTCGGTTCCCTGAGGGACACCCATACAAATTGATTCCCCCACCATCAAAATTGGCACTGCATAGCTCAAGCCCCTATTCAATGTCAACGAGTCATAATTAAAAAATTAAAAAACACGACTGCTCTGCACAAAAAACGAACTAAAAAGTTAAAAATCTAAATTAATCTAGTTAAATAGTATCTTATTCACATTTTTATTAAATGATATTTTTCTGTGAATCACTGGATATTGAACTATAGTGTTATATATTTTTGGAATCTACTCATCATTTTCTAGATGATGATTATATAGTTAATCTTATTTTCGAAATATTTTTTTTCAACTTTAGTCTTTAATGCGGGACCATGATCACCCCATCAATTTTTCTTTTAAATTAACTAGTCTATGTCACCAGGAATAAGCTAGGGATTCTAACGATACCTCATTTATAAAAATCGGTTCAGGCGTATAGAAGTTATGGTGGAATATACAAACTCACATACATACATGAACCCTGAAAACAATATACTCCTTATTTCAGGCAGTCGTATAATAAAAATATTTAACAATCTGTCACACTACATTAGGAACATCGGAAAAGACAAAGAGTTTATTTAATAACACGCTAAAAAAACTATGTGATTGAAAAATGTCACTGCAATATTTATGAATTCTTAAATGATACTGACAAAAACAGTTACAATAAAATCCTATATGGTCTCCCTACCACCATGTACTGTTTTGTTTCCACACCCAAACTGGGTATCCATAGCATGCCTTATTTACTAATGACTATTTAAATATTATGTTAATTAAGAAATAATGTAAGTATGGAATTGCAACTAATAAAGAAACTGAAACTGAAACAAGTATTTAATTAAGAAATAAATTTTCCTTAACACCACTTAATTTAGATATTTGTTCCGTTTGCCGTGGAGACCCTTGGACCGTGGAGTCTTAGTGGCAAAATTTTTTTGCGATATATTTCACCGTTTTTTGCCTCATCTGGTGACAGAAAGGCTGGCTAATTTTTTGCGCAAAGGATCAGCCTGGCTGTCCACCGCGGAAATGCAGCCAGCATTCTTGCCACCATTCCACGTGGGCATGACTTATATAGTAATTAGGTTAAGCTAGCTAGCATTAAGTTCTATTGTATTATTTTCAATTAAAAAATAATAATTAAGAAATAATGTAACTATGGAATTGCAACTAATAAAGAAACTGAAACTGAAACAAATATTTAATTAAGAAAGAAATTGTCCTTAACACCACTTAATTTAGATGAATATCTTATGAGATATAATTATCATAGAAATAATGTATTTTGCAAGGGAAAATAGCGCGTCTGCGGCCGACGCTCATATTAAATAGTGCTGGCGGCAGTGGCAGGTGTATTGAGTGTATTAAACATGCCCACTGCCCACTGGCTATATTGAGTACAGACTATTAGGATTATTAATGTTTACTGTATGGCAATTGAGGTTTATAATAAGTAGCCAAAAGATCTTATTGACCTGCCTTTGCACAAATTTAAAACTAAAACTTAGTTACTAGCCCGCCAATTTTATTCTGTTAAAGATTATTTAAACCACTCTTAATAGGTTTTTTTATTTGTTATTTCTACTGACTAAGTATAATTTATAATTTATGTGACAACATTTTACCATTTACTTTTGTACATGATTTCTTTTTTCTTTACGGTGACATTTAACATTGAGCTGCAATTGTTTTCTTTTTTTTGTACGTTTTTAAAAATTTCTCCAATGTAATCTTAATTTTTTAATTCAATCATTTAGTAAAATAATTTAATTTATTTATTTTAAAAACAAACACACATTTGCACACCATTGTATGGTAGAATATGTTAGGAAAATAAAACTACTTTAAGACCTAATCTGTACCCATATTCTTGGAAATAGATATTATTTATTTATTTTTATTTTATTAGTGCTACCCGTGCGAAGCCGGGGAGGATAACTATTGAATAATAATAAAAAAAAACTAAACATGCATAAAAATTGCTCCAATTTTGGCCGGGTCAGATAAGTGGGACTATAAGTAAATCTACTGCCTATTCTGGCTATACTTACTATTAAGGTGCTAGCGGAGGGTGAACTGCCCATACAAACGTAATACCAAAATGGTTCGTAATTCGAGAATATTTCCACCAGATTATGCGATTATTAAGATTGAACTTGTATTTATCTAGGCCCCTGGATAATTATGTTTTCAAAATATTTTCCCAAAATTAAATGTAAGCGCATAGCGTTTTGCTTGTTTTTACGACATGAATGACATGTTTTCTCCTTATTTGTATCATATTAAAACCGACGATATGTTACGTACTAATTGACCAGGAGCATAGCCTATATTGTCAATCAATCAATTATATAAGTATCACGAAATAGGTATAGATATTATTGGTTTTCTTAAACAGTACTCTTGCCGGCACTTCCCAGTAGGAGCAGCTTTCCGAACCGATAAAAACACCAACTCACAAACACACTTTCGCATTTTATTATATTAGTAATGATTGGTATGATTCTAAAACACGAACTTCAACAATATTAAAACAATACGGGTTTAAACAATGGACATTATTTTGAACCAGGGTAGGCACTGGTTAGGTAGGTTACCACCACCCACTACAGCTCATTAACATCCCACTGCTGGGCACAGGCCTCCACACTCTCATAGGAGAGAGGGATTTAGAGTTTAGACCCACCACGCTGCTCCAATGCGGCTTGGCGGGCTATCATGTTAGTGATAACCGGGACCGACGGCTTAACGTGCTCTCCGAGGCACGGAGGTGAAAAACCGCCAACTTCCTAACTCCGGGCTAGGACTGAGAATTTCTAATCAGAAAACCCCAATACTCAATTATGGCCCGACCCGGGACTCGAACCCGGGACCTCGTCGGCCGCAGTCGAACATGCCAACTGCACCAACGAGGTACCATTGGTTGCATGATGAAAAAATAGCATTGAGCTTTTTTAACTAGGGCAAGCTACGCTTTTATGCCGTGCACGCCACTGAGCCCCAGGCATTCTTTGGAAAACTGGAACTTGAAAAAAAAAATACACGACTACGAAATCCTACAGCGTGTTCCGAAAAGCACTTTACCAGCTTGTCTAGCTCCAAAAAGGCCTGCAGGTCAAAATCATTTATCTTAGATCTAAAATCACGTCTATAAATCATTATATTATGCCGTATTTCATAATTATTTATTATACATAATTTATAATTCAATCTTCAATCACAGCCTGAGGGTAACGGTTTTTATGAATATAATTATAATGTGGAAAGTTCTGCCGATTTTTTTATAGCTTATCAACCAATGATAATAATATTATTTGCATTCATTATGTTTTTTGCTATATTCAATCAAAAGCTTTTTAGTGCGCGTTTTAATAGCGTTGATTGACATTAAAATAACCGTACTGTAGTCTTTCCGCGTTTTTTTAGCCCGCCAACCCGCACTGGAGCGGCGTGGTGGGTCTAAGCTCTAATTCCCTCTCACTGATGAGTGTGGAGGCCTGTGCCCAGCAGTGGGACGTTAATGGGCTGTAGTGGTGGTAGGCTTTCCGCACTGCATTCAATCCGAATGCGAGAATTCTCGATCCAAAGTAGCCGTAGTACCATTGTTAAAGAGTTTCCGATCTGAATTTCGTTTACCGAAACCGATAATCCGGATCCCAAAGTGCGCAACTTACCCCTCACACAAGTAGCCACGGCTATTTCGGATCGAGAATTCTCGGATTCGGATCGGATGATCGGATGCGGAAAGAGCCTAACAGGTAGTTACGGCTGTCTACGTCTGTTGTTAATTTGGTGTCCGAGAAATCATTAAAAATTAAACATAGTCCCAACTCCGAATTTCGTTTTCCGAAACCGAAAATCCGGATCCCTCACACAAGTAGCCACGGCTATTTCAGATCGAGAATTCTCGGATTCGGATCGGATGCAGTGCGGAAAGAGCCTAACAGGTAGTTACGGCTGTCTACGTCTGTTGTTAATTTGGTGTCCGAGAAATCATTAAAAATTAAACATAGTCCCAACTCCGAATTTCGTTTTCCGAAACCGAAAATCCGGATCCCTCACACAAGTAGCCACGCCTATTTCGGATCGAGAATTCTCGGATTCGGTTCGGATGCAGTGCGGAAAGAGCCTAACAGGTAGTTACGGCTGTCTACGTATGTTGTTAATTTGGTGTCCGAGAAATCATTAAAAATGAAACATAGTCCCAACTACGAGCATACACGTTCTTGGAACGTAATAGTGATCGCATATCTTTTTTTTATAAGACTGCCTGAAAAAAGGAGTATATTGTTTTCAGGGTTCATGTATGAATGTATGTATGTGAGTTTGTATATTCCACCATAACTTCTTTACGCCTGAACCGATTATGATATATGAGGTTTCGTTGGAATTCCTAGCTTATGCCGAGTGATATAGGCTAGTAAAATTAAAAAAAATTGATGGGGTGACCATGGTCCATCATTAAAGGCTAAAGTTGAAAAAAATAATCGAATATAAGATCTCTCATCATTTTCTAGATGATGATTATATAGTCTATATAATCATCATCTAGAAAATGATGAGTGGATTCCAAAAATATATAACACTATAGTTCAATATCCAGTGATTCACAAAAAAATATAATTTAATAAAAACGTGAACAAGATTCTAATTTAACTAGTTTTTTGGCAGGGCAGTCCTGTTTTTTATAACTCTTTTTTAATTATAACTTGAGCGCTTTTAATTATAACTTGTTATTCATTATACTTAGGCTTACGCTTGACACGCTTGACTTGCCACACCTGAGGGGAAGTGATGATGCGGCCTAAGATGGAACGCGCTTGCCTAGAACATGCCTATTCACTCTTGATTTAAAGATACCCGCATTGATTTTAATTAGAGGCCGACCATGTTACAGCGATCATCGCGAATATTATTGGCTAAAATAGCATTTCATGCTGCAACTTGGCATTTCAATCAATAGTGATAGTGGGGAAGTGTCAGCTAATTAAAGATTACATTCGTCGTACTGTACTTTTCAAACTTAGGTCTACAGCTCGTCGATTGCCAAAAAAAACAACCAATCTTTGCCGTTGTAATTAATTATTGTGATTGGCTGATTTTGGTTTGTTACAAAGAGAGGGCCACTCAAAGGTCATATTGTATATTATAGAAAAATAATAATAACTTTTGCATCAAATCATCAATATTAGTAAATTACAATCAAATCTCTTAGTAAATTACGCTGAAAAAAAGCGCTATAGAAATCGCTTTTTCGTAAAAAAGTTAAGAAAACATTATATTATTTGTAAAGATAAAACGCAGAAACAAATTTTTGCATCCAGATTTTCATTTGGGATTCTCCGCTAAGTTTGTTCATGTCTTTAGCTAAAGAAACTATTTTGGATTTCTGCCGACATTATAGCCTTCTATTGGTCATAGATATTGCGAACTATCAGTCAATTCGTGTTTTTTTTTACCTAAAAATTTCTTAGATCGCAATCATGTCATCTAATAGTGACCGCAATTTCGGAAATTGAAAAACGTTTCGCGTTGCTTTCAGTGTGTGCGGCTCTTGCCATAATCTGCGACCAGCTTTATTAAGGGAAATACAAT
Organism: Erebia palarica; assembly: GCA_964035005.1. Lineage (NCBI taxonomy): Eukaryota > Metazoa > Arthropoda > Insecta > Lepidoptera > Nymphalidae > Erebia > Erebia palarica. Next base: position 26,931,871 of record OZ035994.1, read on the forward strand.
CTTTTGTGCCGCTTGCGGGGAAATTGAGCAGTGTTATGGATTCGTTTAAATGTTGTTATGGTTTGTAATGATACCAATCTCCGCTTCTGCGTATTTAACGACTACCTGTTTGCCTTTCTTGAAAATTGCCTTCATTATATGCTTCAATGAGAATACCTAAAGCTTTTCTTTCATCACGACCATTTTCTTTTCTTTACTTCAAAAGAAATAGTCAATTTGCAAAATAAAATCTTTAAAATATGAGAAGGGCCTAAAAAATCTTCTAAATCCAACACCGGTCGCAGAAGTGAGCACAGGTCTCCTCCCAAAATGAGAAGGATTTAGGCCATAGACCACCACTATGGCAGCGACATGCATATTGGCAGACTTCACACACATTTAAGAACAGTATGATAACTGTTAGGCATATTAGTTTTCTCTATTTTCCTTCAATGTTATAGCTACTAGCAAGTGATATTTTGTTTGGAAAAATTAGAGGTGCTTATGTCCGAGGATCGAACGCCAGACCAACCGAATACGAGGCTGAAATGTTAACCACTTTGCTATAATTGGTTTGCCTTCCATCAGGACTGAGACAATAGTATAGAAATTACAAATTCCATAATCATTGCCCCAAACCCAGCCGAGTATCGAAACTAGGATCTCTGATAATATACTTACAAAACATATAATCAGCTATCCAGAATCCAGACAAAAGTTGTCCTACGTGACATTTATCATAATAGGTATAAACCTAAAAGTAAATCGCTCACTAACCAAGGCTATGAAATAAGAAATTTGCCATTTTGCATTTTGGATTTACAGATTAGACTAAGGAGATAGTAAGGTAGGTTAGTACATAAGTTAATCAGGTAAGCCAGGCTGGTACGTACATGGATTTACATCATTCAACTTAACCTCATTATAACCTGAGTGTCACTTGAAGGATTATGAAAGTGTAACAAGATTACCTACTGACAGGCCAGCTTGGATGGACTAAACTCAATTTAAATAAGTAGGTATAAAAATAGGTAAGTTCTTGCTATATCTAAATACCTTAGCGCGATACATATATCAATAAGAAAAGGTCTACTGGACAGAAGGGCTGATACCTATTTCAGGTTAAAGAATTTATTTTCTCAAAAGAATTGTAAAATTCACTTATAGAGAAAAAGCACTGTTTTTGTATTACACTTAAATATTTTGGCAATCACAATAATTTCACTTTATATTTATTACATATTTTCTAGATCTACCCTCTTAAGTTTATTGTAACTCCGGTTGAAGAATGCAGATACCTGTTTGAACATTTCCATGCTGCAATGAACCTGGAGACCCTCAGGGAAGAATACCAGCGAATAAAAACTGAAAATGTTAAAAATGTTAGCCTTGATATCAACATCCGCTAAGAAAGGATTTTTGAAAATCCTACCCCAAGGGGCTCAAATAGGGGCTAAACCCGAATTTAACGTGAGCGAAGTCATAGGCAAAAGCTAGTATTTTATAAATAAGCAGTTTAAACTACAATTTATTTCATACTAGCGAATGCTCGCGACTTCGTCTGCGTGGTTTGAGGTTTTTTGGTTCCCGCGGGTACTCTTTAATTTTCCGGAATAAAAAGTAGCCTGTGTGCTATTCCAGACTATAATCTATCTCTGTGCCAAATTTCAGCCAGATCCGTTCAGCCGCTGGCGCGTGATTGAGTAACAAACATCCATACATCCATCCAAACTTCCGCATTTATAATATTAAGTAAGCTAGGTGTCTTTTATGATACGTCTTGTTTTTTGCACTGGTTCGGAAAGCAAGTTCTGAGAGTGAGATGAGCCGGTAAGAAACTCAGCAGTTGTTCTTTTCAATAAGCAATAATATACAAATATACTTACCTACGTTACGTACCTACTCCGGGCTACTACTGAGAATTTCTAGTCGGAAGACCCCAATACTTGTTATGGCCCGACCCGGGACTCGAATCTCGGACCTCGTCGGTTGCACTCGAAAATGCTAACCACCAGACCAACGAGGCAGTAGAAAACCAGTCATAATTTAAAAAAATTAAGAAACACGACTGCCCTGCCAAAAAACGAACTAAAAAGTTAAAAATCTAAATTAATCTAGTTAAATTAGAATCTTATTCACATTTTTATTAAATGATATTTTTTTGTGAATCCCTGGATATTGAACTATAGTGTTATATATTTTTGGAATTTACTCATCGTTTTCTAGATGATGATTAGGTACATAGTTAATATTAATTTCGAATTTTTTTTTCAACTTTAGTCTTTAATGCGAGACCATGGTCACCCCATCAATTTTTTTAAAAAATTTACTAGTCTATGTCACCCGGAATAAGCTAGGGATTCTAACGATACCTCATTTATCAAAATCGGTTCAGGCGTATAGAAGTTATGGTGCAATTTACAAACTCACATACATACATACATACATGAACCCTGAAAACAATGTACTCCTTTTTTCAGCCATATAAAAAATTAGGTACCTACTGACCAAGGCGTCATTACATGACACCCACAACTGGCCGCATACCTACCACGTACCTACTCGTGCATCGCTACATATGGAGAACTAGTTTAACTGTAACTGACACATACATTATTATTAATTGGTACATTACTTATTATCGACTGCGCAATTGTAACGTACATAAATAATAACAGGAAACGGCCGCATTTATAGGCTTACTAGCTGACGCTCGCGACTTTGTATTTTTGGTCGTAGCAGGAACTTTTTTTTTTTATTTTTTTTTTAAATAATAACAATAATAATTATATATTTATTTATACCAAAAATATATCTAGGGATCTAATTTTCCGGGATAAAAAGTAGCCTTTCTGTATTTCCAGACTATCTGTCTCTGTACTAAATTTTATCCAGATCCGTTCAGCCGTTCCGGCGTGATTGAGTAACAAACATCCATCCATCCAAACTTTCGCATTTATAATATTAGTAACATAGATTGGTACGTCATTAATAATACTGTAAGTGGTACTTAGTTTTTCCCAAATGAGACTTGATTCCAAGTATATTGTGGGTATGGCATCATTGTATTTTAGGCATGGAAAAACTAAGGAAAATACGTCTTTTTAACTTGTTTTTAATCAGAAGGTTTCTCAGAAATATATTTTTTTTTGGCCAATATTACCTATTGGAATCTCTAAATAACAGCTTTATTCATTAGCCATAAAAGTGTGTGTGTTGGTTTGACTTTAATTTATGTGCCTATGTGCCTATGTGCCTATTTAATAAAATATTATAATAATATTTATAAAACCTTGAGTCAGCTCTTGTTACAAGTCAGCCCTTGACTGCAATCTCACCTGGTGGTAAGTGATGAGTGATGATGGAGCCTAAAATGGTAGCGGGCTAACCTGTTGGGGGTATGGCATTTATATCTATTATTAAATCCATTTCCTTAATCGGTTTCTGTTATCAAAGTGGTAATTAGCCACGGCCGAAGCCTTCCACCGGACAAAACAACTTTCTTACCTGCCCTCGCTTTGCTTGGATGGATTTCTTGAAAATCCTTTCTATGTTTTATTGTAATATACCTATTAGATGATGACCGCGACTTTAGGTTATTTGATTACGGCGGGAACCTTTGTAATTTTTCGGCATAAGCTGCTAAAGTGTAGCAGACAGACAGAAACACTTTCGCCTTTACAAGTATTCCTTGATGTATTACTTTTAATTTTATATTCAGATACCTTGTGCAGTTATATCGTAAGCCATCACAGTTAATCTGGGGAAATGCCCCATAAAATCCTATGATGTCATTTAGCAAAAACAGTCCTCCAAGCGACAGTTACATTGACCGCGGATGCAGGATGTAGGGCGATGTGCGCGGGCGGAGAGGGGGAGGGGGGAGGTAGGGGGGGCGGAGAGGGGAGAGGGGGAGGGGGGCACAGGAAGCGCGGCTGCTTTTTGTGGCAGACGGATGCGCGTGCGCATATCTAGCCGCATCTGACAGCCCTAGATACGCCGCTGCGGTACACGGGGGCGTTCCTTAGGGCTCCGTTAGACGCGCTACACTGAGGCTGCCGGTTCACCAGCTGGGTGACCGCGTATCTCTGACAGCTACAGTGTAACGATCGCGATCACCTCTGATTGGACAACACTCTTCCACTATTGGACAAAATCCATTGACGCAGCAACGATACCATAAATTCAGCCAATCACAACAATTGATACTGTAACGATGATTGATGCAGAAGTTACGCGGTCGTCCACCAGAGATTCAAACCCATCAATAGGGGCGCTTAATGTAACGTCTAACGATCTTATTTATGACAATCAAGCGGTCATGTCGGGTTTGTCACACACGTAGTTTAGCAACGTAGCACATCTGTGGTCGACAGGTATCCAAAAGATGTGTTTCCGTAACTATAACGTAAGAATTGTCGATCATATCGTCTAAGTTCGGCGTCAAAGTAAAATAAACCATAAAAGCATTGAATTAGAGCTCAATTTCACGTATCCATTCTCATATGTTTATGGTATCGTACATACCTAAACGTATGAGAATGGATACGTGAAATTGAGCTCTAATTCTATGCTATATGTTTAAGGTATCGTACATACCTAGACGTATGAGAATGGATAGATGAAATTGAGCTCTAATTCAATGCTTTTATGGTTTATTTTACTTTGATGCCGAACTTTGACGAATGGATCGGCAATTCTTACATAATCGCACCTCTGACTGCAGACACCAGCAGCTATGTATTTCTGTGAGAGACCTCCTGGCGCAGTGGTGAGCGCTATGGTCTTACAGTGGGAGGTCCCGGTTTCGCTTTCCGGCAGGGTCAGTTTGGGAATTTATAATTTCTGAGGTGAGGAGAGCAAAATATCATGATGATACTTGCATGTCCGAGAGTTCTTCATGAAGTTCTCAAAGGTGTGTGAAGTCTGCCAATCCGCATTTGGCCAGTGTGGTTGAATATGGCCATACCTTTATTTTGAGAAGGGGTTTGTGCTTATAGTAGTGGCCGGCGAAAGATTACAGTGATGAAGCTGTTTCGGCCTTTTTGTACACGTTATCTATACTTCTATATCTATACTAATATTATAAATGCGAAAGTTTGGATGGATGTATGGATGTTTGTTACTCAATCACGCCCCAACGGCTGAACGGATCTGGCTGAAATTGGGCACAGAGATTGATTATAGTCTGGAATAGCACATAGGCTACTTTTATCCCGGAAAATTAAAGTGTTCCCGCGAGAAGCAATACACCTCAAACCACGCAGGCGAAATCCCAGGTATTCGCTAGTGAGAAATATCTCAAGTTTTACCGGCGACATAGCAGTACCAGTTACCACACAAAGTTGTCATGTCATATCTTAATCAAACATTACTTTGTAGAGATAAGCAGAAGATGTTATTTGTCAGCTATCAGATAAACGGTCAGGTAAGGTCTAACCCCTCGTTTTGTTCCCCGAGGGCGCTATTTTAAATTCAGAGCGAAGTGAAGGATTCCTGAGCGTAGCGAGGAATTCAATATACGCCGCCCGAGAACAAACAATTTGGCCCCGAGTGACACACACTATTTTTCATCATTACGTATGAGAAAAAGCTAGGAGTATCAACGTACTATGTATGGACATTACCTATACGTTTAAGCACCAATCAGAAGCACGAACGCGGACCAATCAGAACAGAGAAATGAAAAGTCCCATGGGTCTAAAAATTACATTTTGCTCCCGCTATCCTCTGAAGCCAATATTCGTTTTTCGAATAGGTATGATGAAATAAACATTTATTTATTTATATCGAAGTTAGGAAAAATAACTGGGTATAATAACCTAGTAGGTAGCAGGTAGGTAACTGCCTCGTTGGTCTAGTGGTTAGCATGTTTGACTGCGGCCGACGAGGTCCCGGGTTCGATTCCCGGGTCGTGCCATAATTAAGTATCAGGGTTTCTCAGACTAGAAATTCTCAGTACTAGCCCGGAGTTAGGAAGTCGGCGGTGTTTCACCCCCGTGCCTCGGAGAGCACGTTAAGCCGTCGGCCCCGGTTATTATCACTGACAGGAAAATACAATACAAATACAAGCAATGCCCACCCCCGAATATTTCCTTTTAATTTCAGAGTTTTTATGAATGAGGTGGTTGTCTAAAGAGCTTATTGCTTAAGCCTTCTATTTTGAAGCATCTAAAAATGGCTACGAGTGGGCGTCAAATGTGTATAACACTTTTTCGAGCGTGACATTGTTCGCAAAAGCCGTAGGTGGAACTTTTCCGACCGTATTTTTTTTTTTTTGCGGATTTTTTTTTTCAGCGTCACCGGGGGGATGGGCGAGCGCTAAGCGTCGCCGAGACAAGAGCCCTAGGGCTCCATGACATCGGGGGGGCAACGTCTTCGTAAGGGCGCCTCCTATGAGGCTCGGACCACGGCTTAGGATGACGTTGGGACGAATGGGAGGTCGGTTGGACTAGATTAGTCCACACGTCCCCGAGGCCGTGGGTTAAGACATGTCCGGGTGACGTAAGAACTTCCGACCGTTATTTTTTTTTTTTTTTATCCACTAAATAAATAAATAAATGTTTATTTAGCTCACTACAAGTTAGCCCTTGACTGCGATCTCACCTGTTGGTAAGTGATGATGCAGACTAAGATAGTAGCGGGCTAACCTGTTAGGGACCACCACCACCACCACCACTACAGCCCATTAACGTCCCACTGCTGGGCACAGGCCTCCACTCTCTTAAGAGAGAGAGAATTAGAGCTTAGACCCACCACGCTGCTCCAATGCGGGTTGGCGGGCTTTAACGACTATTATCATGTTAGTGATAATAACCGGGACCGACGGCTTAACGTGCTCTCCGAGGCACGGGGGTGAAACCAACTTCCTAACTCCGGGCTAGTACTGGGAATTTCTAATCAGAAAAACCCGATACTTAATTATGGCCCGACCCGGGACTCGAACCTGGGACCTCATCGGCCGCAGTCAAACATGCTAACCACTAGACCAACGAGGCTGTTAGGGACATGGCAGTTATATTAAACCCATACCCCTATTCGGTTTCTACACGGCATCGTACCGGAACGCTAAATCGCTTGGCGGCACGGCTTTGCCGGTAGGGTGGTAACTAGCCACGGCCGAAGCCTCCCACCAGGCGAAGGGTGGGAGTTATATGAAGGTGCTTTATATTTAGCGCTTCAGCCTTCGACGCCCTACCCTGCGTCCCTGCCCTTAATAGCACAAGACAAATTGCTCTTATCACTCCCACTTAAAGCCCTCTCATTGGGCGAGGCGGCATGTTTTTGTACCCTGTACAGAGAAAAATAAACCTTCGATCAACGGTGTTAAGCTTCAGTTTTGAGTAGCGCTCGCCGAAGTAAATTCCTCATGTAATTGTTGGCCGATCAAACTCTATTTCAAATTACTGAAGCGCAGATATGATAGGAACCGTTGATATTATTTTTATCAAATTCCTATCGTTAAGTACCGCTATTCCCTTGTTTCTCTGATCAGAGCAACATTTCCTGAGAAATAATTGTTATTAACAGCCGTACAATACTTAAGACAATACATGGCATGGCAATTTAACTAATAATTTGCAATAGACGTCTTTTATGAACTTTTTCGGTATATTTTTGCACAGAATTGGAATTTTTTGTAAATATTTTCATGTACACGAATCTTCTATTAACTTTATTTCACGCATCAGTGTATCTTTATCATCATCAACCCATTTCTCACGAGCTCACTGGTAAGCACAAATCTCGATCTCAAAATGACATGAGTTTGGGCCACAGCCCACCTCGCTGGACAAGCGTGGATACTCACTTTTGAGAACATTATAGAGATTTTTCAGGCATGCACGTTTTCTCACGATTTTCCCATTTACCGAGCAACTAACATTTGCGTTAATTAAAGTTTTGAGCAACTACGAAACGTTCGAAATAAACTGCGTATCAGAAAATCTAACCCAAACACGCCGAAGGCACAGTTACTAACCACAAAGCTATCACTATAATTGTATCTCAGGTTCAGTGTATCAGCGATATGAGCAGAAATTGCTTAGCGTTGCACACGTCCCTGCGGAGTTCCAAGACTCAAGAAATGGGAACGTAATCAAGTTGCCACGATAGGACGGCGGACTTCTTTTTGTCACACTACTATTTATATTACAGCTTCCACAGATGTGCCAACTCTACTGTACATAGAACTCATAGACTGTTCAGATAGAGATGGGCTACTTTTTCAACTTCAACTTCAACTGCCATATGACCATTACTGATGGATGTATTGAATGCTGAAAAGTTTGTAGATATTCCCATCATTATTTGTCGAATGGCAGATGTGAATACATGATCAGACGTTAACAAAGTTGAAAATATGCATTATCTGTATTGGAACAGTATAAGTATTAAGTTCCAACTCTGAAGAAAAATCTGTATTATATTCTTGCATAGAGGCATTCTTTTGTATTCGCCCCCCTATTCCAAGAAACCAAACAGCAATCTTTAATGAGAATAATGAGAAAAAAGTTTTCCTATGAAATTATCCTCCACGTGTTTTGTGAATTGTGATAAATTATACGTGAATAATAATAATATGATTTAACATTCTTTTTCTATTTCTTAGAAACCTCAATCTTCCCGAACTTGTAATCTTGTCTTATCTGCAGTTGTAAACAAATCAGGTAACTTCAGTATCAGACTTTCTTCTTCTTCTTAGTTTGCTTTTTGGCTTTTATTTGTGCCAACACAGCACAATTTACTTTGTCAATGACACGTTGCTTGGAGAAAGCACAAAGGACCAGTTGTTTCTTGGTGCACGTTCTGGATTTTTCCAGTCTCATTCGGAGTGCAATAGAAGAGGTTATTAGTAAGTATCACATTGTGAAACTTACACTAGGCATTCAGGTAAGCTGCTACCCTAGTCTTGAAATTCAGCGGCAGTTGGTATGTCTGTGCGAGCTACATATTTGAGTCAGGAATCGGAAACGGTCTCAGGAATGTGAAGGCAATTTCTCGGAACATCGCCTTGATCTAGAACCAGCATCGGATTGCCGTTTTATCTTCAACTAGCTGATGTCCACAACTTAAGATTTTTTAATTCCCGGGGGAGCCCCTTAATTTTCTAGGATAAAAAGTGATCTATTCCCCTCTCCAGGTCCTCAACTATACCCATGCAAAAATAACGTCGATCCTTTTCTCTGTTGTACCGTGATTGAAGCACAAACCAAAAAACATATATACTTTCGGATTTATGAATATTAGTATCATTACTAATCATACTGATGACATCAAAAGATTTTGATCGCAATGAATTAATGTGTCCAATTCAGTAAATTCTTTGTAAGTAACTTGAAACGTTAAAATTTTTGTAGGGCAGATATTGTAACTGATACCCATTAATAAGGTTGATTTTATCGACGAGATAATATAACTTGTATTGAATTTGGAAACAACAAAAATTGATATAAAAACAGAAATGATTTCAATTAAGATTTTTGAAATTGTGCAATGTACGTAAAGTAAAATGGCAACGTAGTGGGACGTCATGTTAGAAACTAGGTATATAGTACATTCATAGGTGCACATTAAACGTTCCAAAAAACATACGTAACTATACCTAAGTAGGTGGTCTTCGTCGAATTCAGTAAGTTGGTAAAAACATTTTACTCTTCTTCGAATCATGATTGAACTTTGTCTGTATGTACTACGTACCTATTGATCTCTAAGAATTGTTAGGTTCTGTTTATGTGTAAATCGATATTGTTAGGTAAACTTAGATTAACTTTGAGAATAACTAATGCAGGGATGATGTATTCCTTCACCGTTAAAAAGTGAAATTTCATAAGAGGCACGGGGCTGAAACACCACTAACTTCTTAATTCCGGGCTAGTAAATACGCATCAACTGAAATAACTGAAAAAGTTCCTAATAAGTAACCTCCAGAACTGGAAATAGAACGCAAAACCTAGTCATCACCATCCAACCAACGGGGCAGTAACTCAGTAAGTTTATTAACAAGTCATAATTTAAAAAAATAAAATAACACGACTGCCCTTCCAAAAAACGAACTAAAAAGTTAAAAATCTGAATTAATCCAGTTAAATTAGAATCTTATTCACATTTTTATTAAATGATATTTGTTTGTGAATCACTGGATATTGAACTGTAGTGTTATATATTTTTGGAATCTACTCATCGTTTTCTAGATGATGATTATAAAGTTAATCTTAATTTCGAATAAATTTTTTTCAACTTTAGTCTTTAATGCGGGACCATGATCACCCCTATAATTTTTTTTTTTTAATTTTTCTAGCCTATATCACCCGGAATAAGCTAGGGATTCTAACGATACCTTATTTATCAAAATCGGTTCAGGCGTATAGAAGTTATGGTGGAATATACAAACTCACATGCATACATACATACATGAACCCTGAAAACAATATGCTCCTTTTTTCAGGCAGTCGTATAATAATAAAAATGTCCTCTCGACCGAATTTCGGCCGCGGCGTGGGCAGCCTATCTCCGGAGGGCCATCTGTGCATGTTGAACTGCACAAGTGTGTGCGCATACAAAGGTGAACTCCCTGTTCACAGCCCGATGGGACGGAAAATCCGATATGATCGGAGTTAATATGGTAAAAAAAATATTTTTTTTTGAAAATCAGTTTTTTATGGAAAATCCTTCAGAAAATACTAGTTTTAAGTTAAAAACAATCTATCTAATTTTAAGTTTTTCCCAATACCGGGATCCCGGTATTGAAAAAAATATTTCCGGTGTTGAAAAAAACCGGTATTCGAAAGCCCTACAGCCAACGGAGCTGTGGGAGCAAGCCGTCGAAACTCAGTATAGGTGTAGTTATAGACTCAACCATTTGGGTAGGTGTAATTTAGCAACAAGTATGTCGCTCAAACTCCCCTGTGAAGGCGAGGGGAGTCGGAGCGAGTTATCTTCCTTTATTTGGAGCCTCAGCCTCACGGTAACACGCTCCTCACCGAGTTCCATGTTGTACTCAACTTGGTAATCTTACACGGAGGCCAGCGTTAAGTCAGCTTTTTTTTTTTAATCCACTACAAGTTGGCCCTTGACTGCGGTCTCACCTGATGGTAAGTTTTTTTTCTTTTTTTTTTTTTTTCTTTTTTATCCACTTCAAGTTGGCCCTTGACTGCGATCTCACCTGATGGTCAGTGATGCAGTCTAAGATGGTAGCGGGCTAACCTGTTAGGGGCATGGCAGGTATGTTAAACCCATACCCCTATTCGGTTTCTACACGGCATCGTATCGGATCACTTGTTATGGCCCGACCCGGGACTCGAACCCGGGACCTCGTCGGTCGCAGTCGAACATGCTAACGATTATTAGACCAACGAGGCAATCAATACTAATATTATAAATGCGAAAGTGTCTCTGTCTGCTACGCTTTCACGGCCGGTTCAACTGTTCTGTTCTGTTCAACCGGTTTTCACGAAATTTGATACAAAGTTAGGTTGTATCCCGGGGAAGGACATAGGCTACTTTTAATCCCGGAAAATTAAAGAGTTTCAATGGGAATCAAAAAAATCTTAACCCACGCGGACAAAGTCGCTGACATCATATATTTAGTTCTCTGTTATGCCAAAATAATAGCACAAAAGGCAGCTTGCAAATAAGACCTTATTTCCGTATTATAAATTTTTAAATTATTCTAATCAGATGAATTAAAATTGATGTATAAGTGAACGTATTTATTCACATAATTAACAAGAGAATTATGGATCCATCATTAATTATTTTACTCTACACATTTTACGTGCTCATCTAAGAATAGAATTTCTAACTGTTTTTTTTTTAATCTAGTTTCTAAAGAGCTTTTATAGGTGACCTATATGTCAGCCCTATCGTTACACGCTACATACATTAATCCTAATAGGGATGATGCCTATATCAAAAACAAATTATTTCTAACTGACTATTAAATAGAGGGTCTTTAAAAAGACCTAAAATTCACATCCTCGGTTAGTTACAAGTTGAATAACCATTTTAAATTATAGATTAAAGTAAAAAAGTGCGTTTAAATTTGATGACGTCACAATTGCAAATTTCATACAACTTCCATACTAGAAGAACGTTTTTAAGTTTGATAAAGAGTTGCTGATTTGATTGAGTTGTCATCATCCCTAATATGATTAATTCTAAATCTATAGCAATTTGAGAGAATCACTGATAAATTTATACACTTTCGTTGCTGAAACACTCAGAGGTTCGCTAAAAATAGAGTTAAAAACACCAATATTCATTAAATTTAAATTAAGTTCACACGTCAGTGTTTCTCTCAAATTGCGGTTCACTACAGCCCATTAACGTCCCACTGCTGGGCACAGGCCTCCACTCTCATAGGAGAGAGGGAATTAGAGCTTACACCCACCACGCTGCTCCAATGCGGGTTGGCGGGCTTTAACGACTATTATCATGTTAGTGATAATAACCGGGACCGACGGCTTAACGTGCTCTCCGAGGCACGGGGGTGGAACACCGCCAACTTCCTAACTCCGGGCTAGTACTGGGAATTTATAATCCGAAAAACCCGATACTTAATTATGGCCCGACCCAGGACTCGAACCCGGGACCTCGTCGGCCGCAGTCAAACATGCTAACCACTGATATAATAAAAACTGTGCATATGGTAATCCTAGCCATTAGGCACGCAACTCAGTCCCAGATGCGTACATTCATGTAGAATGGTGGAGGCAAAAACTGCGGAACAAAAACCGCATTAGAGTGCGTGCCTCGCTGCGTCGCCTCGTTGCGTCGCATCGCTGCCGTAATGAATGCACAATGATGGGGGTTTCACTTAACGGACGCACAGCTGACGCGACAGTGACGAGCGACGAGCGATGGGGAGGAAATGCGGGAAAATGGAATCGAACCTACTACAGTTATGCCAGTTACGTAACTTGACAAGAATGTGGTAATAACTAAGAGCACGTGATAGCCTAGTGGTTCAGATGTCCGGCTGGGTGGTTGGGTGGTCGCGGGTTCAAATTTAAATAGACTTATTTTTAATTCTCAATTTGTTTAGGGGTTTTGTCAATTCTGACTATGTCACCCTTGTAAGGTCAACAACATGCAGTAAACAAAATGAAATAAATACATAAAGACAGCAACTTCTTAAACATTACCACATCCTTGAGAGTGATCCTTTGACAGTGGGGCAGCTAGCGGGCTATTGCACATACCCCCACTGTAATTGAGGGGGGGTATGTACAAGTGGTTATGAATAGTCGAATGGATCTACCACTGGTTCAGAATGACTTTCCTTCCCGGGGCACGTGCCTGCTTCTAATGTTTCAGAGTTGTGTGCATTTTTAAATATCACTTGCTTTAAACGGTGAAGAAAACTTCGTGAGGAAACCTGCACGCCCGAGAGTTCTTCATATTGTTCTCAAAAGTGTGTAAAGTCAGGGGACAAGCAGGTTGCATCAGGATCCAGGGTTTTCCTCATCGTTTCGGCAAGTGATATTCAATTGCCCGAAGGGGAGGCCGATGTCGACATCACTAGGTGAGAACTGAGGATAGAGAATAGGCTAGTTTAGTAGTAAAAAAAACGTATTTTGTTAGGGACGTTACCAAATAACAAACTTGATTAGCTTAGATCCATTTTCTTATTAAGTTGCCATTGCATTGATGGCTCCCTCAGATATTGTTCAAGTCTCGCGACCTGCGGCCATACTGTCAAAGCTTAAAGCCATATTGTGGACTTTAGAATTATAATTATTATTTTAGGAACGTCAAGGTAAGTGACATCAGCAGGGCGACCGCGTATCTTCTGCATCAATTATTGTTACAGTATCAACTGTTGTGATTGGCTGAATTTATGGTATTGTTGCTGAGTCAATGGATTTTGTCCAATAGTGGAAGAGTGTTATCCAATCAGAGACGATTGCGATCGTTACACTGTAGCTGTCAGAGATACGCGGTCATCCAGCAGACCGTCAGTTTGATGTCACGTACCTTGCTGTCACGTACGTCTAATACTTTAGCAATATTATCAATTTTTTTTTTAAATATTACTCAAAAAATTATATAACATTACTTTAAGCGTTGGCAGTATCTGTGCCAATGTTCGCGGGTGTTTATTTTTAGGCAGTCACTCGCCTAAATTACCTATTTCAAGTGTCCCCTGTTCACCGTCAGTTCCGTTATCGCGGACACGTCGGCTGTCAGTGCGGAAGCGTCTTATTTCCATATCTGGAGCCCTCGAGAATGTCAATACTTTGAGAATTACTTTCCCGAACCGAACTGTATTGATATTTTACGAGTTTTTTTTTGCATTATTCATCTCGTGTTTCGCGGTAGGAACGAAACGACGGTGGGTCCGTGTGTATGCTTTATCTACCTACACAATTGTAGGTCTATGTTTTTTATACGACTGCCTGAATAAAGGAGCATATTGTTTTCAGGGTTCATGTATGTATATATGTATGTGAGTTTGTATATTCCACCGTAACTTCTATACGCCTGAAGTGATTTTGATAAATGAGGTATCGTTAAAATCCCAAGCTTATTCCGGGTGACATAGGCTAAAAAAAATTTAAAAAAAAATGATGGGGTGTCCATGGTCCCGAATTAAAGACAAAAGTTGAAAAAAAAATTCGAAAATAAGATTAACTATATAATCATCATCTAGAATATGATGAGTAAATTCCAAAAATATATAACACTATAGTTCAATAACCAGTGATTCACAAAAAAATATCATTTAATAAAAATGTGAGTAAGATTCTAATTTAACTACATTAATTTAGATTTTTAACTTTTTAGTTCGTTTTTTGGCAGGGCAGTCGTCCATTTATTTAAACGGTAAAGGGATAGAACAAAAAGTTGTGGTACAAAAAGTCTATCTAACTTTAACTAGATTAACTTAGATTTTTAACATTTTAGTTCATTTTTTGGCAGTCGCGTTTTTTAATTTTTTTAATTATCGCTTGTTTTAAAATCATTATCACACCTAGTCAAAGAAGGTGCTGCTGCAGCCTTTAAATAAAATATGGCTTTTCAATTGGATATTTGACAACTATTCAAATAAATAATTTGTTAGTGATTATTAAAAAGAGGATCTCAAGTAAGTAAGCAGTGCTTTTATGCCTCTATGAACTCCACGCCACTGGGTATTTTAGCCATCGATATTGGTAAGTCAATGATCTTAGCACTTAAGCAACGTTAAAGGTCTTTCATCGTTACACAGTATGTACGTTATCGTTAATGCTGGTGGTTGGATATTTATCTCACCGTAAGATTGTAAAAACCGTTACATTATAATCAAACTCGCGAAATTCTAAACTGTCGAAGGATTAGAATTTAACGCATTATTGTCCGGTAGATTGTAATCTGATAGGTATTTAAACCCGATAAAACCTAAGTGCTCGTGCACTACTTGGTTATTTATGTCGAACCCTAACCTAACCTACAAGAGAGAGACAAGAAAACGTAAACAAAATGAATATTTCAAAAATTGTCACTCAGATCATTGAACAGTTTACAATCTTTCGACAGTTTAGAATTTCGTGAGTTAGATTATAATCTAACGGGTTTTACAGTCTTACGGTGACATTTATATGAATTTAAAAGAAAAGAATGAAGATAGTGGGTGTGAGACGGGCGAAGGCGTGATAAATGAGCTGTTCAGAGCAACGGGATCACTGACAACCCTTTGGAGAGGAAAAGGAGAGGAGCAAAAGGAGATGCCGTTTGTATAGAAAATCCGCACTACCCAGTCTACCTATAGTAAAGTGAAATATTTAGTAGCTAAAGAACGTTATTTCTCGGACAAATTTAAACACCCACTAAACTAAGAGATAACGCGAGAAGTTGTAGAAAGTTAAGATTCCCGTTGCCAAAAGTATGTAACTATTACGGTAAAAGGATGAGCTGTTATTTAGTACCCAAAATTTACAATAGCATAGCTTGGCTAAAAGAAGAAGCTTGGCTGGAAGAAAATAAGGTTAGTGTAGGAATACTTAAGAAGAAGTTAAAAGGTTTTTTTTTTTTTTATTTATATGTGTTCCTTCCTTTTTTCCTCCGACATGGCGATCGGAGACTGTTCTAGGTCGGTACTCTGAATGACTTTTTTTTTCTTGCCTTTCTTTTTGCTTTAATGAATTTGTGCTACCACACTTACGTGCAGTGCTTCAGGGACTTGCAGAGAAGTAGACTATTACATGTTAGAGTTAATCCTGTTTTTTTTTTTTAAATATATATATATAATTGTTTTTTTCTATTTCTTTTTTTGTTGCTTGCATACACTTTTCAATTTTTTTTTTGTGTTTAAAGTTAAAAGGTATTAACCTTTTAACTTTAAACACAAATTTAAACACAAATTAATTATTTTTCTCTTCTCTTTTAATTATATTGTTTATTTGTTTTCTTTTGTTTTTGTTGATTGTTGGTGTTGGGATATTAGGTATAGGTACTAGTGCTAATTTTAGATTTAACTTAAATTAAAATGTTTAGAGCGCCAACTCCCCAACAAACTGGCCCACCAGTTTGGCGAGCTTTATATTTTGTAAAAAAAAAACAAAAAAAAAACCAAGTTTACTCAAATTCAATGAATCATCGATCTACTAAAGTAGAAAAGTGTGGACTTGAGACTCGGTTGTTCTCCGTGGGAGAGCGTCCCAAACACATAACTCATGTTTGTATTCATTTTAAACCCAGAGGAAACAATATAGGAGTCACTTCGTATATCTTTCGATTTGTGTCAACTTCAGACGTGACTAAAAATAACTGCAAAAATCTAAATCGACAGTAATTTTCTAGGGAACCGTTTGACTTACATCCGCTCTCCAATTTATGAGGGCACATCGAAACAAGTAGAACCATTGGGTAGAGCTGTATACAACCTCGGCTTTAGGTGGTAAAGTACAAATATGATGAAAGTAGTTTAATCTTTATTTGGTCAGGTTCGCGTGCTGGTTTTGTTAACAGGAAAGTTTGGATAGTTATACTCTTTTCGCGAGAAATTCAATGAAGTCATGAAATGAGTCGACACAGGTTGATGCCTGAGGAATTTAGGTTTTGAAAAGCTCGGGAATACCTACTTACTCTTTAGTTTTCCAGGATAGTTACGGGAAGGTTATTACACTTTCCATCATCAAGTCATCGAATTTATTTTGTGCTATGTATACTAAAACAAACACCAACACTTTCAAACAAAGAGATGGACTAATTTTATCTCATTCATCGCTTATAAAATAACTTGATGATGTCCGCAATTCCGCTCGCGTGAATGTAGGTTTTGGTCTATCTTCTAATACAAAAATAAATTGCTGTTCGTTTGTCTCGCTAAAACTCGAGAACGGCTGGGCCGATTTAGCTGATTTTGGTTTTGAAATATTTGTCGTAGTCCGGGGAAGGTTTAAACGGTGAGAAAAAATGGAAAAATGGCGAGGAAGATAGGGCAGGAGAACGTCTGCCGGGCCCACTAGTCTTTGAAATAAGTACAACGTACTATTACCTATTCTGTGATATAGGTATAGGATAGAAAGTAGCATATATCCTTCCCCGGGATGCAATATAACTCTGTACCACATTTCGTCAAAATCGGTTGATAAGATAATAGGTACACTATCACATGAGTGATGTTAGTCGGGCTTTTCTCCGACATAACACGTGAATATTGACCGGTAGTTATAGGTAGTTACAATGAAAACATCACTCACAATAGTTTAAACGTTAAAATGTTAGCATGGATTTAATAAAAAGGTGATTCAGTTAAACTTTTTCATGCAGAAATTAAAGTGGCCATAAAAAGGAAATCCATTCGTGGCCATAATTGTTCTTTTATCACTTATCAGGTCGCATGCAGCCAATTAATCCATCGAAGCGCTTAGTAAGAGCATTGCATTACATTATTCATGTATTTCGCGGAATATCGCGAACAAAATAAACATGAATAGTTATACATTTGCCCATTTACATAATAATATTATGTGCTATGCTGCTATGTTGTGGTCACAATTTCCGGGGAATGAGTTCTATTTCCTTTTTGGATAGCCATTAGTGTACATCCGAGAATGCGAATGTGTTCCTTACATAATATTATACTTACATAATATTATTTATACTCACTAATATTATAAATGCGAAAGTTTGGATGGACGGATGAATGTTTGTTACTCAATAATGCCAGAACGGCTGAACTTATCTGGATGAAATTTTATACAGAGACATTGTCTGGAATAACACGTAGGCTACTTTTCATCCCGGAAAATGCAAGAGTTCCCGCGGGAACCATCAGTTAATACGGCTATAAAAGGCTAATTTCCAAAGTAGTGATAGCTTAGTGGGAGGCTCCTGTTCGAACCACCAAAGCCACGTAAAGTAAAAAAAAATTGTCTCTGGATGTTAGTCTTTTAAAACTTACTTAGGTATCATTTTTATGTCCCTGTGCGACACCCTTTAGCATTGTATGGTTTACCCTTCTTGCATTGCAGTCAGGTAAAAAATAGGTATTACCTATCTAGACAATCGCATCTATATTCCAGATCTAAAGTTTACGTCATCCTACAACGCGTCACAGACGTGGCATACTTTATCCAACTTCCAGTTTAAATCAGCTGTTCTCCGGCCATCCGACTGAATCGATACACCATTTTCATTGCTCGTCCATTATTATTCACCGCTTACACAAGACGTGTATTAGAAGCAATGTAATCACATCGTTATATTTCGCGTTCAAGGTGATTAACCTGTCTACCCCAGTTATTTAACGATGTGCAACAATTTATTTAATTTAACGTAAATACATTGCTGGTTATGCATGTTTTATATAGGAAATACTTAAGAGTCAGCCAGCAATGTATGCTGTTTAAATAGGATGTGTCGTGGCAGATACGATCGTGGTAGAGGACAGCATCCGACGGGGAAGGCCGGAAGCCAACGCGTCGCAATCGATAGCGCTGAGTACACATCGCAGCATCTGGTACATAAGAGCACTGAGTGTATAGTGTGTACCGACTTAAGTAATTTACAGAGGGGTTGAAAACACCCTTTTATTTGTTAATATCGTGGGAATGTATTCTAAAACCTGTCACTGTCCGAGCCAGCGAAATAACAGGTTTATTATTCATCAAATTGATATTAAATTGTGCGTTACTTTTGGGGTGAAGGACGGTTTAGAAGTCCAGCTAGATAGGAATACCTACATTTTAGAACGGGCTCACAGTTTCAGTTCAAGGGAATATTAAATGAGTGCAGCAGAATTATGACCGAAAGTGAATAGTCAAGGAAATATGTGGTCTCATAACAAAATATATTATGTATCTGTTCTAACATTATGTATTATATAATATATCTTAAGTATGTTGGTAAGTATTTATTTACGTATATATTTTTATGTACTATTTAGTATGTATATTTTGTGTGTTTATGTAAGTTTTTGATATAATATCTTGTTTCATTCTATCTCATATCTTGTTGTACCTATTCTTCCTCCACAACCTTTCTCACTGCCAAGGGTCACTGGTAGAGATCTCTTATAGAGATAAGTGCTTCCTTGTCCACTATGTATGTTTTCTTCTTATTTTATAACTTTTTGGTAATAAATAACTTTAAAAAAAAATTATAATAAGCAACAATCTTTGCAACAAATTGGTGCAAGTTGCAACCAAGTTTGAAGTTATACGTTCTCACTAAGAATATATAAACACAATATTAATAAATAGCGAGTTCCTGATGCAAGCACAAGGTACAAAAAAATGTTTTTAAAGAAGAAAAGGTCTCGTTGGTCTAGTGGTTATCATGTTCGACTGAGGCTGACGAGGTCCCGGGTTCTAGTTCCGGGTCCGGCCATAATTAAGTGTTGCATTTTTCTGATTACAAATTCTCAGTACTAGCCCGGAGTTAGGAAGTCCTCGTTAACACGTTAGGCCTCGGTCCTAGTTATTATCATTAGCATGACAATAGTCGTTAAAGTCCGCTAACCCGCATTGGAGCAGCGTGGTGGGTGTAAGCTCTAATTCCCTCTCTCCTATGAGAGTGGAGGCCTGTGCCCAGCAGTGGGATGTCAATGGGATGTAGGTAGTGGATGGATGGTAGGTAAGTACACGACTTTTATTATTATTATTATTATATATATATTTTTTTTTTTTTTTTTTTCGGCCCAAGTTAGCCCTTGACTGCAATCTCACCTGATGGTAAGTGAAGATGCAGTCTCAGATGGTAGCGGGCTAACCTGTTAGGGGCATGTCAGTTATATTAAACCCATACCCCTATTCGGTTTCTACACGGCATCATACCAACCCGTCTTTGCCGGTAGAGTGGTAACTAGCCACGGCCGAAGCCTCCCACCAGGCCAGACCAGGGAAAATTCAGAAATTATAAATTTCCAAACCCTGCCGGGGATCGAACCCGGGACCTCCGCACGTTAAGGCAACAGCGCTTAACACGGCGCCACGGAGGTCGTCAAAATTTTCAATATTGGTTACTGTAGCAACCCTAGTGTATGCAACCATGTATATGCAGATGTACATTTTCACGGATTTTCAATACAAAATCTGTCAAAACGTCAAATTAATTCCTCCGATAAACTTTATCTGATGATTGAAAAATTAGCCCTTAATGTAAATATTTTGTTATAATATAAGCACAAAAATTGTTAACGTCAAATAGTTCCAAGATCAATTACAATGTAACACAAAATGATTGAAAATAAACGATTTATTTATTTATTTATAATTCAGAGGAGGGCGATATACCTTCTTACCTTTAGAAGGTAATTATGTATTTATCTTACTTTAAAGCAATTAAACATCACTGAGGTTAAAGGAAAAACTTAACCAGCTAATTTGTTTAGTTGTACATTATGTATTAATACAACTTAATCTAGTGAAGTTAAGGTTATAACTTAAGTATAACTTTACTTAAGGTGCCAGCGGAGGGTGAATTGCCCATACAAACGTAATACCAGAATAATTCGTAATTCGAGAATATTTCCAGCATATTATGCACTTATTAAGATTGAACTTGTATTTATCTAGACCCCTGGATAATTATGTTTTCAAAATACTTTCCCAAAATGAAATGTAAGCGCATAGCGTTTTGCATGTATTTACGACATAAATGACATGTTTTCTCCTTATTTGTATCATATTAAAACCGACGATATGTTACGTACTAATTGACCAGGAGCATAGCCTACATTGTCAAGTTCCCGAATAACAACACGAAGTGAAAAACACAACAAGTTATCATTCATCATTTTTGGTATTTACGGAACAAGACTAAACGTATAACAAATTCTGTACGCTCATATTGCTATCACGTTTGCACGCGATCATGTGTCATCAGCTAAATAGAGATAGCAATATACCGGCAAATTTATATTTGCGGGTTGAATAGAAATTGCGAGCGGCTATCACCGGCCTCTTAAGTAGTGAACGCCTGGAAAACAGTTTTGATAATGTAGTATTTAATCAGTCAGCATCGACGTTATTGTATACTAATTACTAGGGCCTTAATCAGTCAGTATCTTAATCACTCGTCTATTCCGATATAAGGTATATTATTCCGTTTCAATAAACTCTTCTTTTGAATACATACATTATAAGTAGATTGAACAACTCCAAAATTAATATCTTCTATGACCTTTTACAACTGCGTCTCCAGCCTCTTTAGGCAAGGAATTTTAAACATAAACCAGACATTAACGTGTGTGAGTAATTACTCAAAGCATGTTAAGCAAATTTTAATGTACAGTCTCGACTGGCCATGTTCAAACCTTAGCCAGTCTTTACTTTAAGCGCAGAATGTACCAGACCATTAAATGCTGTGGACCACCCACTTCGGACCTGTCTTCAAACATCAAAGGGGACACCGGTAAGCTATTTTAATTCCTCCTGTAAACTCAAAAGGCTTATTTTAGCATGCAGTTTAGCCTCACAAAGGTAAATGAATTTTGCTAGCAATCTGGGAAGCCAAGTCTACACAAATTTTTTAGGACCGTCCGGGAGTGAGCAATTTATTTTGAAACATTTGTAATTATACAGGACTAGCTGTACTTTATCAAGAGGACAGACACAGTGGTCTGTGGCAGTGCTATTTTCGGATAGATTTACTTTTTCGTAACAGCATGAAGTGGAATTTACATTGCTGAGTATATCATTCTAGTTCCATTCACGTTGTACTTAATAGAACAGGGTAAAGTTTAATAACGTTTTATTAAACTTTACCCTGTTCTATTAAGTACTATAAGACTCAAACTAGCCTAGCGTAAACTCTAGACTTTGGGTTTTGATCTCGCCGCCAAATTTTAATGTAAAGCGTCGTCAAACTTGATAGCTCTTACTTGTTGTTATGGAATGAAACAGTAACCGAAATAAGGGGTTTAAACACTGTTTTTTGAAACTGTTATAAAACAGAAACACTTATAGCGGAAACAGAAACGATACTGTAACCCAATCTGTAACCGTTTATTTCTGTTAATAAGTGTTTTTATCTGTAACCATAATAGGTACATGCCCTAACAAACAGCACGGTGTGACAACGCGTTCTTTTCTCACTTCATTGGACTTTACACACACTGACACAACATGGCCATGTTTTTCTTAAAACAATTGGGTATTTGACTACTAGTGAAATAAATTAGTTTTTATTGATTAAATAAAGGATCTCCCTAAAGTCGTAATATCCACGTCCCCTGTTAGTTTTATTTTGAATAACCATTTTAAACTATCGATTAAAGTAAAAGTACGTCGAACTTTGATGACGTCATAACTTAAAATTTCATACAAAACCCATACAAAGCACGCGTTTTGATGTTAGAAAAAAAAGTTGCTGATTTGACTAGTTGTCAAATACCCAATTGCGACCATTGGTGCTTTCACCTTAGGTTCAAATTTGAATACGCGTCAACAGTGGCAACGTCGCTATTTTGGTGACACTTTAAAACCCCTAATTTCTGGTACAGATTCATTTCTGTTTCAGAAATATAAGTGTTTCGGGTTAACAGAATTAAAAACACATTCAAAAGGGCTGCAGCTTCGATTCCGTTACACTTTAATTCTGTAACACTTATATTTCTGTAACCTTTATGAATCTGTCTTTCTATTTTTAATCGGTATTTTTTCTCAGTTATGCACTTGCGATTTAAAAATTAAGTATTCGGTTGCAAAATGCCGTTTGGTAAGTTATGAAAATTAACTTTCTTAAATTTTCTCAAGTCCATTAAAGTTATTAAGTATTTGGTAAGAGGTATCGGTCACGGGTAATTTAACTTTAAATCCGTATTGCGAATTATTAACGTTTCGCTATAATACCGTGTCGAAGCCGATTAGGAGTACCGAGTAGGAGTCTATAATTACTATACGACGGCTATAATTACTTTTTCCGATGATCAATGAGCTCACGAATCGACGTAATAGTTATTTTTCAACAAGCATAAATTAAAAATTAAAAAAAAAAACCCTGACACAATGAAGTAACTGGATACTTTCGAATCGATGAGACCTGCGGAAGTTGCTTATATCTATTCACCGACTAGAAAAGAGCTAATGATGTTGAAACGGCTTAACAGATTTTCTTGTATCATAGCAGAACACTCTAGTTCAAGTTACCCTTCAAACAAAATGAACTTATTCAAAATTGGTCCATCCGTTCGGGAGCTACGATATCACTGACATACATACGGATACTAATATACACAGACACAAGGATGCAATCGTTAAAGTTATACCAGTTCTCATCGAGGGTTAAAAAGTAGATCTCGTTTGTATCGATTGTTGCACAGATCAAATTGTCCCACTGCTGGGACAAAAATACCTCTCCTATACACACCAGAGCAACTTTGTCCTAAAGACATTCCTCACGGTGCTTCATGTATTTTTTTTTATATAACAAGATGATGCCTACGGCTTCATCGGCGTTGATTAAGTTTTTTTATTACCACGGGAACTCAATAACATTTTCTAGGATAAAGCCTACCTATATCCTTCCCCTGAGCTCTTCTCAGTATACCTGCAAACTCACAAACAAGTATGCACACATACACACACACACACACACACATACACATACACACACACACACACGCACACACGCACACACACACACACGCACACACTACCCATTTTACATTGTTAATAATTTAAGATTAAAAATTAAAATAAAATAAAAATGCTTGTGTAATTACTGTTAATAATATTAATGATCAGATATAAATATGTATTTACTTAATCAATAGAATTGTGAAAATCATTATTATTTAATGTTAAAGAAGAGCGGAATTTCCTGATACAGGTATTTAAATATATTTAAAAGGAGGTTCCAGCCCCAATGTAATTGAATTGTATTTTGAACAGAAATAAAGAATTATTTATTATTTATTTATACCTACCTAAATTGAATAAACATTATTTGACTTGACTTGACTTGACTTGGAATGCAATCTCTATACTAAATTTCATTAAAATCGGTTAAATAGAAGGACCGTTAAAGCGTAGCAGACAGGCAGACACACTTTCGTATTTATATTATCAGTATGGTATAATATTATGTAGCATTTTAATATGACAGTATTTTTAGAAATTATAAATTTCCAAACCCTGCCGGGGATCGAACCCGGGACCTCCCAGTATGGTATATAAAAGTTGTTACCAAAACCGTGGCAACCCTACAGAGAAATCCATAGATTAGCAGGTGGCGGAAGGCTCTTATATTTCTGCAACAAGAGCGTCAACAATATTGAAATAATACTGCTTTAAGTATTGATAGTAACCCCCCAGTATGGTATATAAAAGTTGTTACCAAAACCGTGGCAACCCTACAGAGAAATCCATAGATTAGCAGGTGGCGGAAGGCTCATATATTTCTGCAACAAGAGCGTCGACAATATTAAAATAATACTGCTTTAAGTATTGATAGTAACCCCCCAGTATGGTATATAAAAGTTGTTACCAAAACCGTGGCAACCCTACCGAGAAATCCATAGATTAGCAGGTGGCGGAAGGCTCATACATTTCTGCAACAAGAGCGTCAACAATATTAAAATAATACTGCTTTAAGTATTGATAGTAACCCACCCAGTATATAAAAGTTGTTACCAAAACCATGGCAATCCTACAGAGAAACCCATAGATTAGCAGGTGGCGGAAGGCTCTTATATTTCTGCAACAAGAGCGTCAACAATGTTAAAATAATACTGCTTTAAGTATTGATAGTAACCCCCCACTATGGTATCTATAAGTTGTTACCAAAACCATGGCAACCCTACAGAGACATCCATAGATTAGCAGGTGGCGGAAGGCTCTTATATTTCTGCAACAAGAGCGTCAACAATATTGAAATAATACTGCTTTAAGTATTGATAGTAACCCCCCAGTATGGTATATAAAAGTTGTTACCAAAACCATGGCAACCCTACAGAGAAATCCATAGATTAGCAGGTGGCGGAAGGCTCTTATATTTCTGCAACAAGAGCGTCGACAATATTAAAATAATACTGCTTTAAGTATTGATAGTAACCCCCCAGTATGGTATATAAAAGTTGTTACCAAAACCGTGGCAACCCTACAGAGAAATCCATAGATTAGCAGGTGGCGGAAGGCTCTTATATTTCTGCAACAAGAGCGTCGACAATATTAAAATAATACTGCTTTAAGTATTGATAGTAACCCCCCAGTATGGTATATAAAAGTTGTTACCAAAACCGTGGCAACCCTACAGAGAAATCCATAGATTAGCAGGTGGCGGAAGGCTCTTATATTTCTGCAACAAGAGCGTCGACAATATTAAAATAATACTGCTTTGAGTATTGATAGTAACCCCCCAGTATGGTATATAAAAGTTGTTACCAAAACCGTGGCAACCCTACAGAGAAATCCATAGATTAGCAGGTGGCGGAAGGCTCCAAACTGTTTATTTAGGGCCGAGACGTAAAAATGAGGAGTGTACTCAAATGCAGCGCACGGGAAGTGGCGATAGCTGTCTGAGTACTTACTCGGAGTTTTAATTCGATTGATCGTATGAGCATTCCATGACATTAGCGTCAAAGTAAAATGAACTTAAACGTATAAACATAGAGCTCAATTTCGTGTATGCATTCATAAACGTCTACGTATACGATACGTTTCCAAATTTAAATCTGTTGTAATGAATTTGTGACTTTAAATCAAGCGCTTTTGGGTCCATTTTACTGTGACGCTAATGTCATCGAATTCTTATACGATCAATCGAATTAAAACTCAGAGGAGGGGTACTGTCTGTCTGTTACATAGTCTGCGGTGAAACGTGAGCGCTGTCGTTATGGTTGCCTCGCGTCACCAGAGACGAGCGCTGCGGCTTTCTGCGACACTGACATTTTATATTGCAGTAACAAGTCACCATTGAAAAAAATAAAAAAAAAAACTGGAAATCTAAATACTTATAGCTTTTTTTTTTAATGATATAGGCCAGCGCTTGGCTGCAATCAGACTTGCTTAAGATGATGCAGCCTAAGGTGGAGCGCGCTTGCCTAAAAGTAGTAGTAGAAGAAATATTCTAGTTATATAGTATCTTATTCACATTTTTATTAAATGATATTTTTTGTGAATCACTGGATATTGAACTATAGTGTTATATATTTTTGGAGTGAATATCGCGGGCTTTATGGCCTGTGTATATTATTGATTTACCTATTGTCGCGGATTATAGCGAATTAAACTTCAAATTCCTTCATTATCATGAACTTCCTCAAAGTACGCCTGCTTCTATCCAATAACTCAATAGAAGTATTTAACAAGTGAAATTGATTTAACGAATTAAAAAATACGACTGCCCTGTCATATTATTTTTGGAGTTTACCTCCATAAGAAGCGATTTGCTTAAATAGCCATTGGAATCTTATTCACATTTTGATGATATTTTTTTGTGAATCACTAAATATTGAACTATAGTGTCTAGTATAGTGGAATCTACTCATCATTTTCTAGATGATGATTATATAGTTATTCTTATTTTCGAATTTTTTTTTTCAACTTTAGTCTTTAATGCGGGACCATGGTCACCCCATCAATTTTTTTTTAATTTACTAGCCTATGTCACCCGGAATAAGCTAGGGATTCTAACGATACCTCATTTATCAAAATCGGTTCAGGCGTATAGAAGTTATGGTGGAATATACAAACTCACATACATACATGAACCCTGAAAACAATATACTCCTTGTTT
Source organism: Erebia palarica (assembly GCA_964035005.1). Classification (NCBI taxonomy): domain Eukaryota; kingdom Metazoa; phylum Arthropoda; class Insecta; order Lepidoptera; family Nymphalidae; genus Erebia; species Erebia palarica. Next base: position 26,959,015 of record OZ035994.1, read on the forward strand.
CAAGCAGTCGTATAATAACAATCCTATTTTACTGATATTTTATTTTCAGAGATGCTTGAAGTTTTCGTTTACTTGTTCCAATCAACATTGAGGAGATCCTCAGAACAACCATAGACATTAGAAACTGACTTAATACTTAACTCGAAGATTTGCTATACTGTAGTTATAGTTGAAAATGATGATTTTGAAAAATGGTCAGATTATGTTCGGAAGTATCTACTATTTCGAAAAAATATATTATTTCTGCAGGAAAATTAGATTTGGTAGATAAAATTGGCATTTGAAATTTAAATTTTAAAATTCGCGCCAAAACGCTCGCGAGTGTCATGGCGTCGTTTGTGACGTCACTATTGTTTTTGCCGATGCACTCTGTGCAGTGTGCAGTAAACATTAGTGTGATTGTCGAAGCTCGAAAACAAACAATTGTGACGTCATTCGCTTCTCGGTGTTTAATCCAATATGGCGGATTGCTGTATTTTATATTTTTATTTTATCAAAATAAATAGCAATCTCAGTCGAATTAGAAAAATAAATACGTTTCTTATAAATCCTAGAGTCCTATTTCATTAGATAAATTCATAATATCATTGATTCTTGGTTACTGTCATCATGCCTATTATACTTGATAGAATTTTAAAAACTGATATTAGCATTGAGGTTTTTTTAAATTTTACTCAGCGTTTGGATTAATAAATGATGACTCTCTTGATGACTTCATCGTGCTCAAAAATCATTAATTCTCATCAGTTTTAACTTTCTAAGTCTACTAATATTATAAAATAGATGATGCCCGTGTGGATTAGGGTTTTTTGATTCCCGCAGGAACTCTTTAATTGTCCTTCCCCGGGATGTTACCAACCTCTATACCGAATTTCATCCAAATCGGTTGAACAGATGGGCCGTGAAAGCGTAGACAGACAGACACACTTTCGCATTTATAATATTAGTATGGATGTGAAAGTTTGGATGGATGTTACTCAATCACGCCAGAACGGCAGAACGGATCTGGATAAAACACAGAGATAGATTATAGTCTGGAATAACACGTAGGCTACTTTTTTATCCCGAAATATCTCGTATTTTGAATCCCCCGAGTTCTTGCGGGATTCAAAATACCTTAACCCACGAGGACTAGGAGCTAGTATAATACTAATACCGTATCCGGGGCTTGACTACTTTGCGGTTATTACCCAACAATACCCTAACAAAGCTTACATCCACTAGTTTGGATTGTTTGGCAAAACACGTTGTTTATTATTCCACCGTTAAGGTAACCACTTTGTTACAGTTACTATAACTGGGTCGTTAAATATAGCAATTCCAATTAACTAACAACCAAATGGATTTGTCGAAACACACCTAAATGGACTTTGAAATAATAGGTACTTTGAAGTCATTTATGGATACAGTAACAGATAAAAGGAAACTCGACTTTCTAATCGAAAATTGCTATTTCTAACAAAGGTAAAAAAACATGTTTAAGGTATGGCAAAGTGCACCTAGAAAACAGGCAGACATCCGACAAAGTCCAGATATGTGAACCTAGAAGTAAAGATAGGTATTATCATAGAATACTTAATATTATACTTCCCAGGTATTAGGTATCTATGCACAGGTGAGAGTGGGTAACAGTGAACCACTTTTTTCCTTATCTTGATTAAGTATATTCTTATCAAATTAAAATCTAAATAAAACTAAATTAAAAACTATATATATATATAAATATATGTATATACTTATTTATTATTGTTCGTCTACTGTTTCCCAAATCACACTAATATTATAAGTGTACAGTAACCGAAGTCTCAAAATATTGTTTCAAACAATTTTACCCATAAACAAAAATGTAATTTGAAACTGGACCATGTACTCTTTTTTTATCCACTACAAGTTAGCCCTTGACTGCCATCTCACCTGATTGTAAGTGATGATGCAGTCTGATATGGTAGCGGGCTAACCTGTTAGGGGCATGGCAGTTATATTAAACCCATATACCCCTATTCGGTTTCTACACGGCCTCATACCGGAACGCTGAATCGCTTGGCGGCACGTCTTTTACCGGTAGGGTGGTAACTAGCCACGGCCGAAGCCTCCCACCAGGCCAGACCAGGGACATTATAAATTCCCAAATTTAACCTGCCGGGGATCGAACCCAGGGCCTCCGCAAGACAACAGCGCTACACACTGCGCCACGGGGGTCGTCAAAAGCCTGCAGATGAGAGATAACCTGCGATACTCGCATCTGCTCTCAGTGAGCCTTGTATAGAGGCAGCACACAATGGCGTCTGTGGAGACTATGATAATGGCGTTCCGATACACGCATTGATGCACGAGATACAGTATTTCGTTAAGATGATTTGTGAGATGGTGATAATAAAAAAACCGGCCGAGTTTGTTGTGGGCTCTTCTCAGACCAGGGCGCGTTTGGAACCCTAGTAGCTTTAGTTTTAGGATACCGTAACCAATTATCACCATCATGGTTTATAAGTAATTTTTAACGTCAATAAGTGTACCTACAGTACAGTGTCTATGTTGAACAAATAATATTGAGTATTGAGTACAACGCTGAATTAAAGGATTCCTAGATGAGAAAATAATGATTGTTTCTTTGACTGAAGGCTCCATGTTTATAGGTTAAACGGACGCATTGAATTGACCATCTAAATGGTCACAAAGCTCGAAGGTTATAGTATGACTTTTAATAATGTAGTCGTTAAAGCTTTTGCCCTTAAAATCATTTGCTTAGAAGGTTTAAAATTGGAAAACAAAGAAATTACTTAACATTATAAAAAATATATAACAAAAAATAGACGCACAAAGAAATATAAAGGTGTGTATAAAGTACGGATATTCCAAAGCATTGAGTTTAGTTCTTCATGATATATATGTATTATGTACCCAGGTACCCGAAGATTTGTCCAAGGTACAAATGCTTGAACAGGTTCAAGTTGTTAAAATAGATGTTTAGATAATAAAGATTGATGATTTATATGTTGTACATACTGAACAGACAGGAATAACTCGTCGTTGTAGGTATTTACTATATACGAACTTAGATTGAACACGAGTTTCTATTGGCCGCTCGGTCAGTACGTCTCACGAGATAGTCCCCAACATAATGGCTACAGATCTGTAATCTGCGCAGCATCCCGAGCAGGAATAATGCATCAAAGGGCAGGCACTGAGGCCGCTCTGTAATCACAGGCATTGAGTCTAAGGCATCTCTTGCCAATGCCAATGCCTTGGCTTTATCCATGCATAATGATGCTTTGAAGACATCGTCTGAATAAGGATCGATCGATGTCAGCGATAGGCAAGAGTCACGTTTTGGTGAAAGACATATGTCTTCTTATAAGGTCTGTGACCGCCCTTTACGTACACAGAATCATTATTCATAGCTCTTAAGAGGCCGGTGATCGCCGCTCGCAATTTCTATTCAACCCGCAAATATAAATTTGCCGGTATATTGCTATCTCTATTTAGCTGATGACACATGATCGCGTGCAAACGCTATAGCAATATGAGCGCACAGAATTTGTTATACGTTTAGACTTGTTCCGTAAATACCAAAAATGATGAATGATAACTTGTTGTGTTTTTCACTTCGTGTTGTTATTCGGGAACTTGACAATATAGGCTATGCTCCTAATCAATAAGTACGTAAGATATCGTTGGTTTTAATATGATACAAATAAGGAGAAAACATGTCATTTATGTCGTAAAAACATGCAAAACGCTATGCGCTTACATTTAATTTTGGGAAAGTATTTTGAAAACATAATTATCCAGGGGCCTAGATAAATACAAGTTCAATCTTAATAATCGCATAATATGCTGGAAATATTCTCGAATTACGAATTATTCTGGTATTACGTTTGTATGGGCAATTCACCCTCCGCTGGCACCTTAACTCCTAAAGTCGTTAGAAGATAGGTACATTGACGCATATCTCATACGGTATCGAATAACACCTTTACATCGAAGGCATAAAAGGTTTAATTATTTGATTAAGCAATGGGAATGCCTCGGTGTATTAAAGGCGTAAGTCTTCAAAATACATTTTCCTTTGTTACGTTTTTGTATGTATTTTGTACTAGGTGATGTCCACGACTTTAAATTTAAGTTTTTGATACCCGCGGGAACTATTTAATTTGTCCGGTATAAAAAGCGCATGTTCTTCCCCGGGATATAGCCTGTCCCTGTACCAAATTTCATCAAAATCGGTTGAACAGATGGGCCCTGAAAGAGTAGTAAACAGACAGACAAACAAACAGACAGACGTACTATCGTATTTATAATATTAGTAAAGTATTGATTAACCGGTATATGCCAAGACGATGAATCTTTTTGGTTGTCGATATTTTCACCCTGTTTTAGAGATCATAAGCTCGAGCTACGGGAGTAATACTACTATTAGTAGTAATAACATGGTCAAAAGAAATGCATTTTTTCTACCAGTCGTTCCACGAAGGCATCTGGACCATAGAATATAGCCATAGGATCTTACTGACGGTCTAGACAGAGCAACGCTGCGAAGTGACAGGGACGTGACGAAGGAAACTGGCAGAATTTTCAATACAAAATTTTGTCACTCTAACGTAAAATTTTTAATGCAATTTCTTATCTCCAGCTCTCTCAAGTCTCAAGCAAAGGTGAGAGTATCCTTACCTCTATATGCTACAACTATCATCACACCAGCGAAGCATTTTATATAGGTTACTAGCTGATGCCCTCGGACTTCGAATTCTTCGAAATTCCTAAATTTTCCAGGATGAAAAGCCTATGTGTTATTCCAAACAATAGTCTATCTCTGTGCCAAATTTCATCCAGATCCGTTAAGCCGTTCTGGCGTGATTGAGTAACATTCATCCAAATTTTGACGACCTCCGTGGCGCAGTGTGTAGCGCTGTTGTCTTAATGTGCGGAGGTCCCGGGTTCGAACCCCGGCAAGGTCAATTTGGGAATTTATAATTTCTGAATTTACCCTGGTCTGGCCTGGTGGGAGGCTTCGGCCGTGGCTAGTTACCTCCCTACCGGCAAAGAAGTGCCGCCAAGCGATTTAGCGTTCCGTTTCGATGCCGTGTAGAAACCGAGGGTATGGGTTTAATTAACTGCCATGCCCCTAACAGGTTAGCCCGCTACCATCTTAGATTGCATCATCACTTACCGTCAGGTGAGATCGCAGTCAAGGGCTAACTTGTAGTGGATAAAAAAAACTTCACATCCATACTAATATTATAAATGCGAAAGTGTGTCTGTATGTCTGTCTGGTACGCTTTCACGGCCCATCTGTTCAACCGATTTGGATGAAATTTGGTATAGAGGTTGGTAACATCCCGGGGCAGCACAGGGATTTATAATATTAGTATATAACTGCCTCGTTGGTCTAGCGGTTAGCGTAGTCGACTGCGGATCACGAGGTCCTGGGTTCGTTTCCCGGTCGGGCATAAAAATTGTTAGGTATTGGGTTTTTCAATTATGAAATTCTCAGTGCCAGCCGGGGGTTGGAAGTTGGCGGTGTCTCACCCCCGTGCCTCGGAGAGCACGTTAAGCACGTCCCGGTTATTATCACTAACATGATAATAGTCGTTAAAGCCAGCCAACCCGCATTGGAGCAGCTCTAACTCCCTCTCTCCTATGAGAGTGGAGGCCTGTGCCCAGCAGTGGGACGTTAATAGGCTGTAGTGGTGGTGGTGGTGGTATAGATAGTTTATATGAGTAGGTAGGTCGTAAACGCCAGGCAGCGCATACCATCACGACAGGCAGCATATTACATCACGAGTCACGACATAACAATATTATCTGCCCGCGACAATAAATCGCCGATAAGCAACAATCGATCCGCCACAGTCGACTGGAACAATCGCCCGATTGTCATCCCACCGCCATTGTGTTGCAGCACGGAGATATCAGACCACTGTAGAGTAAGTAAGTGAGTAAGTACCAAGTCAGAATTAAAAAAAAAAAACTTTAAAAATACGACTGTCCTGCCAAAAAACGTTAAATTAGAATCTTATTCACATTTTTATTAAATGATATTTTTTTGTGAATCACTGGATATTGAACTAGTGTTATATATTTTTGGAATCTACTCATCATTTTCTAGATGATGATTATATAGTTAATCTTATTGGCGAATTTTTTTTCAACTTTAGTCTTTAATGCGGGACCATGGTCACCACAAATTTATTTTTTTAAACATTACTATCGTATATCACCCGGAGTAAGCTAGGGATTCTATCGATACCTCATTTATAAAAATCGGTTCAGGCGTATAGAAATTATGGTGGAATTTACGAACTCATATACATACATACATGAACCCTGAAAAAAAGATATTCCTTTTTTCAGGCAGTCGTATAAAAACACTTTATTACACACAAACAAATAACAGAACCGAGGTAAAACGAATCGTGACAGAATTTACAACTTGTTACGGTATAAAGGCCGCCTTATCACTAGGAGTGATCTCTTCCAGGCAACCTTTTTATAGGAGATAGGTTGCATGATGGCGGTACACATGCGTACATTACGTGTACATGTAGAGTTGCTGTGCAGAGACTTTTCTAATTACCAAAATGTTCTTACCGAAATTTTTATTTTCAGTTTTGTTTTTGTGACCTTGACTGCGATCTCAATTGGTTCCAAATGATCGTTCAGTCTTATATGAAAGGGGGCTTGGGGGCAGTTATATAAACTAACTCATAATTTATTAAACCCTGGATACCTCTTATCGGTGTCTATGTCACCGTAAGATTGCAAAAACAGATTAGCCCGCTGCCATCTTAGACTGCATCATCACTTACCATCAGGTGAGATCGCAGTCAAGGGCTAATTTGTAGTGAATAAAAAAAATCTACACGGCATCGTATGTACCGGAGCTTAATCGCTTTCAAGCACGGCTTTGCCCGAGCCCGAAAGTGTTTCTAGCTAGTTAGCTATAGAAGCACTTTAGGAAAAACTCCCTTTTTCTTTCACTTCCTCTTGTCTAGTCTGGTGTGAATATTTTGGCTAGGTTGTACTCTAAAAGTTGCTAATGTTAATAACCTTTTTGGACACTTCGTCCTCTCTGTCACTAATATAAAATTCGAGAGTCCCTGATGTTGGGACTTTGTAAGAATTACAATTTAATATCTGTTCGCGGAACTATGTCAGGATGTACAGACGTACAGACATTATTGTGAGTATTTTATTGCATATATCGTCGTTCTGAATCTTTATTATGTCAATAGCCTTCGCGATTGTTAGTATATGTGTGTTAGTCACGGGATTATGATAATAAAAATGTTTGTTGACCAAATATTTGAGAAATAACATTTATCTTTATTGTTTACAGAGTATGGCGTGATGATGTAATAAAATATTGAGGAAATAATACAATAGAACTTAATGCTAGCTAAATATTGAGGTAATGTGCTGACTCGGCAGAAGTCAAAGTCGAAATTGGTACCTTACACAGTGCACTTAATGTACGTCAAGTATACTAAGTATTAGACGTGATGGTGATAACAATTATCACCATCACGTCTAAACTTTTATCACCATCACGTTTTAAGTTAAAACTAAAGCTACGAAGAAGTTAATCCAGCAAGTAATTTCGTAGTTTCGCGGGAGGCTTCGGCTGTGGCTGTGTACACACTAATATAAACTGCGTGGTTTGAGGTTTTTTGGTTCCCGCTGGAACTCTTTAATTTTCCGGGATAAAAAGTAGCCTATGTGCTATAATCTATTTCTGTGGCAAATTTCAGCTAGATCCGTTCAGCCGTTGGGGCGTCATTGAGTAACAAATATCCATACATCCATACATCCATCCAAACTTTCGCATTTATAATATTTGTATAGATAGTAGTACGGGTTTAATATAACTTCTATACGCCTACAACATTAGTTTGCTACATTAAACAGCATCATCATTTACCGGTTGCTTCCATGCAATGACCAAGTTGCATGGAAGCAACAGGCCTTGCATCCAGTGACCCACAAGTCAGTGTAACACTTGTAACGTGTGTGTTGTGTTGTCTACATATTGTGACCTTTTCTTTTCTATGAAAAGAGCAACTGCTGAGTTTCTTGCCGGCTCTTCTCAGTAGAATCGAAACCAGTGGTAGAGTCTTAACGTAATATAAGTGACACAAGTTGTCCTACATGAAATAAATCATTTATCATTTACCACCAAGTGAGGTGTCAGCGAAAAGGCTAACTTGTAGTAGAATAAAAAATATATACAGACATACAAGTAACTAAGTATAATAATCGTTCAGCCAGTCACGGTTTTCAAGTTTTCACGTCTCACACGTTCTTCGAGGTGTTACTTCCAATTACTTTCGAAGCGTAGCAAAGCTGTAATTGCTTGTGATAAATAACATCTGTTCCGGCCATGTCACGAATCTCCTCTCACATCGGATTCGTGTAGTTATAATATAAAAGATCGCTGTGTATAATTGATTTATTGGTAGTTAGGGGCCCCACAGACCGATAAGCTATAGTTAGCCCATCGGTCTTAGATTGTATTTAGTCATGGATTATGAGAATTCGTGAAATAACCTAGTGTTAGCATTATTACTGTTTGTCATTATATCTCATGAAACAGAAAGTATGATATCAGTCAATTTGACTCGTTTCATGTCATTCGGTTTAATCTGCAGATACCGACGCCATATTGAAATTAGTTAGTATAAATACGAGTGTTTTGACGATGGTACTTCAGTCTCCTGCAGGCAGACTCAGCGATTATTGAATACTTTTGTGTTTAGATCGCAATTTGGTTTAGAGCTTAACGATAGCAATCGTGGCCAGATCAAATGAATATTGTCTTTAAGTATAGCTAACGTTTATCTTTTACATTAAATCTCTCGTGGAACCGCTACACGTTGTGACCATTCGATCTTGCAAGTTCCAAATGAGAGTACAAATATATTAAAAGTGTTTATTAATACCTACTTCTGGATTGTCCCTTACACTAGACATATCCATAGTACATACATAAAGGCTAAAGTGTGCCTGTCTGTCCTTCTGTCCATGCGTCTGTCTGCTACGGTTTAACGGACGATCTTCTCAATCAATTTTGATAAATTTTATCAGATCGCATCCCAGGGAAGGACATAAGTTATATTTTATCCTAAATAATTAAGGAGTTAAAATTCTTAATTAACGCGGACGAGCTGGCATCATCTAGTTTCCAAATAAGGAGTAAATAACTACGTAATAGTTAAAATAGTTTTTCTTGAAATCGCAAGATGAGTTTGCACATACAACAATCATGTCTTAGAACGAAATCAGATACCTAATTACCTGTCTTCTGTACGATCAAAAAGTTTTGTCTAGCTGACAAAAAGTCTGCATACCATACTTTTACCTAATATCGAAATAATTATGTTCCTATTATAGTCCCACAAACTTATCTGAACCGGTGGCCACAATTTGAACTAATTTTTATGCCTGTTTAGTATTTGTTTTTATTTTATTTTTCATATCTTTTTTTTTTTTTTTTTTTGCATAGCAATGTTGTCACACCGGGTCAGATAGGTAAGTATGTGGGACTATACAAATATTTCAGTTTAAAAAACTCATAGATAAAAATTAAAATAACTTGTTTAGGTATCTATATGTAGGATTTAATTTACTTGTCCGGAAACCAACGCATGGACTGAAACCTCTTTTCTTATTAGGTACGTGAATCAGGCTCTGTATGTGCCTTTACTTAGACAAAAGAACAAGTTTGCCCATAAAAGTTTCTGTGAAGCTATCTAGATACCTATATAAGTTCTAGAGTACGTGATCTCTATATAAGATTTCATTCTTATATGAACTTCTATACCTCTATCTTTTACAATTTTACATCTCTCTGAATTGGGTATTTGACGAATAAAATAGTCAAATGAAACTTTTTTTTCAAACGTCAAAACGCGTGCTTAGTATGCTTTTTGTATGTTATTTTAAGTTGTGACGTCATCAAAGTTCGACGCACTTTTTTTACTTTAATCGATAGTTTAAAATGGTTATTCAAAATAAAACTAGCACGTGGATATTACGACTTTTGGGAGATCCTTTCTTTATTTAATAATCACTAAAAAAATTATTTCACTAGTAGTCACACAAATATCCAATTCTGAATCGATATATTTACCCTGGGAATGTCGATCTTGTCTATAAAGATTAACGGAACATATGTACAAAGTTTCAGGTTTCTAGGTCCAAGGGTTTGGTCTGGGCGTTGTGGAGTCAGTCAGGGATTCAGGACCTCTATATACCTATATAAAAAGATAGTATATTATCTATCTACTCTCTATACATTCGTTATCCAGGTATGGCTTCATTGTACAGTGCAGGACGCAGGTTTCCATATGTATTCTTTCACCGATATAGAAAGTGATATTTAATCTTAAAACACACAACTCCGAAAAGTATATTTATATTTAGTTTATATATTTTGTATATAAGTCATGATGTGTGCACATGTTTTGGGTTTTAACTTAGAACCGATCCTGTCATTTTTTTTCTCTTTATTCACTCAGTGACTATGTCGCTCCGTAAATTGCAATCACAAAGAATATAACTTATCTAACTTTAAAATATTTTCGAATAAACTAGATACAATAATTTCGATTTATCGGAGACAGGGAATAATAGAAAGCTAATACAATCACAAATACTTAAACTACTATCCAAAATATTACATAGACTTATTCTAAATCCTTCATTCCGAACACACTCCAGCAATACATGGTAGATATCTTCAATTACTCCACAGGTGGAGCAATTGGGAGATTCTGATTTTTTAATAAGGAAGGCAAATTTGTTTGTTGGAATGTGTCCGGAACGAAGCCTTAATGCTATGATGAGGTCGTCCTGTACCAGATACCCTTCTCCCTAGATCGCTCATCGAAGTATTCATTCCAAAGACTTACAAGAAATGTTGTAGTTATTTCCTGTTTTGTGTACCATATACCCAATAAAGAAATAAAGAAAGTTAAATCCGGCCCGAGGATCGAACCCGCTCCCCGGCTAGGAGGCCGAAGTCTACTAGTACTATTACGCTATAGCGTGTAACTGGCTTAAGACTATCTTAGATCTACCTGCGTGGTTTCTAGGACAGAGCAACATAAAAACAGATCAGTTCACTTCGCGTCTGTAGACGATGCTCTTAGCACTATACAGATAATTACCTCGATACCAATGATACACGTAACCAAAATCAAATGTTTTTTTGACCATGGTCTCGCATTAAAGACTAAAGTTGAAAAAAAAATCGAAAATATGATTAACTATATAATCATCATCTAGGAAATGATGAGTAGATTCCAAAAATATATAACACTATAGTTCAATATCCAGTGATTCACAAAAAAATATCATTTAATAAAAATGTGAGTAAGATTCCAAAGACTATTTAAGCAAATCGCTTCTTATGGAGGTAAACTCCAAAAATAATATGGCAGGGCAGTCGTATTTTTTAATTCGTTAAATTAAGTTCACTTGTATTCAAATAAGCTTTTACAAGTACTTTTGAATCGTCAAGTGAATCTACCACTGGTACGGAATGGCATACCTACCGAGAAGAACCAGCAAGAAACTCGGTGGTAAAAAAGATATCGTAAAGTTCATAGTCTGCTCTTATTCATTTCCTCTTCTATACTACTTTCTCTTTGCTTGCTCGTAGAGTATCCAAAAAACCCTCTGAGGCACAATTATTGAATTCCTATAAGTACCTAAGTGGGTCCTGGATGAAAATACTATTATGTTTTAATCCGTCCTGGGTTTGATTTCCAGCAAAAGGACAAATTATACTCACAGTTACGTTATATGTTCTGATAGTTATCAAGGAAGATCGCATTCAAGTGCCATCGAATAATAAACCTTCAAAAGTGAATCTACGAGGGTTCCAAACACGCCCTGGTCTGAGACCAGAAGAGTCCACAAAAATCTCAGCCGGGTTTTCCTAATGATGTTTCACGTTTCACTTCAAAAACAAAAAGGCATTAGGAGGTGATTTATGCTCCAATGAAACTAGAATGTACTAGTAACTCAACCATTCCGACAGCCAGCGTGTACCGAGATAGTATGATACAAAGAAATTGACAGTCATAGACTCATAGAGGCTGTCGATAAAAGTGAAAACGAATGTTTAAAATAAATAAAATATATACTTGAACCTTAAAAGTAAGGCATTAAAGTTTAATTACGAATGTAGTATATCTATATTTAAGAGCTTTTGTCGTGGTAACAACGCGGTGTCGGTGACGCGAATCCACAAGTTAACCCTCAATACTCAATATCATTTATTCAATATAGGTACACTGTAGGTACACTTATTGACGTTAAAAATTACTTATAAAACATGATGGTGATAATTGGTTGCGGTAGACCCCTACCAAAAAGTGCTCAACGCGGCTAAAGAAGTTTTCACTTAAATATCTAGGTCTAGATATCAATGGGTCTGCGATGAAGGCTGTGCGGGAATGGAGGCAACACAATACACCTACGATTCCCCAGCCCAGTAAGAACCCACACAATAAACAATTAGTCAATTAATCGGGTACCAAAGCGCCAATTACTGTTTTTGTTGCCATATACTAGTGTTATTACATACCTACGTGTATAGGAATCGGATCCCCGATTGTGTAAAATAAGCTTGAGAATCAGATTAAATTTGATTTGAGGCTTGAGACCTTGAAATGTATTACTCAAACTGTTCAAGGAGTTCTTACATGGTTTTCGATTCGATAGCATAGTACAATTTTTTTTATCCACTACAAGTTTGCCCTTGACTGCGATCTCACCTGATAGTAAGTGATGATGCAGTCTAAGATGGTAGCGGGCTAACCTGCTAGGGGTATGGCAGTTAATTAAACCCATACCCCTATTCGGTTTCTACACGGCATCGAACCGGAACGCTAAATCGCTCGGCGGCACGTCTTTGCCGGTAGGGTGGTAACTAGCCACGGCCGAAGCCTCCCACCAGGTCAGACCGGGGCAAATTCAGAAATTATAAATTCCCAAATTGACCCCGCCGGGGATCGAACCCGGGACCTCCGCACGTTAAGACAACAGCGCTCAACACTGCGCCACGGAAGTCGTCAAAATGAATGAAAGAATATAAGTACCTAAATGTACCATGCGGTTAAAATAATCTGAAATTAAAACTTTTGGCTACAGCATTAAAATTACTGAAATTATCAAGCTATCACTACCGTCCACTTAAAATTGACAAAAAAAAGAAAAAATTTAACAGTGTATTTATTAAAAAAAGGTGGTCATGAAGGTGGTGGAAATTATAAATTCCGAAATCGACCCTGCCGGGGATCGAACCCGGGACCTCCGCACGTTAAGTTTTTGGCTACAGAATTAAAATTACTGAAATTATCAAGCTATCACTACCGTCAACTTAAAATTGACAAAAAAAATAAAAAATTTAACAGTGTATTTATTAAAACAAGGTGGTCATGAAGGTGGTGGAAATTATAAATTCCGAAATTGCCCCTGCCGGGGATCGAACCCGGGACCTCCGCACGTTAAGACAACAGCGCTACACACTGCGCCACGGAGGTCGTCAATGCGTCGTAGTGAGCATGCCTGCAGCGTGCGAAGGGGGGCAAGTCCGACAAGCCGATTGTTATCACGACGGGGGCTTGCGGCGTCTCTTATCGCAAGCTCTTTCCTTTATTTCTTTTGAATTGTTCCTCTCGGAGGCTGCTCGCTCTACCTTTTGTTGTTCTTTTCTTTTCTTTCAATGCACGTAAATGATCACTAAAGGAAATCTAGTGCCGCTGATGTTGAGTAGTGTTGAAGGATGGAGCAAAGGTACGAATATGCTACGCAATATAATGGCTGGACGGGTAAAGGACGAATTGGATAGGCAAAAGAGTAAGGAAGCCTAACCTGACAGCCACGGAGGTCGTCATAACGTTGTAGAGCATGCCTGCAGCGTGCGAAGGGGGGCAAGTCCGACAAGCCGATTGTTATCACGACGGGGGCTTGCGGCGTCTCTTATCGCAAGCTCTTTCCTTTATTTCTTTTGAATTGTTCGTCTCGAAGGCTGCTCGCTCTACCTTTTGTTGATCTTTTCTTTTCTTTCAATGCACGTAAATGATCACTAAAGAAAATCTAGTGCCGCTGATGTTGAAGGATGGAGCAAAGGTACGAATATGCTGCGCAATTTAATGGCTAGACGGGTAAAGGACGAATTGGATAGGCAAAGAGTAAGGAAGCCTAACCTGACAGCCTCCCTCCTGAAACACACTTGCACTACCGGGAAGGACGGCCAGTGAAGGGAGGAGGTTCTAGTCCGTAGGGCACCGAGATAGGTGCAGTCGGACATACCACCAATTTATGGTGGCATCCATGAGGATTTCCTCCTCCCCAGGGGGGAAAAAAATGCACGTAAATGAAAAAGGAAGGTGGAATTCTTGGAAATATGTTTTATATTAGCCTTTGCAAATTGAAAACCTTTCTAGATTCAGGTCTATCATGTAAGTAACAGGGCTACAATTTTCTGGGCTAAAATTTGTTTCTGTTGCAGGCTGCAGCGTGATTGAAGGACAGAGCAACAAACAGAGACACTTTTGCGTTTATAACAATATGTATTAGTATAATTGGTACGCATATGGGTTTGTTAAAATAATGCAGTATCCATCAAAGTTCAAAAGGACAGAGCAACAAACAGAGACATTTTTAAATTTATAATATGTATTTTAGTATGATTAGTACGCATATGGGTTATTGCAGTATCCATCAAAGTTCAATCGTAGTTACTAGTTATGTATTATTTGAGAATAAAAATTTATTAAATCAAACGACATTCTATTTTAGCGTGATATTTTGAGTAAGTATATCAAAATTTATTTTCATCCTAATAGCCCCCTTTCAATATTGTGTGATTAATGGATGTGGTCACGACCCTTAATCATTAGAATTATGACAGTAATATTATACTCACCAATTTTTTCATAAGCAACTTTTGTATTTAAAGAATGCGAGAGCTTGTATAAAGGTCAACTGATTTACATAATTATGGTAATAATATTATTATGTTAATGATATAACAGAATTAATACTTACTGCTTGCCATATTCATTTATTTCCTTTCTCTTAAATCTTAATATACCGAAGAAATAAGGTAAAAGTAGAACTTGCTCTAAATGTTGTTCACCTGTAAATACCGCGCATACCTACTATACTACCTTTAAATGTGAAAGTTGTCTGTCTGTCTGTCTGTTACGCTTTCAAGGCCCATCTTTTTAACCAATTTTGATGAAATTTAGTACAGAGATTGGTTACATCCCGAGAAGGACATAGGAGTGCTCGCGTGAGTAAAATCAATCTATCCAAGCGGAGGAAGTCGCGGGAATCATCTAGTTAACTACTAATATCATCTGAAAGTCTTGCAGGGTTTAAAATAGTAAGCTGTTTCCATTGAATTATATGTACAAATACTTAGTACATAATACCTCAATGGCTGTTGCATATCAGGTACCTGGCAATTAAGGATTAGGTACAAATATCTAGTCTATTTGATCAAATTAACTAAAATCACTCGACCTATAAGAGCTCAAGGCTTATCAGTTTAATTAATAGCAACACAGTTTTAGATGAATGTGATTTTATCAGTTAATATTGTTCATTTATGGTCGGCATTCAGCCTGTACGGGTGATTATAAAATTGAAAGGTGTTATTATGGGCCACGGCGTTAACACGAATTTAACATCTTCAGAGTAATGGGCAGGAACCAACGCGGACTTGCGATCAGACAACGACTAACATCTGCCATACAGATCACAAAATGGTGTCACCACAACAAACAGTGAAGAAGTGGGTGCACCTGTTTTTTTTTTTTATACGACTGCCTGAAAAAAGGAGTATATTGTTTTCAGGGTTCATGTATATATATGTATGTTTGTATGTATGTATGTATGTATGTATGTGAGTTTGTATATTCCACCATAACTTCTATACGCCTGAACCGGTTTTGATAAATGAGGTATCGTTAGAATCCCTAGCTTATTCCGGGTGACATAGGCTAGTAAAATTTTTAAAAAAATTGATGGGGTGACCATGGTTCCGCATTAAAGACCAAAATTGAAAAAAAAAATCTAAAAGAAGATTAACTATATAATCATCATCTAGAAAATGACGAGTAGATTCCAAAAATATATAACACTATAGTCCAATATCCAGTGATTCACAAAAAAATATCATTTAATAAAAATGTGAATAAGATTCCAAAGGCTATATATAAAAATCGCTTCTTAAGGAGGTAAACTCCAAAAATAATATGGCAGGGCAGTCGTATTTTTTAATTCGTTAAATCAATTTCACTTGTTATCCACTACAAGCTAGCCCTTGACTGCGATCCCACCTGATGGTAAGTGAAGATCCAGTCTAAGATGGTAGCGGGCTGACCTGTTAGAGGCATGGCAGTTAATTAAACCCATACCCCTATTCGGTTTCTACACGGCATCGAACCGGAACGCGTAATCGCTTGGCCACCAGGCCAGATCAGGGAAAATTCAGAAATTGTAAATTTCCAAACCCTGCCGGGGATCGAACCCGGGACCTCCGCACGTTAAGGCAACAGCGCTCAACACTGCGCCACGGAGGTCGTCAAAATGAATGAAAGAATATAAGCACCTAAATGTACCATGCGGTTAAAATAATCTGAAATTAAAACTTTTGGCTTCAGAATTAAAATTACTAAAATTGTTAAGCTATCACTACCGTCAACTTAAAATTGACAAGAAAGAAAAATTTTAACAGTGTATTTATTAAAAAAGTTATTACGTTTACACTTTATCATAATATAATTAGGTTGGGCTTGCTGGCATCAAGTTTTATTGTAATTTTTTCAATACA
This sequence comes from Erebia palarica, assembly GCA_964035005.1. NCBI lineage: Eukaryota > Metazoa > Arthropoda > Insecta > Lepidoptera > Nymphalidae > Erebia > Erebia palarica. The sequence continues at coordinate 26,975,864 of OZ035994.1, forward strand.
TATTATTTTTAAAGCGGATTCTTACTATTTTTCATAAAAAGAAACATATTCATCGCAAAATGAAAGTATTAATTCAATCAAAGTAACAAAAGTGTAACACTTGTAACGTATGTGTTGTGTTGTCTACATATTGTGACTTTTTCTTTTCTATGAAAAGAGCAACTGCTGAGTTTCTTGCCGGCTCTTCTCAGTAGAATCAAACCGAACCGGTGGTAGAGTCTTAACGTTTCATAAGTGACACAAGTTGTCCTACATGAAATAAATAAATCATTTATCATTTATGATAGCGCTTAGATTCGCGCGTAGCTCTGATGACGTGAAGGTGACGTTATTTAAAGCATTCTGTCAATGCTTCTACACTTGCCAGCTATGGACAAAGCTTACCAAGCGCAGCTATAATGCGCTTAGGATACAATATAACGACTCCTTCCGCATCCTAATGAAGCACCCGCGTTTCTGCAGTGCTAAAGCCATGTTTGCTGCTGCGAGAGTCCCTGACTTCTTTGCCATACTCAGAGCGAGGACGGCTTCCTTTTGGGAAAGACTCAGACAAAGTACCAATTCTTTCGAGGATTTGAATACTCCGTTTGCTAAACACTGGTCTAACCTGCATCGGTGCGACAACAACACTTTCACTTGATTGTTTTTATTTAATTTTTTTGCCCCATTTATTTTTAATATTATTTATTTTTAAACTCAATTTTTTGTCTCACATTTACTGTTTTGTTTCTATTGTCATTCTTTTGTCATAATAATTGTAACGACTCCTTCCGCATCCTAATGAAGCACTCGCGTTTCTGCAGTGCTAAAGCCATGTTTGCTGCTGCGAGAGTCCCTGACTTCTTTGCCATACTCAGAGCGAGGACGGCTTCCTTTTGGGAAAGACTAAGACAAAGTACCAATTCTTTCGAGGATTTGAATAATCCGTTTGCTAAACACTGGTCTAACCTGCATCGGTGCGACAACTTCACTTGATTGTTTTTATTTAATTTTTTTGCCCCATTTATTTTTAATATTATTTATCATTAAACTTAATTTTTTGTCTCACATTTACTGTTTTGTTTCTATTGTCATTCTTTTGTCATAATAATTGTAACGACTCCTTCCGCATCCTAATGAAGCACTCGCGTTTCTGCAGTGCTAAAGCCATGTTTGCTGCTGCGAGAGTCCCTGTCTGGTCCGACCGTTGTAAGTAGGAACGGTCTATATATAGCGCTATTCTCAGAAAACTTTGATATCGTGATGCAGGCTTGTATGGTAACTTATAAGTTTTCAGTTGATTATCTTATTTTGCGGCGAAGATACAATTAGCGCCATCTAGTTAGTCACTGTGGAAACCGCTACAGAATATTATTTATTTTTAAACTCAATTTTTTGTCTCACATTTACTGTTTTGTTTCTATTGTCATTCTTTTGTCATAATAATTGTTAGTATGGGTTGTAATTATTGCCTGAAATAGAAAGGAAAGTTAATTATTTATTTATCATTTACCTATTAAGCGGTGTCCATTGCAGCGGTTATGACGTAACAACAGTCGTTAGTAACTGGAGGCCATTACGCTAACTGAATGTCTGCAGCGGGATTGCCCGGCCGTGGTTAACTTGTAACCATCCTATACATCTATTAGCCAGACGTGTGTGAAATTGTTAATGCGGTGACCTCCCTGGCGTGTTGGTAAGCACTGAGGCCTTTGTAGAAAGTTCCGGGTTCAAAGTGGAAATATCGGAGAGAGTGCCGTGCCGTCAAACGACTGTAGTGGCTAAATCCATTGCAAATAAGCACATGTATATACAAGTCATGATAAAAAAAAAATACGACTGCCCTGCCAAAAAACGAACTAAAAAGTTAAAAATCTACTTAGTTAAATTAGAATCTTATTCACATTTTTATTAAATGATATTTTTTTGTGAATCCCTCGAAATTGTGTTACAGTGTTGTATATTTTTGGAATCTACTCATCATTCTAGATGATGATTATATAGTTAATCTTATTTTCGTTTTTTTTTTTTCAACTTTAGTCTTTAATGCGGGACCATGGTCATCATCCCATCAATTTTTTTAAAAATTTTACTTGTCTATCTCTGTCATCCGGAATAAGCTAGGGATTCTAACGATACCTCATTTATGAAAATCAGTTCAGGCGTATAGAAGTTATGGTGGAATATAAAAACTCAGATACATACATACATACATGAGCCCTGAAAACAATATACTCCTTTTTTCAGGCAGTCTTTTAAAAATGAAACTTAAAGTCGACTCGATCAGAGAAGACACGTATATCAAGCCAGGTCGTATGGTGCAAGGTTCGATTCCGAAATAGCGACGTTTTTGTAGTCAATTTAATTAGGTACCATTTAACGACTAATACCTATTATTTATGCAGAATGCAGTGCGCACTTACATACATACTATAAATGGATAGGTACCTAATTACCGGTATTACAACTGTGATATAAAATAATATTATGAATACATAAAATTGCTTTTATCTGCACGTTTCGTAACGCATTATTAACTTTTCATTGCAATATAATGCACTAAAGGTAGGTTTATTTCGTAATTGTACAAAGTTTAATCGAATTTCATGCCCGCTGTTGATAATTATTGTTAATTAAGTATTTAATGATAATAGTGGAATCTGAGATAAATCACTGTAACGTGGACAAGTACTAATAATTACGTACCTATCTAAATAACTAATGTACCTACATCACTATTGTAGAAATATTAACTAAAAGTTGTATTGTTTTGGTTCTTTTAAATTATATAGTATTCAAAATTTATGAGTAGATAGATAGTAGCCTAATTTTAAACGTCAAAATGTATGTCTGTTACATTTCGGCGAATTGTAACGGGCTTCGGTACAGACTATAGACAGTTTGCAACCCAGGTTGGACATAAATCATAGCTAAAAGGGATAAAAAGGATCCTTTGGATCTTTTAGATACTGATTAAAGAGAAAACCTACTGGATTAAAGTTTTTTGATCGGGATAAAAAGTAGCCCATGTGCTATTCCAGACTATAATCTATCTCTGTGCCAAATTTCAGCCGGATCCGTTCAGCCTTTGGGGCGTGATTGAGTAACAAACATCCATACATCCATCCAAAATATAATATTATTATTTTAACGGAAATTTATTTATTTATTTAGTTTTACCTGCTAATCCTTTTAGAAACAGGAAGTTAATAATATTCTACTCACAAAATTCTGAAATTCCTTTTGTTTTTACTATTTAAGTATAATATTTTTTTTATTAGATAAAAATAATGACATAACAAATTAAAATCTAAATTAAACTAAATTAAAAACTAAACATTACAAACTATGATTGTTAATTTGTTAAGAGCATTGACGTAATAATAAAGAGTCATTAATTTTATCTAAAAATAAAATATTATATATCATAATATAATTTATAAGAAAGTAGGTAAGTAGCCAAACAATTACACCTACTTATGTAAGTAATACAAGCTATTAGATTTAATAGTTGTGTTAATCAAATCCAGTCAGGTAAATTAGTAAGTAAGGAATCATAGTCTTGAATTTATTTATAAAAAGTTATTGTGGAGTTAAAACCCCTTTTTGAATGTGAATAACATTAATTTATACACATTAATATCTAAGTGTTGAAGTGTGTTGTGATTACACATTAGTAAGAAAAATAATATTATGTAGGTATCTCTGTAAGTAGGTAAGTACTATTTTTCAGTCAAATAAAGGCTATCTTATTTTATTTTAATTTATAAACGTAAACGTGTGTGATAATTGATAAATCGCCCCCACCGAGCATCAAACCCGAGTCGACGCTCACAACCAACGATTTACGAACATATCCATTGACACATCTTGATTAATTGTGACGTCACAAATTCGTGCTGTCAGCTGCACACGATACATTCCATATACCAGCACACTGCACGCAAAATTGAAACATATTCCCATTGAATTAAGTGCGGTTTTCGATCGCAGGCAATAATGTTTGGGTGTGCGGTACAGATAACATCAGTTGTTCAGCAGTTCTCATGACGTGTACATGTATGGAACCAATGGGGCGTTGTAAATTGTAATAATGGCACTACAGCAGTAACTGCCTCGTTGGTCTAGTGGTTGGCATGTTCGACTGCGGCGAACGAGGTCCCGGGTTCGACTCCCGGGTACATAACAAGTATTGGGTTTTTCTGATTACAAATTCTCAGTACTAGCCCGGAGTTAGGAAGTTGGCGGTGTTCCACCCCCGTGCCTCGGAGAGCACGTTAAGCCGTCGGTCCCGGTTATTATCACTAACATGATAATAGTCGTTAAAGCACGCCAACCCGCGTAGGAGCAGCGTGGTGGGTCTAAGCTCTAATTCCCTCTCTCCTATAAGAGTGGAGGCCTGTGCCCAGCAGTGGGACGTTAATGGGCTGTAGTGGTGGTGGTGGATAGCAGTAAGAGCTGGCTTAATGTTTTTATGGTGCGAGTCGAAGGAAGGGCGTTACTTGCTGGGTTCTTTTAGTCTACTACAAGTTAGCCCTTGACTGCGATCTCACCTGATGGCAAGTGATGATGGAGTCTAAGATGGTAGCGGGCTAACCTGTTAGGGGCATGGCAGTTATATTAAACCCATACCCCTATACGGTTTCAACACGGCATCGTACCGGAATGCTTAATCGCTTGGCGGCACGTTTTTACCGGTAGGGTGGTAACTAGCCACGGCCGAAGCCGCCCACCAGGCCAGAACAGGGAAAATTCAGAAATTTTAAATTCCCAAATTGACCCTGCCGGGGATCGAACCCGGGACCTCCGCACGGTAAGACACAGCACTCAACACTGCGCCACGGAGGTCGTTCTTCCACTCACTTCTGGACCCTCTTCACTCTTCTTCTTATTCACCCCTTTTTATACGACTGCCTGAAAAAAGGAGTATATTGGTTCATGTAAATGCAAATCATGTTATTAAATGATATTTTTTTGTGAATCACTGGATATTGAACTATAGTGTTATATATTTTTGGAATCTACTCATCATTTTCTAGATGATGATTATATAGTTAATCTTATTTTCGAAAAAAAAAAAACAATTTTAGTCTTTAATGCATGGTCACCCCATAATTTTTTTAAAATTTTACTAGCCTATGTCACCCGGAATAAGCTAGGGATTCTAACGATACCTCATTTGTCAAAATCGGTTCACGCGTATAGAAGTTATGGTGGAATATACAAACTCATATACATACATACATGAACCCTGAAAACCATATTCTCCTTTTTTCAGGCAGTCTTATAAAAATGTGAATAAGACTATAGTTTAACTAGATAGTTAATTGCACTTAAAATGTACTTTTCGAGTTTTAAAAGTTGGCATAGGCGTGCATTTGGAACTTTAGGGCTCTCAAATTGTCCTTGCCGGGAATCGAACCGGGGATCTCGCACTTATAACACCACAGCGCTCACCACTGCGCCAGGGAGGACGTCAATAACGTAAGCAGAAGTCAGTTTATGCCGACCTCTACTCCACAATTATAAAATTCATATTATATTAAGTAACCCTTTTGACATCGATTAGATTTTATTTAATAAACTCGCATTTAAACAGAAATAACAACTCTGAGGAAATTCGCAGAACTTTGGTAAATAGGGTATAAAAATATATTAAACTAGATCATGCCCGCGACTTTATCCGCATGGATTAAGGTTTGTAGTTCCCGTGGGAACTCTTTAATTTTCCGGGTTAAAAAGTAGCCTATGTCCTTCCCCGGGAATCGGGATGCATTCTACCTCTGTACCAAATTATATCAAAATCGGTTGAAAAGGTGGACCTTAAAAGCGTAGCAGACAGACAGACACACATAAGTACGCATTGATACCTAATATCATTAAGTAATAATTAAGTATAAGTATTATTAAGTATGAATGGTTGCATGGATATATATGGTGGTTGTTGTATGGATATGGACTATATATGTCACCGTAAGATTGTAAAAACCGTTAGATTATAATCTAACTCGCGAAATTGTAAACTGTTCAATGTTCCGAGTTTCAATTTTTGAAATATTCATTGTATTTACGTTTTCTTGTCTCTTTCTTGTAGGTTAGGTTAGGGTTCGATATAAATAACTTAGGTTTTATCGGGTTTAAATACCTATCAGATTACAATCTACCGGAAAATAATGCGTTAAATTCTAATCTTTCGACAGTTTAGAATTTCGCGTGTTAGATTATAATCTAACGGTTTTTACAATGTTACGGTGACATATACTCTATAAAAGGGATTTTATGGTAGGAATAATAATAATAATCCTTTTTCTTAATATAATATATTTACAGTTTAGTTTAGGAATTTAACATTACAGCAACTTTTAGTGTATCAAAATGTTGAGGCTCATTACTATAACCGTCGATTAAAATTTATTCGTCTTCCAGTTTAACCGTCGAGTTCGGTAACAGTGGATCAGAGTTTTGCCTCAATGCTCTCAATTGTATCTCAGATAAAACCTTCTGAATGTATGTTTGTCCAACGATCGCCAACTCCTTTGGCAGAGCACGCAGAGCCGTGGCTATATATTTGGCAAAACTATCAAATTCATCTTCTCGTTTATCTATTAGTGAAGATGTACTTTGAGTGAGCCGGTCTGCAATTTTTTCAATTTTAGCGATAGCGCTATGTACGTCGTCATCCATCGTATCTATTTTTCGCGTTAAATTTTGATTGTTTGATGGTAAAATTAAATATGTGGGTAAACTTTCGTTTAGTTTTGTTTGAACAGAATTGGTCGTATGGCTTGTTATACCCCAGTTAACTTCTTCGTCTGCAGCACTGTACTCTTGTTCTGCACGTTTTAAATCTTCTTCATAAATTGTAACGTCCTCTATTTCCGATTGGGTTTCAAAATCATTGTCAGAAGCAGAATTTGAATCTTTATTATTCTGCAAATATAAAATAATTGCAATTAGCTTGATTAATAAGCGAAAGGGTACTTACTAGCACTCGATAGATGGCAAAATCTATGCGTGGGACTGCGGGTACTTGCAAGTTACAATGTATTGAATAGGTATTTGATTTTATACCTCAACTTTTTTTAAAAAAAAGCAACCACTGAGATCCTTTCTAGTTCTCGCTAGGAATGACATTCCGAAGTAGTGGTATATTCCTTTGACGATTCAAAACACTTGTAAAAGTTTATTTCAAAAGCATTTAAATTTTAGATTTATTTCTTAACCAATAATCATTTATTAACATCATAATTTTGTTAGGTGTAATTCTCATAGGCAGCAAATGAAAGCGAATTGGAAAGCGTATTGACCTTTATCGTGTAATGTATGGCATTACACGATAAAGGTAAAATTAAAATTACGGCTAATTAATTAACAGGCTATGTAAAATTTTAGATATTTAATTTGATACTCTTCCATTGTGAATCGGCCCTAAAGGCCTTAGAATATCATATTATCAAATTATAATCATACTAATACCTATTATTAATTATATATTAACGCGAAAGTGTGTTTGTTTGTAGGTGTGTGGTTTTGTCCTTCAATCACGTCGCAACAGAGCAAGGAATCGACGTGATTTTTTGCATGTGTATAGTTAAGGATCTGATAGGTACAATACCTATGCAACTTTTTATCCAGGAGAATTAAGGAGTTCAGGTGGGAATTAAAGAAACCTATTACACGCGGACGAAGTCGCGGGCATCAGTTAGTATACAACAGGTATATTAAAACATATAATATGTAAGTGTCGAAGGAACCAAACGATTTGAATAGTTTACTTACGCTTAAGTAAGTTTGGAACGCGTTCTCGAACAAACGAGAGGATACGTGTAATCGTTCGAACGGTTTCAGATATTCCTCCAGCGTCTTGTACCAGGAAACCCTGGGCTCGTACACGGCACCTGACAGTCTGCTGTTATAAATCTTCCTTAATTCTTGGTAATAAGTCGACCTCAGGTTTTTAATCTTCTTCGGAATGTCTTTCAGGGTTAGGCCGGGAATTTCTAACCTTTCCAAGATCTTCTTGTACGCAGCCTCTCTGACGGCTTTGTCTTTGTAATGATCACTGTTCACATTCCACAAACAGGGATAGTCGCGATATATTTCTGCCAGTTTTAACATTTGCGCTTGGGGAAAACGGTCGGCCATCTTGCGCGGCGTCTGTCGCTGAACGCGAGCTGCGGGTGACTGAGGCGCGGCCGGCGGCTCCGGCGCATCGTTGGCCGGTCGGGGAGGGGAGGGGAGGGGAGGGGAGGGGAGCCCGCACGCGGCCTCTCGATTCGGTTCGAGCGCGTCATTCTAGTGACCTGTGGCGTCATTTAAAGATGCGCGACCGCGAATGATCTTCCCATTCGAATAATCTTCGACTACTCAATAAAAAATCTGATATCCACTCAATTAATACCAGAAATAAAAATAAACTTAGGACGAATTATATAAGACTTACAAGAACCAGTAAGTCATTTATCGGACACGGTGTTCGGTTTTATAACAAAATACCGAGCAATATAACAGACCTGCCAGATTTAAAAAGTATGTTAAAAATGAGTTAATAAGTAAGGCATATTATAGAATCGATGACTATGTAGATGATAGACAAGCTTGGATTACATAAAATTATGTAAATAGATCTTTTATAGACAAATTGACGATTGATTCTCAAGACTAATTTACGAAATAATTAATTTTATGACATTTTGTATATTTTGTGAATGGTTTAATAATTTTTTTTATTTTTTTTATTTTTGTAAACTTGTAATCTTAGTTGACATTAATTAATTATAATTTTATATGACATTCGTAAGAGCTTTATACAAGCCAAAATCGAAATAAATATATATAATTTACTGTAGGTACACTTTTTGACGTTAAAAATTACTTACTTATAAAACATGATGGTGATAATTAGTTACGGTATCTTAAAACTAAAGCTACGAGGGTTCCAAACGCGCGCTGGTCTGAGAAGAGCCCACAACAAACTCAGCCGGGTTTTTTTTTCTTTTTATTATCAACATCTCTCATCTTAACTAAGGAACTGTCAGAGCCATAGAGCAAATCATTGCCAAGCTTCCTTGTCGTTTAAGTAGTCCTTTACTAATCCACGCATTCGACTTGAGAATTAGTAATATACTAATCTTCAGATTCGAATGACGACTACTAATTAGTAATACATACCAGCGATTTTCGGCGTCTTGTTAGTCGCCTATTTGGGATCTTTCGGGATTCGAATTTCGACTCGGCTCGACTCGGCTATCCTCGGCCGGCCAGTCGCCTCCAAGGCGACTCATGAATCTCTGATAGTTACTCATTCGACTGGCCGGTCGGTGCGGCAATGTACCATAAGTCTTCATTACTGAATTAGTTACTAATCACGTGAATTATTCGACTGAGTCGAATGATTTCACAAGTCGAATAATTCGAATGGGATCATTCAAAGTCACGCATCACTATTTTAGTGACTTGTGGCGTCATTACAGATGAGTAGTCACACAAACTTGTCTGACGCGGTGACAGCGTCGCTAGTAAGTATACGTCTTTGAAGAATAAAATAAAAACAAAAACTAAACGGGTATCAAAATTAGTTCCAATTTTGTCCACCGTGCCAGATAAGTTTGTGGGACTATGAGTTGCATAATAGGTATTTTTACGCGTGTGCCGTTTGTTCCTTAAGGCACTGTCGATGTATGGCAAACCTACCAATAGGAACGATTGATCTAACATCCATACTAATTTACTAAACCATTATTTAAAGGTCGAAAGCTACTTCTTCTTATATACATTAGTCTATATATTTTAGAAGTAGGAATTTTCGTGAAAAAGAATCCGCAACTTTTTGAAAATTTACAAGTCAAAAGCAAGATTCTACTTAGAGATCCCACAAAAAAAAGAATGCCAGGATGTAGAAGTGCCATTCTAGTAAACAAATGCGCAGTAAAATCTATTATCCTAGTATACAATAAAATTCCCAAAGCAATTAGAGGGTTCACTTTCAATCTATTTAAGTCAAGACTTAAAAGGTAGCTTACGGAAAGGTGCTTCTACACAATAGATGAATTTTCAAATTTCAAATAATAAATAATATAAACAAAATATGTAACTTTGCATGCCTTATATTATAAGGTGAAACATTTATACTGAAAACTAACAAATAATATCTCATTGTGAAGAATGTTTCTGCATTGTTTCTGAATGTGTTATTCCAGACTATAATCTATTTCTGTACCAAAATTCATCGAAATGCGTTCAGCCGTTGGGGCGTGATTGAGTAAAAAACATCCATCCACATATCCATACATCCATCCATCCAAACTTTCGGATTTAAAGTATAGAAGAAAGAGTGGAATACCGTAGTAATTGAAGTTCCCTGATCAATTTTTATCACCTATTCTTTACTTTTACCTTATTTTTTTTATTAGTGAATTTCACTTTTTAACTTTTTGAAAAATTTATACTTTATTTTGCTTTTAATTTAATTTAATTTATTAATGTACTTTTTTCTCTTTTTCATGTAATACTGTGTTTGTTAAACTATGGGTTGTAATTGCCTGAAAATAAAAATTATTTATTTATTTAATAATACCAGTTTTACTTATGTGAATATTTCCATAACAATTATTCAATCTAATTATAATTATTGTGTATTTACAGAAAAATAAACATTCAAATTCAGCATCCGAAAGTGAGCTTGAAACACCAACACGGAAATAGAGAACTTTATAATTACTGAAGAAGATTTAAAACGTGCCGAAGAAGAGTCCAGTGTTGCAGAAGTTAACTGGGTTATAACAAGCCAAAGGAGCGTCTCTGTTCAAACAGAACAACACGAATATTTAGACAATTATATATAATTTCAGAATTTTCCCTGGTCTGGCCTGGTGGAAGGCTTCGGCCGTGGCTAGTTACCACCCTACCGGCAAAGACGTGCCGCCAAGCGATTACGCGTTCCGGTACGATGCCGTGTAGAAACCGAATAGGGGTATGCGTTTAATATAACTGCCATGTGCCTAACAGGTTAGCCCGCTAGCATCTTAGACTCCATCATCATTTACCAACAGATGAGATAACTAGTAGTGGATAAAAAAAAAAAAAAAAAACATATTTTGTTTTACCTAAACTAATAACTCTTTACAGGGTTTTTTGAAATTCCTACGGGAAAATAGAGGAAAAATATGTTATATATGTATATCGAGTGGACGGTTTTTTCGCAATCATACGGAAGAGGATCGCCTCAACCAAAAGTTGACTGGAGAGTAGTTCCAATATTATTCTGAGGGTGATAGCTGACAGACAGGACAGCCCTTTCAAAGCGCACTGGATGTCGGCTTTAGTTTGTAAGTATATTATATTAATTATATTAACTAACATAGAATAAGTCTTACTAACACATTATTGTCTATTATAATTATTGTAGTTTTTTTTTTAGAATTACTAACATAGGTTAAGTCTAACTAACCACTATGGGCCTTTGTAGTCTGATAATAAACGTTTCATTCATTCATATTTTCGCTTTGAGGTTCGGTCACTAGTGTAGAGTAGATTCCACCCTACAATGTCGCTACAAGAATGAATAAATTACGGACGTCGCATTGTTTGAAACAAAAGTGAAATAAATTACAAATTATCGATCGCAACATATAACGTATAACTTAACGTTTACCTCGGTAACAATAAGTTAACTATAATTAAGCTAGGGTTTCCTTTCTGATCAAGATTACTTTACTTATTGCAAAGTCTACAAGGTTTCGTAATAAAAAGCATTTGTGAGGGAGAACAAGCGTGTATTTAGTGAAGCTAGCGAGTATTCTGTAGTCGAATTAATCTTTTTTTAATGGCATGACAAAGATAATGGTTAAATATCTACTCATTAAACAGTTACATACACGTAGTGGAAGTAAAAAAAAAGTATTATCACACAGCCTAAGTATCGGGCATCAGCTAGTCTAAACTGGATGTTTATCAATCAATCAATCAATCAATTTTATTGCAAATTTGTTTACAGAGTGGTCTTTTTAAATTATAACAAGGCGTCCGCCAAATTTCACCTTACGACATGTAATATTTTAAATTATACTCAATACTATCATACATTCAATATAGGTACACTTCAGGTACGCTTAAACTAAAACATTGACGTTAAAAATTACTTACTTATAAAACATGATGGTGATAATCGGTTACGGTATCTTAAAACTAAATCTAGGAGGGTTGTCATGTAATTGAAATCCATATCCATACTTACTAATATTATAACTGCGAAAGTGTGTCTCTTTGTCTGTTACGCTTTCACGGCCCAACTATTCAACCGATGTTGACGAAATTTGGTACAGAGATAGTTTACATCCTGGGGAAGGACATAGGCTTTTATCCCGGAAAATTGAAGAGTGCCCACGAGAATAAGAGAGCGATATGTGTACGTCGTTGTTGTTTTCCATCAGCTCCAGCTCTATTACACATAATGACGTAAAAGGAAATGATATCCAATATCCAAGCCGCCCTTCCCTGAGGTGCTCGTTCCTGACAATACTATCTCCTTTAGATAAGTGTAACATTACACTGGCGACTTTTTGTACCACAACTTTTTGTTCTTTCCCTTTATCGTTTAAATAAATGGATCATCACGTTTTCCGTTTCAAAGACAAATCATAGTTAAAAAAATTAAAAAACACGACTGCCCTGCCAAAAAACTAACTAAAAAGTTAAAAATCTAAATTAATCTAGTTAAATTAGAATCTTATTAACATTTTTATAAAATGATGTTTTTTTTCTGAATCCCTGGATATTGAACTATACTGTTATATATTTTTGGAATCTACTCATCATTTTCTAAATGATGATTATATAGTTAGTCTTATTTTCGAATTTTTTTTTTCAACTTTAGTCTTTAATGCGGGACCATGGTCACCCCGTCAATTTTTTTTTAAATTTTACTAGCCTATGTCACCCGGAATAAGCTAGGGATTCCAACGATATAACATTTATCAAAATCGGTTCAGGCGTATAGAAGTTATGGTGGAATATACAAACTCACATACATACATACAATGAACATTACATACATTACATACATATTACATACATTCATGAACCCTGAAAACAATATACTCCTTTTTTCAGGCACTCGTATAATAACCAGGAATGCCCTGACCTGACCTCCCTGAATGCATAGTGGTGAGCGTTGTGTGGCTTGTGGTTTGCAAATACGTGGTTCGATCCCCGTCGTGGCAACAGATCGACGTGAAGTTATGCACGGGTATAGTTCAGGACCAGGAGAGTGACTAGACAAATTTTATTCCAGAAAATTAAGGAGTTCACGTGGGAATTAAAAAATACTTAAGTATTCCACGCGGACGAATTCGCTGACTTCAACTGGTACCTATATAATAATATTATGTTCTCTACATATTTGCAAGTTTTCCAAAGTAGTTATCATCTAATTTTATCCATTTTACTATCCTAATATTATAAATGCGAAAGTTTGGATGGATATGTCACCGTAAGAGTGTAAAAACCGTTAGATTATAATCTAACACGCGAAATTGTAAACTGTCGAAAGATTGTAAACTGTTCAATGTTCAGAGTGTCAATTTTTGAAATATTCATTGTATTTACGTTTTACTTTTCTCTTTCTTGTAGGTTAAGTTAGGGTTCGACATAAATAATGAAGTAGTGCTTAGGTTTTATCGGGTTTAAATACCTATCAGATTACAATCTACCGGAAAATAATGCGTTAAATTCTAATCTTACGACAGTTTAGAATTTCGCGAGTTAGATTATAATCTAACGGTTTTTACAATCTTACGGTGACAGCTATATAGATGTATGGATGTATGGATGTTTGTTACTCGATCACGCCCGAACGGCTGAACGGATCTGGCTGAAATTTGGCACAGAGATAGATTATAGTCTGGAATAGCACATAGGCTACTTTTTAACCCTGAAAGTTAAAGAGTTCCCTCGGGAACCACAAACTTCAAACCACGCAGACGAAGTCGCGGGCATTCGCTAGTTTTATCATAAGCTTTACTTTGTAGCTAGTTTGCTCCCACCCTAAGATGTCCAGGTTGAATTACTTTCTGTGTATCGAATGTAAAGTCTGCGCACGCATTACATTCCTATATGACCAAGTTCTTTGGAAATAATTTTCGAACTGAATTCGACTCTACGAAGTGGTGTTAAAGTTTATTTTTCCACCGCGGTATTTTGTTCAGGCGGATATCCCGCAGATGTTCGTATTGAGAAAACATGAATTACTAGTTCAATGGTTCTACCTCCCGGCTGTCGGCATTCATTTTATGCAGACAGACGTTACAACTCTTTCATTTGAGTACCTGCACATAAATATTATATAGAACTTGATATATTTCAACGGATAGGAAAGTTTTTTACTCTTAACGGTCCAAATTTTATTTGAATTTTTTGATGATTTTTTAATCTAATAATCCATACTAAAAAATGCGAAAGTTTGTCTGTCTGTCTGCTACGCTTTCGCGGCCCATCGGTGCAACAGATTTTGATGAAATTTAGCACAGGGATATTTCGTGTCCCGGGGACACGAAATATCCCTGTGCTAAATTTACTTTTTATCCCGGAAAATTAAAAAGGGTTCCTGCGGGAATTAAAAAACTAAATACACGCGGACGAAGTGGGCCTCATCTAGACTTACATCTAGTAGATTACTTTATAATTTATTGTTAATTATCTATTAAGTGATGCTGTCTGATGCACCCGAGTGGTGTCTGACAAGTGACAACGAATTACAGAATTGTAAACTGTCGAAAGATTGTGAACCGTTCAATGTTCTGAGTGTCAATTGTTGAAATATTCATTGTATTTACGTTTTCTTATCTCTTTCTTGTAGGTTAGGTTAGGGTTCGACATAAATAACCAGGTAGGTTCTATCGGGTTAATATACCTAACAGATTACAATCTACCGAAAAATAATGCGTTAAATAGTAGTCTTTCGACAGTTTACAATTTCGCGAATTAGATTATTATCTAACGTCTTTTACAATCTTACGGTGACATATACACGGAGTGTGGCAGCTCCCCGCACGCGGGGGTTGACTGTCCGCTGACCGTACTCGTTCCACTCGTGCAAAGTGAGTGCACTATTCCGGATCGATAGTCGATACTAGCGATGCGCGACTTTGAATGATCCCATTCGAATTATTCGACTTGTGAAATCATCCGACTCAGTCGAATAATTCACGTGATTAGTAACTAATTCAGTAATGAATGAATGAACGAATGGTAAGTCGCCGCGC
This sequence comes from Erebia palarica, assembly GCA_964035005.1. NCBI lineage: Eukaryota > Metazoa > Arthropoda > Insecta > Lepidoptera > Nymphalidae > Erebia > Erebia palarica. The sequence goes on from OZ035994.1 coordinate 26,991,103, forward strand.
CGGTCAATTTGAGACATGAATGAAGAGAATGACAGTCAATGAATGATTATTCGCCTCGCCTCGCGCCGAGGATGGCCGAGTCGAGCCGAGTCGAAATTCGAATTTCGAAACATCCCAAATAGGCGACTAACGAGACGCCGAAAGTCGCTAGTATGTATTACTAACTAGTGAGCCAGGGATACGTTGTCCTGCCCTTCCTCGCAATTTTTCCATATTTTCTCACCGTTTAAACCTTCCCTGGACTACGACAAACATTTCAAAACCAAAATCAGCTAAATCGGCCCAGCCGTTCTCGAGTTTTAGCGAGACAAACGAACAGCAATAGATTTTTATATATATAGATAAGTTCGTGTGTTCGTATATATAGGATTAGTTGTCGTCATTCGAATCTGAAGATTAGTATATTAATAATTTTCAAGTCGAATGCGGGAATTAGTAGTTATTCGAATGGGAAAATCATTCGCATCTTTAGTCGATACGCAGCTGGGTGGGAAGGGAACGTCCCGCAGGCGGCGTAACGACCAATGAACCGTCGACTCGCGGCATGCGGGGCTCCCCGCCGGGGCCGGCGGCGCTCGCCTCAGTCGCACGCGGTACACGCTGCAGGATACACGTCACGCAAAATGTCCGAGCGTTTTACTGAAACGCAGATGCTAAAACTTGCGGAAATATATCGCGACTATGATTGTTTGTGGGACGTGAACAGTGACCTGTACAAAGACAGAGCCGCGAGAGATGCTGCGTACCACAAGATTAGGGAAAGGCTGAAAATCCCTGGCTTATCAGTAAAAGACGTTCCGAAGAAGATTAAAAACCTAAGGTCGTCTTATTACCAAGAAATAAAGAGGATTCAAAACAGCAGACGGAACGGCGCCAGTGAGGATTCCGTGTACAAGCCAAAGGTGTCCTGGTTCCCGACTGTGGAGGGATACCTGAAACCGTTCCGAAATAAACGGGAAACTTACTCGTACGTAAGTAGAAATGTATCTTGTGTCTTCATTAGGGTCACAGGGTGCTTTGAGATATGAAATATAGCCTGGTAAAATTTGTACTTTACTTGATATAAGGTCAAAACTTACTCGTACGTAAATAAAAAAGTATCTTGTCTCTTCATTAGGGTCACAGGGTGCTTTGAGATATGAGAAAACGGGATGATTACGATATTTACGAATTACATAAATACCACGCAATATTATTGGTTATGGCAACATTATCCTAGAAGTCGTGTTGACATCGTAGTGATAATGTTGCTATCAAAATATCACCTAACCAAAATCTCCTATGAGAGTGGAGGCCTGTGCCCAGCAGTGGGACGTTAATAGGCTGTCGTGAGGGGGGGGGGGGGGGGGGGGGCAAAATATTGCCTGGTAAAATTTGTACTTTACTTGATATATAGGTACATAAAGGTCAATATGCTTTACAATTCGCTGCCAATGTGAATTGAACGTTACATAAAGATAATAAAATGATTATTATAAATAATATAAATAAATTCTCTTTATTTGTAGCATCTATGGCTCACTTTGTTAGTATAAACATTGTATATTATTGCATGGTAAATATCTAATTATTGATTAAGTATTGAAATATTATGGTTTTCCTTTTACTGTCAAAATATTGTACGCTGTATACCTAGCCACTTATCTAGTACTTGTTATCACTTACCTCTCGCTTATTAAACAATCTAATTGTACTTATTGTGTATTTACAGAATTATAAAGATTCAAACTCTGCGTCAGACAGTGAGCTCGAAACACAAAACACGAAAATAGAAGACGTGACAATTAAAGAAGAAGATTTGAATCTTACAGAAGAAGAGTCAAATGCTGCAGTCAATTGGAGTTTAACTAGACATACGAGCATTTCTGTTCAAACGGAACAAAACGAAAGTTCGCCGGCATATTTTTATTTACCTTCAAGCAAACAAGTTACACAAGAAGATGAATTTGATAGTTTTGCCAAATATATAGCCACAGCTCTGCGTGCTCTGCCAAAGGAGTTGGCGATCGTTGGACAAACAGACATTCAGAAGGTTTTATCTGAAATGCAATTGAGAGCTTTGAGGCAAAACTGTGATCCACTGTTACCGCAGACGATTAAACTGGAAGACGAATGAGCTTCAATACCTTATTATGTCTATCAAATCGACTTCTATTACTTGATTAAAGTACTTGATACGATTAAAGTTGACTTAGGATTTTGATTTTTTTACAACTCCTAGGGACCGTAGATCGAGGTTTGATATTAATTTCAATTTGACACGCGTTCCGGAGAAAAAGGGTGATGACAGACAGACGGACAAAGAAATGATCCTATAGTAAAATAGTTTCTTTTTTTCCTGATGAGGTACGGGACTACGGAAGCGGAACTCTAATAATTTGGCTTACTATAGTCCATTTCTACAGCAGATGGGAAAACGGACGATTGTGTTTGCTCAATAAGTATATGTAAATTTTAGTAGTACTATATTTGCATTAGAATTAAATATTATAATTAAATAGTGACTTATGATAATGAATAACTATAGGTTTGATTTGTGTGTGGCCCAAATTGGCTAACTGTAGGAGCCTCAAATAATAAGTAACGGTAAGATAAGACCTTTGTAAAACATCTCCTGCACATGCTCCGGTATCGGAGTGTAACGTATGTTGAGGGTATTTTGGAGGGTTTATGTGGTGTGGTGAATATCGCGGGTCCCAGGTTCGAGACACACACTACCACATAGATTTGCCTTCTGTGGCGGATTATAGCGAATTAAACTTCTAGTTTTTTCTTTGTGAAGCAGTTTATGCAATTGAATAAATCTGTTATTTTAAACTTTTAATAATATTTATAAGGATTTATAGTTTCTGTGAGTAAATTTGATTATTTATTTATTTTATTTTATTTATTTGGACAGCCAAGAAACAGTTGATACACTAGATGGAGACATCTCGGACGCGAACCGGGGACTTCTGGTTTCGTGCCGTCCAATTTCCCACCTGAGCTATTATAACCTTGTATATGGTGGAGAAATTTACCTTCGTATTCTAATGATATTGTAGCAGTTTTTCATTGCCTGAAAAAAGGGATAAAACGAAATTTTCTAAAAATGAATCCTAGCTAGATCGATTTATCGCCTCCGAAACCGGCTCATACTAAATATCACGAAAATCGTTTTAGCCGTTTCCGAGATTCATATTATTTATATATCGGGACAGTCTTTAAAGTACGTCTTTTGTCCTATTGTTTTTTTTTATTTATTTTTTAATTCTATAGTCTTTCTATTTTTGTTTTTTTTTTATTTATTTTTTAATTCTATAGTCTTGTATGAATATGAAATGACTTGCAGTCTGATTGGTACCAACTGAAGATCTTTAGAGATGGAAGAACTTCGCAACGGTGTTGGTAAAGGAACAAAACACGGTATTAAAGATACAATGTTGATTTATATTATTGAATATGAAAACTAACATGTATAGAAACTGCACGTGTTCTGTTCCCTCCTGGAATATCGTAATAACTAAGATTTGAACCTTTAAACCTAAATTAAAAACTTAATAATTAAATAAAATTAAATACATTTATGTAATAAAACTACAAAATGGCTCCGATGAAGTCGTAGGAATCTGCCTCTCGTTGAAATCGACAAGTAACGAAGACGTTTTGTGAGGAGTGACACCATACTAATCTATACTAATATTTTATAGGGGTAAAATTTGTGAGGTCGTAGGGGGTAATGGGGGGTAATGAACCGATTTTTGAAAATTCTGGTACCAATAGAAAGCCACATTATTTGTGAGTGTCATAGGCTATACCTACTCAGTGGCGTGCAAAGGGTTTGAAGCTAGGGTGGGCATTAGTTAGTCAGAATACTCATTTACTGACTGTCATGATGAAACATGAGCATTGACGTATTTCGCTTTGGGTAAGCAATGCTTTTACGCCTCTGTGCACTGCACGCCATATATACTATATTAATCCGAAAAATTAGGGAAATATTCAGCTAGTCAGTTCGGCTAGTATTATAAATGCGGAACGACGTGATTTTTTGCATTGGTATGGTTGAGGACTTGGAGAGTGACATAGGTTTCTTTTTATCCCGGATAATTAAAGAGTTCCCGTGGGAATTTAAAAAAACTTATCCCACGTGGACGAAGTCGCGGGCATCAGCTAGTTGAGCCATAGTCCTGACTCCTGTGTGAAATAAAGTCAACAAAAAACCGACAAGTATAAAAAAAAAAAAAATAAAAAAAAAAAAAACGGTGTAGGTAAATCGCTAGCAATTTCTTCACAACAACCGCATCCTCAACTGCTGCCATCTTGAAACACTCAACCACAATAACGACGACAATGAACCGCAACCGCAGACGCTGTCACTCGTGACGTCGTGCCTGTCATTTATTGAGGAAGCCATTACAATAACCTCTTCGCTGCACACGGTACCGCCCTTATTGTAAGCACATAAGGTTGGTTTTGAGTAGTTTCGGCTGTGGTGTAAAGTTGTCGGCAGTAACCGCGGGCAAGCGTGACTGTGAGCTCGAATTGTCAATTAAGCTACATTAACTAACTGAACTAACTGTGGAGTACACTTCATGCAGCGACAGTTAAATTAACTGCGTTTAAAAAATATTTTCTTTACTAAATAGTACTTATTATACAAAGAACACTGCCTCGTTGGTCTAGTGGTTAGCATGTTTGACTGCGGCCGACGAGGTCCCGGGTTCGAGTCCCGGGTCGGGCCATAATTAAGTATCGGGTTTTTCTGATTAGAAATTCCCAGTGCTAGCCCGGAGTTAGGAAGTTGGCGGTGTTCCACCCCCGTGCCTCGGAGAGCACGTTAAGCCGTCGGTCCCGGTTATTATCACTGACATGATAATAGTCGTTAAAGCCCGCCAACCCGCATTGGAGCAGCGTGGTGGGTGTAAGCTCTAATTCCCTCTCTCCTATGAGAGTGGAGGCCTGTGCCCAGCAGTGGGACGTTAATGGGCTGTAGTGATGACTAACTGTGGAGTACACTTCATGCAGCGACAGTTAAATAAACTGCATCAAAAAAATATTTTATTTACTAGTACTTATTATACAAAGAACACAAGAACACAGTGTCTTTTAATAAAATATAGCGTAAACTAAGATAAGTCAATGGACCAATTCTTAGATATAATTTTAATACTATAAGTTCATGTTAAAATAATGTTACTCATTAGCTTTATTTACTCATAGGCTAGATCGTAACTTTAGTAGTGTAGTAACTGTTGTTAGTACTTTATGATATATTTAAAAAAAAACTAGTACTTATTACTCATCCATACTAATTATTATAAACTAGATACTAGATGATTCCCTCGACTTCTTCCGTCGTCCTTCCCCGGGATATAACCTATCCCTGTACCAAATTTCATCAAAATCGGTTGAATAGGTCAGCCGTGAAATCGTAGCAGACAGACACACTTTCGCATTTAAAATTATACAATAAGTATGCGAAAATTTTTTGGATGGTTAGATGGATGTTTGTCACTCAATCACGGCTAAACGGGTCTGGATGAAATTTGGCACAGAGATCTGTGTCTGGAATAACATAGGCTACTTTTTATCCCGAAAAATTTAGGAGAATCAAAAAACCTCAATCCACACGGACGAAGTCGCGGGCATCAGCTAGTAAAAAATAAATGGCCACTTTTTGTTGCTGTAACCGGCCACCTGGGGCCCAACACATAGGCTACTTTTTATCCCGAAAAATTTATCCCGGCCACCTGGGGCCCATTGATGGCAGATACTTTATCACTACAGTTCTATACTATTCACGAGCTATTTATTGTCTAATGCTGCTGCAGAATATGCTCGTAAAGTACCATTGTTGATGTAGTTTTCATGAGTAGGTACTTACGAAAACAGTAATTAACTCAAACTCATGCTCAAATCTTTTTTATTCAAGTAGACTTTGCTAAGTGGTTTTGAATCGTCGAGTGAATCTACCACGGCTTCGGAATGCCATCCTACCGAGAAGAATCAGCAAGAAACTAGGTGGTTGATCTTTCGAAAAAAATAATTTACAATTAGTTACATCAATGTGTATATAAGTACAAGTTACGTGTAATACATAAGTAACCGCTGCCTTATATTCATATTCGTTTATTTTGTATTTCAGGCATGTTAGGGCAAAGCAAGTAGGTATACATAAATTAAATAATATTACAATAATTAAAAAACGTTACATTAAAGTACCTTATCTTCATTATTAGATATATTTGTATTAAAACTACCAATTACCCGCGACTTCGTTCGCGTGGTATAAGTTTTTAAATTCCCACAGGCACACTTAAAACTAGCAAAAGTTCTATAAGTTTTTAAATTCCCACAGGCACACCTTAATTTTCCAGGACAAAAAGTAGTCTATATCATTCTCCAGGTTTTTAACTACACCCATGAAAAAAAAACACGTTGATCCGTTGCTCTGTTGCGGCATGCTTGAAGGACAAACTCTCTATTTGACGTCCTTGGGGGTAAAAAAATTTCAAAACCTGTGAATCACTTATTTCTTCAATATTCGAAATATCAAGTTTCATGGCTATAACTTGAAAAATGAATGACTTTCATACAAAATTTCAACCCCTATTTTACCCCGTTGGGAGTGGAATTTTGAAAAAATTTAACACGCATACTTCCTAATTTTTTATCCAAAAGCCAGAATACCAAGTTTCGTTGAAATAACTTGAAAAAGGATGGACTTTCATACAAACTCTCATCCTCTATTTCACCCCTTTGGGGGTAAAATTTTCAAAAACTGTGAAACGCGTATTTTTTCGTCTTAAATCGGTAGCTCAAATAGGTACCAAGTTTCATTGCTATAACTTGAAAAAATTAAGGACTTTCATACAAACTTTCAACCCCTATTTTACCCCCTTAGGGGTTGAATTTGTAAAAAATGTGTCACACGTACTTTTTTATTATTTATCGAGCCAATATACCAAGTTTCGTTGAAAATAACTTGAAAAATATTCAATAAATAATATAGAAACCAAGGACTTTCATACAAACTTCATCCCCTATTTCACCCCTTTCGGGGTTGAATTTTCAAAAATGGTGAAAATCTTACTTATATAAGTACTTATGTTGGAAAAAAGCTATATTTAATTCTTGTGCAAATAACGATATTTTAAAGTTTTTAACCAACATAATTTGAGTTAAAAGTACATTGATTAGTAGTGAAAGAGCGCTACGTATATTTTACCCATTTAAGTCTGAACTAAAACAGACAGACATACATTTAGGCAACAGAAAGCGAACATAACTACGATGACGTCACAGTGAGTAACGATACACACACACATCATTATTCCGATCAGCCGTGATGAAAGACGCGCTTATCCTTAGTTTGCACGTTAAATATATCACTGCATTACCACATACGATTATACACCCTATTACAGTGCTTTACAGTTGAATATCGCACGTCTGTTTACACGGCCAGATGTAACAACAGCATGAGCGTTATATACGCACTACGATGAAGATTAAGTTATAGGGACATTCTTCAGTGAGCTGGTATTTGGCTGACATTACCCACAGTTGAGACTATCATCTCTCGCAATTAGTACTAACAAAATAATTAGCAATTAAGTAAATAATATATTAAGTTACATCCACCACACGTAACACGTTCTGAACATCTGTGTACAAAGAATTATCTAAAGTCCTTTCAGTCTGGATACACTAAAGCCGCTGTATTCCACAATGACCTTTATACCCGGTTAATGTCCGGTTCAAAATAAGAAACAAATTACTTATATGCACAGAAAATACACTAAACTAAAAAGCATGAGCGTTATATACGCACTACGATGAAGATTAAGTTATAGGGACATTCTTTAGTGAGCTGGTATTTGACTGACATTACCCACAGTTGAGACTACCAACCGGTTGGCTTCAATTATTATGTATAGTTACTTATTTATCTACTTTAAAATCATACAAACAGCTCATAATCCCGACATATCCTAACAGGTTAGCCCGCTACCGTCTTAGACTGCATCATCACTTACCATCAGGTGAGATCGCAGTCAACGGCTTACTTGTAGTGGATAAAAAAATCTCATCTGGTGTGCTTACGAGTACATGGTTCAGTTTCAAATTACATTTTTGTTATGGGTAAAATTGTTTGAAACAATATTTTTAGACTTCGGCTACTATACACGTATAATATTAGTGTGATTTGGGAAACAGTAGACGAACAATAATAAATAAAATATAATCATGGTAAGGAAAAAAGTGGTTCACTGTAACCCACTCTCACCTGTGCATAGATACCTAATACCTGGGAAGTATACTATTAAGTATTCTATGATAATACCTATCTTTACTTCTAGGTCCACATATCTGGACTTTGTCGGATGTCTGCCTGTTTTCTAGATCCATACCTTAATCGTGTTTTTTTACCTTTGTTAGAAATAGCAATTTTAGACTAGAAAGTCGAGTTTCCTTTTATCTGTTACTGTCTCCATAAATTACTTTCGTTCTGTGAATCCATAGGTTATTCGATTTCTCTCTGCCTCGTAATCCCTTTACATTGATTCCGTCCCCCTGCCCCCATGGGGACTCCATAGTTTTCGGGGTTAGACAATTTTCGTCCCCGGGATGCATAGTGCAAACTATTTCTGGTCAAAATTTATCCAAACTCCTGAATATGTAAGTCAGACAGTAAATAGTAAGCGTGGATGATAATGCAGGTGGACTCCCAAATACGAAAATCAAATATGCAATTCTGAAAGCTTTTCACTTTGTAACTTTCTCTCATCTCATATCCATCTACGTCGCCAATTTCAACAAATTTATTCTCAGAAATACCCTACAAACATACCTAAAGGACTTGACCGGTGGAACTATGGCAGCTTGCCTAGGTGTCAAAAATCAATGTTCAGCAATGATTTCTTTATTATTGTAATTGTAATATTTCACTGTTTTCAGATAAAAAAGTTTCAGGAGTCTGAAGGCTCGGAAAACTGCGAAAATGAACAAAACAAGTTTCACCAAAAGACTGCTTTCCCACACTAGATGGCGCTATTTATTGTGTTGAGCGAGTCTAAAAAAATATTTTCAAGTATTATTTCTTATTATTGTAATTGTTATATTTTATAGTTTTCAAATAAAAAAGTTTCAGGAGTCTGAAGGCTCTGAAAACTGAGAAAATAAATAAAAAAAGTTTCACCAAAAACTGCTTTCCCACACTAGATGGCGCTAGTTATTGTGGTGAGTCTAGAAAATATTTTTAAGAATTGCTTACCACTTTTGGTTAACAAGTTCAACTATTCGACTACAGATGGCAGCATATGCAATGTGAAAGGGCGTTCCTTTAAACGCAGTATTTCAAAATGCTTTGTTCGATCTATTAGTTTGAGACTTCAAAAAATAAAAATAATTATAAACAAAACATTCATTTCCTTTTCATTACTATTTAATTGATCAAAAATAAATCATTCATAATATAATGACTAAGGTACTTAAATGGTATTCATGTAGGGTTACAAGATTAGGCATGGATATAATGGAACGTCAAAATGGAGTAGTGCTTAAAGAGGAAAGCGGACGCTCAAGATTTAAACAATAAATGTACTGTTTTTTTTTGCCATTCGAACCCTGACCTTATTTGGAATAATAAATCCATAATAATTTCGTTTTGAATTTTTAAACCTTACTTTAAAAACGGAAATCCTGTGCATTGTCCCGAATCGGAGGGCAATTACTGGTCATGTCCTTTCATAGAGGATAAAAAATTAATGGATACTATACCTACAGATGTTTTTAAAAACTTATAGGAAAACGCGTACAAAGTCTTATTATTGACCAGTGATTTTTCTTCATCTTCTCTTTAATCCTATACGCAATTAGTACTAACAAAATAATTAGCGATTAAGCAAATAATATATAAAATTACATCCACCACACGTAACACGTTCTGAACATCTGTGTACAAAGAATTATCTAAAGTCCTTTCAGTCTGTATACACTAAAGCCGCTGTATTCCACAATAACCTTTATGCCCGGTTAATGCCCGGTTCAAAATAAGAAACAAATCACATAAATGCACAGAAAATACACTAAACTAAAACTTAAGATATACCTACGTTTAGAATTTCACTTTTTGGGGGAAGCTTGAAGAAATTTGTATTGGGCAATTTCTTTCATTTTATGTTATAACAAGTACAAAAAATACCAAATCTAAAGATGCTGTGGTATTACGAACCAGTGATAGACTCACTCGACGATTCAAAACCACTTTTAATAAGTTTGTTTGAATTTAAAAAATTTGGTGATTCCATTAAGTGGTGGGATTTTCGAAGAAAAATATTGTGATAATCTTTTCTCACTAATAGAAATAAAGGCATACTAATGCTTCCGTGACCCAACATGCTCGCGAACATATAAATATACTACTTTCGAAATTATGCCTTAGTGTTAAGGTTTATATTTTAAATAATTTTGAGTAAAAAAAAAATCGTTTTCACTTCTATCGGCAGTCCCTATATAAATACTTACTTACTTACTTCTTCTTGCCCTTTTCCCACGTTATGTGGGGTCGGCACAACATGTTTTCTTCTTCCACTCACTTCTGTTATCCGTCAACCTCTTATTCACCCCTTTTATACGCATATCCTCTTTCACACAATCCATCCATCTTTTCTTTGGTCTCCCTCTACTCTTTTTTCCTTCCACTTGCATATCTATCATTCTTCTCGTAATATGCCTTTCTTCCCTCTGCATTACAACATTGTAATGAAAAAAAACGTGTTTTTTTCAATATATTAAATGCCGCGTCGAATTAAATCGGTCTCGCAGTCAATGTGAATGGACTCTACACCGCTTAAGGCCATATGCGCCAGATTAAACTATAGGGTTTCTCGTAATGGTTTTATAAAAAGCCATATGGAACCGGCCGGTGCCTAGCAATACTTCTGCAGAGATAAAAATGTAGGTTCATTGCGAATTGCGGTCCTCCAGGGCTTCTAAGCCCTTTGGCTCGGGGCTTAAACGGGCTTAAATCCTTCGTCCTTGTTTTGTACCTACTACGCATAATAGGGATACTCTGTGACCTGACCTTTTATTTTGTATTTAACTAGATTATGCTGGGTATTGTCGTCTGAAACTGCTTGAAAGATTCAGCGATTTAATCCGTAGGTGTACTAATAGTGCCTGTCTGCTATGCTTTCATAGCCCAACTTTTCTTTTGGTTTTGATGTTATTTGGCAGAGATTTGGATCCTCGGAAAGGACACGTTAGGCTATATTTCGTTCCGGAAAATCAAAGCCTTCTCATGGGATTTAAATGAAAATCGACTTCCACAAACGCCTACTTCTATCCAAGACTAAGACTATCTTCATAGAAAAACATATACACCGTGCTATCTCTCTTCATTTACCCTCTCAGAATAGACACAATGGAACTGGAAGTGATCCATCCTGGTATCATGCCCTTATGATAGATTTAACTTCGATTTAAATCTTTGTTTTTTCTACCCGACATCGCAGCAGTGGAAAGATAAATCGCTTAGTGGTACGGTTTTACAAGTAGGTAACTTTGGTTGGTAAAAACTTAAAAAGTCACGTCTGAAGATTCCCAACAGACCAGACCTCAGGCGATTTACAAGTTTTATACTCCCATTCTCAAACCCATTCAAAAAAAGAGAATTGCCGGGAATTGAACCCGAAAACTCGCTTTTACAAGAGCACAGCAGTTATCTCTGAGTCAGGTTATCTAAAGATATATCAAGGTGTTAATAAAATGATTGGGTTTAAGTGTGGGAGGTGCGTGATGGATCGTTAATGTGAATGGAACACCTTTACCCGTTCTAATTACCTTCAACCGCACAATAAACAATTATTTTAATTGACGGGTTCCGTAGCTAAAGGCTTAATTCTCAAATTGCCTAGAACCAAAGTTAATAATATTTCTTTATAACTAATTGGCTTTATAATTGCATTTTTAGAATATTGCTATGTCGACGCCTAACTTGAGTGTATTATCTATTTATCTGTTTCCGTATAATATTATAATTAGGTAGATGTTAATATTATTATACCTAAATGCGATTGTGTGTCTGTTTATCTGTCTGCTACATTTTCGCAGCCCATTTGTTCAACCAATTTTGAGGAATTCAGGATACAGAATAGGTTGCATAACGGAGATCCCGGCTGAGATTTTTGTGGGCTCTTCTCAGACCATGTTTATGTGCGGACTGCGAAGACCGCCACGAATATAATAATTCTTCTGCACACTCCCATAAATAATAAATTTCCTGTAGAACAACGATAGACGGACAACCTTGAAGTATTTATAGTTGCATTTAATGTTATGTTGCAGCGAGAGTAACAGAATGGTAACCCAGAGATGGAAAAAGATCGAGAGGAAGACAAAGAATAAGATGGAGTGATGATTTCCTGAAATTGATAGAAACACATGGAAACGACTGGAGGAGGCATTCGTCCAAAGGGCATACTGAAAATTAATCACAGTGTAATTAGCTCAGACATCAAGTAGTAGAATAGGTTTTGTTATAAGTAATAAGTACTATATATGTATAATGTGTAAGGTAGATGTAGGTTAAAATAGTGAATGTAAATAATTTAATTTTGTAGATTTTCAGTAAATAAAGGCTATATTATTATTATTATTATTATGTTATGTTGCATTGTTTGAGTTGTATGTTTGAGTTGAGGCACGAGACTGGAGACAAGACACTTCCTCTGATAGAATTGAGAGACAACACCTTACCCGTTGTGCAGATACTATACCTGTATGGCGGCAACGTGGCCTGAATGACTGATATATATGAAGGCTATACTCAGTGGCGTGCAGTTCATAGAGGCGTAAAAGCACCGCTTAACCAAATTGGCTCATTTTTCATCAAAACAGCTAGTAAATAGGTATTCTGACTAACTAATGCCTACCCTAGCTTCAAAACCTGTGCACGCCACTGGCTATACTAGTCGATGTCCGCGACTGCGTCACTGTGGATTTATGATTTTTAAAGACTCATAGGATTTTTTTGATCTTCTAGTGTGAAGAGGAGGTATCCAAATTTATAAAAGGAAAAGACTGACTGACTGATCTACCAACGCACAGCTCAAACCAGTGTTCGAATCGACTCGAAATTTTGCATACAGATATCTATTATGATGTAGACATCCGCTAAGATAGGGTTTTTTGAAATTCCAACCCCCTGAGGGGGTAAAATAGTGGTTTGAAAATTGTGTATTTCACGCGGACGAAGTCGAAAAGCTAGTACTTAATATTCGTGATATTCCTCTAAAGTTACCACTACCAAGTATTAATAACAGTCAATTTCTCAGAAGGCATTAACGTGCCATAGTATCGTACTAGATAGCGGGAGCCCATCTGTGCTGCAATTATAGTGTAGTATGAGTAATTACGTCTACAATATACACTGTACACTCGTCTCTGAACACGGAGCCAGAGGCAATGGACGTAAATTAGTTAGTTAGTTAGTAATGCTTTATGACAGCGTGCCCGGTGTCACAGCCGCTCTGTGACACTACGTCATGACTCATGACGTGTCATAGGCGTGTGAGTTTGTTTGGGAAACAACGTTGGTGCTCGTGAATTGTGCCATCGTTAAGTCTTATGACTGCAGTTCTGTGAAATGGATAATTAGGAATAATTAGATGGTAGTATTTAATGCTTAATTTTAAGAACTCACAAATACTTATATCCATTTTTATAATCCATCTACTTTACTACATTTTTCTACATTCAAAAAACTAAGTGTTTAGATTGTTTAACAGCTGATCAGTGATTGTAGATAGTAAGTATAGCTTCACCTTCAGTGGAGCCAGATTAAGGTTTTAATGGTTTGCTATTTTCATGTGTGTGGGCTCATAGTCATTATTCATTCCAGTGATAGGTTCGTATTTCTTACTCTTATTCTTCTTCTTACTCAGCACGACTCGAACATTCCACGGCCATTGCACATCTATGTGGTTGTCATCATATGCGTTGTCATAATGTATGCGTGTGCATGTGCGTGTGTATCATATATAGATAAGTATATGGCGTACAGCTGTAGTAAATTTTACAAAATAAAATTAATTTAACGAATTAAAAAATACGACTGCCCTGCCATATTTTTTTTGGAGTTTACCTCCTTAAGAAGCGATTTGCATATTGGGAGCCTTTGGAATCTTATTCACATTTTTTATTAAATGATATTTTTTTATGAATCACTAAATACTGAACTATAGTGTTATATATTTTTGGAATCTACTCTTCATTTTCTAGATGATGATTATATAGTTAAACTTATTTTCAAATATTTTTTTTCAAATTTAAACTTTAATGCGGGACCATGGTCACCCCATCAATTTTTTTTTAAATTTTACTAGCCTATGTCACCCGGAATAAGCTAGGGATTTTAACGATACCTCATTTATCAAAATCGGTTCAGGCATATAGAATTTATCGTGGAATATACAAACTCACATACATACATACATACATACATACATGAACCCTGAAAACAATATACTCCTTGTTTCAGGCAGTCGTATAAAAAGTAGCAATCAATAAATTAGTCTAGTGAGTAAGTAACAGCTGTGCCAAATTCAGCGGTTAGGCCCGACGGACAGACATACTATCACAATTATAATATTAGTATTAATAAAAATGTGGTTTCAGGTAAACGAAATGAGATATTTATTCAAAGCTTGTTAACACCTTGGCGGTTGGTAAAGCAATGAATCGATTTATTGAATCACAGATTAAGACTGAAAATGTACGATGTGAACATAGACAACCTACGTTAATAATTTCGCCACAGACTTAAGTACAAATCTGTGGTTCTCACTCTGTTTCATTCCTTTACTCACAAAACACAGATAAATTAATATTGCCATTAAGGTACCAGCGGAGGGTGAATTGCCCATACAAACGTAATACCAAAATGATTCGTAATTCGAGAATATTTCCACCAGATTATGCGATTATTAAGATTGAACTTGTATTTATCTAGGCCCCTGGATAATTATGTTTTCAAAATATTTTCCCAAAATTAAATATAAGCGCATAGCGTTTTGCTTGTTTTTACGACATGAATGACATGTTTTCTCCTTATTTGTATCATATTAAAACCGACGATATGTTACGTACTAATTGACCAGGAGCATAGCCTATATTGTCAAGTTCCTGAATAACAACACGAAGTGAAAAACACAACAAGTTATCATTCATCATTTTTGGTATTCACGGAACAAGACTAAACGTATAACAAATTCTGTACGCTCATATTGCTATCGCGTTTGCACGCGATCATGTGTCATCAGCCAAATAGAGATAGCAATATACCGGCAAATTTATATTTGCGGGTTGAATAGAAATTGCGAGCGGCGATCACCGGCCTCTTAATACTTACATATACATTATCACAACATGTATAATTATAGATTTAATAATACTGATGGCATCTAACAGTATGGATACAGCAGTAAATAAGTGTAAGGAAATAAGTACGAAGAAAATGCAACTAAGAATAAATATGTTATTGTGAAACCGCACAATGGAACGGCATTACATTACGCGTTATTTATGTGAGGCGATTCGGCTCGCTCTGCTTACGTCGGGTCCCTGCAGTTATTATACACACAACATACACACAATACACACACAATACACACACAATACACACACAATACACCACTGAAATGCATGGAAATGTAATCACGATAAGGTGAAATCCGTCACGAAGCGGTAATGCGGTTTTAATAACCTGTAAAAGAATCGCAATTGCATACACGGTACGCAACCTCGTTGGTCTAGCGGTTAGCGTAGTCGACTGTGGATCACGAGGTCCTGGGTTCGATTCCCGATTGGGTTTTTCAATTAAGAAATTCTCAGTACTAGCCCGGAGTTGGAAGTTGGCGGTGTTTCACCCCCGTGCCTCGGAGAGCACGTTAAGCACGTCCCGGTTATTATCACTAACTTGATAACAGTCGTTAAAGCCCGCCAACCCGCATTGGAGCAGCGTGGTGGGTCTAAGCTCCTAAATCCCTCTCTCCTA
Organism: Erebia palarica; assembly: GCA_964035005.1. Taxonomy (NCBI): domain Eukaryota; kingdom Metazoa; phylum Arthropoda; class Insecta; order Lepidoptera; family Nymphalidae; genus Erebia; species Erebia palarica. The sequence goes on from OZ035994.1 coordinate 27,007,145, forward strand.
TGAGAGTGGAGGCCTGATAGGAGGCTTCGGCCGTGGCTAGTTACCACCCTACCGGCAAAGACGTGCCGCCAAGCGATTTAGCGATCCGGTACTATGCCGTGTAGAAACCGAATAGAGGTATGGGTTTTAATATAACTCCCATGCCCCTTACAGGTTAGCCCGCTACCATCTTAGACTGCATCATCACTTACCATCAGGTGAGATCGCAGTCAAGGGCTAACTTGTAGTGAATAAAAAAAAGAAAAAAGAATCCTAAGGTTTTACCCTTTATAGTGGTTATCAGATGCAAATCGTCTGAGACGTATTTTTGGCCATAGCTCCGAGGATTTTGGGAGGATCGAGATGGGAATAGTACCAAGAGTTGAGGAATTTATCGAGACACGTGTGAGCGTTTGAATTTTGAAAATCGGCTGGTAACTTTTTTGGAATTTTGAAAAATGTAAAAAAGTCGGGGTTTTTGGGCGGTGTTTGTTTACTAAATTGTAAATATATCGGAAAAAGCCGACTAAAGAAAAAAATTCAAAAAGGGTCCTAGGGTATTAGTTTAGCTACAAAATGAAAATTAGCTACGATATTGAAAATCGGTTAATAATTGTGAACTGTAGGTGATCCCTTTAGACATGGAATTGTAGAAACACGGGTATTTCCGTATATAAAAAGTGATATAGCTTCTATGATTATTGACTGATGACCGTCATGGTAATGATGTTAAAAGATGCGGATGCAGGCGAGAAGTGCATTCGAGTTAGAATTTTGAAAATCGGCTGATAAATTTTTGAACAATTTTGAAGAAAAGGTTTTTATGTCAACATTTTTTTATACGTAAATTTCATTTTTAGTGTTCCGATTCTTGCAGGACTGTGAAATCTGTGATCTTTACCAGCATCTGACTTCTAGAATCTGCTTTCTAAAATATTTAATATAGTCTTGACTTGCCAATAAGACACCATTGATTATTTCAAAAGATCAACCACCGAGTTACTTGCAGGTTCTTCTCAGTAGGAGCAGCATTCCGAACCAGTAAAAGTTTATTTGAATAAAAAACATTTGAGTTTGAGTTTTGACTTGTGTGCAATGCTAATAAATCTTGAAACTCATTAGAAATAAACTAAAAATGACGCTGAGCATTTTTACGCACAATTAAAGAAAAATCCATTTGAAATATATATGTAAACTCTGCTCTAGTCGTTTGGGTATTCTTTTTTTTATCCACTACAAGTAAGCCCTTGACTGCGCTCTCACCTGATGGTAAGTGATGATGCAGTCTAAGATGGTAGCGGGCTAACCTGTTAGGGGCATGGCAGAGTCGCAGGGAGTTTCTGACAGCGCATATTGCGAAAGGTATAAACCTGTTAGTACATTTGGTACCTATAATTGACCCTAACAGCCTTTACCAGAGCCCTAAGTCCAGCTATTGTCTATATTATCGCCCCCTAACGACAAGTAGATCATTAACACAGATGACGGAAGTGTTAATAATAGATGAAGTTTTAAATTACCAATAATAAATAATGTAAACAAAATGTGTTATTTTACATGCCTTATTATAAGTTGAAACATTTGTACTGAAAACTAACAAATAACATCTCATTGTGAAGAATGTTTCTGCAAATAAAGAATTTTGAATTCTTTACCAGAGCCCTACGTCCAGCTATTGTGTCTATATTATCTCCCCCTAAAGACAAGTAGGTTATTAACACAGATATGACGGAAGTGTTAACTTGCAAAATAGCCTCAAATAGCGTCTTTTTGGTATATAATATTATATTATAGGTACCAAAAAGACACGTTTGTCCGGGTTTTTGTGGGACATCGTGATGTTTGTCAAACTGCTAAAGCGTTTAGACGTTCGCCAAAATAAATACTTGCTTTGTGTTTTGTCACCTCAGCGATGTGAAAAGAAGAATTTATTTTAAGAATGTATAGGCTTAAGGCCACGCCTTGGCGTTTTAGTTGAATCAACAAAAGAGGCTTTGCACTCTCGACTAACAGGCTGTAATTACCTATTCTTTGTTAAGTATGCTTTATCGCAGTTTTTTTATATCGATAAGGCTTTGCGGATCCCGCGAGAGAGATTTTATCTCATTGTTTGTTCTCGGTCGATTAATGCAGCTTCTTAGTATAATGAAAGCAATAAACAAACCTCAATTAATTTGGGACATGTTTGGGAAACTGTGAGTTCTTTGTAATGATAATTCGCTTGTGTGCAAATTCTGAAAATCTTTTGAGATATAAGATTCGGTCTAATTTTTAGAGGAAACCTACATGTAAAATCTCCAGTGTTTGAACTCCACAGTTTACATCTACCTACTTTGATATTTTTTTTATTTCAATACAAGTTAGCCCTTGACTGCGATCTTACCTGATGGTTAGTGATGATGCAGTATAGCGGGCTAACCTTACCTTTAACCTTACCTTTAACTTAACGGGTTAACTTAAAACCCATACCCCTAGTTGGTTTCCTCGTAATTTAGTAAAGTAAAGTAAAAATTCCTCGCTCCTTCGCTTGGCGGTACGTCTTTGCCGGTGATAATTAGCCACGGCCGAAGCCTCCACCAGACCAGACCAAAATTCAGAAATTATAAATTCTCAAATTGAACCTGCCAGGAATCGAAACCACGAAGGCAACAGCTCTCAACACTGTGCCAGGGAGGTCGTCAAAATATGTCACATAATTATACGACTGCCTGAAAAAGGAGTATATTGTTTTCAGGGTTCATATATGGATGTACGTATGTATGTGAGATTGTATATTCCACCATAGCTTCTATACGTCTGAACCGATTTTGATAAATGAGGTAGCGATAGAATCCCTAGCTTATTCCGGGTGACTTGGGCTAGTAAAATTTTAAAAAATTGTCGGGGTGACCATGGTCCCACATTAAAGACTATAGTTGAAAAAAGAAATGAAAATAAGGTTGACTATATAATCATCATCTAGAAAATGATGAGTAGATTCCAAAAATATATAATACTATAGTTCAATATCGAGTGATTCACAAAAAAAATAATTAATAAAAATGTGAATAAGATTCAAATTTATCTAGATTAATTTAGAATTTTTACATTTTAGTTCGTTTTTTGGGCAGGGCAGTCGTGTTTTTTAATTTTTTTAATTATATGTCAGTCAGTCAGTCAGTCCATCCTTTTAGATGGATTATTCCACACATATATGGATATTTCCACAGTCAGAAAAAGTTCGCAACAGTCTTTGAAACTAAAATTAGCATCGATTTTAGCGCAGTGTACGGTCCGCCGGCCATTCGAGTGACAACCACTTTTATAGGGTTGACTACTGAGCACAATTACTCATTGGACTCCCACTGTTGTTTCGTGATAAATGATAAATGATTTATTTATTTCATGTAGGACAACTTGTGTCACTTATGAAACGTTAAGACTCTACCACCGGTTCGGAAAACTGTTTCCACTGAGAAGAGCCGGCAAGAAACTCAGCAGTTGCTCTTTTCATAGAAAAGAAAAGGTCACAATATGTAGACAACACAACACATACGTTACAAGTATTACACTGACTTGTGGGTCACTGGATGCGAGGCCGGTTGCTTCCATGCTACTTTGCCGTTAATAAAATCATCGATAGTGTAATAACCTCGACTTAACAAATGCTGTTTAACACAGTCTTTAAATCTATGTAATGGCAAATCCAGAAACTCTTTGGGAACCATATTATAAAAGCGTACACTCGACCCCACAAAGGATTTCTGCATACGATACGACGCTGTTACTAGCATAAGGCTAGCGTAACATGATTAAATACTTGTTAATTCGTTAAGGGCATTGTCTTTTACTTTATTAAATTAATGTGAAAGAGTGTTATTCTGTCTTTCATCATTTCATGGCTAATCCACTTAAATGATTTAGTCGAGACATATTGCAAGTTGCGATTCGGAGGCGGTATTAGGCAATTTTTTTATTCTTGTTCAGAATAGGGTATTTGACAACTAGTCAAATCGGCAACTTTTTTTTCAAACGTCAAAACGCGTGCTTTGTATGGATTTTGTATGAAATTTTAAATTGTGACGCCATCAAAGTTCGACGGAGACAAAGTTTTTTACTTTAATCGATAGTTTAAAATGGTTATTCAAAATAAAACTAGCAGAGGACGTGGATATTAGGACTTTTGGGAGATCCTTTATTTAATAATCACTAAAAAAATATTTATTTCACTCGTAGTCAAATACCCAAATAAGGAACTTAAAATGAAGATGGGCCGGTCATCTTATCCGAAGCAAACAAGAAACTTGGGCAAAATACGTAACAGAGTGGTATCCACGAGAGGGTAAGAGGAAAAGGGGACGGCCATTCCGACCGACCATACTAAGCACGCATTTTGACGTTTGAAAAAAAAATACTCATTTGACTAGTTGTCAAATACCTAATTGTACATAGCATGTACAAGGCCCTCTTTCAGGTAAATAGGTATCGCTGCCCACAAAGGTCGCCAAAGCACGAGTTTTGCATAATGCGGTGAAATCGTAGTCGATTAGCATTGCTCGGTGGTTTCTTACTAACGCCAGTAAAAACCGTTAGATTATAATCTAACTCGCGAAATTGCAAACTGAAATATTACAATTTAACGCATTATTTTTCGGTAAATTGTAATCTGTTAGGTATATTAACCCGATAGTTCAAAGTTATTTATGTCGAACCCTAACCTAACCTACAAGAAACAGACAAGAAAACGTGAATACAATGAATATTTCAAAAATTGACAGCCAGAACATTGAACGGTTCACAATCTGTCGACAGTTTACAATTTCGCGAGTTAGATTATAATCTAACGGTTTTAACAATCTTACGGTGACAGAGCTATACACTAATCCGTCCGTGACTGCGATCGCGTGGCCGACTCCAGACACGAATTAACATAATTCATTGAAATTGAGAACAACGAATTTCTTGACGTTAAAATTGAATCCATTTAACATAGTTTGAACATTCAGATTAATTCGGTCGTCCAATAAAACTGTAGAGTTGCGAGACTTCAATACAAATAAGGTTCTTGTGAATATATTTAGATAAATAGCAATGCATTATAATAATTAAGTATTGATAACATTTTAAGTCTGAAGTAGGAGGTACTTCTTCCATGGAATCTAATTCTTCCATGCATTTTGAACTGCAGGTAGATAGGTAGGTAATCTTTGATAATATGACTATGAACGAAGGTTCATCGCTCAAACATCTGTTCCAACCAAAGATTTCTAATAATAATATCGTAACTCTGTGGTATATACCAAATAAAATGAACCTATAAAATCAGAAATCATAATTATATAACCCATTTGATCAAGCTTGTTTATAACAATAAAACAAATGAAAATTTTCTATACTCTTGAGGAATGTTTACAGATTTTGATCGGCGATTAAAAACTCGGCCATTCGATCTTTAAATAGAGGACATTTAACGTTGGCACAATTGTTTGCTCGAAACATTTCCGTCGACATTGTGGTGTCGGAACCTTTTCCTCAGTACATCACTCTGACCACAGTATAAGTAGGTACGTTCTTACACATATTTCCTACCAGTCGTTCGAGGCAGGCGTCTAGACAGAGCAACGCTGCGTTGTGACAGGGACGTGACATTCAACACAAAATGTCGTTACTCTAATGTCACAGTATGTAGTGTTCCACATCTCTCCACCATCGGTGAGAATGTATTGCCTCTAGGTGCTACAACAGTTATGATAGCCGGCTCTGTTTCTGGATTTGTCATTACATAGATTTAAAGACTGTGTTAAACGGCATTTGTTAAGTCGAGGTTATTACACTATCGATGATTTTATTGATGACAAAGTGTCATGGAAGCAACCGGCCTCGCATCCAGTGACCCACAAGTCAGTGTAATACTTGTGACGTATGTGTTGTGTTGTCTACATATTGTAACCTTTTCTTTTCTACGAAAAGAGCAACTGCTGAGTTTCTTACCGGCTCTTCTCAGTGGAAACAGTTTTCCGAACCGGTGGTAGAGTCTTAACGTTTCATAAGTGACACAAGTTGTCCTACATGAAATAAATAAATCATTTATCACTTATTTATCATATATGGGTGTCGAATGTCGACCCACGGTTGGATTAATAAGCAAAGCCTACTGCAGCCTAGATGAATTTTTCAAGCTTTTTGGCTAGCTGAATTATATGCTGTGACATGATATATTGTAATAATTATAACGGAATAGTTCTTTGACTCTTAATCTAATGCCATGTCATCATGTCATCAAGAAGACTCAATTTTTTTATGAAATGAAATTTATTTATTTTCTGTACAAACTATTACATTTGACCTTATTTCTAGGAACGATGACGGCTAAAAAAGTATAAACTGCGTTTTTAAAAAATTTAAAATTGTATGTATATGTTACATCTAAATATGTATTGATTTATTGTGCACAAGCACCTAAAACAATAAATGTGGTCAGTTTTGTTACTAAATAAATAAAAAAAATTATGAAATTTTAAACATCAAACAATTCTATTAGTTATTTTAATTAAAGACATTAATATATTATATTTTTGTAATAAATCCCTGGATACTATTACTTTTTAATTTAGAATATTATTATTACTATTATTAATACACGTTTATTTTTGTATTATTGAGTGCCAATAAATGGTGCTCAATATAATAACAATCTAGCCATACTATTTGACTAATAAGTAATTCTTAAACCTAAGTTTATAATTAACTTATATAGTAAGAAATTGTCGACTGACGTACCTTAGTCTTTCTTGTTGTAATTAGACACTTTGTTCATGTGTTCTAATGCACGTCTCTTTATCTTTTGTACCACCTTTATAGTATTATGTGTATAATACAATAAATAATTTCTGATTCTGATTCTGATTATACGCTGTGTTCTGACGAGGGTCCGCATAATGGCACCGTCAGTACATGCAGTCGAATAGTCCAGTGTAACAAATGGACGAGACAACAGCAAACTCAAACTCAAACTCAAACTCAAACTCAAATAATGTTTATTCAATGTAGGTAGGTATACTACACTTACTGACGTCCAGCTGTGCGACCTTGTATCTCTGACAGCTACAGTGTAACGATCGCAATCACCTCTGATTGGACAACACTCTTCCACTATTGGACAAAATCCATTGACGCAGCAACAATACCATAAATTCAGCCAATCACAACAATTAATACTGTAACATTTATTGATGCAGTAACAAATGGACGAGACAACAGGCAGCTCAAACTCAAACTCAAACTCAAATTCAATTTAGATGGGTATACTACACTTATTGACGTCCAGTTATTTATAAAATATAATGGTGATAATCAGTAACGGTATCTTAAAACTAAAGCCACGAGGGTTCACACGTCCACTGTGTTCGCATTGAACTCGCCCCGTGAATCGTAATCGGGTGATTATCATTGTTGAACTCGACATATATTTAAATTGAGCTCGCATCAGGAAAGTGTGTTTGTTCACGGTGGCCTCTATTATAACGTTGTGTTGTTCATGTGTAAAGAACTTTACAGGAAACCGAATTTGTAAAGCGTTCATGTTTTATCTCTTCAATCTCACTGCGAATAACATGATACGTAACAGTTGCTATACTCGTACATACTTGGCTATCTACTTTTCAAATAGGCATACGAAACTGGAAGTGAATTTCTCGTCGGCCCTTTTCAGTAGAAGAGCTTCCGAACCGGTATGATATGCAATAAACAGATTCAGTATGAGTTTAAAATTTTATAGTAATTTACTACTGTTACTTTTGAATTATTTCATACTCATTTATTTCCATACATGGGTTTAATCAATAAACACTTATAAAACGCCAAGTCAGTTTGTAGTCAGTCTACACAGCACAGTCTCACATGAGCTGATTCCCAAGTCTGTTCACTGGTTTGAAAGCAGGGCCTAGAATAAACAGAGCAGATATTCGCACTTAGCAGTTGATCTAATCAAAAGGCCTTTCCCCCGGAAACTCTTTCCGTGATTAAAAGTAGCCTATGTGTTATTCCAGACTATCTCTGTGCCAAATTTCGTCCAGATCCGTTCAGCCGTTCTGGCGTGATTGAGTAACAAACATCCATCTATCCACTCAAAGCTTTGCACTTATAATATTAGTATATGTAGATGATATATATTCTATATTATACTTTGTAATATCTAGCTAGCTAGATAAATTACAAAACAGTTTACTTCCATGTACTGAACGGGTACAACAACAAAATGGTACAACTTGTGCTATTTAAACCTGTAATTAATAATGCGGTGACTCAAACTTAATAATTGTCGCGTGCTCGGTGTGTCCCGAGTGTGTCCCGGGCTTGTCCCGGGTATGCCCCGGGTGTATCCCGGGTATGTCCCGGGTGCGGGCGGGTGTCGGGTCATGTGAGATGACACGGGACATGCAGTGGGCGGACTGCTGTTTATCGTCTCCACTCTCCACAGCTACACCACAGGGGGAACAGAGGGAGGCTGCGGGATGAGGAGCGAGAGGGGAAAGGGGGGAGGGGGGGGGGTTGTGTAGGCTTAGATAGCTTAACCTAACGAAACGAGCGATCCCTTCCTACAGCTACATATCCATTACGTGCGGTATTGTGTTCTATGTGAAAAACAATCAGAATGCTAACAGATTTAGCTATAAAGAGGTAACAAACAACAGTAACAAGATCGACAGACAGCCACTCTTATTTCTGTAGATTGTATAGAGTGGATACGAATGTGTGAATGTGACCATGAAATTTGTATGAAAATCTAACCTAACATAAGTGAAACCGCACACAAAACCTAGTTATAACATAAAATTTATCACCAGTAACTTTAGTCTAAATATGTTTTAATATAAATGCATAGAAGCAAATCAAATAATTCAACAAAAAGTATTTGCACAGCCATCGTCGAACTGCGCTCAAATGGCGACGGTTCAATGACCCGCGACTCGCGAGATGTCATCACTGATCATCATGTGTACTCGCCCAAGGGCACGGAACCAGTAGTAGGTATTAAAAAGAAAAAAAAAAAAAAAAAAGTGCCGTAAGTACTGCTTGCACTGAAATGGTTACCCAAATGCAAATACGTCAATGCTCATTTTTCATCAAAACAGGTAGTAAATAGGTATTCTGATGAACTGATGAACTAACCTACCTAGCCTACCCTAGGTTCAAAACCTGTGCACGCCACTGAGCGTAAGTCGTACAGTGGGTCGACGCCCGTCACATTGGCATATCCGGCTCCCATGGCAGTGTTGTAGCACCTAGAGGTACATTGCTCTCATCCGTGTTTGAGATGAGTAGGAAACAGTGAATGGCACAAGTTATTCTACGTCAAATAAATCATTTCATAGCATTCAAATTTGACTTTATAGTGACAGAATATTGTGTTAACAAGTCATAATAAAAAAAAATAAAAAAACACGACTGCCCTGCCAAAAAACGAACTAAAAAGTTAAAAATCTAAATTAATCTAGTTAAATTAGAATCTTATTCACATTTTTATTAAATGACATTTTTTGTGAATCACTGGATATTGAACTATAGTGTTATATATTTTTGTAATCTACTCATCATTTTCTAGATGATGATTATATAGTTAATCTTATTTTCGAATATTTTTTTCAAATTTAGTCTTTAATGCAGGAACATGGTCACCACATCAATTTTTTTGAAAATTTTACTAGCCTATGTCACCCGGAATAAGCTAGGGATTCTAACGATACCTCATTTATCAAAATCGATTCAGGCGTATAGAAGTTATGGTGGAATGTACAAACTCACATACATACATACATGAACCCTGAAAACAATCTACTCCTTTTATCAGGCAGTCGTATAAAAACTCGGCGAGTCTCTTCGGTCAGGGCTGTTACCCCAAAGCGTTCAGTCTAGACACCTCCGTCGACTGGTAGGAAAGAACGTATTTCCTTATACTGTTGTTATGCCAAGTCCTTCAGATGTATTTTAGCGATCAATTACTTTAAATCAACAGGTAATATTGGTAACTACAACTTGGCAAGGTTAAACTGGATTCATAGTTCATACTCAAAGGTTCGTCAGGGGCTCAGTCACGTCATCGATGTATCTGTATTCTGTAGTCCTATCCTGAAAACATTGCATCAATCAGTGTTACAATATCGATCGTTGCTATTGGCTGAGATGTCCAGTAGCCTAATGGTTAGACTTCAGCCTCCTAGTTGGGATGCTTGGATTCGATCCCCGGGCGTGCACTTAGTAACTTTTGAGTTATGTGAGTTTTAAGAAAATAAGTTATTGTAAACCAGATTATGTCCGTTACTTCATCCGCGTGGAATTTAGTTGGTTATTCCTGCTGAAACTTTAGATTGTCCAATCAATTTTTTTACGAAATACTTACTTTCGTGTCAGCAATAAGAATTGATCTACAATCTTCTTCTTCCTGCGGAAACTAACTTTGGATGGGTCAATCTATTTTTTATCTATTTTCGTGTCAGAAGTAAGAATGTCACCGATATATGGATGTTAAATGAACTAATATTTTCTAGCCTTCGGAAGTCTTCTCTGAGTGAATACTTCATAATGAAGTGATATCAACAACAATAGTGTCCATTCTTGAAGGATATTTACAGTGAATATTAACACAGTCATGTTTTATTTACCTGTCCGTTTGTGTTAGCCGGGAGGAAACGCATTATCGTCCATCTGTAGAGTCTGTTGTGAGCTATGCACGCCGCTTGCCTGTAAAACAGCGTGTATCGCCCATTGATTGATAGCGACGCCGACGGACCATAATCAGCTGACCATCTCGAGTACGCCATGTATCTGTTGCCTCTTTTTTTTTTTTTTTTTTAATTTTTGAAATATCTTCTACAAGTTCGCCCTTGACTGAAATCTCACCTGATGGTAAGTGATGATGCAGTCTACCATGGTAGCGGGCTAACCTGCTTAATCAGCTGACAATCTTGAGTACGCCATGTATCTGTTGCTTGTTTTTTTTTTTTTAATTTTTGAAATATCTTCTACAAATTCGCCCTTGACTGCAATCTCACCTGATGGTAAGTGATGATGCAGTCTAGCATGGTAGCGGGCTAACCTGCTTAATCAGCTGACAATCTTGAGTACGCCATGTATCTGTTGCTTGTTTTTTTTTTTTAATTTTTGAAATATCTTCTACAAATTCGCCCTTGACTGCAATCTCACCTGATGGTAAGTGATGATGCAGTCTAGCATGGTAGCGGGCTAACCTGCTTAATCAGCTGACAATCTTGAGTACGCCATGTATCTGTTGCTTGTTTTTTTTTTTTAATTTTTGAAATATCTTCTACAAATTCGCCCTTGACTGCAATCTCACCTGATGGTAAGTGATGATGCAGTCTAGCATGGTAGCGGGCTAACCTGCTTAATCAGCTGACAATCTTGAGTACGCCATGTATCTGTTGCTTGTTTTTTTTTTTAATTTTTGAAATATCTTCTACAAATTCGCCCTTGACTGCAATCTCACCTGATGGTAAGTGATGATGCAGTCTAGCATGGTAGCGGGCTAACCTGCTTAATCAGCTGACAATCTTGAGTACGCCATGTATCTGTTGCTTGTTTTTTTTTTTTTAATTTTTGAAATATCTTCTACATGTTCGCCCTTCACTGAAATCTCACCTGATGGTAAGTGATGATGCAGTCTGACATGGTAGCGGGCTAACCTGTTAGGGGCATGGCAGTTATATTAAACCCATACCCCTATTTGGTTTCTACACGGCATCGTACCGGAACGCGTCGGTGTATTTGCCGGTAGGGTGGTGACTAGCCACGGCCGAAGCCTCCCACCAGGCAAAATCTTTAATTATATCTACCAGTTTGGTTGAACAATCCCACAGGAAGTGCCATCAATTCTGAATTCATACGATATGAGAGAGAATTGCCGAAAGACACGCCAAATGGTGGTTTTGTCGCTAGGATGCAATATTAATTATCATTAAGTAGTATATTAGTTTAGTGCTGTACTGTAGTAATTGTCATCATTACCACCCAAAATCGTATGATTTTATAAACCGTTAGATTATAATCTAACTAGCGAATTCGTAAACAGTCGACAGATTGTGAACCGTTCAATGTTCTGAGTGTCAATTTTTGAAATATTAACATTGTATTTACGTTTTCTTGTAGGTTAGGTTAGGGTTCGACGTAAATAATCAGGTAGTGCCTGTAGTGCGGGTTAATATACCCAACAGATTACAATCTACCGAAAAATAATGCGTTAAATTCTAATTTTTCGACAGTTTGCAATTTCGTGAGATTATAATCTAACGGTTTTTACAATGTTACGATGACAGATACAACTGATTTCGTGTTTGCAACTATAACTCAACAGACAGTGTCATTGTGTCTATGGAAGTATGGATACAACTGATTTAGTGTTTGCAACTATAACACAACAGACAGTGTCATTGTGTCTATGGAAGTATGGATACAACTGATTTAGTGTTTGCAACTATAACACAACAGACAGTGTCATTGTGTCTATGGAAGTATGGATACAACTGATTTCGTGTTTGCAACTATAACACAACAGACAGTGTCATTGTGTCTATGGAAGTATGGATACAACTGATTTAGTGTTTGCAACTATAACACAACAGACAGTGTCATTGTGTCTATGGAAGTATGGATACAACTGATTTAGTGTTTGCAACTATAACACAACAGACAGTGTCATTGTGTCTATGGAAGTATGGATACAACTGATTTAGTGTTTGCAACTATAACACAACAGACAGTGTCATTGTTTCTATGGAAGTATGGATACAACTGATTTCGTGTTTGCAACTATAACACAACAGACAGTGTCATTGTGTCTATGGAAGTATGGATACAAGTGATGTCGTGTTTGCAACTATAACACAACAGACAGTGTCATTGTGTCTATGGAAGTATGGATACAACTGATTTCGTGTTTGCAACTATAACACAACAGACAGTGTCATTGTGTCTATGGAAGTATGGATATAACTGATTTCGTGTTTGCAACTATAACACAACAGACAGTGTCATTGTGTCTATGGAAGTATGGATACAACTGATTTCGTGTTTGCAACTATAACTCAACAGACAGTGTCATTGTGCCTATGGAAGTATGGATACAACTGATTTAGTGTTTGCAACTATAACACAACAGACAGTGTCATTGTGTCTATGGAAGTATGGATACAAGTGATGTCGTGTTTGCAACTATAACACAACAGACAGTGTCATTGTGTCTATGGAAGTATGGATACAAGTGATGTCGTGTTTGCAACTATAACACAACAGACAGTGTCATTGTGTCTATGGAAGTATGGATACAACTGATTTCGTGTTTGCAACTATAACACAACAGACAGTGTCATTGTGTCTATGGAAGTATGGATACAACTGATTTAGTGTTTGCAACTATAACACAACAGACAGTGTCATTGTGTCTATGGAAGTATGGATACAACTGATTTCGTGTTTGCAACTATAACTCAACAGACAGTGTCATTGTGCCTATGGAAGTATGGATACAACTGATTTCGTGTTTGCAACTATAACACAACAGACAGTGTCATTGTGTCTATGGAAGTATGGATACAACTGATTTAGTGTTTGCAACTATAACACAACAGACAGTGTCATTGTGTCTATGGAAGTATGGATACAACTGATTTAGTGTTTGCAACTATAACACAACAGACAGTGTCATTGTGTCTATGGAAGTATGGATACAACTGATTTAGTGTTTGCAACTATAACACAACAGACAGTGTCATTGTTTCTATGGAAGTATGGATACAACTGATTTCGTGTTTGCAACTATAACACAACAGACAGTGTCATTGTGTCTATGGAAGTATGGATACAAGTGATGTCGTGTTTGCAACTATAACACAACAGACAGTGTCATTGTGTCTATGGAAGTATGGATACAACTGATTTCGTGTTTGCAACTATAACTCAACAGACAGTGTCATTGTGCCTATGGAAGTATGGATACAACTGATTTAGTGTTTGCAACTATAACACAACAGACAGTGTCATTGTGTCTATGGAAGTATGGATACAAGTGATGTCGTGTTTGCAACTATAACAAAACAGACAGTGTCATTGTGTCTATGGAAGTATGGATATAACTGATTTCGTGTTTGCAACTATAACACAACAGACAGTGTCATTGTGTCTATGGAAGTATGGATACAACTGATTTCGTGTTTGCAACTATAACTCAACAGACAGTGTCATTGTGCCTATGGAAGTATGGATACAACTGATTTAGTGTTTGCAACTATAACACAACAGACAGTGTCATTGTGTCTATGGAAGTATGGATACAAGTGATGTCGTGTTTGCAACTATAACACAACAGACAGTGTCATTGTGTCTATGGAAGTATGGATACAACTGATTTCGTGTTTGCAACTATAACACAACAGACAGTGTCATTGTGTCTATGGAAGTATGGATACAACTGATTTAGTGTTTGCAACTATAACACAACAGACAGTGTCATTGTGTCTATGGAAGTATGGATACAACTGATTTCGTGTTTGCAACTATAACTCAACAGACAGTGTCATTGTGCCTATGGAAGTATGGATACAACTGATTTCGTGTTTGCAACTATAACACAACAGACAGTGTCATTGTGTCTATGGAAGTATGGATACAACTGATTTAGTGTTTGCAACTATAACACAACAGACAGTGTCATTGTGTCTATGGAAGTATGGATACAACTGATTTAGTGTTTGCAACTATAACACAACAGACAGTGTCATTGTGTCTATGGAAGTATGGATACAACTGATTTAGTGTTTGCAACTATAACACAACAGACAGTGTCATTGTTTCTATGGAAGTATGGATACAACTGATTTCGTGTTTGCAACTATAACACAACAGACAGTGTCATTGTGTCTATGGAAGTATGGATACAACTGATTTAGTGTTTGCAACTATAACACAACAGACAGTGTCATTGTGTCTATGGAAGTATGGATACAACTGATTTCGTGTTTGCAACTATAACTCAACAGACAGTGTCATTGTGCCTATGGAAGTATGGATACAACTGATTTCGTGTTTGCAACTATAACACAACAGACAGTGTCATTGTGTCTATGGAAGTATGGATACAACTGATTTAGTGTTTGCAACTATAACACAACAGACAGTGTCATTGTGTCTATGGAAGTATGGATACAACTGATTTCGTGTTTGCAACTATAACACAACAGACAGTGTCATTGTGTCTATGGAAGTATGGATACAACTGATTTAGTGTTTGCAACTATAACACAACAGACAGTGTCATTGTGTCTATGGAAGTATGGATACAACTGATTTCGTGTTTGCAACTATAACTCAACAGACAGTGTCATTGTGCCTATGGAAGTATGGATACAACTGATTTCGTGTTTGCAACTATAACACAACAGACAGTGTCATTGTGTCTATGGAAGTATGGATACAACTGATTTAGTGTTTGCAACTATAACACAACAGACAGCGTCATTGTGTCTATGGAAGTATGGATACAACTGATTTAGTGTTTGCAACTATAACACAACAGACAGTGTCATTGTGTCTATGGAAGTATGGATACAACTGATTTCGTGTTTGCAACTATAACACAACAGACAGTGTCATTGTGTCTATGGAAGTATGGATACAACTGATTTCGTGTTTGCAACTATAACACAACAGACAGTGTCATTGTGTCTATGGAAGTATGGATACAACTGATTTAGTGTTTGCAACTATAACACAACAGACAGTGTCATTGTGTCTATGGAAGTATGGATACAACTGATTTAGTGTTTGCAACTATAACACAACAGACAGTGTCATTGTGTCTATGGAAGTATGGATACAACTGATTTCGTGTTTGCAACTATAACACAACAGACAGTGTCATTGTGTCTATGGAAGTATGGATACAAGTGATGTCGTGTTTGCAACTATAACACAACAGACAGTGTCATTGTGCCTATGGAAGTATGGATACAACTGATTTCGTGTTTGCAACTATAACACAACAGACATTGTCATTGTGTCTATGGAAGTATGGATACAAGTGATGTCGTGTTTGCAACTATAACACAACAGACAGTGTCATTGTGTCTATGGAAGTATGGATACAACTGATTTCGTGTTTGCAACTATAACACAACAGACAGTGTCATTGTGTCTATGGAAGTATGGATACAAGTGATGTCGTGTTTGCAACTATAACACAACAGACAGTGTCATTGTGTCTATGGAAGTATGAATACAAGTGATTTCGTGTTTGCAACTATAACACGACAGACAGTGTCATTGTGTCTATGGAAGTATGGATACAACTGATTTCGTGTTTGCAACTATAACACAACAGACAGTGTCATTGTGTCTATGGAAGTATGGATACAAGTGATGTCGTGTTTGCAACTATAACACAACAGACAGTGTCATTGTGTCTATGGAAGTATGGATACAAGTGATTTCGTGTTTGCAACTATAACACAACAGACAGTGTCATTGTGTCTATGGAAGTATGGATACAAGTGATGTCGTGTTTGCAACTATAACACAACAGACAGTGTCATTGTGTCTATGGAAGTATGGATACAAGTGATTTCGTGTTTGCAACTATAACACAACAGACAGTGTCATTGTGTCTATGGAAGTATGGATACAAGTGATTTCGTGTTTGCAACTATAACACAACAGACAGTGTCATTGTGTCTATGGAAGTATGGATACAAGTGATGTCGTGTTTGCAACTATAACACAGTAGCTACTAGTTGTAGACGCCTCGTTGTATCGTATCAGTTATCAGTGATGGCGGCCACAAAGCGGCATCCGCCCTCCTTTGGTGATAACAATAGCTCTCAGCGCGCTCTTCCGGTATCGCTGCTTTTTGTCACGTACAGACGTGTATGTACTATACTGTGTCTATGACAATGTGGGCGGATTGTCTATGAATAGATGCCCGCATTTTTTTTCATCCACTACAAGTTAGCCCTTGACTGCGATCTCAATGGTAAGTGATGATACTGTCTATGATGGTAGCGGGCTAACCTGATGTTAGAGTCATGGCAGATAAGTAATATATGGTTTCAATTCTTAAAAAGGCAAACTTGAATAGGTACATACTGATGAGACACCTATGCCAAAAACCACGTCGATATGTTACTCCGATGTGGCGTGATTGAAGGACAAACAAACTCACTTTCGCATTTATAATATTAGGATGAAGTATGATTAAAATCTTTTAGCAGCAAGGAGTTTCCAATAGATACTGGTTGGATTCACACCCGCGTTCCTCGGACCACGTCTTAGTGAGAGGAAGTTAGTGGTTTCAATTCTTAAAAAGGCAAACTTGATTAGGTACATATTGATGAGACACCTAAAATTATATTCTTCCTGCGATAGACTGCTAATTAGAAAAACCTACATTTACCCAAAAAGCGAAGATGACGAAAGATCATAAGAGTTCTTTAAATGTCGCGTGCCCCGGAGAGCACGTCATAGTGAGACGAAGTTAGTGGTTTCAATTCTTAAAAGGCAAACTTAAATAGGTACATACTGGACTTAAAAGGTACTTATAATAACCGATGAGACACCTAAAATTATATTCTTTATAGACTGCTAATTAGAAAAACCTACATTTACCCAAAAAGCGAAGATGACGAAAGATCATAAGAGTTCTTTAAATGTCAAATGCCACTTTAAAATGACGATACAAATGATGATATGCATAAAAAGAATACAACTCACTGAATGATCACGTAATTTCTAAATGAAAAGGTTAGCAAGTTTAATACGAAAAGCAGTTATTGGACACTAGAGATTTGTGGTAGAGAGCATTACCTAGGCTACAACTAATTATGTATCTGATAATGATAAGTTGTCGTAATGATTATGATTTAGCCATTTAAAAATACAAATATGGGCAATATTTATAAAACTTTTACAAAGATCAAGCTTCAACATAGTGTAAAGAAACCAATTTTTTTTATTTATTTATATAGATTTTTTTTTAAAAGCTATACTAATATTATAAATGACAAAATTTGGATGGATGTATGGATGTGTGGATATTTGTTACTCAATCACGTCCCTACGGCTGAACGGATCTGGCTGAAATTTGGCACAGAGATAGTCTGGAATAGCACATAGGTAGGCTAATTTTTATCCCGGAAAATTAAAGAGGGGAAACGAGGGGAGTCACCTGATGTTAAGTGATTGCCGCTATTTGCAGCACCAGAGGAACCGCCAATGCGTTGCCGGCTTTTGAGTTAAATATCGACTTCCAAAGCCACTACAAACAGCAGTGGCTTTGGAAGTCGGTATTTAAATGGTTTTTTTTAAACCTGTAGAGTTAAGTGGCATAGGTCTACATGAAATTTCGGTGTAGTTATATTTCAAAAATCTTGTTGAAGTGAAACTTCTTTAGATTTGGAAATTCGATGAAACGAAAACGCGATACTAAAGAAAGACAAACATATTCATACAGGAGAATGAGACACAATACAAGTTATATTTGTCTCATTATCTCGTAAGCTACTTTTTTGAAGTTTTACTTCGGCCGTGTGTGAATTGCACACACACACATTTTTCTGATCATGTTTCACAGTTGGTAAACATTTGAATGCTGTCCACTGCAGCAATATTCGCTGACGAACAAATCAAACATGAGGAAGTTTTGCTATCGAATACTTGGCTAATTACTCATTCACTCCGCCATGATTGCCAATTTCCGTGTCATTATTTATTTTGCTTATTATAATAAACGTAGTGTGCTTGAATTTATGTCTGCGAAATCGTCCTCGTGGATTGAGGTTTTTGGTTCCTCACAACTCTTTATGCTAAACTGAAACTCAAATAATGTTTATTCAATTAAGGTAGGTATACTATACTTATTGACGTCCAGTTATTTATAAAATATAATGGTGATTATCAGTAACGGTATCTTCAAACTAAAGCTACGAGGGTTTCAAACGTGCCCTTGTCTGAGAAGAGCCCACAACAAACTAAGCTGGGTGTTTTTTTTCATTATCACCATTTGACAAATCATCTTAACTAAGGAACTATCATTGCCAAGCTTCCTTGTCCTTTAAGTATTCCTTTACATGGTAATAGCAATGATTTTTAATGAGTTTACGTTTTACATTAACTTTGAACTTATTCAGAGACATATTCAACATGTCTTCTGGGAGCTCATTGTAGAAGCGGACACTGTTTCCAACAAATGAATTGCTAGTTTTACTAAGCTTAGAAGCAGGCATTACATATTTTTATTTCTAGTATTGACATTATGTAGCTAATCATGTGCTATTTCAGACTATAATTTATCTCTGTGCAAAATTTCATCCAAATCCGTTCAGTCCTTTTGGCGTGATCACTTTATTCTATTCGACTACAAGTTAGCCCTTGACTGCGAGCTCACCTGATGGTAAGTCATGATGCATTCTAAGATTGTAGCGGGCTAACTTGTAGTGCTGATTATAGTGAATCAAGCTCCTTGCTTCCTGGTAACCTACCATATACTCTGTACTTCCTTATTTTTGAAAATTTCAACACGATAATACCCGCGACTTCACCCACGTAGACAAAGTTTTTTCGATTCCAACGGGAACTCCTTAATTTTCCGGGATAAAAAGTAGCCTATGTCCTTAGCCCCAGGATTTAATCATAATCATTTTTATTTTGCAAGAATATGGTACATGCAACACATAATTACATAGTAAACCATCTCTGTACTAAATTTCATCAAAATCGATTGAGTAATTGGGCCGTGAAAGCAGAGCAGACAGACTGGCGGACAGGCAGACAGACACACTTTCGCATTTATAATATTAAAGTATGGAGGATATGGATTTAGTTCTAACAGATAAGCCGTAAAAGCGCAGCAAGCAGACAGACATACACTTTATAATATTAGTATGTAACATGTATGTCATGGTTGCTCGCTGAATCTGCAATCATCGACGAGCGAATGTTTACATTGGTTTTGTGTCGGTGTTGTTGTGAACAGAACTCACTGGCTCAGTTAACTGATGGTTTATTTCTCTGTTTTTTATTATTTTACTGGCAGACAAATATTTTTGGTGCAGTGTATATTTACTTATTAGCTTTGTTTTATTTTAATTCGACTTCATTCAGCCTATGACAGAGTATACTAACAGCTCCCCGCGACTCCCTTGTCGTCTAACCACCGTATACTTAAATACTCAATACTCAATATCATTTATTCAATATAGGTACACTGTAGGTACACTTATTGACGTTAAAAATTACTTATAAAACATGATGGTGATAATCGGTTACGGTATCTTAAAATGATACATGATTTGTTTATTTCATGTAGGACAACTTGTGTCACTTATGATTAGTTAAGACTCTACCACAGTTTCGGAAAGTTGATTCTACTGAAAAGAGCCGGCGAGAAACTCAGCAGTTGCTCTTTTCATAGAAAAGAAAAGTTTACAATATGTAGACAACACAACACATACGTGTACATTCTTCTTCTAAGTGTCCTGTCTCCTTGCGAAGGTTGGCAATCATTAGGGCGATTTTAACTTTCGATACCGCTGCTCTAAATAGGGATCTTGTGCTCTTTCCGAACCACTGGCGTAAGTTTTTAAGCCACGATATCCTTCTGCGGCCAGGCCTCCTCCTGCCTTCCACTGTTCCCTGCATGATAAGTTGAAGGAGCTCATATTTGCTGGTGTTACGCATTACGTGTCCATAATACTCTAACTTTCGTTTCTTAATTGTAGTGAGTATCTCTGTAACCTTCCCCATTCTTTGCAACACGGTATTCCGTACGCGATCTGTCCAAGAAATTCTTAGCATACGTCTGTACACCCACATCTCGAACGTTTCTAATTTCTTGGACATGGTTTCTGTCAGCGTCCAAGCTTCTACTCCATACAGAAGTACAGAGAAGATATAGCACCGAGTTATGCGTGTTCGAAGAGCAATGCTTAGGTTCCGGCTACAAAGTACTTTTTTCATTCTATTCTGCATCGTATTTCAAGGCTGTAATCTCGCGTGTTATCAACCATTGTGCCTAGATACTTGAATTAGGCAACCCGTTCCAGACTCTGACCATTAAGGGATAAAGACGTGATAAGCTCAGGTGTTCGGCTTATTACCATGTACCTCGTCTTTTTATTAGTATTTATGCTAATACCGTACTCAGCACTAACGGAAGCTACTGAATTGACTAGCCTTTGGAGGCCCTCAAGACTATCCGCGATTACTATCGTATCGTCCGCGTACCTTATATTGTTCAGTAACTTTCCATTGACTGGGCTATCATGTAGCGCTTTCGAAAATATGGTCTCAACATACAAATTAAACAATAAGGGTGACAAAATACAGCCTTGTCGAACGCCCCGTGTACATTACGTTACAAGTATTACACTGACTTGTGGGTCACTGGATCCGAGGCCGGTTGCTGATTTATATATTACTAGCTGATGCCCGCAACTTTGTCCGTATGGATTGAGGTATTCTGGTTCCTCATAGTAAAAAGAAAAGTAGCCTATATGTGTTATTCCAGACTCTATCTCTCTCAAAATCTTCGCCAAATTTCATCCAGATCCGTTCAGCCGTTCCGGCGTGTTTGAGGAACAAACATCCAACCATCCAAAATTTCGCATTTATAATATTAGTATAGATTATGTTCGACAAGTGAAAAGCACTTGTAAAAGTTTATTTGAATAAAAGACATTGAATTTGATTTTTGAATTCCAGACAAAAGTTGTTTGAAAACTTAAACAAAATATTTTCGTAACAATTACGTTATATCTCTAAATATTTAGGCACAAAATACTAACTATTAAGACCTAGGTAGGACCTAATCAGATTAATATAACCTTTGTACTTCTAGGTATAGGTATACGTGTTTAACGTAAGTAATATCACGGATAAGTAATCGTAAGAAACTGTATAATTTCTCATTTTAATTCCAAGTAATAGCTTAGTTAATGGAAGCGAAATTAAATGAGAAATAGGGGGAGAGGTGGAACGAGGGGGGGGAGGTGTTCGAAGATAATAATTAATTAGGCTAACTAATGAACCCGCGACCCGCAGCACTGACGGATAACATCCAACTTTCATTATCATCGACTAGTAGACCCGCCCCGGTTCACTTGGGCTGTTATATATTTTGCGAAAATGAATTTAATTAGTGCAAAAACCCCGGTTAATTGCCTCACCTGGTGACAGAAGGGCTGGCTCATTTTTTGCGCAAAGGATCAGCCTGGCTGTCCAGCGTGGAAATGCAGCCAGCATTCTCGCCACCATTCCACGCGGGCATGATTTATATAGTAATTAGGTTAGGCTAGCTAGCGATAAGTTCTATTGCATAATTTTCAAAAAAAAAAATAATTGTGAATCTAACTGACTTTTTCACTTTCTTTTTCGTTTCTCTTGTTTATATATGTACCCTCTCAGTTATATATGTGTTCTCACAGTCTCGAGCATATAGAAGAGATCTCTTCAAGAGATAAGTCCTTGTGTATGTCCTATCAATGTTTCTAGTACTAAATAAATAACTGAGGTCACAATCACAATAGACTATGAAGCGGTGGTGGCACAGTTGTTAAGACTTCATCCTGCTGTTGGGGTGGTCCTGAGTTCGAATCCTGGGAAAACATATCGAGCTGGTCCAAGTGATGTTCGTTTATTATCATTTGCTTTTACGGTGGGTGAAGGAAACCATCGTAACGATGTTACACGAGCGACTGTCATCAGTACTATAATATAATATAAATGCGAAAGTGTGTGTTTCTCCATTGGTATTGTTATATTTTCACCAGGATAACCTGCATTCTGATTCCAGGACAATTTATGCTACTTTCTACCAATTTTTTACACGTATTTATTTCACGCTTTATATATGTCATCGTAAGATTGTAAAAACCGTTAGATTATAATCTAACTCGCGAAATTGAAAACTGTCGACAGATTGTGAACCGTTCAATGTTCTGAGTGACATTTTTGAAATATTCATTTTATTTACGTTTCCTTGTCTCTTTCTTGTAGGTTAGGTTAGGGTTCGACATAAATAATCAAGTAGTGTTTTGTCGGGTTTAAATACCTATCAAATTACAATCTACCGGAAAATAATGCGTTAAATTGTAATCTTTCGACAGTTTAGAATTTCGCGAGTTAGATTATAATCTAACGGTTTTTACAATCTTACGGTGGCATATACAATACATGTGGATGGATATCATTTTAGAATGCCTGTAGTATTATCTAGTGTAGATTGTTTAGTAGGATTGTGACTTGAAGCAGTATTATTTTAATATTGTTGATGCTCTTGTTTCAGAATTATAATACTTATTTTAGATAAGTTACATAAATCTATTAATCTGCAGTTTTAAAATAATACTGCTCTAACTCCTCAGCTGCATTATCTAACATCACACGCGCAGTGTAATGAAAGCAGCCCAACTTATCGCAGTGTGATCACTAACCGGCGAGTGTGAGGCCGGTCCACGCGGGCTCACGTGACCCCGCGCTAACGAGCCGGGCATGGGGTTCATAATGAGTGCATTAGCGCACTAGGGGGACTTATAATTGTCCGGCTACAAAGCTCCAAAAGTCCGCGTAGTCAACTTTACATGGAGCCACACACACTAGCCCGACAAGACAAGGCCTCCTGACGTCTGGAAAAATTTAAGGCAAAAACGTACTACGGACAAAAATTCCACATACTCCTTGAAAGTGGTCTCATCTGATGGTAAGTGATAATACAGTCTTAGATGGTACTGGCTAACCTGTTGGGGGTATGGCAGCTATATTAAACCCATAACCCTAAACGGTTTTTTCACCCCACCGTAACGGAATCCTAAATTGCTTGGCTACGCGTATTTGCCGGTAACTATAGCCACGGCCGAAGCCTTCCAGAGAAAAATCAGAAATAACAAATTCCTAAATTGACCCTGACGGGGATCGAACCCGGGTTTATCACTGCGTCGTCAATAAATCGTGGAAACATAAGTAGATATCTGCATCTGTCTCTGCGTCGTATTCGTCATTACTGAGGGTCGTGACCCCTTCCATTAACCAAATAATGATAGATATCCGCATATATACTTACAAATTCTCCTGAAAAAAAGGTAGACTAGACTGGTCGTGAAAATGTTACAATAACAAAGAGGAGGACATAATTTCGCATTTTATAATATTATGTATGAATTTTAATTTTAAATTAATTAAGTTAATCACCTTTTTCGTAACAATTAAAGAGATTATTCGTGCCAACCGTACAGATAAAGCTTAGGAATGCACTAAATATTCAAAGTTATGTAAATGTGCGGCAGGTGACCAGAGGGGCGTAAAGTTACCCCTTTCGCTCCATAGTTATCGTTGTCAGAGTTTTTATTCTGTGAATAAATTTTACACAATAAAATAAAATGTAACGATATAATTTTAACGTGTCTGAATAATAGCGTAGTATTCTCTTACTTAAAATTAAGCACCCCTAAAATCCTGCTAACTTTCTTTCTTTGAATAATATATAGGTATATAAATACCTACTACCCATTATTCAATGTGTAAATAATTACATGTGTATCTCTGAAATCTTATATTTATCCCTCCTTATCGTCATCATTATACAATACTAACTTAGGAAATAAATGTCAGTACTAATACCACATATTCTAATAACAAGATACAAGACTAAAAAGGCTTTTAATTTTATTATTTATACATTATTTTTTATCATTATTATTTATTCATTATCGGGACACAACCTACTTCCCTACCTAAATTCGGTTACAAAATTCGGTTAAAAATCGGGTGAAAAGAGAGGCCGTTAAAGCGCAGCAGACAGACAGACAGACACACTTTCGCATTAAATATTGGTATGGATTTTCTTCTTAGTGAATAAAATTAAGTCGTATACAGATGTCTTTAGTGGATATAAAGTAGGAGATAACATGCAGATAAGTGAATTCTGCGCATTCGTACGGTTCACTGAAATCGAGTGTATCAGACCGGTTGGAGCAATTCAAAGTATACAATCTTTACTACTGGCTGCCAAAGGGTGGCCCCATTTAGGGTATTGTGTCAATATTCAACAACGAGTACTGTGAAATAAAATTCATGTGGACGCTAATCATAGTGAAAATCGATCAAAAATGGCTGTTATAGTCCATCAAAATGTTGCATGAAAGCAAGCCTCGCAGCCAGTGACCCACAAGTCAGTGTAATACTTGTAACGTGTGTGTTGTGTTGTCTACATATTGTAACCTTTTCTTTTCTATGCAAAGAGCAACTGCTAAGTTTCTTGCCGGCTCTTTTCAGTAGAATCAGTTTTCCGAACCGGTGGTAGAGTCTTAACGTTTCATAAGTGCCACAAGTTGTCCTACATGAAATAAATAAATCATTTATCAAACTGATCTGACCCGTTGTCTGCGGCGCTAGTATCTATCGAAAATAAAATAAAAACAAAAACTTAACAGGCATAAAAATTTGCTCCAATTTTGGCCACCGGGTCAGATATTTTGACGGGCTAAGTATAATGTATGTCAAAACTTTTCCCTTGGTCATTCAACTATTAAACTGGTGAAACTATGGTGGTAACTCTAAAGGCCTATGAGATTAGTACAATAATTATTGAAATCTGTTCAGGCTTCCAAATTTTGTTTGTCATTAAAATATAACAAAATGTTGTAGAAAATAATAGTTTACTAGCAAGAATGAAACAAAAAGACAATGGTTATTGCCTTTACAGTATAACTTTTAATAACCACAAGAAAATTAAAGAAATAACAAGGTTAGAAGTGAAGGATGCAAAGAACCCATGAATCAATTTATTTGAATAAATATTCAAACATTCTTTGTTGTGAAGTCTATTGTGGAACGTCTATCTGTAAGTTTTAATGGCCATTTTTCTTTTGTATTTTTTGTAACAAAGAAACAATAACAGCAATTGTTATCAAAAGTACAGAAATTCCTTTTTTTTTAAGCCTCTTATATTTGCGGGCACTGCCGGTAACCGACACTTAAGTTCACGTTTTATTATAAAAGGGGTAAAGAGTCTTTTGTTGTCTTTGTGTAAAATTATCACAAAATTTCTAGGGAATTTGCTAATTATTTATTAATCTAGCACATTTTCAGTCGTCCCATGAACCCAGGTTTACAAAACCAACACAAAACGTATCCACAAAACATTCATTTGTTTTCTCTTCATTTCCTTTATTTCTATACTAGGTCTATACCGAGCTAGTTATTTATTTCAATAGAATATTTAAGTAAAATATATTATATTCTTTAAGTTTTTTCTTGTTTTTACTTATTTGCTGAAAATATTTAACGGTCTGCTTTATTTAGTTTGATTCAAATGATCGTTATTGTAATGTGTGTTGTGTGTTATGTGTGAGTATGGATATTCATGTGATGCAGATTATGCAGCTCAGTTCGTCCGCATCCGCCGCGCTGTAATGTCGACACGAGAGTGAGGACCCTGCTCTACAAACACTGTTTTTTTTTAAAACAGACTGTTTTTTTTACAGTGTTAGTTTAAAAAAAAACTAACACTGTAGAGCTGATGCTTTCTTACTAGACGATGCCCGCGGTTTTGTCTCACTCCCAAAAATCTCTATCAAGTCTTTTTTTTTACACTACAAGTAAGCCCTGGACTGCAATCTCACCCGATGGTAAGTCAACCCATTTCTCCGTTACGGCTCGATTGAAAGGCAAACCAACATAGCGCATTCCCATTTTATTGATGGCAAGACCTTGGTGGTAAGTGATGATGCAGTCTAATATGGAAGTGGGCTAACCTATTAGAAATAATAATTGTTATTTCTATCTACTTATTATAAGACAGGTGTACTCTCTGTTTCTTTGATGATCAATCTAATAGCCCGATGGGTCGTAAAATCCGACACGACCAACTTCCTATCTCCGCGGTAGTACTAAGAATTTCTTCCGCCCATCCCGGGGCTCGAACCTGAGACCTCGCCGGCCACAGTCGAACTCTACAAATTTTCATTAAAGTCGGTTCGTGAAATACATAGTAAGATAATTAATTTGTACCTGTTTCCGCATGTTTAATATTGTATGGAAATGGATTTGTATTAATGTATTATCGGTCTACATTATGTATTTAGTACGTGCAATAAATCACGCTCCTCTCACACTCAATACATGTTTAAATGAACAACTGTGTCGAATAGGCATGATGACAGTAACCAAGAATCAATGAAATTATGAATTTATCTAATGAAATACGATTCATGGATTATAAAAAAACGTATTTATTTTTCTATTTCGAATGGGATTGCTATTTATTTTGATAAAATAAAACTATTATATAGAGCAATCCGCCATATTGGATTAAACACCAAGAAGCGAATGACGTCACAATTGTTTGTTTTCGAGCTTTGACAATCGTACTAATGTTTACTGCACACTGCACAGAGTACATCGGTAAAAGCAATAGTGACGTCACAAACGACGCCATGACACCGGCGGGTGTTTTGGCGCGAATTTTAAAATTTAAATTTCAAATGCCAATTTTATCTACCAAACCTTATTTTTCTGCAGAAATAATATATTTTTTCGAAATAGTAGATACTTCCGAACATAATCTGACCATTTCTCAAAACCAGTCATCATGCCTATTATAAAAGCGGAATCATTGTGTGTTCATTAAATTAAAATAAAGCCCGTTACAGCCGTTTCGTTTGCGGTTTCCACAAAATAATAAATTTTGGAATAATTGTAAAACCGAATTGTTCACAGAGCGGCAGCGATGGTCGACAGCGGAGGGCTGAAACAAACACAACGCGAGGCGAAACCACGGCATCCACGTAACAGCGTATCCGATATGTACTGTATAGTTGTAGTTAATTAAAAAAAAATTAAAAAGCCCTGCCAAAAACGAACTAAAAAGTTAAAAATCTAAATTAATCTGTTAAATTAGAATCTTATTCACATTTTTATTAAATTATATTTTTTTGTGAATCACTGGATATTGAACTATAGTGTTATATATTTTGGAATCTACTCATCGTCTTCTAGATGATGATTTAATACTTAATGTTATTTTCGATTTTTTTTTTTCAACTTTTAGTCTTTAATGCGGAACCATGGCCACTCCTTCAATTTTTTTTTAAATTTTACTAGCCTATGTTACCCAAAATAAGCTGGGGATTCTAACGATACGTCATTTATCAAAATCAGTTTAGGCGTATAGAAGTTATATTGGAATACACAAACTCACATACATACATACATACATGAACCCTGAAAACAATATACTCCTTTTTTCAGGCAGTCGTATAAAAAGGTTTGAACTGCTACACAAAAAGCGATCAAATTGTAAAAATAACTTTAATTTTTGAAGTGAAACTTCTTTAGAATAGTTGCGATTTGAAAATTCGATGAAACGAAAAAGCGACACTAAAAAGAGACATATTTATGATACGATTAAGCCTTCGAGGGAATGAATAAGAAATACAAGTTATATTTGTCTGATGCTCTAGTTGTCTACTTTTCTGAAGTTTCACTTCTGCCGTGTGTGAATTACACACACATAATAATTAAAGTGCGATTGAGTTTATTCCTCCACATAGTCGTAATGTAATGGCCATAAATTCTACAGCGGCGTTTGACGTTGCCGCCGCGCGTATGGTTTGTTTTCGAGCTTCACGGACACACGTTTAATTAACCTAAATCGTCACAAACAATGTAGTCCACCGCACATGTAATTACGTAGCTTTATTATTGTTGCAACTAGGCTTTGATTGCGGTTTTGTCTGCACCCAATTCAGATGTTACACATACGGCGCACCGTTAGCTGTAACTGACTGAAATTGTGACGAAGATAACGTTTTAAGCTTTCAAATGATCACGATTTTTTTAGACAATTGGGCATGATGACTGATTTTGAAAAATGGTCAGATTATGTTCGGAAGTATCTACTATTTCGATAAAATATCTTATTTCAGCAGAACAATAAGATATAGTAGATAAAATTGGCATTTGAAATTTAAATTTTAAAATTCACGCCGCTCGCCGGTGTCATGGCGTCGTTTGTGACGTCACTATTGTTATTACCAATGTACTCTGTGCAGTGTGCAGTAAACAATAGTGTGATTGTCAAAGCTCGAAAACAAACATTTGTGACGTCATTCGCTTTATTCCATTATGGCGGATTGCTTTATTTTATTATAGTTTTATTTTATCAAAACAACAAAAATAAATACGTTTTTTATAACCCATGAATTCTATTTCATTAGATAAATTCATAATTTCATTGATTCTTGGTTACTGTCATCATGCCTATTGGGCCTCTGGTTTAATATTATCCTCATAAACTAATTCTTATGATCCCAAGCGCTTAAAATTCACAACTTTGATTATTCAGAAGATGTCTTTAGACAGATTATAATGAATAGAATTATTGTATGTTTCATGGTACGATGCTACAAAATTATCAAGTTACAATCTAACGACGGGCTAGTGGAGTCTTAGTTAATATTATAAATGGGGATGCTTACATAATTAATTAATATTCTTTTAGCATTTACGGTTTTCCATGACAGAAGTTTTTTTAAACAATTTAGCTCCGTAACAAAAACGAATTTATCAATACGACTATCCTTCATATCTCATCCTTTATCCGGTGATGCTTAAAATCTCATAAAAAATTACGCACAACTACAAATGGCAATTTGTTTTCCTTTTACAACGGCATTAAACCGAAGCCCGACATTAGTGAAACTCTCACGTAGCTGTGCGCGTGCGCAGCGGGGAACATGCCGAGATTGAAGACTCTACTGACAGCGTACATGGGGGATGGACGGGAAATATAAAAACTTCAAATGATTGTAAACTTTATATGCATGACAATCAGATTCAAAATTAAATAACAAAAGTTGAGGGGAACATCAGAAGTGAGACAAACTGTAACGCATCGAAAAATAAACTTTACAATCATATAAATAGAGTTGTATGTAGAAGTTTCAAGGGTGGGTGAGGTGTCAGATAGGGCAGAAAAACAACAAACCACATAATTCATAGATGTTATCCGATGGTGCATAATTGCAGTGCCATTATGCACAAGTAGGTAGTTGTACCGACAGTTCGCATGGAAATCGATTTCGAAGTTAAACCGCAGCCAAATTATAATTGAGCACTTAAAATTGTTCGAAACTGCGATACCAGTTTGGATTTTAAACGAATGTTACAAAATGTGCTCCTTTACAGACAAAATAATCAGTGGAATTCGCAGTGAAATATAATAACCACAAAACACTATAATATTATGTAATTGTTGCTTTATTTTATACTATAATCTAACCTATTAGCATAACTCGAGCTTAAGCTTCTGCTTCTAATAAATTTCCATTAGTAATTATTAACAGTTCTTAATTTGTTTAAATAATATTTGTGTTACGCGTACCAAAACTCTGAACAGTTTCATTAAAAACAATAAAATGTGTTGTATTTTACTAACGAATGTTTGTCTCTTGTTTGTCAACCTCATGACTCATCCTAAACTGTGTATTTTTCTTTGTTTTTCAGAAATCTTCCGAAAGAATGAACAAAATGTAGTAGCGACGATAAAAATAGACAAACAAAGCTATTCAGCACACGAGTTGAGCGCGACAAAAACAGTTAATTGCATAGTAACCGCGATTGCTGAGACGACAGAGGCACGCCAGCCAAGAACAAAAACACGAGCAGGCGATACTATTAGCTTTTTAAATGTAAAATATCGAAATGTAAAACATGTAGAAGAATTGATAAGCGTTGGGGTCCCATAGCGCTTGAATGACACCCAAGTACTGGATAACAAAGTGCTTGAAACCCCCGGGTCTATATATAACAAAACTATAAGCGCTTGAATTACACCCAAGCACTGGATAACAAAGTGCTTGAAACCCCCGGGTCTATATATAACAAAACTGTATATCACTATATCTAAATCAAAACATAATCACAGAAGAATTCCAGTCAGTCATCTACATTCCCGATTCGGAGCAAGTTTAATCAAAGAGCCTTATTAAAGCTTTCTCATGCATTCCAAATGAAGGCATATACGAACTAATAAAGAATTTTAGAATACACACGGAAGAGGAAATAAAGAATGTAAAGTTAGACAAGCAACAGAAGAGGCACGATAAAATTCAGATGAACATTGCATGTTTGTAAAATGGAGGAATAAAAACAGTAAAACAGGATTACAAAAACTAGACTTTTTATCACTCGAATTTATTGAATACGAACGCCGAATATTTTGTGAATTGTACAATTTGAATACCGGAACTCGACGAGAGTAAATACACAGCAGCGACTCCAAATCCATGCATTTCACTGCAACGAATTGTATACTTTAATCAGCGTTGCGGACTGAGAGCTTTTGTTGTTTTTATGTCGTCGCGTCGATCGTTAAATGGAACGATAGATTTTTTTGGAAATATCAGATTAAATATCACAGAATAAAACATTTTACGGATCGAGTGAGATGGATCGAATTTCAGAAAATAATTAGTTAAGGTTGTTGAGAAGTTTTAGAGAAAGGGTCCCTTGGATACAATCGTGTTCAATTCCGTGAGCAATATGGGAATAGAAGCTTGTTTAACTGATGATAATGATGGTTAGCGTTGCCGATAGTTAATTTGTATTTTAATCTTATTAGATTCAATATTTAACTAATTGTATCGAAATAGCTTAATTTCCAAATAGCCTATTTATATGAATGAGTATTGTAAACAAATATTGGAAATAAGATAGATAGGGCAGACGCGGCATTCGAGTTTGATCGCTCAATGAGGTCGGAGGTCTTTAATTATTTAACTGTGATCCATTGTGGAATTACTGACTACAGTGAAAGTATAATATTATATTTTAATATACACCATAATCCAATGGAGTCATAAGATAAGTTTTTTTTTTTTTTATTATTATCAAAATAAAAATCGATACAATTTTGTTGGGTAGCACTGCGAAAAACCACGTAGGTTTAAATTGCGTGCTCTTCCGTCAACATATCAGCGTTTTAAACTACTTATAGCTAGCAAATTATTATAAATACATGACAAAAACTTAAAACAAAAGAAAACTACCTACAATTTGGTTAAGAAATACGATTTTAAGTTATGTTTTAAATTATTCTTCGTCAATTTGATTCTAAAACTACTATCAAGACTATTTATTAAGATAATTATATTAATAATTGTATTAATAATAATGGACTAAGTATTATATAGTGTTAATGCATATATTATAGTTATATATAATTACTGATGAGTCGATTAAATTGAAAATATAATGCCTGGTGTCTTAATCAATTATAACCACTTGTATTAAATTCATAAATGTATCATGTTAATATGATGTATATCTAATCTATAGTATATATAAAAATCAATTGCTGTTCGTTTGTCTCGCTAAAACTCGAAGACGGCTGGGCCGATTTAGCTGATTTTGGTTTTGAAATGTTTGTCGTAGACCAGGGAAGGTTTAAACGGAGAGAAAATATGGAAAAATTGCGAGGAAGATAGGGCAGGACAACGTCTTCCGGGCCCACTAGTAGAAAATAAACAATAGGATTTCATTAATAAGCAAAACATACAATAAATATCCAAGAACAGACATCAAAACGATGTGTTATGTTAGTTAAGTATGCGAGAAGTTTCAACTGTAGAATTGGCAGATGTGAGATGCGGATGGTTTCTGCCTCGGCGCGGCGGATCTCCAAAACTAAAAGTGTTCCGTTACGATCGATCAAGACTCATTAAGCGAGCGTCCTCAAAACCAATCTATCTTGAGCGTCGGCCGCCGCCACCTGACGCGCCACAAAAACTCCTCACCCCGGGTAATGGCCGACCAGTAATTGGGTCGGGGGACGCTCTCCGATAAAATCTGCCGGCTTCACGTCCTCCTGGGGGACACCGTTAATATTGATGGAGGTACCAACCACCAAATTAACAGCTGGTTTTGACGCACTGCCAAAAATAGCAGGATGCACTTATGTGTCAACCGCCCTAGCGCAATAATTATACCTACGGTCTTTATACGTGGGAGTTCGCAGGGTTGATTCTCAAGGAAGGTAATTTGGACTTTTGCAATTTCTTAATTGGCTCTAGTTTGGTTTGGAAGGAAGCTTTGGCCTTGTCTAATAACTAACCTTCAGGCAAAGCCGTGTCGCCAAGCGATTCAACGTTCTAGCACGTTCTAGTACGATTCCGCGTAGATACCAATGTATATGTATGGTATGCGTTTAATAGTCCATACTAATCTGTCTGTCTGTCTATCTGTCTACTACACTTTAACAGCCCATCTTTTTAACCCATTTAGATGGTATAGAAATAGGTTGCATTCCGAGGAAGGCATAGGCTAACATTTATCGCGGGCATCATATAGTAACTGATATATCTCTTCAAGGTTAGCTCGCTCCCATCTACTGCATTATCACTTATCTCCATCAGGTGAGATTGCAGTCAAGAGGTATCTTGTAGCAGTTAATCTACTGCATTATCACTTATCTCCATCAGGTGACATAGCAGTCAAGAGCTGTTAAGAAATTAAAAAAAAATTACACTAAAGAAATCGCATAATCATATCAGTATTAAAACCTGTTACTGATACAAAATCCGGTGCTGTTAATTTTTATGAAGCTGATTTGAGAGCCATTTTTTCATCATCAATTCAAAGATATTTAAAATATACACGTAACATGAACCTGCCAGTCAAACTGATTTCGTCCGAAAATAATAACATGGCTCTAACTGGGTCACATATAAGTTGAATGAATTATTATGCAAATCTACGTATAATCAATAAATTTGAATGTGAAACATGGAGCCTTTTTTTGTTTTTATCCACTACAAGTTAACCCTTATCTGCGATCTCACCTGATGGTAAGTGACGATGCACTATTGTCACTGTTAGCGGGCTAACTTGTTAGGGGCATGGCAGTTATAATTAACCCATACCCCAAATCGGTTTCTACCCGACATCGTACCGGAAATATATAAGTGTTTCCTTGCTAATGCTAATGGTCAAGACTCTACGTACCACCGATTCTGAGATCTAGTTCTACTGATAAGCTTCTTTGAGCCAATAATTCTCAGTAGATTCTGTCCTCTTAAAAGGTAAGCTGATGATGCGATTAAATTCTCTTAGAACACATAATACTTCATACCATTTATTTTTATTCACTACAAGTTAGCCCTTGACTGCGATCTCACCTGATGATAAGTGACGATGCACTCTAAGATGTTAGGTATTTGGCAGTTATAATTAACCCATACCCCAAATCAGTTTCTTTCCGACCGGAACGTTAAATCTTTTGGCGGCACGTCTTTGCCGGTAGGGGAGTAACTAGCCACGGCCGCAGCCTCCCACCAGGCCAGACCAGGAAAAAATCAGAAATAATAAATTTCCAAATTGACCTTGTCAAGGTTCGAATCCGGGACCTCCACACGTTAAAACAATTCCCCGCTCTCTGAGCATTATTTCATGAGGTGACACCAATGAATGCAGTGATATGATTCAACCTGCCATATGAATTCAGGTAATGCAGCAAACCCTATCATCACCAGATGCCTATCACTTTAATACCTACTCAAATTCAAAGTGCTTTTAAATTTGAATGGGTTTGATATTGAAAAGAATTTTCATTTCAATATTGTTTACGAGGTCTGTCAAACCTTGTCCGTTGCTAATTAATTTATCACTCCGTAATGTAATGACAAGGCGATCTTTTTTTATAATAACCTTATCTTTGAACGCGACCACAAGAACAAAAAAATTAAAACACGAAGTCGTTTTCGCTCTCGTATCTTGTCTTTCAAAATTACTTCCGCTCTTTTCATGTTTCCTTTCTTGTTACGTTTCTTTATGGCAGCACCTGAGTGGGATTTTCTTTCTTTGTTGTAACAAGGTTGCAGATAAAAGCCGACGCATACAAACTTACGGAGTTAGGTTCACAATTTGTGTGGCGAATTAATTTATCACTCCGTAGTGTAACGTTAAACAGAAATGACAAGGCGATCTTTTTTTATAATAACCTTCTCTTTGAACGCGACCACAAGAACAAAAAAATTAAAACACGAAGTCGTTTTCGCTCTCGTATCTTGTCTTTCAAAATTACTTCCGCTCTTTTCATGTTTCCTTTCTTGTTACGTTTCTTTATGGCAGCACCTGAGTAGGATTTTCTTTCTTCGTTGTAACAAGGTTGCAGATAAAGACGCATACAAACTTACGGAGTTGGGTTCACAATTTGTGTGGCGAATTGTAATCCAGTCTGCCGCGATGGCGGAGATTCTTATCTCCGGTGCTCAGATTAAGTGAGCTGTGCCCTGCGGTGGGATGGCCAGACAAACCAAAAATAAAGGATAATTTACTATTTTATACGACTGCCTGAAGAAAAGTATATTGTCTTCAGGGTTCATGTATGTATGTACGTGAGTTTGTATATTCCCCCATAACTTCTATACGCTTGAACCGATTTTGATAAATGAGGTATCGTTATAATCCCTAGCTTATTCCGGGTGGCATAGGCTAGTAAAATTTAAAAAAAATTGATGGGATGACCATGGTCCCGCATTGAAGACTAAGGTTGAAAAAAATATTGGAAATAAGATTAGCTATATAATCATCATCTATAAAATGATGAGTAGATTCCAAAAATATATAACACTATAGTTCAATATCCAGTGATTCACACAAAAAATGTCGTTTAATAAAAATGTGAATAAGATTTTATTTAACTAGATTAATTTAGATTTTTTTAGTTCGTTTTTGGCAGGGCAGTCGTGTTTTTTAATTTTTTTAATTGTGACTTGTTGAATCAATCAGAGAAGGCATTGTCTGATTCCTGTAAAAGAGAATTGTGATATAGTGAAGAAAGCATACTAAAGTGAGAAAAATATCCTGGCCTCCCTAGGTTTGGATAATCACGACGCAAATTATTCAAACCAACAAACCGAATATAAAGGATTGGATGGATAGTTCAAATTCAAATTCAAATGTTTGTTATTCAAATAAACTTTTACAAGTACTTTTGAATCGTCAAGTGAATCTACCACTGGTTCGGAATGCCATTCCTACCGAGAAGAACCAGCAAGAAACTCGGTGGTTGCTCTTTTTAAATAAATATTTCATTTACAATTATCATATCAATGTATACATAAGTAACCGCTGTCCTTAGCATTGCTGGAGTGATCGAATCCATGCTCCTCTATCATTTACATCATCTTCAACAGTATAATAAGCTTTTTTCAAGAGCATAAATCTTATTGGATTTCTTAAATTTGTGTATAGGCAAGTTTAAAATGGGTAGTGGAATTTTTTTATAGAAAATAATGCTCATTCCCACGAATGACCTTCTGACTTTTTTGAGGCGGAGCGATGGAGTCACGAGCCTCTAGTTTGCCTGTCGTGCAGATTGCATTTTTTTTTGTAAATATGGATGTGCTGTTTAACAAAAATTATATTACTGTAAATATATTGCGAGGCTACAGTTTGAATACCAATTTCTTTAAATTTCTCTCGCGGTTTTAAATTATAAATTGCACGTATTGCCCTTTTTTGAAGTCGTTTAGTCGATTGATGAAATCGGGAAAGTCTTGGAGAGTGTCTCGGTGTGGGGAGAGCACAAGGAGGAACAAAGACCCGGGTAACAGACCCCGGGGGCACCGGCTCACTGAGCACTGACAGCTGAGCAGCTGACGTGAAACAAGACACGGTGACCGCTCTGTGGCGCGGCTCACCGGAGTTACTACTTATTATACTCAATACTCAATACTTTCTTTCCAATCTTTTCTTTGGTCTCCCTCAAAGAGTAGAGGGAGACCAAAGAGAAGATGGATGGATTGTGTGAAAGAGGATATGCGTATAAAAGGGGTGAATGATAGATTGACGGATAACAGAAGTGAATGGAAGAATAAAATATGTTGTGCCGACCCCACGTAGCGTGGGACAAGGGCAGGAAGAAGAAGAAAACTCTATACTCAATACTCTATATCATTTATTCAATATAGGTACACTGTAGGTACACTTATTGACGTTAAAAATTACTTACTTGTAAAACATGATGGTGATAATCGGTTACGGTATTGTAGGGGTAAGCTACAGCATAAGTATTACGTAACCTAATTAGTATATATATACGTAGCATTAGCAATAGGTGGTCGTTCGCATTAAAGTCGTTTTACTGGAGACTCGCACTGTGCTCGGAATAATAAATAATTATTTAATTTATTATTCCGTATATACGTAATAAAGTGTTTACATGAAGTCACCCGGAAACACCTAAAGTATCTTAAAACTAAAGCTACGATGTTATTAATTATTTAAAATGTGGTAGGGCTCCAAAATGGTATAACAATGAAAATACAAATTTTACTATTTAGATATTCTGCCTCATTGGACTAATCGCTAGCATGTTCTGTAGCCGACGAGGTCCCGGGTTCGGGTCGGGCCATAATTAAGTATTGGGTTTTCCTGACTAAAAATTCCCAGTACTGCCTGGAGTTAGTAGTTGGCGGTGTTCCACCCCCGTGCCTCGGAGAGCACGTTAAGCCGTCGGTCCCGGTTATATCACTAACATGATAATAGTCGTTAAAGCACGCCGACCATTGGAGCAGCGTGGTGGGTGTAAGCTCTAACTCCCTCTCTCCTGTGAGAGTGGAGGCCTGTGCCCAGCAGTGGGACGTTAATGGGCTGTAGTGGAGGTTTTCAGCCACACTGTAAGAATGATATAAAAGTTATTCAAAGAGTTTACGTTTCACACGATGTCTCATCTTTAAACGGATTGACAGCTTGTTATCTTAATCCACTACAAGTTATCTCTTATCTGATTACACCTGACGGTGGGTAAGGGCAGTGCACTCTGAGACAAACAAGACACACAAACACTTCGATTCATGTGTTGTCCTGCATTTACATTTTGCTTGTGTACTAGCATGTGGGCATAATCCATGCTATGGTTATAAATGCGAAAGTTTGTCTGTCCATCTGTTAGCCTTTTCAACCGATTTTGACGCAATTAAGTACGGTCTTACGACTTATATTATATCCCGGGGAGGAATATCTACCTTATATTTTGACGACCTCCGTGGCGCAGTGTTGAGCGCTGTTACCTTAACGTGCGGAGGTCCCGGGTTCGATCCCCGGCAGGGTTTGGAAATTTATAATTTCTAAATTTTCCCTGGTCTGGCGTGGTGGGAGGCTTCGGCCGTGGCTAGTTACCACCATACCGATAAAAGACGTGCTGCCTAGCGATTTAGCGTGCCGGTACGATGCCGTGTAGAAACCGAACCGGGTTTAATATAACTGCCATGCCCCTAACAGGTTAGCCCGCTACCATCTTAAACTGCATATTCACTTACCATCAGGTGAGATCGCAGTCAAGGGCTAACATGTAGTGGATAAAAAAAAATACCTGGGCTACTTTTTGTCCTGGAACATCAAAGAATTCTAACGGGTGTTTTTAAAGCTTAAATCCACGCATACAAAATCAATGGCTTCATCTAGTACCTAAAACCCGTTCAGTCATCAATGTAGACTTTGGTATTAAAAGTTCTAAGTATAGGATCTATATCTGTAATTTAATATTTCCTCGACAGTGTAATAAGTAGCTTGCAAACAACAAGTTTAACGTCCATCGAAAGTTAGTTTCCCCTACTTAGAGCTAGGGGAAGGCCCCTACTTATCTTACTTAAACTTGTACAAACTTCCTTAATTATTCTTTTGCTTTGGACGACGGGACGGTGAATAAATGATACAGCTCTTCCATATAGGTATATAAAACTTTAAATTGTTTTTATTTTCTTTTAAGAGAAACCCTCAAACACTTTAGGATTCGAACATGGGTCCTAAGGTTCCGCAGTTGAACAGTCTGACCAACGAGACCATTGAGGTATAGTGTACTTAACTTCAATGAACGAGACAGTTAAAATACCTACCTAGAAGGTATCAGCTTAATTCATTCAATTCAATTCATTTATTTCTTTGTGAATAGAGTACATTTGAGATGGTATCAGTATATAAGTGCTCTTACTCTACCAGAGTGTGGTATACAAATATCTTAAATTTATAAAATTAAAATTATTTACATATTACTACTTAGATACATAAATAATTCTGAATACAATTTATAATACAATTTTATAACCTTATTTTAAAATAACGTGGAAATGCCGCTTTGGAGTCTGAGGGGAGTTCTTATATGCTTAGAATAAGTTATATTAAGTCTTGATTATTACAGGTAACAAAGAAATCATAATGAGGCCTTTACGTCAAGTTAAGCAATGAAAATAAAAATACTACACTAGCGGCACGCTATGATGGCCGGTTTGACACATTACAATAGTGATGTGGAATGTCAATTTATTCTCGAACAAAAAACAATTAAGTTTTGTTTTTGTACCTGATTAAATAGGTTTAATAAAACAAAAATGTATATGTTTATTTAATTTATTTGAACGAACTGAATATTTGAACGAAAATGAATATACATACTTTATATGCACACAAGAAACATATGAATACAAAAGATACCAAAAAAGGTGCCACAAAAGGCCATAATTAATCAGATTCGTCCATACTACTATTTTCACTGTCGTCACTGCTATCATCACATACATTAATAATTATATGTTCGTTTTCTATAATATTATCTATTTTCACATCTCTTTCATAATCTTCCCTTATTAATTTAACAGTTCTATTCACAACCTTTTCCCAGTCTCCTTTAGTCACATGTTCACAAGCTTCTTCTAATAATTTTAGCATTTTTTTTGTGGTAAATGGGGGTTCTGTATTGTGTCTTGCAGCATATCCCTTAATTTGAGCCCACACCAACTCAATCGCATTATACTCACAATGGT
Organism: Erebia palarica; assembly: GCA_964035005.1. Classification (NCBI taxonomy): domain Eukaryota; kingdom Metazoa; phylum Arthropoda; class Insecta; order Lepidoptera; family Nymphalidae; genus Erebia; species Erebia palarica. Next base: position 27,046,978 of record OZ035994.1, read on the forward strand.
AAGGCGGTAACCGTATAACTCTGTGCCCATGTTCTAATGCTATTTCGTCAATGACGTATCGGATCTTGGTTGGTTTGTTTTCTTTTAAAAGACGTACTAATTCCGCTTTTAACATATTCATGTTTGCATCTACGCCATTTTTACGAAGCCATGCGACGATATCAGCTTTCTTTTGGGATTGGGCAGGTGGCTTGTCAATTTGCATCGAGTGGTATGGGGCGTTGTCCATAATTATAATAGATGGTTCAGGGAGGCTACACAACATTGAGGTAAACCATTCAGTAAACTTTTCTCCATTCATGTCTTCATGATAGTCTCCAGTGGTTTTTGACGCAAAAGCCATGAGAGAACCTTCGACAAACCCGTTGATGGTTCCGGCGTGACAAATTATAAGTCGCGATCCTTTTCCTACAGGAACTTTGGAAGTAGATGCTGCTGTGTCATCGTTCCAAGAACGGCCTACAGTATGGTTAGCATTAAGCCATGTTTCATCCAAGAACACAACATTTTGCCAATTTTTGATTTCTTTCACTTGCCGTAAAAAAGTATACCTTGCCATCGCTATATCAAATCTTTCCATCAATATTTTGCGTTTGTTACATTTTTTGTATCGAAATCCAATGGTCTTCAAAATCTTCGTTAAAGAACTTTCCCCACCGAAGAATAATCCAGCTTCCTTCAGTGAATGCACCAACTTTTTTCTTGTTGGATACTCCTTCTGTAAATAGTAGCCGTAAACATGTCTTCGGATAGCATCGGCATCAAAGCTATCGATGCCTACGACTGGTTTTGCTCGTTTTCTCTTTTTTGGTGTGTGAAGTTTATTTTCTTCTGTGCCAGTCTCGCCATATTTTTTTTTAGTTATCCGTCTAACAGTTCGTTGTCCAATATTAAGCGCATCAGCTACGCGTTCCACCACTGACGTTATAGGTAAAATTGGCCCTCCATTTTGAGCTTCACGATCGAAATAGTTACGAAGGCGTATTACGAACTCACGTGTCTGACTATTTAGAACAGTTCTCTGCGTACGTTCGGTCATATCGACGAAATCCACAACAAAGGGCTTGAACAGAGTCCAAATTAACGAGCAAGGGTCAACAGTAATGCAGTATCAATATTTGAAATCCAAAGCCAGGTCAAAACTATATCACAATCGCATTGCACTGACAGTTTATACTTTTCGAAGCAACGTCAATTCGAAACTGCTTTGTTTTGCATTGAGCATTGACGCGAGTTTGCCGGAGGTAGTAGTTGTGCTAGCCAGCGATCCTATGTGACGATCGTATTAGATTCCATTTTTAAAAATTTATTGATATTTTTTTGCGATTTCAGAGGTTTGTCCACATAGTGAAAATTGTTCATATTCACAAGTACATTCACCCCTTAAATGGTGCAAACTGATTTTTCTACACTTGTATACATTTAAGAAATCAATTTAATAAATAAATTTTGAGTCCTAAACCTAAAACTACATTCGATAAAATTTATGAATCTCTGCACATCACTATCGTCAATAAAGTAATACAATTATTTCCTTCAAAGTCGTTATCAATTAATACGGAACTTCATGAGCGGACAAACGTCAAACCGGCCATCATAGCGTGCCGCTAGTTTAATAATATCCATGCACCTTTTAATATTATGTCAAATAAAAATGTCAAGTTAAAAGTTCAAATGTCAAATAAAATGAAAATTAGTCACATTAATCAAGAAGAATTAATAATAAACTTTTAGTGCATAACTAGTTTAGTAATGTCAGTTACATCATGTCATTAGATGTCAGTATAGTTTAAAACATTAATTTATTTAATCGGCTCATTGAGTTAGTTACTCATTTATTGGATAATACGCTTTCTTAATTAAAAATAACTTCAATGATTTCTTGAAGCTGCTCAAACTGGTTAGTTTTTTACAGTCGTTGGATAGCTTATAGATAGATAGTTGGATAGTGATAGCCAGACAAAATATGCTTTTTATCATTTTAGCTGTTTTCCATCTTTAAATCATAAACGCGAAAGTGTGTCTGTCTGTTACGCTTTCAGCTCCCATCCGTTCAACAAATTTTTACTAATTTGGTTGATTTTTAAGAAGTACCAAGTACTCTTCTTCTCTCTTCTCTCTACTCTCAGGATTCAAAAAAAATAACCATACGAGCGATGCCACAACCATCAAAAAGTTGTATCTTTACTAATACTATAAATGCGAAAGTTTGTATGGATGTTTGTTACTCGATCACGCCCGAACGGCTGAACGGATTTGGATGAAATTTGGCACAGAGATAGATTATAGTCTGGAATAACACATAGGCTTCTTTTTTATTTATAATTAAAGAAAAATTTAAAAAAATTTGGAGTTCGCCGGAAAATTAAAGAGTTCCTGTAGGAAGCAAGCACCTCAAACCACGCTGACTAAGGCACAGGCATTTGTTTGTTTAAATTACACAAGAAAATAATGTAACAAATTCCATAATTGTTGCATTTATAAATTAAAAAAAATTCTGTCTGTCTGTTTATTTCAGACCATATTATCGTCGATATTTTATTTATCAAGCACCTCCTCATATATGCGAGCTCCGAGTCTAACATCCGGGGCAATCCACAAGATCGATACCCGGTATCGGTTTCATCCACTTTGAAACAAGAAACTAGGCACAGAAAGATGGATCACTACACAAATGGCATCCTATATAGGTTTTATGGAGATTGGAGATCTATCCGGAGATTTATTTATCCAATATGTCGCGAACTCGCTGGAAAATGGGAAAAATGAGCTGAAAATATTTTCCCGAAATGAAAATGCTTTTTGATGTGTTGCCACGCTTCTATTCACAACAGCCTACAAAATGTACATAATTTTGTGTGAAAAATTTACGCGTGAGTTAGTGAAAAATGCATACTAATACTTAATCTTTATTTATATAAAAGCGAAAGGTCACTGATTCATCACGATATCTCAGGATCTATAAAGCATACAAACTTGAAATTTGGAAGGTAGATTCCTTCTATGGTTTAGACATCTGCTAAGAAATGGTTTTGCGAAAATTCACCCCTAAGATGTTGAAATGGGGGTTGGAAGTTTATATGAAAGTCCTTTGATTTTAAAGTTAAATACATGAAAATTGGCAATTAAGTTATTAGTTATAAATAATAAAAACCTGTATAAGCAATTTTACGATTATCCACCCCTAAGGGCGTGAAATTGGGGTTGAAAGTTTGCATGAAGGTTATAAGTTTTTGAAGTCAGAATTAAGGACTTATTAGTCTTAAATAATAAAAACTTGCCGATGCTATATAGCTGCTATAAGTACGCCTATTGCAGAGGGAATATCTCATAGGAAATCAGAAAATGTACGCGGACGAAGTCGCGGGCGACCGCTAGTATTACATAAATGCGAAAGTGTTTCTGTCTGCTACGCTTTCTTGACCCATCTATTGAACCGATTTTGATGAAATAAGGTACAGAAAAAGATTGCATCCTGGGGAAGGACGTGACTATTATTTATCCTGAAAAAAACCTATCTCCACGCGAACGAAGTTGCAGGCATCATCTAGTGAGATAAGAGTTAGATTCCCATATGTATATGTGAGTACAGTCTGTCAGTTACAGACATCTGTTAGTCACATTAAGCGCTACAATTTATATACTCAGTAATTAGCAATTAGCATATGGACCCTGCAACACACACAAAGCGCGACGGAACAATTTTTGTTATTAAAAGATGAAGATGGTCACAAAGTGAAGGGCACAAGACTATAACGATGTCCTGAACCTGAGAAATGTAAGAGTAAAAATCCCTTTTAATGCTCACGTTCGTAGGAACGTGTGTGACAAATAGCTGAGCTGAGTGATCTATTTAAAAGGATGAGAGTTACCTATGCCACCAAGAATCTGCCCCATGCGAATTGAATCTTCAGTCGCAAAGTCAAAGACCAAAGTGTGCTCTTTAGATCCCAGTTTAAAGCCACGTTGTTTCCGTCGTTTTCTGTAGCTGATTTGCGCTGCAGTGTGACGATTATTTCATATACTGCAATAGGCATGATGACTGATTTTGAAAAATGGTCAGATTATGTTCGGAAGTATCTATTATTTCGATAAAATATCTTATTTCAGCAGAAAAATAAGGTTTGGTAGAAAATATTGGCATTTGAAATTTAAATTTTCAAATTCACGCCAAAACGCTCGCGAGTGTCATGGCGTCGTTTGTGACGTCACTATTGTTTTTACCGATGTAGTCAGTGCAGTGTGCAGTAAGCAATCATGTGATTGTCAAAGCTCGAAACCAACAATTGTGACGTCACTCGCTTTTTGGTGTTTCATCCATTATGGCGGATTGGTGTATTTTATAGTTTAATTTTATCAAAATAAATAGCAATCTCACTCGAAATAGAAAAATAAATACGTTTTTTATATTCCATGAATCGTATTTCATTAGATAAATTCATAATTTCATTGATTCTTGGTTACTGTCATCATGCCTATTCTATGTACTTATTGTTGTCGCCATGGTACAAGTAGCGCCACCGGACCAACGTGTATATAAAGCGCGTGCTGTGTTTTCGCAAGTTCAGTCTTCTAACGTCTTGCGAGACGGTAACATTACGTCATTTGTATTGAGTAAGTCCTGTGTCGTCTTTATAGGTGTAAATATAATTTTTATGTCTTGATTGACGTGATTTAATTGGCGTGCTTAAATTGTTCAAAGATTTCATTGAATCATACAAGAATGGTCGACGCCATTTTTGTAATTTTCTGTTGAGATTATCTAAATTGAACAGCATAAAGTAAGATCTGTTAACTGTTTTCATGTTTTATTATAATCCGCCTCTGGTTGATAACATTATCAAAAAATCATACACTTTTACGCGCGCGTTCAGTATGACATCGTGCCGTCTAGTTGCCGACTCACTTTGTGTCTGTATAAGCCATAAACGATGGTTATTGTACGTGTGCAGCCGGCACATTAGCGAGTGTTTGTGTTCCGACTGCCAGGCGGGTGGTGGGAACCCGGCGTTTCGCATAGTTTAATGTTTATATAACTCATATAGTTTGTATGCGGGGGCCATGAGAGTTGCCGGGAAGGCATTACAGTTCTGAGATGTTGTCTTTTACTACTGTTTTTGTTGCTGTTTTTGCTACGATATTGTTTGGTCTGTATATGGCAGCCAAAATTCAGGGAATTTAGAAGGGTAATGCGCTGGAATTTGTTTATGGACATCGATTAATGAAATAATAATGTCTAGATATATATACCTACCCAGACTGCCTCGTTGGTAAAGCGGTTAGCATGTTTAACTGTGGCTGACGAAGTCCCGGGTCGGGCCATGATGAGTATTGGGGTTTTCTGACTAATTCTCAGTACTAGCCCGGAGTTAGGAAGTTGGTGGTGTTTCACCCCCGTGCCTCGGAGAGCACGTTAAGCCGTCGGTCCCGGTTATTATCACTAACATGATAATAGTCGTTAAAGCTCGCCAACCCGCATTGGAGCAGCGTGGTGGGTCTAAGCTGTAATTCCCTCTCTCTTAAGAGAGTGGAGGCCTGTGCCCAGCAGTGGGATGATAATGGGCTGTAGTGGAGGTGGATATATACCTACAACTCTTTGGTGATATTACCCTCTGAGTAGCCCTGTGCCGTGTCTTTGGAGATTCAGGAGACCTTCGTCCAGCAGTGGACGTCTATCGGTTGAGACGACGACGAAACAGGTCGGGAGTAAAATGAATTGAATTTCTAGAAAGACCTGAGGTGCGATTATGTCAGAATTGCCGACCCAATCGTCAAAGTTCAGTGTCAAAGTAAAATAAACCATAAATTTATTGAATTAGAGTTCAATTTTGTATATCTATTCTCATACGTTTAGGGATGTATGATGCCATAAACTTATGAGACTGGACACACGAAATTGAGCTCTAAATCAATGCTATTATGGTTTATTTTACTCTGACGCCGAACTTAGGCGATTGGATCGGCAATTCTTACATAGTTGCACCTCTGTTCGCATAGCACAATGTGCATTTGGGAGCGGTTCTGAACCACCACCACCCAGACAGTCTTGACGACCTCCGTGGCGCAGTGTGTAGCGCTGTTGTCATAACGTGCGGAGGTCCCGGGTTCGATCGCCGGCAGGGTCAATTTGGAAACTTATAATTTCTGAATTTTCCCTGGTCTGGCCTGGTGGGAGGCTTCGGCTGTGGCTAGTTACCACCCTACCGGCAAAGCGATTACGCGTTCCGATACGATGCCGTGTAGAAACCGAATAGGGGTATGGGTTTAATATAACTGCCATGCCCCTAACAGGTTAGCCCGCTACCATCGTCACTTACCACCAGGTGAGATCGCAGACAAGGGCTAACTTGTAGTGAAAAAAAAAAAAACTCCACGCCTGGCGGCTCGTAGTCACTGGTACCCGTCCCACTTCCTTGTGACGTGTTTACCTCATTACCTTCGTTTTTAGTGAAGCCGTGTTGGAGCGATTCCTCGGAAGTTTTTGCGCGATTATGGCGGCAGTGGAAAGCGACTAAAAACATTATTGTAGAGGTCGTTTTGCACAAGATGGTGGTTTTGCCGCCTGCTTTGTTAAGAGGCCGGTGATCGCCACTCGCAATTTGTATTCAACCCGCAAATATAAATTTGCCGGTATATTGCTATCTCTATTTGGCTGATGACACATGATCGCGTGCAAACGCGATAGCAATATGAGCGTACAGAATTTGTTATACGTTTAGTCTTGTTCCGTAAATACCAAAAATGATGAATGATAACTTGTTGTGTTTTTCACTTCGTGTTGTTATTCGGGAACTTGACAATATAGGCTATGCTCCTGGTCAATTAGTACGTAACATATCGTCAGTTTTAATATGATACAAATAAGGAGAAAACATGTCATTCATGTCGTAAAAACAAGCAAAACGCTATGCGCTTACATTTAATTTTGGGAAAATATTTTGAAAACATAATTATCCAGGGGCCTAGATAAATACAAGTTCAATCTTAATAATCGCATAATCTGGTGGAAATATTCTCGAATTACGAATCATTTTGGTATTACGTTTGTATGGGCAATTCACCCTCCGCTGGTACCTTAATGTAAGAGAGTATTTATACTGAGCCGTGTTCCATGGATAAAGGGCAATCAATTAATATTTTTTTTTGACAATCTTACATAATATTCTTATTTTAATATAGTATTTTTATACACAATAGGTACCATACAGAAAACCAACTCTCCCTGTAGATATAAACCTGTGTTATAGGCGACAGTGCTCTCCTTAAATAAATGGCACATTTTAAATACAATATATTATGTATATATGAAATCTGTAGGTAAATAGGTATGAACATTTTTAAGCTATATCTACAAAAATGAAGTTAATTACTATTATTTATTACGAAGGGAAATTTCAATTTCAATTTCAATTATTAATTTGCAAGAAACATTGTACAATTAAGATGACAAACTAAAAGCAAAAACAAACATGTTTCGTCATTGCTGACATGCAAAAGTACAAAGTAACTAAGTAATACAATCTATGAATCATTAGGTCATTAGGAAAAGGACAAAGTCATTAAAAAAGCCATGTTAATACTTAAAACTTACATTTTTTTTAATTACTATAAAAATGGTTTTATAGCTGCATAATATTATGATACTGTTTATAACTCGCAGTAAAATAATTTATCATATTATACAGGATGGATTCATTAGATGAGAACTATTCATTACCTTACAGTACAGTACCTTACCTTACAGTACATTACAGTAGGTACCTCTTAGGTAATGAATATAGTCTTATTAAATAGTAGTAAAAATATTTCTAATGAAACGTGCACAAAACGTGATGTAAAAGTAACAACGACACATAACATGTGCAACCGCAGTTTATATCTACAGTTTCGATGTGTAAACGTGTGCCGCGGAAACGCGATAACTGCAGTTAAATGCAGTTTGTTGCGATTAAAATATTCAGTACCGGGCAACTGCCTCGTTGGTCTAGTGGTTGGCATGTTCAACTGCGGCCGACGAGGCCCTGGGTTCGAGTCCCAGGTCGGGCCATATGTAAGTGTATCACCCCCGTGCCTCGGAGAGCACGTTAAGCCGTCGGTCCCGGTTATTATCACATGATAATAGTCGTTAAAGCCCGCCAACCCGCATTGGAGCACCGTGGTGGGTCTAAGCTCTAATTCCCTCTCTCCTATGAGAGTGGAGGCCTGTGCCCAGCAGTGGGACGTTAATAATGTTAGTTAATGTAGTGGTACAGCGCAAAAACTCAAAACATGCAACGAATTTCGTCCGCGTGGTTTAAGTTTTACCAATTCCCGCTGGAACTCCTTAATTTTCCGGGACAAAATGTATTCTACGTGTTATTCTAGACTATAATCTTTCTCTGTACTAAATTTCATCCAGATCCGCTCAGCAGTTCTGGCGTGATTGAGTAAAAAACATCCAACTAAACTTTCGTATTCATAATCTATTATTTATACCTATATATAAAAGCGAAAGGTCTCTCACTGATTCATCACGATATATCAGGAACTATAAAGCATACAGACTTCAAATTTGGATGGTAGGTTTCTTCTATGGTGTAGACGGCCGCTAAGAAACGGTTTTGAGAAAATTCATCCCTATAAGGGGTTGAAATGGGGGTTGGAAGTTTGTATGAAAGTCTTTTGTTTTTGAAGTTAGATACATGAAAATTGGCAATTAAGTTATTAGTTATAAATAATCAAAACCTGTATAAGCAATTTTATGAAAATTCAGGGGGTGAAATGGGGGTTGTATGTTTATATGAAAATCCATTGTGATTGAAATTAGAGACCTGAAAATCGGGATTTAGGTTATTAGTTTTAAATATTAAAAATCTGCCAATGCCATAGCTGCATATAAGTAGGCTTTATACAGCGGGAAAATCTCATAGGAAATTAGAAATTTATAGCGGCCTATTTATTTGATTATATTAGAAATTTATAACGGGCTATTTATTTGATTATATTAGAAATTTATAACGGGCTATTTATTTGATTATATTAGAAATTTATAACGGGCTATTTTTTTGATTATATTAGAAATTTATAACGGGCTATTTATTTGATTATATTAGAAGTTTATAACGGGCTATTTATATGATTATATTAGAAATTTATAACGGGCTATTTATTTGTATTATATTAGAAATTTATAACGGGCTATTTATTTGATTATATTAGAAATTTATAACGGGCAATTTATTTGTGTTATATTAGGAATTTATAGCGGGCTATTTATAGCGGCGGGCTAGAGCGCGGCCGCCATAAATAGCCGTCGGCTTATCAGCTCAGGGGAATAGCTGTCATATCCCGGGGCCGGCTATCGGCTTCCCCCGGGAGATCAGCTCGCTGGGGGATGTGTGTGTGTATGTTACGGGCAAATCCGGCACACTCATGTGTAGTGTTAGCAATATTCATCACACAGCCCAGGCATTGCTGGCCCATTAATGTCCCACTGCTGGGCACAGGCCTCCACTCTCATAGGAGAGAGGGAATTAGAGCTTACACCCACCACGCTGCTCCAATGCGGGTTGGTGCGCTTTAACGACTATTATCATGTTAGTGATAATAACCGGGACCGACGGCTTAACGTGCTCTCCGAGGCACGGGGGTGAAACACCGCCAACTTCCTAACTCCGGGCTAGTACTGAGAATTTCTAATCAGAAAAACCCGATACTTAATTATGGGGGCTCGAGCCCGGGACCTCGCCGGCCGCAGTCAAACATGCTTACCACTAAACCAACGGGGCAGTAACAATAGCAATTCATCATTATATCTCATGAAACAGGAAGTTTATTGTACATCAATTTAACTCATTTCGTGTGTCAGTCGGTTAAATCTAGGAATACGGACGCATAAAAACATCCAAACTGCGAGAAGGAAGGTAGACTATGCTATACTTTGCCTAGCCTTATTATTTTTTTTTTTTTTTTTCATGTAGGACAACTTGTGTCACTTATGAAACCTTAAGACTCTACCACTTTAGTATTAGTAGTAGTTAGTAGCCTTAGTTTAGCAACCTTAAGGTATTGTGTGGCACAATGGTGAGAATAAATCGATTTTCTTTCTTTCCTTTCTTTCCTTAGTACACAATACACATAGCGTGTATTGTGTATTGTGTTGCAGTACAAACACCACTTTTCATCATGCATCGTACTTAGTACTGTCCTACCAATATTATAAACTTGAAAGTGTGTTTCTTTGTTGGTTTATCCTTCAATTACGCCGCACGAAATAAAATAAACAAATAAATAAATAATAATAATTTATTCATGAGAATGTAGGTGATATAAAGTTGACATGATTACAGTTTGAGAGCCTTATTCATTCTACCAATTAATGGTGTATGAATATTCATCATCATCATCATCAAAGTTGTATAGCAATTTCTAAAAAAACAAAGAAAATTAGATAAAATTAAATTAATAAAAGGTCATACAAAATTACAATTAGAAACGAAAGAAAATAATATAACATAATCAGAGATAGTATGATAATAGTTCCTACTTAATTACATATGTCAAATACCATATAAGGGGGGGATACTCAATTATTGCACTTTAAAACCATTCAGTTAATAATCACATCGTCATCATCAAAATTTACATATTATATTATTTAAGATATGTTACTTGAGATTATCACTAAGGAATTGAGATTATCACGAATCAACGGATTAACATGATTTTTTGCATGGCTGTAATAAAAACTGTGAGTATGAAATTGGGTACCTTTTTTCAGGAAAATCAGTGTCCCCACTTTTGGGATTTTGCAAAATCTAATCGTAAATCAATACGGATGAACTCACGTGCATCAGCTTTTACTTAAATAATGATTATGTAGTACAAAAATCTAAATATAGAATCTTATAAATCCACGAGTGAAAACCGAGTTTTGGCAAACGATGTGAAGGACGAGCCTCGGCAATATTAAGTGACGATATCTGGAAGATTGCAGATATTAGATGCGAAAAACGAAGGATAAAATACTCACTTTTTTATGTCTTATTTATTATATCTATGTATATGTATTATAATTGGTAGCTTTATATACAGATTTTTATTTATTTTGTTATTTCTTACCATCTACCGGTTGTTTCTGTGGCTAATTAAACTAATTAAACCATTGGTCGCCTGGAAGAGATCGCTGTGCAGCGATAAGGCCGCCATATTGTATGCTTCCTTTGTTATAAGCTAAGTTTACTGTTATTATTGTTTTTTAAAGCAAAACTGCTCATTAGCCAATTAGTTAGGCTAGATCGTAGTTAAATGAGTACCTCGCTGGTACTCAATAATAGGAAAAAAAAAATTGTTTTTTGGTGTACAATAAAAGTATATTCATTCATTCTTCCATGTTATTTTTATTTAACAGCTACGGGAATATTTATGTATGTTCAACATCAATGATATAAAACATCCCTTGCCCTTCCATCTGAGCGTAAAGTTCACTCATAATAGTAGCTACGACGGCAGGGATTTGAAGCAATGACCTGATAGATTTTAGCCCTCCCCTTAAACGTTGGGCTACTGAGCTAACAAATCATAATTAAAATAATTAAAAAACACGACTGCCCTGCCAAAAAACGAACTAAAAAGTTAAAATTTTAAAATAATCTAGTTATATTAGAATCTTATTCACATTTTTATTAAATGATATTTTTTTGTGAATCACTGGATATTGAACTATAGTGTTACATATTTTTGGAATCTACTCATCATTTTCTAGATTATAATTATATAGTTAATATTAATTTCAAATTTTTTTCAACTTTAATGTGGGACCATGGTCACCCCATCAATTCTTTTTAAAATTTTACTAGACTATATCATTCGGAATAAGCTTGGGATTCTAACGATACCTCATTTATCAAAATCGGTTCAGGCGTATAGAAGTTATGGCGGAATATACAAACTCACATACATACATAAATACATACATGAACCCTGAAAACAATATACTCCTTTTTTCAGGCAGTCGTATAATAATCCTGTTTCCTATCCCCGGACAGTATCATCTCAGTCCATCCAGGAGATTTTGGCCGTAGCATAGACAACTCAGTTTGCAGAGAGGAAACAGCCTCAGCATCACTCATGCTTCCTCCAGACACAGACTCAACTGTACACTCTATGAGAATGTCTAACGGCTTTGAGGATTTGGACTACACTTTTTTTTTTTTTACCACGCTACAAGTTAGCCCTTGACTGCGATCTCACCTGATGGTAAGTGATGATGCAGTCTAAGATGGTAGCGTGCTAACCTCTTGGGGGCATGGCAGTTATATTAAACCCATACCCCTATTCGGTTTCTACACGGCATCGTACCGGAACGCGTAATCGCTTTGCCGGTAGGATGGTAACTAGCCACGGCCGAAGCCTCCCACCAGGCCAGACCAGGGAAAATTCAGAAATTATAAACTCCCAAATTGACCCTGCCGGGGATCGAACCCGGGACCTCCGTACGTTAAGACAACAGCGCTACACACTGCGCCACGGAGGTCGTCAACACAGTGATAAATGATTCATTTATTTCACGTAGAACAACTTGAGTCACTTGTCCCGGTGTCCTTTTGCCTGGTGGGAGGCTTCGGCCGTGGCTGGTTACCGCCCTACCGGCAAAGACGTGCCGCCAAGCGATTTAACATTCCGGTACGATGCCGTGTAGAAACCGAATAGGGGTATGGCTTTAATATGGCCCGCTACCATCTTAGACTGCATCATCACTTACCATCAGGTGAGATCGCAGACAAGGGCTAACTTGTAGTGGATAAAAAAAACTTATGATAAGTCAAGACTCTACCACCGGTTCGGAAAACAGAGGTGCGATTATGTAAGAATTGACGATCAAATCGTCTAAATTCGGCGTCAAAGTAAAATAAACCTTAACAGCATTGTATTAGAGCTCAATTTCGTGTATCCATTCTCATCCGTTTATGGTATCGTACATACCTAAACGTATGAGAATGGATATGTCACCGTAAGATTGTAAAAACTGTTAGATTATAATCCAACTCTTACAGTGACAGATACACGAAATTGACCTCTAATTCGATGCTGTTACGGTTTATTTTACTTTGACGCCGAACTTTGACGATTAGATCGACAATTCTTACATAATAGGGGGACTGACTCTACTTATTACTATTTAATGAATTGATTATGATCTAATTCCTGTTGAAATAAGCGTGTGTAACAAACAACCGAGACAAAATTACATTGAAATATAATATTCAGTACTAGCTGATGCCTGCGACTGCGTTCGCGTGGATTGAGGTTTTTTCAGTTCCCGCCGAAGCTCTTTCATTTTCCGGGATAAAAAGTTGCCGATGTTTTCTCCAGACTATAATTTATCTGTGCCAAATTTCATCCAAATCCGTTCAGCCGTTCTGGCGTGATTGAGTAACAAACATCCATCCATCTATCCAAACTTTACAGATAGTATAGATTTCTCGCTTCGAATCTACTTTCCGAACCGGTGGCAGAGTCCTAACGTTTCATAAATGACACAAGTTGTCCTACATGAAATAAATAGGTAAATCATTTATCATTTATTTATCATTTTATCGCCATTACTCTGTATTATTTGTTCAATTGATACATGTTATATTGAGGCGAGGCCCCAAACACTACGATTTGAATAACAAAAGTTGACCCATTTCCACTATACTATAGCAATCAAGCGGATCGCTTATACCACGGTTTAAGGAGATACGTTCTCTCCTACCAGTCGTTCGACGGACACTCCATAGATGTAGGATTGCAGTCCAATTCTACATCTATGGGAGACTCCTACAAAGCAACGCAAAGAAACGCGGGCTGACATTGACGGAGAAATTTACGATATCTGTGAGATGGTGATAATAATAAAAAACCGGCTGAGTTTGTTGTGGCCTCTTCTCAGACCAGGGCGCGTTTGGTACCCTCGTAGCATTAGTTTTAAGATACCGTAACTGATCATCACATTATATAAGTAACTGTGTAATAATATAGGGTCTAAATCAAACCATGATTAGATGACAACTGACTTATTTATTGGATATGCACTCACACCTACCCACATATTATAAATATATTAAAACTACCTATTACATCTTCCCCCTTAAAGAATTAATATTAAATACACTTTTTTTTAACGTTAACATAATTAATAATTTTCTCTATTAAACTATAGTACATTTGACAAACTATTCTCATATTATTATAAACTGGACGTCAAAAAGTATTGTACATCGTACCTAAATTGAATAAATATATTTTGACTTTGACTTTGATACTGATATTTTCAATACAAAACTCTGTCACTAACTGTCAAATTTGTATGCAGTTTCTTAGTCAAAGTTGACTAATCAATAAAGACAAACAAAGTACACCCACCCGTGGGCTAGGGAGGTTTTTTTTTTACCCACTACAAGTTACCCCTTGAATGCGACCTCACCTGATGGCAAGTGATGATGCAGTCTAAGGTAACCTGTTAGGGGCATGGCAGTTATATTAAACCCATACCCCTATTCTGTTTTTTTTTTATGTGTTCCTTCCTTTTTTCCTCCGACATGGCGATCGGAGACTGTTCTAGGTCGGTACTCTGAATGACTTTCTTTTTTTTTTCTTGCCTTTCTTTTTGCTTTAATAAATTTGTGCTACCACACTTACGTGCAGTTCATCAGGGACTTGCAGAGAACTAGAATATTACATGTTAGAGTTAATCATGTTTTTTTTTAAATTAATATATATATATATATATATATATATTTTTTTTTTTTTCCCTATCCGTTTTTTTTACCCCTATTCAGTTTCTACACGGCATCGTACCGGAACGCGTAATCGCTTGGCGGCACTTAAGATGGTAACTAGCCACGGCCACGGGAGGTACGGTACTAGGTGCTACCACGGTCATGGTATTTGTAGTGGCATCGACCCACTGTATAACTACAACATAGTTGACACTGTGCCTATACTGTACTTTCAGTATGATTTGCTGCACACTACACACTAACTAATTGTCAATTAAATTTACATAAACTCGTTCAGCCGCACGTGTGGGGACATTGCTACTGGCAATACAAAGCATTTTGAACCCTATTCTGTTGACGTTAAGAGCCATTTCGTATTGAATGAAATGTTTAAATGGACGCAATGTTTGCACAGTTGAAGCGCTCACATTCGCGTCTATATTCGCGGTGTAGGGTTGTCACCTTTGTACGTTTAGGTTTAGGTTTTTTGAAATCCCATCTGAGATCCTACTGTATTCATTTCCGGTACTAAAAGTAGTCTATTGTTTAGCTTTATGTTGTAAAAGTAGCAGATGGATTTGACTCGCTCCAATTATGCATAGGACAGCGGTAACTTATGTACACATTGATCTAATAGTAAATGATTTTTTTCAAAAGAGCAACCACCGAGTTTCTTGCTGGTCCTTCTGGGTAAGAATTCCGAATAAGCGATTAAAAAATATATGTGTTTTTTCCTTTCTCGAGATGTACCTACCTAAGTACCCCATCTCTTTTTATAATTAAGAAATACTTTTTACTAAAATTCGTCTAAATTGGGCAAACAGATGAGTCGTAAAAACATATTAGACACAGTCGATAGAAAGACTCATATCTTGCATTTATTATACTAATACCAGATGGAGTTTTTAGCATTTTTACGTGATGAATTCCTTATGTCGGGTATCTTATCATTTTCTAAATCTACTTCTAGTCAGAAAAACATACTTACGAGTACTTAGTATTAGCATTATTATTGTTTTTCATTATATCTCATGGAACAGGAAGTATAATATCAGTCAATTTGACTCGTTTCATGTCATTCGATTTAATCTGCGCATACCGACGCCATATTGAAAATACGAGTATGAATACGAGTGTTTTGACGATGGTAATTCAGTCTCCTGCCGGCAGACTCAGCGATTATTGAATACTTTTGTGTTTAGATCGCAATTTGGTTTAGAGCTTAACGATAGCAATCATGGCCAGATCAAATGAAATTTGTCTTTAAGTTTAGCTAACTTTTATCTTATAACATTAAATCTCTCGTGGAACCGCTACACGTTGTGACCATTCGCTCGTGCAAGTTCCAAATGAGAGTACAAATATAGTAAAAGTGTTTATTAATACCTACTTCTGGATTGTCCCTTACATTAGTATACCTATTTACATTATATTTATTCAAAAAAAAATAGTGACAACCCTAATTGATTTGTACGAGTCGTTTTATCAGCAGAGCTCTGAAATTTAAACATTGTCGCTCCAAAAACGATTACATCGCGCCCCGGACCTACCTGCCTACCCACTACCCACTACCCACTACCCACTACCCGCTACCTGCTACCCGCTACCCGCTACCTCCGTCACGACCTCCGTGGCGCAGTGTGTAGCGCTGTTGTCTTAACGTGCGAGGTACCGGGTTCGAGTCCCGGCAGGGTCAATTTGGGAATTTATAATTTCTGAATTTTCCCTGGTCTGGTCTGGTGGGAGGCTTCCGCCATGGCTAGTTACCACCCTACCGGCCGCCAAGTGTTCCGGTACGATGCCGTGTAGAAACCGAATAGGGGTATGGGTTTAATATAACTGGCATGCCCCTAACAGGTTAGCCCGCTTCCATCTTAGACTGCATCATCACTTATCATCAGGTGAGATCGCAGTCAAGGGCTAACTTGTGGTGGATAAAAAAAACCGCCTCGCTGGGTATACCTGTACCATTACCTACCTAGTAAGTATCCTTACCTACTGTGGTATAAATGCCTCGTTGGTCCAGTGGTTAGCACTTAGTATGTCTTGACTGCGGATGACGAGGTTCTGGATTCGATTTCCGGATCGGGCTATAATTACACACCTGCACAATATTCTAGGTATCATTCTGTCCTTGCGCTGAGTATGACCGGTGAAGTGCGTGTTAAATGAAAAACTGTTTTTGATATTCAACTGCCCTGTCAAAAAACGAACTAAAAAGGTAAAAATCTAAATTAATCTAGTTAAATTAGAATCCTATTCACATTTTTGTTAAATGATATTTTTTTGTGAATCACTGGATATTGAACTATAGTGTTATATATTTTTGGAATCTACTCATCATTTTCTAGATGATGCTTATATATCTTATTTTCGAAATATTTTATTCAACTTTAGTCTTTAATGCGGGACCATGGTCGCCCCATCAATTTTTTTTTAAATTTTACTAGCCTATGTCACCCGGAATGAGCTAGGGATTCTAACGATACCTCATTTATCAAAATCAGTTCAGGCGTGTAGAAGTTATGGCGGAATATACAAACTCACATACATACATACATACAAAACATACATATACGTGAACCCTGAAAACAATATACTCCTTTTTTCAGGCAGTCGTATAATAAAAGTTTCAATGTATGAAGGCACAACGAATGAGACTGATCTTGTTTCCTGTTTCGGAATTCCGAACTAGAGAAGTTCGGAATTCCGAAACCTTCATTGAAAATAAGGACTTTGAGAAATATCCACCATCCCAATTTTCATAACTTCGATAAATAGATTTATGATAAAATAATATTCATTTTATGAAATACTGATATGAACGTACAATTGTGCAATTGTGATTTTATTAAATTTGTAGTCCAATGTTGTACAACTTCACAACACACTCGCCATTGACGCAGATTCTACAAACTGTTTGCTCCGAATGCGGGAATCTGATAATTACTCACGACACATCCGTCTGACTGTCACCCGTTGCATTATGAACTTTAACACATTACAATAAGTTCTACAATGGCTCCCAATAAACAGAAATACCCTAGCATTCACCAGAACTACATAAATGGAAAAAGTGTGTTCCGAATGGAATCTATCATCTAAGATCGTCGCTTTCTTTGTGTAAAAGACGACAATATTATGAGCAAAAAATATAACATCTATCACGAGGGAAGATAATATTACAGGTCCCTAAAATATCCGCAGTAAGTGTGTAATTTATCAACGCCAAGATGAAATGTGTTGGGTTTCAGCCATGTCGTGTTCGGTTTAAATTTTCAAGATGTTATTTAGTTTTGAACAAAATTGTATACCGTTACTTCCACTGCGATACAAACACTATGATGTTGTAAGCTTTATGATAAACCAGATGATTGTGGATTTTATTCCCGCGGGAACTCTTCAATTATCCGGAGTAAAAAGTAACCTATATCCTTTCCGGTATGTACCAAATTTCATCAAAATCGTTTAAGTAGTTGGGCCGTGAAAGCGTAACAGACAGATAGAGAGGCAGGCAGATAATTCGCATTTATAATATTAGTATGGATTCGAGACTCTAGCTTTATATATAAGATCATTGGATTCGAGTAAAATAGAACACTGATAACATCTTACGGTGTAAGTAGGTATAGATCGCGCGCGAGTTGAATGCAGAGTAAATGTGTATGTCAAATTCTCGGTTCAGTATACTTACTTACCGACGCTTTTAATACAGAAATTAAATTATTAATTAACAATTGTATTATAATCCATATGACATCCATATGAATAGGGGTATGGGTTTAATATAACTGCCATGCCCCTAACAGTTTAGCCCGCTACCATCTCAGACTGCATCATCACTTACCATCAGGTGAGATCGCAGTCAAGGGCTAACTTGTAGTGAATTAAAATAAAATGGTATGAAGTATTATGTGATCTAAGAGAACTTAATCGCATTATCAGCTTACCTTTTAAGAGGACAGAATCTACTGAGAATTATTGGCTCGAAGAAGCTTCTCAGTAAATCTGGATTTCAGAATCGGTGGTACGTAAAGTCTTGACCATTAGGATTAGCAAGGAAACACTCTCCTAGTGCAATAAGTCCTGCTTGAAAAAGGTTTTTTTCTTCAATTCAAAGGACTACATTATACTGACATAGAAGAATTTTGGATAGCAGCAGGAGTTACTTTGCAAAAGTCCCCGATAATCAGGGAACAAGTAGATTTCTCATTCGTTGAACGTACGTTGAGAATACTTTACATAAATTTGTCTCGGATAATAGTGGATTAAGCTTCTTGTTCTTTGATTATCTAACATAACAGCCTCGTTGGTCTACTGGTTAGCATGTTCGACTGCGGCCGACGAGGTCCCGGGTTCGAGTCCTGGGTCGTGCCATAATTAGGTATTGGGTTTCTCAGACTAGAAATTCTCAGTACTAGCCCGGAGTTAAAAAGTTGGCGGTGTTCCACCCCCGTGCCTCGGAGAGCACGTTAAGCCGTCGGTCCCGGTTATTATCATGCATGATCATAGTCGTTAAAGCCCGCGAACCCGCATTGGAGCAGCGTGGTGGGTGTAAGCTCTAATTCCCTCTCTCCTATGAGAGTGGAGGCCTGTGCCCAGCACTGGGACGTTAATGGGCTGCAGATTAAAGTACTAGTTACCTCACTTAGGTTCTCCACATATTACTATATCAGTACGTACAGTGCAGAGAGGCTTTCCGTGTACTGAGACACAAAAACAGCATCCCGTATCAGCTCACTGCGTACTGAGAGCGGTACCTACAGCCTCGAGACCATAACGGTGGCCCATCCTGTTGCTTAGTATGGTGTTACACATCGCACCTTTACTATGAAACCCACCTAACTCGAAAACAAGTCATAATTTAAAATAGGTATTAAAAAGCACGACTGCCTTTCCAAAAACGAACTAAAAAGATTTAGAATCTTATTAACATTTTTATTAAATGATATTTTTTTATTAATCACTGGATATTGAACTATAGTATTATTTATTTTTAGAATCTACTCATCAATTTCTTGATGATGATTGTATAGTTAATCTTATTTTCGAATATTTTTTTTCAAATTTAATCTTTAATGCGGGGCCATGGTCACCCCATCATTTTTTTTTTAATTTTACTAGCCTATGTCACCTGGAATAAGCTAAGGATTCTAACGATACCTAACTTATCAAAATCGGTTCAGGCGTATAGAAGTTATGGTATAATATACAAACTCACATACATACATACATACATATATATACATACATACACACATACATACATACATGAACCCTGAAAACAATATACTCCTTTTTTCAGGCAGTCGTATAAAAAGGCAAAAATTATGATTACTGAACGACTCAGAACAACTTTCTCTATCTTTCTGTATATAAAAATTTCGACAGCGAATTCCGAATATGTAAACACTAATGAACAGAACGGGACTGCGATTTGACTTATCACTTGCATAATTTCTACGGCAAGAGCAAATGATCGTTTTAAAGACGTTTATTAGTAGTTTCTACTTGGAGCGTTTTATATCTTTCTATAAAGAGCAACCGCCGAGTTTCTTGCCGGTTCTGCTTGGAATTGCATTCAGTGGTATATTCACTTTATTTGAATGAAAAATCTTGTAATTTTAAAATTGCTAAAGACAGAGTGATAGAAATCGAACCTACAAAACAAAGGAAAAGTATTTCGATACTCGAAATCGATCACGTAGAAACGGGCGATCTTGTTGACGATTCAAAAGCACTTGTAAAAGTTTATTTGAATGAAAAATCTTGTAATTTTAAAATTGCTAAAGACAGAGTGATAGAAATCGAACCTACAAAACAAAGGAAAAGTATTTCGATACTCGAAATCGATCACGTAGAGACGGGCGATCTTGTTGACGATTCAAAAGCACTTGTAAAAGTTTATTTGAATGAAAAATCTTGTAATTTTAAAATTGCTAAAGACAGAGTGATAGAAATCGAACCTACAAAACAAAGGAAAAGTATTTCGATACTCGGAATCGATGACGTAGAGACGGCCGATCTTTTTGACAATTCAAAAGCACTTGTAAAAGTTTATTTGAATGAAAACTCTAGTAATTTTAAAATTGATAAAGACAGAGCGATAGAAATCAAACCTACAAAACAAAGGAAAAGTATTTCGATCCTCAAAATCGATCACGTAGAGACTCACTGACCCCGCAGCTTCCTTCATCGCTGAGCAAAAATCATTTAACCGCGTGTCATTAATATGCAGAGCGTGGGTCATTGCCGCTGTTCTTGAAACGCAATTAAGGCTCCGGCTCGAATTACCATTTGATAATCAAATTTGCTCACTTACTTTAACTCAGTATGCAAAGCCACTGTGGTGGACCGGTTTTATTACCGGCCTGAAATAAAGATTTAACTGGGTTAAAATGACAGCAGCTTGAATTTTATGAATTAATATAAATAACGGATTTGTCAAATCCCGAGTGATTTTCACCATAGGTTAAGAAAAAAGGATGAACAAAGAAAGCTCTAGATGGCATCGTAGATAGCCATAGTTTAAAGTCAAGTCTCTTGAGTCACGATCTGCAGAACAGAGAAATATGTTTTAATTTTTAATCTTAGAGGATACGCTATTTTCTCATTTAGTTAATTTTTTTAATGCTGTTACGTTCTGGCGACACAAATAATGCTTTTGCCAGAAAGTGACAGCATTGTAAAATTTAACGAAAGCAGTTTAAAAGTCCTCGTGCAAGCGGCCCAAAGATTTAAAAAATATTATAAGCTATTTTTACAGCTGATGATCGAGTTCCAAAAGAAATAGGATGTGATAATAAAATGGAACGATATCCGCTGTAGTGATATTAGTGGTATTAGTGGAGTTAGTGGGCACATCATAAAGTACCAAACACGATCGATAAAGATATTTACTCGTTAAAATAACGCCATATTTCTCCTTCACGCACTTCCAACATGCTAAAGTAGCGAGTCATGTCATCTTGGATAAACGGGGCATAAATAAATACAAACAATCAACTAGAAATGATCTCTAATTCCTTACTGATAAGGTTCAAAATTCCACTGCAGTAGATAATGGTTTTGAATATAAAGAACAGGGTTGTATGCGATGTCACATATTTCGAAGTTGACGGATGGTCGCTAAAATATTGGTAACGTGTGAACAACGCTTAGGTCGGACTGGATATTTGTTCGTTGCATTATAGACCCTAATCCAAGAGCACTAAGGACTAAATACATGAGCACAATGGTGTATTCAGTAATGGTATTAGTGAGCGTGGTATAAATGATTCGGCCTGCGCGCTCGAGGTAGTGCAAACTGGCGTAGATTACATACCTCGTGTTTATTTTGTGCTACAAGATTTTACATTTTGAGGACGATGTAAAACAAACAGACAAATCCAAAAACAATCTTTAGGCCGATATAAAACGTAGGATAAAAAACCTTTCAGTATTTAAAGGTTTGTTTTAATCATATGCGAGCAAGTGATTAATATTTATGGAAAAATATGCCATAAGTCTGGCAAGTATATAAAGGATGTTCTTGAAGATTAAAAGACTGCTCGTATGTAAAGACCTTGTAAGTTGTAAATTCAAAATTACTTTGCTAAGAAAACTGAACTTGCAAAATTACTTGCTATTTCAAAAGAAATTGCAGTAAATGTCTTGTAGAGATAAATCTACGTTGATAGAATGCTAGAACGTTGACAGAAAGTTGAGCTGCATTCGATGGCGATTGATTCAGAGCTATTTCTGTTAACAAGAATCGATCACGTATCGAAAACCGCAAACCCAGCCGATGAGATGCATCTCACAACGACCCAAGAGATGAGCAAATTATCTGAAAGTGGGGATTCATGTACAACCTAAGAGAAACATTGTTACGAATTGCACGTACAGAAGCAATTATTATAGAAACTAGCTGATGCCCGCGACTTCATCCGCGTGTTTTGAAGTTTTTTGGTTCCTGTGAGAGCCCTTTAATTTTCCGGGATAAAAAGAATGTATGTAAAAGTCCACAGACTATAATTTAACTCTGCCAAATATCATCGAGACCCATACAGCCGTTCTGGTGTGATTGAGTAACAAACATCCTTCCATCCATCCAAACTTTCGCTTTTGTACTATTTAAAATATAATAAGAATATAATTATTATAGAAATAATCGATAATAGATAGAGAGAACATGAAGTAGGACGTGGACTTTTGTTTGTAAGTAGATATACCAAGTTGACTCTCGCACGAAATATTTATAAATGATAAATTGAGAAGTGATAATTATTTACCGTTAACGTCGTATCTTTACAAAATATCGACATAATAATCGTTTCAAACCGATTTTAGTGAAATCTCGATTCTTAAATAGAAAAATGGTGAGGTCATATTTTAAAAGTAAGTATTGGAAAACGTAACATACATTACTTATTGAAAGGATATCTTTTCTATAAAAAAACACAGATTACTTATAAAAATTTAATCTAATTCGATTACATAAGCTTTAAATCATTTATATAACAAGGTGCCGCCACAGTAATCCTACTGTGGTGCCGCTAAGTTATCATCAGAGGTGCAATTATGTAAGAATTGCCGATCAAATTGTCAAAGTTTGGCATGAAAGTAAAATAAACCATAATAGCATTGCATTAGAGCTCAATTTCGTGTATCCATTCTCATCAGTTTATGGTATCGTACATACCTAACTTTTAGACAACTTTTAGACAATCGGAGGTCAGAACTCCAAGAGGTAGCGATCGTCGCAGACATGGCTCGATGGAATCCCTGTTCAGTGTTAGCTCCATGTTCATCTGCAAATTAACGGTACCTGCAGATAAATCTCAGAGTCACGACGGTGTGTGTTAGTATTTAGACTCCTATCTTATTAGTTGATGCCCGCGACTTCGTCCGCGTGGATCGAGGTATTTTGGTTTTTCGACGAGAGCTCTTGAATTTTCCACGAGAACTCTTTAATTTTCCGAGATAAAATGCGAATTTTCCTGTATTATTCCAGACTTTAAACTTACTCTGTGCCAAATTTCATCGAGATCCGTTGAGCCGTTCTGCCGTTATTGAATAACAAACATCCATCCATTCATCCATTCATACATGCATCGATCCATCCAAACTTTCGCATTTATAATATTAGTTTTTTTTTATCCACTACAAGTTAGCCCTTGACTGCGATCTCACCTGATGGTAAGTGATGATGCAGCCTTAGATGGTAGCAGTTATATTAAACCCATACCCCTATACGGTTTCTACACGGCATCGTACCGGAACGCGTAATCGCTTGGCGGCACGACTTTGCCGGTAACTAGCCACGGTCGAAGCCTCCCACCAAGCCAGACCAGGGAAAAATCAGAAATTATAAATTCCCAAATCGACCCCGCCGGGGATCGAACCCGGGACCTCCGCACGATAAGACAACACTGCGCCACGGAGGTCGTCAAGTATAGATAACACAGCGGAAATAAGGGCATACAGTGAACCGACGCCCTTGAGTTTTAGACGAGCTGCGGTGCGATTATGTAAGAATTACCAATCCAATCGTCAAAGTGCGGCGTCAAAGTAAAATAAACCATAACAGCATTGAATTAGAGCTCAATTTCGTGTATCCATTCTCATCCGTGTAGGTATATACGATACCATTTGATCGCAAACTTTTAGACTATCGGCGGCCTGGTTATTCGCGGTCGGAGCACTTACATACATACCCACGACTGATCCAATGCTAAGTAATTGAATTTGTTTTGCTAACTCCTATTGGTTGGTGCTGGAATATAATTTTCATGTATGGGTTCAGAGACCTAAAAGTCAATAGGCAATGTCGAATTTTTTGTCGATTTTCTTTAATTCTCATGCATTTCTCTCAATGCCATTGAACCATCAACAGTCAAACCATTGTACCATTTAAAAGCGTGGTTTCAGGTAAACGAAATGAGATATTTATTCAAAGCTTGTTAACACCTTGGCGGTTGGTAAAGTAATGAATCGATTTATTGAATCATAGATTAAGACTGAAAATGTACGGTGTGAACATAGACAACCTACGTTCATAATTTCGCCACAGACAAATCAGTGGTACAAATCAGTGGTTCTCACTCTGTTTCATTTCCTTTACTCACAAAACACAGATAAATTAATATTGCCATTAATATTTACATATACATTATCACAACATAGATTTAATAATACTGATGGCATCTAACAAGAGTAAACTGAGAAGTCGTCTTATCGATGAGAACTCGGAATCATGCCTAAAATTACAAAGCTGACATACTCAAACCTTCCAAGGAGATGCAAGCACATTGATCGCATTAATAAATATTTATTAAGTATGAAATTTATTTTTAATTAGTGTAGTACTTATTTAGTGTAATAAAAGTTTACTAAATAAGCAGATTTGGCTCCCAATTTTTTTTTAAATTATTGTAATGTTCATATTTGGCTCTTTGGCTGATAAGTTTGCCGACCACTGGTTCAGGCTGTGCCTGTAACATCCCGTGTAGGCTAGAGATAAGTCCTCGATTCATCACTGTCTGGTGTTTTTGTGCGGTGTCACTTAGTGCTGTGTATAAGAAGACTGTAATATTTTGTACGTTATCTTTCCAAGACTAAATTTTTGATAAAAAGTCCCGTTAAAATATTAATCTAAGATTTTAGTCATAGAAAATGTGTAGTCATAATATACGACCGACTATTACGATGTAGGTTTCTGAAATTATAATCACGAAACGAGAACTATCGGCCAGCAAAGTAGAAACGAAATTTAATGACTTTTCACGCGACTTTTATAAAGTATCATCACAATAGCATAGCGAATTAAAATTAAAATTATACTCTTCCTGAGACACAAATAAATAAATAAAATCTATATTTGGAATTACCATACACAGTGAAGGTACAAACACAAACCTACTAGTAGTAAAAAAAAAAATTGTTTCTGTTTTTCTATTCATTTTATAATTATTAACCTCAATATAAGTACATTGTTTACTTAGTTACAAACAATTAATTATTATATTTGAAGGTACGGCGAAGGACATGGCTACCCATAGCACAGGGAATCCTAGTTTGGGGGCCAGGAACCTTAGCCAGATACTATCTCTGTTATATATATTTCCTTATTTATATACGTATATAACTTTGTACCTACTACTACTACTATTGTTTAATTGTACTTTATTTCATATTAAAAAAAAAACAGTGTATATTATGTGTGTTTTTCATGAAATAAATAGCTGTAAATAGCTTACGAACTAGACTGTGACAAAATAATTCCAAAAAGGGAAGTACAAAGCTAAGTTTTACCAAAACTCATCATCCAAGCCGAAAAGCGCAAAACCTTGTAATAACTTTGACCGGATCTTCCGGACAACATCGCTGACTAAAGCTAGGAGGATGAAAAGTAATCGCCTGTAGACGGATATCGTTTCCATCCGGCTTACTATCGGCCACATGTACTGCGTTGTCGGTTATATGTTATCCTGTCCGTTCCTCCGACAGGCGATACATCGTCTGCTACAGGATCTGTCAATCGCACTACAGATGCATTCACTATTCGCATTACTCATTAGGGCTTTCGAATACCGGTTTTTGTCAATACCGGTATTAATACCGGAAAGTTTCGTTTCAATACCGGGATCCCGGGAAAAACTTAAAATTGGATAGATTGTTTTTAACTTACAAATAGTCTTTTCTGAAGGAAACAGCATCATAAAAAACCACAAAAAATATTTTTTCACCAAAAAAGCACTTTTCTGCTTAAATTCAATGAAGAAATGCCATTTTTCTACTAATAAAAATGCATAGTTTAGTCAAAACACAAATTAATAAAAAATTCAATGGTTATTTTTGAACATCATTAAAAACAGATTTTCCACAAAAAATATTTTTTCACCACACTAACTTTTCTGCAAGAGCACTTTTCTGCTTAAATTCAATGAAGAAATGCCATTTTTTCACTAGTTAAAATAAATAGTTTAGTCAAAACACAAATTAATTAAAAATTCAATCGTAATTTTTAAAAAAAAAACATATTAAAATATTGCATTGGTTACAAAACAGATTTCTGAACGTTTCGTGTGTCGATGAAATAAAAATGCCAAGCCACAGGGTTCTAAATTACTTTAAAAAAATTCTTTTTTTCCTTGGTTTTAAGCACTAAAGGTGCTCATATTGAGCATAAGATACAAGTTTTAAACTTAGCCGAATAAAAACAGTGACATGTACCAAGAATTATGGGCAATAGTCACTGTTTCGTTTATATTGTCACCAATACGGGTATCCCGGTATTAGACTTTTCAATACCGGTATTGAAAATGGACGAAAAAAGATCCCGGTATTAGCCAATACCGGGATCCCGGTATTGGAAGCCCTAATTCGCATAGTGCCTGTACAGTGTACACTGACGGATGTATTGGGGGAGGGTCTAAGCTCTCACAAAGTGTCTGACAGCTTTAGGAAAGCGTAGCAATATGTACCTATGCCTACAGTAAACACTGTACATGTAACACTAGTTTTTTGGTTCCCGTGGGAACTCCTTAATGAATAGTCAAGGATGCAATCTTTCTCTGTACCTTATTTCATCAAAATCGGTTCAACAGATGGGTCAAGAAAGCGTAGCAGACAGAAAGCAACACTTTCGTATAAATATAATACTTACTACGCGACTTCATCTGCGTGGTTTCATCCGCGGGAACCAAAGAACCTCTTCTTTGATTCCCGCGGGAACTCTTTAATTTTCCGGGATTAAAAGTAGCCTATGTGCTATTCCAGACTATAATCTATCTCTGTGCCAAATTTAAGCCAGATCCGTTCCGCCTCTGGGACGTGATTGAATAACAAACATCCATCCAAACTTTCGCATTTATAAAATTAGTAAGATTATCCGAACAAGATAAGTGTACGGATAAAAAAAAACTAAATACAATTACGAAGTGCTTAATATAATTAATAAAAAAACAAAACATACTGCACGAACTAAATGCTAATTATTTACGTATAATATAGTGTGATAAGTGTACGGATATGTAACATGTATTTACAGCATCAAAGAAGTTCCCTTCTGCGATGTTCCGAGTTCCCAACTTCCCACTGAGCTTGGAGGAGGCGAATACTAATTCCATATAACATTTGCTGCATCCACGAAACGAATTCAAAGACGAAAGTGCTACATTCTTATCCAGTTTTGTCTGTGAATTTTGTGTGTGAATAAACTGTTTTTCTTTCTTCATTTAGCTGGTGAATACACTGTTTTTCTTTCTTCATTTAGCTGGTGAATAAACTGTTTTTCTTTCTTCATTTAGCTGGTGAATAAACTGTTTTTCTTTCTTCATTTAGCTGATGAATAAACTGTTTTTCTTTTTCTTTCTTTATTTTCCTTTCATACAATCATTTTAAGATAATAAAAAGCAATTTACTTGGTCTCTAACTTCACACTTAGTTGACTAAGATTTTCTTTATTTTTAATCGACTTCCAACAAGTCATAATTTAAAAAATTTAAAAACACGACTGCCTAAACGATATACGAATGATAAACGAACTATAAAGTTAATAATCTAAATTAATCTAGTTAAATTAGAATCTTATTCACATTTTTATTAAATGATATTTTTTGTGAATCACTGGATATTGAACTATAGTGTTATATTTTTGGAATCTACTCAACATTTTCTAGATGATGATTATATATTTATTCTTATTATCGATTTTTTTTCGACTATAGTGTTTAATGCGGGACCATGGTCACCCCATCAATTTTTTTTTCAATTTTACTAGCCTATCTCACCCGGAATAAGCTAGGGATTCTAACGATACCTCATTTATCAAAATCAGTTCAGGCGTATAGAAGTTATGGTGGAATATACAAACTCACATACATACATAAATACATGAACCGTGAAAACAATATACTCCTTTTTTCAGGCAGTCGTATAAAAAAGGAGAAGATTTTTCAATCTCAATAGGGATGATGCCTATATCAAAACTAAATTATTTCTTACTAATTATTAAATAGAGGGTCTTACAAAAGACTTAAAATTCCCATCGTTGGTTAGTTTTAAGTTTGATAACCATTTTAAAATATAGATTAAAGAAAAAAAGTGCGTTGAAATTTGATGACGTCACTATTGTGAATTCCATACAACTTCCATACTAGAAGTGCGTTTTTAAGTTTGATAAAGAGTTGCTGATTTGATTGAGCTGTCATCATCCCTATTCGGCGCGTATTTTTTTTTTTTTTTTACTAGAAAATATTCCTTTTTCCTAGAACTCCTGGGTCGTTCCCTGGCAAGTGAACAGTGCATGGGCGCCTCTACCCACTAATAGGAGCACCCAAAAATAACAAACTTCACATCACGCAGACATGTGTCACCAGTCCTTTAGTATGTACGATACCATAAACGTATGGGAATGGATACACGAAATTGAGCTCTAATTCAATGCTGTTATGGTTTATTTTACTTTGACGCCGAACTTTGACGATTGGATCGACAATTCTTACATAATCGAACCTCAAAACTCCGCCGTAATTGTGACTATTGTCTGCGATCTGCGCGCTTCGTCACCGAACAACCGACACGGCACTATCTCCATAGGCATAAGAGCGAGAATCGCACACTCGTATTAGTGATATTGGTTGTATAGACGCACAAGTGTTCCTCGGGGAGGTATTGTGGAGTTTTATTCTATACAGTCACTGCCTCGTTGGTGTTTTTTTTTTTATCCACTACAAGTTAGTCCTTGACTGCGATCTCACTTGATGGTAAGTGATGATGCAGTCTAAGATGGTAGCGGACTAACCTGTTAAGGGCATGGCAGTTATATTAAATCCATACCCCTATTCGGTTTCTACACGGCATCGTACCGGAACGCTTAACCGCTTGGCGGCACGTGAAAAAGCGGTTAGCGTAGTCGACTGCGGATCACGAGGTTCCGGGTTCGATTCCCGGTCGTAAAAATTATTAGGTATTGGGTTTTTCAATAAAAAAATTCTCAGTGCCAGCCCGGAGTTGGAAGTTGGTGTTTCACCCCCGTGCCTCGGAGAGCACGTTAAGCCGTCGGTCCCGGTTATTATCACTGACATGATAATAGTCGTTAAAGCACGCCAACCCGCATTGGAGCAGCTCTAATTCCCTCTCTCCTATGAGAGTGGAGGCCTGTGCCCAGCAGTGGGACGTCAATGGGCTGTAGTGGTAGTGTTATGGTATACAGTGTAAACAGTCTTAATGTAATAGAGTTTTGTCGAGTCGAATGTCTCCGAGCTGTACCCTTACTCTGAGTTTTAATTCGATTGATCGTATAAGAGTTCGATGGCATTAGCGTCACAGTAAAATGGACCCAAAAGCGCTTGATTTAAAATCACAAAATCATTACAACAGATTTAAATTTGGAAACGTATCGTATACGTACACTGAGCTGAGATACGTAAATTGAGCTCGTATATGAATGCACACACGAAATTGAGCTCTATATTCATACACTTAAGTTCATTTTACTGTGACGCTAATGTCATCGAATGCTCATACGATCAATCGAATTAAAACTCAGAGTAAGGGTACTGATGAGAATAGCAAGTCAAGAGACCTCCCCTGAGACGAACACTGACGCAATACGATACCGACCACAATTATCCTCTACCAAAAACAGCATCTCCACACAAATTTCCACTATAAATACATCCATCGCCGTTTTTCTTTAAAGCAAATCATAAAGTCATATGCAAAAACAGCAATGGATAACGCACAACGCGTCACAAACGCCGCAAGCGTGCGCGGTTAGATTACATTCAGGTGTGTTCAAACTCCCTAACAACTCGGACACGAATTCAAGTTAACTCTAACAAAGTTCGGTGATTTCATGCCACAGGAAAATGAACTTTAAGCGTTAACACATTAGAGAGACGTGATCGGAACATTGTGTGTTGTTATAGTATTCGTGTGTTTACCCGGCGGTGTTTGTTCAGGGCGGAGTAAGGCTTGGCCAAACAATTTTATTAACGAGTGCTTCGTGAAATGGAGTGAACAAAGAACAATGGGTTTCTCGAAGCCGACATTTTGATACCACCTGTAATGGCTTCAATACCACTTCCGTGAAAC
Source organism: Erebia palarica (assembly GCA_964035005.1). Taxonomy (NCBI): domain Eukaryota; kingdom Metazoa; phylum Arthropoda; class Insecta; order Lepidoptera; family Nymphalidae; genus Erebia; species Erebia palarica. Next base: position 27,077,805 of record OZ035994.1, read on the forward strand.
ACGCTGCCTTTACACACTAGTTGACTTTACTACACACTTGTGTAGTGTAAAGTCAACTTGTCGTGTGTGTCAATGTACCCACCACATAATAATTATGTGGTGGGTACATAATTATAAATTATTATTATTAACATCTTTCTTTCAAAAGATAATAATTATTTTTTGAAAGAAAGCTTCTTTTTTTTTTTTTAATCCACTACAAGTTAGCCCTTGACTGCGATCTCACCTGCAGCCCTATTCTGTAACTCAGTGGTTATCAAAAAATGAAAGCCACAGACTTATATTTTTTATCCATTGAAGATTTACTATGAAATGTTCTTTCATGTTTTCATAGTAAACCTTCAATGGACAAAATATATATGTCAGTGGCTTTCATTTTTCGATAGCCCCTGAGTTACAGAATCGGGGGGCTGATGGTAAGGGATGACGCAGTCTTAGATGGTAGAGGGTTAACCTGTTAGGGGCATGGCAGTTATATTAAGCCCTATTTGGTTTCTACACGGCATCGTACCGGAACGCTAAATCGCTTGTCGGCACGTCTTTGCCGGTAGGGTGGTAACTAGCCACGGCCGAAGCCTCCCATCAGGCCACACCAGGGAAAATACAGAATTTAAATTCCGAAATTGACACTGCCGGGGATCGAAGTTCGCACCCGGGACCTCCGCACGTTAAGACAACAGCGCTACACACTGCGCCACGGAGGTCGTCCTGGGTGCTGAATGGGACTTTATCCCTTCACCAATATACCTGAAGTATTACTAGAGAAAGCTACTACTAAAAATATAAGAGTGTGTCTGTCTGCTACGCTTTCCCGGCCCATATATTCAACCGATTTTGATGATATTTGGTATAGCGCTAGGTTACATCCCGGGGAAGGATATAGACTTTTTATCCCGGAAAGAGTTCCCCGGGAATCAAAAAAAAAACTTAATTCACGCGGATATGTCGCGGACATCATTAAGCCCTAGGTACTAATATATACCTACTCATGTGGTCAGGCTTTCGTGCTCAATACAATGCATACAGCCTAAAGGTTGTTCATGTTGAATTATTTAATGAATTATTGTTTTTCGAGGGTGAAATCTTCTGAAGATACCCGATCTCCTGGGGGAGAGTGCAGGTGATGTGGGATTTCTACCCACTAAAACCCCCTCGGTGGCCATCCTCTGAGCATAATGGGAATCTCCGGGAACCTTCATAAAACATGAGGAGACTCCCTTGCCCCCTTGCCCATTGGGCTCATCCTGGGTGATGTAATCCCTGATTTTATACATGAACCATGAATCATGTAGTCGCATATGTTTTGGTGGTGTCAAAACACCCACGATACCTAATGCCAATCATATTGAAGTGAAAACTTCTTCAGCCGCATTGAGCACTTTATGGTAGGGGTCAACTTGTGGATTCGCGTCACCGTCACCGCGTTGTTACGAAGACAAAAGGTATTACATATCATATACTACATTCGTAATTTTTTTTCGCCAAAATGTTAATGCTAAGGCATTAAAGTTTTAAATAATATAAAATATTTGACCGAGCGAAGCGAAGGTCTCTGAGTCTACTTGAGTGAATTGGCACTTGTCCGTCCGTCCGCCCGTCCGTCCGTCTGTTAGAGCTTCATAACTTCTGAATTAATGAACGTAATTACTTAAAATTTAAATATAATATGTAAACCGATGGCCTCCAGCCGAATATGGCTTAAAAAGTTACAAAAATCTTTATTTCAGGGGGGCTCTCATAGAAGCGAATGCGAAGTAAAATATTTTTTATAGCGTTACATAGTGCGCAAAAAAATGGTCGCCCGTTCAAACGTCATCAGAGCCCACTTCCGCGAACCACTTCCACCCCTCCGCACACGCGTCACGTACATCCGCGCCGTTACTACAAATACTAATGTTATACTATACATATTTATCAGTAAACTTTCTTTATTAATATAATTATATATTATGTATTAAATAGTATATATATATATAATTTTATATTAAGTAATTTATTTATTTTGTATTTATATATTTATGTATTGTATTTAGTTTGTGTAAGTAGTATTTAATTTCGTAATTAACTAATAGTATATTAATTTTTTCAAGTAAATATTAGAGTTTTTTTTTAAATTCCAAAACAATAATTTATTTTAGTATTAAACACTTAACAATTTCACCTTACTCACTTTCAAGGGAGGCTGGAAGAGATTTCTTTTTAGAGATAAACTTTACCTTTGTCCACCTTTTTTTAATTAGTTTTAAGACAATATTTTGTACTCACAGCATATATTCAACGTGCGTTCCATTCCACGCAGCACGCAGGACAAAATCGATTCCCCAAATTATTCATACCGCAAAATGATGATAACTTTCCAAATTAACGAAACGAGATCCGACGCAACGCAATGGCGTGTGAACATCGACACGGAGCGTTTGATTTGATGGACAATAAAGGGTACAGTGATGGCTCGTAATGGAGGGTCGGGGCTCCATAAGGGTACAGTGATGGCTCGTAATGGAGGGTCGGGGGCTCCATAAGGGTACAGTGATGGCTCGTAATGGAGGGTCGGGGGCTCCATAAGGGTACAGTGATGGCTCGTAATGGAGGGTCGGGGGCTCCATAAGGGTACAGTGATGGCTCGTAATGGAGGGTCGGGGGCTCCATAAGGGTACAGTGATGGCTCGTAATGGAGGGTCGGGGGCTCCATAAGGGTACAGTGATGGCTCGTAATGGAGGGTCGGGGCTCCACTGAGTGGAAGCCTGTCTACCCTCTGAAGCGGTAAGTTTCCACTTCTATGTCGCTCTACTTTCTATCCATACGCACGAAACTTAAAAACAACTACGTTGGTACGGGGACGACTTAAATCCTTAAGATAGGCCTTTTACTTAATTCCGTAAAATAATGAATTTCCGCAGTATTAAAAAAAAATCACAGATTCCGCAGTCTCCGCAAGAATCGGAGCATTGAAAATGACTACAATAATCACGCCAGCTTTTGTTGATTCTTAAAAAAAATTAAATCTCTTCTTTACAATTTTACAAAAATGTATTAACCGATTTTCAAAATTCCAACTCGAATGTACTTCAATTTTTATTCGCCATTTTTTAGCTGAACTAATATCCTAGGACCCTTTTTAAAGATTTTCATAAGTCGGTTGTTTTCCGAAATATTTACAATTTAGTAAACAAACAACCCGATTTTTTCCATTTTTCAAAATTCCAAAAAAGTTACCAGCCGATTTTCAATTTTCAAACGCTCACACGTGTCTCGATAAATTCCTCAACTCTTGGTACTATTACCATTTCGATCCTCCCAAAATCCTCGGAGCTATGGCCAAAAATACGTGTCAGGAGATTTGCATCTGATAACCATTTTCAATGGTAAAATCTCAACCCGAGATGTCGTCACCCGATACATCTAGTTCGATGTTTGGTGCGCTTTGTAATATTAGAGTTCGTTATATGATTATGTCGGTGACGAAGTCTACTCTAGAACTAGCTGGTGCCCGCGACTTCGTCCGCATGGATTGATGTTTTTTGGTTCCCGCGGGAACTCTTTAATTTTCCAGATTATAAAAGTTTGGATGTATGTATGGATGTTTGTATCCTTTTAAGTATGGATAATCAAAAGTGAAATGAAAGTTAGGGCATTCACCAGTCATTAATACATAATCGTTTTCGATGGTAGGTACTTATATTATTACACTTTTTTCAGGAGCATGTTACACAGTGGCATGTTTGAACAGTTTAAAGTTAATGTTATGGTATGTGCGTCATAAATACAGTGTTTGTTATGTACATTTATTTACTTCGGCCATGAAGTCACGGCCACTCTATACATACTTCATAAAACTACATGAAACGAGTAATGTTCCCGAAACATGCCGCATATTTAGTTGTTCCGCCATTAACATCGCTCGTTAAGATGCCTTCCAAGCATCGTGAAACTTTATCTCATAGTCGGGAAACTGGTCGGAAAGTATGATAAGTTACTTTATATTTTCTAATGTTTCGTATATTTATGCTGTAGTTGAGTAACATTAGATAGAAACTTATAATTCTTCTCAGTAGAATCTATTTTCTGAACCAGCGGTAGAGTCAGTTCAGGACATTTCATAATTGGCACATGTTGTCTTACGTTAAATAAATAAATCATTTCATTTCACACATAAAATAAATAATATTTACAAATAGATAAAATAAATAAATTCATATAATTGAAACACTTACATCATGTATCCATTCAAATTGTGATTTTTAGCGGGCCTTCATTTTTAAGTCAACTTTAACGCACCATAGCTTGTAAACTATAACTCCTATCACAATGGCACACTTTTCAAGAGAGGGGGGAAGCCACCAACGGGGGGGGGGGGGGGGTTATTTGTATTTTTTAATGTACTCACTCATAGGTATAAAACCATAGTGGTTTCAAAATGTTATAAATTCGATTTGCCGCAGGTATTTATATCCCTGATGCAATATATCCCTGTACCAAATTTAATTAAAATCGGTTGAACAGGTTGACCGTACAAGTTTATAATATTAGTATTAATATGGATTACAAATTCCAGAAGGCTGGAAGTTCTTATCGCAGGGCTGCAATTAGTTTTCTTAATAGTACGGGGAACCCTAAATCGTGATCCGCTTGTTCACGGTGGTCTGTCCGCGACATTAAACGTAAACATCGCTCCGTAAACACGACATGTTTTGATTCCGCCCATTCCCGGTACGCGCCCCCTCCGCGGCCCCTCCGCGCCCCTTCCGCGTCCCCTCCGCGTCCCCTCCGCGTCCCCTCCGCGCCCCTTCCGCGTCCCCTCCGCCCCCTCCGCCCCCTCCGCCCCGGCCTCGCCCTGCACAACACACGTGGTTACATCAGTCGTTTGTTTAAACTTTAAATCATTCGCTATTGAATAATATTCGTCCAAAGTTCACTGCTCGACATAGATCCCACACTCACTAGCTATAATTCAAGAAAATCTGTTAAGCCGTTTGTACATCATCGGAGTAGGGATCGGACAACTGATACCTCAAGCCCTGAGGCAAAAACCCCCAACTCCTATCGGATCTTGAACTATTGATCGAATTAAAGATAAACTTAATCATAAATTCTTCTTCAAAAACTTAGTTTAAATAAAGACGACGTTACCAGTGTTACCGTTTATGTGGTAGAAGTATTTTCAACCCACCAGTAGTCATCCCAAAAGCAATGAAAATATTTGTGATATTGATTTCGTATACAAGAGAATACAGAATTAAAATATGGCAAAATAATGCACAAAAACGCTTAAAAGTAAGCTTGAATACTCGAAGAATTCATATAAGATAACTTGCTTAATTTTATTTAGAGTACGAGTGATTCACGAAGCAGAGTAAAACCAGAAACATATTCAGAAGCTAACTACTCTTTTAAGAACACAAAATGTCATGCAATACTAAAAATAGTACACAATATTGAAAACTTGTGTTTCCCTTCAAAGGCAAAATGTTAAAAGCACGATGCAACGGGAACGTGCCTCGTATTCCCTCACTCACAATACATTTTCCTTTTAAATGTTAAAGCTCCAAGCTTTTCTCCAAAAAGGTCAAATCTTTTCAAATTCAGACGCCCGTTCACCGGATGTTCTACAAACATTAAGTATGCGTCTTAATATAAACAACATGGGAATTCTTTGCTTTCCAGGACAAATAATAACCGAATGCCATTTTCAGGATGCAGGCTATCTTACCAAATTACGACAAAACAGGTTTACCCGAAGGCGCTGTGAAAAAGTAACAGACAAACAGTCTTTCCCATTCTCAATAATTAATTTGAGAGTGTGTTTGATTGTTGGTTTACTGTTGACCGAAGCGAGATTGTTTGCTGGCCGCAGCGGAGCAACGGATTTATTCAAAGGCCTGGAGACTAACATAGACTCGTTTTAATCCTGGAAAATCGAAGCATTCCCGCGGGATTTAAAGGAAAACCCCCAAAATTCGCTTGGATGAAGTTGCTGGTATCGTCTAGTTTGAGTATGGATATGTAGAGACGGTAAGGGAAGCGAGGTATGATAGAGACAAAGGCGGCTAACTTTCCCTCTGATTAAACTTCCGTGCGGTGAATTTCACAAATTTCGTGCTCCGATAATACGATATTAAATTTGTGCAGGGATTATTAAATACCGCAGTTTAACGCGTTTATACTTACCTTTTGAAACATTTCAATAGTGTTAGAAAAGTATTTAAGTACTGGAACATAAAAGAAAAGATAAAGTGCCATGAAAGAAGAAAAAATTACGCCAGCAACTTTGTCCACCAGGATCTCAGAAACTGTCACAGGAACTCCGATCAGGAAAGCGTAGCAGACAGATAGACACACAATTTCGCATTAATTGTGTACTAGCTAATGCCCGCGACTTCGTCTGCGTGGATCGAGGTTTTTTGGTTCCCGCGAGAACTCCTTAATTTTGCCTTCCTTCCTTATCCTCAGCCTATGTGCTATTTCCAGACTATAATCTTTCTCTGTGCAAAATTTCAGCCAGGTCCGTTCAGCCATTGGGGCGCGATTGAGTAACAAACATCGATACATCCATACATCCATACATCCACACATCCATACATCCATACATCCATCCAAACTTTCGCATTTATAATATTAGTAAGATAGTAAGAAGTAAGATGAGTTTTCGGAAATCGAATAAACGTTAATAACAGTAGGTATTGATGTCAACCAATCCTCAAACTAACTCTATGGAAATCAAATTGAGACGCTCTTATCTGTTATAGTGACTGTTGACTGCTGATAAATGATAAATGATTTATTTATTTCATGTAGGACAACTTGTGCCACGTATGAAACGTTAAGACTCTGCCACCGGTTCGGAAAACTGATTCTACTGAGAAGAGCCAGCAAGAAACTGAGCGCTAAAGGCCCTCAGAATACTTGCCCTGTATAATTTGGCGTCTATTTTCACGTCTAGTTCGGTTTGAACGCGTTCAGCGTCCCGACCGCAGTGGAATCAGGCACTCGGCCACGCAACCTTACACCGAGCTGAACACGACCTTGCGGCTAATGGGATACAGTTCATTTCTGCGTGGCGGGATGGCTCACAATAGTTTGTTGTACGTAATGGCCTGGGAGCGGCAGTAATGCGGCACATCCGTAGGGCGCTCCTACGCCACGGCTGCTATTCTATAGCCGTACAAACCTTACTTCAACGCTGACTCAGACCAGGGCGCGTTTGGAACCCTCGTAGCTTCAGTTTTAAGATACCGTAACCGATTATCACCATCATGTTTTATAAGTAAGTAATTTTTAACGTCAATAAGTGTACCTACAGTGTACCTATATTGAATAAATGATATTGAGTATTGAGTATCGAAATGGTAAACATGAAACTTTGACAAGTGGTGCGCTAGTGTATGGAAAAATGAACAAAAGGTCTTGCTTGTGATCACTCGTTGGCAAAATAGTTAAAAAAAGAACAGAGATTTACCTAAAACATGTCTCACAGACATGTTTATCATTTATAAAGATCTATACTAATATTATAAATGCGAAAGTTTGGATGGATGTATGGATGTCTGGATGTATGGATGTCTGGATGTATGGATGTCTGGATGTATGGATGTATGGATGTTAATTACTCAATCACGCCCCAACGACTGAACGTAGCTGGCTGAAATTGGCACAGAGTTAGATTATTGTCTGGAATAGCACATAGGCTACTTTTTATCCCGGAAAATTAAAGAACTCCCGCGGGAACCAAAAAACCTCAAACCACGCTGATGAAGTCGCGGGCATTTGCTAGTATTTAGTAATAGGCATGATGACTAATTTTGAAAAATGGTCAGATTATGTTCGGAAGTATCTACTATTTCGAAAAAATATCTTATTTCAGCAGAAAAATAAGTTTTGGTAGATAAAATTGGCATTTGAAATTTAAATTTTAAAATTCACGCCAAAACGCTCGCCGGTGTCATGGCGTCGTTTGTGACGTCACTATTGTTATTACCAATGTACTCTGTGCAGTGTGCAGTAAGCAATAGTATGCGTATCAAAGCTCGGAAACAAACAATTGTGACGTCATTCGCTTCTTAGTGTTTAATCCAATATGGCGGATTGCAGAATTTTACAGTTTTATTTTATCAAAATAAATAGCAATTTCACTCGAAATAGAAAAATAAACACTCCGGAGAGTAATCTTTGCACGCTAGCCATCTTCTGAAGTGTGTTCGAAACAGGAAAAGATTTGTATTCATGAAAGTGTTTAAGATAGTTGCTTCGCCGATGAACCCAACGGCGAGCTCAGCTCTGTACACACGTACACACACAGTGTACTCAACGCTGTACACACGTACACACACTGTGTACTCAACGCTGTACACACGTACACACACTGTGTACTCAACGCTGTACACACGTACACACACTGTGTACTCAACGCTGTACACACGTACACACACTGTGTACTCAACGCTGTACACACCTGTCCCCTGGCGACAAACATGGCGTTGAGTTTACCTAATTCATTTTGACGATAAAGGAATACGTACGCGTTTGACTGAAGGATCATTATGGAGTCACGTGAATTATTCAGTGGACTGTATGAAAGGGGGAAGTGGGGCCCGGGTTTACGATTTCCGAGGCACGTATTTCTGCTTAGAATTTTTTTTTCAACCAAATTGACCCAGTAAAAATTAAAAAACACGACTGCTCTGCCAAAAAACGGACTTAAAAGTTATAAATCTAAATTGATCTAGTTAAATTAGAATCTTATTCACATTTTTATTAAATGATATTTTTGAATATCACTGGATATTACTGGAACTTATATATATTACTGGATACTTAATGGAACTATTTATATTGTGTTATATATTTTTGAAATCTGCTCATCATTTAGATTAGATTATGATGATGATGGTTTTTTTTCAACTTTTTGTCTTTAATGCGGGACCATGGTCATCCCATATTTTTTTTTTTTAATTTTATTAGCCTATGTCACCCGGAATAAGCTGGGGATTCTAACGATACTTCATTTATCAAAATCAGTTCAGGCGTATAGAAGTTATGGTGGAATATACAAACTCACATACATACATGTACCCTGAAAACAATATACCTTTTTTCAGGCAGTCGTATAAAAAGGGCTGGAAATGAAAGTAAAAGTTAAATTTTAGGGTCCCTTTTAAATTTGATAATACGTGTTTATTTTATAGTCTCAGATCTCGAACGAAATTTCAAATTTTTCTGTGACGACTATCGAGAATCAAACGCGAGATTTCCCACTTAAGGTCCACTTCTGCGCATAGTTTGAAGTCCTGAATGACTGACTACATACATTCATTCCATCTCCCTACTATTCCTAACTTTCTGGCATTAACTAAGACCAAAGTAAAACGGAAATCTCACTTTACTATGCACATAATAAATAATAGTACCAAAAACAAACACCTGAATGAATGACTAAATACATTCATTCCATCATCATACTATTTATAACTTTCTGGCATTAACTATGACCTAAGTAAAACGGAAATCTCACTTTACTATGGACAGAATAAATAACCTCCCTACCTACTGTAGTAAAACGTCTTCCTCGAGTCTGGACGGAATGCCGTCAAAGCAGTTTTAATTACGTACGAAATTAAAATAGTTCAGTTCCCAGTTCGGGGCTGTCAAGATACGAGGCGTCCTGTTATTACCATACTTGCACCTCGTTTCTATTTTTAGACCCAGCAAGAATTAATATCTGGAAGTCCTTTGTGAGTTTTGTGAATAAAAACCCAATGTTCTGACTACCTTCTTATTAGATCTGTAATTCTAACATTTAATTATAACGTGTGCATTAACCTAGATAACGTGCTTACTAAATTTTAATTTGTAATCAATTCTCAATGTAAGTGAATTATTTTTGTGTTCTTATTGAGTACAATAAATCTCTTTAAACCGAATGTTCATTAATATACTTTATTCCTTCCGATAATATCATATTCTAGAGTACCTAATTGAATTATTTTGTACAATCCTTTTTCCCTCTCATTTTGTTTTCGTCGTTCGCGCTCAATTCGCGGGAGGCGTCCCCATTGGCCCTCAGAATTCCCCCTTTTTTAATTATTTTATTTTACGGCCCTGGATTCAAGTCCTTTATGGCCTTATATTTATTGCGAATGTCGTTCCACAGAATATAAAACTAGAAAATCATGATATAAGTGAGAGTATGCATTCCACCACCACTACAGCTCATTAACGTCCCACTGCTGGGCACAGGCCTCCACACTCATAAGAGAGAGGGAATTAGATCTTTGACCCACCACGCTGCTCCAATGCTTTAACGACTATTATCATGATAGTGATAATAACTGGGACCGACGGCTTAACGTGCTCTCCGAGGCACGGGGGTGAAACACCGCCAACCTCCTAACTCCGGGATAGTACTGAGAATTTCTAATCAGGAATACTCAATACTCAATTATGGCCCGACCCGGGACTCGAACCCGGGACCTCGTCGGCCGCAGTCGAACATGCCAACCACTGGACCAACGAGACAGTCAGTATGAATTCAGTACAAAGCAAATGTGAAATCTCAAGTTTCTAGGCGTAGCAGCTTGAGCTAACTTACGTGTCTATGCCATTCAGTCAGAAAAGCGTAGTTAAAACCGTCTAAACTCTAAAATTACTCAAGTAATTACAATTTTATATACCTACAGACCCAGCCAGGGTTCGAATCTAACACCTCGTGTAGAATGCTCTAGGGATGTCATTGTCTAATAATACTTGCAATTTGTAAATAAGTGTTTTGTGCCTTTAATTAAAGTGTTTGGAACTTCTACTGTGTAGATGCTCCGAAGAATCTAATACAATCGTTCAATTAAAACTACGTTTCCGTTTTAAAATCCTCTCTCTAAAATATATAGCAAAAGAAAACCAGCAATGAACCTAAAAAAGAAAATTTGGAACTGTAATGTCCCAAATATCGAAGTACATGGAAAGATTTAGTGCTTAATTGTTAGCTCGAGTCAATGCCGGTAACCAAATAGCCTCATTTGAGCATTTGAAGGCGAAAGAGCTGAGCACGTACACAAAAGGTGGGAAGTTCTAAAATTCTGCTACAGAAATTTAACCTTTATTGCCAATAATTACAGAGTAAATTATTCCGTGAACGGTCTTGGGTGTAACTAATGTAATTTATACGTTCAGGACACGTCCCCGTGGCGTCTGCTTTGATATTCAAAGACGTAACATTGTAGCGCACAAAGGAGTTCCTAAACCGGTATATAATACGTATAATTACCTTAAACGAGATTATGAATAACGCCTAAAACTTATGCTAAGTGCTGAGTCGGTGAGTGGGTAGTTAAGTATTTTCTAAAGTTCACCTCGAGCATCTAAATACCAATTTGAGGCAGTCATAAAAATACCAGACATAAATGGTCATGGTTTAGTTGTGGTCGTGATAAATAGGAGGACATTCTTTTTTGTGACATTTTACAGCAGGATGCTTATGTCGTTATTCAAATTAATTAGATATTATAAGGTTAAAGCAATTAAATACCTTTAAGTACCAAATATAGATATTTAAATTTTGTAAACATATAGAAAATAACAACTTTTCTAGAACAAAAATGACTCCACCAAAGACATTTCAACTCGAAGGACCCGTATCACTTATATTTTACGAGTCAGCTTATTTTTCTACAGTTTATTAAACGACTGCCTGAAAAAAGGAGTATATTGTTTTCAGGGTTCATGTATGTATGTATGTGAGTTTGTATATTCCACCATAACTTCTATACGCCTGAACCGATTTTGATAAATGAGGTATCGTTAGAATCCCTAGCTTATCCCGGGTGACATAGGCTAGTAAAATTTTAAAATAAAATTGATGGAATGACCATGGTCCCGCATTAAAGACTAATGTTGAAAAAAATTCGAATCTATGATTAACTATATAATCATCATCTAGAAAATGATGAGTAGATTCCAAAAATATATAACACTATAGTTCAATATCCAGTGATTCACAAAAAAATATTATTTAATAAAAATGTGAATAAGATTCTAATTTCACTACTAGATTAATTTTGATTTTTAAATTTTTAGTTTGATTTTTGGCTGGGCAGTCGTGTTTTTAAATTTTTTTGATTATGACTTGTTTTTAAGTCAACTTTAGGCTGTGACCTTTGGCATTACTTAAGTAGACCAAACGACACAATTTACTGACAGACATTTAGTTTATGAATCTGAACGTAATCTATACTAATATTATAACTGCGAAAGTTTGGATGGATGTATAGATGTCTGGATGTATGGATGTTTGTTACTCAATCACGCCCCAACGGCTGAATGGATCTGGCTGAAATTTGGCACAGAGATAGATTATAGTCTGGAATAGCACATAGGCTACTTTTTATCCCGGAAAATTAAAGAGTTCCCGCGGGAGTCAAAAAACCTCAAACCACGCGGACGAAGTCCCGAAGCCCTAGTTATGTGTGCCTCGTTTGTACAGCGCTGCAACTAGAACTAGATTGTGTTATCAATGGTATTTCTAGCATGTCAATGTATTCCCAAGTGTCAGGGGACATCGGTGTGTGTGTCCGGAGGGCGCGGTATAAATAGCCCCGACCTTGGCCCCACTCGGGGCTATTCCGGGGCTAGCGGTGATCGCGAGGCGGTCTCTTCATTGCCGCGTAGGGTGATCACCACCACTGCAGCCCATTAACGTCCCACTGCTGGGCACAGGCCTCCACTCTCACAGGAGAGAGGGAATTAGAGCTTACACCCACCACGCTGCTCCAATGCGGGTCGGCAGGCTTTAACGGCTATTATCATGTTAGTGATAACCGGGACCGACGGCTTAACGTGCTCTCCGAGGCACGGGGGTGAAACACCGCCAACTTCCTAACTCCGGGCTAGTACTAAAAATTTCGAATCAGAAAACCTCGATACTTAATTATGGCCCGACCCGGGACTCGAACCCGGGACCACGTCGGCAGCTGTCAAACATGCTAACCTAGTGGTTAGCAGGTAACCAACGAGGCAGTTATTCCATACGACACCACTAAAATAAAAAACTTAAAAGATTATTCAATATTTTAAGTTTTTTATTTTATTTAATTCCACTAAAAGTCCTTTGACATCTATCTCCCCTGGTGGAATGTTCGAACTTGTTATCGGAGAATCAAATCCATACTCTTTAATCTTGACCGCACGTTTTTGTTAGTATTAGTAGGGTGGTAAGTAGCTACGGCCGAAGCCTCCCACCAGACGCAACCATAGACATCTGAAGAAGAAATTATAAATTCCCGAATTGAACCTGCCGAAGATCAAACCCGGGACCTCCCACTTATAAGATCACAGAGCTCACCACTGCGAAAAGGAATTCTTCGTAGGAAGCATGACGATAAACGAGTTTGGAGTCTACGGTTATATTGTACATATTTAAACGGCTTTAACATTGCTAAAGCAATCCTTTTCCAGACAAACACTTAAATATATGTAAATAAGAGATATCTACATATATTTAAGACTCTTTAAATATATGTAGATATCTCTCATCTAGATTCTAGACCGCCTCTCAAACAGGAGAGATGTCAATACATAACAAGTAATAACCACTGGTCAAGTGCTTCAAAAAATGTGTGGTTTTAAGATACCGTAGTTAATTGATTATCACCATCAAGTTTTATAAGTTATTGGACGTCAATAAGAGTATAGTGTACCTAATTTGAATAAATAAATAGTGAATTAAATTGAATAACTTGATTTCTCGTATAAGTAGTTAATGGAAAAACCCACAATCAAATGCAATTTACAGTAGCATCTACATAATATAGACGATTTCATATAAAGAGCATTAACAATCGGCTAATGCAGTAATAGGCATGATGACTGATTTTGAAAAATGGTCAGATTATGTTCGTAAGTATCTACTACTAAACTATTACGACTATTTCGAAAAAATATATTATTTCAGCAGAAAAATAAGGTTTCGTAGATAAAATTGGCATTTGAAATTTAAAGTTTTTAAAATCACGCCAAAACGCTCGCCGGTGTCATGGCGTCGTTTGTGACGTCACTATTGTTATTACCGATGTACTCTGTGCAGTGTACAGTGAACAATAGTGTGATTGTCAAAGCTCGAAAACAAACAATTGTGACGTCATTCGCTTCTTGGTGTTTAATCCAATATGGCGGATCGCTGTATTTTATAGTTTTATTTTATCACAATAAATAGCAATCTCACTCGAAATAGAAAAATAAATACGTTTTTTATAATCCATGAATCCTATTTCATTAGATAAATTTATAATTTCATTGATTCTTGGTCACTGTCATCATGCCTATTGGTATGGTTCTTTTTGCATTTTAACCAATAGTGAGAAGATTTCAGCTTATCAGGATGTACTTGTGATCGTCACCGGTTACATTGTGGCTGACAAACTAAAAAGCAGATTGGCTTCTGTCCCGAAGAAAACATCTCCCTCATGGTGTTCCCACACGCGGATATAGCTTGCTATATTTCACCGGCTAATGTGAATCATATAAATAAATTGCTTCTTAATTTCGGTTCCACATTTTACTGCAATTTATTGCCTATGAAATGGAATATTTTCCGGCGATGGGGACGCTAAATCAACTTAATATCTCGTCTCTCGCATACTGACACAGATATTACAGCCAGGCTCTCCTTGAGACAAGTATATTTGGGCCAAGTCCATGATATTCTCGTAGTTATCTACTCGATACCTTCAACATAATACTTATAATTAGAAATCGTTCGTTAGTTAATGACCAAACGGCTTTCTAATTGCGATAAATTAGCCCGCAAAGTGGTGTGAACGAAACTTGTCTACCAAGCCCCTGGATTTCATTTTAAGGTGGTGTCGATTGAAATTCGACGGGTATTATATTATATATACGGACTATTAATATAGCTGTTCGTGCTGAGTGACTCATTGATCACCTGTCCTGTAAAATTTTGTATGAAAAATTTATTTTTACTCATCGTTTCGTATTGAAGACAAAAATTCAATCAGAGGAAAAATACGGAGAGAGCTGATGATTGAGGAAGGATTCTTATTGATGATCCAGAGGAAGGGCATAGGTTACTTTTGATCCCGCAAAATTGAATCGTTCCTACGGGAATCGCAAACCTTAATCCACTAGAAGTCGCTGACATTGTCTAGGCGTGTTACCTAGTAACCACAACAGTACAAGTACCTAATGTAATGTTTTGTACAAAGTGACGTGCCCACTAACAGTAACAATAAGTAGCTAAGGCACAGTCCGGATACGTCAGCACTCTTACAGCTTTCCCCTGTACACATATATGCGTGATAATGCAGCAATTATCATCAATACGTGTCCTTATCGATTGAGCGGACGGACGGTATTCATTAGCCTCTATTGTGTATTAGTAATGTACTGCTTAGAGTCCATACACACTAGCGGCTCCGAGGTTGTATATTAGTATGTACTGCATATGTACGTATTCCACGTACACTAGCGGTTCCGAGGTTGTGTATTAGTATGTACTGCATATGTACGTACTCCACGTACACTAGCGGTTCCGAGGTTGTGTATTAGTATGTACTGCATATGTACGTACTCCACGTACACTAGCGGTTCCGAGGTTGTGTATTAGTATGTACTGCATATGTACGTACTCCACGTACACTAGCGGTTCCGAGGTTGTGTATTAGTATGTACTGCATATGTACGTACTCCACGTACACTAGCGGTTCCGAGGTTGTGTATTAGTATGTACTGCATATGTACGTACTCCGCGTACTCTAGCGGTTCCGAGGTTGTGTATTAGTATGTACTGCATATGTACGTACTCCGCGTACTCTAGCGGTTCCGAGGTTGTGTATTAGTATGTACTGCATATGCACGTACTCTGCGTACACTAGCGGTTCCGAGGTTGTGTATTAGTATGTACTGCATATGTACGTACTCCGCGTACTCTAGCGGTTCCGAGGTTGTGTATTAGTATGTACTGCATATGTACGTACTCCACGTACACTAGCGGTTCCGAGGTTGTGTATTAGTATGTACTGCATATGTACGTACTCCGCGTACTCTAGCGGTTCCGAGGTTGTGTATTAGTATGTACTGCATATGTACGTACTCCGCGTACTCTAGCGGTTCCGAGGTTGTGTATTAGTATGTACTGCATATGTACGTACTCCGCGTACTCTAGCGGTTCCGAGGTTGTGTATTAGTATGTACTGCATATGTACGTACTCCGCGTACTCTAGCGGTTCCGAGGTTGTGTATTAGTATGTACTGCATATGTACGTACTCCGCGTACTCTAGCGGTTCCGAGGTTGTGTATTAGTATGTACTGCATATGTACGTACTCCACGTACACTAGCGGTTCCGAGGTTGTGTATTAGTATGTACTGCATATGTACGTACTCCACGTACACTAGCGGTTCCGAGGTTGTGTATTAGTATGTACCGCATATGTACGTACTCCGCGTACTCTAGCGGTTCCGAGGTTGTGTATTAGTATGTACTGCATATGTACGTACTCCGCGTACTCTAGCGGTTCCGAGGTTGTGTATTAGTATGTACTGCATATGTACGTACTCCGCGTACTCTAGCGGTTCCGAGGTTGTGTATTAGTATGTACTGCATATGTACGTACTCCGCGTACTCTAGCGGTTCCGAGGTTGTGTATTAGTATGTACTGCATATGTACGTACTCCGCGTACTCTAGCGGTTCCGAGGTTGTGTATTAGTATGTACTGCATATGTACGTACTCCGCGTACTCTAGCGGTTCCGAGGTTGTGTATTAGTATGTACTGCATATGTACGTACTCCACGTACACTAGCGGTTCCGAGGTTGTGTATTAGTATGTACTGCATATGTACGTACTCCACGTACACTAGCGGTTCCGAGGTTGTGTATTAGTATGTACTGCATATGTACGTACTCCGCGTACTCTAGCGGTTCCGAGGTTGTGTATTAGTATGTACTGCATATGTACGTACTCCGCGTACTCTAGCGGTTCCGAGGTTGTGTATTAGTATGTACTGCATATGTACGTACTCCGCGTACTCTAGCGGTTCCGAGGTTGTGTATTAGTATGTACTGCATATGTACGTACTCCGCGTACTCTAGCGGTTCCGAGGTTGTGTATTAGTATGTACTGCATATGTACGTACTCCACGTACACTAGCGGTTCCGAGGTTGTGTATTAGTAATGTACTGCTTAGAGTCCATACACACTACCGGTTCCGAGTTTGTGTATTAGTATGTACTGCATATGTACGTACTCCGCGTACACTAGCGGTTCCGAGGTTGTGTATTAGTATGTACTGCATATGTACGTACTCCGCGTACTCTAGCGGTTCCGAGGTTGTGTATTAGTATGTACTGCATATGTACGTACTCCGCGTACTCTAGCGGTTCCGAGGTTGTGTATTAGTATGTACTGCATATGTACGTACTCCGCGTACTCTAGCGGTTCCGAGGTTGTGTATTAGTATGTACTGCATATGTACGTACTCCGCGTACACTAGCGGTTCCGAGGTTGTGTATTAGTATGTACTGCATATGTACGTACTCCACGTACACTAGCGGTTCCGAGGTTGTGTATTAGTAATGTACTGCTTAGAGTCCATACACACTAGCGGTTCCGAGGTTGTGTATTAGTAATGTACTGCTTAGAGTCCATACACACTAGCGGTTCCGAGGTTGTGTATTAGTATGTACTGCTTAGAGTCCATACACACTAGCGGTTCCGAGGTTGTGTATTAGTATGTACTGCTTAGAGTCCATACACACTAGCGGTTCCGAGGTTGTGTATCAGTAATGTACTGCTTAGAGTCCATACACACTAGCGGTTCCGAGGACGACTGAAGAAACGGTGGATTCAGCCTCGAACTCCTCCTACGCTAATGTCACTTAAGTTCGTTTGGTTGCGAGGTTCGAGTCCCGGGTCGGGCCATAACAAGTATTGGGGGTTTGTGATAGGAAACTCTTAGTGTTAGCCCTGAGATAGGAAGTGGGCGGTGTTTCACCCCCGCACCTCGGAAAGCACGTTAAGCCGTCGGTCCTGCGTCCAGTTGTGTCGGAGTTTTCGTCCATTAGATAGATGGCTAATCTCTCTGGAGATTGGCCGCCGTGGCCGAAATTCGGTCGGAGGACATGATTACCACAGTAAACAGATACTTGTAAATAGATATCTATTTACTGTTTACTGTGTTATTACATTATGTTCGTTTTTTTGTATAATGTCTAGCCTTTAGACTATCAATCATGAGGTGCTAGGTTCATATCCCGAATTGGGCCCAAAACGTGATTGGGTTTTTCTATCAAATATTGCTCCCGATTTATCTCCGGCTGTGTTAAATCGTCGTCCCCTATCGGACTACGAGAGTGAGGGAACAGGGAGTACTATATTTTCCTACACACTCGTGGAGTATGAAATCTTCAGTGCAGTTCGCAAGTCAGATAACGTTATTAACTAAGCTCAAGTGTGCTAGAGTCCTAAATGATAATAATCCTCAATTTGAATGATAATGGACTCTAAATCTATAAGCATAGGTCACAGAATGGAACATCAGATCGCGAACAGTCACAAGAAATGTGAATTCTAGAAGACCTAGTTCTCTGGCTATGGTATAATGTGTGCATTCATTAGTGCTTCCGGCGTGAATGGCGGCCGCGGCGAATAGGCATGATGACTGATTTTGAAAAATGGTCAGATTATGTTCGGAAGTATCTACTATTTCGATAAAATATCTTATTTCAGCAGAAAAATAAGATTTGTTAGATAAAATTGGCATTTGAAATTTAAATTTCAAAATTCACGCCAAAACGCTCGCCGGTGTCATGGCGTCGTTTGTGACGTCACTATTGTTATTACCAATGTACTCTGTGCAGTGTGCAGTGAACAATAGTGCGATTGTCAAAGCTCGAAAACAAACAATTGTGACGTCATTCGCTTCTTGGTGTTTAATCCAATATGGTGGATTGCTGTATTTTACAGTTTTATTTAATAAAAATAAATAGCAATCTCACTCGAAATAGAAAAATAAATACGCGTTTTTATAATCCATGAATCCTATTTCATTAGATAAATTCATAATTTCATTGATTCTTGGCTACTGTCATCATGCCTACTGTCACGCCATTGTGGAACAACGTGCATATATATGATCCTACTGATTATACCTGCGCGGACAGCGACAACTGAGAGACATACTGTACAGTGCAGGCGATAGTCTCTGAGACATGACGCACCTGGGAAAACCGACTCACAATTATTATTATCTACTAACTGATGCCCGCCATTGCTTCCGAGAGGATTTATGTTAAACATCCCGGGAGAAACTCTTTTATTTAACTTCTTGTAAACTAACTGTTTCTTGGTTCCCGAGCCTATGTACTATTTCAGACTATAATCTATCTCTGTGCCAAATTTCAGCCAGATCCGTTCAGCCGTTGGGGCGTGATTGAGTAACAAACATCCATACATCCATAAATCCATCCAAACTTTCGGATTTATAATTTTAGTAATTAATACAATTAATTTCATTAAAATAAATCTTATTACCCGGGATAAGCGATCCCTTAATAAATATACCTTTCATTTTTCAGATCATAAACGATACTATGTAACAAATCATATCAAACCGTTGGAGGGTCACTGACAAACTGAGCATGAAAAGGGTTTCAGCTATAGTCCACCAAGCCACACTTTTGTGAACATACTTAAGAGCTCTATAGGTTTTCTCATATAGATTTCCTTCATCATCAAACCAAGAAATATTTAGTTGGTTAAAAACGCATAGGTATAGCTCCCTAAAGTCATACCATTAAGTGTTTGAAAATGCATAGGCATATAGCTCCCTAAAGTTATACCTAAGTGCGTGCCCTAGAAGCGAAGCTTCGATAGCTTGAAAAGGTGATCGACGACTAAACCACAATACTATCACCGCTAATTAGCATTCGAGAACGATATTAATTCGAACAAGCAGATAGTGGATTCATTATGAAATTAAGTTACTTAATTAAGCCAGTTATATGATGAAATCCAAAAAAATATATCTCAAATTAAATAAAACATAATATTATTCAGAATATAAACGAGTTTGCACGAAAGCTGTGTAAAAGTCAGCAAGTTTTTTCGCTAAGTAATTAAGTATGGCAACACAAAAAGCGTATTCGTGTGAAAGTCGATACGAGACATCCAGAGCGGAAACTGGATATTTTCCAAATTAAATCGCCATCGAAATCGACTCGTGAACTCGTTCAGTGACTGAACACCGCTGTGCCATAGGGGCTTATGTTACCAACAGATAAGCTTGTTATACGACTGCCTGAAAAAAGGAGTATATTGTTTTCAGGGTTCATGTATGTATGTATCTGAGTTTGTATATTCCACCATAACTTCTATTCGCCTGAACCGATTTTGATAAATGAGGTAAGTATCGTTAGAATCCCTAGCTTATTCCGGGTAACATAGTATAGTAAAATTTAAAAAAAAATTGATGGGGTGACCATGGTCCCGCATTAAAGATTAAAATTTAAAAACAATATCGAAAATTAGATTAACTATATTATCATCATCTAGAAAATGATGAGTAGATTCCAAAAATATATAACACTATAGTTCAATATCCAGTGATTCACAAAAAAAAAACATTTAATAAAAATGTGAATAAGATTCTAATTTATCTAGATTAATTTAGATTTTTTTTTAATTATGATTAATATCTGTGTTTTAATGATTCTCGAATGTCGACCCAATCAAAACGAAAACACGAAATGTTTCAGGTGGATAAACTTTGTTAACATTAATACCTAATAATAGCCTAGTGTTTATAAAGTTTAAATGCTATGCAGAGCCTACTGTTCAGGGCATCTAGATTCAAATCCAAGTTAATTAAATTTACACGTATGAAGTAGTTTTGAGACGCTGCTTTCATTGCATTGAAGTTAGTAGTTCAAAGTTTCAGACCTGCCCCCCGATTGTGTTTGAATTGTGTGTGAAGAATTGTCGATCGAATGTATACACGAAATTGAGCTCTACTCCAATGCCTTTATGGTTTATTTTACTCTGACGCCGAACTTTGACGATTGTATCGGCAATTCTTATATAATCTGCCTCCTCTGCCCCCCCGATTGTCTAAAAGTTGCCGATTAAATCGTCTAGGTTTGGCGTCAAATTAAAATAAACTATAAAGGCATTGAATTAGAGCTCAATTTCGTGTATCCATTCTCATCCGTTTATGGTATCGTACATACCTAAACGTATGAGAATGGAGCTGTCACCGTAAGATTGTAAAAACCGTTAGATTATAATGTAACTCGCGAAATTGCAAACTGTCGAAAGATTACAATTTAACGTATCATTTTTCGGTAAATTGTAATCTGGTATATTAACCCGATAGAACCTAAGTGCACTACCGGATTATTTATGTCGAACCCTAACCTAAACCTACAAGAAACAGACAAGAAAACGTAAATACAATGAATATTTCAAATATGTACACTCGACAGCTGTTTAGAATTTCGCGAGTTAGATTATACTAACGGTGTTTACAATCTTACGGTGACAGATACACGAAATCGAGCTCTAATTCAATGCTGTTATGGTTTATTTTACGTTGACGCCGAACTTTGACGATTTGATCGACAATTCTTACATAATCGCACCTCTGTTCGGGGCGTCCAGAGTACAAACCGGAGTCAAAGCAGTTTAAGATTTAGGTATCTACACTAATTGCTTTAATTGTATAGGTTATAAAATAACATATCGAGGAGACCTGCATTCGTGACAGTTTTCCTTCAAAATCAGATGGTAATTATTGGTTTATATTATTCATTTGATAATGTCCACGACTTCGTCCTCGTGGACTAAGGTTATCGATTCCGCGTAACTCGATAACATGAAGGGACAATCCAGAAGTAGGTATTAATAAACACTCAATATTATTGTACTCTCATTCAGTCTCAGCGGTTCCACGAGAGATTTAATGTAATAAGATAAAGTTAGCTCAACTTAAACACAATATTCATTTGATCTGGCCACGATTGCTATCGTTAAGCTCTAAACCAAATTGCGATCTAAACACAAAAGTATTCAATAATCGCTGAGTCTGCCGGCAGCAGACTGAAGTACCATCGTCAAAACACTCGTATTTATACTAAATATTTCCAATATGGCGTCGGTATCCACAGATTAAAATCGAACGACATGAAACGAGTCAAATTGACTGATTCATGAGATATGATGAGAAACAGTAATGGTTAACA
Organism: Erebia palarica; assembly: GCA_964035005.1. NCBI lineage: Eukaryota > Metazoa > Arthropoda > Insecta > Lepidoptera > Nymphalidae > Erebia > Erebia palarica. Next base: position 27,100,047 of record OZ035994.1, read on the forward strand.
CATGTAACACATTGTGTTAATTCAGGTTATAAGCTATTTCCATTCCAAATCGATTCTGTTGTTCTGTTGTTCTTGTAAAGGAGTAACAAACATACAAACATACATTAAAGTACCCCCAACATGTCTGGTTTTATTACCTACTTTGAAAGTTGTGTTACTTTTTGTTCACACAACTAATGATTTTATTTAGTCCGATCACGCACCGATGTTATTTCCACTTGAACGAGTAACTTCTATATAATCTATACATTGTGTGCGAGGCTCACAAAAACCGGCATAGCGCAAGCCCACTGACGCAGCTAATGCGCGTTCGGAGAACTTGTACGCGTTACACTTCTATACTATTCTATTGATATACAACATTACATACAGAGTACAGTTGCTCGGGAATGCACTTCTCGGCGTATCTTTATTAGCATCTATCTACTATTCGGAGCGGAATCAAAACTGTTTCATCAGATTAATATTATATTGGAGTACAGTTAGCACATATTTATACTATCATGAGTCATGACCACCTTGTTATATACGTAATAAAGATATTTTTATTGTTGAAGAGTTGACAAAAACCAAAATGTCTCTAGTTCGGTTGTATAATAATTGACCCATACCCCTATTCGGTTTCTACACGGCATCGTACCGGAACGCTAAATCGCTTGGCGGCACGTCTTTTACCGGTAGGGTGGTAACTAGCCACGGCCGAAGCCGATGTTATAAATTTCCAAACCCTGCCGGGGATCGAACCCGGGACCTCCGCACGTTAAGACAACAGCGCTACACACTGCGCCACGGAGGTCGTGGAGTATGATAATAGTGTGATAATTAGAATACGGGCAGCGAGTGGGGAGTAGGTAAGTGTGCTATTATGAGTCAGTACAATGTGTGTTACAGCCAAGGAGCATAAAGAACCAGGGGTACAGGTACAACTCCATACTTAAGCAAAAAGCATTCAAAAATCTGCTTATCATCGCTGATACCCTGTAGTTCTTCTGCTTAGCTCTAGATGGCGTTAAAACGAAAGCTTTGAAATAAACTTTTTGCTATCGGATTTTATGAAAAATTTTATTTAATAGTTAATTAAACTTAATAAATAAATAGGTACAGTAAAGTAAAACAACAAAATACATGTTTTCATTGAGTTTCGGTTGATTAAAACAAAATTTATACTTATTCGAGACAAGTAACGCCATCTAGAATTTATTTTAGAACTATGGTACCCGTTGTATGGAGTTGTACCTCTACCCCTGGTTCTTTATGCTCTTTGGTTACAGCATACACGCAGATGCGTCGCGTGCAGGCGTGTGTACACGCACTCAACACGCACTACGTCACACAAACTTGCAATTATATAACAACTAGCGGTCTCCCGCGACTTCATCCGCGTACAATTTCTGATTTCCCATGAGATTTTCCCGCTGCAAAAGCCCTGCTTATAGCAGCTATATAGCATCGGCAGATTATTATTTAAGACTAATTAGCCCGTAATGCTGACTTCAAAAACTTATAACTTCATGCAAGCTTTCAACCATTATTTCACGCCCTTTGGGGTGGATAATCGTTAAATTGTTAATGCTCTTTATTATGACTTAAAACTGATAACCTAAATCCTGATTTTCAAGTCTCGTAACTGCAAAAACACAGGACTTGCATACAAATTTTCAACCCTCGTTTCACCCTCTGTGGGGTAGATTTTCGCAAAATTGCTTATGCAGTTTATTATTACTTAAAACTAAAGAAACTAATAAATGTTAGTAACGTTGTAATATAGACGCCTGCACCTGTAGTCATAGGTCATAACAGCTCGTATTGTAGCTATCCGATGTTCTAGCTCAGACGCTCAGGCGTGTAGATTCCTAGTATTTTGCTCATATTGACAAGAAACTTAATAGTTGACATCGCAGCGTGTTTCCAGATCGTTTATCACCGCTTCCTGTCGCTGTCGAGTGTCGTCTCCTCTCCGCCCCTCCGCCCCCTCCGCCCCCTCCGCACCTCCGCACCTCCGCACCTCCGCCCCTCCGCCCCCTCCGCCCCTCCGCCCCTCCGCCCCTCCGCCCTCTCCGCCCCTCCGCCCCTCCGCCCCTCCGCCCTCTCCGCCCCTCCGCCACTCCGCCCCTCCGCCCTCTCCGCCCCTCCGCACTTACAAATACCCAAGAAGCTGCAGAAGAGTGATGTAAGAATGACAAAAAACTTATTCGGTTGAATTGTGTTGTTCGGTGTTGCCGCACGCTGGATCCAAACTTATTACAGAGCAGAATTCAGTCGTAGAAGTTTGTATATTGTACTAGTAGGTAACAAGGCTAGCAGATATATGCTGGACATTATCCGTGATAATATTATCATTATCCGTGTTTTTTAAAGTCACAAATTCAGCACATTTATTCTAATTTCATAACGCACCGTTTGGAGCGCTGGCTGTGAATGCTTGACACGAAATGGAAATCTAAATGCGTGTAACGTTCATTTTACTGTGACGCTAACGTGAACGAACGATCAATACTTACGATCAATCAAATTTGCAATATAAAAAGTAAAAACTTAGACAGGAGACAGACGACAAACTCCACAATAGATAGAGTTTGGTATTGAACGAATTTTTTGGGCCCACGTTGTCCAAAAGTATTTCCTTTACATAAGCATTTTACAAAACTATACTTATAATATTACGCGGTATGTAAACAGCATAATTCAACTGTTTGCCTGTGACATCTTCGTCTCGACATTCACGCTTCAATAGTGGGCCGATACTGGCAAGCACTTTTCAGAATTCATATTATGATCCCACGTCACAGCGATACATATTGATGTGACGCAGCCGCGTCACTGCATATATAAGTATAGTAGTACCATACGTAGCCGCGCGTTTATTGTTTATTGTTTATTCATTTATTGTTTATTCATTTATTGCATGATTGTAAATTACATGAAAAGATGTTACATATAGATACATATTACAATCAGCCAAATAATGGCGTGCAAAGTTTGTAAAAATTAATGGAGTCGAACGTTTTAAAAATAACAAAAATTTGAAATCTTAATGAACGAAAGCCAAAATGAAGTCAAAATATTACAAATCTCGAAATAGGTACATTAATTGATATAATATTTATAATTATTTTTAAGTAAGTATATAGAAAAAAAGAAAGTCAGAATATCTTGTCAATTAGCTATAAGTATGATAATAATTAGGTCGATTCATGAAAGCAATTCGTTTATCGATTAAGTTATTTTGTTGCAAGAATTCATTCACTGTATAAAAATTATTTGCGAGTAACCATTTTTTACGTTTGTACTTATATAAATTGTTTTGTTACACTAAACATGGAAATATAGATGGGTTCTGTTAGCATGGGGGTCATGTAACACGTTTACCATACGTTTATACGGCACATTAGAAGTTATTTGGTATTGCGAGCAAGGATATAGGCAAGATACTACGTGAGTAGTGCCAGAAACAGTACCTACGGCATGTCTACCATACAGTATTGAGCCATAACCGAAAATTTTATGTAATAGACCCAATTATTAATTTTCTCCTTTAATCTGATTTTTGCCTTCAAAATTAGATATTATGGAAACCTTTCAAACGTGAAGATTTTTTCCTTCACCATTAATATCAAATGATAATATCACATTGCCTAAGACGCATATAAAACAGTCATTCTAACTCCAGACCTCCCAAATATGCTGAATTCACAACCACTAAGCTATCGCCAAACATTTGATGAGATTGAAAATTCTTGAAAAAGCTTATTTACCTACGTATGTAGTCATACCATCAGTCATACCATCAGTCGTACCAGTCGTACCACCAGTCGTACCGGTCGTACCATCAGTCGTACCATCAGTCGTACCAGTCATACCATCAGTCGTACCAGTCGTACCATCAGTCGTACCAGTCGTACCAGTCGTACCATCAGTCGTACCAGTCGTACCATCAGTCGTACCAGTCGTACCATCAGTCGTACCAGTCGTACCATCAGTCGTACCAGTCGTACCATCAGTCGTACCATCAGTCGTACCAGTCGTACCATCAGTCGTACCAGTCGTACCATCAGTCGTACTATCAGTCGTACCAGTCGTACCATCAGTCGTACCATCAGTCGTACCAGTCGTACCATCAGTCGTACCAGTCGTACCATCAATCGTACGAATCGTACCATCAGCTTCGACAATCGATGATCACAGTCGATGACGTGTTGATCGAGTGCGTCAAACAAGTCGATCAGATTCCTGACAGGTGATCAGGATGACTGTCTCGTTGGTCCAGTGGTTGGCATGATCGACTGCGGCCGACGAGGTCCCGGGTTCGAGTCCCGGGTCGGGCCATAATTGAGTATTGAGTATTCCTGATTAGAAATTCTCAGTACTATCCCGGAGTTAGGATGTTGGCGGTGTTTCACCCCCGTGCCTCGGAGAGCACGATAAGCCGTCGGTCCCGGTTATTATCACTAACATGATAATAGTCGTTAAAGCCCGCCAACCCGCATTGGAGCAGCGTGGTGAGTCTCTGGGGGTCACTATGAATAGCTGCACTGGGTGAAGTCCAGCAGCAGCTCCCAAGAGCTCCTAAAACTTCCTTTAGGTAAAATATATCGCTTTAAATTTACATTTTAATAGTTTTTATCTGAACGCTTGTCTACAACTGACTTGACTGCCTCGTTGGTCTAGCGGTTAGCGTAGTCGACTGCGGATCACGGGGTCCTGGGTTCGATTCCCGGTCGGGCATCGAACCCAGGAAATTGTTAGGTATTGGGTTTTTTCAATTAAGAAATTCTCAGTGCCAGCCCGGAGTTGGAAGTTGGCGGTGTTCCACCCCCGTGCCTCGGAGAGCACTATAAGCCGTCGCTCCCGGTTATTATCACTAACATGATAATAGTTGTTAAAGCCTAAGCTCCTAATTCCCTCTCTCCTATGAGAGTGGAGGCCTGTGCCCAGCAGTGGGACGTCAATAGGCTGTAGTGGTGGTGGGGATCAGGAATCTGTTTGACCTGTTTGGCGCACTCCGCTTGTATGGCCAGAAACCCTAAAGGTAGGTAAACTATCAGGTATTCTGTGCCAACTGCCAGTATAGACGAGCTTCGCAACCTGGAGCAGAGATTAGACCCGCTTCAACTAAACCACTCGCCAGTTTAGTTGGCGGCCAGTGGGCGAGTCAAGTGGAAAGTAGTCTATCGCCTAATTGGAATGTCGTCATAAAGTTAACTGTTCGTTTAACGCGGAATAAGTTAGCATGTTATTAACTTGTTTATTATTGTTTATGTCTTTCCCTCTCTCGGCTTCCGCGGGGTTGAACCCACGTCAGACACTTTCAATTTGACTCACGCATTTACTGTTACGCTTCGATGACGTGGTTTTTTTTATCCACTATTTTTTTATAACACTAAAAAAAAACGAAAATTAGATTAACTATATAATCATCATCTAGAAAATGATGAGTAGATTCCAAAAATATATAACACTATAGTTCCATATCCAGTGATTCACAAAAAAATATCATTTAATAAAAATGTGAATAAGATTCTAATTTTTTTTTTCTTTTTTTTAATCCACTACAAGTTAGCCCTTGACTGCCATCTCACCTGATGGTAAGTGATGACGCAGTCTATGATGGTAGCGGGCTAACCTGTTAGGGGCATGGCAGTTATATAAAACCCATGCCCCTATTCGGTTTCTACACGGCATCGTACCGAAACGCTAAATCGCTTGGCGGCACGCCTTTGCCGGTAGGGTGGTAACTATCCTCGGCCGAAGCCTCCCACCAGGGAAGACCAGGGAAAATTCAGAAATTATAAATTCCCAAATTGACCTTGCCGGGGATCGAACCCGCACGTTAAGACAACAGCGCTAACCACTGCGCCATGGAGGTCGTGGTGGTTGAAACATTATGCCTTCACGAGGTAACAGGTTATCTTTCTCAACCTCAAACTCATATTTTTTTATTCAAATAAACTTAATGAAAGTGAATAGTGAATCTACCACTGGCTCGGAATACCATTCCTACCGATAAGAAGTAGCAAAAACTCGGTGGTTGCCGACCTTGTTTTAGTGAATGTTCATTAATATACTTTATTCCTTCCGATAATATCATATTCTAAAGTACCTAATTTAATTATTTTTTTACTATCCGTTTTCCCTCCGATTTTCTTTTTTTATTGCGCGTCCCCATTGGCCCTCAGAATTCCCCCTTGTTTTAAATTATTTTTTTTTACGGCCCTGGATTCAAGTCCTTTATGGCCTTATATTTATTACGAAGGTCGTTCCACAGAAGATAAACCTAGAAAATCATGACATTACTAACCTCAATATAACCGCTGTCCCAAACATTGCTGGAGCGAGTCAAATCCAAGCTCTTTTATCATTTACATAATCTTCAACGGTATAATACCTAAGCTTTTTTCAGGAGCATACTTTTAATGGATAATTTCTTAAAATAGGTTGTGGAATTTTGTACCTAATAGACTAGAATGGTCATTTTCACGAACGATCTTCGGAGTTCATGTACAATGTAAGTACCTAATAATAACATAAATGGAATCTTTTGACTTCCAAAAAGCAGGAGGTCCTCAATTCGCCGCGTATTTGAATGTCAACAACAAAGGATTCTAGTAGGTAGGTATAGCTGGTGTCCTATTTTTGTCATTTTTATAAAAAGAAAACGGTATTATCTACCCACTGAATACAAAATAATAGACACGAGCCAAAGTGGTCTACGACAAAAACAGTCGTCACGTGAAATTGCCTATAAAATAAATCCTGAGTAAAATATGATAAGCTTTTAAACTTCTTATTTAAATAGCTCGCATTAGTTTAATGTTGTTTTCAAAACAGGTGTATACACTGTAAAGTATAGCTTATTGCAAGGTTAAAATGATATATTTAAATAAAAATATACCATCGGTATAAAGTTACATTGTCCAGTCGTTAAAAGCCCTAAAACGTCGACGTAGGTACAAAAAACTAAAATAATCCATGGTAGGCAGTCCATACTAATAATTTGTCTTAATATATATAAGCGTATCTGTCTGTCTGTGAGTTGGGTTTCTTTCTATGGCTCATAAATTTAACCAATTTTGTCAAAATTTCGTACGGGGATAGCGTACATGCCGGAGAAGCACGTAATTTTTATTCCGTAAAATCAGTGCCGCCATGGGTTGTTTTTTAAATATATGTAAGCAATAGGAAATTTAAAAAAAAAGAGATTAAAAAGAACTCAACCTACGTAGACGAAGTCGCAGGCATCATCTAGATTGTCCTAGGTATATAATTTAAAACACCTAAAGCCTTATAAATCAAGCTCAACAAAATAACAAAGTGCGTCCCATGAGTAGGTACTATAAAGATTTGCTGGCTTCAGATGTAACGAAATAAATACTCTCCTCTAACTTATATTGAGATAAACATCGTTTTATAGTGTATTAATTGTCGTTAATTTGCATATCAGATGAAGATTTATAACACGATACGTTTTGTTACACCAATATTTCGACCGTAAAACTTTGACCCGCGACCATAAAATATAAATTGATGCAATTTGATGACTTCATAACTTGTGAAATGAGGTATTTTGCCATGACTTAATATTTAAAACGACCTTTAGCGATGTCTAAGTTTCCCTATGACTATATCATCAGCTTATATGTGCTAAATGCTGGACACAAGTCTTCCCATCCACCAACCGTTGTCGTTATCTTTCTCAAATACAAATACAAATGATTTATTTTGCTAAATGTGATTTCAAATACATAGTGAGCTGGAAATTGGATTGAAAAGTCTGTCATATTTTGCCAAATAATTGCTCATTTGCTCATCCATCCACTTAGAATAGAATAGAATTTATTTTATTTGCTAACACAACACATAGTTCACATAGATCTTACACAGATAGTACCTACTTAAAATCTAACATAATTAACATCTAAAATGTGTCGTGTCAACTAAAGGGCCTGAAGTCAGCTGAATGTTGTGGGTACAAAATGTAACCACAACGCTGTAATTCTGTTGGGGAGAGAATGAGGGAAGTTCAAGTGTTAGTGACATCATTATTAAAGTTTAATTTAGGACAATTATTTCGCTTAACAAGTATTTTCGACAAAACAATATACTTAGATTGTATTGTAACCAAACCTGACGGGATCAAACCTGACCTATTATATATAAAATTCTACATTTCTTTTAAATGGCACGCAAATTATCCAGCAGTAGAGCCCTCATTACATTGTTGTGTCAATAATACTCCGAGATCTTTTAGAGTTTCGGAAGCCTCCAATTCAATCTTTAAAATGAAATAATTTATAAGTAACATTCTCTATCTAAGAACTTGCAATGCTAGACTGAGGTAGGATTACGTAGAAATCTTTGAAGTTACCATACTTACGTCTGCAAAAGTATATTGATGTTACGAAAATACGAAAATGTGCTAGTTTGTCGGTTTGTTGATCTGTAGGACCTAGAGCTTGACTTAGGCTATATTTTTTTCCGGAAAATATGTAATCCGTAATAAATGTAAATTGGACATTTGGACAATTTTTTATCAGTCGACATCACAGGAGACCGAAGAGCTGGCAGCTACCTCGGACAAAGAATTAGCATAGCTATCCAAAGGTCCCCCTTCCGCTGCCAGTATCTTCGGAACCTTGCCTAAAGGGACTCCTTTTAATAATATTTTTTAGTTATTATATTATATTTTTAAGGCTTTAAATATTAAGTTTCCTTTTGTGATTATGATATAAGAAAATCCGTAAAACAAGTGAACTTAATTTAACGAATTAAAAAATACGACTGCCCTGCCGAAGCGATTTGCATATAAAGCCTTTGGAATCTTATTCACATTTTTATTAAATGATATTTTTTTGTTAATCACTGGATATTGAACTATAGTGTTATATATTTTTGGAATCTACTCATCATTTTCTAGATGATGATTATATAGTTAATCTTATTTTCGAATATTTTTTTTCAACTTTAGTCTTTAATGCGGGACCATGGTCACCCCATCAATTTTTTTCAAAATTTTACTAGCCTATGTCACCCGGAATAAGCTAGGGATTCTAACAATATCTCATTTATCAAAATCGGTTCAGGCGTATAGAAGTTATGGTGGAATATACAAACTCACATACATACATACATACATATATACATACATACATGAACCCTGAAAACAATATACTCCTTTATTCAGGCAGTCGTATAATAATATATCGTGTATTCAGTAACAATAGTAGGTAAAGTCGATGTAGAAACTCTCGTGCTAACAATTTACTTACAGTCACATAGTACATATTATAATGTCATGATAGTGAAAGTTTACACGCGCTAGGTATTTACATATTATTGTGAAAATGTCCACAGCTACCAGTTGTAAGGCATTTCACACTGGAATCTGTAGAAATTCCCAGATTTGGATAAATAGTAGCAGTAGTATCGAACGGAGTCCAGTTCCGCGAGCATCTGGAAGATACAGCCTCCAAAAACTCGGGTGCTCAACAGAGCGGAGAGATATGAGAATGTATGTCAGTCCGTCTGTTACCATTATACGGCCCACCTGTATAACCGCTTTTGATGAAAGTAGGTACAGAGGTAGCCGTACAATGGGATCGAGGTAGAGTATTTAGCTATTCCTGTTCAAGTCAGATGTAGGCTTTATGTTTGCAATTTTGCCACCAAGCCAAAAGATTTTAGGTCCAGAGAATATTATCTGCTCCATCCCTCCTCAGCCCAAAGCCTTTGACCTGGAAAGCTGAAATAACAAATTTTACACATACGCTATCTTTCTAATGAAGGATAAGAATATGGACGAAATTCTCATGTGAATTGTTAGCTAATAAAATTTTGAATCATGCTTTTCTAAATATGATTTTCCTGGGGGCCATTTGTGGCTGAACAAAAGGGTAAACCGTAACCTTGTATACTACATTATTATGAACTTGTTAGTTTATAGATAAAAATGGTTGAAACCTCTACCGGTTTTACTTTGAACAAATAGCACAAATAAACACTAATAGCTGTGGGCAAAATGTGCAGCGTTCACAGCTGCAGCGTGTACACTGCAACAGCGCAATGTATTGCAATGTAGTGCAATATAGTGCAATGCACTGCATAGTGTACTGCAATGTAATGCAATATAGTGCACTGCACTGCATAGTGTACTGCAATGTAGTGCAATATAGTGCACTGCACTGCATAGTGTACTGCAATGTAGTGCAATATAGTGCACTGCACTGCATAGTGTACTGCAATGTAGTGCAATATAGTGCACTGCACTGCATAGTGTGCTGCAATGTAGTGCAATATAGTGCACTGCACTGCATAGTGTGCTGCAATATAGTGCAATATAGTGCACTGCACGCATAGTGTACTGCAATATAGTGCAATATAGTGCACTGCACTGCATAGTGTGCTGCAATATAGTGCAATATAGTGCACTGCACTGCATAGTGTGCTGCAATATAGTGCAATATAGTGCACTGCACTGCATAGTGTACTGCAATATAGTGCACTGCACTGCATAGTGTACTGCAATGTAGTGCAATATAGTGCACTGCACTGCATAGTGTACTGCAATGTAGTGCAATATAGTGCACTGCACTGCATAGTATACTGCAATATAGTGCAATAGTGCACTATATCTATTGCGATATAGTGCAATAGTAATAACGACGGAGCCTATCGAGCTTCGGGAAAAAATCTGTCGCATTGATTGCAACAAAACCAAAACACTGATTCGTTAATAGCTTTTAACATTACAATTTAGGAATGTTACACTAGACCAGAGGTGCGATTGTGTAAGAATTGCCGAACCAATCGTCTAAGTTTGGCGTCAAAGTAAAATAAACCATAACATCATTGGATTAGAGCTCAATTTCGTGTATCCATTCTCATACTTTTATAGTATCGTACATCTCTAAACGTATGAGAATGGATACACAAAATTGAGCTGTAATTCTTTACGGTTATGGTTTACTTTACTTTGACTTCGAATTTAGACGATTTGATCGACAATTCTTACACAATCGGGGGGCACTGGGCAGGCACGCGACATAATATTTTGGGCACGTCACCGATCACAAAATTGATTATGCACTGAGAAAAAAAAAGGTGTGAAGTAGGTACTATGTGACGAGAGAACGCGAGTAATATAAGTTATTTGTCATCTAATCTGCAACAACAGAAGTCAGACTAACTTTACTTTAATTTAAATTACGCGTATAATTGAGACATTGCAAAATGTATTTTTTTCCCAATAATCACAAAGTCAAAATTATTTAATGGCACGTCTATGACCTCATTAAACATTTCTGTAGGAAAAAGTACTGTAGTAAGTATTTTTTAACTGCCTCGTTGGTCTAGTGGTTATCATGTTCGACTGCGGCTGACGAGGTCCTGGGTTCGAATCCCAGGTCGGGCCATAATTAAGTGTCGGGTTTTTCTGATTAGAAATTCTCCGTACTAGCCCGGAGTTGGAAGTTGGCGGTGTTTCACCCCCGTGCCTCGGAGAGCACGTTAAGCCGTCGGTCCCGGTTATTATCACTGACATGATAATAGTCGTTAAAGCCCGCCAACCCGCATTGGAGCAGCGTGGTGGGTCTAAGCTCTAATTCCCTCTCTCCTATGAGAGTGGAGGCCTGTGCCCAGCAGTGGGACGTTAATAGGCTGTAGTGGTGGTAGGAAAAAGGGCACGTTGATACATAAAGGTTCGCTAGACTCTCCACTATCGCGGATACCAGATCAAAATGACCGTCTATATAGATGTACGCACCCGAGTTGAATGCAGTCAGGGTCTGAGGTGACCCCTCTGGGGTCATCTCCCTCCCCGTCCACCCTCACCCCCGCGGATAGTATTGTCGAGTGCTGTCTTTGACATCTATGGAACGATATACATATGTATACGGAGTGATTTATGTGTTAAAGTTATTAAAACCGTTTATGTTCACATTAACGCTGCGATGTCAACTTTAACGTATCAAATCCGTTAAGAGTTGGAATAATTGTTTTCTTGCTCATACTACCTAGGTTATGTAAGTGGACATTTCCTAGATAATACGGAGTACGGGAATTTTTGTCTAACGGCCAAGCATTCGTTAAAGAGAAAATAGGTTGAGTTGATGATGGTGGTGTTAGTGGTGGATATGGTGGTGATGGTGGACTGTTCCAAAACCGAAACAGCATAACCCGACTCAACGTAGTCTTGTTTTAAATAATTAAATTTTAATTTGTTTTTAATTGATCAATCAATATTATAATTTTTTTTAAAATAATACAACCACTACTTGTTTTGTAATTTATTGATATGACTGCCAGTAATAAGGTCACAGCACTAGCACATTCCTAAGCTCTGCATTCAACTCAGGTGCGAACAATACATAAAACCCATATTTAGCATTTAACACCCAAAGCGAAGTGAGTGATGTGTTCCATGACTCACGGATTAATTTAGAAACCTTATAAATTAGGGGTTTTTTTGGGGAAAACTTATGACTAGGTCTAATTAATGTTTCTGTCTCATCCAATTCCAAATAGCGCAGTTCTACAGTGTAAATGATTAATACAAGTTCTCGAAAGTCCCCCCCCCCCCTCCCCTCCCCCCGCTCTCACAGACAGCGATGCTATAAATATTTATGTATAAATGTTTGTTTTTCCCTCGCTCCCGGATATCGGTACAAATCTCCACAGTGAACGATTTCTTTTGCATTTCTCTTATTGAATACAAAAGGTCTAGCTTAATCTATAGATGGCAAATATTGAAGGAAACATTTGTATTGGAAGGGACGATACAATAGAGATAGATAATCGTTGGTATCGCTGTGGATCACAGATCAAATAATAGAGTACTGTTACAATGGCAAATAGGGACGTTTCTTTTGTTAATTGCCAAAAGATGAAAGGTTCACGACTTTAAACTACTATGCACAAGAAATACAGTAGGTAAGCATTGTGATTCCCTTCTCCAGTCTCTAGTTGGTATTTGTAATCAGCACTAACGGTATCGCAGGGCTGAGGGCGGCCTCCGCGTAACAACAATCCCTTACCGCGTTTATGTTCCGAGCCCAGCTTTACGGCCGCATAAAAACATTGTAACGACTGGATCAGATTACTGGAACAACGAAACAATAGGGCGAGCGGTGCTTTCCTACTTGGGTCGTAAAAAAATACATTCATATTGAAACAGATGATGCCCACGACTTCTTTTTAGATTCCCGCGATAACCCATTAATATAAATAACAAGCTAGGGATTCTAACGATACCTCATTTATCAAAATCGGTTCAGGCGTATAGAAGTTATGATGGAATATACAAACTCACATACATACATACATGAACCCTGAAAACAATAAACTCCTTTTTTCAGGCAGTCGTATAAAAAGTAACCCATGTCCTTCCACGAGGTGCAACCTACCTCTGTGCCTAAATTTCATTTAAATCGGTTGAACAGACGGGACGTGAAAGCGTAGCAGACTGACATGTACACGGACACACTCTCGCATATATAATTTTATAGTATGCATAGTCACAGAATAATAACTTGACATAGTATGGATTTATAGGTATATCTACTTATATTTAAACGTAGATGCACAAGGCATGGGTGTAAATAAAATGATGTCCGTGACTCGTCCGCGTAGATTTAGGTCGTAAAATATTCCTCGAAAACTTTTATTAAAATAAAAGGTAATTTCGAAGATACCTATTGTACTTTATTTATCCAAAAGTGTAATTTAATGTTGATAAGAGGAAAGGTTGAATCATGGCATTTATATTAAGTTTCCTCAAGCAACGAAATGAGAAGCAGATATTATCATTTTTAGGGTTCTGCACCGAAATGGTAAAAATAACCTCAATCGTAAATCGTTTTAAATGTAAGGATAACTCGTCATGCAAATGTGATCCAGATGTTGCGGAGGACATTATACACTTAATATCAGAATGCCCTAGATTCGGAAAACAGAGGAATGATATTGAAATAGAGATCGGAAAATGCATAAAACCAGATAATATCAGTGAACTGAACTGAAATAAGGCAAAAGTTTCTAAATTACTGTGAAAAGATAGCGAAAATCATAATAAAAGAAAATAAAACAAATTAAGTAACAAGCAGGATAAAAAATAAAACAAGATTAATATATATTAAAATAGACATACACTAGAGTTATAAGTTAACAACCCACCAACACCTTAAAGTCCAAGTAAAGGCTCTGACTTTTGTGTTTTGGACCACACATCAATATCAGACCACGACAACTAAGTACCCACAATAGATTGCAGATGCTCATACTATCATGATAATCTGCAAATCGTATTTCCTTGCGAACAAATAGAAGAACATAGAATTTAGGGGGGTAGATAATATGTTAATTCTTAACTACTGGTTTATTGTTTTATTTAGATTAAGTAGGTAATATAATTAGCATAGTATAAAACGATTATGTATAAGAAATATGTTTGTATATTATTTAATATATAAAACATATTGAAAGAAAAAGAAAGAACCGAAAAAAAAGAGAAAAGAAAAGATGGGAAAAAAAATTGAAAAAAAAAACATTTAACTCGAGTATTAAATGCATTAAAGCAAATTTAATTAGGTATTAATATGTTTAGCGTATAAGCTGTAGAGAATATAATTAACGTCACAATCTCTGCTTGAATTACAGAAATTGCCCAAGTTGCTACAGAGTAAATAGTAAAGCAACCTAGGTAGCTGAACTAAGTACCGACCTAGAACAGTCTTCGACCCCCATGTCGAAGGAAAAAAGGGAGGAAAAAAACGCGCTTACGATTGAGGTACCCGATCCGATGTGGCTCGTCATAATTGACGAGCCACATCGGATTGGGTCGCAGCTACAAAGCCAAAATCCGCATAACGCTTCCATACACGATACAATATTTCAATATAAACGATTACATGCTGTCAAATAAAACCTCCACGAGCTCCAATCAGAGTATATTCACTCATTCAATAATACCTTCACAAAATTCCAACAGAGTTTATACTTTACACAAATATATTCACATTTTTAATAGATTACACGAGAGCGGTGTATCACACGACACGTAGAAACCCAATGAATCCAAATTGAATTCCCATTCCCTTTTAAATACTTTAAGATTCTATTACTCCTTCCATTCCACCAATCAGTTAACGTTTCCGATTTAATAGACTTTCTGATCAACTTAAATCTATTCCTAATTTATTTATTCAGTTCCGGTATCGTGTCACATAATTTTAATCTAATACTATCTTATATTTTAGTCAAATAATTTATCACCTTAGGGTTCATACATCTCAAATTATTAATTAATTACGGAAGTCAAAGCTAATCTAACAATACAAATGTCGGAGTGCCCAGAACCCTAAGGGCAAATCTACCTCGCACTTCATGGGTTTTAAATGAAATAAAAAATTTAATAGACACCTTAGGTATACATAATAGGTAGCTATTCGAATTTATGTTAATAATGAATCACCATACTTACTTAAGCTCAAGGATAATTTTTTTAATTAGCGATATTACTTAAGACACTTATCTTTTTGTATTTCCGGTGTAATGTATAATTTATTCATATTACGATATGATACGACCATTACTAAGAGTTTTTACTGTGATATTTTGTAGTATTTATGACGCTCGGTTTTGTCTGTCTACAGCAAATGGCACTGGCATTTCCAAGAATGCTCCTGTTGAACTTGAGACCTTGGCTCATGTATCATCCTTTGTAATTATTACCTACTCCTTTTAAATACCGTTTTTTGCTATTGCCACAGTTTTTGTCAATTATCCACAGCTGACCATGGGAGCTCGTAATTAAAAATACAAATATTTGTCACGTTTACTGAAGGATATTTCTTTGATAAGGCTTTTCATCGACAAAGTTTTCCAAAATCCATGAGTGACAAATATCACACTGGTTGTTCTCGGAATCCGAGATATTATGATATTTGACAATCATATATCGCAGTCCGGACTGCGATATAGACTTTCTCAGATTAGATGATATCTACTACAATAATTATTATGATCCATAATATATACCTATCCAAATTAATATTATTATGTATGTCTGATATGCCTACCCGAATTTGGTTGACGATATTTGGTTCAGCGATAGGTTGGATCTCGGGGAAGGAACAGGCTTTTTACTTACACCGGATAATAAAATGGTTCGCACGGGAATTTTCGAAAACCTAAATCCACGGGCGACGGGCGGCTTACTGTAACTAATAGTAGAGCGCTGTCATACAAGCAGGGCGCATGTTGCGAATATAAATTTAATATCAAAGAGCCGCGCCGCTGTCAGCTGGGGGGGATGCGGGCGGGGGGAGCGGCGGGGAGGGCAGGGGGAGCAGGGGGGAGGGCCGGGGGGAGCGCATTCCGCATGCTGCGGAGTGCGTCCCTGTGGAGCGCTCGCCGGAACTCCGTTCAATTTTCATTTCCCTCCGTTCTTAGTGCAGTTTAGAGGAAACTATTTCATTTATGCATATTAAATGTGGAGCGAGCTTCTGAGGCAACGTTTTAATATTTCGCGCCCCCGCCCCCGCCCCCGCCCCCGCCCTCGCCCCCGCCCCCCCCGACCATCCCTTACGCAGGCCAAGTACAGTGCGATAGGGTTGTGACTTGTGACGTACAGCTGTATTGCGGTGGGGATCGGTTGTCAACAGACGTGAAATCCTTTTTGAAGTCTGTTCAAAACTGTTGACACTGCTAACTGTATTCTGTATTCGACGCGTTTGTATGTATGTTTGTTTGTTTGTTTGTTAAAACGATTTTCTTATGTAGGTATGGTGTTATATAATATAAATAAATATACAGACGCGATGTCACAAATATTTTTTACTACACAGAGTCGGACTTTCATAAGAAAGAAGTAACAAAAAGTAACAAAAATTTACCAAGAAGTAACAAAAATCTTTAAACTTTGACTGTTCATGTGATCCATAAAAAATTAAAATAAAATTGTAACTTATTTTGCAGAAAAGAAAAGCTATTTTTACTCTCCGCCCTGTACTATTATGTATTCTGTCTCTGCATTTCAATTAGGAAATGCTTAGCAAATTACCGGATTAATTAAGGCTATATCATTAAGTATAAAGAGATAAAATGTTAAGAAAGCTGGAATTGGTTATTAACCTCTTAAAAACGTTAATAATCACCTGCTGCTACACAGGTATTCGTACCTTTCACACATTATGTTATGAATTTTATTTTATTTCAACTTAAGAAAAGATTTAACTAATTTAATTTCATGTTTTTGGTACTTTGTTGAACGTAAGTTTTTTATAAATGAGAAAATGTGTTTGTTTGTTGCTCTTTATTTACACCGCATAAAAACTATGGATCGACGTGATTTGCATGGATCGATTAGCCTCTAGCCAAATGTTTAAAGTTTAAAAAGGCTGGAGAGCCTTTTTATACGACTGCCTGAAAAAGGAGTATATTGTTTTCAGGGTTCATGTATGTATGTGAGTTTGTATATTCCACCATAACTTCTATACGCCTGAACCGATTTAGATAAATGAGGTATTGTTAGAATCTCTAGCGTAGTCCGGGTGACATAGGCTAGTAAAATGTAAAAAAAATTGATGCGTTCACCGTGGTCCCGCATTAAAGACTAAATTTGAAAAAAAAAACGAACGAAAAATGGACTGCCCTGCCAAAAACGAACTAAAAAGTTAAAAATCTAAATTAATCTAATTAAATACAATCTTATTCACATTTTTATTAAATGATATTTTTTTTGTGAATCACTGGATATTGAACTATAGTGTTATATATTTTTGGAATCTGCTCATCATTTTCTAGATGATGATTATATAGTTAATTTTATTTTCGATTTTTTTTTCAACTTTAGTCTTTAATGCGGGACCATGGGTCACCCCATTTTAAAATTTTACTAGCCTTTGTCACCCGGAATAAGCTAGGGATTCTAACGATACCTCATTTATCAAAATCGGTTCAAGCGTATAGAAGTTATGGTGGAATATACAAACTCATATACATACATGAACCCTGAAAACAATATACTCCTTTTTTCAGGCAGTCGTATAAAAAACCATGGTCCCACTCGCACCCCTAGCGCAACAGTTGGAAGCTGTTCATTGTTTAACATGTAAGTAACGAGAGAAGATCGCTTTACGAAGTACAACAATAAGTAATAGTAGTATGTAGTTAGTACAAGATAAGTGTCATGCCGTTATCAAATGACAACGATGAACTATCTATAAGGTTCACTTATTTTATAAGATTTTTATTATTTTTTCCGAGGGTATTTTGAAAATAAAGTGATAGAAATCGGGACGCTATAGAGGGTACACTCGGGAGGTCGATTTCATTCGGTCGAGATGGTCCAGCGGACATGTTTGTTGAATTAGTTTTCTGATAGTAAAAGTTTGGAAAAAAAATAAAGTGTTATAAAGTGAATTTCAGTAATTATACATTAATTATTAATCAGTATTTGAAGTTTTATTGGAGAAGGCGTTTACACTAGTTTGTGAGACGAATCGATTTCCCAGCTTAGGTTTCAAACAAAGTTCATGGCATGTTGGCATGGCATCCTTTCTTTTTTTTATCCTCGACAAGTTAGCTCTTGACTGCGATCTCACCTGATGGTAAGTGATGATGCAGTCTAAGATGGTAGCGGGCTAACCTGTTAGGGGCATGGCAGTTATATTAAGCCCATACCCCTATTCGGTTTCTACACGGCATCGTACGCGGCAACGCTACATCGCTTGGCGGCACGTCTTTGCCGGTAGGATGGTAACTAGCCACGCCCGAAGCCTCCCACCAGGTCAGACCAGAAATTATTAGTTCCCAAATTGACCCTGCCGGGGATCGAACCCGGGACCTCCGCACATTAAGACAACAGCGCTACACACTGTGCCACGGAGGTCGTCAAAATTCTAGTCTAGTCTTCAAAAGTAGTATTCTATGTCCATCTCCATGTGTAAGCTGCGTACGTCACGTTCGTCTCTGTTGAGTTGCTCTTGTTTTAGCATATCCTAGTCGAATATCATCGATTATCTCTTGCAGTGGTAGTCCATAGTCGATAGAAAAGGATATACCATTTCACTGTGCGCTCCGATACACGGAACTAATGGCCAATAGCCGGAGCTCTGGCGATAGAAACGGATAAGCCGTATCCGATGCAACGCTGCGTGATGCAACTAGGGCTTTCGAATACCGGTTTCTTTCAATACCGGTATCAATACCGGAAGGATTTTTTTCAATACCCGGGATCCCGGTATTGGGAAAAACTTAAAATATAGATAGATAGATAGATTGTTTTTAACTTAAAACTAGTCTTTTGTTAGAAACTGCTAAATAAAAATCAGTTTTTCCATAAAAAATATTTTTTCACCACATTAACTCTAAAAGAGCACTTTTCTGTTTAAATTCAATGGAGAAATGTCAGTTACTCGTATAAATACGTAGTTTAGTCAAAACACAAATTAATAAAAAAATATTCAAGAGTTATTTTTTTAAAAGAATAAATCATAATAAAATATTGCATTCGATAAAAAGCTGATTTCTGAACGTTTCGTGAGTCAATGAAATGGAAATGCTAAGCCACAGGGTTCTAAATTCAAACACTAATTTTTCCCTCTGAGTGATCAAAAATAACTTTTCTTCACTGGTTTTAAGCAATAAAGGTGCTCTTATTGAGCTAATGTGCTTAAGATACAAGTTTTAAACTTAGCCGAATAAAAACAGTGGCATGTACCAAGAAATATAGATAGTCACTGTTTAATTATAGTGTCACCAACAGTAGTATCCCGGTATTAGACATTTCAATGCCAGTATTGAAAACGGACAAAAAATTTCCGGGATCCTGGTATTAGCCAATACCGGGATCCCGGTATTAGAAACCCTAGATGCAACGACGTCATATAGGAGTGAACCGCCCGATACCTACTGTGCATTTTGATACAACTGTCATACATATAATAAAAACAAACTAAATATTTGTTCCGAAAAAAAAAAAAAACATTAAACATCATTAATTAAAAAAAACGTCATTAACATTATATACTCATTACATTCCATTTGACGTTCGTACAGTGTCATCGATGCGAAATCCATCACAAAGCGTTGTCAGAGCAAATATGATTGCGGATTGAAGAAATAGTAAATGACCATTTTATACCGTTTAAAGAGAGATTTATTTTCGCACAAAAGAGCGAAACAAGAGATCACTTACATGAGAAAACTTACAATAAATTATGCGTAAACATATTAAATATAGGTGACCTTATATACAAAAAAACCAACATATAAACCAGTCATAATACTGTCATGATTTTCTAGTTTTATATTCTGTGGAACGACATTCGCAATAAATATAAGGCCATAAATGACTAGAATCCAGGGCCGTAAAATAAAATAATTAAAAAAGGGGGAATTCTGAGGGCCAATGGGGACGCCTCCCGCGAATTGAGAGCGAAGGATGAAGACAAAAATGGGAGGGAAAAAGGATTGTGAAAAATAATTAAATTAGGTACTCTAGAATGTGATATTATCGGAAGGAATAAAGTATATTAATGAACATTGGGTTTTAATTTACTAAAATACTAAAGTTCATCTAGGAAATGCTTGATCAATTTTTCTTGAATTTTACAAAAGATTTCTCATAGAATACTTCGTTTATCAAGCTATTGTTCCGTACCGTTGATGTTAATAATCAATCTGCCGCAGTTAATCTATTGATAAGTTATGCAGTTTACAATACCTAGTGTTATTTTTGCCATGAACGGTACAATAACGTTACTAAGAATTTCATCGGCAGAATGCATTGGTTTAAATTACCGTAAGATCGATTCACTTTAGCTTAATTTATGTTTATATGTATCTTTGTATGTATGCATGTATGTACATATATATTATATATTTAAATTTTTAGTTGTTGCACTCTCCCGCACTCTTGTTTTATAATCTCCTCTCCCCAAAGGTTGTCTGGAAGAGATTGCTTTAGCAATAAGACCGCCTTTGCACCCTTCTGTCTTATCTTTTAAGCTTTTCTTTATTGTTATTGTTTTTAAGTGTATGCGATAAAGAGTTCATCTATCTATCTATCTTATATTAAGTTAAAATGATTTGGTTGGACGAATGATATTCGAGTAGAGCACCAGAGCCCATCTAAATTATTCTTCATTTCTAAAACAACTACACCGATGTACAAACTTAATAATATCAGTCATCACAGCTCCAGTATAATAATAATAATAGGTATTTATAGTAGGTACATTGATCGTCAGAGATTGATTGAGTCGCGTCGGTCCCATCACCCATGATACCCAGAATAGGCATGATGACTGATTTTGAAAAATGGTCAGATTATGTTCGGAAGTATCTACTATTTCGAAAAAATTTCTTATTTCAGCAGAAAAATAAGTTTTGGTAGATAAAATTGGCATTTGAAATTTAAATTTTAAAATTCACGCCAAAACGCTTGCCGGTGTCATGGCGTCGTTTGTGACGTCACTATTGTTTCTACCGATGTACTCTGTGCAGTGTGCAGTAAACAATAATGTGATTGTCAAAGCTCGAAAACAAACAATTGTGAAGTCATTCGCTTCTTGGCGTTTAATCCACTATGACGGATCGCAGAACTTTACAGTTTTATTTTATCAAAATAAATAGCAATCTCACTCGGAATAGAAAAATAAATACGTTTTTTATAATCCATGAATCCTATTTCGTACTAGATTATTATTAGATTCTTGGTTACTGTCATGCCTATTACCGCTTAGAACTTACAAAGGTGGTGTAGTTATGTCACCGTAAGATTGTAAAAACCGTTAGTTTATAATCCAATTCGCGAAATTGTAAACTGTCGACAGATTGTGAACCGTTCAATGTTCAGAGTGTCAATTTTTTAAATATTCATTGTATTTACGTTTTCTTGTGTCTTTCTTGTAGGTTAGGTTAGGGTTCGACATATATAACCTGGTAGTACTATCGGGTTAATATACCTAACAGATTACAATCTAAGTACCGAAAAATAATGCGTTAAATTGTAATCTTTCGACAGTTTGCAATCTCACGAGTTAGATTATAATCGAAAGGTTTTTACAATCTTACGGTAACAATTACATCGCAGGAACGAGTCACTCAGCGTTACTTGTAGCTTGTAAGTTGCTTCTAAGTGATTATTGATTACACTATTACCGGCTCCGAGCAGCAGATGGCTGCTTTAGATCACTTAGTCAGTTGGGTTTACTTTGAAATACCCAGCTGGTTAATCTATTTCTATACTTTACTGAAATGACAGACATGATTTGGGGCCATACTGCCAACGCTTTAAGCAAAACTTAAGCAATATTATGCTAAATAACAGTTTGCTCTCACCGGTCACGTACATAGACGTTCCTAAAATAAGGATTATAATTCTAAAACACGAAAGTCTACAATGATAAAACATAATATTTTCCGGGGAAAACAGAACCCTATGTGTTATTCCAGACTATAATCTAGTGCTGTGCCAAATTTCGTCCAGATCCGTTCCGTTGCGGCGTGAAAGAGTAACAAACATCCATACATCCATCCATCCATACATCCATCCATACATCCATCCATACATCCATCCATACATCCATACATCCATACATCCATATTCACAAACCTACGCGTATGTAATAATGTTAATAAGGATTCATTTCTTAAAATTTCAAGTTTGTCACATCATCGCATTTGGACTTTTTATTAACAATAATGAAAGAGGGTTTCTACGTCTATCCTGTCTAGTTGCCACATTTGCCACACACGCGTTGAAAAATCTATGATCTATGCTTAATCGAACCACATAACGACCTCCTGACACAGATGTGTCTATGGAATTATGAACCTTAAGGTGGTGATCATTTTCTGATCGTGCTACGAACACAAATATGGTTCACGCGAATAGTAATATAGTGTGTGAGTGTTGGAGCTGGGTGCACACTCGCAACCCCGCACTGACACTAATGACATAAGAATAGAATAGAATAGAATAGAATACACAGATACAACACATAGTAAACATAAAATACAAAAAGTACTTAAAATATAACTTAACTTAGTTACTCATCGTCTAGAATGTGTCGTGCCAACAAAAGGATCGTAACTCAGCTTGATGTCGTGGGTACAAAATGTAACCACAACGCTGTTATTCTACGAGGGAATAACAGCGTTGTGGGAAAAACGAGGGAAGCTCAGGTGACTGCAATATTAAAGTTGCACATAAAAACAAAAATATAAAAAGTAAAAATAATATAAAAGCAGTTCCGTGCCTCTATCGGGATTGTCAGCCATAGCGTCTGGTGGATAAAGACCAAGGACAGTACAAGAAATGATAGCTTCACATACAATTTGTACGATATCTTCTTTATAATAATAAAAGCGTGGTTTCAGGTAAACGAAATGAGATAATTATTCAAAGCTTATTAACACCTTGGCGGTTGGTAAAGTAATGAATCGATTTATTGAATCATAGATTAAGACTGAAAGCGTACGATATGAGCATAGACAAACTACGTATATAACTTACGCCACAGACATAAGTACAAATCTGTGGTTCTCACTCCGTTTTATTCCTTTACTCACAAAGCACAGATAAATTAATATTGCCATTAATACTTACATATACATTATCACAACATTTAATATATATATTTATAGATTTAATAATACTGATGGCATCTAACAATAATAATTCTTATCCAATCAATGAAATTATTAATTAGAGAACCACCACTACCTACCACTAATACCACTAATTAGAGAATTATTAATCACAACGTATTTAATTATTTCTAACATAAAATAATCACTGGATTGCGCGGAACAAAAGCGATTCGTCGAAAACGTGGTGCGCTTGCCGTTGACGTTTTGAAATGTGTCGTGCAATATGGCGGCGCTGACCATAGACACGACGCTCCGTCAGACTGACCAACTGTCAAATCTCGTTGCGACGTAATTTAACAAGTGATCTCAAATTAAAGAATTAAAATATACGATATTATTTTTGGAGTTTACCTCCTGAAGCGATTTGCATATATAGCCTTTGGAATTTTATTCACATTATTATTAAATGATATTTTTTGTGAATCACTGGATATTGAACTGTAGTGTTACATATTTTTGGGATTTACTCATCATTTTCTAGATGATGATTATATAGTCAATCTTATTTTCGATTTTTTTTCAACTTTAGTCTTTAATGCGGGACCATGGTCACCCCATTTTGTTTTAAATTTTACTAGCCTATGTCACCCGGAATAAGCTAGTGATTCTAACAATACCTCATTTATCAAAATCGGTTCAGGCGTATAGAAGTTATGGTGGAATATACAAACTCACATACATACATACATACATACATGAACCCTGAAAACAATATACTCCTTTTTCAGGCAGTCGTATAAAAAGAGGACGCTAGCGATGCGCTGTCAAATATAAAATAGTAAGGCAATTAAAAATAACAGAAAAAGACATTTGTAAAATCTAAATTATTAATCAGCTTAAAATTTACGAAATTAGAAAATCAACCTAACTACCCGTGAACAATACAAGTTATTGACATGACATAACACATTTAACATGTACGCCAAATGTCAACCGCCGTGTCGACTGTCGAGCCGTGCGGCGGTATCATACGAAATGTCGTGATGTACTGTGCTTTATGTACTTGCCTTAATTAGGTATTATTAACGAGACTAGCTGATACCTGCGACTTTGTCCGCGTGAAGTAAGTTTTTTTAATTTACCCGGGCACTCATTTTCTGGGATAAAAAGTAGCCTATGTCAGCTTTGCGTTTAAAGTTGAATTGAATTGTTACAAAAGTTAAAAGATTGTTAATTTATTTATTGATGAACGTTCGATTGTACTGATATTTAACTCATTCGATGTATTTCACTCATTCAGTTCGTTCCCAACGCCATATTGGATTAACTTGACGTTTTACAATAAAATAAGCAAGGAAATAGACATTGATATAATTGGCGATAACCTCCATAAGTTTAGAAAGAAGTTAACGGATTACTTTAAATGTCAACATAGTAACGAATCTATTTTTAACTTTTAACTTGTGTTATATTGATTTATTGTTCTGATTACATCATAATCAGTCCTTTATTTTAAGTAAAAGCTATAATTTGTATTGTTATAATATTCTTATCATTCAATTGTTTACTTTGTTTGTTTTCGTTTTTTATGTAACGGACCTAGATCCGATTAGCTGTTTGCTATAGCTTGCTGGAACTAGTCACAGCTAATTTAATAATTATTATTAGTTAGCTTATTCTTTATCTTTTCATCTTTTATTTCTTTTTTCTCCGACCCATAGTGTGTTTTTAATACAATATTGGAAGCTGTGGCAGCCTCTAAGTGGGTTTACAATAATGCATATTATTCTTTAAACTAGCTTTATTTTTTCCTGTTATTCTATTGTCACCTGTTGGATGTCCTTAAATAAATAAATTAAATTAAATTAAATTAAACTTGTATAAATACGAATGTTTTAGTATCGGTAAAGCAGTCTCCACCGAGACTCAAACGATTATTGAATACCTTCGGTGTTTAGATCGTTACCTTGTTTACGAGCCTGCGGTAGCAACTGCAGCCTGGTCAAATGATTTGATACTGTAGTATTGCTTAACTGAGTTTTATAAATTAATAAAACTAATTACATTAAATCACTCGTGGTTACAGTACAAATATATTAAAAGTGTTTTATTAATACTTACTTCTGGATTGTCTCCAGCACCTATGTCACTCTCCAGAGGTGCGATTATGTAAGAATTGCCGATCCAATCGTCAAGTTCGCCGTCAAAGTAAAATAAACTATAACAGCATTCAATTAGAACTCAATTTCGTGTACCTATCCATTCTCATAACATGACAATTCTTACACAATAGGGGGGCTGATCCTCGACAATAATAACAATAACATAGCCTTTTATTTCCTTAATAACTAATGATATCCAGTTAACTAAGAAAAAAAAGTTCATAAGTTTACTCAACTACAACCATGCAAAAAATTACGTCGATCCGTTCCTTTGTTGCGGCGTGATTGAAGGACAAACCATCAAACAATTAAACATATGTGCAATATCCTACTTCGCATCTTTAATAATGTGAAATGAAATGATTATTGACAAAAAACGCAAATGTCAGCATTCTTGCCACCATTCCACGTGGGCATGATTTATATAATAATTAGGTTATGTTAGCTAGCATTAAATTCTATTGTATTATTTTCAATAATAAAAAAAACGCAATATATATTTAATTAATATTAAATATAATTATCTCTCCTTATCACAGCAGCCTGTCGGTCAGAGCGGGGCCGGTTTCACAGCTGTCATTATTCATTTTATTAAAGCCTTAAAACGGACAAGGCTCCACATAACGGACATTACTTATAATTGCTATTGATATTATCATTGCTGCCACATTGAGATTAATTACATTGAAAGTTATTAATATGTAATATGTAATTATGTTTTAGTTAGTCAGTCGGTATGCGCGGTCAAACTATTATTAAATTGTTTAGTAGTAGGTAATTGAATAATATTCAGATCTCAGTGCACATACTCGTATAGTGAAACGGTTAAAATATAACATAAACGGTTAAAATATAAACAATGCAAGAACTTTTGATCATGATATTACAAATGCGAAAGTTTGTTTGTTCGTTTGTCCTTCAATCACGCCGAAGCCGAGTAACGGATTATAGCGAATTCAACTTCTATTTTATACATGCTCCCATTTATCCCTGGAAAATTAAGGAGTTCCCGTGGGAATTAAAAACCACTTAAATCATACAGGCAAATCTCGCAGGCATCATTTATATTTAAATATATAAAGGTCTAAGAACTACAGACAAAGATCCAAATTATAACACGAGCGCAGCCGGGGACGATAATTAATGTAGTGGACTCTTACATATTATTTTCATCTGTCTTACAGTCATAATATGATGAACCTATTAACTTCAATGAAACAATCGCATTTGACGAAAATCTCCTGTCCTGTCCTGTGGTATTGTACTGTATAAAGGAGCCGTTTTAGATTTGTATGGGGCATAGGCCAAGTCTTGTACAAGCAGAGAAATGAAGGAAAATAAAATACTAGACCAGTTTTTATTGGTCAAATCTACGAATTCGTCGTAATTTCAAATTATTTAATCTTTCCAAGTTATGGAACACTAAACATGAGTGGGTAACAATGGCGGATTCATATATTTTTACGTTTTCAAAAGAAAAACACGTTATTTTGACAGTGACTGTCAGAAATGACATTTGATAGATTTCGCGCCTGCTGCCTTCTGTATAGCTGAAGGTTGCCATCTTGGAAACGTATCGAAAACTTGAAATACATTTTAAATTTTTGCTCGTCATCTACTTTACTGTTCTAAATTATTATATTTTTAATACAATCTATGTATTTTCTTCTATCCATGGTAGAGTGTACAAGGGTAGGCCTAAAATGTACCCTTTACCTTTCTGTATTTTGCGCTCTGAGCCGACCGACACAGGCGAGACCCGAAAACCGTTCTCTTCTCTTCAGAGACTAAGATTTCATGAGAGATTTAATGGTTGAGGAAAGGAAAACAACAGAGAGCCTAACAACAAACACAGGAGCCGTTGTAAAAAGGTAATTAAGTAGGTAACGGTGGACGCGGAGAGCTCTCACACCGACCGGACATTATTTACGTGTAATTACTCGTTATTTCGCGAATTTTGCCGCTTTCCGGAAACGCCCTATCAGATAACTTTACTGAGTAATTAAACATGGCGGCTTGCTTCTGTTGAGCTGACACTGTTCCATGTAGCGATACAGACAACATGTGGGCCGTTTGTGGGTTCATTGATGTTAAATTGTAATGTAACTACAATAATTCCTAATCTTTCATTCTCTTCAATTTCTTAATTAGTTTTTTGAGTATGGAAGACGTTTTTTAGAATTACTTACGATACCTTAGGCAAAGGGCTTTTGATAAATTGTAGAACTCAAACGAATATTTTTATGTGCTTTTAAATCGTCGAGTAAATCAACTACTGGTTAGTCATCATATCAAGTATCGACCCATTATCGGCTCGCCAATGAGCACGAGAGCCTAGTCTCAGAATGACTACGATTTGGCCATAGTCCACCACGCTGGACAAATGCGGATTGGCAGACTACCTTCTAGGCAAAATTACCTCGTCATTGCTTTGCATTAAGCATGATTGTCGACAAGCGGAAAACACTAGTAGTGTAACGATTCTTGCCTGTCAGTTTGCTGCTCAGTCAAGAGCTTAACCAACAAGAAGTAACCAACAACCAACCTTCAAAAGATGTAAAGGGTGTTTGTTTGTTGGTTTTTCCTTCAATCACGCTGCAACAGGGTAGCTTAGTTAAGGACCTGGAGAGTGGCATAGGCTGCTTCTCATCCCGGAATATAGAGGAGTTCCCGTGGGTATTTAAAAAAAACTTAACTATTCCATGCGTACAAAAGCTAGTCATTTATAAAGACGAGTAAGTGATGGTGTGCTCTCCCAAAGGCCTGAGTCCAGCAGTCTGTACCTAGACCTACTCTGTACCTGCGTTCAAGTGGATGGTTGGATCAACTCTTGTTATAATGATAATGATAACGGCTCCTATTTTAGAGTATTGTTAGTTTGACGGATTAACCTGCTATCGGAGACACAGTATGGAGCTAATAATCAATTGACATTATTCATTGTACTGCACGTGTATTGTCGTATACGCTGTACAACCTGCATGGTATTGAGTCTCCCACGCTATATAGAGATAGTAACTTGCTAGTATCTGCGGCGTCCGCACCGTGTGAAGTGAGAAGTGGAGCAGAGGAGCCTTTCATATTGCTGCGAGCATTGTAGCAGGTGCGAACGTTGCATATTTATATTTTATTTAATTTTATTTTTATTATTTTTGTACAAAATATTGTCTTAAAACTAATTTTAAAAAAAGTGGACAAAGGTAAAGCTTATCTCTAAAAAGAAATCTCTTCCAGCCTTCCTTGAAAGTGAGTAAGGTGAAATTGTTAAGTTGTATAGGTACAAAAATAAAATATTTTATTGGAATTTAAAAAAAAAAAACTACGAATAAATTGATATACTATTTTTTATATAATTAAATAAGAAACTACATACTACTTACACAGACAAACCTTATTTACATTATACCTACACGTAGCGCAGGGCTGCCATCGCGTGCTCACTGACTCGACCATCCCATAATATGTATGAGGCTGTAGGATCAGGGGCGTGCAGTTCATAGAGGCATAAAAGCACGCTCACCCAAGTGGAAATACGTCAATGCTCATTTTTACCAAAACAGTGAGTAAATAGGTATTCTGACTTACCAATGTACCCTGTGCACGCCACTGTGTAGGATACATTTCCGCGGACGGCAAAGGGCTGAAAACTGGAAGTTTCACGCGGGATACATTCGAAGCTGACGTCACGCGAACTGTGACGTATCACAGTGTCACCACACAGCAATATGAAACGACAATAATTTAATATTTCTAACGCCATCTGTGAAGTTCTCGATGAACTATGACGATACTTGCATCCTTATTTATAACGCCATCTTTAATGTTTTTGGCGAACCACGAATCTTGTCTTGTCTACATACTGTTTACTGCTCTATTACAATTGGATAAAGATGATATTTATTTGTTTACGCAGATTGATTGTGAAAGTTGAAATAACCTCAAAATTGAAAATTTGTCGGTAATTAGTAATTTCTTAGCAAGTGTCCGTTGTTTTAATCTGCTCTCAAGTATAAAAAGGTATTAATTTGAACCCAGCAATCAATGTTTTATGACGGTTGGTTCTTAAACGAACTTTGTATGGGGACGGAACAATATCTTTTATTAAAATCAATATAATTGTAGAATCAACTTTATTATTCATCGTTTTTAAACGTAATATTATACATATTATGTTTTAATATCATTGATGGTTCTATAAATTTAAAAAAGCAACTATACCAGTTTCTTGCAGTTTCTTCTGAATAGAATGCCTTTCCGAGGCTGTGGTAGATTCATTTAATTCATTCAGTAATATAAATGTGATTCTAACATACACAACAAACTGGAATGAACAGAAATTAAAATCTATTCATGGTTATCTTGTGTTTAGTTCTAACCTACTGGCAGTATGGTCTCATATCTTTCACAGTATACAATAAAATAGAGTTTAGGTGGCTCTGGCAGCCCTAAAGAATGCATCGCTTAAGAGGCCGGTGATCGCCGCTCGCAATTTCTATTCAACCCGCAAATATAAGTTTGCCGGTATATTGCTATCTCTATTTGGCTGATGACACATGATCGCGTGCAAACGCGATAGCAATATGAGCGTACAGAATTTGTTATACGTTTAGTCTTGTTCCGTAAATACCAAAAATGATGAATGATAACTTGTTGTGTTTTTCACTTCGTGTTGTTATTCGGGAACTTGACAATATAGGCTATGCTCCTGGTCAATTAGTACGTAACATATCGTCGGTTTTAATATGATACAAATAAGGAGAAAACATGTCATTCATGTCGTAAAAACATGCAAAACGTTATGCGCTTATATTTCATTTTGGGAAAGTATTTTGAAAACATAATTATCCAGGGGTCTAGATAAATACAAGTTCAATCTTAATAAGTGCATAATCTGGTGGAAATATTCTCGAATTACGAATTATTCTGGTATTACGTTTGTATGGGCAATTCACTCTCCGCTGGCACCTTAAGCTGTCAGGAAGACGGGCACAGTTCTATCAGCGACGGCGGCAGAGTGTTAACGTTTCATAAGTGACACAAGTTGTCCTACATGGTATTATTAAGTGCCTTCAAGGCAACAGTGAATAGGCATCTTCTAAGCAGACGCGTTCCAACCTAGACCTCATCATGGCTTTGCACTAAGCATGATTGTCGTCAAGCAATAAAAAAAAAAAAGAAAAAAAAACATTTATCATTTTTCACGTGCCATCCCATGTTCCCACACTTTTCACGTTTATCGACCATTTCCACGTATACATTCTGTAATCTGTATTATGCAGGCAATAACGTTTCTTAAAACTCACTACGAAGAGTTCTAGAAAACTTTTAATGCTTCCATTAAAAGTTGCATCGAATAAAATTAAAGTAGGTACTTATTCTACTGCATATCGTTTTATCTACGTCGCTTAGCCCCAAAACAACATTAAAATAACACAATTTAGCTTCAGCTGTATAATTAAACTGTTTGTCCGCAAAACTCAGCTATGTATTTACGCGTAGGAAGTTCTATATCTAGGAGTTCTCTAGTCGGCGCATTTGTTTTTTTTGATAATAATAGAAATAACTGATTATAATTAATTAGGTAATAGAAATTACTAATAATAATTGGCCCCTAAGATACGGGTCTTCCTAGTTTAGGGGCCAGGAATTCATTGTATCTGTACTTAAAGTTAATTTCTTTAATAAAGATTTCTATTTCTATTTCTAACTGTTTGAGGAGTATCTTCCGATCGCAGAACATACAAATGAAGGGTTGTTTCTTAAAACTAGTATCGATTAAATGCTTCGATCGAGTTTAATTCCCGCAAGTCTTATCATATTAGACATCTAAGATCTCTAACTATCTCAAGTTTCTAGAGCCAGCGTTTTGAACTGAATGTATGAATAATATGAGCCTGTCAGTTTCTCTCTTATTACTTACTTAGAATAGGTATTAGTACTTAGTTATAATAATTAATTCGATGCCCGCGTCTTCGCCCACGTGAATTTAGGTTTCTTTTTATATTCCACAGGAACTCTGTAGTATAAAAAGAACCCAATTCTGTAAACAGGTGGACCGTAACAAGGTATCTATCTAACACAGACAGATAAACGGAGTAAGGCTATCTATCTACTAACTAATAGATATAATTTTAATTGCACTCTCCAATGCAGTGCTATAATTAATTATTGTAAATTTAAGTTCGAACGAGTACTTACTTAGTAAAATAACCATATTACAATATAATATTATCGACGACCTCCGTGGCGCATTGTTGAGCACTGTTGCCTTAACGTGTGGAGGTCCCGGGTTCGATCCCCGGCAGGGTTTGGAAATTTATAATTCTTGAATTTTTCCTGGTATGGCCTGGTGGGAGGCTTCGGCCGTGGCTAGTTATCACCTTACCGGTAAAAGACGTGCCGCCAAGTGATTAATCGTTCCGGTACGATTCCGTGTAGAAACCGAATAGGGGTATGGGTTTAATATAACTGCCATGCCCCTAACAGGTTAGCCCGCTACCATGTTAGACTGCATCATCACTTACCATCAGGTGAGATCGCAGTCAAGAGCTAATTTGTAGTGGATAAAAGATAAAAATAATTAAAATTCCGGCCGCGCTCTGACGGCATTGGCTGAAACGAAACGCTTCACGAACATCACAGGGAGGGGCGCCGCGACTTCTGAAGGTATTTTAAAAATGGCACTTTAACAATTACTCCCCCAGCGCTGAAGCCTTCAAATTAAATGAATTCTGTCAGCAAGGGAGTAGGTATTGTGTAATATCTGAACAAGTTCCTTTCCGATGAAGTACTCAAGTCAAGTTTGACGCTCAAACGGAAATGAGATCTTTTCCACATTCACGTTCTTTGCAATTAAGATGCCGCCAACATTGGCGTTGAAATATGAATAGCGTTTCATGTTCGCTCTAAAGTATTACTCGAGTTATCTTCGATAAAATATGATGTACAAAACGACATATTTACCTAAACAATGGAGTTAAAGTAATAGTCGCTACACGTCCAATAGTTATTTACTCGGAGCATTGAGGAAAAATAAATGGGATCTACTTCGCGATGTACTTCAGCAATTTGGTGGCATATCGGTATGCCACCACCACTACAGCCTATTAACGTCCCACTGCTGGGCACAGGCCTCCACTCT
This sequence comes from Erebia palarica, assembly GCA_964035005.1. NCBI lineage: Eukaryota > Metazoa > Arthropoda > Insecta > Lepidoptera > Nymphalidae > Erebia > Erebia palarica. Next base: position 27,132,942 of record OZ035994.1, read on the forward strand.
CATAGGAGAGAGGGAATTAGAGCTTACACCCACCACGCTGCTCCAATGCGGGTTGGCGGGCTTTAACGACCAGGTAGGTAGGTAGGTAGGTACCAACGTAAAGTTTATATATGTCACCGTAAGATTGCAAAAACCGTTAGATTATAATCAAACTCGTGAAATTGCAAACTGTCGAAAAATTACAATTTAACACATTATTTTTCGGTAGATTGTAATCTGTTAGGTTATATACCTATATTAGATAAAACCAAAGTGCCACTAGCCGATAATTTATGTCGAATCCTAACCTAACCTACAAGAAAGACGCAAGAAAACGAAAATACAATGAATATTTCAAAAATTTACACTCAGAACATTGAACGGTTCACAATCTGTCGACAGTTTACAATTTCGCGAGTTAGATTATAATCTAACGGTTTTTGCAATCTTACGGTGACATATATAAACTTCACGTTGGTACCTTGGTTAAACTAAATAAGGTTTTCGTTGCATCATGACGTGCGACCGTAAACTACCAGCTTATATTATGAGCTCATAACTTCATTCAAGTCAGAGGTGCGATTATGTAAGAATTGTCGTTCCAATCGTCAAAGTTCGGCGTCAAAGTAAAATAAACCATAACAGCATTGAATTAGAGCTCAATTTCGTGTATCCATTCTCATACGTTTATGGTATCGTACATACCTAAACGTATGAGAATGTCCTTTGACGCCGAACTTTGACGATTTGATCGACAATTATTACACAATAGGCATGATGACAGTAACCAAGAATCAATGAAATTATAAATTTATCTAATGAAATTGGATTCATGGATTATAAAAACGCGTATTTATTTTTCTATTTCGAGTGAGATTGCTATTTATTTTGATAAAATAAAACTATAAAATACACCAATCCGCCATAATGGACTAAACGCCTAGAAGCGAATGACGTCACAATTGTTGTTTTCGAGCTTTGACAATCGCACTATTGTTTACTGCACACTGCACAGAGTGCATCGGTAATAACAATAGTGACGTCACAAACGACGCCATGACACCGGCGAGCGTTTTGGCGTGAATTTTAAAATTTAAATTTCAAATGCCAATTTTATCTACCAAACCTTATTTGTCTGCTGAAATATGATATTTTTTCGAAATAGTGGATACTTCCGAACATAATCTGACCATTTTTCAAAATCAGTCATCATGCCTATTGGGGGGGCAGAGATAAATTCTAGTATGCAGGTAGTATTTACAGTCATCTGTAGCTCCACCGAACTCTATCCCACCTCGCGTAGGTTATTACCTAATACAAAAATCAAGTGTAGGTATAAGGAAAAGTGGCTATAATGCTCGTAGTCATAGCAACGTGTGGGATTTCATTTCATTAATATCTGGAATTGTCGAGTGTAGTCTCGAGGGCCGATGGAGTTGGAGATTAGTTCCCTCGTCCGTGCCGGGCTCGGCCGGGGAGCCAATACTATAGAGATATCCAACTTCCACCTTGTAGAACAAACATTGCGGCTCGAGTAATAAACTCCTGTACTCTTACTCTGAGTTTTAATTCGATTGATCGTATAAGAATTCGATGACATTAGCGTCACAGTAAAATGGACCCAAAATGGACCCAAAATCGCTTGATTTAAAGTCACAAATTCATTACAACAGATTTCAATTTGGAAACGTATCGTATACGTAAACGTATATGAATGCATACACGAAATTGAGCTCTCTGTACGCTTACTCCCAGCTCTAACATTGCAAATACGATTGATCGACGTGAGAGCTTTCAACGCTGTTGCCTTAACGTGCGGAGGTCCCGGATTCGATCCCCGGCAGGGTCAGTTTGGAAATTTATAATTTCTGAATTTTCCCTGGTCTGGCCTGGTGGGAGGCTTGGGCCGTGGCTAGTTACCACCCTACCGGCAAATACGTGCCGCCAAGCGATTTAGCGTTCCGGTACAATGCCGTGTAGAAATCGAATAAGGGTATAGGCTTTAATGTAACTGCCATGCCCCTAACAGGTTAGCCCGCTACCATCTTAGACTGCATCACTTACCATCAGGTGAGATCGCAGTCAAGGGCTAACTTGTAGTGAATAAAAAAAAAAAAAAGAGCTCACCGAGCCAAGTGTATGCGAATATTTTCGGCGAGTTACGAATCCGCCATCGAATGTGAAAATGACGTCATTCTCGCATTTTGAGATGTTAATCTGTATAAAAAAGTAACATTCGGAGTGCCAAAATAGCAAATGACATTAGTCATACCGTATTTTTTGTGTGTTTGTTGAGTTATAAACTCGATCTGTCTCATCGAATATCACTCGGAGTGGGAATGACTCGGTGACTGTTTGTTCCCCGTGTTGCCGCTCGGAGCGCTGCCTGTACATGTATGGAGCAGCTCACTCTCACCTCACTTTAGTGACACGTATTTCAAATTCGATCCATCTTAGAGTAAGGGTACTGTTATTCTGCACGAAATTATTGTGATAAACGAAAAAAATAGGTAGAAAGCGAAAACAACATACCTACTGAAGCGCTCTTTTGCGTAATTTTTTTTTTATCTCATTTACTTTTCTTCACAAAACAATGAACGTCAGCCGCATCCGCGTAGGATTTGAAAGCAATTATTTCAAGCATCGGGTTTCGATCCAGTTCTCACAGGAACAGATAGCTAGATTGGGTCAGGTTCTATAATCTATATAGTCTGTCGACAGAGACGTCTACAATCTACATGTGCAAGGTCGCTGGGGGGAAACGGGGGAGCTGTTATATAGGCAGCTGTTAGTCGATGTAAAATGTAATTATTTTGCTCAGTACAGGAGGATTCGTGCGGGTTTTCAGGTGGTGATTTCTAGTGATTATTGCTTAAAGTCAAAGTCAAATAATGTTTATTCAATTTAGGTAGGTATACTACACCTATTGACGTCTAGTTATTTATAAAATATAATGGTGATAATCAGTTACGGTGTCTTAAAACTAAAGCTACGAGGGTTCCAAACGCGCCCTGGTCTGAGAAGAGCCCACAACAAACTCAGCCGGGTTTTATTTTTTTTTCATTATCACCATTTCACAAATAATCATCTTAACTAAGCAACTATCAGAGCCATTAGATCTAATCATTGCCAAGCTTGCTTGTCATCCTTTACATGGTAAAAGGATTTTCTAATGAGTTTTTTAAAAGCACAAACTCCAAATATTTTGAGGTTTCCAGCCACGATTCACGGCTCCAGGCTCGTTCAATATAGGAGTATGAATCGAATCAAATCAAACTTCATTAATTATTTCATTCTAGAGATGAAATATATATAATGAATTCGCTCTGTGCGCGAGCTGCTAAAGCAGCTCACGGGATGTGGTTAGACTTACAAGTAGGACTTTCTTTACTGTATCGATTTTGAAAGAAATCGGTCAATTAACAAAGAATTTCAAAATGGCGCTGGTTTTCTTTAATTTTGGTACCAGTTTCCTGTTTTTTAATCCGAGGGAGCTCTGAATATCGATTTTGAACGAAATCGCTACAATAAAAAATAATTCCAAAATGGCGCTGATTTTTTAAAATTCTGGCATCAGTTTCCTGTTTTGTAATCGCAGGGCTCCCTAAATATCGATTTTGAACGAAATTTGTCAATTAAGAAATTATTTCAAAATGGCGCTGATTTTTTTAAACTTTGGTGCCAGTTTTCTGTTTTGTGATCCCAGGGGGTCGTAAATATCGATTTTGAACGAAATCGGTCAATTAACAAAGAATTTCAAAATGGCGCTGTATTTTCTTTATTATAGTAACCGTTTCCTGTTTTGTATCCCCAGGGAGTCCTAAATATCCATTTTGAACGAAATCGGTCAATTAACAAAGAATTTCAAAAGACCTCGGCGACGAAATTACCCAAATGTCATTCGTACAAGTGGGACACGTGGTTGCTCGTACTCGAATTTTGAAAAAAAATCGTATTTCGATTTTTTTATTTTTGGGGTAAATCTTGTAATTTTCCCGAGAAATGGGGTAATTTTTTTCCCCAATCCATACCTCGAGTCTGTACACACAATCTCCCCGTAGAAGTCGAACCGCTCCGACGTTGGCAACTGCGAAAAATTTAAATTTTAAAATTGCGTTTTTTCGTAACTCGAGCCGAACGGCCGCCGTGACAGCCGCCATCTTGAATTTTTAAAAACCACCGCCATTCTGTCAAAATACAGGATAATTGTAGGCGGAAATAGGAAAAAAAATTATGCTCGACCACGCCGTTTCGTATCTGTGGCGCCGCGGTTCGAGGTCGAAAAATCAAAAATTTTAAAACACTACAGCTCGGCCGCCATCTTGTTTTTCCGATTTTTTCCACTTTTTCTATAGATCGTTTCCTAATTTCTTCAATCACTGCGAGTTGTAACGAAATCGGTTGGAAAAGAAAAGAGTTACAACAATCACGTCGGCCGCCATCTTGTTTTTTCGAAATGTCATAATTTTTCCCTACTCGAATCCCCCACCAGAACACATCTCCCTAACATCATTATATCGTTTTCTGTCTCTTTCTAGGAGAACAATTATGTCAATGAGTGAGTCAGTCAGTCAGTGAGTGGTAATTGAGCTATATATATTATAATAATATAATAAAAAGATGGCACTCAAAGAGACACTATTAATAGGAACTGTTTGTATGAAGTTCATTAAACCGCCCCTCCGCCGAGTGACGGCATCAGGACGACGGGGATGAGGGAAGGTTCCCCCCACTGGCGCCGTGTGCAGGTCAGTGTGACTGTGACTGACTGACTGCACATTGGAGGGGAGGAACTATACCTATACTAGGGCTTCCAATACCGGGATCCCGGACTTTTTTCGTCCGTTTTCAATACCGGTATTGAAATGTCTAATACCGGGATACCGGTATTGGTGACACTATAAACGAAACAGTGACTTTTGCTTATATTTCTTGGTACATGACACTGTTTTTATTCGGCTAAGTTTAAAACATTAGCTCAATAAGAGATACCTTTATTACTTTAGAACCAGTGAAGAAAAGTTAGTTTTTTGATCACTCTGAGGGAAAAATTAGTGTTTGAATTTAGAAACCTGTGGCTTGGCATTTCTATTTCATTGAGTCATGAATCGTTCAGGAGTCTGTTTGATAAACAATGCAATATTTTATTATGATTTATTTTCTTTTAAAAAATTACTATTGAATTTTTTATTAATTTGTGTTTTGACTAAACTATGTATTATTACAAGTGAAAAACAGGCATTTCTTTACTCAATTTAAGCAGAAAGGTGCTTTTTTAGAGTTAATATGGTGCAACATTTTTTTTTTGAAACACCTGTTTTTTATGGTGCAGTTTCCTTCAGATAAGACTAGTTTTAAGTAAAAAACAATCTGTCTAATTTTAAGTTTTTCCCAATACCGGGATCCCGGGATGCCGGTATTGAAAAAACCTGTATTCGAAAGCCCTACTATACCGCTGTGTATTGTATCTATACTAATATTATAAATGCGTCGCGCCAACAAAAGGGCCACAATATTAAGTTGACTTAGGACCATTTTGTTGGCAGTTGGCACCACGCATTATAAACGGTAATTAATAAGTTATATTTTATGTATTTTTTGTATTTTTATGTTTACTATATGTTGGAACAGCTAATAAAACATATTCTATTCTATAAAAGTGAAAGTTTGGATGGATGGATGGATAAAACGAAGAATAAATAATTGAGCGCGTCTGCTACTTATACCTTTCTAATCCCTATAGGTATTTAGCTATCGTGACTTGTTAACTGTAGGTCTGTAGGCAACTCGACGGCTTCGCAAATAAACTTTTGAAACAAACAAAGCTTTTCTGGGTACAAAGCCGTCGCAAATGCAGCATTCCAGGCATTCGGTGAAAGCCTTCGAGTTGTCTATCAGCGCGGCAGGTGGTATCGTTTGTATCGTGCTCTGAACACTGCTCACAAACTGGCTAAGTGAAAGAATCGCCCATTGAAAGAATGGGTTGTGTATTTTTTTTTTTAACTTTTAACAAAAAGAAAAGTTTACACGATTTTCTCGGAAACTAATGGACCGATTTTTTCACTATCATAGTTTACGAAATTTCAGGAAGGTTTTAGTGTATAATACACCTATACATCTTCCTTATGTGCTTACAATATTATACGCAAAAGTCATGTTACAAATATTTTTTATCCATAAGTAAATAATTCTGCTCGCATCTAAAAATCAAACTGTAACATTTCAGTTCAATAATATCGAAACACAACTGTACAGTTTGCTGCAATTTTTTTTATTTATTTATTTAGCAGCAAAAAGTTATAAAATATGAAGAAAAACATACATAGTGGCTTTGTCCACAAGGAAGCACTTATCTCTATAAGAGATCTCTACCAGTGACCGTTGGCAGTGAGAAAGGTTGTGGAGGAAGAATAGGTACAACAAGATGTGAGATAGAATGAAACAAGATATTATATCGTAAACTTACATAAACACACAAAATATACATACTAAATAATAAAAATAAATAATACATACCAACAAACATAGGGTATATTATAAAATACATAATGATATAACAGATACATATTATTATTTATAATTATGATAGAGATAGACAGTTAGATATTTAAACGTCTAAGCAACGTTTTCCGCCGCCAAAGCGACCGCTGCTTATGTAATGAGTCGGCGTTTCTCGCCAATATGGCTTCAAACTGAAGTGCAGCTTTGTCGCACAGTCAGAAAGCGTCAGCGATGAAAGCGTCGTGCGATGAGTGCCGCTGGAACAATACGCCCTAGTAGCGCTGCAGCAGCGAGGGAGAGCACTGTGTATAGCCACGTACTGCAGAGCACGAGAGCGCACTTCCACACTAACACCCGCTTTGATGCAGCCTTACAGTAAGACAACCTCCGTGGCGCAGTGTGTAGCGCTGTTGTCTTAACGTGCGGAGGCCCCGGACTCGATCCCCGGCAGGGGCAATTTGGGAATTTATAATTTCTGAATTTTCCCCGGTCTGTTGTCTAGTTACCAGTTAGTGCTCTCGAATACCGGTTTTTTTCAATATCGGTATTAATACCGGAAAGAATAGGTATGATGACAGTAACCAAGAATCAATGAAATTATGAATTTATCTAATGAAATAGGATAAATGGATTATAAAAAACGTATTTATTTTTCTATTTGGAGTGAAATTGCTATTTATTTTGATAAAATAAAACTGTAAAATTCTGCAATCCGCCATTTTGGATTAAAAACCAAGAAGCGAATGACGTCACAATTGTTTGTTTTCGAGCTTTGACAATCACCACAGTAAAAACAGTTACTGTACAATCACTATTGTTTACTGCACACTGCACAGAGTACATTGATAAAAACAATAGTGACGTCACAAACGACGCCATGACACCGGCGAGCGTTTTGGCGTGAAATTTAAAATTTAAAGGACATGACCAGTAATTGCCCTCCGATTCGGGACAATGCACAGGATTTCCGTTTTTACAGTAAGGTTTAAAAATTCAAAACGAAATTATTATGGATTTATTATTCCAAATAAGGTCGGGGTTCAAATGACAAAAAAAAACAGTACGTTTATTGTTTAAATCTTGAGCGTCCGCTTTCCTCTTTAAGCACTACTCCATTTTGACGTTCCATTATATCCATGCCTAATAATAATCTTGTAACCCTACATGAATACCATTTAATTACCTTAGTTATTATATTAGGAATGATTTATTTTTGATCAATTAAATATTAATGAAAAGGAAATGTATGTTTTGTTTATTATTGTAGTGTATTTTTATTTTTTGACAAGTCTCAAACTAATCGATCGAACAAAGCATTTTGAAATACTACGTTTAAAGGAACGCCCTGTCACATTGCATATGCTGCCATCTGTGGTCGAATAGTTGAACTTGTTAACGAAAAGTAGTGAGCAATACTTAAAAATATTTTCTAGACTCACCACAATAACTAGCGCCATCTAGTGTGGGAAAGCAGTTTTTGGTGAAACTTTTTTTATCTATTTTCTCAGTTTTCAGAGCCTTCAGACTCCTGAAACTTTTTTATTTGAAAACTATAAAATATAACAATTACAATAATAAAAAAATAATACTTGAAAATATTTTTTTAGACTCGCTTAACACAATAAATAGCGCCATCTAGTGTGGGAAAGCAGTCTTTTGGTGAAACTTTTTTGTTCATTTTCGCAGTTTTCCGAGCCTTCAGACTCCTGAAACTTTTTTATCTGAAAACAGTGAAATATTACAATTACAATAATAAAGAAATCATTGCTGAACATTGATTTTTGACACCTAGGCAACCTGCCATAGTTCCACCGGTCAAGTCCTTTCAAATGCCAATAATATATTTATTCGAAATCGTAGATACTGCCGAACATAATCTGACCATTTTTCAAAATCAGTCATCATGCCTATTATTTCAATACCCAGTAAGGTATTGGGAAAAACTTAAATTAAGATACATTGTTTTTAACCTAAAACTAGTCTTTTCTGAAGGAAACTGCACCATAAAAAACAGTTCTTCCAAAGAAATATTTTCACCATATTAACTCCAAAAAAGCACTTTTCTGCCTTAATTCAATGAAGGAATGCAATTTTTTCACTCGTAAAAATACATAGTTTAGACGAAATACAAATTCATTAAAAATTCAATAGTTATTTTTTTTAAGAAAATAAATCAATAAAATATTGCATTCGATAAAAAACAGAATTCTAAACGTTTCGTGAGTCAATGAAATAGAATTGCCAAGCCACAGGGTTCTGAATTCAAACACAAATTTTTCCCACTGAGTGATCAAAAATTACTTTTCTTCACTGTTTTAAGCAATAAAGGTGATTTTATTGAGCTAATGTGCTTCAGATACAAGTTTTAAACTTAGCCAAATAAAAACAGTATATATGCAATAGTCTGCACTGTTTCGTTTATAGTGTCACCAATACCGGTATCCCGGTATTAGACATTTCAATACCGGTATTGAAAATGGACGAAAAAAGTCCGGGATCCCGGTATTATCCAATACCGGGATCCCGGTATTGGAAGCCCTAGTTACCACCCTACCGGCAAAGACGTGCCGCCAAGCGATTACGCGTTCCGGTACGATGCCGTGCAGAAACCGAATAGGGGTATGGGTTTAATATAACTGCCATGCCCCTAACAGGTTAGCCCGCTACCATCTTAGACTGACAAATGAAAAATGATTTATTTATTTCATGTAGAACAACTGGTGTCACTTATGAAACGTTAAGACTCTACCACCGGTTCGGAAAGCTGTTCTACTGAGAAGAGCCGGCAAGAAACTCAACAGTTGCTCTTTTCATAGAAAAGAAAAGGTCATAATATGTAGACAACACAACACATACGTCACAAGTATTACACTGACTTGTGGGTCACTGGATGCGAGGCCTATATATAACTTTGTCATTAATTAACATCATCACTTACCATCAGGTGAGATCGCAGTTAAGGGCTAACTTGTAGTGAATAAAAAAAAAAAAATTCCGTTTTTTTAATCCCTGAGAAACTCCTTAATTTTGGAAATTCATTTCTGTTTTGGTGTGATGGTTTCGGTCGCGACTAATTCGAGTAGTTAGTAATGAGAGTTTCAGTAATTCCATTGCCACGTTCAAATTTAATACGTATTTAATGAAGTCGTTCGTATCTACTACCAATAAACTAACAATATTCTACTAAAGCTCTACTAAATACTAGCTGGCCCGATTCCACTTCATTCGGATGCAATTTCTTGCATAGCTACTTCAATTGGATAGCACTTAGATATTTTATGATGATTGGGAACGCTCTACATATGTTATGAAACTACTCTCAATAACTGACAAATACGATATTGTTGAATGGTGTTCTTACTTCTTACAGACAAATTCCCTGTTAATTGAAAGCCAAAGATAACTGTCCAATTTAATCTATTATCTAAAGACTAATATGCATAATAAATACGAAAGCTTGCATAGGTGGATGGATGGATATTTGTTACTCAATCACGCCAGAACGGCTAAACGGATCTAGATTAAATTTGGCACAGAGATAGATTATAGATTGGACTGGATTATAGACTATAATATAGGCTACTTTTTATCCCGGAAAATTAAAGTGTTCCCGCGGAAACCTAAAACTTCAATCCACGGGTATCAGCTTGTTACTGTGTGTAATCCATAAAGTCGAACAGTACCCGAGTAACCTAACTTCGTCAAACGTAGTTTTCTATGACGATTTAAAAAACTGTGTTCAATATAACTGCCATGCCTCTAACAGGTTAGTCCGCTACCATCTTAGATGCATCATCACTTACCATCAGGCGAGATCGCAGTCAAGGGCTAACTTGTAGTGGATAAAAAAAACAAAATTTGATTCCAATTTCACACCACCGTTCCCTTGTTATCGTCGAATAAAAGGGCGCAGTTAAAAATACATTTTAAAAGTCTCTCTCTACAGAATAACAATTGGTTATCGCAATCAAACCAGTGTAACAGTTAAAGTTGTGAACAATGCACCCCCAGCACCCCTTTCCTTCAAACTGCGGGATGCAGTTAGAAGGAAAAGGGATGCAGGGATGCAGGGATGCAGGGATAAAGGGCAGTTATCTCCCCTCGCCGGGAACCATCCGCATTCATCCGATACAATTACCGTGTCCGAATAATTATTTACTCGTTCCAGCAGAAATCGATGTCGGGTTTAATGTCGAGTGCTGTTATAATTGGCGCACCCCGGGGGGAGAGGGGGGGGGGGGCAGAGACATTACAAAGGAACCGATTTAAAGTTTTGTGTATAACATAATATTGCTAAGCGACTCTGTCACCCCATAATATTTTTTATATAACAATGCATTCAATCAATCGATCAATCAATCAATCATTTATTCAAGCTAGGTACACTATAGGTACCGACACATATTGACGTCCATTACTTACAATAGTATATAAAACATGATGGTGTTTTGTGTATAACATATTGCTAAGCGACTCAGTCACTCCACTGATTTTTATTTTTTTGATATTTTTTATACGACTGCCTGAAAAAAGGAGTATATTGTTTTCAGGGTTTGTATATTCCACCATAACTTCTATACGCCTGAACCGATTTTGATAAATGAGATATCGTTAGAATCTCTAGCTTATTCCGGGTGACATAGGCTAGTAAAATTAAAAAAAAAATTGATGGGATGACCCTGGTCCCGCATTAAAGACTAAAGTTGAAAAAAAAATCGCAAATAATATTAACTATATAATCATCATCTAGAAAATGATGAGTAGATTCCAATAATATATAACACTACAGTTCAATATCCAGTGATTCATAAAAAAATATCATTTAATAAAAATGTGAATAAGATTGTAATTTAACTAGATTAATTTAGTTTTTTGGCAGGGCAGTCGTATTTTTTAATTTTTTAAATATTGACTTGTTAAATGACATAATACTATCAATCAATCAATCAATCATTTATTCAATTTAGATACACTATAGGTTCACATATTGACGTCATTAATTACATATAAAACATGATGGTGATAATTAGTTACGGTATCTTAAAACTAAAGCTACGAGGCTACGAGGAAGCTATATCGTGGAATCCCAGTTTGTGTAAAAAGGGCATGGAAGTAAAAGTAAAGTAAAATATACTTTATTGTACACAAATAATTGAAAAGAAGTTTAATTTTGAAGATAGGAAGAGATTGAGATAGCTTAATATCCAGAGGGAGAACGTTCCAAAGCTATATAGCAGTTATTGTATAAGAATTTTGATAGAAGGAAGTTGAGTGTCTAGGAGTACTTGATAAAAGATTATTTTGAGAACGGAGGGAAAAAGAGTGTAAATTACGTATGTATACTTAAATCGATCTTTTAAGTAGTGAGGTGTGATGGGATTGAACAGAATGCAGTAAAGAAGTTCCTACTTAGATTTAGATAAAGCAATCTAATCCATAGCCAAAAATCATACATTATGAATAATTATCATCGTGCTGAATGTAAATTGCGAGCAATTGAAAATATCACGCAAAACTCTCAGATATTCAGGTTTCCTCCCGATTTTCTCCATCACCTATAGAGCAAGTCATATTAATTAATTGCATAAAAAGTTCATGACGGTTTATGATTGAGATTTGAACCCTGGACCATAAAATACGAGTCCGAAGTGTTACACAAACCTCGAGACCTAACACTTTCCCGCCTAATTCAAATTCAATTTTTATTTTCCAAAAAAAGTTTACAAAATTACAAATGTAATTTACAATGTACTTACTTACCAGAAAACTTACTAAGTAGGTAATTACTTTGGCCATTTGGGTGGGCAGTTGGGTCTGAAATCAGAGGTGCAATTATGTAAGAATTGCCGATACAATCGTCAAAGTTCGGCGTCAAAGTGAAATAAACCACAACAGCATTAAATTAGAGCTCAATTTCGTGTATCCATTCTCATACGTTTAACGTATGAGAATGGATACACGAAATTGAGCTCTAATTAAATACTGTTATGGTTTATTTTACTTTGACGCCGAACTTTGACGATTGAATCGGCAATTCTTACACAATGATCCTAACTGGATAACTGTATCTAGGACTCTAGGGCTCGTAAGTTTAACAAGTTTATTAACAGGTAAGTCTAACCCAAAAACTGTTCTCCACTCCAGTGAGATTCGATTCTAGACTTTGATAGGCTTCGAGACTGCCGAGTGCTCAGTAGAGTACGCTAATATATAAGTGAAACAAAGTACCTACAACTCAGGAGGGGGCCATATAGTGCACAAGTGTGTGCGCAAACACAGGTGCACTCTCTGTTCCTTTACTCTCATAGCCCGATGGATGGAAACCCGACAAGACCGGAGTGAGATCAGGCGCAGGACCGACGGCTTTACGTGCTCTCCGAGGCACGGGGGTACATCTGTGATCCGGGCTAGTACTGAGAATTTCATGCCAGAAAAACTCAATATTTGTAATGGCCCGACCCGGGATTCGAACCCGGGACCTCGTCGGTCGCTGTTGAACATGCTAGCCACTAGACCAACAACTATGGGCCATTGCGATTGCACTTGCAATTATTGACTTATATTTTTTAGCGGCTTAAGTTATTAGTCTAAAGACATAAATATATTAAATATAGTTTCTTTGGTTTCATGGACTTGTGTAGTCGTATATCCAATAGTTTGTTGGTTGGTCCTTCAGTCACGCCCCACAGAGCAAAGCATCGATGTGATATTTTGTATGGGTACCGGTGACGACCTGGAGACTGACATAGGCTACTTTTTATCACAAAAACTTAAGGAGTTCCAGTGGGAATTAAAAAATCTTCTTCCACACGGACGAAGTCGCGGGCATCAGCTAGTTGACAATATTTTATGTATGTGTATATGTCACCGTAAGATTGTAAAAACCGTTAGAACATAATCCAACTCGCGAAATTGTAAACTGTCGAAAGATTGTACACTGTTCAATGTTCTGAGTGTCAATTTTTGAAATATTCATTTTGTTTACGTTTTCTTGTCTCTTTCTTGTAGGTTAGGTTAGGGTTCGATATAAATAATCAAGTAGTGCTTAGGTATTATCGGGTTTAAATACCTATCAGATTACAATCTACTGGAAAATAATGCGTTAAATTCTAATCTTTCGACAGTTTAGAATTTCGCGAGTTAGATTATAATCTAACGGTTTTCACAATCTTACGGTGACATATAATTTGGATAGGATATAATACATTATTTGTAAGAAACCTCAAATAAGTAGTTCGCGTTTGGACTCATAGCCACAAGCCCTGAGCCTGCGGCCCCTACTAGAACGAACGTCCTACGTTTGAGGCTCAGCTCAGATGCCTCCAACGCTTATTTTTAGATCACTGCCATGTTTCTTTTCAGTGACAATAATTCATAACATTATATAGTCTACAGCTTAGACTGTTGAGGCTATGAAACAAAACTTTGAACCGTACTTTTATGATATAATTGACGACAAAGTACACGACCACATCCGCTCGAAGCCACAGACGTGAACGACTGCAGAGCACAGAATATACTTTACTTTTATTGAATAGAAGCAGGCGTTACTTTGCGGAAGTCCATCATAGTGAATGAACTAGAAGTTTAATTCGCTTTAATCCGCTACAGTAGACGGCACTGTGTGGTACAGTGCATGTCTTCCACCTGCAGCATGCGACACCCACCACCCAGCAATGCGCACAGGCACAACACCACACCACACAAATCCCAAGCTGTGCTAAGCACAATCGTGCATTGTCGAGTCAACATCTCCTGAAGATGCTCCGGTGTCGGAGTGAAACGTACGTTGAGAGTGATTTGGAGGATTTGTGCTGTGTGGTGTTGTGCCTGTGCGCATTGCTGGGTGGTGGGTGTCGCATGCTGCAGGTGAAGGACACGCACTGTACCACACAGTGCCGTCTACTGTAGCGGATTATAGCGAATTAAACTTCTAGTTCATTCACTATACTTTACTTTGTTCACTCACCGAGTTACGACTAACCGCTGACGAGAACTGCAGTTATATTACTATGTATTATATATAATAAAAACAGAACTATTCCGCCTAACTATGTATATAGCCATGATCAAGGAAAAGTTTAGAAAACTGACCGCCAACCTTCAATAATGTTCAGGCGTGAAGAAGACGATTCGGGTTACTGGGGGTACGATCCCCGGGCACACGTTTTTAACTTTAGTTAATTAGCTTTTGGCAATTAAATATTGCTTGCTATACCGTTGAAGGTAAAATATGGATTATTTTTAATTGCACATCAGAAAATTAGTATTATTATGGTAATACGTCTCTTTACTTTCACTCGAAATGCTCGGGGAACAGCCATTTGAATAACATTTCAAACAATGCATCCAGCGACCCTGAAGGTCCCGTCCTTTCTTTATCACGTGTACAGAAGTTATCTCCTCGGGCTCGGTAGGATTTGCGGAATAAATTACATTATCTGTGAACACAATCTCCCTCGGGTCAGCTGCGGACAGTTAACCGCAGCTCTGGTACAGCCTGAGGGGTACCGATCAACTCACGTCTACTGTTGTGGTGCTGAGACCCCGGGGTTACGAGCAGAACAGGGGGCCACGATAAAAAAAAAGAATTTGTGGAAGGATAATTCCAGAAGTGGGCAATAATTAAATTGCTTTTTAATGTATTTGTACTCTCTTTAAAACATACACGAGCGAATGGTCACAACGTGTAACGATTTCACGAGAGATTTAATGTAAAAACTTGATTAAACTTTAAAGAAAATATTCTTTTGATCAAAATACTAGTATTCATGCAAATTATTCCAATATGGCGTCCCCACCAAAGAACGAACCGAGTGAAATACATCGAATGAGTCAAATATCAATTTAATTAAACCTTCGTCAGTAAATAAATGAAGGTGCCAGCGAAGGGGGAATTGCCCATACAAACGTAATACCAGAATAATTCGTAATTCGAGAATATTTCCAGCATATTATGCACTTATTAAGATTGATCTTGTATTTATCTAGACCCCTGGATAATTATGTTTTCAAAATACTTTTCCAAAATTAAATGTAAGTGCATAGCGTTTTGCTTGTTTTTACGACATGAATGACATGTTTTCTCCTTATTTGCATCATATTAAAACCGACGATATGTTACGTACTAATTGACCAGGAGCATAGCCTATATTGTCAAGTTCCCGAATAACAACACGAAGTGAAAAACACAACAAGTTATCATTCATCATTTTTGGTATTTACGGAACAAGACTAAACGTATAACAAATTCTGTACGCTCATATTGCTATCGCGTTTGCACGCGATCATGTGTCATCAGCCAAATAGAGATGGCAATATACCGGCAAATTTATATTTGCGGGTTGAATAGAAATTGCGAGCGGCGATCACCGGCCCCTCAATTTTTTATCTTTTCTAAAAATTCAATTCAAATTTAATAGCAAATCTGACATTCGCAATTTCAAAACATTCACCTACGTACTAACAGCTATTTATAAAAAACCGGCCAAGTGCGAGTCGGACTCGCGCACCGAGGGTTCCGTACAAACCTGTTGTAAGTTTAAAATAATTAAAAATACTAGCGAATGCCCGCGACTTCGTCTGCGTTTGAGGTTTTTTGGTTCCCGCGGGAACTCTTTCATTTTCCGGGGGATAAAACGTAGCCTATGTGCTATTCCAGATTATAATCTATCTCTGTGCCCAATTTCAGCCAGATCCGTTCAGCCGTTGGGGCGTGATTGAATAACAAATATCCATACATAACTACATCCATACATAATTTATAATATTAGTAAGATTTTTGTTATATGATGTAACTAAAAATGTATGCTTTTGGCAATGTTTCCTTTATCTGTGCTATAAGACGTTGCTTCGTACCAAATTTCAAGATTCTGAGTTCACGGGAAGTAGCCTGTAGGTTTTGATTCCCTTGCGAGTGTCGAAAATTTGCATAAACGGCTGTATCCTTTGATTGCGTTGGCTTAGAAGTTTGATTTTTTCACAGCTCTAAGGGACAGTAGACCTAAGTATTTGATACGAATTTCAGCTTGATACCTCCATGCTAGGAACCTAAGAAAAAAGGGTCTTGACAGACAGACGGACAACAAAGTGATCCAATAAGGGTTCCTTTTGAGGTAAGTACGAAACCCTAGAAAAACATCACTTTTATCTTTTATAATGTGGTATCTTTTATCTTTTACGTCAAAGTTGCGGTGGCGATGCGGGGATATCTAAGGGATATTTCGCTCCTGCGATCTCTGTGCCCACTGCATAGAGGTGTAATATATCTTCCTCAGTGGAACTGTACTGCCCCCTGCCCACTGCCCACTGCCCCCTGGCCTCTGGCTCGATACAACACGCCCCGCCCCGACTGCACTCGACCTAGCATATACTGTGGATACGATATCCTTTGTATCACGTCGCCTTTAACGCCTTTGATGTATTTAAATCGATAATGCGTGCTTCAATAACTACAGTCTACATAACCATAATAATTATAAAACCTGAGAACTCAGAAAATATTCCTAACAACTGCTAGATTAGTATTATATTATTTAAAAGTTAGCAGTTCTCCCAAAGTAGTAAATTTTATGAGGCATGAAATTATTATACACATAAAAGCTTTAAGTGTATATTTATTTTCTTTTTATTCACAGTTAATTGTTTGAGCTATTTTAATGTGTGATAATTAAACTAAGCACAAAATCTACCACGTAGGTACTAAGTGTAAGCGACAATCCAGAAGTAGGTATTATTGAGACACTTTTAATATATTTGTACCCTCATTTGGAACTTGCACGAGTGTATGGTCACAACGTGTAGAGGTTCCACGAGAGATTTAATGTAATAAGATACAAGTTAGCTAAACTTAAACACAATATTCTTTTGATCTGGTCACGATTGCTATCGTTAGGTACTAAATCAAATTGCGATCTAAACACAAAAGTATTCAATAATCGCTGAGTCTGCCTGCAGGAGACTGAAGTACCAAAGTCAAAACACTCGTATTTATACTAACTAGTTTCAATATGGCGTCGGTATCCGCAGATTAAATCGAATGACATCGATGAGTCAAATTGACTGATATTATACTTCCTGTTTCATGAGATATAATGACAGACAACAATAATGCTAACATAAGGTACTTCGAAAACAACACAGAAGTGCACGATGAATGAAGTCGGCGAACTGGAAACCCACATACAAACTTTAACGTACAAAAGTGTTCTTTACAACTCGCTGTTTGTGCGGAAAGCTTTCAACGCGGAACTCGACGTGAAATGGCTCTTTGGCTCCAGACTGTGAGGGTCTACCCCACTACAGACGCACGGCACGGCGCGACACGTAGCGACATATATTCTTTGTATGAGTTTGCATGGAGCTGCGCCCACTATGCACTGCGACATAATTGTATACAGAATACATAATACAAATATATATGGGTATCATGTATTCTGTATTATTGATATTATGTATTCTGGACTATTTGTATTATGTATTCTGTATTATTTTTATTATGTATTCTTTAGTATTTGTATTATATATTCTGTAGTATTTGTATTATATATTCTGTACTATTTGTATCATGTATTCTGTACTATTTGTATCATGTATTCTATACTATTTGTATTATGTATTCTGTAGTATTTGTATTATATATTCTGTAGTATTTGTATTACGTATTCTGTAGTATTTGTATTATGTATTCTGTACTATTTGTATTATGTATTCTGTAGTATTTGTTTTATATATTGTGTACTATTTGTATCATGTATTCTGTACTATTTGTATCATGTATTCTGTAGTATTTGTATTATATATTCTGTAGTATTTGTATTATATATTCTGTAGTATTTGTTTTATGTATTCGTATGTGTAGCTTGTTGCTTCTAACACTAAGCTTTTAGCCTACTTTGTCTCGATACACTTTCGATCGTTCACTATTAGGTATACTTTTCTTACACTTCGTGAGCAATACATCCCTCTGTGAGTTCATCTATTATTATTTTCCTCCGTAATAATATTGTGATGGTCAAGTTAATTACCCACTGAATACAGTATGGGTGAAAGAATAACTTGTTCTAATCAACGACCTCAATTTACATAGACGGGCCCTGTCAAACAAAGAATGTGGACCTATTTTGCTAATGCCATCTAGTCTGCAAAGTGGGACAGCGCTATGGTGGGGACAAGGACAGGGCTATACAGGTTAGGAGCGTGCTCTAAAGGTTGGACGCCCAATTTTTTTCTATGAAAGCGCGAATCTAGTACCTACATATATATCGATGGTTCTAATAGTATCAGGCATGAGGAGCAATGTCAGCTCCGACCGAGCGTGGTAATACAAACTAGGCAGGCGATAATACATCAAGACACGCGGAAGCGTGTCCAGCCAAAGTTCAAAAAAACTGGCGAGCAGCACCGTGTGTAATATTACACGAACCATTTGGAGCCACTTTTGACCCCCTCATAACTCAAAAACTATTTCACATAAACATGTCAAATTTGGCGCATATATTGAGACCCGTGAGATACATATGTGCTCCAAATTTCATAAGCACACCTCAAATGGTTATTTAGATATAAACGTACAAAAATCGTCATTTTTATGATCAAAGGTATAGATCAAAACTCTGACACGAGGCATGCTACCATTGCTTAAAGCCGTATTATTTTAATATTGTTGACGTTTATGTTGTAGTGTTATAATCATTATTTTAAGGACGTCAAAGTACGTGACATTCAACCGTTAGTTTGAAACAATACTGCTTTGAGCGGTGGTAGTAACTCCTTAACTATTGAAAATGACACATAATTATTATTTTAATGTAAATAATAATGAATAATAATATAGTTGCATTAAAACCTTACCTTCGTATTCATACATTTTGTGCAACGAAACGTCATTGACAGAAAAGAAGAAGAAACGTATTTGAAGTCGTCAGTTCAAGCTGTCAGTCATTGTGATTTGTATTCATTGTTTATAGTGGTTTTAGTGATATCGACTGTTGACCGTGCTTGTTTTCAATGTTTCACAAAAAACTTTTGATTTTGAACTTTTGCAATCAAAATTGATGAGATGTAGAAATGTGCTGTAGAGGTAGTCTGACCATAGATGTAATCTGTCAATGTCAGTGTAACTCTAGGTACACTATATATTTTTCTTGAGAATTCTCGTCTTTAATTATCTTGTACAATGAGTCGTACAATAGAATTACTGGTGGGTGACACACTGACCTTACACCAAATAATAAGTACCTACTAATGTAAAACGTAAACTAAACTAATAGAAAAGTCCTATTACAGTGTAAAGGATTATTTGAATGATAGCAAGGCATGGGTATGAATTGTTACAACGGCTGATTATGTAATGTTATATTATAAGTACATATATATAATTTCAAATATCTGTGAGATGGTGATAATAAAAAAAAAGCGGAGTTTATTGCGGGCTCTTCTCAGACCAGGGCACGTTTGGAACCCTCGTAGCTTTAGTTTTAAGATATCGTAGTTAATTATCACCATCACGTCTTATGCTCTGTAAGCATGACGTTCAGAAGGTGTACTTTGTAGGTACATATTTTGAATAAATATGTTTTGAGTTTGAGATTGAGTTCAATAATTTCTGTACAAAAAGTAATGATATCCCATCAAAAACATAAATGTAAAATGAGAGCCAAGTTCAAAATTGTGATATATATGCCTTGGTTGTTGACTTCAGCGACAAAAGGAGTGAAATCTAAATGGGTGCCAAGTTCAATGGTCAGTCCTGCAATTTATATATCCCATCAAAAACATAAATGTGAAATGGGAGCCAAATTCAAAATTGTGATATATATGCCTTGGTTGTTGACTTCAGCGACAAAAGAAGTGAGATCTAAATGGGTGCCAAGTTCAATGGTCAGTCCTGAAATTTATTTATAACAACATATAATATTTTATAACAACTTAAAATATCATTTCTTCTTATAACTTAGTATAAAATGTTGAAGACTAAGGCTTTGGCTTGGCTAGTTTCCATATACGAATTATTATTAAGTAGGTACCTAAAAGTACAGTTTCTACCAGCAAGCCAAATTTTCGGAAGAATAAAATAAGAACTTACAGCTTTACAACTTGTGAACGCTATAATTCGTATATGAAAACTAGCCAAGCCAAAGCCTTAGTCTTCAACATTTTATACTACGTTATAAGAAGAAATGATATTTTAAGTTGTTATAAAATATTATATGTTGTTATAAATAAATTTCAGGACTGACCATTGAACTTGGCACCCATTTAGATCTCACTTCTTTTGTCGCTGAAGTCAACAACCAAGGCATATATATCACAATTTTGAACTTGGCTCTCATTTTACATTTATGTTTTTGATGGGATACAATATACTTACTTATTATAATATGGAATTATACATGATACAATCAAAGACCTTATGATATGCAGCAGCTTAAATAGCTATATTTTCGATCATGTTTATTGCTATCATCTAAATCTAAAAGATACTATACTACGATAAAAATTAGCCTATGTCCTTCCCCGGGATATAACTTATCTCTGTACCAAATTTCATGGAAATCGGTTGAGTAGACAGATACAATTTTGCATTTATAGTATTAGTATAGATGTAAAAGTGTGTCTGTCTGTCTGCTACGCTTTCGCGGTCTATCCGTTCACCCGATTTTGATGAAATTTGATACAGGGATAGCCGGGCAAGCCTCCCGTCCGACCACACAAGAGCTAATGTAGGCATTATAAGTCCTCCGACGACACAACGAATTGCCTTACAACGCCTCGATGGAAACCAGTCACCAAGCTGTTCTGAGTTGGCAATCGATCAGATGAGGCTTCCCGGTCTACATCAATGTGGCGGTACATGTTGTTGAGCTACACTAGCGCGACAGGACTAACCGTCTTGCCCCGGTCTCGGGTATGCTTTCGATCTCGTTTCAACTATTGACGGCCTGTAAGTTGTTCACATCTTTTTGCCTGCGCCTAAACAAGTAACCCATTACTGGGATACAACAAAACCCACTATTTATTCAGGCTTGTTTACCCGTTACAGAGCGCTAATGGCTCCGCTACAAAAAATACACCATTTTTTTAGTTTACGCCGAAATAGTACTAAAAGCACGCACCATCGAGGGCTGAGTGAGACACACTCGAAGGAAATCAAATCTTAACATCAAGCATATAAGGTTGTTTTTGAAGTGTAACTGCTGCGTGTATTTAGGGTTGTCGATACAATGCAGCCGTAATCAGCGCTTGCAGGGCTATATTTTGACGACCTCCATGGCGCAGTGTGTAGCGCTGTTGTCTTAACGTGCGGAGG
The DNA here is from genome assembly GCA_964035005.1 of Erebia palarica. Taxonomy (NCBI): domain Eukaryota; kingdom Metazoa; phylum Arthropoda; class Insecta; order Lepidoptera; family Nymphalidae; genus Erebia; species Erebia palarica. Next base: position 27,154,732 of record OZ035994.1, read on the forward strand.
TCCCGGGTTCGATCCCCGGCAGGGGCAATTTGGGAATTTATAATTTCTGAATTTTCCTTGGTCCGGCCTGGTGCGAGGCTTCGGCCGTGGCTAGTTACCACCCTACCGGCAAAGACGTGCTGCCAAGCGATTTAACGATTAGCGATGCCGTGTAGAAACCGAATAGGGGTATGGGTTTATATAACTGCTATGCTCTTAACAGGTTAGCCCTCTACCATCATCACTTACCATCAGGTGAGATCGCAGTCAAGGGCTAACTTGTAGTGTAACTAACTAGAAAAATGTGCTACAGTCGGACGCCATTCCGGTAATGTGTTCATTGACGAGTTACGAGACGAATCGTACGACTGCAACAGTAATGCACGATATTCATTGCTCGCTATACGTTCACGCTCCTGCTTGTCCAGTGAACGGCCCAAACAAATGCATCCTTGCTTAGTCAGTGCACTCCGTAGTTTAAAAAAAAAAACTTAATGAAGTGCATTCTTATCCTATGCCCTGTCACCAAAATTTCATTCGAATCGATAGAGTAGCATGATAAATTAACCGTTGAATTCAAATCAACGTATCGTAACAATCAATCATAATATTAAGTAAATTATTATCAAACAACAAAAGATTGAATCGAAATGAATGATCAAATGAACTAGCCACCACTGCAGCCTATTAACGTCCCACTGCTGGGCACAGGCCTCCACTCTCATAGGAGAGAGGGAATTCCCTCTCTCCTAAATGGACTAAGGAACAAGCAAAAACTGTAGTTTAATAGTGAAGTAAGAGGCAATGTAGGTCGAGCAAAGCAAATCGGTCGCCACTCGCCAGTCAGGAAGCCTACGCGATAAAGTGTTATGACGTATGAGCGGCGTGTATGTACGATATCATAAACGCATGAGAATGGATACACAAAATTAAGCTCTAATTCAATGCGGTTATGGTTTACTTTACTTTGACGCCGAACTTTGACGATTGGAGCGACAATTCTTACATAATCGCACATCAGATGCAGCCAGCTTCACCTACGATAAACTGCATTGAAGAGAGTACTTCCTTCCAGTGATAGGCAATTTTTTTTTATCTACAATACATTAAACAAACAAAATATTTTGCTTGCAAGTGGAACATAACAGTGATCAAGATCACTTTTTAGATTTTTTTAATAGACCTATTACACTGCACTTTACACAGGGACCCTTACACTTGAATCAGTGTAGTGTAGATTCAGATTAGGATGTAGGGGTCCCTAGATTGGCCCTTATTGCTGAGTAATAAGCGACGCTCTAAATGGCGGCCACGGCCACCCTTTCCACAGGGCCCTGTAAAAAGTTCAGTGTAATATAAGCCTTTCAATAGGTATGAACTCTTTTACTTGCAAGTTCCCTTTCATGGAGCAATATTATAAGGATAATTAGTATTACTTAAATTAATTAATAATTATATGGGTGTGTGCATCTGCATGTTGTGTGTGTACTGTGTACCTGTCTGTGTGTGTGTGCTGCGAAAGAGTATCGTATAGAAATCAAAGAGTAGAGCAGGTACCTACTGGTACCGATCCCTTTGTACTGTTATATATGCAGAATACAAAAATAACCAGTTTGCGAACTACTTTAACCGAATGTCAATTCCAAGTACCAACGAGTCGTCCATAAGTCGTCCAATAAGGTAGTTTCCGGTTCGGCAGCCACCAGCCATCAGCCACCAGCCATCAGCCATCAGCCACCAGCCATCAGCCACCAGCCACCAGCCATCAGCCATCAGCCACCAGCCACCAGCCATCAGCCACCAGCCGTCAGCCACCAGCCACCAGCCACCAGCCATCAGCCGTGTGCCGTAATGAGTTAATTCAGAACCGCATCGCTGCATGTTGCAGTGTGGCAGAGTACAAGATCAATGTCAGTTCCCGCGAGGCGTGTGTATGGAACGGGCGGAGTGGGCGAGGCTGACACTGCACGCTATTCTAACCCTTATTACAATCCAGGCTAAGGCTCACAGTTGCGAGCTCCGTGTATCATTGCGTGTAAGAGACACGAGAGCTCGTGTTGTGGAAGTGCGTCATTAATCTTCGTCGCCGCGGATGCCTGCGACCAACGTCTCAGTTGTCTCCTGCAGACACTGGCGTGTACTGAATGTTGAGGAGAATGACCATCATTGTATAGAGCGAGGGCCGCACCCGCTTTCACATCAAAGAGTTTTGCCTCACGATCAAATAATAGGTAGATAACTATCTGTGTTGAACGTAGTCTCTGTCGGTAGGTATAATAATTTTAGGTTATTTGGATAAATCCCGTGAAAACTCTCATAATATTCCGGAATAAAAATAATATGTTAGAAACATTACTCTTATTCTAATTTCGATTCAGCGATTGAGCTGGACAGATATTGTCATTTACTTTCAGAAAAAATTAAAATATGATACAATCGTAACATGTAGAGAGATCTTTAGCGTGGTATGGTTATAGATATCGCTGGAATTGGCTATTTGACAGTTTTCGGAAATATACTTTAAAATGTACGTGGGTTCATTTTATACCTACCTCTTAAAATTATATTTTTCCCAAAAAGAGCGTTATTTATTAGAAATAAACACATTAATTTTAAATTCGCGCGAAAGCAGCCGGTCACGTGACATTTGCTGGCTGTGACGTCACAGCTCAAAATAAAACAAAGCTAACTGCGACGCTCCAAGTCATAAGTAATTTTGAGTGGAAAGTTTACAGCTTTTTTAATGCAATTGTGAAAATTACAAGCTACAAGACGTGTGTAGATTTTTTTTTTTTTTTTTTTTTTTAATTATCAAAATAAAAATCGATACAATTTTGTTGGGTAGCACTGCGAAAAACCACGTAGGTTTAAATTGCGTGCTCTTCCGTCAACATATCAGCGTTTTAAACTACTTAAAGCTAGCAAATTATTATAAATACATGACAAAAACTTAAAACAAAAGAAAACTACCTACAATTTGGTTAAGAAATACGATTTTAAGTTATGTTTTAAATTATTCTTCGTCAATTTGATTCTAAAACTACTATCAAGACTATTTATTAAGCGAGGGATCATGTATGCGCTAGTGCGCTCACCATATTTGTTCTTAGCTGACACGGTTATTAACTTTTGTTGAGATACTTTACGAGTATGAATTTTATGTGAAACTATATTTTGTATATCTAAGTTAAAGAATTGTTCTTTTAGAAGCTGATATTTGACCTTATCATGAATATTGATTACCTTGCAATGTTTAAATATAAAATTTTCATTTGTTTTGGCTTGAATTTTAATATTTAAAGGCACAATGGCTTTTAAGATCCTAAGTTGTAATTGATATATATACTGTAAGTGCGTTTTGTCTGTTCGTCCGTAACTGCTTAGTCCATAAGTTATAATAGAATCGGCAAGAGCGTTATAAAGCATAATTTTTACTTTGTAATTTAAACGTTTTCGAATTATAAACATATTTGCCAAAAAAGCTCTAAGCTTGTCACACACATGCTTTATGTGTTCGTGCCAGTTGAATTTATGATCTATTACTAAGCCTAAATATTTATGTGATGTAACTACTTCAATAGTAGTGCAGTTACAATGAAATTGAGGTTGATGTAAACACTTATGACTATGGGCAATGATTTTATGTGTAAATATGCTGTTTGAACTTAAATTTGGAGAATGTATGTGGACTAATTTAGTTTTTTTAGATAGATAGATAATTTATAATAACATAATGGTTTCAAACAAAATAATATGCACTTAGTTAAAACAATAAATATTTATTACACAATCTGAAATGAAATGAAATGATTTATTTATTTCATGTAGGACAACTTGTGTCACTTATGAAACGTTAAGACTCTACCACCGGTTCGGAAAGCTGATTCTACTGAGAAGAGCCGGCAAGAAACTCAGCAGTTGCTATTTTCATGGAAAAGAAAAGGTTACAATATGTAGACAACACAACACATACGTTACAAGTATTACACTGACTTGTGGGTCACTGGATGCGAGGCCGGTTGCTTCCATGCTACTTTGTCGTTAATAAAATCATCGATAGTGTAATAACCTCGACTTAACAAATGCTGTTTGACACAGTCTTTAAATCTATGTAATAGCAAATCCAGAAACTCTTTGGGAACCATATTATAAAAGCGTACACTCGACCCCACAAAGGATTTCTGCACTTTGCGCACACGATACGACGCTGTTACTAGCTTATGGCGGTTTCTAGTGTATCGATTGTGAGTATCACCTATTTTCTTGTATAGATTAATGTTCTGCCTAACAAAGATTATATTATTGTATATGTATTCTGTCAACATTTATACCTACTGCTTTACCCATAAACGCGTTTGTCGCAACTCCCATCGCGCAGGGAACAACAGTTCGCGGATACATTTTAATCCAATTACCAACAATCACAAATAGAGCTCGGGGGAGGCACAATATAATATTATAACACTATTAACCACACCTAATACACCTTATTGAGTTAAACATACGGTACAAATTGCATTGGCAGGGTGGGTGCTTTTGTATTTGTTGAATTACCGGCCATCGTAGTCACCGGCTGAGCTCTATACAAACATAACGAGCATATTTTTGAATCACAATTTTGAAAACTAAAATTAATCCAATTTAAAGGGTGCAAGCTGTCATGGCAACATAATAGATTTACAAGTTATATGTAAGTACATGAAATAATTCCAACTTTATTATAATGCGTAAAGAAAATTTATGTCAAAAGTATCGATTGAAGAATGGACGCAACATTGTTGCAGTATTTTATTCAATCAGTCGTCAACCGGTACATGAATATAAAGTACTAAGAAAATAGGTAAGTGCCTACAAACTGCCAATAGACAAAAATACAAATGATATCAAATATAGCAAAGTACGTTTCATAATTTATCTACTCAAAATAAATAAAAACAAAGAACTAAGAAGTATCAAAAATGCGATTAATGTATCAGTTAAAGTATTTTAGTGGTAAAAATTAGGGCTTCCAATACCGGGATACCGATATTGGTGACATTATAAACAAAACAGTGACTATTGCATAAATTTCTTTGTACATGCCACTGTTTTTATTCGGCTAACTTTAAAACTTGTATCTTAAGCACGTTAGCTCAATAAGAGCACTTTTATTGCTTAAAACCAGTGAAGTTGATCACACAGAGAGAAAAATTAGTGTTTGAATTTAGAACCCTGTGGCTTGGAAATTCTATTTCATTGACTCACGAAACGTTCAGAAATCAGTTTTTTATCGAACGCAATATTTTATTATGATTTATTTTCTTTTGAAAAATAATTATTAAATTTTTAATTTATTTGTGTTTTGACTAAACTATGTATTTATACGAGTAAAAAATGGAATTTCTTCATTGAATTTAAGCAGAAAAGTGCTCTTTTGGAGTTAATGTGGTGAAAAAATATTTTTTATGGTGCTGTTTCCTTCAGAAAAGACTAGTTATAACTTAAAAACAATCTATCTAATTTTAAGTTTTTCCCAATAGTAGTATTGAAAAAAATCTTTCCGGTATTAATACCGGTATTGAAAAAAACCGGTATTCGAAAGCCCTAGTGAAAATATGGTTATATTTAAGTAATTAGTAACGGATGTAAATTAATATTTTCCATTTTGTTAATGTAATAATGTATTATGTTCGCCTCGTGTTCTTGTGTTGTACACAGTGTGACCCTCTCTCCCCCACGCAGAGTAATGATTTTTGAACAAAAGTGACATCTTGTTGGAATATGAAATTAAAATCCAAATAAAGCACGCGTCCCCGAGCGGCGGCTCTCAGGCAACAGGGCTGCCACAAGCGCAATTCTTTAGGATTAAAAGCTCTTTCGTTACCGACGAATTTCTAACCTCAATATCATAAAAACTTCAGCAGGTGTTTAACTTTACAACTTAGCTCTCTGTATATTGCGTTTCTTAAATCTAGTTCTTCTGTATTATTCGAATTAAAGAGGAAATAAACGGGAATATGGCACTAATTTATTTTAAGAGGGTTACACAAAAGAAGGTTAGTTAAAAAAACAATAATAAATTATTGTAGTAGATGATGCCCGCGACTTCTGTTCGTGTAGATTTAGGTTTTTAAAATGTAGCTTATGACTCAAGCATGGAAGGGAGAAAATTGGTTTTAACTTTTTAGAAGTATGGACTTTGATCGCAAGGAAACCTGTATTGATAAATGTATCTTTATCTTCTCAGACATTTTGGGAATTACAAAGTTAACCAAGCTAACTGGGGTAGGTTGCAATTTTCCATTTTCCAATGAGAGCGATGATCTTTTCCTGTTGGAATATTAATAGATTCGTACTGTGACCCACTTTATTATCTTCATCCACCGGTCTCCATGAGACAAAAACTTTATATTAATGTCAGGCAGCCCTACGGACGCAATACAATATGCATACAGAGGCTGGTGTAGCAGCGTCTGTTCAGTAACCAGTAACCAGTAACCAGTAACCAGTAACAAGTAACCAGTCAAACGTAACCAGTAACCAGTAACCCGTAACCAGTCACCTGCAACCAGTAACCAGTAAGAAGTAACCAGTAACAAGTAACCAGTACCCAGTGACCAGTAGCCAGTAACCAGTCACCTGCAACCAGTAACCAGTAAGAAGTAACCAGTAAGAAGTAACCAGTAACAAGTAACCAGTACCCAGTGACCAGTAGCCAGTAACCAGTAACCAGTCACCTGCAACCAGTAACCAGTAAGAAGTAACCAGTAACAAGTAACCAGTACCCAGTGACCAGTAACCAGTAACCAGTCACCAGCAACAAGTAACCAGTAAGAAGTAACCAGTAAGAAGTAACCAGTACCCAGTGACCAGTAACCAGTAACCAGTAACCAGTAACCAGCAACCAGCAACCAGCAACCAGCAACCAGTTACCGCACGCACGCCGACAGGGCCGCCACCCCTCCCCTCCCCCCCCTACCCCCCCGGCCGGTTGCTTCATTGATATTCAGTGACATTTGCCGACAACACGCGACGAGTTAATTGTTTGTGAATGACAATCACAAGGAAGCCATGATGTCGGGGACAGAGCGTGAGTAGAGCATGATAATAATAATAGATGACACACTGTGACACTGCCAACGCTTAAAGCCGTACTGTTTCATTATAGTTGACTTTCGTGTTTTGGAATTATAATCATTATTTTAGGAACGTCAAGAATCAAGATGCGTGACATCGAACTGTCATCTGGAGTAATATTGCTTAAGTATTGCTTTGGGCAGTGTGGCCTGAATATACAGTAGGTACAGTAAGCTGTAAGCACAGTAGACAGGTACATACGTTGCCTGTGTGTGTGTGAGCGTGTGTGTGAGCGTGTGTGTGAGCGTGTGTGTGAGTGTGTGTGTGTGTGAGTGTGCGTGTGAATGTGTGTGTACCTACTCGTAGAAGTGATGTCGTAACAAAACTAATTTATCATTTAGCTTCGGTTCCATCATCATATTTTGAGGGACATAATTATTGTAACGTTTAAATATGGCGCTAATGAATGTCAGTCAAGGAAAGCGTCCATTCATCGTTTTTGTTACCGTAAGCAATACTAGCCAAATTTAACAAAATTAACAGAGGTTAAAATACTTACCGCCGCTTATGTTCGCCAACTCACATTGGAGCAGCGTGGTGGAACTAAGCTCTAAACCCTCTCTCCTGTGCCCACTAGTGGGACGTTCTTGGGCTATAGTGGATGAAGTGAAAAATTCTTACGTGTGTTAAATTTTAACTAACATAAGTTACGATAACCAATGGTTTGAATCAACCGGCCCTTATACTCACTTTCTTATTGAAAGGTTACATTGGAGACACTTACAAGCCGACGTTAGCGTAGAATGTATTTACATAAATTAACAACCTTCTGCTCTGTGAAAAGTACCGCTTAGCCCTCGAGAGGCTGAACGAGACAAAACGGATAAAAACCTATGAGGTTTCATAGACCAATATAAAAAGAGGCCATGAATTTAATGCGCTTATTAATATCGGAGTTAAGTTTTGTTTTAGTGCCGTTTTATGGCGACATTAAATTGTATATAATTTTTACGATTGACTGACATAACTAAAGTACGAGCATATCATAATGCCTGCCGTAAATATCTGCAAGTTATAACTCGGGGATGATGTGAGATACATCAAGACATTGATGTATCACACATCATCCATTGATGTATCAGACATTGACAAGTACATGGATGACCATTGCTTGCGATTTGGAAAACGACGTTGAGGTGCATCAATTGTCACCTGAGTGTAAACAGGTTGCTGAGATATGTTGTTGTCATGTAATAACCTTGGTTGGGCTCACTCACCATCAAAATGTTATTGATGCACGGCAGCATTTCTTGATAATGTCACGACTAATTACCTGTTTAATATGAAGATTAATTATAGCCTTCGCAAGTTGTAAAGCCGTAAGTTCTTATTTTATTCTTCCAAAAATTTGACTTGCTGGTAGAAACTGTACTTTTAGGTACTCAATAATAATTCGTATATGAAAACTAGCCAAGTCAAACCTTAGTCTTCAACATATTATCCTAAGGTATAAGAAGAAATGATATTTTAAGTTGTTTAAAAATAATTTATGTTGTTATAAATAAATTTCAGGACTCACCATTGAACTTTCAGGCACCCATTTAGATCTCACTTCTTTTGTCGTTGAAGTCAACAACCAAGGCATATATCATAATGTTGAAGTTGACTCTCATTTGACATTTATGTTTTGATGGGATTGTACCTGCCGTAGCCTGCAGATACATACATATGCTTAGCTTTGAGCGGTATGCGACAGTAGGATTCGCAAGAATACCTCTATAATGGGCAATTCATTTCATCTGTCGGGGAATTCCCCACTTTAGCACACGGCGATGTAAACACACATTTTATAGCAAGTCGGGGACATTCGGGGAGAAACAAATAGGTACCCAAGTATGCCATTACATCAGGGTGCAGCCTAATGTGAGCACATTAACATGACCTCTGTTGGCGCCAAGTGCCCTGTACTTGTAGCAAGGGATATCTGGGCATCCAATAAAACTCGTAGACTGTATATCCACTAAGTTATATTGAGAAAACATCAAAGGATATGCCCAAATTCGCCTGAGAATCAACATACGTTTGAAATATACAGTAATTCTTAGCTTATTTTATAGCCTTTATTCCAAATATTAATATTTTACGGACACTTCAAATTAATTAAAAAATAAATAAATGGGTATTAAATTGATTACTATACGTTTCCGTCTCTGGATTATTAACCACAAATTAAAATAATATACAATACCACCGCTTCAGCGCTAGATCCGTATCGTAAGAACCAAGATGAAAGCAGCTTAAAGTGCTAAGTGCGCTAGTATTCTGAATCTCGCAACGCCATCTATTGAAAGTACAATAATTTAATTTTTTAACGCCATTTGCGAAATTCTCGATGAACTATGACGATACCTGCATCCTTATTAATAACGCCATCTGTAACGTTTTTGATGAACTACGGCGAATCTTGTCTTATCTGTATACTGTTTACAGCTCTATTACAAATAATGGATAAAGATGATATATATTTGTTCAAGCAGATTGATCGTGAAAGCTGAAAAAACCTCAAAATTGAAAATATTTTTGGTAATTAGTAATTTTTTAGCAGGTGTCTGTAGTTTTAATCTGCTCTCAAGTATAAAAAGGGATTTATTTGAAACCGGTAATCAATGTTTTATGACGGTTGGTTCTGCGAACTTTGTATGGGGACGGAACAATGTCCTTCGGCACAGACTAAGATTATAGTCTGGAATAACACATAGGCTACTTTTTGCTTAGCCTCTCCAACATCTTCTAAAAGTTGTTTTAGGTGTAGAGCTTCCTGTGCGGCCTCTGTCATTACCATATATCCGGCCTCTGCAGTCGATACAGCCACAACTTCTTGCTTCTCTGTAGCATAGCTGATTAGACTACCTCCATACTTGAACACATATAGTGATAAGTATTGAGTAAACATAGTTCATGGGAAACGATTTCAAAACTTTCGGGTTTGAAGGAGATAGTTCCTGATTATTATTATGATACTGTCAAAAACTTATCATAACTTACTATCCAGAATATAATTATGACTCTAGGCTTACGTCCAAGAAGACTAAAATAAGAATCTAATTACACGGACGTACTATATAGTACACTTCTTGCCCACGGTTATAATAGTTATAATGACAATAATAACACTAATCCTGACAGCGCGGAGCCGAAAACAACAAAAACAACAAACCTCATTAATGTTAAGACGAGCCTCGATAGGGATAATAACGACAACATTTATATAGGAATTAGCGACAACCGACCCCTCGACCACCACACACCGTTATCAACTCTATTGCAAGATGATAAAGTTTATATTCCGATGCTGATACTATAGTAGTTGGTGATAGTATGGTGTACATAGCACTTAAGCGCAGGCTGACTGTGATCCCGGGCCGGCCCGGGCTTAACTTGACACAGACTTACCTATTATTGGGGGACAAGAAAACTTATCATTGTGTTGCAAAATGATTATTATTAATTACTAGCGAATGCCCGTGACATCGTCTGCGTCGTTTGAAGTTTGAAGACGCGCGCTGAATTGTCAACCTCCTCCTTTTGTGGAAATAAGTTAAAAAAGGAACTAAAAGTTTTAGCATTCAACAAAGAGATAGTATAAAATAGGCCTATTACACAGCCTTGCCACAGGGACCCTTACATTTGATTCAGTGTAGTGTAATAAGATAATAGTAAGAGGAGTAAGGGTCCCTAGATTTGTCCTTATAGCTGTGTAATAAGCCAAGTCCAAGGGCGATCGAAAATAGAACACAGTAGGGGAATCCTCCTCAGCGGCGACCGCTGTGAGTGCGCTGTGCGGGCCCAGTCGCGGTGCAACCGCCGCCGGGAACGGGCCCTGTACCCGCTGCTCTGCTGACTGCTGACTGTTCACTGCTCACAGCTGACTGCTCACTGCTCACTGCTCACTGTTAACTGCTCACAGCTGACTGCTCACTGCTCACTGCTCACTGCTCACTGCTTACAGCTGACTGCTCACTGCTCACTGCTCACTGCTCACTGCTCACTGCTCACTGCTCACTGCTGACTGCTCACTGCTTACAGCTGATTGCTCACTGCTCACTGCTTACAGCTGACTGCTCACTGCTGACTGCTCACTGCTCATTGCTCACTGCTGACTGCTCACTGCTGACTGCTCATTGCTCACTGCTTACAGCTGACTGCTCACTGCTTACAGCTGACTGCTCACTGCTCACTGCTCATTGCTGACTGCTCACTGCTCACTGCTCACTGCTGACTGCTGAATGCTCACTGCTTACAGCTGACTGCTCACTGCTCACTGCTCATTGCTGACTGCTCACTGCTCACTGCTCACTGCTGACTGCTGACTGCTCACTGCTTACAGCTGATTGCTCACTGCTCACTGCTTACAGCTGACTGCTCACTGCTGACTGCTCACTGCTCACTGCTGACTGCTCACTGCTGACTGCTCATTGCTCACTGCTTACAGCTGACTGCTCACTGCTCACTGCTGACTGCTGACTGCTCACTGCTCACTGCTCACTGCTCACTGCTGACTGCTGACTGCTCACTGCTTACAGCTGATTGCTCACTGCTCACTGCTCACTGCTGACTGCTCACTGCTGACTGCTCATTGCTCACTGCTTACAGCTGACTGCTCACTGCTCACTGCTTACAGCTGACTGCTCACTGCTCACTGCTGACTGCTCACTGCTCACTGCTTACAGCTGACTGCTCACTACTCACTGCTGACTGCTCACTGCTCACTGCTCACTGCTGACTGCTCACTGCTCACTGCTCACTGCTTACAGCTGACTGCTCACTGCTCACTACTTACAGCTGACTGCTTACTGCTCACTGCTCACTGCTGACTGCTCACTGCTGACTGCTCACTGCTGATTGCTTACAGCTGACTGCTCACTGCTCACTGCTTACAGCTGACTGCACACTGCTCACTGCTGACTGCTCACTGCTCACTGCTCACTGCTGACTGCTCACTGCTCACTGCTTACAGCTGACTGCTCACTGCTCACTGCTCACTGCTGACTGCTCACTGCTGACTGCTCATTGCTCACTGCTTACAGCTGACTGCTCACTGCTCACTGCTTACAGCTGACTGCTCACTGCTCACTGCTTACAGCTGACTGCTCACTGCTCACTGCTGACTGCTCACTGCTCACTGCTCACTGCTGACTGCAGGCTGAGGCTTTTTATCCCGGAAAATTAAAGAGTTCCCGCGGGAACCAAAAAAACCTCAAACCACGCAGACGAAGTCGCGGGCATCCGCTAGTATTATCATGATATCTACAAACAGTTATGAATTCTGTCTACCCGAGACCTCAGCCCAGCATCGGAACCTCGGCCTCAGCCGTCACACGGCTGTTGCAGCTGGATACCGGTAGCAGTAGCACCACCTGTTTACTGTGGTAGCACACAGAAGTGGCTCAGATAGTTAGAACATGCAATCCTTAATTATGTATATTGCCGAGTGCTTGGTGTTACCTGTATTTATGATATTCCCTTAACATTCGCACTTATATATCCCTTTTGCATCCGTGGTTAAATAATCCCTCACATAAGTAACAGGTATTTTTTATTTTCACTAAATAAAATTATTATAAAAAGCATCTTCATCATTCAGCGCAATATGGGTATCTATTGATGGCAACTATGGGTATTAACATCGCTGGTGAGCTGTAATTAATTAATCCTTCATAATAATATTACCTATTATACCGAGCTAAACCTTCGCTAGTGATCATTAGTCATCATTACCGAAGCAATAATGCGATGCTGATTGCAATAACAGCTTACCATCAATTAAAAAAATAATTTATTATAAGATAGAGGTTTTTATTTATTTATTCATAAAAAACTCACATATACACGGTTTTTAAAAGGAAATATAAATAGTATAATCAATCAATCAATCAATCATTTATTTATTCAATTTAAGTACACTATAGACACATATTGACGTGATGGTGATAATTAGTTACGGCATCTTAAAACTAAAGCTACGCCTACGAGGGTTCCAAACGCGCCTTGGTCTGAGAAGAGCTCACAACAAACTCAGACGGGTTTTTCTTACAAGTATAAACTTAACCGTAATATAATATTGAAAACATTAAATAATAGTGGTAGGTAGCTATAAAAAAATTAACAAAAATAGTGTCTAGCCCCTAGGTAGTTCTAAACAATGGGAAGACAGTTCCTTGCCCGTACCTTCAAATAATTATTAGTTTATAACTAATCAAATTACATAAATAGCTACATTACGGTTAACTTTCAAGGCGAATCAAAAACAGTGTCTAGCTAAGTTCCTACAAATACTTAATCAAGTTTACAAAAAAGCATTAATAAGTATGTACATTGTGCTATTATTTGGCATGTAGAACTGCAACCAGGTGATTAATGACCACAAATAGGACCTCAATAAAAATAATACAAATTAAAAGCTTTGTGATTATGTCGGTCGATGCGGAGGCAGAACCTCGGAGTACGCAGTGAGCGGAATGCTGATTACCATACCATCATTTAAAGTCACGCAAAATATATAAGTTATGTGGTAGTAATGAAGTTACAAACTCAAAGTGTCCGGAATCCCGGGACGTGGTTGCAGGCGGAAGCTGCTCGCGTCACACTACACACTCCAGCTGATCAGGCTTGTGAGTGTGCTCCTGCTGGGCGACCGCGTAACTTCTGCATCGATCATTGTTACAGTATCAGGTGTTGTGATTGGCTGAATTTATGTTATTGTTGCTGCGTCAATGGATTTTGTCCAATAGTGGAAGAGTGTTGTCCAATCAGAGGTGATCGCGATCGTTACAATGTAGCTGTCAGAGATACGCGGTCGCCCGGCTGTGCTGTGCTGTGCTGTGCTGTGCTGCGGGGCCGCACGCACGAGTGGCCTGCATTATCGCTTATCACGCAGTAGAGCACTCGGCGCCGGTGGGATCATAACGAATGGGTTTTATTCCCAGCGAAAACGGGCAGGGGAGGGGGGAGGGGAGGGGAGGGGGACGGGAGGGGAGGGGAGGGGATTATACGCGGCAGGGCATCGCTTCCATTTCATTGACCAATAAAACCCATGTTTATGGGAATTCGATACGTGCTGAGAGCGATAAGACGAGCCGGGACTGCCGAGGTGAGGTGAGTTCCGGGGGAGGGGGGGAGCCTTCCAACTATGACGATAAACACCCAGGTACTTACAGCTTTGCTGTGCAGCTGATGAAGTGCAACGTGAGCTTGCATCACACACTATGATTTTGTAATAACTACAAGGATAGAAGAAGTAGTACAGGGTCTAGTTTTAGGTGATAAATGATCATCTAGATATTTAAATGGTAAGTGATTTAATTTTAAATTGCGTTCTGAAGGTAAGTACTTCCAGGAATTTATAGGACGCGAGGTCGCAGTTCGCGGCGAACTACTAGCGTAGACACCGAAGTAGGTACATGAAGAGTAGGTAGGTATAATTATAATATGCTAAAATAGAGTTCTGAATCTGAACCATTAGGCACAAAGTTAGATTCAGTTGACCAGTATTCCTTAGGTTCAGGTTCACGACGAGATAAAGCTTGGTAGGACGCGGATCCGGCTCACGGACGTCTCTCGAATGGTCCTGGTAATTATCTCCTAATACCTAAGACCACAGCGCCTACCACAGCAGCAGGGAGGTCTTCAACAACAACATATTAGGTACATAATATAAGCCGCTAATCGTATTGTATAGCGAGTATGGCGATCTGGCCGTTACACTGGGAGGCGCCCTAATATCCGATGATTAATCACAATAAACGCGGCGCCAAATTACCGTCAATGAATACCCGTCCGACGCCGCAGCTAGCTAGTGCTAGTGCAGCTGTCTGCCGGAGAACTGACCAGATTACGGGAAGCTAATTATGAACTTGTGGTTTTTTCTAACATAGAATGAAGAGTTTGGTATTATTATAATTTTTCAAGAAAATATTACAGCGTTACGTTCCGGTTTTAAGGTATATAATGAATAATAATAATATAGTGAAAGAATCAGGAAGTCAAACGTTAGCTTGGTGGTCCTGAATCCCGAATCTGAAGGCATACAGACGAATTGCTAGGAAACTATACTGTGTACTTATGTTCGATAGGTCCTTGGTTTTGTATAGATTTGCTGCCTTTGAATTTTCGATTCGATATACCGAATCCACTGTTGGCCTAATTAATATGGGTATGGGAATAGCGATACTCGGATAGAGTCGCGTTTCCAAACCACAGACGGTGTACCGGACGTTTAAAATATGTGGCCAAGCCTGAATAGCTTTATTATAGGTACAAGTCAAGCATCGTTCGTCAATTAGGTGCACGCTACAAGCTATCACCGCCCTCCAATCCCCCCCCACACCCTCCTCCCCCCTCCCCCTGGTGCGCCACCAGCGAGCAGCAGACCTTCCCCAGTTGCCCCACTGCCACTAATCGCTGCCGATTTGGCTGCCACAATACAGCAGTCGTAACAACACACAAATGGGCTAATGTTACGAGCTGAGAAACTGAACTCCAGTGATGTATGCATAATGCAGATTTAAACTATTTTTTGTTACGGCGGAAACAGTCACACAACACGCGTGTTCTATAAAATCAAAAACCTTAACCTACGCGGACGAAGTCACGTGCACGATCTAGTAATTTATCAATCTAACTAGTTACATTTATAGTTGAGCTTGTTTGTATATTAGCATGCTGCAGTGTCGCAGTCAGCCGTGATAGATGAATCATCCATAACGCATGGCGGCACAGGCCGGGGGGAGGGGGAGGGGGTGGGGGAGGGGTGGGGAGGGGATAACGTATTATGTTTACACTGTGCGATCGACTCGCCATAGATCAAAGCGCGCTTTCAAAACATTCCCCGCCCGAAAAAATTTCACAAGAAAAAGTTTTCGTTGCCTGCATTGTGTTGTGGAGTAACGAAACGAAAGAATGACTTCCGCCGCGTTGTTTTCATCACTGTACACCGGAGAGAACATAAATTACGCCGAGTTTCGCTGCAGCTTCCGAAAACTTGTTCGTATGATACTTCTTAGTTCTTTCTCTTAACTCTCTCACTGCATAGCTCTATAGATAGACGTTTTGCAGCGAGACAATTTCATAATGCCTGCGGCGTCCACAAAAACCATCGCCTAACTAATTGCCGAAGCTCGCCGGAATGCTTTGTGTGCGCGGAACAGACCGCCTCACGTCCTCTCACAGGCGATCCCTCATCGTTCATTATTATTATTATAGATATTATTGCAGAAACTTATTTCAGAAGAAGAAAACATGATTCAAGTATGGAATGAATTCCCTGCGATTAAGAAGAAAACCGATGTCAGAGTCGAACTTCGAAGACGAGGTTTTAAGAGGATGCGGCTGCTTCGTTGACATCCGTCGTTGCGTATCCTTCTTGTGTGATTCTGTTGTCTCGCTGTATTATTTTTATTGTTCATGTTAATAAATGAGCCAGGAGAGCTTTTTGGTCTTTCTTCTTCAAGTATCCTCTAGAAATATTATACATCGCGAGAAAAATGCTCGTTCTCAGTTGGTAATCAGTTAGGGAGGAAGGGTCAAACCGTCCTACATGCGTCAACATTACGAATGCAAAATCTGTAAGTATCTAGAGCCGATGGTGTGTGGTGAGCTGGTCACATCTCAAGTGTCAACCCATGGTCGAAGGCCTGAGCGAGCAACTCCTCTTGCAATGAGACCTAACCTAACCTAACCCTTCGGTTAGGCCATAGTCCGCCATGATGACCGAGAACGGATTGGCAGACTGCACACATGTTTTAGAACATTTATATGGAGAATTACTCCCATGGAGATTTGTTCACGGGTCGAGATGGACCTGCCTACTTGCGTTGATGCAATGACGTGAGTCTTTAAGTGTCTCCTTTAATATTAATGGATTTATACATACTTTGTTAACATTTAATCTACATACAAAATATGAAGGTACCTCGCCTCGGATATAATTATTATATGACATTGTTGAAACCGATGTTAAATAAAGATAAGGAAAATGTGTGTCAAATCCATTAAAATTTATATATTTCATTCAAATATGCTCGTGTCCTACATGTGGCTTCCATACATGTCTGTGAATGAGGGACGAGATCCTTTGTGCGATGCTGCAATATGTGGCTGCATTCAGGGCGCTTGAATATTTCACGAGGATCCCATGTGTCATACAAACACTATGCAAATCATCATCTATCTCACTCGGGAAGAGATTTTGAAAATCCTTTAGGTACTAGAGAGAACCTTCAACATCTCAAGTTTCTAGACGGCTCCCAGGAGAAGTTCCCAACGGTTCGAATGGTACTTACCTTCATAACTTAAATATCAACCAGTCAGTCAGTCAGTCTCAAGTATAATACTAAGGACAGCGGTTACTGTATATGTCGGCGCTTGTCATTTTTAATATTATTTTATTAAATAAAACCTCTTTGAACTAAAAACTCCTGCACGATGTCAGACATCTAACGCCATCTAGCGAGCGTTCTATGAAGTTACTCATTTCTAGTTTAATCATATCACCTAATAATTAATTAATACTTGCCTGTTGCTATTGTTCAGATTTATTTAAATTGTTGTTCTATTATTTTATAAATACCCTGTATCAAATATTGTTAATGTTTGGTCAATATCAATATTTTACACTAACGATAAGTTCGTAAACTGTATTTGAATTTGGCGCCAATCCATATAAAACTATGGCGCGATTGCTGGTGGATCATCTTTTGTTTAACTACATTTTTGGCGGCAAACCTACTTTTATATGGATAGCAAAAATGGCTAGACGTTTTGCTTCCACTTAATTTTTATTATTGTAATTTTGAAAGTTATGATGTAAATAATCATCATTGCGATACAAATAAATGTTTGTTATGATCTACGGATTTCAATAATGATGGAAAACTTGAAATGTCGCCGACATATACGATAATTGCTAGTGCAGTACCTACATCTGCCGATCGGCGATTGCCAACTTTCATTTTTTGCCTACTATATCGATTTTTCTATTTTTAGCTGTTAAATTTCTGCCGACTTTTTCATAATAAGGTACAAAGTGTTTTAATATATTCTCAGTAAAAGCAAAATAAAATTTATACAAATGGAATTATGTATTATATTTTGTGGTAAGTAGTCCACAGCTTATGTTCAGCTGTGGATATCCGCTGGTTCATAGTATAATAATGCAACCCAGTACTGACCGGTTGGAAACGCAATGCTTGAGATAATCCTTGCAATTGACAGACCAACGTCAATAGAAAAAATTTGCACGTTTAAACATCAACGATTTTGCAAATATTGGTTTCACAACAACACTATTAATATTATACTATTACTATTACACTATTACTATTACACTATTACTATTACACTATTACTATTTATACTTAAGACCTTTTATCTTAAGAAGAACGGTATCGGTCTCGCGTTTCCACATTTTACCCATACCAAAAAGTGCTCACGCGCCTAAAGAAGTTTTCACTTCAAAAATCCTGTTTGTCATACTGGTGTAATAATCTGGTAGGACTGATCTATGATGATCTTCTAAGTACTGGTTTTAGGCAACATTATTTACAGATAGCTTAAAACATCCATTAACATGTGTCATAGACAGTGTCATTACTAATGTTTTTTTTCTACATTAAAAGTCTACAAACAGCATTAAGAACCTTTTTTTTATTTTAACTAATCTTTAACAATACAACCATTTCGTTGAAGACATCCTAGAGAACCATCAGGGGACAGTACCACATTAGGATAACATATTCGAATAACTTTCCGATTACAAAGGTGCTTTCAGCCTATTCGAACGCTCGCCAAGTAGGCGTTGCTATATCGCATCTCTATACTCGTGCCATGTGTTGTGAACATACATGTGACAATGTACAATAACGGTGTCGACGTCGAAATCGTCTCGGCAAAAGCTATCGAATACAACTGGAACAAGGAAGATCAAATTGATCTAATAAATAAATGAAAAAAAATATAACAAGATTTAATTTCAAGAAAAAACATTTCAGTACATTCATTTCAGTCTTCCTCCAAACCTACCTGATAGAAAACCCTGAATAGATCAAAATTATAAAACGAGTAACATAGATATGTAAAAAAACAAAAACTAATTGTACAACTTGAATAATTAATGAGATATCACTGACCAATATAGCGTGTAACTCAAGCAATACAAAATATACGCAGAAAACGGCAAAGTTAAGTTTGTAAACGTGGTGACATAACATAACCGTTAGGTTAGGGCGAGTTAGGTTAGGGCGAGTTAGGTTAGGGCGAGTTAGGTTAGGGCGAGTTAGGTTAGGGCGAGTTAGGTTAGGGCGAGTTAGGTTAGGGCGAGTTAGGTTAGGGCGAGTTAGGTTAGGGCGAGTTAGGTTAGGGCGAGTTAGGTTAGGGCGAGTTAGGTTAGGGCGAGTTAGGTTAGGGCGAGTTAGGTTAGGGCGAGTTAGGTTAGGGCGAGTTAGGTTAGGGCGAGTTAGGTTAGGGCGAGTTAGGTTAGGGCGAGTTAGGTTAGGGCGAGTTAGGTTAGGGCGAGTTAGGTTAGGGCGAGTTAGGTTAGGGCGAGTTAGGTTAGGGCGAGTTAGGTTAGGGCGAGTTAGGTTAGGGCGAGTTAGGTTAGGGCGAGTTAGGTTAGGGCGAGTTAGGTTAGGGCGAGTTAGGTTAGGGCGAGTTAGGTTAGGGCGAGTTAGGTTAGGGCGAGTTAGGTTAGGGCGAGTTAGGTTAGGGCGAGTTAGGTTAGGGCGAGTTAGGTTAGGGCGAGTTAGGTTAGGGCGAGTTAGGTTAGGGCGCGTTAGGTTAGGGCGAGTTAGGTTAGGGCGAGTTAGGTTAGGGCGAGTTAGGTTAGGGCGAGTTAGGTTAGGGCGAGTTAGGTTAGGGCGAGTTAGGTTAGGGCGAGTTAGGTTAGGGCGAGTTAGGTTAGGGCGAGTTAGGTTAGGGCGAGTTAGGTTAGGGCGAGTTAGGTTAGGGCGAGTTAGGTTAGGGCGAGTTAGGTTAGGGCGAGTTAGGTTAGGGCGAGTTAGGTTAGGGCGAGTTAGGTTAGGGCGAGTTAGGTTAGGGCGAGTTAGGTTAGGGCGAGTTAGGTTAGGGCGAGTTAGGTTAGGGCGAGTTAGGTTAGGGCGAGTTAGGTTAGGGCGAGTTAGGTTAGGGCGAGTTAGGTTAGGGCGAGTTAGGTTAGGGCGAGTTAGGTTAGGGCGAGTTAGGTTAGGGCGAGTTAGGTTAGGGCGAGTTAGGTTAGGGCGAGTTAGGTTAGGGCGAGTTAGGTTAGGGCGAGTTAGGTTAGGGCGAGTTAGGTTAGGGCGAGTTAGGTTAGGGCGAGTTAGGTTAGGGCGAGTTAGGTTAGGGCGAGTTAGGTTAGGGCGAGTTAGGTTAGGGCGAGTTAGGTTAGGGCGAGTTAGGTTAGGGCGAGTTAGGTTAGGGCGAGTTAGGTTAGGGCGAGTTAGGTTAGGGCGAGTTAGGTTAGGGCGAGTTAGGTTAGGGCGAGTTAGGTTAGGGCGAGTTAGGTTAGGGCGAGTTAGGTTAGGGCGAGTTAGGTTAGGGCGAGTTAGGTTAGGGCGAGTTAGGTTAGGGCGAGTTAGGTTAGGGCGAGTTAGGTTAGGGCGAGTTAGGTTAGGGCGAGTTAGGTTAGGGCGAGTTAGGTTAGGGCGAGTTAGGTTAGGGCGAGTTAGGTTAGGGCGAGTTAGGTTAGGGCGAGTTAGGTTAGGGCGAGTTAGGTTAGGGCGAGTTAGGTTAGGGCGAGTTAGGTTAGGGCGAGTTAGGTTAGGGCGAGTTAGGTTAGGGCGAGTTAGGTTAGGGCGAGTTAGGTTAGGGCGAGTTAGGTTAGGGCGAGTTAGGTTAGGGCGAGTTAGGTTAGGGCGAGTTAGGTTAGGGCGAGTTAGGTTAGGGCGAGTTAGGTTAGGGCGAGTTAGGTTAGGGCGAGTTAGGTTAGGGCGAGTTAGGTTAGGGCGAGTTAGGTTAGGGCGAGTTAGGTTAGGGCGAGTTAGGTTAGGGCGAGTTAGGTTAGGGCGAGTTAGGTTAGGGCGAGTTAGGTTAGGGCGAGTTAGGTTAGGGCGAGTTAGGTTAGGGCGAGTTAGGTTAGGGCGAGTTAGGTTAGGGCGAGTTAGGTTAGGGCGAGTTAGGTTAGGGCGAGTTAGGTTAGGGCGAGTTAGGTTAGGGCGAGTTAGGTTAGGGCGAGTTAGGTTAGGGCGAGTTAGGTTAGGGCGAGTTAGGTTAGGGCGAGTTAGGTTAGGGCGAGTTAGGTTAGGGCGAGTTAGGTTAGGGCGAGTTAGGTTAGGGCGAGTTAGGTTAGGGCGAGTTAGGTTAGGGCGAGTTAGGTTAGGGCGAGTTAGGTTAGGGCGAGTTAGGTTAGGGCGAGTTAGGTTAGGGCGAGTTAGGTTAGGGCGAGTTAGGTTAGGGCGAGTTAGGTTAGGGCGAGTTAGGTTAGGGCGAGTTAGGTTAGGGCGAGTTAGGTTAGGGCGAGTTAGGTTAGGGCGAGTTAGGTTAGGGCGAGTTAGGTTAGGGCGAGTTAGGTTAGGGCGAGTTAGGTTAGGGCGAGTTAGGTTAGGGCGAGTTAGGTTAGGGCGAGTTAGGTTAGGGCGAGTTAGGTTAGGGCGAGTTAGGTTAGGGCGAGTTAGGTTAGGGCGAGTTAGGTTAGGGCGAGTTAGGTTAGGGCGAGTTAGGTTAGGGCGAGTTAGGTTAGGGCGAGTTAGGTTAGGGCGAGTTAGGTTAGGGCGAGTTAGGTTAGGGCGAGTTAGGTTAGGGCGAGTTAGGTTAGGGCGAGTTAGGTTAGGGCGAGTTAGGTTAGGGCGAGTTAGGTTAGGGCGAGTTAGGTTAGGGCGAGTTAGGTTAGGGCGAGTTAGGTTAGGGCGAGTTAGGTTAGGGCGAGTTAGGTTAGGGCGAGTTAGGTTAGGGCGAGTTAGGTTAGGGCGAGTTAGGTTAGGGCGAGTTAGGTTAGGGCGAGTTAGGTTAGGGCGAGTTAGGTTAGGGCGAGTTAGGTTAGGGCGAGTTAGGTTAGGGCGAGTTAGGTTAGGGCGAGTTAGGTTAGGGCGAGTTAGGTTAGGGCGAGTTAGGTTAGGGCGAGTTAGGTTAGGGCGAGTTAGGTTAGGGCGAGTTAGGTTAGGGCGAGTTAGGTTAGGGCGAGTTAGGTTAGGGCGAGTTAGGTTAGGGCGAGTTAGGTTAGGGCGAGTTAGGTTAGGGCGAGTTAGGTTAGGGCGAGTTAGGTTAGGGCGAGTTAGGTTAGGGCGAGTTAGGTTAGGGCGAGTTAGGTTAGGGCGAGTTAGGTTAGGGCGAGTTAGGTTAGGGCGAGTTAGGTTAGGGCGAGTTAGGTTAGGGCGAGTTAGGTTAGGGCGAGTTAGGTTAGGGCGAGTTAGGTTAGGGCGAGTTAGGTTAGGGCGAGTTAGGTTAGGGCGAGTTAGGTTAGGGCGAGTTAGGTTAGGGCGAGTTAGGTTAGGGCGAGTTAGGTTAGGGCGAGTTAGGTTAGGGCGAGTTAGGTTAGGGCGAGTTAGGTTAGGGCGAGTTAGGTTAGGGCGAGTTAGGTTAGGGCGAGTTAGGTTAGGGCGAGTTAGGTTAGGGCGAGTTAGGTTAGGGCGAGTTAGGTTAGGGCGAGTTAGGTTAGGGCGAGTTAGGTTAGGGCGAGTTAGGTTAGGGCGAGTTAGGTTAGGGCGAGTTAGGTTAGGGCGAGTTAGGTTAGGGCGAGTTAGGTTAGGGCGAGTTAGGTTAGGGCGAGTTAGGTTAGGGCGAGTTAGGTTAGGGCGAGTTAGGTTAGGGCGAGTTAGGTTAGGGCGAGTTAGGTTAGGGCGAGTTAGGTTAGGGCGAGTTAGGTTAGGGCGAGTTAGGTTAGGGCGAGTTAGGTTAGGGCGAGTTAGGTTAGGGCGAGTTAGGTTAGGGCGAGTTAGGTTAGGGCGAGTTAGGTTAGGGCGAGTTAGGTTAGGGCGAGTTAGGTTAGGGCGAGTTAGGTTAGGGCGAGTTAGGTTAGGGCGAGTTAGGTTAGGGCGAGTTAGGTTAGGGCGAGTTAGGTTAGGGCGAGTTAGGTTAGGGCGAGTTAGGTTAGGGCGAGTTAGGTTAGGGCGAGTTAGGTTAGGGCGAGTTAGGTTAGGGCGAGTTAGGTTAGGGCGAGTTAGGTTAGGGCGAGTTAGGTTAGGGCGAGTTAGGTTAGGGCGAGTTAGGTTAGGGCGAGTTAGGTTAGGGCGAGTTAGGTTAGGGCGAGTTAGGTTAGGGCGAGTTAGGTTAGGGCGAGTTAGGTTAGGGCGAGTTAGGTTAGGGCGAGTTAGGTTAGGGCGAGTTAGGTTAGGGCGAGTTAGGTTAGGGCGAGTTAGGTTAGGGCGAGTTAGGTTAGGGCGAGTTAGGTTAGGGCGAGTTAGGTTAGGGCGAGTTAGGTTAGGGCGAGTTAGGTTAGGGCGAGTTAGGTTAGGGCGAGTTAGGTTAGGGCGAGTTAGGTTAGGGCGAGTTAGGTTAGGGCGAGTTAGGTTAGGGCAGAGTTAGGTTAGGGCGAGTTAGGTTAGGGCGAGTTAGGTTAGGGCGAGTTAGGTTAGGGCGAGTTAGGTTAGGGTTAGGTTAGGTTAGGTTAGGCGAGTTAGGTTAGGGCGAGTTAGGTTAGGGCGAGTTAGGTTAGGGCGAGTTAGGTTAGGGCGAGTTAGGTTAGGGCGAGTTAGGTTAGGGCGAGTTAGGTTAGGGCGAGTTAGGTTAGGTTAGAGTTAGGTTAGGGCGAGTTAGGTTAGGGCGAGTTAGGTTAGGGCGAGTTAGGTTAGGGCGAGTTAGGTTAGGGCGGTTAGGTTAGGTTAGGTTAGGTTAGGTTAGGTTAGGTTAGGTTAGGTTAGGTTAGGTTAGGTTAGGTTAGGTTAGGTTAGGTTAGGTTAGGTTAGGTTAGGTTAGGTTAGGTTAGGTTAGGTTAGGTTAGGTTAGGTTAGGTTAGGTTAGGTTAGGTTTTTTTTTTTTTTTTTATTAAATATACCTCTTGCTGTAAGAGGACCCTGGTTCCTCCGACATGGTGGTCGGAGCCCTTTTTTACTTTTATTAGTTTCGCCTACTTTTGTAGTTTGTTGGTTTATTACTTATTAATTTTAATTACTTAAATTTGTTATTCTTTGTGCAGAATTTTATTTTATTATTGTTTTATTTATAATGTGTAGAATATGTTGATTTATTAATTTGTGGGTCGCTTTTATAAAATTTTATTATTAATTCGTTTATTAAGTTGTAACATTTATCGGTTTTAACTGTGTTGTTTACACTTTATTTTGTTATTTGTAGGCTTATTAGTTATTTTTAAATGTGTTTATTTATTTAAGATTTGTGTTTTATTCAATTCCGTTATTTGTAAGGTTTTTAATTTAGTACATATTAATTGATTTATTTGTTTTGTTATAATTTGTAGATTTATTTATTAATGTTAAATTTGTTATTTGTTGATTATTTATGTTCTCCACCCTTAATTTTATTATTTCTTGGTATATTAATTGTTTATTTTTGTTTGTGTTTAGATTTTATAATTCTTTGTTAATTTTTGACTTAAATCATAGATGTGCCCGTTTCTATTTTAGTAACATGTTATATTTTATAATATAAACTGCACTATAAATCTTTTACCGCACATCTATGATTTAAGTCTTATTTTTTTGTGGTTTCGAATTTCTCAATTTTCGGTT